>CM062808.1:342774801-344074801 GCA_031772625.1 Pinus tabuliformis | reverse complement strand
CATTTACAATAACACAAAATGAAACTAAATAAAATAGAAATTGGAGTTGTTTTTCTCTCTACTTGTCAAAATAGAACGAGAAAAATAAAATAAAGAAAAATAACAAGAACCAACTCCCAGCTGTCGCCTCTTCATTCGGGTGCTCCTGCATCAGGCTCCCGGGGTAAATGAAATTCATGGCTCCTATCCATGAGCTCTTCAATAGAGTACCCAGCATTCTGAATTTGGCCAGCATCTAACCAAGAACTATCTTCAATAGGATGACCCTTCCACTTGACTAGGTACTGCAAATATTCCTTCTGTCGAGTCCGTCTAGCCACCTGGGTATCTAGGATCTGTTCGATCTCTAGAGGCTTTGTTGGGGGCATTTGTTTAATCCACATATCACTCTCTTCCTGGGTGTCCTGTGTTCGTCTTTCCAAACTCTCTTCATCCTCTGCCAAAATGTAGTGGTACAGGTCTGATACATTGAAAATGGGTGAAATTCCAATACTTGGGGACAACTACAATTTGTAAGCATTTGCAAAAAAATTCCGAAGAATCCTGCAAGGCCCAATCTTCTTCCATTTCAAGTTGTTTTACTCTCCTTTAGGAAACCTCTCTTTTCATAGCTATGCTAATACCAGGTCTCCTATGTTGAATTGCACCTCCCGCCTTTTCAAATCTGCCTTCTGCTTGTATCTTTGGTTGTTGTTCTGTAATTTTAATTTCACCTATTCATGAAGATCGTTGATTGCCTTTGCGAGGTCTTCACCATTAGCACTCCTGTGCTCCAACTGTCCCAAATCCTGTAACTCATGTATGCCACGTGGGTGCATTCCGTATAGGATCTAGAATGGAATACTACCTATACTTCGGTTGGGCGAATCATTATAAGCAAATTTCGCTTGTGCAAGCACACAATCCCACTTTCGAAAATTTTCTCCAACAAAACTCCTCAACAAATTTCCCAAACTCTGGTTCACCACTTCAGTTTGGTCATCTGTCTGTGGATGATAAGCTAAGATGAAGTTTAGTTTGGTGTCTAATTTCTTCTATAATGTTCGCCAAAAATGTCCTGTAAATTTAACATCTCAATCCGAACAATAGACTTTGGCAAGCCATGTAATCTGACTATCTCGGTAAATAACAAATGCGCTACATGTGTGGCATCACTGGTTTTCCTGCATGGAATGAAATGTGCCATTTTAGTGAAATGATCCACCACCACCATGATGGAATCAGATTCCCATTGTGTCTTTGGCAGACCTAAGACAAAGTGTAAACTAACTGAGTCCCATGGACTGCTTGGAATGGATACACGTGTATACAACCTTGTGTTTTGGCTATGTCCCTTTGCAAGCTGACACATTTTGCATCTAGTTACAAACATGTGTACATGTCTGTGCATCTTCAGCCAATAGTAAAAGTGGCTCAACTGATCCAAGGTCTTTTCTATGCCAAAATGCCCGGCTAAACCTCCACTATGCTTTTCCTGGATTAAGTTCTCTCTCATAGAACATTCCGGAATACACAACTTCCCTCCTTTGAACAACAATCCTTCCTGCATGTTATAGTCCAGCCATGAACTATTATCTCTCAACAATGGATTTTGGCAAGCTTCATAAGCTTCCTTAAAATCTGCATCTGCCTCATACAAGTCCTTAAGATGTTCAAATCCTAACACTTGTATGGTACTTTCTTGTAGGATCAGATTCCTCCTGCTTAACGCATCTGCCACTTTGTTGGCTTGACCACTGATATGTTTCAACACAAATGTAAAACTCTGCAAGTACTCCACCCACTTCGCATGTTTATGGTTCAGCTTATGCTGCTGCATAATATACTGCAACGCAGAATTGTCTGAAAATAAGACAAATTCATTGGCCAACAGATAATGTCTCCAATGCCTTAGTGCTTGAAACATCACATAAAATTCCTTATCATAGGACATGTATTTTTGCCTACTTTAATTTAGTTTCTCACTGAAATAGGCTACCGGTTTGTCCTCTTGGTTGAGTACTGCACCAATGGCTATCCCACTGGCATCACAACAAACTTGGAAAAGTTTGTTAAAGTCCGGTAATCTCAAAATCGGTCTTTCAGTAATTTTCTTTTTGAGCAACTGAAAGCTCTTCTCTGCCATTTCTGTCTAATGGAAAGGATGATTTGTTTTCTTAATGGTGTCCAACATAGGTGCACAAATCCCACTAAATTTTTTAATAAATTTCCGATAAAAACTCGCCAATCCATGAAAACTTCGTACCTCAAACAAACTTTTGGGGGATGGCCAACTAACTATAGTTGCAACCTTTTCCGGATCCATTTTTAATTCATTCTCAAAAATCACAAATCCTAAATAAATTAACTCTTTCTTGAAAAAAGAACATTTCTTCAAATTTATCAGTAATTTATTCTGCTACAATCTTTCTAATACATACCTCACGTGTCAAAAAATTTCTTCCTTCATCTTGCTGAATACAAGTATATCATCTAGATACACAATCACAAATTTTCCAATGAATTCCTCAACCATCTAGTTCATCAGCTGCATGAACGTGCTAGGAGAATTGCTCAATCCAAATAGCATAACCAGGCATTCATACAAGCCTTCATTAGTCTTGAAATATGTCTTCCACTTGTAACCTTCTCGAATTCTGATTTGGTGGTAGCTGCTTTTTAGGTCTATCCATCTGAGGTAATGGGAACCTGTATTTGATAGTAATCTCATTAATGGCCCGAGAATCCATGCACATTCTCCACTCACCTCCTTTCTTGGGAGCTAAAATGGTTGGAATTGCACAAGGCCATAAACTCTCCAGAATCAGTCCTTTATCCAACAACTCCTGCACCTGCTTCCAGATTTCTTCATTATCCTTTGAACACTTCCAGTAGGTAGCCTTGTTTAGCAAACTGGCTCCTGGAATAAAATCAATATGGTGACTGATGCTCCTCTTCGGTGGTAAGTTTTCTGGTAGATCATCTACCACAATATCACTAAATTCTTGCAACATGTTCTGTATCTCTTCTGGTAAATCAGTAAGGTTGGTATGTACTAGCATTGCTCTTTGTCTTCTCACAACTACATAACCCATTTCACTCTCTTCAATCTATCGCAGAAAATCCTTTCCTCCTAGCAGTAATTCTTTTGTTCCACTTGTTTCTGTTGTCTCCTCTCCTTCCTTGGCTTCTTTCATGGGTACCAAGGTATGCTTTATCCCATATTTGACAAATCTATAACAATTTTCCACTCCATCATGGACTACCTTTCTATCGTACTGCCATGGTCTACCCAGCAGAATATGGCACACATCCATCGGCATTATGTCACAAGTCACCTTGTCCTTGTACTTGCCTATTTGAAAATCTACCTTGCATTGTTCATCAACTAACAATTGGTGCCCCTTCTGCAACCATGACACCCTATATGGAGTTGGGTGCTTTACTCTCTTCAAACCTAGTTTCTCCACCATCTCCGTAGCTACCAAATTATCAGTACTCCCACTGTCAATAATCAATTTACAACATTTTCTGTGTGACTTACATACAGTTCAGAACAATGCTTTCCTCTATGTCTGATCAACTACTTCCTTGGCTGGTTTTAATAACACCTTGTTCAACACCAAGGCTTCCTCAGTTTCTGGCATATTCTCCCCCTCCTGTGGTGGTGCATCCGCTTCATCAGGATGAGAAATATATGCTCCACTCTGCATAGTTTGTTCGTTTTCAGGACATTCAAAGGACCTGTGTCCCCACTTGTGACACTTGTAACACTGATAGCCATTTCCTCTGCCTCTGCCATTACCGCTTCCTCGCTGGTACGACCTTCCTCCTCTGGTGTTACCTTCCCTTTCACTCTATCTCGAAGTCTTCGAACTGATACCCTCTTCATTGTTGCTGGCAGTCTTACCTCTGCCAAAGGTCTGTCCTTGACCTCTACCAGAACCACGTCCTCTCCTAGCATTTTGTTTCCTAGAAATCTTTTCCTCTGCCTTCAAAGCACTCTGATAAGATTCTTCTATGGTTTTAGGGGAAAGAATGCTAATTTCGTCTAGGATCTCCATCCACAAGCCATTTATTAACCTCTCTATCTTCTCAAGGGTATCTTTAACATAACCAGCTCTCAAGTTAATTTTATAAAATTATTCAGTATATTCCATCACAGTCATCATTCCCTGTTTCAAGTTCTGTACCTGTATGTAAAGGGAAATTTGATAGTCTTTAGGCAGAAAGTTTCTCTTCATTTTCACAACCATCATGTCCCACTTTCTAATCAAGGATTTGTTTAACCTTCTCCTTTCTGCCTTTACACTATCCCACCATAATGCTGCATGTCCCTTCAATTTGGTGACAGAAAACCTGACCCTATTATCTTCACTGATTTCTTCATACTCAAAATATTTATCTAATTCACTTATCCAGTCCAACAGTGCCTCTATGGACAAACTGCCATCATAATTAGAGAGCTCTGGCTTTGGCTTGCTACTAGCCAACAAAACTGACTTCAATAGCTTAATTTCTGGTCCTTCATCATCTGACCCATCTGTCATGGCCACGTTTTCTTCCTCACTATCATCTCCATATTTGGGCTCTCTATGCCTCCCTGCTTCCAACGGTACCAAGCATGTAGTTAGGTTTCTAATCTCTTCTCTTAATCCTTCATCTGCTGCTCTTCTAATAGCTCTTCCCTGACCCCTTCTTCCTACCTCCATCTTTACTGAGAGAAAGGAAAAACCAACTCTGATACCAAAATGATGCCGTCAATTTACAGCATGAACTGATCTCTCAAGCTTATAGGTTATGGCCCCTTTAAACAATTGTTGTGGAATGTTTTAGGACAGTGGCCCAACCTTTTTTCCTTCAAATATTCCTATTAGAACTCTACAATCCCTTAATAACCCTTCAAGCCCTCAAGCCTGCATACAGGTAACTTCTCCTCTTTACCTTGGTTTGTTGGATTTATTATATAAATACTTCAAATTGGCGCTTTCATGGTTGTAAAGCCTTTACAAAGGATTTATGCACAAAACGCGTGTAACATCCAATCACCCCGCTTAATCTACAGGCTTGGCACAGTTCTCAAGGGCTTCACTTTATCGTAATCAATTATCGGCCCCTTCGCGGGTCATGATAGCCATGCCTTCTACTTTCCTGACATGCGATTACACTATCGGGACTCCACGGGTGCATTTTTTACACCAAAAACGCTCTCCCTTTGTTATATCGTAAATTTTGGGAAATGCGGGAATACAAAGAAAATCCTACTCCGATTACTTAGGTCAGATCTCAAATTTTATACACCGGGGCCTAGAAATATTGTCGGGTCCGCCTTTCGCTTGCGTCCATTCTCCTCCACCGATAGACTCCCTTCAAAGGTTGCGATGCGATTAAGCGATGCGATCACGCCGATGATCGCATCGGCACTCGCCGACCAAAATCTGCCGATTAAATCTCCACCGTTGATCTTTCCCACAGATCCAATGGTCCTCACTCAATCACTTGATCGCAATCGACGATCGCCCGAGGTCAGGGTTATTACACTTGCCGATCACGTTCCACCGATTCAATCGTAGCTGTTGATCTTCCCATAGATCCAACAATCCTCGCTCAATCGCTTGATCGCAATCAGTGTTTGCCCGAGGTTGGGATTATTCCACTCACCGATTTCAACTCCGCCGATTCAATCTCTGCCATTGATCTGTTGGATCCAACGGCCCTGAGCATCGCCTCCTTAACATTTTGCTCCTTTGTTATTCATTCCTTTTCAAACTTCCGCTGTGCTACAAGCAAGTTTTCTCTATGTGTGCTTTCACCTCCTTGAATCCGTCGAATTCACCTACAAGTATATATATATATATATATATAGAAGCCATGATTCATATTAAATTCAACTTTCAATCATCCAAAATATAGATACACGGATTCTGAATTGGAATTTACACATAACAAATAAACAAAGGAAATATTTTGAGACTCTGTCTCTCTCTATGGTCTGCTCACCTTACACCAGTGGCATCTCTTTCAGTCTGCCCATAGGCATACAATCCTTCTTAAATCTGCTAACCTCCTACTCTTCATTCTTGTTTCCTTTTTAATGCATCAGTGGAAGTTCCTCTTACATTTCGAGGAACTGTTTTCTCAGTTATGAGACATCCTTCTTAAATCTGCTAACCTCCTACTCTTCATTCTTGTTTCCTTTTTAATGCATCAGTGGAAGTTCCTCTTACATTTCGAGGAACTGTTTTCTCAGTTATGAGACGGTTTCTTCAAACTGATTCCCATCTAATTCTATCTTGTCTAATTCGAAAACTAACAATGGTTGATTCAGCCTTCATTTAGAATAACACATAATGAAAATAAATAAAATAGAATTTGGAGTTGTTTTTCTCTCTACTTGTCAAAATAGAATGAGAAAAATAAAATAAATAAAAATAACAAGAACCAACTCCCAGGTGTCGCCTCTTCATTCAGGTGCTCCTGCATAAATATTACCTTACAACACCTGTTAAGAAGAAGAAATTGTAATATATATATATATATATATATATATATATAGTATGAGAGTACAAATCCACATAACAACAAAAAAAAAAAAAAACTTTAATGATAGACGTCAATTGATTTCATAATACATGTTAGACAACTAATCCTCATGGTTAATGATAGGATTAGTTTGGGTAGTTATTGGAGTCCAAGAAGACCCGAGAACTAATTCAACTGTTTCCTATATGTATTTATATGTACATCTTGTACATAATTCTTTGAAATCATTAATATACATTTGATTTGGTTTCCAATTTCATGTGTTTTATAGTGGTACCAGAGACAGTTAAATGCTCTGTTTAATGAGAGTGAAGTTAATATGCTCTATCTGCTAGAATGAGCCACCTCCCAGAGTTGAGCCATGGTCTTGGCCTTCTAGAGCATAACTGTATGAGCGTTTTTGCAGATATTAACAACCTGCAGTTAGCATTGTGTGAGAGCAATGAAAATGGTGGTGGTGAGATGAAAATGCTATGGGATAATGGAGGAGTGCATGCATGCGTATATAGCCCTCATTCGAGACATGTTTTGAGGTATTTGGTGAAAATAAATCTGCATCAGAAATGATGAGTTTGACCGATCATTTCGAAAGAATTTTCCACAAAATACATACATAAATCTACTTGTGAATCGATTGAAGAAATGGTATCAGGTAAATTAAATGTCATATGATCATTGTTTATCATTGAGGCATAAACAAGATTGAATACATGTTGGAATTTTTATAAACACATCGTTGGAAGCTTGAAAACGTGTTGGAATTTTTAAGTGTTGGAGTTTTTTTTATCATTCTGTCAAACCAAAGATAAGGATGCTTGTTGTTCGAATTAGAAATTGCCAGGAATGAGTGATGTTTGTGTGATGTTGAATTCTACCTGGTAATTGGACTTTCAGTCCTTCTTATGTAACTATTAATTTTGATGCCTAGAAAGTTTAATTTTGGACCTACTCACATTTTCTGCCTGCTATAAAAATTGTCCAAAGATCGAGATCGGGTTTGTCTATGTTCTTCACGATGGAATTGCAGCATTAGTGGTGGTCATTATCGAATGCATAAGCCAGAGATCTGAAGGCGTTAATGTCATATGATTGTATGATCATCGGTTTTAGGGGTTCTTCCTTTCTCTATCCAGGGCAACACATATATTAAGGTTTTGTGCCTAACTGTTCTTTGCACTATAATTATCACGATAAATTTTTCTTTTGAGGTTTTGTTTCATTTCTGGATGGTACAAAGTTCGACTGTAGTTGGGATACAAAAATTCCATTTAAATTTAAGCTTGGCTAGGTTAATTAATCATTGAGGAATGTGTTGCTCTACGTTTTTATTATTTTGATTTGAATGTAGAAGAAAGTTGAAGGCGGGCTTTCTTGATTGGTTGTGGGCTTACAAGCAGGTTGTTCATCCACCTCATTGATTTATTTGTGCCACTAGTTTTGTGGCCATCCAAAAATGTGTGTGACTGAATTGTGCACTAGTTATCTAGAAATGTGTGTGACTGTTAGAGACTGTGTATGAACTAAAATTCCTGTTTTCCATAATAGAAATTGTCAAAATTGCATGTACTGGCTTGTTTGCTAGCAGTTTGCAAAGTCGTATCATGGGCGGTGTAAGAAGAATGCCTTAGAAGGGTTTTACGACTGTGTAAGGCTGGGAAAATGTTGAGACCGAGAATTGAACTGAACAGATGAATTGAATTTAAGCATGAACAAGTGGAAGATGGTAAATTGGGACTAAAGCTTATGGTATTTCTCAAAAATTTGAGAATTTAACCAGGCATTTGAGATTTTTATCATTATAGAAAATTGAATATTTTGATTGGATGTTTAAGGAGGGTAGAAAATTGGAGATACATGTTGTTTTGTTATGGTATCTCTCGAAGGAGATGAGAGAGCGATTGCCACGGAACATCAAATAGATTTTGATCTATTTCCAGATTGTTGCATACGGGAATTTTCTGTATAAATTAATAAAGAAGAAAGTTAAAGGCATAAATCACTGCAACACATGGTTTTCTTAACGGATTGGTATTCTCATTGATTTTGATAAACTTTTGCATACCTTATAACATCAATCAACCATTCATTAATAGTTTGTTACAGTCCTGAGGTATCTGTGTTGAATTGATTGCATTGTGAGTATAGTTGTTGCAGTGGGTATAAATCATGTTCCAGATAGATAAATCATGTCTTAGAACTGTCAGTGATGAAGATCAAGGCTAGTCATACGCTCAACACAGTTGTACTATGGTTTTGGTTGTTCAACTATCATTCCCAATGGATTAATCAGAAGATGACAGTTTCCGCAATCCAAAGGAAGTGTGAAAATTAGGCAGAGCGCGTGAAGAACACAGATAAAAAGAAAAAGGATCCCCGGACACTGCATCTTTCTGCCTTGAAGATTCACCAAATCCAGAGTAAAAATGCAGTGAGGGCATGTGCGATATTTGAAAAAGCTTCATTATGAAATGAATATTTCCAGTTTGCTGATGAAAAGAACAAGTATGCCTGTGACGAAGTTTTTCTATGCTTCTGTGGAAAGATTATAACAAAAATTGTTATAAATGTGATGTGAATTTGCACGATCACAGAGAATATTTAGCAAAAGTTCATCACAAAATTTTGTAAAAGCATATACCATAAAACCCCAAACATAGAGCTTTACTTTTCTTTTTCAGGAGAGGGACTGAGATGCAGGTCGAAGGACTTTTTTTTGAATAAATAGTAACACATACATTGAAGTTGAGTCTTTCCTACACCTTTCTGTCATTGTGGATGCCAACATTAGCTGAATTTTTATTAAAAACAAATATTACTTTCAAAATCATGTTTAAATAATTAATAACTGCAAGATTCGAGGCATAGGAGACTACCACATCCAATTAGTGTGCAACGAGTTGTCTTCTAGCCCACTTTTGGAGGTCTTAAACTACTCCAAATTTCGAAGTTGATATCTCCTTGGAAAGATCTTGATGTCTTCTAAAATATGGATGGCTCAAGAATGTAATTTGGACACTCTAGTAGGGAGAAAATTTGATTTTCCCAAGGTCACTCCAAAAACGTAGGTGTGATTTTCCCAAGGTCACAGAGCACTTTTGACTGCCTTCCTAGAGGAGGTTTGGGCTAAAAGTAGTATGGTTGCAAATATTATGATGTCTGCTACACAATAGAGTCCTTAAGCACTACCAACACCTGTTCCAAATCCCTGAAACCCTGTCTTGAAGTCAAGATTTCCAGAAGTGTAACAACTCTCCCATAGCAAGTGTAGTTTGGGTATTTCTCTCAAATCATAATACCTGTGCATAAAATGAAGGAGGTTTTTTTTTATTGGCCTATTTTTGACAAAAACTTCTTTCAATTTGTTTGGGCTAAAAGTAGTATGGTTGCAAATATTATGATGTCTGCTACACAATAGAGTCCTTAAGCACTACCAACACCTGTTCCAAATCCCTGAAACCCTGTCTTGAAGTCAAGATTTCCAGAAGTGTAACAACTCTCCCATAGCAAGTGTAGTCTGGGTATTTCTCTCAAATCATAATACCTGTGCATAAAATGAAGGAGGTTTTTTTTTATTGGCCTATTTTTGACAAAAACTTCTTTCAATTTTTTAAAATGATTTTCCAGTTGGCTAGAAACATATTCTCAAGCTAAAATGCCCCTATGAGAAATGATGAGATGAGGTAGTGTACTGCAACATTGTCTTAATTGAAATAAAACATTACCTTTACCTTTATTTTTCTTTCCCTAAGCTGATAACTCCTTTATTTTTCTTTCCCTAAGCTGATAACTCCCTTTACCCACGAACTCACATGATGGACATTTTTTTGTTTTGACATATGTTATCATGATGACACATGGAGTGAGACACTAGACCATGACCTAAAATGAGGAATTTAACCATTTCATGACCGAAGACATTTAAATGAAGATATGATACCTCAAAGAAGACAGCGACCATGATGAGTGATGAAGATGACCATCATATGAAGTTCTTGAGAGAGTGGAAATAGCCTAGACACACTAGCCAGTGACCAAATTTTTATTGAAAATCTATTTGAAACCATAAAAATATGACCTAAGACCATAGTAAAAAACATTGTAAGGGCACATTTGATCAATGGTGACAAAAATGATTGATAGGCACTAACATTGGCTCTAGCTGGGGATGGAAACTCCTTGGAGGTGTTAAGAACACCATATACCAGGTAGCCTTATTCATTGAGCACTCCTTGGAGGTGTTAAGAACACCATATACCAGGTAGCCTTATTCATTGAGCATGGAGTCAAAATGCAAAGACCAAACTCAAAACTGAAAACTCACTGACTAACTGACTTTACTATAAAAAAAAGCACACTAACTGAACTTACTTATGGGAGTAGATCATCGAGATCATAGGGCCTTCACCCCAGGCTTCGAATCCTCATGATAACCACCCACCTACTCAAGATATATATACAATCATGTGAAATGATTGCTCCAGTGTAACCAATCCAGCAAATGGCTACTTATTTGAGTCATGCTCGTACTTTCCTTGAGCAGGCAGAAAAAACAAAAGATTGGCCACTCCAAGTGTCCACTAAACATATGTACATGATCCATAAATACAATCAAATTCATCTCCCTTGATGACTGAAGAAAATTATTAAAAGGATCCTAAATAATCTGAAATGTTACCCTATCATGAAAGCCAACAGAAATACAAACACACCCTTCATTTTCCAATGCAAATTTTTTGTCAGGATGAAAATGTTCATTAATTTTTTCATTCCCTTTAGGAAAAAGGGAAGATTGTTCTTGAAAATATACATTTGAGGCAACCATATCATCAATAGAAAAATATGTGCACATCCATAGGATCCGTGACAATCTCCTCTTCTTCAAAAGACTCCTCATTTTCTTTGCCTGGAAGAAGATCATCATGTGCACAAGGCTCTAAAACAATCTCTCCTTTATCGTTTCTCTGCTCTTCATCATATGCTTGCAATGCTTGATGACTATTCTCTGCCATAATTACATTGTGTGAAACCTCCTCACATGCTAGTTCAAAATTATTGTTTGCATGAATATGCCCTTGGAAGAGTGTTTCAGATCCTTGTTCATGCATTTCATCAGAAAGCTCATCTTGGTCTTCACAAACCTGATCTTGAAATAAAAACTCAGAGAAAGAACAATCTTAAAAAACAAATGAATGTTGGGCAGTGGATCCCCCACGTAATGGTTTTGGGGCTTAAAGCCCGCAATTTTGGGTAATGGTACTGTAAAGGTTTCATGAAGTGCATCGACCGTGAATTGTAATGAGTCAAGTCAAAGGGTTGTCCGCCTGAAATATTGTAAATTAATATAGAATGTGTTGGCCTACCCATGGTCCACAGACCATGGGAATGTATAAATAGAGTGAGGCTCTAAGTGTAGAAGGCAGTTTTTAGTTAGTTATGATCTTAAGTATTATGGGTTTCTGAATGCGAAAGTTGCTCTGAGTCTGTAAGTCCGAGTCATGGTAGTAAGGATAGGCTCTGGAGCTGTGTGCATAGAGGCCTGGTAGAGTCCGCAACTGTGTGCGCGGACCCCTGTAGCTAGGTGCGCAGGGTGGAATTGGATTGTACTAGAACCAAAGATTAATAAAAGGTAAGTGTTTCTAAAATATTGTGCATCTGATCGCAAACCTGTGTGTTCGTTCTTATGTTATGGTTTTATGCATATCTTTAAGGTTTATGTTTACGTGCACTGGTTATAAATATTGAATGTTTAATTAATACCATTGAATTATGTCAGATCTATAATAATAACATACTAAGGGTAAGGAATCTAGAAAGTGCCTCCTCACATAGCCTACTCAAAGGCCAGATAGCCGCGTAGAGCAGCGCGAGCTTGCAAGATTAGTTCGCGACCATTCCATACCTCATCAAGACATACAAAAGGGCCGATAGTGTGGGATTTGTTTGGCTAAAACACTTCTGAACCTGGCTTAGGCCCCAATAAGCCAAAAAATGGTTCTGTTGCTGAGACCGGGATCTGCCTAAGGGATGTCTAATGTCGGAACACTAGAACCCTACTAAGAAGGAAATTGAAGAGTGGTTAGATCAGAAGCTTCACGAGTTCGTGGTACAAGAAAACAAAACTCCGTAGATATCCGAGAAGAGGTGGTTGGATCGCTACGTATATATGGAAATCCACGAGATCTTCTTCACGACCTTCTCTTCAGAGCTATATGATTGGATCGCGAGGCTAGCTGACAGCCAGGGAAGGTACAAGCTCGATCAACCGATAGTGTGGACTCCGGAGCTAGTGCGCAGACTAGAGGCATCGGAAGATAAGATCGCATGGGCTGTGGACCACTGGCTCGACCGAATAATAGGAGGGTTTATCACTGAGTTCGCGATAGACACAACCATGAGCTATAGCGAAGCAGAGCGGCGTTTTCTCAAGGGACTGCGAGGTAGGTACATCAAATCCCTGAATACCTGGATTAAGATGTTGTTATGTGAAAAGTGGGTTATGCGACTACATTAATGTTTGGAGCAACGCGGAGTGGAAGGATCTACCAAGGTATCGAAGGCTTAGGAAACAGTCCCTTAATTTCACCTTCACGAGAAAGCGAGGAAGAACGCACTCGGGCTTCTCCAAGGAGTGCAGTCAGTTTGATAAGGCAGCGCATTCCACAGTTGTCACCTCCACTTATGCCATCACCCACTTCACCTTCTTCACCTCCATCTTCAACCACCCCACCTCCACCCAACCCGTAGTTCAGCATGGCGAGTGCAATCAAGCTACCCGTATTCAAAGGAGTAGGGAATGAGGATCCAGATCAATTTTGGTTCGTAGTAAGAGCAGTATGGGAAGCACACGGGGTTACGGATGACAACATCAAGAAGGCCACATTGGTGAGCGCACTGCAGGATCACGCGCTAACATGGTATATCAAGCACTCGAACGATCACCCAAATGCAGGAATAACAGAAATCCAGACTGCGCTGAATAAAGAGTTTAGTCAGTCGAAATCAGAGACTCAGTCAATCATTAGGTTTAAAGAGATCACGATGCTTCCAGGTGAAATCCCCTGGGATCTGGATCAGATACTGAAGAGCACAATCTGCGAGGCTAATATGATGCTAACGGATGCGTAGCACCGTGCGTGGTTTGTGGCATCTTTAACACTACACCTGAGGACAACGCTATCATAGCAGAAGCTTTCAACCCAGGAAGAAGCATTGGAAATAGCGATTAGGTTGCATGAAACTCCGATACAAGATCTTGGGTTGGGATTCCAACAGATCCATGCGCAACTACAAAACCTATGCTTGGAAATGCAGAGTTTGAAATAGGATAAGGCGCCCCGGCCAGGACCACGCGAAGAAGTGTGGTGCATAAAATGTAAAGGCTAGGGCCATGATAAGGATCACTTTCTGGTATTCGCGAACTATTTAGCAAGAGGAGGACCAATGCCATTGAGACTAGAGGCACAAGTGGGTCCAAGTGCGGCACCCATGCTTTAGGGCGTGATCGGTCAAGTGGGAGGAAAGCACACGACGGACAACTATCATTTATTGCAAAAGTTCATACAAACCCTCAATAGCTGTTTTGCAATTTTTGTCGATCGGTGGGCCACGATGAGCGTACTTGTCAAAGATATGAGTTAATTATGGAGCAGACCCCAGCATGTAGAATGCAGATGAAAACGTGAGGCCTTGACCCATCCGCAGGGATGGCACGCAGGAGATTTCAAGGGCGAGGTGGAGGACGAGGAGGAATGGGGCAAGGAAGGGGCCGTGAACAGCTAATCTCTTACAATTCCGGAGGACCATGGCACTACGCTCACGATTGTACCAACCCAACAAGAATATATTATTCGTACTGTGAGTAGTTTGATCATGAAATGGTAGATTGTCCTACGTTGATCACTCAAATGTGTGAGAAAGGGGTACTACAGCCTACTTTGACCCAGAACATTCAAATGATGAGGTCTGAACCTCATGAAGAAGACCCCAACATAAACATGGTGCTCAGAGGTGGCACAACTATAGGGGAAGATGAGAGGAAGAAGCCCGAAGAAGATACGTGGGTTTGCAAGGCTCCTACAAAGTAACCCGAGTCTGACTCGGAACGCGTGAAGGAGACATTTATGGAAGCTAAGAAGAGGTTCACGGAGGCCTCTACTTCAAGTAGTAAGGATCAACCAGAGCCAAGAATGGATCCTTCTATGCTTACTACCTTTTTAGAGACATGCATGAAGCTGCTACATGACAATAAGGTAGTTAAGGGACTACAAGAACTGATCACTAGGTGCGCAGTGTCACGCCCCCAATTATTTTTTCATAAATTGGCTTTCATGCGGCATCAGCCAAACAGTTAACATTATTCATCTTTAACTATTTCCCGAACTACGCCTAACATTCATTCTTTAAAACCAGTAATATTAATGTGCGGAAACCATTAACATAACATTCAACAACAGAGAAACACTTAACCATATGCAAGATAATAATCTTTTATTATAATTCCAGAATTTACAAGTTCACCGGGAGACAATCTCGACCAGCTTTACATAAATTTTCTACACGACTGTGTCGTTTTCCCAACTCGGGCGCACCACCATGTGCTTCCGGCTCACCCAGCTTGGGCGCCTCCACATGTTGGTCACACCGTTCAACAATCCACACTTGTTGTTTCATACCATCGGGTGCTTCTACCCGCGGTCGCTCCACACGGTTCACCCGTTGATCTATCATTTGGCAGGTGCACACGCTCCTGTCGCCCTGCCCAAACGCACCTCCACCACCTTCACTTGAACCTGCCCGTCATGCGGGCTCATTCGCACATCCGATTTGCATTCACCGTAGAACCCTTCGCACATATGACTTCACACTTCTTGCTTGTCTCCATCCAACTCACCGCTTGGTTTATGTATATGGTTGTGCCAATTTGTGGGGGCACGTGGCCGACCCACCAACCAACACATAACTTGTCAGCTCGCTTGTGTGCGGGCACTCGGCTGACCCACCAACTTTGCGTTTGCTCTAACATTTCTCCACTCAACTCGTTGGCCCACCCACTAAGGTGACTTGCCCGTCGTTTAAGTTGGCTTGTGGGTGCGCCCTTGCTCACCCACTATAAACTCGTGTGTGCTAGCTCGTCATCCACACTTCGCTCACTCAGTTGCCAACCATAGCTCGCCCTCGCGCCCATGTCCTGCCCATCGCCAGCTCGTCGTTCCGCCCAGTTCTGCCATTCAGGCTTGCCCGGTGGGCGCGCCCATGCCGCCCGACTGTCGCAACAACCGTAGGGTGTTACATCCTCCCCCACCTAAGGTCATTGCCATCCTCAGCAATCCGGTTATCTTCCATAGCTTCCTATCGTACTTCACAATCTTTCGCTTCCATCTCCAAAGTGAGTCCTCCGTTTCCCAGCTATCCTCCTCTGGTGCATTCTTCCATCTGACAAGAAATTCCCATCGTATGTGACTTCTAATCCCTGTTGTCTAAGATTTCAAAATCTTGTCCATCTCAAGGTTCGGCCTGTCAACAATCATGGTTGGTCCCCTTGGTGGTTCCACTCTCTCTAGATGATCTGCATCAAGTCTGCATCTCTTCAATTGACTGATATGGAAAATTGGATGTTTCATATGCATATGGTGCGGAAGCTCCAACTCATAGGCAACCTCCCCCACTGGCTTCTTAACTCAGAATGGCCCCTCATACTTCCTTGTCAATGATCTTGCAGTCCCCTTAGGTGGCTGAAACTGATCTCCAGTTATCCTGAGGAACACCATGTCTCCCATACTGAAGTGTGGATCCCGTCTATCCTTATCTTCCCATTTCTTCATTCTCCTTACAGCTTCGCGTAAGCGCAACTATGCCAACTCCAAGGTCTCATCCCAAGCCTTCATGAACTTCTTCGCATGAGGACTCCTCAGCAAACCTCCCATCACTACAGTATGCGGTGTGATTGGCATCTGTCCATTCACCAACTCAAATGGACTGTACCCTGTCACAAAACTCTTTTGTATGTTGTAGCTGAACTTAGTCACATCGAAGAGTTTAGTCCAATTCTTCTAATCAGCCATCACATAATGGCTCAAGTAATCCTCCAGCAATGCGTTGATCCTCTTGGTATGTCCATTTGTCTGCAGATGGTAACTCGAACTCATCAACAAATCTATCTCAACTAGTTTGAACAATGTGGTCCAAAATCTGCCTATAAATCGTGGATCATGGTCTGATACAATGCTCAATGGCATACCCCAATACTTCACTATGTTCTTGAAGAACAACTCCATAGTCCTCTCATCTCCACAAGGAATCTTTGTTGGAACAAGGACAACATACTTGGAAAAACGATCAACCACGACCATGATTCCATTATACCATTGTACTTGCAATAATTGAGTGATGAAGTCCATCGAGACACTCATCCATGGTCTCTCAGGAATCGGTAAAGGCTGCAACAAACCTCCTTGCCTTTGAGTATCCGATTTGTCCTGCTGACAAATGATGCATGTATGTACATGCTCCTCTACATCCTCTCACATATTCTCCCAAAAGAATCCTCTCTCCAACAATGCCAATGAACGACGCTGCCATATGTGGCCAGCCCACAGAGAATCGTGGTATTCCTTCAAAAGGTGCCTCTTGAGCCCTGATGACTTTGGAACATAGAGTCAGTTTCCAAAGAACAAGAATCCCTCTCGGAGAAAGAAACTTAGTGTCTTCCTATCCTTTATCTGCTTCACTATATTCTGCGCCTGAGAATTGGTCTCAATGCTTTCCTTGAGCTTATTCTGCATCTCTTCTGACATCTATACTCGAATCCTACTTTGTGTTGCTAGGTCTTCTTCCCCCTCTAATGCTGCTAGTTGCCCCTTCCTACTAAGAGCATCTACCACCACATTGAGTCTCCCCAGCCTGTACTCAATAGTCATGTCGAACTCTGCCAAGAAGTCCTGCCAACGAGCTTGCTTCACTGACAGCTTTGGTTGTGATGCAAAATAACTTGTTGCAACGTTGTTCATCTTGACAACAAAAGGCTTCCCAATCAAGTAATGCCTCCATACATGTAAACAGTGGATGATCACAGTCATCTCCTTCTCATGGACTGGATACCTCCATTCTCTATCCTGCAAATTTCGACTCTTGTATGCCACTAGATGCCCATCCTGCATAAGAACCCCTCCTATGGAAAAATCTGAAGCATCTGTGTGTACCTCAAACAGTCGCTCGAAGTCCGACAACTTCAGTATCGATGATGTAACCATCCTCTTCTTCAAATCATCAAATGCCTCTTGACATTTGTCCATCCAACTCCATCTCTTGTCTTTCTTCAGCAGGTCTATCATTGATGATGTCACCTTCGAGCACCCCTCTACAAACTTCCATTGGTAGTTGGTCATGCCCAAAAACACCCTCATATCATGGACATTCTTTGGTTTAGCCCAGTCCTCGATCTCCTTCACCTTGTTCGACTCCATCTGTATGTACCCTTGACCCACTAGGTGTCCAAGGAATGGAATCTCGGTCTAAGCAAACATACACTTAGACTTCTTCAAGTACAGCTGACTCTTCTTCAGTGCCTCGAACACCAATGACAAGTGCTTCTTATAGTCCTCCATGTTATCACTGTACACCACTATATCGTCCAAGTATACTACTACGAACGAATCCAAGTATGGACGTACAACATCATTCATCAAAGTGAAAAACGTAGCAGGAGCATTGCGCAAACTGAATGGCACAACAAGGAATCCAAAGCTACCATACCTTATTACTATCACAGTCTTCCTTTCGTCTCCTTCAGATATCTGTACCTGATAATACCCATGCCTCACTTGGAAAACACTCAGGCTTTCGCAAGCTTATTGAAGCAATCTGCAGCTAATGGCAAAGGATACCTATTCTTTATCGTCTGCCTGTTTAGAGCACAATAATCACAGCACATCCGTAGCTCATTCATATCTTTCTTTTGCTAGAACAATACTAGAGCTCCATAGGGGGACCTTGAAGGCCTGATTAAACCTGCATCAGTTAACTCCTTTAATTGTTGTTTCAACTCCTCCAACTCAGGTCCTGACAACCGATAAGGAGCTTTAGCCGGAGGTTGCTTCCCTGGCTCAAGTTCTATGCTATGGTCCACTGCACGCCTTGGTGGAAGCTTCTTTGGTAGCTCATCAGGCATCAAATATGCATATTTAGCCAGCACCTCAGAAATATCAGCTAGAACAGGCATCCCCACTCCATCATCGCCTTCGACTCCTTTGAATACAGTTGCATATGTCTCCACGTCTAATTCCTGCATAGCCTTCTCCAAGCTTAGTGCAGAAACATGCTGCACCTTGACTTCCTTCCTTTGCTTATGAGTAGGCAAAGTCCAAGTCTGTGATTTTCCAATCAGCACAACCTCATTGCAGAAGGGACAACAATTGACTGGTTGCCCTTCAAGAAATCCTGCCCCAATATCATGTCAAAATCGTTCATCTCCATCACCGTGAAGTCCAACTGACCTTGCCAGTCTTTAATCTGTACAGGCACCTTGTGTGCCAAACCTGCCACTTTAGCTATTGAGTTCACTGCTTTGACTTCCGCATTTGATGGGAAGATCTTTAGTCCAATTTCCTTTGCTAACCGTGTCATCATAAAGCTATGTGTGGCCCCAATGTCCATTAGTGCTTGGATGGTCTTCCTATGAACCACCAAGTCCACGAAACCCAGAATGTTAATCCATGATTTCTCCATAACTTTCGTCTGTTTAATGAATGGTCTCTACAATTTCCTCTGATACCACTTGTCACGCCCCCAATTATTTTTTCATATATTGGGTTTCGTGTGGCATCGGCCAAATAGTTAACATTATGCATCTTTAACTATTTCCCGAACTACGCCTAACATTGATTCTTTAAAACCAGTAATATTAATGTGTGGAAACTGTTAACATAACATTCAACAACAAAGAACACTTAACCATATGCAAGATAATAATCTTTTATTATAATTCCATAATTTACAAGTTCACTAGGAGACAAGCTCGACCGACTTTACATAAATTTTCTGCACAACTATGTCATTTGCCCAACTCAGGCGCACCACCGTGTGTTGCCGGCTCACCCAGCTTGGACGCCTCCTCATGTTGGTCGCACCATTTAACAATCCACACTTTTCGTTTCGCACCGCTGGGCGCTCCTACCCACGGTCGCTCCACACGGTTCACCCGTCAATCTATCGTTCGGTAGGCACACACGCCCGTGTCGCCCTGCCCGAACGCACCTTCACCGCCTTTGTTTGAACCTGCCCGCCATGCGAGCTCATGCGCACATCCGATCTGCGTTCACCATAGAACCCTTCACACATATGACTTCTTACTTCTTGCTTGTCTCCATCCAACTCGCCGCTTGGTTTATGTATATGGTTGTTCCAATGCGTGGGAGCGCTTGGCCAAGCCACCAACCAACACATAACTCGTCGGCTCGCTTGTGTGGGGGCGCTCGGTCGACCCACCAACTTCGCGTTTGCTCCAATGTTTCACCACTCAACTCGTTGGCCCACCCGCTAAGGTGACTCGCCCGTCATTTAAGTCAGCTCGTGGGCATGCCCTTGCTCACCCTCTATAAACTCGTGTATGATGACTCGTCATCCACACTTCGCTCGCTCGCTTGCCAACCACAACTTACCCTCGCGCCCGTGTCCTGCCCATCACAAGCTCATCGTTCTACCTGATTTTGCCATTCAGGCTTGCTCGGTGGGTGTACCCATGCCACTCGACCATCACAAAAACTGCAGGGAGTTACATGCAGGGTTGGGTGAACTACGCATTTTCCAGAAACTAGGAAAGCATGCATTACGCACCGGGAAGGAAATGCGATTGAAAGCACAGGTTGGTGAGTATGAGATGGATCAAGTCATCCTGGACTTGGGTTCAGATGTGAATGTGTTACCAAAACATACGTGGGAATGCATGAGCAGGCCCGCGCTACACTTCTCTCTTATTCAATTACGGATGGCAAACTAGCAAAATATTTTACCCATGGGAAGGTTGCAAGGGGTAACAGTGGAAATTGAAGGCGTAAGCACGCAAACGGACTTTGAGGTAATAGATATTGTTGATGATAGCAACCCTTACCCTACGTTGCTAGCAATAGACAGGGTCATGGACATGAATGGAGTCATCAACCTGAAGAGGTGGAAGATGATATTTGAGAAAAATTCTCTTCGTGTAATAGTTCCATTGGATCCAGCCAAAGGAGCGCACTACACAGAACCTTTGTGCGATGAAGACAGCGACTATGAACTGGACTACATTTACCAGATCACGGTGTAAGAACAGGATGGGGTGAATCTGACAGTGGATGGGAGAATCTAATGGGAGCGTGACATTTCCTGCACTTCGGATTCAGATGAAGAAATAGAGCAATGGTAGAACCGATTGCATGAAGTAACAACACTAAATTGTAATATGATGGTTAGATCACTGCAACGCGTGACGACCGAAGCAAAGGAACTGCCAACAGATGATGGCGCAACAAACGTGGAGGAATCCTTAGACCAGTGTGAAGATGCAATATCGGAACAGCCTCAGTATGGCGTGCAAAAAGGGGCGTTGCACGCGACAACTGCACAATGGTGGAATACATATCAGAATACTAGGTGGAACTGGCACGAATGTAGAAGGCATATGCATGTATGGTTTGGAATTCCATAGCATCGAACGCAATCTAGGTAACAAGGATGAAGCGGTTTGAGCACCCACTTGCGTTGAGAGATGCAGACATATGCTGTGCAACCACCTCCCAAACTAAGGATAAAAAATCAGAACCTAACGCGACAGTAGGGAAGGCGATGCACTCCACAAGCAGTTCGCGATGGAACGTTTGAAAAGACATGTGGAATCCTGAACGGAGTTTGCCAGATAAAACGAACCAATTGGGATCTGCGTGTACCAATGGTTCGAAGGGCCTATAGGACCATAAGAAAGAAGAGGAGTGCGAAGATGACCCCATCATTGACAAGACGAGATGAAACCAGGAGGATGGAGAGGAATCCCCAGACCACAGCCCCCGCAGTTCAGACAGGACGCGAGGACCTGGGTAAAGGAATTTGACAGTTACAGGAAGCCATTCGGTGAGGGAGCTTGAAACTTCACAAACTCGATGAAGAATGGGAATGGCTGAGGAGGAAAAGTGTGATATTGAACGAAGAACTCAGCAAACAAGAAACTGGAGTCACACAAGCGGGGCATGAGAAACTAAGTATGATGGGACCAAGTATAGCCGGCCCTACTACAACATTGGAAAATGTCGCGACCCTGCTCGCATGGTTGCGGCTGCACCTTACTAAACAAGGGAATGTACCATACAAAGAAGAATACGACGCACTCCCGGAGACAAGGGTATTTGAAGGGTGCCCGCAGCCCGAGCCACCAGGAAAATTGAAACCCCACATCGGGGGTGCGACCACCTGACTATCTGTAGGAAGCACAGTCTTAGTGCTCCAAGTAGTTGGAAGAGGGCGCAAGACTATAAAGGAGTCTATATGGGAGTTGCGTGGCCCAGATGCAGCGCGCAAGATTAGTATGAAGCACAGATCGCGTCCGCATACAAGGGACTGCGCTGCCGCATGGATGGGATGGAAAGTGACTGTTGGAGACACTGTTCATGACAAGATGTCCAATTTAAGGCACCGAGGAGTGGACGACAAGCAATTAAGACACAGGGTCAGAACTAGGATTGAAAGGATCTGCCGCCAAAATCGCATTAATGAGCCAAGAAAGGGGGAAACGGTCGAATTTGAATTCAAAGAGGCCTATAAATCATAGGTGGCCCATCACCAAATGACCCTTGGCATGTTTAACTTGTGGTGTTATCAAACAAGCATGAACCTAATGAACTTGGAGGTTGTAAAAGCAAGTCTATGGTTTGAAGCATTGCCAAAGGATACATAGGAGTCCCTGATCAGAATAATGACAACAACCAGGGGAGCCGCCCAGAATTCTACACTGCCGGTAGGTGATGCACCAGAAATCCCTAAATCGCCCCAGACGTCGAGGCCCAAAAAGGACCCACATGCAACAAGACTAGTCTGTATGTCTCCACGAAATCCCCGGTTCAGTAAACTATCGATGGAAGAGAAGGGAAAAATAGTTAATATTGAGAGCGACGATGAGGAAGAGGATCCTCCAACCTTTGTCGAAGAGATGGAACTAGAGGAAGAGATAGAAGAAGACATCCAACCAGTACGTGCCACAACAAAGCTACCCAAGTATGTCCCTCCGCGGAAGGGGAGGGTAAAGGTCCCTAAAGATTTGGATGTTGTTACGAGCATACTCAACACCCCGTTCCTCCCCGAGGGGGTTCTGTTTGAAGGTACGATTGTGGGCCGCATGCCCACTATAAAGTTTGAAGACTGGGACCTTGCGGATAATGAGAGGTTTCCTCATTTGGAAACTAGCTAGATAATGGAACAAAGCACGGAAGGTGCAGCTACCACACTGCAGCCACGAACATGGCTGCACGGGGTGGAGGAGGCCGGGCTACTCCACCTCCTATCAATTCCACACTTCCATCGGGCCCCAATCACGATATTTGTTATCAGACAACTGCTTTTCCTGGTGCACGATGGGTACTTGTGGCTGGAGGAGCCCATTCCCATCACGGTGGAGCTCATTCATAGGATTTCTCAGCTTCCCTATTCGGGAAGGGACCCCGCGGAAATTACCAACACAAGTGGGGACTTGACGCTTGTAGAGGCTATGAAAAAGAAATATAATTTGGAGAAAAAGCAGAGGGGGTACGTTATTACTAGTATTCAGAACAAAGGGGTCCACATAGCTACCCAGTTGTTGGTAGGAAAGGTGATGAGAAAATGTCGGGGCAATGAGGTACCACCAATGGTCATCGCACTAGCCGAGAAATGTGCAGAAGGGGTATAGTTCAACTGGGCGCAGTTCCTCTGCGACGAGTTTCTGGCGAATTGCAGGGAGGCCCAAGAACAAGGTAAGAGCTTCCACTATGCATGGTTTCTCTTATCCATCCTGTTGGTTACAGGTGAATTGCCTGAGGATAGTCAGTTTCCTCCCCTTGACCAGGACTAGCCAGAGGCAACAAAATACGTGTCGCTATGGGCGACGAAGGATGCTACGTGACTCAAAGAAACCAAGATATTTTGGGTACTAATGGAAGTAAGCATACGACTGTGGATCAACAAACGGCCACACCTATTCGCCTCAGTATACACTAGTTTGAAGAACTTTGCAGACTTTAAAATGGGTATGCACAATGTATATATCAGGGCGCGAAGGGATCCAGAGTAGAAGTGTACCACACACCCCTTCATCGCCATAGATGATGTTGTTTTCACAGTGCTCAATACATGGCCACCAAAATGGCACACACCAGACATGGTAGTGCGTGACGAAACAGAGATCTAGAAACAAAAGGCTGCTTCCAAGCAACTAGCACAACAGAAATGGAATGAACAACTAGCTGTGGAAGTAAGGGTGTCTCGAGAGGCAGCGAAGGCCACCGCAAAAAATACTACAGCAGTAGGGTCCACTACGATGCAGGAAGAAAGACACCCAGACATAACCACAGAATAGGGGACAAATGCGACGACGGAAGGTGTGGACCCAAGCACCACCTCGACACAATTGAAACGCCCGTGCGCGGTAGAATGAACTGGGCCACGGAAGAAGACCAAGGCTTCCAAGTTGGAGGGGAAGCCTATTACACTGACTGAGGGTGACCTATATGACATCGGTGACACAGTTCGCAGATCCACCAGGGAAGTTCTCCAAGAGGCAATGACAGAGCAACAGAATGTGTTGGGGGCACTCAGGACGCAAATCTAGGAACTTCAGGTGTGGCCCCCACAGCAGGGAATGGTAGCCGCCTACGCGGCCACGGGTACATCAGCAACCGAGAAGTTTCTATGGGCCAAAACGGCTAATATCGTCGCGCTACCGGAAGGGGCACTAACAACGGACAACATGGAGGATAGTGTTGGGTCCCTATAATACTAGTGATTACCCCATTACTATCGTAGTTGTACCCCTTATTAATATTGTTGTGCCCCTATTATCCCCATATTATTATTGTGCCCCATAGAATCCTTCTATTGTTATTTTTGTGGCTTTATATTATTATTGTTAGGTCGGCTGGGTTATATGTGACTCCTTAGACTCCTATATATAGAAAGGAGGTTTTGTCATTTGAATAATCCAAGAAATGTTCATTTATGTAATGTAAAGGAGGTTGCCCCCTTGAAGAGGCTGAATTCTAAGGCGTTGATCTATCTTTTCTATCTTTTCTTGAGTTGGTTTCATAACAGATAGAGTCGTGGCAGGCTGGCTCAAGGGCCTTGGACTAAACTTGGCCATCCTTCCACAAGAGATATTATACTAGCTGCAAGATGGAGCAATGATAGAGCTCCGTGATAGGGAAGGATGCGCAATACAGATGCTTAGTGAACAGCGAATCAATATTGAGCCGCTGATCCTCCAACGTGGCGAAGCAGTAGCATAGACTTAGTAGTTGGAGAAAATCATCGAGGAAGCATGTCGCCGCATCCCCAAACTAGAGATTGCAGCAGACTTACCAGCGAGTATACGAATCCACAAATTGGCCAGTGGATTCCGTGAGGCAAAGGAGGAAGCAACGAGGATCCAGTTGGACCTCAACTTGTAGATCACGGAGCTGAGGCTGAAGGCACAACCCTCTACACCACCAAAGGTCAAAGAGCAGCAACACTGTGCCACTCAATCCAGTCTGGAAGTAATAGTGTGCACCATATAGGAGTGCACCAGCCTGTTAGATCAGTTACTTGTCACGCTCAC
Organism: Pinus tabuliformis; assembly: GCA_031772625.1. Taxonomy (NCBI): domain Eukaryota; kingdom Viridiplantae; phylum Streptophyta; class Pinopsida; order Pinales; family Pinaceae; genus Pinus; species Pinus tabuliformis. The sequence goes on along the minus strand of CM062808.1, from coordinate 344,049,468 downwards.
TTCACTACAAGAATACCCAATGTTACAGCGGTTAGAGATAGAAGCGTCGGAGTTGCAGCAGGCCTATGATAATCTCCAATGGACCGCATAGACAGTTTCCCTTACTCGACAATTGGCCAAGATGAGGGAGGCCCAGGCTCTCAAGGCACAAGTGGACGCTGCACGTCAGAACGAAGCAGTGCTTAAAGAACGCATCCATCCTTGGCTTGAGGAAGAATTCACGGTCACCTCCAAGATCGAGGGAAAGCTAGCATAGATGCAGGGTGTATATGCACTCAGATAAGCAATTGTACCTAACAATGAAGGATCGAGGACACGCGCACAACAGGTATAGCAGATAGTGGTAGAATATGTTGCGGATGTAAGCGAAGCACAGAAGTTGCTAGATGACCTCTGCGCGAAGGTCAATGCATCAGCCGAGTGACTCGGGATGAGTCACGGTGATTTTGTTGGGAGCCTGTTGGGCAACGGATCCCCTGCGTAATGGTTTTGGGGCTTAAAACCCATAATTTTGGGTAATGGTATTGTAAAGATTCCACGAAGTGTGCGGAGCGCGAATTGTAATGAGTCAAGTCAAAGGGTTGTCCGCCTAAAATATTGTAAATTAATATAGAATGTGTCGGCCTACCCATGGTCCACAGACCATGGGAATGTATAAATAGAGTGAGGCTCTAAGTGTAGAAGGTAGTTTTTAGTTAGTTCTAATCTTAAGTATTATGGGTTTCTGAATGCGAAAGTTTCTCTGAATCTGTAAGTTCGAGTCATGGTAGTAAGGATAGGCTCTGCAGCTGTGTGCGCAGAGGCCTGGTAGAGTCCACAGCTGTGTGTGCGGACCCCTGCAGCTAAGTGCACAGGGTAGAATTGGATTGTACTGGAACTGAAGATTAATAAAAGATAAGTGTTTTTGAAATATTGTGCATCTGATCGCAGATCTGTGTGTTCGTTCTTATGTTATGGTTTTATGCATATCTTTAAGGTTTATGTTTGTGTGCACTGGTTATAAATATTGAATGTTTGATTAAGACCATTGAATTAAGTCAGATCTATAATAATAACATACTAAGGGTAAGGAATCTAGAAAGTGCCTCCTCACATAGCTACGCGAAGGCCAGACAGCCGCGCAGAGCAGCGCGAGCTCGTAGGATCAGTTCACGACCTTTCCAGACCTCATCAAGACATCCCTAGGGTGCAAAAACCTGGTTCCATCACCCTCCCATGCTACCTCGGGTGAGACTTTAGTTTGCACTCTGTGGATTGTTGCTGAAAGGGCCGGTAGTGTGGGATTTGTTTGGATAAAACACTTCTGAACCTGGGTCAGGCCCCAATAATCCAACAGTGAATGACTATCTTGATACCTCTCATCCAAAATATAGGGTTCTGGATGCTCATGGAAAACTTTAAATGCAACAACCACTTCAAGTATATTTAATTCCTCATGTGCTTCAGTAGGAAGAATATCAGTTTGACTGCCACAAGAATAAAGGAAAATAACTTCTTGTTCATTATTTCCTTGCAAAAGTAGATTATCATTGTCATAAGATGGTTCACTACTTAAGTTTTTTGTACATGCAATTTCAGATTTTTTACTTAGACCAATTTCTTCCTGACTGCTAGGATGCAGATCTGTTTCATCTTCAAGCAAAGGAGTTGATGTGTGTTGTGAATTATCCTTTGTATCAAAGCAACTAATCTATGTTATTTTATGTTGGGAAGAATATTCATAAAGGGCCTCTATGATCTTATAATCTAGACATTCTTCATCACCAAAAGTCTCCTCAAGGTATTGAATGAAATTTTCACAGGATTCACAATAATTTTCGAACGAGAAGAATAAATGATGAGAGTTTCCATGAAAATCAAAGAAGGTTGTTGTAGGTTTTCACCCCATAGAGAAATTACCTGCATACGAATTCTAAAACACATAAAATAAACAATGTGATAGCATAACACATAAAGCACATATACACAGAGATTTTCCCCTGGATCCCAAAATCGAGACTACCAGCTTGATTTTTCATTATGTTCCTTTCAATGTTACAATACATATTTATACATTTCGAAACATCCAATACCATGAATGGAAAACCATCGTGTCCAAAACCATGGACTAAAAACGATCGTGTCCAAAACCATGGACTGAAAACCATCACGTCCAAAACCATGTGCGAAAAACATGCACAAAACCATAGGTAGGTCTGCCCAACCTAACATAGGGTCCAAAACCAAAATTTTACGGGGCGCTGCCCTAGACCCCATAGAGTGGGGTTACCTGTACCCCTCAAACCCCCTGTAACTCCCCTCACTATGCAATCGACACAACGAAGGGGGGGCTCTACCCCCCTCTAACCACCCAGTTAACTACGTGGTTCAGTCGTGGAAAGAATATAACACAACCCAACAGTTGTGTGGAATTCTTTAAGAGAGAATAAGCTACCTTGCTTCAGTCCTTCATACCATAATATTGCTTTACCTTCTAGGGTAGCCATAAAAATTTTCATCAAACAATCCTCATGAAGCCTAATCCCGAGCTTATGTATATGCCAATGAAATTTGATTAGATGCAGAATAGCCTCATCCTCGTTTCCATCTATGAATTTGGGAAAATTAGTTTGCCAATCTATGCAAGGAATTCGATTTGGAAAACCAGGAATGTGAGAACGATTCATAGGAGCATACCTTTGAGCAGTTGAATCCATCTTGAAACAGTTAAGTCACCAAGAAGTTCTTCAAACTACCAGTTTTTGAACAATGGAGTCGTCATGAAAATTCTAAACCTTTGGATTCTTTGACACTAGAGTCGCCAGGTAAAATATGCATAGCCTTTCTTGTTTCTGATCACTGTTCACCATCAACAATCAGATCTGATATGATCCTTGTAGTTTTTTCTCAGGGAAGATATGATCTTTCGTTCCCTGACAACGACGCCAAAATGTTAACCCCCACAATTCCCCTAGCTGAGAGGAATCGACGGAGGTAACCATAGACCAAGATTTTAGTTTGGTAGCTAGCCCTACCAAACCAAAGAGGGCTCTCTCTATGAAATCACAACCAAAAGATGACTAGGATATAAATAATTTTAGGCTAGATATGCTAGGCTCAGGTAGATCTTGAAATTTTAGGGTTTTGTTGCTAGAAAAGGGAGAAAAAATAGATAGCTAGGTCAATAGGATCAAAGGGTTACAACAATAAAGATATAAAGGAGCAATGTAGAAATACTTTTGTGATGGATATTAAGCTTTTTCGGTGTAGTATGGTGTTTAGAAGAAGCATAAAGGTCTTAATGAGCATGAAACATGAATTCATTAAGCAAGAATGAAAGTAACATATAATAATTTTCCATCAAAACGAAGCTTAATGTAAAGAATTATGTTTATAAACTGTAAGGAAAACTATTGAAGAGTTGATGAATGGAAAGAGAAGATGAATGGAATGGAATTTGCAACAATTTTCACCAAAACACAAAAATTTCTCCAAATTCTCTCAAAATTTTCCCAAAGATGCCTGATGAGGTTTTTTATGCAACCATGGATGAATCAGCAAGAAATTCTAACTTACCCTTATCCTTTTGGCTGATTAGGGTTATCTTGATTTTGGCCTTCAATTGCTTGATTCTAATCTTGGAAGCCTAATTCCTTATGTAATAATGGATAACCATATTATTTTGCAACTTGTTATCCTTGTTAGCCTTGTCAAGGAGCTTCTCAAGGTGGTAGTTTACATTTTCAAGCCAAAACTCCATGTCTTCATTTTTTTCCATAGCAATCTTCTCCTTAAAGGTTAACTCTTGCATTGGTTGCCTTTGTTCTTTTTCTTTCTGAAGTGCCTTCCTAATGCCCCTTGTTCTTGGTATTTTTCTTGCCGCATTTTCTTCATGCTACTTAATGTCATCATACTCCACCAGTTCCTTTCCCGTCATATCTTGTTTCTTGACTTTGAATTGTTCTTTCTCCATAGCTAGCTATTATGATTTAAGTTGACTATTTTCTTGCTCAAGGAATGAAATGATGAATTTGGCCCTTGCCAAATTGTCCTTGAGCTCCATGATCTAAGAATCCTTCTCTTTGATGACTTGTTGCAGGGTTTGGTTCTTGTCTTCTACCTCCAATTCAACTAGATCAAAATAATGCCCAATGAGTTGCTCATCATACAAAGAAGCCTCATGATGTGATGGTGATCCCTATTTTGTTGATGTAGTATGCTTGGCCCCTTCCTCAATTTGAGGAGAAAACACAAGCCTTTTGCCTCTCTGATATGTCTTGGTCACCTCAAGCCTAGGTTCCTTGGAAACCTCATCATGCTTGCTTGATGACCCAACCTCCATTGATTGTGCTGACATAGTTTGGTGCTGGCTTGGTGGAGTAGTTATATGCATTTTCAAAGCTGCCTCAATGAAAGTGTCCCATGTCATTTTCTTTTTTGTCAACTGATGGAGAACTATAACCTTTATTAGTCTATGATGAAAGAGATTGGGATAATGCACTTTTCCTTTCAATTTCACCTTTTCAGACATCTTGGTTAAGCTCCTATACAAGTAACGACACAAATTGAGAGACTTGGTTGCTATAAAATGCATGAGAAGCCGTATGTGATATTGATACAACTTGGATAATATGCCCTCACATGTGGATAATTTCATGACAACCTTCATTAATGGTGCATATATCTCCAACAAATATCTGAATGGGAAAACATGTGAGTGAGTTTCTTTATATTGTGATTTCAAGCAAGGTTTCTACTCTTCTAGGTCTAGTTTCATGTATTTTAACCAATTTTCACCATGGTTTGGTATGACTGTAGCTTGAAAGATGGCATCCACTGAAAACATGAAATCAGTCCCTGCACTTTTTGACAAAAATATAAAAAATTGATATCTTCAAAACATTTCTTAACAAAAAGGAAGGAGGTGAATCAGGCTCCATACTTTCAAACCCTAGGTGGAAAACAAGTAAAAACGGTGAAATATGCTGCTATGAGGGAATGAGGTGATATGAGGGACTTGGGAGTTGCCTAGATTTTTGAGGAAATTTAGGAAGGTAGGGGATGATGTTAATGAGTAGGGGAAAAAGAAATTTTGGGAAATGAGTGAGGGGAGGGAGTTAAAAAGGCCAAAACACAGGTGTGCTCTTGAAGGAGATAGGGTAGATTAGGGTTTAGAGAAAAAGAAAAGAAAATGAGGGGATATGGTTCTGTGATGGATGGGAATAGTGTATTTATTGCAAAGAGAGGTGTAGGGACAAGGAAAATAGGGTTTTGGGAAGCATTTCATCCTTTTAGAATTAAAACTAGAAAATTCATAGAAACCCTAGGAGTGGAAGCATCTGAACCATTCATGACATAAGAGGAAAAAGGAAGGCATAAGAATTATTTAACTTACTTGTTTTGAAGCCTGGAGGATGATATGATAGAAGAGAAACCTTGAAAAATTAATTTCAATGGTCAAAAAATGATTTTGGATTAATCTGGCCCATGTGTAGCATAGTCTTCCTGTGCGCAGCGCCCGTTCACCGATGCGAAGCGTGCTTGTCCAGAAGTATAGTGAGGGCTTTCTGTGTGCAGCGAGCTATCGTCCAACCCTCTTTTTGAGGCATTAAACTACTCTAAATTGTGATCTTGATAGATCATTGGAAATCTCTTGAAGTCTAATACAATATGGGCACCTCAAGAATGTAATTTGGACACTTCAGTAGGGAGAAAAATTTATTTTCCCAAGGTCGCTCAAAAAATGCAGGGTATCTCTAAAAAAATCACAACACCAACTTGCAAAGCACTTTTGACTGCCTTCTTGGAGGAGGTTTGGGCTGAAAGTGGTATGGATGGAATGGTTATAATGTATGATACATAATATAGTCCTTAAGTACTGCCAACTCCTGCTTCAAATCCCTGAAAATTTGTCTTGAAGTCAAGCTATCCATAAGTTAACAGCTCTCCCGTAGCAAGTGTAGTTTGGGAATTTCTCTCAAATCGTAATACCTGTGCATAGATTGAAGTTTTTTTTTTTGTTTCTTGGGATATCATTGACAAAAACCTCTTTCACTTTTGTAAAATACTTCTCCATTTGGTCAAAAACATATTTTGAATAAAAAATGTCCCTATGAGAAATTATGAGACGAGGTAGTGTACTACAGCATTGTCTAATTTGAAATAAAACATTACCTTTACCTTTATTTTTCTTTCCCTAAGCTACTAAATCCCTTTACCCATTGATTCACATGATGTACATGTTTTTGTTTTAACATATGGTATCATGCTGACACATGGAGTGAAACCCTAGATGTTGTAGTGTTTTCTTCTCAAATGTGTACGAAAGGAACCCACTTAAGATTGTGGATGACAAAAAATCTCAACAATATAAATGGTTGTTAAACATTGTAGATCTACAGCAACTGATAGAAACAAAACCGGCCAATGTTCAAATCTATGCCACAATCATATTTAAACAACAAAAACAAAAAGTAATAACTCCAAAACATCCAATGGAAACCAGATATGTAAAGAATGATTTTATTTTAACACCTGTGAAGGGAACAAATATATGTTACCAGTCCCCCTCTATGGGATGGGTTCTTGGCTATCCTCAAATGCTTTTAGGTTTTGTAGAGTCTCTCTCCTCTATAATGCATAAACCCAGCAAAAAATGGTGTGTGACAATGAAAATAATTAGAGTTACAACAATAAGCGCAACAATGAAAATAATAAAAAGTGAATAATGAATGGAAACCCCTCCTATTTATAACAAAATATTGATTTATCCTCAAATAATGAGCAATAATAAAATTTTATTGATTCCATTCTTGGAATTACCACTTGGAATAGTTTATTATATTTGTTTAGGAGGGAAAAAGTATTTAAAATTTTATTTAGAAATAATAAATAAATAAATGATTTATTTATTATCTCAAGGAATTAGTTAAGGAATAATAAACAAATAATGACTTGTTTAATTATTCCTAAGGGATTTAATCAAATTTGACAAAGAATAATAATTAATTAATTATTCTTAGGGAGAAATAAGATAAATAATGATTTATCTGTTTATTTTTTCATGATTAGGTCAAATTTAACAAGGAATAATAATAAAACAATGGTTTAATTAATTATTCCTAGAAGAAAATCAAATAAATTGTTATTTATTTAATTATTCTTCATGGGTTTAACTATAAATTACTTAATAAAGGTGGTTTATTATGTAATTTCTCACAGTGAAAGCAATTTTACTAGGGTAAAATTGGCTTTACATGGTATACTTCGATCCATCTAGTAAATTAGGCTAGATGATCAATTTTTTGGTGATAACAGATTTGCCCCCAACATACAAGTGTTAGGAGAAAAATGTATGACCGAAGTACGTTGTAGAGACACAATCACTTAGACAACACAGGGGAGTCAAGGGGAGAGAGAGAGATACAAATGAAGTTGAAGCTGAGAGAGGATAGTGACAGAGGGGGAGAGACTAATGCAGCTCTCCTTTTATGTTGTGGTACCAGACCTCAATGTGGTGGGGGAGCCATACCCATACCCGTCGAGATAAATTAGTACAAAAATAATGGTTAGCCCATAAATATGAAATTGAGAAATAAGGTACATGTTGAATGGTACATGACATGTTGACATAACAGAGCCAAAAAATAATACAATGTGTCCCATTTATATAATGCACCTAGTAAAAACATGAGCCAGGATTGAATACAATAATATCTAAGTACATGAGACACAAATACCCTTCCCTCAAGAAGTGGGTGGGAGGGAGGATATAACAACTGGGGAAGCCCTGCTGAACATGGAAGAGCTCTGCAAAACTAAATGGATCATCTGAAGGAGACGTGCATGCTATGGACATTGCGATCAGTAAGGACCGAACCCATCAACTCTATAGAAGTGCATCTAAGGCTATAGCATAGTGGATATGAATCCAGGCATGTGGGGGGCTACCTGAAGGGCCACCCCCTCATGAGCTCTAAAACATCTCACACACACCTGGGAATCACTGGTAAAATCTGTTGCATCATTAGACCATCAAGTGTATGGACCATGAACATGAAACGACCAATTCAAAGGGAAATGATGAGACCCTCTTCTCGATCCAAGGCACCGAACAAGAATGGAAGCTGGAACCAAGATACACCACCCTCTAGGCCATTCTTCTGGAATAAATGAGTTGATGTCGACAGAATAGGGCCCACGATAGATGAGGCAATGAGGATCCTCAACTAAAGCATGAGGGAAAATAGTCATGTGACTGATGGACTGACACCATGGATAATGGGGAAATGGGACTGAGGGACAAACATACGACTACCCTTGTCAAAGCATAAAGTGCATGGTTGACCTAGCAACAATTGACTCAATTTTGGAGGGGATGGGAACAGTATGAATGGAGGCCAAAATGGGCAACACATGATAGATAGTATTCAAATATGGATGGAATACTATGACATGATATGATGGGACATGAAATAGACTCCAAGAATGCAAGGGTGACTCATCGTGGATGCTCTGAACAAGGGTGACTCGATGACACTGCCACACAAACTAGGCTCGAAGGGGACCATGAAAACATGAGTAAATGATGGTTACTCATGAAGAAATTCAACATATGGTATGACAAGTATTAAGAGGAGGTGGAACTCAAAGTACAAGTTTCGATTTATGATGAAATTCAATTTTGAGAGGCGACGAAGTGATCTTTCATGAAAAAACAGTTTCCTGGATAAGTGTCAAATCATCAAAAACTGAGGAAGACACATTATAGAGCTCGATGAGAGATTTCCAATGGTGTTTACGGTTCGTCAAACTGAACTATGTTCTAGTCACAAAGGGCGATAGAAGACACACTGACCATTGGAATCGGGACCTGCGACTTTCAAGCAAGTGGCCTTAATTGTCTAAAGATGGCCTTAATGATTCTTGGAACGATGGTTCCTGGTGAAGAATTAAGGGAAGAGGAACATGAGAATGAACCACTAGAGGAGATCTAGAATCATCCTCATGCATGAAGTCAAACATGGGGACTATGTGGACATAGAGTAGAATATTTGAAGATATAGTATCAAACGTCCACAATATGCGATGTGCATATGGCTCGCCTAAGAAGACGGTTGGACAAATTATCCAAGGAATGGGAGGATAATCGACCATACCTAGATGTAGTGGGATCTAAGCCGAGACTTATGTTAATCAATGTCCAGGGGAAAACCATCATGCCCCCAAGCATGGATGTTGATCTGGTATGCAAAGGTGGGAATGATGCGCCCCCTAGCAAGAGGAGTTTGTGGAGTTCCATTGTGTTCCAAGTGCTTGAGAAAGGGATTCAAGTATCTCAACCCAACTTACGAGATCCTTCAAAGGATATTTTGGGGCCTATGTGCCCCCCAAATATGCTATGGGCATACTGGATGTATTTAGAGTTATGGGCTCCAAACACTTATATGATACATAATATGATTATGCATATTTATATGATGATGATGGTTCGCCATTTGTGTTATCTTTTGTGGTATACATGTGATAAATTCCAATCTAGAATGTTGTTTGCAATGGTATCTACATAGTGATTTTGGGCTCTAGGCACATGACTGAATGTAATGGTTTGAAATTTACCTACCAGCAGCTTAACTTGTAGATATTTTCTAAATAGGACTTGGTTATGCACATGATACACACCATTCAATTACATGACAAGTAGAAATGAATCTAAATGAACATGAAGATGAAGGATCCGATGAGTAAGGGCATCGACCAACAAACCTATCACTGCATCATATTTGGCCTACTTATTGGTGGCAGATCCAATGCACATGACATTTGAAAGGACTAACATATGCAAGGGGATAAAAATGGCCCAGGCTGCTAAGGCTAGATTCTGGGGGAAGCGACTTGCACCGTCGACATGACTGATATACAATGTGGATGATGGATCCATCTGAAAGGTGCAAAAGACAAAGGATGAGATGATGCAATATACCTAACTACATGGCAGAAATAAAGACACGCAAATCAAATGGATGTGTTGTGAGAAACATTTCTAGAGGTAGAGCACATTGGGAAAATTCGGAAGGAGATGGCCTTCGAAATCCTCTTGAAGGAATGCCCCCTTACTCAAGTGTAGGGGTAATCAGGGGTAGACATAGCTTCCATGGTGTTCTCATCAAGATGGGAGATGGACAGACAAGAGGAAAATTTACTACATGATGTGGCGCATTACCTGGTGCATCAACCTGAAAAATAAGGTTCACATACGCATCGTCTTGAATGGTAGACAACGAACTGGTAGATGGAGGGTCTACTCATGTTGAGACCTCATATTCTGTCGAAAATGGTTTGATAGAAATGCACGTAGAAACCTCAGAAAGGTTTTCTTGTGAGGAACTCAATGATGACGATAGGTAAAGGATATGGACTGTGGTGTCTGTCATCTTGACATTGGGGGGAGGGATCACAATAGTGGGGCCAGAGTCTCCATGTTCTGGTTGACTAGTGGTACCAGAATCCATGGGTATAGGAGTAGATGATCCACTATGAGTGGCCTTGTATTTGCGAATTGCCCCAAGGCAATTGCGAAATTCATCAAGACGAGGGAAACAATGGGAATAGTGACCATGATGATCACACAAGGCACAAGGGTGGCTTATGCACAATGTTTTGATTTTCTTGGGTGGACCCGGTAAGTTAACATGGACTTCCGAGATATTTGACTCAGGCAACGCTTCATGAACAAAATGTTTGAGTCAAGGAAGTTCAGGACAATTATTGGTGGTGTGCCAAACAACTTCACACAAAGCGCATGGATGTGACAGCTTTGGGGATTTGGCGGCTAGAGAAGCTTGGTGAGCCTTATCCTTAGGTTCATTCCTCTTGGCTTCCCCCCTGTCTGGATGCTATCACAATAGGAGAGGTGTCCTATTGAGGTTGCGGTGGAACTGGAGCATTGACAGGGGTCGTAGGGACCGGTTGTAATAGGGTCAAAGCATGATATGGTCTGAGCTGACCAAACGAAGTGTTCGTTGGGGGATCAATATACCATACTGGGATCCCCAGAGTCATGTTACGAAGGACCAACGAAGCCATGGCAGGGATAACAAATACACCCGGATGGTGAAATAAGAAAGGTATATGGCCTGCAGGGTAATGTCCCAGCGGAATAGCTCCTGGATGGTTGAGACCTAGAGGAACAGTTCCTAGTGGAAACATAGGAGAGGCACCCATAAATGGAGGGGATCCTGAGTGGGTGGATCTGGATGATTCGATTGAGATGGTAACAACAGAGTGTTGAGGAGTTGGTTGTTGATCAGAGTATTGACCTCGTTAGAGTCCATCATGAGGATGTGGTAGTCAGCTGGACCAGAAGGTTGTGGGAGATGGGTCGCTTGACCTAGCTGAGGTTGAGCAACAACAAATCCTTGTTGAGGGAAAGGATTTGTGAGCACTGGCAGTTGAGATGGAGCAGGGTTCTGCGGCAATTGTTGACCTCTAGAAGTTGCTTGAGCTTCCCAATTTTGGCACATCTGGGTAAAAGCAGACACTCATGTGTATAATGGCCATGCACACCACAAAATGCATAAGGCTTGTTCGTACAAATAGCCTTTTTCTACTTGGGTTGGTTGCCTTGTTGTTGGTTTTTGGTGTTAGGTTGGTTCCCGTGGGGTTCACTAGGTTGGTTAGCTTGGTTACCCTTATTACCCTTCCCCTTATTCTTTTTCTTCGAATTTTGGGGATTGGTAGCACTCTACTGCGCAAACACTTGTCCCTGAGGGGGAAGTGACTGTTGGGGCTGAGGATGCATGGGAGGCTATAACGCTAATGCTTGGGGGGCTTGAGCGCCAAGTTGTGCATAAGAAGGAGCAACAGTTTGGTAGACAGGTTGGGACCCTGGAAACATGTTACTAGCAAGAGGGGCATAAATGTTGGAGGAACTGGTACCCCCCTACAGGTAGCCATAACTCTGCTAAGAATATGGCGAAGAGTGTGAGATGGATCCAATGATACCGTCAACGGCATGAGATGCCCCCGGTGCATTACCACTTCCAGGACGAGGGAGGTTTGGAATAATGGTATAGTTATAACCTGATTGAGCATAAATCAGATCATATTTCAAAGTGTTCTGGAGAGCTTCTTCCTCGGTCTGAGGAAAATGAGACGCGACATCTTTCCTGATGGGGGATAAAAGGCTCTTGAGAAACCAATCTAGATAAACACGGTCTTCAAAAGGCGGGGCATGACATGTGCTCCTCCTTCAATGCCACTCTTGAACATGGTTAGAAAGGCGAGTAGCAGAGGATTAACAGAATGTGGTCAAAACCTCAGTACCATTTTCGTACCGTAGAGGTATCTGGAAATAGGATAAGAACTCTTTAGCAAGCGTCATGAAAACAGAATGAGAGGTGGAGGGCTGGTCTACATACCATTTTGCAGTGTCTCCAATGAGTGTGAGATGGAAGAGCTAAAGACGAATGGAGTCATCGGTTATGGAGTTGGATGAACACCACATGTGGAAGGATCAGACATGGTTGGTAATATCCTCTCCAGCAATACCCTTAAACTTTGGGATGTCTAAGGGAAGCTTAGTCGACATAGGGGGCCAACTAACATCATGGTGTATGGGGTCATTTATCAACTGGTTAAGATCTGACAGACTTAACCTAACCATTAAAGGGAGCATGGGGGATGTCGGTTCCTGAGACTGTTCTGCCTGATGTGATCGCTAGTGTAGAAACAGAACCAACACCAGGTTGGGTTCCTGCACTAGCTGTGGGTCCACACATGGTGACGATATGTGGTGAAGGAGGTTCGAAATCAAATGAGGAGTCAAAAGGACTGGGAGAAGATTCAGGATGGGGACTTGAAGGGCTACGAACTCAAACTCGGCGGGGAGGAGTAATATGCCCAAGTGGAAACTTGGGGGTGAAGGCCTAATAGTCTCCGTGATTGATGCCTTGGTGGCACAAAGATGGAAGGACACATGGAATACGGAAATGGTGAAGGGAGATCAACAATATATCTTTTGTCTCTGATGCGGTGAGATAAATTTATTATGTTAAGTCTTGGCTTGGTGGTGTAAACCAAATTCCCTTCGCTTAAGGTGTGCTTGTGTGTGCAAGTGTATTAATTGATTAAGCTCAGATCATGTTTGTAAAAAAGAAAAAATCTTGTTGCAAATAAACTGAAATAAATAACAGAAAATAAACAACAAAACAATTAACTAAACCCCACCCAAACTGGGTTTGCAAACACTATACTACTTGGTGGCTAAACTGATGGGAAATACACTAAAACAATCAAGAGATCTGAATGTCAGTGTGACTAGGATCAAGTGACTCTAAGTTGTTGGAAGGTGGTGTAGTAACAACAAAAAACGAGAGGGGAAGATCACTACAAAAAGATAGGGAGATGGGTGAAACACCTAGGGCAACCGATGGGACCCTAAGGGAATGACCAAACAAGTTTGAATGTGAAACTATGGATGGTAGCAACCTATCTTATCATATCTGAAACAAAAGGTTACAGATCTGGAAAGTATGGTTGAAAGTGTTGTAGAAACTCAAACTTCTCACTCAGCTAAACTCCTCCTAGAAAGGAAGAAGTCTATTAGAAGCCCTATGGGAGGCTAAATTCGACTTCAATGAGTAAAACAGAATAGATCAAGGCCTAAGTGGGATGAGATAGAGGTTAGACACCCAGCAGACAGCTCTCAGCAAAACCCAAAAATGGATATGAAAAAAACCATGAAACCCAGAAATCGCAGGTTCTGAACTGTTTTTTGATGAAATCTCACTTTTTGGGCATAAAGCTGCATTCTGGAGCCCAGATCGCACCTTTTGGGATGAAAAATTTGATTTCTTCAACGAGACTTCCGATCTACAAATTTTAGAAAAAAGTGCAGCCTTTGCCGCTGTTGGTTCCTGTGACCTACGGAAATGACTAGAAAGCTTACGAAAGTTAGAAATTTATCAGATCTAGGGTTAAAACACTACGAAACATTAATAGAATAAAAAAACAAGAAACCCTAAACTAAAAACCAAAGGTCACTCAGGTTTCCGGATTTGAAGTCTAAAACCCAGCGGAGTCGCCAATTCTATATTAGAGACCCAGGTTTTTGAATCGGAATTATTCCCCAGTGGAGTCGCCAATTTGTTGTAGTGTTTTCTTCTCAAATATGTACGAAGATAACCCACTTAAGGTTGTGGATGACAAACAATCTCAACAATATAAATGGTTGCTAAAAATTTTAGATCTACAGCAATTGATAGAAACAAAACCTACCAAAGTCTAGATCTATTCCACAATCATAGTTAAACATAAAAAAGAAAGAGTAATAACTCCAGAACATCCAATGGAAACCAGATATGTAAAGAATGATTTTATTATAACACCTGTGAAGGGAACAAATATATGTTACCAGTCCCCCTCTATGGGATGGGTTCTTAGCTATCCTCAAACGTTTTCAGCTTCTATAGAGTCTCTCTCCTCTATAATGCATAAACCCATAAAAAATATGGTGTGCAACAATGAAAATAATTAGAGTTACAACTGTGAGTGCAACAATAAAAATAATAAAAAGTGAATAATGAATGGAAAACCCTCCTATTTATAACAAAATATTGAGTTATCCACGAATAATGAGCAATAATAAAATATTATTGATTCCATTCTTGGAATTACCACTTGGAATAGTTTATTATATTTGTTCAGGAGGGTAAAAGTATTTAGACTTTTATTTAGAAATAAAAAATAAATAAATGATTTATTTATTATCTCAAGGAATTAGTTAAGGAATAATAAACAAATAATGACTTATTTAATTATTCCTAAGGGATTTAGTCAAATTTGACAAAGAATAATAATTAATTAGTGATTAATTAATTATTCTTAGAGAAAAATAAGATAAATAATGATTTATCTATTTATTTTTCATGATTGGGTCAAATTTAACAAGGAATAATAATAAAACAATGGTTTAAATAATTATTCCTAGAAGAAAATCAAATAAATAGTGATTTATTTAATTATTCTTCATGGATTTAACTATAAATTACTTAATAAAGGTGGTTTATTAGGTAATTTCTCACAGTGAAAGCAATTTTACTAGGGTAAAATTGGCTTTACATGGTATACTTCGATCCATCTAGTAATTAGGCTAAATGATCAATTTTTTGGTGATGACACTAAACCATGACCTAAAATGAGGAATTTAGCAATTTCATGACCCAAGATATTTAAATGAAGATATGATACCTCGAAGAATCAAATGACCATGATGAGTGATGACGATAACCGATATATGAAGTTATTGAGAGAATGGAAATAGCCCGAGACACACTAGTGAGTGACCAAATTTTTGTTGAAAAGCTATTTGAAACCATAAAAATTTGACCTAAGACCATTGTAAAAAACTTTGTAAGATCAAATTTGATCACTGGTGACTGACATGACTGACATGCACTAAAACCTTCTTGAGACCTGGGCAGGACGGATCCAGAGGACGGTTTCATTTGGAGTTAGCAGAGGACTTAGGTTGTAGTTCTTCTGTGTTTTCTTTAGCTTACATTAATAAATAAGCATTGTCTTGTTCCTGATGATTATGGTCTTTACGCATTAATTTATGTCATGATTTGCTTATAAAATCTCACATTAATGCTTATTTTCTTACATGCATATATGATCTAACCTTGATAACATGAACATGATTTTAGTTATTTTTGGTGGATATGATTTTCCTTGAATGAATTGTAGGTCTTAAAGTGCAAGGAAGAAGCAGTGGTTTTGAACCCTATGGGAACGACCTCAAATGTAGGATCTACAAGTAAGACCTTATGTACCAAGTTTAATTGTTTAAGTATTAGGACTGCTTGTTTGTGTGTCTCTTTATGTTGTATACCCTCCGCTCTATTTTGGTTCCCAGCCTAAGACCCTAAGGTGATTCTACCCAAAACAATTATGAATAGACAAGAGAGTCAAGAAGTGTACTCAAGTAGAGTACCAGTCTTTGATGGGACCAACTATGCTTTTTGGAAAGTGAGAATGGAAGTGTATCGTATGTCCTTGATAGTAGATTTTTGGACTTTAGTATGAGTAAACTACAATGGCCCTAATATTCCTCCCACTAATGAAGATGGAAAAAAATTATATATGAGTAATAATAAAGCCAAGCATGTCATTCTCGCTGGTTGTATTCAACCAGAACTTGTAAAATTTATGCATTGTAAGTCCGCTAATGAAATGTGGGTAAAGCTTAACCAATGTCATGAAGAAGATGACAAATTTAGGAAAGAAAAGATTCATACTTTCATAATGAGGTTTGAAATCCCGAGAATTAATTGGAATGAAATCATAATAGAGTACTTCCTCAGAGTTGATGAAGTAGTTAATATGATTAGAGGACTTGGTGAAGAAGTCAAGGAAGATATGAATGTTCAAAAAATATTAAGATCTCTACCCATGAGATTTAATGTCAAAATCTCAGCTATTGAAGAAATGGTTAACTTAAAGGATCTCAAAATGGATCAACTACATGGTACTCTGACAGCCTATGGGGTCAGAGTAGGAATGGAGAAATTTGAACCAAAGGAAGTGGTGTTCAAAGTAGCCCGAAAGGGAAAGGAGCACAAAGTTAATCAAGACTTCTTGAGTAGTGAATCTGATCAGGAGTTGGCTCAACTAACCATAAAACTGAAGCGTGGCTTAGGAAAATATAAAGGGAATTTTCCCTTTAAGTTTTTTGACTATGGAAGAGTTGGACATTTCTCTTCAAAATTCCCTTATAAAGAAAAGGTTGAAAGGGAAGAGGATCTAAAATTTGGAAACAAGTCTCAGACACATCAGAAGAAAAAACCCTATAAGAAGAAGGGGTTCTACTCCAAAGAGGATAGATCAACACCATAATCAAACTGTGAAGACTCATAAAAAAATGAGTCAAATAAGTATCTTCTTATGGACTTTGAAAAGACTCCAAAAAATAGGGTATTATGGACTCTGAAGAGGAAGAAGAAGAAGCACTAGTAGACCTTGAAGGGGAACTCATCAGTTCCCTTGACGAGTGTTGGCTTGAGGGGTCTTGAGCTAGGTTCGGAGTTAGTTGTGCCAACCAACAAAACCCTAATCTTCTGGCCCTTTCGGCAACAACCTGCGTAGCATAGGCTGCAGTCTCACTCAGAGCAGTATTGGGGGATGATAGAACCAGTTTTCTACATCCAAAGGCCTCTGTGATCGGTTTCTGTTACTTCTAGGGCTTTATCCCAGCCTTCGCGAACCCTAACCCTTTAAATGTAGAAATCACATTGACTTATAGAAAATAGAATCTAACCCTTCGTGGAACAATTTAAACATTCATACATCATGTAACTTATCAAATCTACTACTTCCGCACACCAACTAGGTGTTTCTTCAGATAAATGTAGAAAACAAAGCCAATACACACAAATTTCATAAGTAAACATAAAGGCATAGATACACAATTATTGCTCCAAAATAGTCTTTATTAGATATAATCCTTCTGTTACAGACACTTCTTCCTTGCACACACAGTTGTAGGGTCCTTCGCACTTAGCTTGCAGACTTATCAAGGTCTTTGTGCACACAATTATAGGAGCCTTCCCCTTCACCTAAGCACAAAAAACAGACTTTCCTACCTTAGACTACTTGCCCATACAATGATCTTCAATTATCGTTTTTTTCCTATGACTCGCTATGACTCCTTTATATAGTTTCTTCCATTACAATACCATGGTTCGCGAACCATGGACAGGTCACAAAACATCATAGCTTCTAACAAATTAAGGGACCAACGTCCATTTGACTCCTATGACTCGCTATGACTCCTTTATATAGTTTCTTCCATTACAATACCATGGTTCACGAACCATGGATGGGTCATAAAACATCCTATCTTCTAACAAACTAAGGGACTAAAGTTCCTTTGACTCCTATGACCTTCACACTACGCTCCTCAAAATGCGGAGAGTTTACATAATTGACAAAAATGATTACAACTTTTACCCTAGGGGAACCTGTCCCAACAGGCCCCCAACATAATTTCGTGACTCGTCCTCTTTGCCTGCAGCTGACTGAACTCCATCTTCAAAACTTGTAGGTCTGTTGTACCCTACGTAGCAGCATTGCGCACTTCCTCGATCAATTTTTCAGTACTTGGGCCTTCAACTGCAAGGCCCATGGCTTGTATTGTCTACTGCATCCCTTTTAGCTTACTTTGTACTGATAGAGTCAACTAGTTGGCCTCATCTTCCTGTGGATACTTCCTTGAGGAGATGATCACTTCATTGGGATGCAACTCATCAATTTCATTCTCTATGAGTTTTTCATCCTGTAATCTAGTGCACCTTTGCACTGGGGCTAAGGTCTGTGTTTTCAATCGGATTTCATCAAAAAGATGCTGATTTTCTATGATGTCTGCACCAATATTTTGCAGAGTTGGATCCTCCTGCAGCGAGGTCCATAACTCCATGGCCTGCTCAAACAAATCAGTGCATCCCTTGAATACATCTTCCAATGTGTCCATTCCTTCTTTAATAGTAGCTTCACAATGCTCTCTAACTTCGAGAGGGGTAGTGTGTTGTAGCTTTAGTTGTAACTCTGAAATTTGTAGCTGCAACTCAAACTTGACTCTATTGATTTTGTCCCTAGACTCTTTAATTGTAGCGGCCAAATTTTGAATCTTCTCTGTAGAGGCCACTTCTGCTAGGATCGTGAGCTCTCGAAGCTCACTACAGGCCTGTGTAATCACCTCTTCCACCTGTTGGCTTCACGCTATGACCTCCTCCTTTTCCTTGATAGCCTGCGCCTTTTCCTCAAATATCTGCTAGTTATTAGTCTTTGCCTCATTGATGACCAACATTTAGCATTTCCCCCGTATCTTTAGTTCGTCTGAAACCCCTTGGTGCAACTCATACAAAGTCTGAATGGGAAGCGCGCCCAAATTCAGACTCAAGCTCTTCATCTAGAGTAGATCTTCCTACTCATTAGTTGTCTCGTCGAGCATGGATCCCTCTAGTAGTTGTACCGTGTGGAGATCCAAGGTCATTTTTGCATCCAATACTGACCTGCTAGCTCGATTCAAGCTCACTTGCTTCTCACTCGCCTGTCCCATGCTCGCTTGCAGAAGACCTGTTTGGACCTGCATGTCCCATAGGCCCTGTTGTACCTTACTGAGTGATTTCTAGTTCTGCACTTCTAAGTGGCTCATCATATAAGTTGTGGCATCGCAAACCACATCCCAAATTTCATCCAAGTCCACCTCTATGAGGACCAAAGGTATCGAGCTAGTTGTTTTGTCAGACTTTTGCTTCTTGCACCACCCTGTGGAAGTCCTCTTTTTCCTCTCCTTTACCATGAAGGGGGACTCCAGCTATGCACTCCCTTCTTCTTCTGCTTTTGTTTCTTCCTCCACGTGTTTTCTCGGTGTCTAACTCTTCGACGTCGATGGTTGCCTATGACGTAGTCTTTTCATGTGCTTATTCTTTTTACTTGGTCACTACTTCTTTCTCGTTCACAACAGCTTCTTTCTCCTATGCAATAGCTTCTTTCTTCCGCGCAACCTTTTCTCGAGTGATTATTTTCTATGCCTCCTTAGGATTTTCTGTTGTTGTGGTCTTAACTGCGGAACCTTCACCATCTGTTGGAAATAATACTGAGATGGGGGGGGTGAATCAGTATTAGCAAGTCAATAATATTTCATTTCAGATTTATATACACTACTTTAGTTAATCAAGCTTGCGTGTATACGCAACTGTATTTGAGGAAACTAGCGTATACCCTTGAAACTTATAACTTAGTTAATTCATCATATTTTGATCTTTAATTTGTGCATCATAACCATATAAACAGTAACCAGGTGCAGTAAAAACAGAACAGACAATCACACACATGAACACAAGATATAAGGTGGAAACCCAATGTGGGTGAAAATCACCTGCTGCAATCATCTCTATCTTCTTTTAATAATAAACTTCATTTCACAATTTTTGTGCTGGTGCAGTCTTATACCAGTACGCAGGCTTCTACCTACAGAAGGCTACAACCTTCTCTCATTCTCCAGCTTCTCCTGGAAGGGAGCTACAACCCCCTAGCTCTTGTACTAGCTGATCTGTTTACTAGTATGTAGGTGCTAGCCTACAAAAGGCTACAACCTTCTCTTTTCTTCCAAGGATCGCGTTTCATAAATTTTCAGACTGGATCCATTAATAAAATCAATCAAAAATCAAATATATCTGCATCAATCCGTCTCCTTTGAACCAACCAAAACTGAATCACTCAACCACTTCTCAGAATGTTGTAACTAGAATATAGTAACAGTAACCAGAACCCAAGCTAGAACCCAAAACACTTCAATAGCAAACAGAAGTAGCTAAAGAATATTTTATTAGGTATACGCTACTTCAATGTGTCAGACCTGTGTACATATGCCATTTTCGCAAGGCGAGCCTACGTATACATTTTTTTGATATGCAGAACCAGTGTGTATACGCATCTTTGCTAAGGTGAACCTGCGTACAGATCTATAAATTATGATTTAAACTTTACAACAATTCCAGACATCAGTTATACCCAAATAATCATATTTACAAATTACAATATGCACAAGTTATTCAGATAAAAGATCAAAACCACACAAATATACTTCTCTTCAAGCCTTAAGATCTTGACCCATCAATAGAACTTATCCTTCATCAAGCACTCAGTTTCATCCTTGATTCAGATCCAGCTGTGCACCATAACCCAATAACCTATGTTCTAGATATTGCTCTTCGTTAGATATTCAATTCATGAGTGCCTTTGCCTAATGATCTTCTCCTCCTTTTATAGTCTTAGGCCTTACTTAATACCATGGTCCAAAACCACTTAGAATCAATACATTGGACCAAATACCTATGGTCAACACTTCGGACAGGATACCTTGGACCAATACCATGGACCAAAACTAAGTTTTCCAACATTTATGTGCCTTTCCTTCCATGAAAGTGTGTGTGTATTCTATACATGCCTTTTGGTCTGTGAACCCACGTGTACATGTAGCTTGGTCAATGGGGAACCTGTGTATACCTATCTTTCTTCATTCTGTGAGCCTGAACTGCGATCTGTCATCTGTGTGAGTTACCATCAAGGACAACTCCTTGTCATAGTGCCAAATCTGTATCATAATGCCAACAATCTCCCCCTTTGGACTTGATGGGAACCCCAAGTCACTCTCCCCCTTTGTCATCAAGGGCAAAGGGTTATGCTCCCCCTGAGTACATGTTGAATTCTCTAATATGCTGAAGTGTGTTGTTCATGCTCCCCCTAAATATAAGCAAGGTCCGCAAAAAAATGACTCTATACATACATCATAAATGACCTTCCTATCACTAATTACTCATACATACATCCATCTCCCAACCAAGTGGAGATATACCAAGTTTGACTCATCCACCCAACCAAGTGGGTATATACCAAATGTTTATACATGTCAGAACAAGAACATTATATCATCCATCCCATGCATAGTGAGGAAACAAAATAGGTCATTTCATGACCTTGACATTAAAAGATATACATGACATAGAGACCAAATATCTAAACCAAGACTATGATAGTTATCAGAAACTATCATCAGCAGAATCTATCAATCACCATCCAGACCAGCAACCATGATCTCCCCCTGAACCTGTTCCACCTGGATAAAAAACAACTGTGAATTTGTACCAAGATCTTCTAAGATAATGCCAACAATGCATAACTATAAGTATATGCTCCCCCTGAACCTGTTCCAGATGATCACTGTCAGACCCATATCAGACTCCTTTCATCCACTGTTTTTCTTCAAACCAACATATACGCGACTGTATCCATAACATCCGGAGTATGTACGTGGATACGCTTCATAAAACTCGCGTACAACCACTTTTCTTTGAAATAGATAAGTTTTAACAGCAATATGATGCATCAACTACTCCCAGCTTCTGTCTGGGATATTCAAATGTCTCTCTGCCGTGGTTTGGTGAATATATAAGCAACCTGTTCTTTGAAGGGAACATATTCCAATCTGACATTTTGTTCAAGCACTTGTTCACGTAGAAAATGATATTTGATGGGTATGTTCTTGGTCTTGGAATGCATGACTGGATTCTTTGAAATACTGATTGCACTTGTATTATCACATAGAATGGAGATCGGTGAAGTACATGTGATCTGAATGTCTTGCAAAGTTTGCATCATCCAAAGGAGTTGTGTGCAGCAAGATGCAACAGCCACATATTCAGCTTCAGTTGTAGATAATGCAATTAAACTTTATTTCTTGTTGAACCAAGACACTAATCTGGAATCCATATATAATGCACCACCACTAGTGCTTTTTCTGTCATCTACGCTTCCTGCCCAATCTGCATCTGTATATGCATGAAGTGTAAGATCTGCATCCCTAGGATACCATAAACCAAAATTCTGAGTTCCTTGAAGATATTTGAAGATCCTTTTGACTACCTGAAGTTGTGATTCCTTTCGATTTGCTTGGAATCTTCCAACTATTCCCACTGCATGCATGATGTCTGGTCGGGTACTTGTTAGATAAAGCAAATTTCCAATCATGGATCTGTAGGTTGGTTGATTTACTGATGTTGTTTCATCATTTGAGCTGAGACTGCATCCTGTTACCATGGGGGTACATACTGGTTTATAATCTTTCATGCCGTATTTTTTCAAGATCTACTTGAGATACTTGGTTTGTGATAGAAAAATACCATCTTTATTTTGTTGAACTTGTAGGCCGAGAAAATATGTGAGCTCACCAAGCAGGGACATTTCAAATTATTGCTGCATTACTAAAGAAATTTTTTGACTCATGGCTTCTTCATTGCTACCAAAAATGATATCATCAACATACACTACAAGTATTAGCAATTTATCATTATCAATCTTTGTATATAGATTGTTATCAGCTGATCCTTTTGAAAAACCTTGTTGATGGAGGTATTTGTCAGGACGGTAATACCAGGCCCTTTGATCTTGTTTTAGACCATAGAGAGCCTTTCTGAGTTGGCATACAAGTTTTGGATCATTTCCAAGGATGAATCTGTCTCGTTGCTCAATATATACTTCTTCTTCTAAGTCCCCATTAAGAAAAGAAGATTTTACATCCATTTGGTATACTTTGAATTTATGAAAGCGAGAAAGAGCAAGGAACATTCTTATGGCTTCAAGTCTAGCAACAGGTGCAAGAGCTTCTTCAAAATCTATACCTTCTTATTGAGCATATCCTTTACAAACAAGTTTGGCCTTGTTTCTGATAACTTCACCATTTTCATTCAGCTTGTTTCTAAATATCCATTTGGTTCCTATGATATTCTTATCTTGAGGTCTAGGAACAAATTCCCAAGTATTATTCTTTTCAGTTTGCTCAAGTTCTTCATTCATGGCCTTGACCCAACATTCATCTTTGCATGCTTCATTACATTTGGAGGTTTGATGGAGGAAAGCAATGCTAGATATCTTGAAGCTTCTGTAGTAGTTCTTCTTGTCTGCACACCTGCCTTTTTCTGTCCCAAATTTGAGTCTCTGGATGATTTTTCTGAACATACCTGGATGGAGTCTTTTCTTCTACCGTTATCTGTTCTTCTGGTGCTTCATTGGTTTCTTCTTCTTCAGAATTAGTCTAATTTGATGTGGAAGGATAATCCTCATCTTCTTCACACTCTTCGGTTTTTACCTGCTTTGGATTTTTGCCTGCTTCATCAACCACAACATCAATACTTTCAATAATTTTCCCAAGTCTTTTATTATAACACTTATATCCTTTACTTCGGGAAGAGTAACTAAGGAGAATGCCTTCATCTGCTCTAGGTTCAAACTTGCCAAGTTTTTCATCAGTCCTTTTGATGTAACATTTGCTTCCAAAAACTTTGAAGTATTTTATAGTAGGAGTCTTACCATACCAAAGTTCATGTGGAGTTTGAGTGTTGTTTACCCGAACGTTTGCTTTGTTGAGGATAGTGACGGCAGCAAATGCAGCTTCACCCCAGAAGGTTGCAGGAGTTCCAGACTCATCTAGCATGGCATGAGCCATTTGTTGAATATTTCTATTCATCCTTTCTACCACTCCATTTTTTTTAGGAGTCATTACGGTGGAGAATTCTCTTTTTATTCCATGTTCTTCACAAAAGTCGAAGAATTCATCTGAGGTAAATTCCCCTCCTCGATCAGATCTGAGGCATTTTATTTTGCGATTTGATTCATTTTCAACCAAATCTTTGAAGGCTTTGAACTTTTCAAATTATTCATCTTTACACTTTAGAAGTCCTATCCAACACATTCTGGAAAAGCCATCAATGAACAATATAAAGTATTCTTCTCCACGAGGTGACTTTTTCCTTGATGGACCACATAAATGAGTATGAACAAGTTCAAGAGGCTTACTAGCTGATCCTTCCTTCTCAGGGAAATTTTCTCTGGTTTGCTTACCAAATTGACATGATTTGCATATTGTATTTCCTGGAATGTTGATATCAGGAAGATCATGAACAACCTGGAATTTGCATGCTTTCCTTATTTTTTGGAAGCTCAGATGCCCCAATCTTCTGTGCCATAGCCAGTGTTCATCATTTTTGCTTACATAGCATTGTTGTTGTCCTTCCTTGAGTATGTATAAGTTGTTTGGATTTCATATTCCTTTGATCATGGTTTCTCCTGTATCAAAATCATTAAAAACACATCCATTTGATCGAAATACTACTTCATTTCCTTGATCACACATTTGACTGACACTCAATAGGTTATTCTTTAGACCATCAACATATATAACATTCCCAGCTTTAACATTTTCTTTTAAGAGAAAAAAACCTTTACCTTTTATGACAACAGGAGTGTCATTTCCAAATGAGACCTTCTTTTCCTTTTCTAAGGCATTGTATGGCTGAAGTTTTTCTTTATCACCTGTCATGTGTTTTGAGCATCCACTGTCGATGTACCACTGATTTTCTTTTCCTTCTGCATACAAGGCTATACCACATCTTTTTGTTTGTGGTTCTTTCTTTCTCCATATTTTGGGACTCAATGATGTTTTCTCCTTCTGAGATGTTTCCCAAAATTTACTCCTGCATTTAGAATCTTCATGACCAAATTTGTTACAGATAGAGCATTCTATTTCATTTTCAAGAAGCGAAAATTTATTGTAGGTCCTTTTCATGATCCCTGTCACATTTCTTTGATTTCGTGCTTCTCTAGTCATGATGGTCTTGTAGGCAACACATTGAACAGCTTTGTGTCCAATGTTATGACATGAAAAACATTGGCCATTAAAGAAGTTCATGCAATTATCGAATCTACTGACCTGGTGATTGTAGTTTCCATTGACATTCATTCTTGAAGAAAATTGAGTATGATTTAGTTGAGGTTGGTCGTAACTTCTGTTCATACTTGAAGTATATTGAACTCGATTTACTTGGTGAACTTCTTTATGCCTTTGCTGACGATTATCAAATTGTTCACTAATCTTTTCTGCATCAATATAGCTTTTAGTGGAGGTTGATGGCTTCTATGCTTGAGATGCTTCTTGAGTATATCCAAGACCTATTTTTATCAGAGGAGAATGTTGCACTTTGATAATTTCATCTAAAGTTTCTGATCCTCTAGCAAATCTAAGATTGAGATCTTTTGTTTTCTCAATATCTTTCCTTAGACCCACAAGTTCACATTCTAGTTTTTCATTGTGTTTTTCTCTTTCAACAAGTTGGAATGTCAAAGTATCTATAATCATATTTTGTTCTTCTAAAAAGATTTTGAGTTTAGATATTTCTTCATAAAGATTATATTCATCTAAAGCATCCAAGAAATCATCATCTTCAAAAGCCATCAGAAGTCTATAGTCATTATTATCTTCATCACTATTTGATAAACCATCGCTATCTTCATGCGTATAGTAGCTCTTCTTACTTACACTTTGTTTTCTATTCCATTTTTTTGATTCCTTACCTTTATCAAGCTTATCTTTATGAGGACATTTGGCAGCATAGTGACCGACTCTTCCACAAGCAAAACATTTGAAAGGTAGTTTACCTCTTAATCTTCCAGAACCCCGTTGAAGGTTCTTGACAAAGTTTGCTTCTTCCTCTTCTTCTGAAATATGTCTTGATTCATTGAGTTCTTCTCTTCTTGAAGCTTTGAATGCGGCTTCTCTCATGTCTGATGGACCTCATTTTCTCATTTTGAAAGCAGTTAAGATTCCGTACAACTGTGTCATTGTGATACTCTAAAGATCCTACGTTTCTTCTATGGCATAAACTTTTGATTCAAACTTAGTAGACAAGGATCTTAAAACCTTTTCAACTAAATTAATTTCTTTTATCTCTTCACCCAAGTTCTTCATGCAATTAACAATCTCATCTATACGTAAGAAGTAATTCTCTATACTTTCATCATTGTGCATTTTGAGAGTTTCATATTGAATTCTGAGAGATTGCAGTTTTGCACGTTTTACTTGATTGTCTCCTTCATAGCTTAGAACAATCTTTTCCCATATTTCTTTGGCGGTTTTGAGCTGCATAACTTTGACAAATTTTGATTGTGACAGACTCCCCAATAACGTATTGACAGAATTGGAATTGGTTTCATATTGCTTTTTACCTGTCGTATCTGTAGGAATTGCTGATGGAAATGTATATCCTCCTTCCACGATTTCCCAAAAATCTGTTCCAAGAGATTGAAGATAGGTTGTGGTTCTTACCTTCCAATAACCGAGTTGGTCCCATAAAATATTGGTGGTCTAATGCATCTCTCTCTTTCGTAGTTATTCATGATGATAGATCTTCCTTCAAGCGATCAAGCTCCTTCTGAAGGACCTACTCTGATACCAATTGTTGGAAATAATACTAAGACGGGGGGGTGAATCAGTATTATCAAGTCAATAATATTTCATTTCAGATTTATATACGCTACTTTAGTTAATCAAACTTGTGTATATACACAACTGTATTTAAGGCAACTAGCGTATACCCTTCAAACTTATAACTTAGTTAATTCATCATATGGTGATCTTTAATCTATGCATCAGAACCATATAAACAATAACCAAGTGTAGTAAAAACAGAATAGACAATCACACACATGAACACAAGATATAAGGTGGAAACCCAATGTGGGTGAAAACCACCTACTGGAATCATCTCTATCTTCTTTTAATAAAAAACTTCTTTTTACAATTTTTGTATTGGTGCAATCTTATACCAGTACGCAGGCTTCTACCTACAGAAGGCTACAACCTTCTCTCGTTCTCCAGCTTCTCCTAGAAGGGAGCTACAACCCCCTAGCTCTTGTACTAGCTGTTGTGTTTACTAGTACGTAGGTGTTGGCCTACAGAAGGCTACAACCTTCTCTTTTCTTCCAGGGATCACGTTTCATAAATTTTCAGACTGGATCCATCAATAACATCAATCAAACATCAAATATATCTGCATCAATCAATCTCCTTTGCACCAACCAAAACTGAATCACTCAATCACTTCTCAGAATGTTGTAACCAGAATATAGTAACAGTAACCAGAACCCAAGCTAGAACCCAAAACACTGCAACAACAAACAGAAGTAGCTAAAGCATATTTTATTAGGTATACGCTACTTCAATGTGTTGAACTTGTGTACATACATCGTTTTCGCAAGGCGAACCTGCGTATACATTGTTTTGATATGAAAAACCAGTGTGTATACGCGCCTTTGCTAAGGTGAACCTACATACAGATCTGTAAATGATGATTTAAACTTTACAACAATTCCAGACATCAGTTATACCCAGATCATCATATTTACAGATTACAATATGTGCTAGTTATTCAGATAAAAGATCAAAACCACACAAAGATACTTCTCTTCAAGCCTTAAGATCTTGACCAATCAATAGAAATTATCCTTCATCAAGCACTCAGGTTCATCCTTGATTCAAATAAAACTGTGCACCATAACCCAATAACCTGTATTCTAGATCTTGCTCTTCATTACATATTCAATTCATGAGTGCCTTTGCCTAATGATCTTCTCCTCCTTTTATAGTCCTAGGCCTTACTCAATACCATGGTCCAAAACCACTTAGAATCAATACCTTCAACCAAATACCTGGGGTCAACACTTCCGACAGGATACGTTGGACCAAAACCATGGATCAAAATACCATGGACCAAATACCACGGACCAAAACTAAGTTTTCCAACATGTACGTGTCTTTCCTTCCGTGAAAGTGTGTGTGTACGATATACGCGCCTTTTGGTCTGTGAACCCACATGTACACGTGGCTTGGTCAATGGGGAACCTGCGTATACCTCTCTTTCTTCATTATGTGAGCCTAAAGTGTGATCTATCATCTTTGTGGGTTGCCATCAAGGACAACACCTGTGTCATAGTG
This sequence comes from Pinus tabuliformis, assembly GCA_031772625.1. Taxonomy (NCBI): domain Eukaryota; kingdom Viridiplantae; phylum Streptophyta; class Pinopsida; order Pinales; family Pinaceae; genus Pinus; species Pinus tabuliformis. The sequence goes on along the minus strand of CM062808.1, from coordinate 344,021,102 downwards.
CCAAATCTGTATCATAATGCCAACACCATCCATACTGGTACCTGCGTCGGTATCAAAAGGGTGATCCAATCACTTGGCCACTTACTCATAACCTCTACTCTATCTTCCTTGGCAACTAAGTAAGGAAACTCGTGCCATATGCCTCGGGCATCCTTCTTTACACGAATTTGTAGATTATGAAAACCTGCCTTGAAAGCAACGATGTTAGTGTATTGTGCGTGCAAGGTGGGTGATAACCTTGGTCGTTGGTTGATCACCATTCTTAGTTCTGTCTCAAACCACACCCAAAATATTTTGGTCTCCATTATGTGCACGGGGTATTTTGTAGCCCATAGTGAAGTGAACTTCATAGCCTCCAATAGGTCTGAGTCTTACTGAAGGAATTAGCTCTCTTAGGGCATCCTACATGCCACTAAAGTGATCAAAAACAACAACCATGCATAGTGAAATGCATTTCCCTCATCCTCGGCCTCCCTGTATCTCTCCAGAAACTCTTTACATAGATATTGAGCCGGGTTATACTAGATCCCTTTCACGCACTGCGCAGCCAAAGAGACAATTGTTGCTAGTACTTCATCTGCACGACACTTTCTCATGATTTTACCAACCAATATCTGCGTGACAAACTACAATGCGCCACATAATATGTACTAAATAAAGCATCCGCGTGACTTCTTGACCAAACCAAATTCAACCATCTTTTAGTCCACCAACTTATTTTCCTGTGACTTTCCTATGAAATCCTCCGTAGGATCAACTCCTTGGGATGGCAGTAACGTTATACGGTGGATCAACATGTCTGTGATCGAGATGGGTTCTCCCAGCCAGATATACCCATCGTGTACTAGCATCATCAATTGGCGCACATAGACTATGTTAATAATGGTGCGACTAAAGTGCGAGACCCACAACATGTTTAGGAGCCCCGCGCCCCGCGCCCCCAACTCCAACCACCTAGTTTATTGGTTCAAGGCATGTGATACCTAACTCCTCATAATATACATTCTTGAGGTACTTACTCGGCGCCAGCTATGGAAAATTCTCATGGTCCCCAAGATACCAATCCTCCATTTTTAGATTTGGTATACGGGGAAACAAGTTTCCCTCAAACAACACACTCTCCGACAACAATGGTGTGGAAACCATAAACTTCACATTGTCCAAATCTTTAGGCACTTTAGTGGTGGATTTTCGGGGTTGGATGTACTACGGAAGAAGAGTTTTCGGTTCAACCTATCCTACATCAACCTCCTCTATTCCTCCGCAGAATTCTTCCTCATCCAGATCTAGTGGCTCCATTGGTTGTTTGGATTTTTCCATTTTTCCCTTTTGGAATATTTCTATCAGATTTTTCCACAGTGATTTCCACATCGGTACTTACTGAGGCTTCTTCTTCTTCCTATCTCCTGTCCTAGAAGTATATGACTTAGGCCTTGGCAACCTAGGTGTGGTAGTAGGCAACCCTCTAGGTACAGATTGGGCTTCCACTGTCTCAGGTGTGACTGGCTCTGTCTCAGGGTGAGTTGCAGTCATTCTCTCAAGGAAGCTCTTATGGTAGTAATCAAGAAAGTTTGCAAACACCGACTGTGAAAGAAGTTCCTCCCAATCTAGCTCATACATACAACCCTTTACTAAGCGCAAAGCAACACGAAAACTCCTAAGGAAAACTCTCAAGAATAAAAGTGTTTGAATGCGAAGTAATATGCCATATTTATAGACCAATTTGAATTCAAATCCAACCGTTCCCTCCAATTCCTGGTCATTAATGCACATTTGGTGGCATATTTCCAAAGGTATGCTCCATAAATGCTCCCCCCCCCCTCACCCCCGCTCCTTTCAAGGGAAAATTCTCCATCCAATCAGCTACAGTGCTTCCAACAGTTAACTTTTGGCTAAGTTGCACGGGGCCCACCCACCTAACGCAGCTCCTTCAGCGTAGCTCCCCTTGATGCCATCATTTGACTTCTCACGCAATCCCTTAACTTTCCATTTCTAACTTTCGGGTAGTGTAGTTTAAGGTCCCGTACTTCCTTGCAGCTTCCTGGAGTACTAAGACTATCCCGCAACCATATAGTCATTACGCAGGGGCGGGATCACCCATGTAAAGCTTCAATCGACTTCGATTGACTTTACTTGGAAATAATTCCCCATTCAACACACAAGGTGAACTACACCTCCATTTCTAGTTTCCTTCACAACATATGGCCCTAGCCAATGCATCTGAAATTTGCCTCGGAAATTTGTGAACTTACTGTCATATAGCAACACTAAGTCTTCGAACTTGATGGTGCGCTACTTGATATGGCGATCATGCCATGCCTTTTCACAATACTTCTGCACCTGCTAATGAAATCAAGTTAGGAAGCGATCCTCCTCCAACTCAATGGGTTACGCAAGTCATTCCTTCATGTCTACGCAATCAACCATGTTCGTAATTGTTGCAATCCTTAAGCTTGGCACTATGTACTCCATGGGAATTTTAGCCTCTTACTTGTATACCAACCTGAATGATGTTTTTCTTGTCTATTTCTTGCAGGTTGTCCTATAGACCCATAGGACTACTAGTATGCGTAATCCAGTCGTTTCGCTTAGCATTGCAAATCTTTGTCAGAGCACTTTCCAGAATTTTGTTGAAGGCTTCTAATGTGTCATTCGCTTGTGGGTGATAAGGTGCACTCTTCTGATGGTATACCTGGAATTCCTCAAGTAATGCAACAATTTTCTTATTCAAGAAGTGCATGCTCCTATTAGTCATCAAAATTTTAGGGCATTCAAGCTGAGACAAGATATATTCAAAAATAAACTTCACAGATATAGTAGCACTACAATATTTTATAGGTTCTTCCTCCACCCACCTAGTTAAGTATTCAGTTGCGGTAAGGTTCTTTCCCAATGGTTATATTGGTCGCACAAATTCTATTCCCCACTTATCAAACACCTACAACATCACTTGTGGATTGAGTGGAAATTCATCTCTTCGTAATGGTCTCCCTTTCCTTTGACAGACATCGCATGCTCTACAATATATTTTGGAGTCCTTACGCATAGTCAGCCACTAAAGTCCTGCGCGCATTATCTTCTGTGCAGTTGATCTTCCTGCATAATTTCCTCCTACTACTCCTCCATGCGCTTCAGCAAGGATACTTTTCCACTCATACTCTGAAACATACCTATGCAATATTTCATCATAGACCATTTTGTATAAGTGTCCAGTGATAATAGAGAAATCGGCATCCCAAACCACCAGTTATTTCTTTTGTTGCATTGAATATCATTCAGGAGCTATACCTGTAGACAAGAATTGAATTAAACCTACGAAATGGTCATCTACGATGCAAACAATGAAGAGTTGTGCATAAGGCAACAATTCCTCTAGAAGCGTAGGATCATCCCCATTCTCAATGCATGATAGGTGATTTAGACCAGCGTTCCTCTAAAAGCATCAACCATCGACAAATCTTCCCCCCCAACACAGGCTTGTTGAACAAGTATTTTAGAGCAAAATGATCTATATACATATTGAAGTGCGCACCCAATAGATAGTGCCTGAATTTCTGCAGTGCATACACCATTGCCAAACCTTCGTGCTCTGTGGTTGAATAGTTCTTTTTTGCTTCTGAGAACTCTCTACTTGCAAGTGCTATTGGATGATCAATATCTCCTTCACCTGGTTGGGTCAGTACAACTCCTAGCACAATGCAGGAAGCATCTACATGAACGTGGACCTCCTTCTTCTAGTTGGGTAACAACAAAATGGGCGCGGTGACCATTTCTCCTTTAAGACATCCAAAATTTTATGGAAATCCTTGTCACAGCAAAACATCGCATCCTTCTTCAATAATATTTCCATAGGTGTAATGATTTGTGCATACACTTTCATTAACATCCTATCATATCCTGTATGGCCCAATGTTGTGTGTAGTTGCTTAACATTCTCCGGGGCTTCATGATTACTGCAATTTTGGCAGGGTCTACCATCAATCCCTTCTTGAAAACAACATGGCCCAAGAGTATCATGTAGGGTACGTGGAATATGCATTTCCTCAAATTAGAGGCTATATGATGCTTTCGACACGTGTCCAACATGAGGCGGACACTAGAAACATGTCACTTTACAAACCCAAACACTCTCCAGTCATCAAAGTAGACCTCAGAAAAAGGCATCACTGTATATTGAAAACAACCTCCCACATGATCTTGATCTGATGGTACCCTGAGAATCCATCCGTGAACGAATAGGATTCCTATCCTCCAACATTCTCTAGTACCTCATCTGTGAATAGCATAGGGAATGGATTGTGGAAACATGCGTCATTGAACTTCCTTAAGTCTACGCATATCCAAATTTCACCCTATTTTCTTTTCTTGAACAACCATGGGAGTAACCCAGTCTGATTGCTCGACAGGTTCAATGATTCCCGCTTTAAGCTTTCTATCCAATTCCTTCCACAATTTTTCCTTATACTTAGTATTTAATCGGTAGCGACGTTGTTTAATTGGCTTTGCATCTAGCTTCAAAGTGATCTTCATGACTGAAAGATCCCCTACCATCACATTTAGGTCATAGAAGTTGGTGGGAAACAAGTCATGATACTCTCGCAAGAGATCCATGACCTTATCTACTGTATCTTCATCCCAATAGTCACCTATGTTCGTGAACTGTGACTGAACTTTTGATCCAATATTCATGTGCTTGGTATTTAAGGGATCTGATATATCACTAATTTCTGCCTTAGGTCCCTTGACTTCACACTGTCCTTCGAACTCAAGAATGTGGATGTTCTTGGGATCTTCTTCACCATTATTCGTGGTCACATTGTAACATTCAAGTGCATGACACAGCTATGTACCCTAGTCTGGTTGTACCCATTCAACTGGTTCTTCAAGAATTTTTAATATAGAAACTTTGATCATCTGGAGTGCTTCATCAATACATTCAAACCCATCTTCAAGGCTGAAAGTTAACAAAATAATTATTTCAAAACATCCCATACTACGGTCCTATGTCATGCTCCATTTCCAAATACCAGTTCATCGGGATTGTATCCAAAGTGTGGAAAAATATATGAACCCACTCTAGTTTCGGTTCTTCACCCCATGCTTTTGTCCAAAAAGCTGAGTGCTCGTGCAAATCGTCCTTTCCTATGTATTTCTCTACAATGTGGGTATTAGCGTACCCAAACCGCATCTTCCTCATTCATCGATATTCCTTCCAAAATGAAAAATTGTTCTTATAAGTGCCCCACCAACAAACAGGAGTAGCTCGCAGCACAATGTCTATCACTTGGAACCGATGTTCCTCTGGTACATCCCTTTCAAATTTATCCACAAAAATATTGACATCCTCTAAACCATCATAATACGGTAAATTGCGTACCTCAGTGGATATACATCATAGTGATTTTGTAAGCTTGTTGCAGTTCAGTGATGATACTTCATGCAAATGGTTCTGCCAGTGTTCAAGCTCCTCATCTGAATCTAAATTACAGGAGTTGTCCTTTTTCCACGTGATTCACCCATCCACCATAGGGTTAATCCAATATTTATCCTGTGAAGTTAGCTGATGGGCTCCAGTATTGCAGCAATAATGCTTCAACTCCTGGGACTCCCTTCTTTACTTTTATCAACCCGGTAATTTGTAACAAACTTGGAAGCGACGGTGCTATATGCACAAGTACTAGCTCTTGCCACAGGCTATCACTTGATCAGCTGGCACAAGTCTGCTAGGAGCTTAACCCAACTTCTATGAGTTCTCAGAAGAAGCTTTTAATTGTGATGGATGAAAGCTAACTCTAAGGAGGCTAATCTATTTGCAGAAAGAAACTAAAAGCTGAAAGGAAATGCAAACCCTATCAAACCCTAGCTTTACCGACTAGCCCTACTGGTGTAAGAAAAGAGATGAAAGCTGCTAAAATGGATGCCATTGATTCTTTGAGAGGTAAAATGCATGTGACTAAGCTACTTCTGAAGTAAAATCTAGAAAAACATCTTTTTGTATTTTTGAGTAATTTTGCAGATTTATTGTGCATGTGCTTTAACTGTTTTTTACTGTGCATAGGTTGATTGGCGATAGGAAATGGAGCAGGCGCTTGTAGGAGGTTGTGAAGGTGAGAAGAGGGCCTAAGGGGTCCCTAGCACTCTTCCAGAGAGTTTCATAGTGATCATATCTCGAGAAACTACTCACGTGATCTTCTATAGGAAGTTTGCAGGGGTTCTATAGGATGTTCTACAGCAAGAGCTCGAAAGTGATTTTTGAAGGTTTGGAGGAGGAAAATGGTGGAAAAAAGGAAATGAAGGTTGGATGAGGGTGTTATAGGGTCTAGGACTCTGTTAATAAAGATCAAACATGAGGGTGATTGCTGGATTGGTTCAAAGGATAAGAAAGCGATGTTGCACAAAAATGTAGAAATTAGGTCAAATTGGAAAAGTGTGGCGAATGAAGGGAGGGAATCTGGAATTAGAGGTTGGAGCAAGTGGAATGATGGAGGAAGGATAGACAGGGAAGTATCACAGATGCGCTACACACTATTTCTCAAAACTAATCAAACAAAGACTATGCCAACCAAAGATCTAGCTATCTTGACCTAATTTGACCAAGAAACCCAACAATCATGATGAACATAACTTTATTGGTAGGAAATCATGTAAGATAACCATGAAAACTAAGCAAGAATAGATCTGTGCATGTAATCAAAACTAGTATCAACTTTTACAACTGAGAATCTAGCACTAGCAATTGCATGAAGAAGCAAGAACAGCGTTTTTGTGGCAACAAGGACACCTTGGTCTCAGCTCATGGTCCCAAGGAGGGAGAGGTGAGATCAAGGGTTGCTTGATGGCCTTTTTTGAAGATATTTTCTATTACCAACCTATCAAATCAACCTGAACATGAAAAGTTATTTCAATCATCAAAAGCAACCTAAATAACAAAGCAATATGTTAATCTAAGTAACAGAAATTATTCTAGGAATGTAGCAAAAACATATAAAAATACACAAAAGGAGGTACTGGCACTTGGGTTGGGCCCAACCCCAAGAGCTACAACCTCCTAAGAAGAAGCTTAGAGCTGATGAAAAATGAAACTGATCTCCATTACTCAAAAAATAACCATGTCACAAAAATGTTTACAGCAAAAGCTCCAAAATGGGCTGGAAGGCAGAGCAGCACTAAAGTGTGAAAATACAACTGTTCAAAAGCTAACCTATGAAGGCTAGAAGCCTTCCTATTTATGCACTACGAGGACCTCCAACAACCCTCCTTAACTCAAGGGGCTTGGCTGCTCAAAACTGCAAGTCATCAGCCACTTCACAAAAGCTGCTCGGCTGCCCTTGGGGATCATCTTCGGTGGGCTGCTAAACTCCGAGCTGATGGTGGAGAACTCGAGGAAGGGGCCATTTAGTGTAGGAGACACCCTTCCTACAAATCCTCAGCCTTGTTCCCTCGTATTTGGCTATCAACTGGCTCATAAATGCTTGACCTTGGTCCAAAAGATGTCCAAAAATCTGCAATAAGCACGTATTAGACTTCATGGTCAAGTGACTATTCTCATTCATTCAATTAACATAAATATACTCAAAAGCATGCATAAACTATGAAGAATGGTGGATTAATGGAGAACAATAGGAAAAATGAGCCCAATAAGCTACCCATTTTTGGGGCTCATCATCACCCCCCTGCTAAATGGGCTGCTCATCCTCTAAGCAACTAATCCAGCTCATCATCTTTGATTTCTTTTACTGCCTCTCTCACATCCCAGGCTTCCAAGGTGATGTCCTCTTCTCGGTCATGGAACCCTGCTTTTTCCTCTACTTCCTCCCATTGCCTGTGCTCCTCTTCTTCTTTGACCCCTTCCAGCAGTCCTAAAAGCAAGGGAGGACTGAACTTTAGGCCGATCCAGTTGGCTTGCAGATTTTGCATTGACTGTTTATAGAGTGGTACTCTTTCCAAGGCCTCCCTCATCCTTGTTGGGGTGTGGTATTCTCTTATTTTCAGACTGTGGGACAGTGTGTTCCATCTCCTTGTGCAAGCATGAATGCAGTTATCCCCCAACAGTCTTTCCATGTCCTCAAAGTGAGCAATGGCCTGAGCTTGTTTGTCAATGTAATCTGGGAGAACCTGAGGGTTGTTGGCCATGTGCTAATGGGCATATATTAAGGCTAAGGGATCTTGTGGTTCTGCTCTGATCATGAGTGCCTCGTTTAGCTCCCTGTTCATAATATTCTAAATCTCTGTTGCCCTCTTTTCCTCATGGTTTAACCAAGATTCCATGGCCATGAGTTGCACATCCCCCAATGAAGCATTGGGGTCCCACAGATTCATGTTTGGAAGGGCCACGTTGTGTAAATAGAATTCTAATAACTTGGCCTTATCTTCTGCTGAGCTACTATCACACAAAGCCATGAAGTGATGGTAATTCTAAAATGGAATGGTGCCCCTTTGGCCCAAGGTGTTAATCTGGAACTGCAACCATTGATCTTTAAGATATAATGCATATGACTTAGCAGGTTGCCTACATTGTAAAGCTTCTACTGCCCAGCTGGCCATGCAGGCCAGTTGGGCCTCTTTCTCTTGCACATGTTTCTTTAGGGACTGTATTTCCTCTTTTGCCTGTGACTCCTTTTCCTGTAGTAGTTTTTTTTTTTCCTCCTCCTCAGCCTGCAGCTCGTCCCCTTTTTGTTGTTTATCAAATGCTTCCTTGTCTACCGGAGTTCCTTCTTATTGTTGTTTCTCTCCCAAAATGGACGGGCTACCTTCCTTGTGGACTTCCTGTAGCTGCGACTGTTTTCTTAGCAGCTCATTCCCCTTCTGCAGCTGGGCTCTTTTGTAGCTTTCTACATGCCTGACCATGGCCAGTTCTCCTCTTAACTCTTTTAACTTCTCCTCCATGTGGCCTATGTCCTCAATTCCCTTAGATTTGGCAATTTTCATCCATGTGTGTGTTCTGATCCTTTCCTGTTCCAATGCAAAGAAGCATGGCACAGCAAATTTCTGTGGGATGATTTTCCCACCCTCTAACAGGTTGTAGTATGAGCCCAAGCTAGGTTGAGGGCTTGGTTCCATTATCTTCTCGGTCTCTCCCTCTTCCTGCGATGATTTGGCTGTCTTTTCCTCCAATTTCTAGGTCTCTTTTAACTTAGCCAGGGTTTCCTGTAGGGACATATCGGCTTCCTGTAGAGTTGTCTTTGAGTCCATCATTTTAATTCTCTCTCTCCAGGTGGAGGATTTTGGGGTTCCTCATTCATAGGTGATAGACATATTTGAAGGAGACTCTTCTTTTGGTTTAGTTGTGGTGTCCTGAATGACAATTGGCTCTTTTGACTGTGGCTGGGGTCTGCCCACTTTTATCCGTGTGCTCCTCCTTGCTTTAAAGTACATGGAGGTTTGCCTCTTTCTCTTCCCTTTTTGTTTTGGAGGTGTGCTTAAGGCAGCAAGCACAATTGCTGCCTCCCTAGCCAATATCTCAGGCGATCTCTCCTCTTGCTGTTCTTTTTCCCTGCTTCCTGTAGAAATCCCTGTGTGAACTGTTTCTGTTTGTGTTGTTGCTATTTCAGGATGTGTTTTCTCCTTTTGTTTCTGTGTGCCTGCTTTGGCTGTGACAACCTTCATTTGGGGTTTTTCAGCCCTCTTTTCTCTACTCTGCATTCTCTTCTCCCTTGGTGTTTGTGCTGTTGTTTCTTCCTCTGTTTTAGGCTCAGCAATCTGGCCCATTTCCCCTTTTTCTTTTTGTTCCTACTGTGCTTGAATGTCCTGTGTTTCTTCACCATTGGTTTTGTCACCTTCTTCAGTGTGTTCTCCCCCCTCACTGCTAGATGAAGTGATGTATTCGGCCAGAATTCTGATATTGTCATCCCTGGACATGTTTCAGAAGATCTCCCAAGAGATGGGGATAGTGTAGGTGTGCAAAGCATCTTCCACTAATAGTTTGATGAGCCCATGATGGGCCAACTAATCTGGGATCCCTTCATTTAATTTTGTACCACATTCAATTAGTGACTGAAGAAGAAAATAGGGAATTCTCAGTTTGTTGGATGGAGGAAAATCAATCCCATGCCTTAGTTCACACAGCAACCTGAAATGATATCCATAGATGATGCTAAACCTTCCTTCACATGTGTTGTACTTCATAATTTGGAAACTGACTTCACCCCAAAGAGGAGGCAAGTTGGTTCTTCTAACCCTGTTTTTGTCTTCTACAGGATGTTCCTCAGGCAGAAAGAATGTTTTCTTGGCAGCTTGGCCCAATGACCTCTCTTCTTTGCTCCAAGGGAACCCTAATGGTAGACCAGTAACTCAATTGATGAGCTCAGGGGTAAGTTCTAGGATCAAACCCCTAAAACTAATTGTGGCATGTGTCTTTGATTGAGGTCTCAGGGACATTAAAAATTCCTCAGTTATCTCCTCATCATGACCCTGAATTTTTTCAAAGAAGGACATCCAATTGGCTCGGGTGAAAAGTTCCACCACCTTAGGATGCTCGTGCAGTTTGCTGGAGTCCGAGGGTTCTTTCCTTATGAATCCCCCTGGCATGGTGAGAGTGCTCTTTTTATGCTTTGATCAGAAAAGGGAATGTTGTTTCCCAGAACTCGGCTATTTGTTTATGAAAGGAAGAATTTTGTTTCTACAGACAGAGTATAGAGATCAAGTTTTCTTCTCACCACACGTACAGATATGCAAATTCAAAAATTTTCATACACAGACTATCCCCCACAGCTGCATATATCTTCCCTACAAGAATTATTTTTTTTAAATAGGAAACGTGGAGGAGAATCTTGATGCAGAAACAACTGGGAAGCCCAGTGCAATACATAGGCAAACGTTCTACTTCCAATTTATAGGCAGATTTTTCCTCTAATTTCCCACCTTGATGCCATTCAATTTACCACCTTTGAAAAACATACCATACATAGAGGAGTTTTTTCGAGCCTACCTCGTTTGGAGCTCCAAATTCGATGAAGAAAAATCCCAGGCTTCCTTGCTCCAGAAAGTTGTGCAGTCTTTCCTGTAGAAGACCCCCCCGATTCCTGTAGAATGTCATTGTGCCTCTGAGTGAGCCCGATAGGTGGGATATTTTTGAAAACAGGTATAAAAATTGTTGGAGGATGACTGGTTAACAATTTTTGGAAGTGGAGGATGCGTACTCCAGTTGAGGACGTTGCAAGTGCAAAATGAACAGAAGGTGGTGTGAGTTTCAGCCGAGCATCTTTTAACTATGGCGTGATTCATGGTGAGGGAATGAGGTGGCCGGACCGAACCGTTGATCCGACGTCACGGCCATAATTTCTCTGCGTGTTTCTAACCGCCATCACCTCCCTTCTACCGTTAACTGCCGCCACCACTACCAGTCCTGACAATTTCTCCCGGAATGGACACTTCACACGTGCTGGCTGCACATCTCATCAACAATTTTGAATGTAACTGGGCTCGTTCGGATCCCACAAGGCTATGTAACTAGCCGAGGGTGGCCAGTTGACTGGCCACCGATTCCACTCAATCCGAACCATTCTCATAAGCATGCAGCTTTTAAATATAGTTTATGCAATTGACGAATGAGTTTATGCACTTACTTGTGTGGTCACTGCCGCGTTATGAAGACTTCGAGTCTTAGCACCACTTCTTCGTTTGCTGCTGCTTCATGCATGGGTTTTGGAACCCATTCCTTCATTCGTTGATGCTGCATGCACGGGTTTGGAACCTATTCCTTGTTTGCTATCATTGCATGCCTAGGTTTTGCTTGGCTTCGGCTGCTGATGATATTCTTGCATTCAAGATGAGCCCTTTGCATTTCTCCTTTGTCGTTTTCGGCTGCCCCTGTCTCCAGAGTATGTCTTCCAGAGGGATCAGCTGCTACAGGATTCCTGTAGGATGTCCTGTAGCTGCTTCTCCTCCTGGAATGCAAGCTAAAACGAGCAGGGCTATACTGCTGACGAGGGATTCGGCTGATGAGGAGTCCAGATGGAGATCGACAGGTATGGTGAGCGAGACACTACTGCTTGATTTGTCACTAAAATTTCTTGCTGGCAGTATGAGGAAAACAGGGTTTTTTTTGTGTGACTATGCAGGAACAAATAACAGGATGGGTGCAACGGAGGTGTAAGGAGATGAAACAAGGTGATATATGGTGATGGATGAAAACAGGGGTGTTTGCAGGCCTAACATGGAGATTCCAACCTTTGGATTCCCTTCCCAGATCAATCCTGGCCTGCCTGAAGGTTCTACAGGATCTTCCTGTAGAAGACATAGAACTTCCTGTAGAAGGCCTAGAACTTCCTGTAGAAGGTGAAATCTTAACCTGAATGTGATAAAATCTTAGGAAAGGGGAGTGGTCATGGAGGAAGTTTTTGTGAGGGATGCTCGTAGCCTGGTGCTGACCTCTTTCCTTGTTTTGCCTGACCCTCCTAACCTGCAATCTCCTTCCTACAACCTGAAATTATTCAACAGAAATTAGGTTTATTTTTCTTTTTATCTTTTCTTCTTTCTTTTTCTCTTTTTTTTGAAAACAACTAGGGTGCCTCATGGAGGTTTTCACCCTAATTACCTGCCCTGGGCACCTCTAAGGGAGGTTTTCACCCAGGGATCTTATTCCTTTTTTTCTTTTCTCTTATTTCCAACCCATTGACCGCCTCATGGAGGTTTTTAATCAATGAGCCAACCTGAGGTGCCTCTGAAGAGGTTTTCACCTTAGATTTTTATTTTTTTCCACTTATTTTTCATTTTTATTTTTTATTTTCTGTACCCTACCCTACTTGAAAAACAAAATAATTTTCAAGTATAAGAATACTTCCAATGTAGCCATGTGCACATCGAGATTAGAGACAAAATGATGTGGAGGCTTGAAATGCATGTTTTGACAGGTATCCAGATTTCAGAGACCAAATGATTTGACTTTGAAGGGATCAAGCATAGCTGAGGAAGAGAGTACTGCTGCAACTTAGTGACCGTCTGGAACCATATCTCAATATAGCTCCGATATCCTTGGTCATTTTACTGATCATGATCATTCTTCATGTCACCTTCTATCATGACCTTCACATCTTCCTCTTTTTTCTGATCTTTCTCTTGAATACATGGAGGATTTGATGGTAACCATGAGGGAGCTTTCTCGATCTCTGATTCTGATGTCTTCTCTTCATCAAGTGTAGCTGTCAGGCGGAAAGAGTTGATAGTGCGGACACAACCAACCTCCCTAGGAGCCTAAGACTCTCTAGTGACAAACAAGACAAATAAACACTACTTTTCTCTAAACATGCATTGCAAATACAAGTAATCAGGGGATCTTTAACATACCTTTAGTCCAACGCTTCGTAGTAGTCTAGTCTCGCCGATCCGGATGAGCTCCTCCTTCTCTTCGAAACCTGCATTCACTAACAAGCCAAAAGATTAAATAGCACCTGATAAACTCATAAAACAATACATATCCATCATATTGACCAAGGAGTATATGAAACAAACCATGAATAACAATCTGTTGAGAAAAATAAGTTTATTTGCATTAAGAGGTAACAAAAGGAACAATTACAACCTGAGCCTTGGTGTTGTGCAAGTCCCTCCCAGGGTCCATCAAGAGTTCTCCTTTACTTTGACAAAGCTCACCCACTTCCAAATAGAACAAGTAAAGATAGGAATCTCTCCTCACAAGCTTCTAAATGGGAGTCCTAATTCCAGCAGCATCTACCCTTAGAAATGTTTAGCTTTCAACCTTTCCTTCCTTCTGGCCCAATGCCTGTATTTATAGTGCTCAAGAGGAAGTTAATCAGGTCCACCATCAATGGGATAATCCCCTCTTTGGATGGGATAGCTCCCCTCTTGATGGGATAAGTTCCTCTTTCATAGGGTTACATGAACCATCTAGAGGCGCTCAATACACGTCGAACAACCTTCTAGAATACTCTAGAAATGACCACAAGTAACTTTTTAAAGATGAAACTTGCGCATTTTGACCTTTACAGGGGTACGCACCTGCCCCTTTACATACAGAGCGTACAAGTATGCAGTTTTTGTGAACATTAGGTGCGTATCCGCAGGCAAGGCTGAGAGAACTTGCGTACCCAGAGATAAACACATTTACAAAGACTTTCTTTCTTTTTGGAGTTTGACATGGCAAGCAGAGGCACAAGACTTGCCCAGGAGGATAGCATGACTCTTGATAGAGCCATACTAACTGTATATAGCCATGGTGACATTTTTTAGTGTAACATATTGCCCCCTAAAGTGCGAAGCCTGTAGTAGATTAGGGTTTTGCTTTATCTAGGAAGGGTGAAGCGCTTTATCATTTCAAGGATTATCTCGTGGAGAGCCCGGTCAGAACCTACAATTTTCAACACAAAATACATGTATAAGATTATATCATCGTTGAGGTAGGCATTCCCATACTCAGATCAAAAACTTTAACTAACAGACTAACTACTCTGATACAGGAATGATTTTGCAGTACATCATAATCATAGACTTGCGTAGACACGGTATGGATGCAGCCATTTGTTTATAATTGGTCTACTATATAATGAATACAAAACTCCTCGCAGCCTGGATGGTGGAAACTAGATCCAGGGTCTTCATTTCTACTTCCCAAATTGGTACGATTCTAGCCATGCGAATGAATGAGTTGATGTCAAACATGGTAGAAACCACTTGATTACCAGTCAATGATGTAAACTGTTAACAAGTGTGAGAGAGACCACCAATAATGTCAATGGTTCTCAAAGTACCCAGTACAATCCATGAGATGTGAATGAATGAGTTGATGTCGAACATTTCACGGAGTCCTTCGATCGAAAGCCAATGATGTAAACTGACGTCGAAGGCGAGAAACCTGCCATTGATGCATGCAGACTTCAAGGTACTGATGATTTCTAAGTCATCTCTCTAGATAATGTGCTGATGTCGATAGAAAGCGACTCGTTGCAGGCAAGCCCACAGCACAAAATCATAGTTCAAGTTGAAGAAAATGTTGTTGTAAGGACTGACTCAGGGATGGTCAAAATGGATGACAAAGTATTTTGCAGATGAAAGTTTTATTTGCAGACCTCTTGAACACATAACGACACAACAAATGGCTTGGTGATGAATGACTCAAAGTTAATCCCCAGAACCCGGTTAAAGACTTTCAATGTGGCTTGATCAACTGTGAGGCAAAAGATTTCCCAACCCAGGTGAATGAAAAGTGTCATGTTCAACAGTGGTCATAAGGTTTCTTCTGTGACAAAGGATAACAAATAGGCTTATTCTTCTCTCTTTTCCCCCACCATTTCTGGCAAGTACCTCTTTATTTTTAACAAGCTTGAGGAGGATAACATATGCTTGATTATAAGCTCATCCTCCGGATGAGTCCAACCTAGTTTTGATTCGAACCCTAGGAAGGAGCGGTTCGTTCCCGTTTGCAATTGAACAGGTCCTTTACTGTGAAATTTTAACGAGTCCAATATAGGAGAAACTCGGCGGTTTTCATGTTTAGAGAGTCTGAAAAACTTAAGAAGACTCCAGGTTGAACTTTTTCGTAAATTTGTGTCCCTCAAGCCCGAAAAAGTATAAAATAATACCTGGGGGAACCGCTTGATCTTGCGACCAAGGAGTACTTTCATAATTAGTGCCACTGACCTGAAAAGTAAAAAGCGATCAAGGACACGTCGTTTTATTTCCAATATCGAGTTTGAAACGACAAAAACCCGGCAATCTTTTCCTGTTTTTTCGGTCAGAAAAGGGCTATAAGAGGACCGTCTTTTAATTCTGTTTTAACGAGTGTAAAAGAAATGCTCGGAAATCTTTTCATGTTTTAGGAGTCAGAAAAGGGCTTAAAAGATGACTCTGATGTTTTGGTTCGTGAAAAATGACAATTTTCCCTCTAAATCCCTTTGTCCTGCACAAAAACGACACATTACTCATACCTGTTTAAGATAGGCAAAAATACATCGAAAAATATCCTTCCATGGTGAAAAATAAACAAACCTAGCATTCATTCATCCAAAAAACCTATAAAAAGACTTTTTACCATGTCATTTTTACCATTTTACTGTTGAGGTCGAGAAAAGGGCTTTTGGCAAGAAACTTCCCGTGGACTTTGCGGAGAATCCGACTGTCAGAATCGAACGCTGTCTCTTCCAGGTATTTCACAACATCCTCCTCTTCAATTTCATCCGATTAAAATTTCATTTTAGGCTTTAGTTTGATTTTTTAGGGGGTTTTAGGTTTTAAAGGCCGCTTTTCGGGGTACGCAGGTGCCCCATGGGTGACCTGCGTACCCCGACCTTTTCCTACACAGGAAAATGGTCGGGGTACGCAGCCCACCTTCAGGCCAGCTGCGTACCGCCGCTCTGTACTCTAAACGCGGGGTGCGTACCCCGCGAAAGGCGGATTTTGAAACCCCAAACCCCAAATTCAACCATTAAAATTTTGCTAAATGAATTCTAATCATTGTTTCTTGGTGTGTAGGGCACTCACCATGCTGGATTGGAGAGAAAGAGAACACGAGGACGTTGATTTAGCCGCAATAAATCATCAACCTTCCATTGATGCCCTAAAAGCATGCGGACTATACAAATACTGGGCCATACCTGGCATGAGGGCTCAGGTGAGATTCTTGGAGTGGCTGGTCAAGAGATGGAACATTCAGGAGCAATGCTTTTACATCGGAGGGCACCAGCTCGAGATAGAGCCCTCTGATATATACTTTCTCACTGGCTTGCCAAATAGGGGCGAGCAACTCTCTCTATCCAGGACCAGGCCGGGTGGCCAATCCCTTGCTAGTCTCCGGGCAGAGTGGTGCAACAATCAAAACCATGACAAAGGCATAGAAATCAAATACATCTCTCGGCGTGAACTCATGGTGATAGCTTTCACGGTTACCAGACTCTGCGGCGCAGCCGCTTTACATATCGCCACCGGGTCCCAAATGCGGATGGCGATTGACTGTTTCCGAGGCACCATCTTCAACTGGTGCGATGCTGTGTCGGCCAATATGAAGGGCCAACTGACTAGGGCAAAGAACGAACAACTGAAGACCTTTGGATATGGGCCTCTAGTTGTGAGCTTTGCCTTAGAGAGAGTTCCAATGCTGATCCCTCAACATCTCACTGTTGATATCTTGGGTCCTCGGGAGCCAAAGTTGATATGATGGGTTACGGTGATGGCCCGGCATCCTGACAAGGGAGCGGCAGTAGTTCGATTCCCTGCTGGTTATTTTCACTGGTTAGAGGACCAGGTTTTTGCGATCCAGGACTTTCCGTATGCCGGAGTAGATTTTCGAGGTGATCCGGACATGGTTCTTCCACAGGGAGAACAATGGGACGACCAAGGTACTTCATTTTTCACAATTTTTTAATTTATCTATTTTTTTTGTTTTTTATATATCGTCTCAAAACTGACAGTAAAAATTTTCAAAATGCAGATGTTGGTCCATAGCACCCAGCCAACCTCCGGCCTTTTGAGAGGAGACATCTAGTTGCACCGGTACCGGCCCCACAGGACGCGGCTGCAGAGACACTAGCTGAGTTGGAGCAGGATCTAGAGCGTCTGACGGCGGATATACCTGAGACTACCATAGATGATATTCCTATCAGACTTCAGCGCTATGTAGTCGCAGTCCCTGGACCTTTTAGAAGGTTTTTTTGTAGGGTAGCCCATGCAGTGGTGTCATATAGGGAGCACCACCAGTGATTGGATGGTCACTTTGTAGACACATGTGACATTTTTGGTTTTTTGTACTTATCATTTTTTCCGATCATAAGGTGTTTTTCAACCTATGATCGAAGACGATGTATATTTTTTGACACACTCCTATCTATATATATATCATTATTACCGGCTTATCTTGTTAAACATGTGTGATGAAATGTTTTTAAATTTACTTGTATGATTATCGTAAATGTCTATCCAACATTCGAGAAGCAATTGCATCTGCTAATGTATTTAGAGACCTTGGAATATGCTGATATTCAATGTAATCAAATTCACGTTCCAAGAGACGCACTCTCAAAAATAATCTTAATAACACAGGATTTCTAATGGCATATACTCTATTAAGTTGTAATACAACGAGTTCAGAATCTAACCTCACTATCAAACGTCGAATTCCAAATGAAATAGATTCAGACAATTCAACCACTGCACTGTATTCTGCAATGTTGTTCGTTGTTTGACCGAGGCTCACCCCATGCATAGAAACTAACTCGTCAGAGGGCGAATAGATAACCCAAGCTGCGGAAGAAATATTCCGTGTACTAAGACAAGCACCATCAGCGAATCCAATGTATGTTTGGAGAGGCATCGACATCTGCAATATCAAGAGTAAAACCAAGATAAGCCAGAATAACGACGAGAAACACACTTTCTAAGCTAAGCACACTGTCTAACCTAACAAACACACTAGCTAGAAAGAAAACCTAACCTAACTAAAAATTCTCCATACCCATCATTTTAAGCGTAATACCTCTTTAGGTAAAGTCCATTTCTGGGTTTACCCAAAGAGTCCCCATCAAAATCAACCAGCTCATAGGCCCCTTTTGCTAGCTTTCGCTTGACAATGTAGGGCCCATGCCACATAGGAACGAATTTTCCAGCACCTAGTTTATCGTTAGCTTGATCATATAATAACACTAGGTCTCCCTCCGAAAAACTTCGAGGGGTCACATTTCTATCATACTGATCTTTCATTCGTTTCGCGTGAGTCTCGATTGCCAATGCAGCGTCACGTCGAGTCTCATCTAATTGAGCTAAGTATAATAAATGCTTCTCCTCTTCGAAAGTAGCTGGAAGTAGTTCGACAGCCATTTGAAGTGATGGGATTTCGCATTCAATGGGCAACACAGCTTCCAAGCCATAAACTAGCTGGAAAGGAGTGAACCCTGTTGAAGTTTTTACCGAAGTTAGGTATACCCATAGTGCTGAAAATAACATGTTATGCCAATTCGACCGATGAATGTCGATGATTCGTCGGATCATGATAACAAGAACTTTGTTGATAGACTCAACCAAACCGTTGGCTTGCGGATAATAAGGAGTAGATCTATCGTGGTGCAAACCAAGCTGGCTTGTAAGCTCAGTCATCATGATGTTTCGAAAATGGCTCCCATGGTCAGTGATGATCGCTTGTGGGACACCAAACCTAGTTATAATATGATTGAATACGAAAACTGCAGCTGTTTTGCCGCTTGCGTCGAATGTAGGCATCGCCTCGGCCCATTTAGTAAAATAATCAACCGCGAGGATGATATACGCATGCCCCCCGGCCGAGTGAGGGTTACAAGTAATAAAATTGATACCCCATTTGGCGAAAGGACCAACGGCAATTATAGGGTGGAGAGGAGCAGGTGGTGCGCGCATCTTGCGATCAAACACTTGATAGTTGTGGCATTTTCGGACCGCAATGATACAATCTTTAAACATGGACGGCCAGAAATAGCCAGCACGCAACACCTTCTGAGCTGTGGCATACCCAGACATATGACCGCCACACGCTCCAGAGTGACAGTCACTCAAAACCCTCTCAGCCTCTTCGTGAGTTAAACAACGTCGAAAAACCAAGTCTGCACCCCGGCGATAAAGAGTATCTCCAATAATTTTGTATTGCTGGGACTGAAACCGAATTTTTTGACGCTCTGACTTTGAAGCTTCAGGCCGAAAGGTTTGGGTTTGGAGATAGATGATTATATCCCCATACAACGGATCTAAAGTACTGATAAGAAACAAAGATTCGTCCGCAATGGACTCCTCTGCCACAGTCTCTGTGTCAGCACGCGGGAAATCACACATCAATTCCACAAAAACTAAGGATTTCTTAGACTTGGACTTCTCGAACTCCAAATCGAACTCTTGCAGGATCACGATCCATTTAGAGTACTTGCCCCCTAGCAGTTGTCTAGTCAAAATATAAATCATAGGGTTGCAATCCGAAATAACTGTAGTCTTACGGAGAAGAATGTAGTGACGAAAACGCTGGACAGCTTGAACGGCTGCCAGGGCTAATTTCTCCACATGCGAATATTTTAGCTCAGTGGGATTTAATGTCCTACTAAGATAATATATCACATGTTCCGTTCCAAATTCGTCTTCCTGGACTAACACCATTCCAATAGTGGAATGTGAAGCTGCGAGGTATAAGAAGTAGTCCTGGTTGTAGTTGGGAGGATGCAGCAACGGTGCATGGGTCAATGCGTGCTTGAGCGCATCAAAAGATTGTTGAGGAATCTCGTCCCAAGAGAATTGATCATTCTGTTTTAACAACCGGGTAAAACCCTTAGTGACCTCGGCGTAGTTCGGAGTGAATCGGCGTAAAAAGTTTTCTTTCCCTTGCAAACTTTGGAGTTGGCGCAAACTCGAAGGAGGAGGCAATTTGATGATAGCTTCGACCTTCGAGGGATCGACGCGAATGCCGGCTTTTGAAACAACAAATCCTAGCAATCGACCCGCTTCTATACAGAATACACACTTGTGCGGATTCAACCGAATACAATAATGCCTACACCTCATAAAGATTGCTCGTAAGTGGACAAGGTGATCAGCTCGATGTAAAGAATGAGCAGCCAAATCATCGAGGTACGGTTGCACAATGTGCTTGATGTCATGAAACGCGTAGGACATGGCCCGTTGAAAAGTGGCTCCAGCATTCTTAAGCCCAAAAGGTAATTTTCAATAAGCAAATGTCCCCCATGGACAAATGAATGCCGTTTTTGGTTGATCGACAGGTAGAATATTGATTTGATTATAGCCCGAAAAACCATCCATAAAGGAAAACATTTCACTTCCGGCACAATCATCAATTATTTGATCGATATAGGGCGTAGGATAGTTGTCTTTTAGACAAGCTCAATTTATATCCCTATAGTCGATACAGATTCTTATTGTTCCTTGTTTCTTGTTAACCGGAACAATATTCGATACCCAATCCGTTAATGGGATCGGATAAATGAAACCTGCTTTCAACAGCTTTTCGACTTCTTCTTTAATCGCAGCCGCTTTTCTAGGGTGAATCTGACGTAACCGTTGCCGGACGGGTTTAGCGTCCGGGTAGGTCTTGATTTCATGAACAACAATGGCGGGATCGATTCCTGGCATTTCTTCGTAAGACCAGGCAAACACATCGCGGAATTCTTGGAATAGGGCCTTGTAAGTTTGAATTTCTTCTTCTGTACATGAGGCACCTATATGAATGTTCTCAACAATTCCGGGCTTCACTGAAATGTCAATGGGAACAGTTCGAGAAATATTCCCTAAATTCAACTCTGAATCAGGATGTTTCGTTGGACTCTGAGCGTCTTTGACATATTCAGTGGTAAAGATAGATGAAAAATCATTTTCAAAAGCATCGCCCTCAGGTAAAAACGAAGATCTATGATGGAGATCTTCCCATGGTAGATCGTCTACACTCAGGATTTCACGAAGTTGCTCGTCAGATGACACGACTTCGGGAAACGCTATCCATTCTGAGGTTGATGTGAAAAGTGATTCCTCACTGACCACATTCATTTGGTCGATTTGGGTTGAACGCGAGTCAGTAAAAGACACGACGGCTTCATAAGCAATTTCATATGGACTCAAAGGCATAGCATTACCGAATGAGTCTATCTCAGATTCAGATGGGACAATCCAAGGATCGTCGTAAATAATGGTGTCTGATGTAATCATATGAATGGATGCGAATGAAGGGTCTGCGTTGACTGGAGGAAAAGGAAAAGTTCCCAGTAAACCAGAATCTTTAACTAAACCTACGCCGACGTCCCTATAAGGGATTGTCGTTTTACCGACATGCTGGATACTCTCTGAAGAGGCTAGGTCGGATGAAAAGTATGTCAGCTGATCAATTGTCACGATCTTGCCATTATATGGAAACTTGATTACTCTGAAGACCGATGAAACGACCGCTGTCATAGCATATAACCAACTTCGACCCAAAAGAAGGTTGTAGTCTAGAGGGGCATCAACCACCTCCACATTCAGAATAACGGTTTTGCCTTCTACCCCTATAGGCAATTCCTGTAGAATACCAAACGGACGAAACCCACGGCCATCAAAGGCCTTAAGGATGGTCGGGGATTGGTTCAATGAAGGAGAGCCAAGAGATCTCCAACACTGAATCGACATAATACACGTGGAAGCTCCCTCATCAATTACAGTCCGATGAATAGGCCTGCCTTTGACTATCACTGGGATCTGGAAAGCCATTTGATGGGGTTAGCGTGGTGTACTATTTTCTAGATCTAAGATTATCAGATTCGGGTCCTGAACATCAACAGCTCCGATAGCCGACAAAAGTAATTTTCGTTGTGCTGGGCATGATTGCAGCACTTCTAAAGCCGACATTGCTGAGGGTGAAACAGCTAAGTCCTCAACAATGTTGTAATTCTGGGCCGCTCTCGCATGTGGATTGAAAGCAGACCTTTGAAGTACACCCTTGGCGGGCGGTTTGATTACTAAGTCTGGGTTAGGTTTCTCGATCTGTAGTGGATCGGAACCGGGAGCTGAGGTTGATGGAATAGAATGAGAAGATTCTGCTTCCTTACCATCAACAGGAGCCTTACTACCATAATCTTGCGATCGAGTCACAATCCTCACATGAGACATCATCAAAATGGGTTCTTCACTGGCATTTGAGGAAGAACCTATCATCTTACTCTCCTGCTTTGGAAATGGATCTTGCAATACAGCAGGAGTGGGAGAACCTTTGAATATTTTCATAACCGCGGCCCGATGAGGGCAATCCCTTGTAAAATGATCTTCTTCACAAATTAGACAAGGATATTGAGGTTTGCACTTTTCGTCATTGGTTTCCGACTTTTCTGTTTTCTCCTTCGGAGCCTTGTCTGCTTTAGCCTTCTTCTTACCCTTCTTCTTTCCACCATTTTTTGATTTGGTCGTAGATGACTCCACAACGTGAATATCGGCAGAAATTTCAGGAGAAGACTCTCCTATCGGGGAATCAGGCAGGGTTATTATAGGAGTAGAAGAATTCTTGGAAGATTTCTTCTTGCTCTTTGTATTTACCGTACCAATCATACCATCAGCGGCATGAGATCCCGAAGGAGCAGCAACGATTTGATTCGATTTTGGAAGATCTGGGATCTTCTCGTGTAACGTACCTGACTGAGTGTAAACTAAGTCAAGGTACTGCGCTTGAGCAATGACTTGCTCCTCAGTAACTACTCCGGCCTTAGCTACATCTTCAGTAATCTTCGATAATAATGATTTGACAAACCATTCAGCTAAGATTTGGTCTGGGATAAAAACTTTCACTAACCTTCTTCGACGTCTCCACTCATGAATGTGATCAGAAATATACGTGGACGTCGATTGTTTTAGTGAAGTTAATAATTCTGTGCCGTTATCGTATCTGACCGGCAACTGAAAGTGAGTTAAGAACGAGGTAGCTAGCTGGCTAAAACTGTAAAAAGAGGACCGAGGTAACTCGATATACCACTTGGCCGCAAGACCAATGAGTGTACGCTGGAAAAGACGTAAGCAGATCAAATCATCTGAGATAGAATTTGAAGCGCACCAGAGGTGGTAAGTCATCACATGATTCGACGAATCCTCTCCAGGCTTACCTTCAAACTTGGGTATATCGCTGGGCAACTTATTCGGCATTGTCGGCCAAAACGGCAGATAATTGATTGGATCGTTTGTTAGGCGCGACAAGTCTGGTAAATCCAAAGTTGCGATAAACGGCAATTGCCGGTTTGGATCCCTGAAACTCTGAGTCATTACACCAGCCCCAGGAGGAGGATATCCAGGATAACTTGGAATGGGCATTGCGTTCGGGATATTATATCCTCCTGGAAAACCAGGATTAACCGGACCGTACTGTGGTTGTTGAGGTTGTTGATAAGTGTACCCAGGGTACGATTGATACTGATAAGCCGGCTGCTGGACAGCTTGCCCATATTGGTACTGTCCCTGGTACGGTTGATAAACAAATTGAGGTTGAGCAGTGACAACCGTACTTATACCAGGCTGACCTACAGGCATCTGAACCGTAGTTTGAATCGTAGATCCAGACAGAGGTAAATATGTCTGAGGAGTAGTAGCAGAGACAGTAGCAATAGGAGCTGTCGATACTCCAGAAGTGAGTGCGGTAGATGAAACAGATGTTGCAGTAGTTGCAGCAGTCTTTTGAGATGGAGTACTAGGCGCAATGGGCCCCGACTGAGTAACTACTGGAGGTACAGAAGCTTGAATATTTGACTGGACTGGTTGCTGGGGTGAACCAAAAACTAAAGGTTTTCCAGCTTGAGATGACAGCTGTACACTCGGTTGCAACACTTGTTGACCTTGCGAAGGATCCCACACTACAGGCATTCCGGGGTATGGACCCATTTGACCCATAACAGGTTGAGGATATTGAGATCCATAGCCAGATTGAGGATAGGATTGATAATTGAAAGGCACATTTCCCGTACCTTGAATGTAAGATTGACCTTGGGGTGGTTGATAACCTTGACTCGAGTATTGACCTTGAGGGAGATAGCCTTGAGGTAAATACTGATACTGGGGTTGGCCTTGCACAAATTGATACTGAGGTTGACCCTGAGGTACATATTGAGGTTGGGGTTGACCTTGAGGAACGTATTGTACCATGGGTACATACTGTCCTTGAGGCTGCCCCCCAGCCACAACTGGAGTACCTTGAGGTTGCCCCCCAGACATTACTTGAGGCTGCCCCCCAGGCGGAAATTGACCACCTTGAGGTTGAGAACCGGGATTTGAACGTGACATCATATAAATGTCTCCTACACCCAATGGTTGATTACCATTGTTTCCAGCTAATAACCCATGTTCAATGGGTTGAGGAGATGCCCCTGCAAAAGTACTAGACAAAGACTGATACCCAGCAGGAACAGAAGGACCGTCGTGCAAGAATGATTCGGGTGATTGAGTAAACATTGACGACTGACCAGACATATTTACAGGAGTAGTAAAACCTCCGGGTGGAAAAGGAGTACGAGGTGGAGAAAAACCTAACCCTGAGTTGTCTAAATAATTAGTTAACGAAAGGTACCAAGTAGTACTTCTAGGAGGACTGTAAAATATGGATTCACGCTCCCTTAGATCAATAGTAAGTTGACCTTCAAGATTAGAGACACCTATGTCTTCCTCTGGAGCAAGTTCTTCAATAGCAATCAAACCAGTAGGGAGATTTTCGGTGATAATTCGTTCTACTCTTGGTGAATCTGGAACACTAGAAGTTGGAGTAACAGGTTCAGATATTTCAGGTTCCTCACCTAAATCACTAGTAGATGAAAAACTACCAGCAAGCTCGAAAACTGTAACAGCTTTAGGATTATAACCTATCTCTAGACTTTGGTAATCTGGATGGACTACCAACGAAGACTCTCCTTCTTCAAGGGAACCTACTCTACTGCCACTAGGAGGAGTTACAAGGACTTTCAAACCTTTGTAATGACCCGGGACGTCTTCAGGAGGTTCACCCCGCAATCTACAGGATTTCCTCAACAAATCTGCCACGGTAACAATCTCAGGAGACTGGCCCCGAAGTCTACGAGACTGTCCCGGTAATTCCGCCACAGTTAAAACTTTTAACTACTGCACACGAAAACAAAGTAAAAATTTCAAATCAAACCACCTAAAGTTGCTAAAGAACCAATCAAATTTGAAATCACACGCTTAAAGAATCTAGGGCATCAAACCACACACAAACAGTAAGCTTTCCGGACCGAAAACACTAGTTGGTGATGAAGCCCAACCTCGTAGAATCCAGTACAGAAATGGAGGGTGGAACAGTTACCCCGGCAACCTGCTTAATGAATAGACCGGCACAAGTTCCTCCACTTTAACCGTCTCGAGTGAAGTGAATCCCCCGGAAAATCCAAGTGAGTATAACCGACATCTGCTCCAGGTACAGTGGGATCTTCCCTCCACCGTCACCTTGGGTAGAATCCTAAAGATAATGGTCACTAAGGTTACCAACAGCAACAAGTACACCTGGGGGAACAGTCTAAACTCCGACAGCACGCAAGGGCAGAGTAGCAAGCTCAATCCCCTTACCGGCTCCTTGACAATAATCCAAGGTTTACCGATAAGTGACCCCTGGCTCCTCGACAATGGTTAATCTGAGGTTTACCGTTTGTAATACGTGCGTGTCTGGCGTCGTTCCCAACGAGGGAGGATTGATCCCCTCACTGGTTCGGACACGAGCTCGTGCTTCTCCTTTAAGAGGAGCTTTCCCAGAGTATAAATGCAACAATTGGATTTATCCTACCACAAGATAAGCTACTTGTTTGGTTTGACTGTCTTGGAGAGTTAATTACTCTCCTACTCCAAGACACTAGCCTAAGTTATGTTGGTGCTTCAGAGCCCTAGTAAAAGAAAAATTACTATGTTGATTTTACTTTAAGCGTTGATTTTTTATGGTTTTTCTTTAACAAAAAGGGTGGCGGAGATGAAACTAGTGGTGTGTAGACTCGACTCAAACCACTATAAAGATGCACTTAGGATGATTTATACTACTTTCGCTTTTTCAATGAAATTCTTAGCTAAGAAAGTTTAGAGAGTGAAAATTTATATAAAACAACTCTCTTGGCAACAAAAATCAAAGAAATAAAACTCCTTAGCTTTCCAAGCATACAAACATGACCACTCATTAAATGCACGAAAAATTCCTTTCTCTTTCAAAAATTCCAAAAGTTACTTGAAACAAGACTTTTCAAAGGAGATATTTTTGTATTTTTTTTTTTAAAACAAAGCAAATAAATCTACTTTAACGAAAATTAATCTCAAAATCTATAAAATCTATGAAAAATTCACTCACAAGCAAACCAAAAGGAAATTTACTCTAAAGCAAACCTAACGAGGAAAAAGCCTACAAGGATGATTCTAGGTTGTTTTACTTGGCCACAGTCAAGCCAAGGACCAGCTAATGCAGAATCAAAAAACTAGTTAAAACAAAACTCAAATCTTTTTGTTCTTTTTGTAAAATGGAATTCAATACTCAATCAACAAGTACTTCGAAATTTTACCAAAGAGACAACTCAACGGGTAGGTTGCTCAGACGGGTAGACTTACGATAGGTCCGACTCCTAAGAAGGTTGACAAAACCAGAGAGATCTAAGGCTTGACAACTTCTACCGCCAAATTCACTACAGGACCTACTCAAAAATCAAACCCTAGGGCTTAAATTTCTATGAAATCCACTAAAACACTCAATGCTATCGAAACAAGTTCAGGTGAAGATCTTCTACAGGATACTAATGGATCTTAGCAGTAAAAACTAATAAAAAGCAAAATCTAAGAGGAAAAATGTAAAAAATGGAATTTTCTTAATTTTTAGCAGGGTACGCAGGCAACCCGTTAAGACAGGTGCGGGCCCGCTCTGTGCACACAGCAACAGTGCGTACAGGTATGCACTGTGCAATACTCAAAGGGTGCGTACTACTGGAAAAACCAAGAAAAACTAAATCTAATTTAATCCTAAGCTAATCCACCCAAATACAAATTCACACAGCCAAAAACCAGAAAATAAACCAATTTTCTCAGAGCAAAGTTCATACAAAGGAAAAGACATTCACATTCATGGAGTCCCCAGCGGAGTCGCCATTTTGTCAGGCGGAAAGAGTTGATAGTGCGGACACAACCAACCTCCCTAGGAGCCTAAGACTCTCTAGTGACAAACAAGACAAATAAACACTACTTTTCTCTAAACATGCATTGCAAATACAAGTAATCAGGGGATCTTTAACATACCTTTAGTCCTACTCTTCGTAGTAGTCTAGTCTCGCCGATCCGGATGAGCTCCTCCTCTTCGAAACCTGCATTCACTAACAAGCCAAAAGATTAAATGGCACCTGATAAACTCATAAAACAATACATATCCATCATATTGACCAAGGAGTATATGAAACAAACAATGAATAACAATCTGTTGAGAAAAATAAGTTTATTTGCATTAAGAGGTAACAAAAGGAACAATTACAACCTGAGCCTTGGTGTTGTGCAAGTCCCTCCCAGGGTCCATCAAGAGTTCTCCTTTACTTTGACAAAGCTCACCCACTTCCAAATAGAACAAGTAAAGATGGGAATATCTCCTCACAAGCTTCTAAATGGGAGTCCTAATTCCAGCAGCATCTACCCTTAGAAATGTTTAGCTTTCAACCTTTCCTTCCTTCTGGCCCAATGCCTGTATTTATAGTGCTCAAGAGGAAGTTAATCAGGTCCACCATCAATGGGATAATCCCATATTTGGATGGGATAGCTCCCCTCTTGATGGGATAAGTTCCTCTTTCATAGGGGTACATGAACCATCTGGAGGCGCTCAATACACGTCGAACAACCTTCTAGAATACTCTAGAAATGACCACAAGTAACTTTTTGAAGATGAAACTTGCGCATTTTGACCTTTACAGGGGTACGCACCTGCCCCTTTACATACAGAGCATACAAGTACGCAGTTTTTGTGAACATTAGGTGCGTATCCACAGGCAAGGCTGAGAGAACCTGCGTACCCAGAGATAAACACATTTACAAAGACTTTCTTTCTTTTTGGAGTTTGACATGGCAAGCAGAGGCACAAGACTTGCCCAGGAGGATAGCATGACTGTTGATAGAGCCATACTAATTGTATATAGCCATGGTGACATTTTTTAGTGTAACAGCAGCCCATGGTTCTTTGATCTCCTCTTTTGAATCTTCTTTTGTTGGATGTGGTCCTTCAATGCTATCAACATAATCTCTTTCTTGCAATACTCTTCCTGAGCTATGGTGAATATCATTGAGCTCAAAAGGAGTTGTTTGGAAATGTTGTGCCTCAGCATTGTAATTGGGTTGAGCTACTCCAATGTGCGGGTTTGGAAATGGTGGTACGGGTAGTTGAGTGGGGGTGTATATTTGAGATGGATGTGGATGGAGTTGTGGTTGGGTAGGTGGTTTCCCACTATATACTTGCTGAGCCTGCCTGTTATTTGGGTTTGGGTTCGGTTGAGCAGGCATTTTGGGCTGCCTTGGTGGAGCAGGAGGTGATGGTTGCGGTTGAGCAGGTGGTGGAGGAAAAGGAGTGGGAGGAGTGTTGTACTGGGGCCTCCACCCCTGATGAGGTGCATTCCACTGAGGCTGTGGCTGAGTGTAGGGGTGAAATGGATGAGCAGCTGGTTGGGCATAATATGGAGATGTGAAGGACAAAGGAGGAGGTGTGGACTAGGAAGGATGAGCAGGGGGACCCCAAGAAGGCATGGAAGTGGCTTGATAGGGGTTGTAATAGGTCTGGGATGTCCCTTGCATTCCTGCTAGTAAGGTATGGGTCCATGTGGCCTCCTTTGGTTCATATAATAGAGTGGTTCAGTGGCTCCTTTGGCCCTCTGATATGCAGCTTTAAGTCCAGGTAAGGAAGGGCACTGGTTCGTAGGATGGTCTCTTTCACAGACAAAACACACTTCTATGGAGTGCAACGGACATTCATTCCTAGGATGCTTTCTAGTGCACTTGGGAAAAAATATGGCCAAAGCCCTCTTGGCTTCCTCTTGCTTCCTTTGGATCCACAAGGGATCCAGTTGCATGGCAAGAAACTGTCTCACCTCACTCTTGAAATCTTCCATCTGATTTGCAAATTCGTTTTTGGATAAGGTATTGCTCCCAACATTTCTGTTTGTAGACATTTTCTTCAGAAGAATGTTTTCATCTTCTTCTCCCCTAGAGGTTCTTAAAAATATGTCTTGTTTTCCACCTAGGGGTTCTTCTTAATCATAGCCATCGAAGAAGAGAGAAGGTTGGTTGTGTGAAGCAGTGGGGGTGTTGTGCAAACATTTTTCTGACTTATCTCTACTCCTACAAGGCATGAAAGGAAATCTTTTTGGTTGATTTCTTGTTTTTTTTTCTGCATGTACCTACAAAAATGAAATAGATTGAACTGCAACTAACTAAAATCTATCTTGTTGAAATGAAAATGTAGAATTGAAATGAAAGCAGGAAATGACTAATCTATGTTGCTGAAATGAAATTGCAGAATTGAAATGCTAATCTACGCTTGCTGAATTGAAATTGCAGAATTGAAATGCTAATCTACGCTTCCTGAATTGAAATGCTAATCTATGCTTGCAGAATTGAAATTGTGGAATTGAAATGCTAATCTACGCTTGCACAATTAAAATTGTGGAATTGAAATGAAACAACTACTCTACTCTTGCTGAAATAGACTACTTAGCAGAAGGTTGCAGTAGAAAATAGAAGAAAAGCAGCAATCACTAATACTTTGATGCTTCCCCAGAAATGGCGCCAAAAATATGGTGGGCTCCAGTATTTCAGCAATAATGCTACAACTCCTGGGACTCCCTTCTTTACTTTTATCAACCCGGTAGTTCGTAACAAACTTGGAAGAGACGGTGCTATATGCACAAGTACTAGCTCTTGTCGCAGGCTGTCACTTGATCAACTAGCACAAGTCCGCTAGGAGCTTAACCCAACTTCTATGAGTTCTCAGAAGAAAATTTTAACTATGATGGACAAAATCTAACTCTAAGGAGGCTAATCTATTTGCAGAAAGAAACTAAAAGCTGAAAGGAAATGCAAACCCTAACAAACCCTAGCTTTACCGACTAGCCCTACTGGTGTAAGAAAAGAGATGAAAGCTACTGAAATGGATGCCATTGATTCTTTGAGAGGTAAAATGCATGTGACTAAGCTACTTCTGAAGTAAAATCTGGAAAAACATCTTTTTGTATTTTTGAGTAATTTTGTAGAATTATTGTGCATGTGCTTTAACTGTTGTTTACTGTGCAGAGGTTGATTGGCGAAGGGAAATGGAGCGGAAACTTGCAGGAGCTTCAGAAGGTGAGAACAGGGCCTAAGGGGTCCCTAGGAATCTTCTAGAGAGTTTCACAGTGATTAGATCTCGAGAAACTGCTCACGTGATCTTCTACAAGAAGTCTGCAGGGGTGGTACAGGATGTTCTACAGAAAGAGCCCGAAAGTGATTTTTGAAGGTCTGGAGGAGGAAAAATGGTAGAAAAAAGGAAATGAAGGTTGGATGAGGGTGTTAGAGGGTCTAGGACTCTGTTAATGAAGATAAAACATGAGGGTGATGGCTGGATTGGTTCAAAGGATAAGAAGGCGATGTTGCACAAAAATGTAGAAATTAGGTCAAATTGGAAAAGTGTGGCGAATGAAGGGAAGGAATCTGGAATTAGAGGTTGGAGCAAGTGGAATGATGGAGGAAGGATAGACAGGGAAGTATCACAGATGCTCTACACACTATTTCTCAAAACTAATCAAACAAAGACTATGCCAACCAAAGATCTAGCTATCTTGACCTAATTTGACCTAGAAACCCAGCAATCATGATGAACAGAACTTTATTGGTAGGAAACCATGTAAGATAACCATGAAAACTAAGCAAGAACAGATCTACGCTTGTAATCACAACTAGTATCAACTTTTAAAACTGAGAATCTAACACTAGCAATTGCATGAAGAAGCAAGAACAACATTTTTGTGGCAGCAAGGACACCTTGGTCTCAGCTCATGGTCCCGAGGAGGGAGAGGTGAGATCAAGGGTTGCTTGATGGCCTTTTTCGAAGATATTTTCTATTACCAACCTATCAAATCAACCTAAACATGGAAAGCTATTTCAATCATCAAAAGAAACCTAAATAACAAAGCAATATGCTAATCTAAGTAACAGAAATTATTCTAGGAATGCAGCAAAAACATATAAAAATACACAAAATAAGGTACTGGCACTTGGGTTGGGCCCAACCCCAAGAGCTACAGCCTCCTAAGAAGAAGCTCAGAGCTGATGCAAAATGAAACTAATCTCCATTACTCAAAAAATAACCATGTCACAAAAGTGTTTACAGCAAAAGCTCCAAAATGGGTTGGAAGGCAGAGCAGCACTAAAGTGCGAAAATAAAAATGTTCAAAAGCTAACCTGTTAAGGCTGGAAGCCTCCTATTTATGCACTACGAGGACCTCCAAAAACCCTCCTTAACTCAAGGGGCTTGGCTGCTCAAAACTACAAGTCATCAGCCACTTCACAAAAGCTGCTCGGCTGCCCTTGGGGATCATCTTCGGTGGGCTGCTGAACTCCGAGCTAATGGTGGAGAACTCGAGGAAGGGGCCATTTAGTGCAGGAGACACCCTTCCTACAAATCCTCAGCCTTGTTCCCTCGTATTTGGTTGTCAACTGACTCATAAATGCTTGACCTTGGTCCAAAATATGTCCAAAAATATGCAATAAGCACGTGTTAGACTTCATGGTCAAGTGACTATTCTCATTCATTCAATTAACATAAATATACTCAAAAGCATGCATAAACTATGAAGAATGGTGGATTAATGGAGAATAATAGGAAAAATGAGCCCAATAAGTTACCCATTTTTGGGGCTCATCATGAACTTATAGATCTTCTCAATGTCATCATCTTCCTTATAATCGCGGACTGGTTCAGTATGTCGTGCACCTTCCGTTAGATCCAACGCCATAATCACCCTTAGTTCTTCCTGTTAGAAAATTATATATTACGGAGCAATGGAACACATAAAATATTGCAGAAATATAAACACAGAAAACGCATAAAACAAGAGAGACACAGATATACGTGGTTCATCCAGTTTGGGCTACATCCACCCTGAACAGCCAGTCCTTCCTTTCTATTATCCAAAAAAATGAAGAGACACAACCTACAGCAGATCCGTTGTAATATCCTATATTTTCTCTCACAGTCTCACCTCTTTGTTTCTCACTCGAAGAATACACATCTATTACTCAGCCTCAAATACAATGCCCTCATGCAAAGAGAGGGGGTTACCTTCTAAGGAAAAAAACCCTAAACTAAACGTAAGTTCTACCATCATATCATCTACCTAATGAACGGCCCAGATTGACTAGAAATTACTATACTTTTACAAGGCAATTTTACATCTGTTTTTAGCTTCGGGGGCGCTACCCTCGAAACCCCCACCGAGGGACCGCTGGCCCCTGGACCACCTAGCCGGAGGGGATCGGCACCCCCAAACCCCCGCGGGGGGGACAAGTCCCCCCCGCGTGGAGGGGTGTACAAACTTCCTGGGCTATACATCCGGCTGAAACAAAGACCTCTAAACAATCATGCTCCATACTCAACAATCTCCCACTTGGAGAATGATTGTAGCAACTCCACCGCTGCTTCATTTGTTGAAAATGACTCCTATTTGGACTTGCCTATTTCTCATCTTCATCGTCATCCTTGAAGACCAATTGAAACTAAGCATATTCTCAGTTTCTCCCCGGTTACAACTTTTGTTAGCATATTTGTAGGATTCTGGCTAGTGTGTATCTTTTCCAGCTTCAACTCTCCATCTTCAAACACTGATCGTATGAAATGGTACTTGAGCTGTATGTGTTTATTCCTGGAATGAAATGTTGAGTTCTTTGCAAGATGAATGGGAATTTGGCTATCACCATATAACATTCCCATATCATGCTCCTTACCCAATTCACCCATAAGCCTTTGTAACCAAATCATTTCTTTACTAGCCTCTATAGTAGCAACATACTCTGCTTCTGTTGTTGAAAGTGTAACAACACTTTGGATTTTTAAAACCCAACTAACAGTTGTTCCACCTATAATAAATACATATCCTGTAGTGCTCCTCCTGTTATCTCTGTCACCTGCCATATTTGCATCAACATATCCCTCTAGAGAAATGTTTGAACCACCAAAGCATAATGCTTGATTTGTGGTGCCTTTCAAATATCAGAGAATCCATTTCACTGCCATCCAATGTTCCTTTCCTGGATTTTTCATGTACCTTCTTACAACTCCTACTGCATGTGCAATATCAGGCCTTGTGCAAACCATTGCATACATTAAGCTTCCAATTGCTTATGCATATGGAACTTTAGACATATAATCCATGCCTTCTTGGGTCTTTGGGCACATTTCCTTACTAAGTTTGAAATAGCTAGCAAAAGGTGTACTAACTGGTTTTGCATTGTGCATATTAAATCCTTTCAACACCTTTTGTATGTACTCATTCTGAGACAATGTTAATTTACGATTTTTCCTGTCTCTAGTTATTTGTATACCAAGGATTTGCTTTGCAACTCCCAAATCCTTCATTGCAAATGAATTTGCCAATTTTCTTTTGAGCACATTTATTTCCTACATGTTAGACCCTGCAACAAGCATGTCATCTACATACAATAACAATATAATATAGCTGCCATCATTTTGCTTTTTCAGATAAACACAATGATCAGAGTGACATCTAGTATAACCTTGTTCAGACATAAACTTGTCAAATTTTAGATACCACTGCCTTGGAGCCTGTTTTAAGCCATACAAGCTCTTCTTCAATCTGCACACTAGTTTCTCCTTCCCTTTCACTTCATATCCTTCTGGCTACTGCATATATATCTCTTCCTCTAAATCCCCATGGAGAAAGGTTGTCTTTACATCTAACTGCTCAAGATGCAAATCTTCAACTGCTACTAGACTTAAAATAGTTTTGATTGAAGTCACTTTAACAACAGAAGAAAATATTTCATCAAAATCTATACCTTTCTTCTGTGCAAACCCCTTCACCACAAGTCTAGCTTTGTACCTTTGTTTTCCTCCATCTTCTTCCTTCAGCCTGTAAACCCATTTATTCTTCAATGTAGTTTTTCCTGCAGGCAACTTGACTAGGTCCCAAGTCTGGTTATGCATTAAGGATTCCATCTCTTCTTCCATGGATACCTCCCACTTCTTCCTGCTTTCAACCTGCATTGCTTCTTCATAACATTTAGGTTCACTAGAATTAGTCAACAATAAATAATATAATGAAGGAGAGTATCGTTCAGGGGGTCTACTTATCCTGGTAGATCTTCTAACACCACTTTCAGGTGTTTGGGGTGCATGTTGCTGTTGTGGTGGTTGTTGTTGTTGTGGTTGTTGATTATTATTATTTTTAGACACCTTTACTTTTTCAGTGATTTCATCAAGAACAGCGTATTCCTTGTTTTCTTTTTCCTGCAACTGATTCTTATATAAGACCTCTTCATTGAATATTACATCTCCGCTCCTAATGATTTTGTGATTTTCATAATCATATAAGCGATAACCAAAATCATTAACACCATATCCAATAAAGGTACATTTCTTTGACTTTGCCTCAACCTTTGTTCTATTTTCTTTATCAATATGAACAAAGGCCTCATAACCAAAAGGCTTTAAAAAGGAGTAGTTTACCTTTTTTCTTGTCCATGCTTCCTCTGGAACACCACCATCCAAGGAACTTGAAGGCCCTCTATTTATTAGATAAACAACAATATCTACAGCATCTGTCCAAAACTGTAAAGGAAATCCTACATGAAATCTCATGCACCTTGCACGCTCCATGATTGTTCTGTTCATCCTTTTTGACACACCATTTCCTTGTGGTGTTCTTGGAACTATCTTCTCTCCGCGAATTCCATGCTCTGAACAGTACCTATCAAACTCTTTGCTGCAATATTCACCTCCATTGTCTGATCTAAGACACTTCAATTTCTTTCCTGTCTCAATCTCAACCAAAGCTTTCCATTTCTTGAAAGTATCAAATACATCAGATTTATTCTTAATACAATAAATCCAAGTTTTTCTAGTTGCATCATCAATAAAAGTAACATAATAACGAGAGCCACCGAGATATGATACCTAAGCAGGTCCCCATACATCTGTATACACAAGATCTAATTTTTTGCTCTTCTTTTCTTTCCCAACTCTGAGAAATCTGACTGTCTTCTGTTTTCCATAAATGGAATTCTCACAGAAATCCAAATCAACATTCTTCAAACCCGGCAACAAATTCCTTGAGTGAAGAATCTTGATCCCCTTTTCACTCATGTTTCCGAGCCTATGATGCCATAATGCTGCATCTGCTCCTTTGAAAGTTAAAGCATTTACAGAGTTAGAAATACCATTGCATAAATACAATGTACCAACCTTTTCGCCTTTTTCTATTACCAGGGCTCCTTTGGTGACCTTCCAAGCTTTATCTATGAAAGTTGTCATACAACCTTCACCGCCTAACTGCCCTATTGAAATCAGATTTTTCTTTAGATCTGGAACATGCCTTACCTCCTTTAGTAGCCATTGGTTTCCATTATGTTGTTTTACAAGAACCTTACCCATTCCAACAATTTTATAGGGTTTATCATCACCCAAATGAACTTGTCCAAAGTCTCCTTGAACATAGTCATGAAAGTATTTCTTATCAGGTGTGGCATGGAATGAGGCCCCTGAATCTACCACCCAGGAATCAGTAATATTTTCGAAAGAAAGAATCAAAGCATCTTGTAACACCTCACTTTTCAAATTTGCTTCATGATTGTTTTATTGATGTGCATCTCCTTCTTTTCCCTTTCGAGGTCTACAATATTTCTTTAGGTGTCCTTTCTTTCCGCATTTCCAGCACACTATCCCCGATCTAGACTTGGATCTGCCTTTCCTTGATTTACTATGATATCCTGAGCTCTTTCCTCTTTCCACTTTTCTTCCCCTAGACTCTGCACTCAAAGCATTACCTGATGTCTCACCGGAGCTTTTCCGTTGCATTTCCTCGCTAAGGATAGCACCGACAACATCATCAAACTTTAAAGTACTAGATCCAGAAACAGAGTTACTAATGGCCATTACTAAACCATTCCAACTCTCTAGTAATGAGCACAAGAATAACAAAGCTCTAACTTCATCATCAAAGTTTACCCCTACAGAACATAACTGACTTGTAATAGTATTAAAATCATTTAAATGGTCTGCAACAGATCCACCTTCCGACATCTTCATATTAAATAATTGTTTCATAAGAAATACCTTGTTTGAGGCCGAGGGTTTTTCATATAGTTTCTCCAATGCCTTAATCAAACCCTCTGTCATTGTTTCCTTCGAAATTTTGAAGGCGACCGATGCTGTGAGGCACAACCGTACTGTTTCGAGTGCCTTTCTATCGAGAAGGTTCCATTCTTCATCTGTCATACCCGTCAGCATCTTTGTTTTTCCGCCTAATGGTAGTTATAGATCTTTCTAATACATATAATCATCCATCTGCATCTTCCATAGCGAGAAGTTTTGGCCATTAAATTTCTCGACCCTAAACTTACCATCTTCTGCCATTGATCCCACTCGAACCAGGAACCCTTCTTTCCTGTGAGTTTATCAGCTAAATAGACCTTCGGCTCTGATACCAGTTGTTAGAAAATTATATATTACGGAGCAATGGAGCACATAAAATATTGCAGAAATATAAACACAGAAAATGCAAAAAACAAGAGAGACACAGATATATGTGGTTCACACAGTTCGGGCTACGTCCACCTCAAACAGCCAGTCCTTCCTGTCTATTATCCAGCAAAATGAAGAGACACAACCTACATCAAATCCACTGTAATATCCTTTGTTTTCTCTCACAGTCTCACCTCTCTGTTTCTTGCTCGGAGAATACACATCTATTACT
This sequence comes from Pinus tabuliformis, assembly GCA_031772625.1. Classification (NCBI taxonomy): domain Eukaryota; kingdom Viridiplantae; phylum Streptophyta; class Pinopsida; order Pinales; family Pinaceae; genus Pinus; species Pinus tabuliformis. The sequence continues at coordinate 343,983,720 of CM062808.1, read as the reverse complement.
CAGCCTCAAATACAATGCCCTCATACAAAGAGAGCGGGTTGCCTTCTAGGGAAAAAAACCCTAAACTAAACATAAGTTCTACCGTCAGATCATTCGACTAATGAACGACCCAGATTGACTAGAAATTACTATACTTTTACAAGGCAATTTTCCATCTATTTTTAGCTTCGGGGGTGCTACCCCCGAAACCCCTACCGGGGGACCACTGGCCCCCGAACCCCCCAGCTGGGGGGGATCGGCCCCCCCGCACCCCCCCACGTGGAGGGGTGTACAAACTTCCTGGGGTATACATCCGGCTGAAACAAAGACCTCTAAACAATCATGCTCCATACTCAACACTTCCTTTTCAAATGTCATACTATGCTTCTTCAGATTAATGACTGCGTTTATATCAAATGTCCAATAAATTCCAAGAAGTTCTGGATATGGGTTACTATCATCCACTATTTCGATCACTTCAAAGTCGGCTATGGTGTGCACCCCTTCAATATCCACAGTCACTCCATGTAGGCACCCCATAGGAATAATGTTATGTTGATTGGCAATTCTCAGCTGGATCGGGTGATCCAGGTCGATATTGGTGACCACCCGCCTATTGCACTTGGACCCTGACCATTGTTTCTTTTAGTTTTTCAGTTTCCTTATTTGTAGCACAATTTACTATTTTTGGCTGTTTTTCGGGTTCTGAACTTCCGGAGCCATTTTGAGGCCCTAAACGAATTTTTATGGGAAATCCAGTCCAACACAGGCCATGTTGGTCATTCAAAAGTTGTATTCCTCAGATATATCTTTCTAACGAGGTATTGTGCACGTCAAATGGAGATCATATGCCAAAGTTACAATAAATTCCAAGAAGTTCTGGAGATGGGTTACTATCATCCACTATTTTGATCACTTCAAAGTCGGCTATGGTGTGCGCCCCTTCAATATCCACAGTCACTCCATGTAGGCACCCCGTAGGAATAATCTTATGTTGATTGGCCATTCTCAGCTAGATCGGGTGATCCAGGTCGATATTGATGGCCACCCGCCTATTGCACTTAGACCCCGACCATTGTTTCTTTTAGTTTTTCAGTTTCCTTATTTGTAGCACAATTTACTATTTTTGGTTGTTTATTGTTGGGTTGTGTTATATTCTTTCCACATAGTTAATAGGGGGTTTGAAGGGCACCCGTAACCCCACTTTATGGGGTTTGGGGCAGCGCCCCAGCAAATTTTGGTTTTGGACCATATGTTAGGTTGGGCAGACCCACCTATGGTTTTGTACATGATTTTCGCACATGTTTTTTGGACGCGATGGTTTTCGGTCCATGGTATTGGACGCGATGGTTTTCGGTCCATGGTATTAGATGCTTCAGCATGTATAAATATGTATTGTAACATTGAAAGGAACATAATGAAAAATGAACCTGGTAGTCCCGGTTTTGGGATCCAAGGAAAAATCTCTGTGCATATGTGTTTTATGGGTTATGCTCTCACATTGTTTATTTTATTTGTTTAAGAATTTGTATGCAGGTAATTTCTGTACAGGGTTAAAACCTACATTTGGTATCAGAGCTGTTTTGGCTTCAAGGGGACGCCTTTGTTGCTGAGGGGTTTTGCTCAGGCCTGTGGTAGACCCTGTTCAGTGGGAGATCTGCGAGATCGATTCTGGTGGTGAAAGAAGATGGCGAGCAGTGGAAAGATAGAGATTGAGAAGTTCAATGGTCAGAATTTTGAGTTGTGGAAACTCAAGATGGAGGATCTGTTGGTGGATAAAGATCAGTGGATCGCGGTAGATCCGGGTACTAAACCATCAGGAGTGACCGATGAAGAATGGAAGAAGTTGGATCGGAAGGCAAAGAGCACAATACGATTGTGTGTCTCAGATTCAGTATTGCTGAATTTATTAGGGGAAGCTATGGCAAAGGCTTTGTGGGTCAAGTGAGGGACTTTGTACCAATCTAGGTCTCTGGTGAATAAACTGTTCCTGTGGAAATAGCTGTATAACCTGAGGATGAAAGATGGAGACTCGGTGACAGAGCATCTGAATGCCTTTAATACTCTGGTAAGTCAGTTATTATCTGTTGATATTAAAATTTCATATGAAGATAAGTGCATCAGTCTGTTGTGTTCTCTACCAGATTCGTGGGATAGTCTAGTTATTGCAATAGGTAGCAATGCAACTGCTTTGCAGTTTGATGAAATAGTCTCAGCCTTGCTGACCGAGCAGATGAGACGGAAAAATATGGACAACCAAAATGGTGATTCCTTTTTTGTACGAGGACGGTCCCAGAACATAAACAAAAATAAGTCATCGAGTGGGAGATCTAAATCTAGAGGGAGATCTAAATCTCCAGGAAAACCTACAAAGGTGGTGTGCTGGAAATGCGGAAAGGAAGGGCACTTCAGAAGGGATTGTAAATCTAAAGCTCCTGATAAAGGAAAGGGATCTGATGATGCTCCTTCTTCAGAGGCGAAAACCACCTCAGATGAAGGTGGGGATGTGTACTTGGCTTCTTCAAGTACACATGTAGATCATGAGGCATGGTTGATTGACTCAGGTGCATCCTTTCACTTCACTCCCCATAGAGAGTGGTTCTGCGAGTATGAGAAATACGATGGTGGTGATGTCTTCTTAGGAGATGATAGGAAGGCTAGAATCATTGGTCGGGGAAAAGTAAAGTTGAAGTTGCAAGGTGGAAGGGTTAGAACACTTCCGAGTGTTCTACATATTCCTGCATTGGCCAGAAATCTGATTTTTGTAAGCAAGTTAGATGATGCAGGTGTAAAGACGGTGTTTGAGAAAGATACCTGCAAGATGGTTCGAGGAGCACTGATATTAATGCGGGGAGTTTGGATTGGAACTATGTATAAGCTGCAAGGTAGCACTGTTGTTGATGGGTGCAATAGTTCTATGGTTCCTGAAAATGGAGTAGAGAATCTAGTGGTCTCTGGAGAGAAGACCATGTTGTGGCATCAAAGGCTTGGACATATTGGAGAGAAGGGCCTTCGAATACTTCATGGTAAAGGTATGGTAGAAAGTATGAATAATAGCTCTCTGGATTTTGATTTTTGTGAAAATTGTGTATATGGGAAGCAGAATCGGGTGAGTTTCCTCTCTGGTGGTAAGAGGACGAAACAGATATTAGAGCTTGTGCATAGTGATGTGTTTGGACCTGTGAAGGTTCCATCACTGGGTAAGTCTATGTACTATGTATCATTCATAGATGACTTCTCAAGGAATACATGGATATATTTTCTTAAGAAGAAATTTGAAGTCTTTGACAGGTTTAAAGAATTTAAGGCTCTGGTGGAAAATCAGATAGAGAAGAAGATAAAGGTGCTGAGGACAGATAATGGTGGAGAATTTTGCAGCAAGGAATTTGAAGAATTTTGTAAGAAGTGTGGTATAGCACGGCATAAGACTACTCCATATACACCTCGGCAAAATGGAGTCGCAGAAAGAATGAACAAGACGTTGATGGAAAGGGCAAGAAGCATGCTCAGTGGTGCCGGGTTAGGACAGGAATTCTGGGCAGAGGTGGTGGATACTGCATGTTACCTGATCAACAGATCACCTTCATCAGCGTTGGAGGATAAGACTCCACAAGAAGTATGGACTGGTAAGAAACCCTCTCTTTCACATCTAAGGGTATTTGGATGTGATGCATATGTACATGTTCCAAATGAGAAACGAACCAAGTTGGATAGTAAAAATGAAAAGTGCATCTTTATTGGGTGTAAGGATGGTTTAAAGGGTTATAAGCTTTGGAACCCAGTCACACGGAAGGTTGTGTACAACCGAGATGTGTTGTTCAGAGAGGCAAGAGATGTTATTCAACATGAAGTCCAACCAAAGGAACCTGAGAAGATAGAGTTTGAGCCAAAGGAGGAAGAATCAGACTCTGCAGCAGAGGAGGAATTAGAAGATGAAGAGCCAAAAACTCCGGCTGTGAGAAGATCAGTTCGAGAAAGAAGGCAGCCAGAAAGGTATAGTCCATCTGCTTTCAGTTCAAATTTTGCTTTGTCTGTTACTGATAATGATCCCAGAACTGTGAAGGAAGCAGTGGATTCAGAGGATGGAAAACTCTGGAAAGATGCCATGGTCGATGAAATGGCATCTTTGCACAAAAATGAGGCTTGGGATCTGGTGGAGTTTCCGGCTGGAAGGAAACCCATTGGCAGCAAATGGGTGTTCAAGAAGAAGACAAATGCAGAAGGAAAGGTGGAGAAATACAAAGCTCGGTTGATAGCAAAAGGTTATTCCCAGGTGCCGGGAATTGATTTTGGTGATATTTTTTCTCCTGTTGCCAAGGTAACTTCTATTAGATTACTTTTATCTGTTGCTGCTGCTTTTGATTTTGAGGTAGAACAGATGGATGTGAAGACAACATTTCTTCATGGGGATTTGGAAGAGGAAATCTACATGAAGCAACCTGAAGGCTTTGCGGTGAAGGGTAAGAAAGAACTAGTATGCAAGTTAAAGAAGTCTCTGTATGGGTTAAAACAGTCACCAAGGATGTGGTATCAGAAATTTGATACATTTATACGGGGACTTAGCTTCACCAGAAGCAAAGCAGATCATTGTGTCTATTTTAAATTAATTGGTGACCATATTATTTATCTGGTCTTGTATGTGGATGATATGTTGCTGGTTGGAAATGACAAAGAAATTATCCAGGATTTGAAGACCCAATTGTCCTCCAAATTCGACATGAAAGATCTTGGTGCTGCAAACTATATTTTGGGCATGGAAATTAAAAGAGATTAGTCAAAGAGGAAGCTCTGGTTAAACCAGAGGAAGAATTTCGAGACAATACTCCAGAGGTTTAATATGCAGGATAGTAAACCGGTGAAGGTTCCTATTCCTGTAGGTGTGAGGTTATCTGCTTAACAGTGTCCCAAGACACAAGAAGAGGAAGAGAACATGTCCCATGTTCCATATGCAAGTGCAGTGGGTAGCCTGATGTATGCAATGGTCTGTACTAGACCAGACATTGCACATGTAGTGGGAGTATTGAGCAGGTTTATGTCAAAACCTGGGAAGGAGCACTAGACAGCAGTGAAGCGGGTTTTCAGGTATTTGCGTGGCACTAGTGATTATGGTTTGTGCTACCAAGGAAGACCAGGATTGGACAGAGTGTTGGATATTCATGGCTTTGTTGATGCAGACTGGGCTGGAAATCTGGATCAGAGAAGATCTACAAGTGGGTATGTGTTTAACCTATTTGGAGGTGGAGTCAGTTGGATGAGTAAGAAACAATCTGTAGTGGCACTATCATCTACAGAGGCAGAATACATGGCAGCCACTCATGCAAGCAAGGAAGTAGTTTGGTTGCAGAGATTGTGTTCAAGTATGGGGTTAGTACAGGGAGCTATAAGAATAGACTGTGACAGCCAAAGTGCAATTTTCTTGGCAAAGAACCCTGCTTATCATTCAAAGACAAAGCACATTGATGTTCAGTATCACTTTGTGAGGGATATGATAGAAGACAGAAAGGTGTTGCTGGTAAAGGTGGACACTTTGAAGAATACTGCAGATGCATTGACAAAATCTGTGAGCTCTGAGAAGTTCTCTTGGTGTAGAGAAGCAATGGGAATCTCAAGGCTGAAAAAATGACTAAGCTCTCCTGTTGCCCCCTGTGGAAAGAAAACAACAAGTGGGAGATTGTTGGGTTGTGTTATATTCTTTCCACGTAGTTAATAGGGGGTTTGAAGGGCACCCGTAACCCCACCTATGGTTTTGTGCATGATTTTTGCACATGTTTTTTGGACGCGATGGTTTTCGGTCCATGGTTTTGGACGCGATGGTTTTCGGTCCATGGTATTGGATGCTTCGGCATGTATAAATATGTATTGTAACATTGAAAGGAACATAATGAAAAATCAAGCTGGTAGTCCCGGTTTTAGGATCCAGGGAAAAATCTCTGTGCATATGTGTTTTATGGGTTATGTTCTCGCATTGTTTATTTTCTTTGTTTAAGAATTTGTATGCAGGTAATTTTTGTACAGGGTTAAAACCTACAGTAGGCACCCCATAGAAATAATGTTATGTTGATTGGCCATTCTCAGCTGGATCATGTGATCCAGGTCGATATTGGTGGCCACCCGCCTATTGCACTTGGACCCCGACCATTGTTTCTTTTAGTTATTCAGTTTCCTTATTTGTAGCACAATTTACTATTTTTGGCTGTTTTTCGGGTCCTGAACTTCCGGAGCCATTATGAGGCCCTAAACGAATTTTTATGGGAAAACCAGTCCAACATAGGCCATGTTGGTCATTCAAAAGTTGTATTCCTTAGATATATCTTTCTAACAAGTTATTGTGCATGTCAAATGGAGATCATATTTCAAAGTTACGACCCCAGGAAGTTGATGTACCAATTTACCCAAACGGGGCGCATAGTTTGGCGCTTCATCTCCTAGGGTTATGTTTTTGGATGTTTAGGGTTTTCCATTGTTTCTCAATAATAAATAGGCCTTTGATCCTCATTGTAACACAGTTTAAAGGCATGTAGCTGCCACATCTCTTCTTAGAGATAAGCTACCATCGCCTGAGCTAGTATTATTTCCATTCTATTTCTAAGCATATTTTAGTATTTGATATTAATGAAATGAAGTGTTATTTCTACTGCATCTTTGTATTTATGGTTATATGCATAATTTGTTGCGTTCTTGTTTAAATCCGGAGCAGTGGTATCAGAGCGGTCTTCTCTCTCTGTTTTTCTTTGCATGTTCCCAACAAGGTTGGGATATAAGGAGTTAGGGGTCAATCTGCTTGAAACTTTGTAAGATCAATATCGCAAACCCTGACAGCCGCCCATGGGGGAAGGAAAAAATATGAGGGGGTAGGAAATCCTATCAAAATATTGCTCGAGGAGGTCCTCGGGAAACAAAGTAATGTGATGATCGATAACTTTGCACAAATCCTTCAATGGTTGCCCATCAACAATGCAACCACATCTAGCAACCACTCTGGAGGCTCCATTCCTTTTAAGGTATAGGTAAACTTTGATATTCCCATATTTGAGGGCAAAATATATGCAGACGTTGTAGATAAATGGTTAAATCTTCTAGAAGGGTATTTTTCTGTTCATGATTTTTCCAACCGAGAAAATATTACTTTTTCTCTTCTCAAAGCACCCCCCGTGTCAAGGACTGGTGGGAAACCTACTATGAGAAGAAAGATGGAAATATGACCTCATTGTTTTCAGTCGCACCCACTTGGAATTCATTTTGGGATGCCATCAAGCAGCAGTATTATCTTGTCGAGATCTATGAGGATAAATGCATAAAGTGGATAATGTTGTGGTAGGGAAGGGACCAAGATCTGGCAAAGTTTACCAATGTTTTTCATACCCTTCACACGAAGTTGGGTATCAAGGATTCTGAGAAACATTTGGTACTTAAGTATCGCGGCTTCCTACACAGGTACATTCAGACAACTCGCCAAAGCCATAAGCAAATAAAAACACTGCGAAGCCGAAGAAGGACACGGGAAAGAGGCGTGAGTTCCATAAGAGATCCACTCACAACACAAGTGAGTGTCGGGTGAAGCAGTCACTGGTGGCCGATCTAAAGGCTTTAGAATCAGATGCATGTTCTGACTCTGAGTAAGAACCTAACAAGGGTAATTACAAGGGAAGTAGATTATTGATGTGGAGCCTAACGCCACCGTTGACACCACGAAGATCGAAAAGGAGGAACCTGAAGATCGAGAGGAGGAGGAATGCCTCTTCCACTCCCAGATGTGGGTAAAGGGTTCCCCACTACATTTCGTTGTCGAAATCAGAAGCCAAAATAACCTCATTTCAGCAGAGTTCGGGAAGTGGTTGGGATTAATGACCTTGGCACACCCATAATTGTAAACCATTGGGTGGCTTCACCAACGATGGGATCTTTGCATGAGCCAGCAATTCCACCTTCCATACAGCATCAAGACCTTCATGGATGAGGTATTATGTGATGTTTCTCCCCTTTATGTTTGTGATGTATTATTAGGCCAACCATACTTGCGGAAGTGACATGATGTGTATGAGTCAAGGCCTCGCACTGTTATTGTTACTTTGGGAAATAATTTTTACAGGATACCAGAGGTAGCACTGCCTACCGCCATCTCTTTGGTTATTGCAAAACAATGTAGTAAGATCATTTCCAAAACTGGGAAATTTGTTTTCCTGATGATATGCCCTCAGGGAAAGCATAAGGTGGTAGCTACTAATGAACCTCATCATTGGGTAACTATATGGACCTTAATTCACCTCTTAGCTTAGTCAAATCAATTCTTCTCACAATTTATTACATATTTTGATTATATTTTGTTTAATGAGATGAGTCAAAGTGAGATATTATGCCTAGTGGACTAATGTGCATTGAATGCAGGTTTGTGAGAGAAAATCAGGGAATTTTGGCTAGATTAAGGGCTGAAACTAGAATGAGACAAGGAAGAGAGATTGTAGCGGGTGAATCCTCCTGATTTACTCCTCCCTAATTTGAATATTCGTCCATTAATCACACTAGCTCGGAGTACAAGCAACCAAGTCATGAAGATCAAAAGGCAGCTGAGAAAGTGACAGTCAAAGAGTTAGTTTATCTCGAGTTTGGGAGCTAAGACTCCCTATATTTAAGGAAGTCGTTGGAGACTTCAGTTGTATAAATAAAGAGGCCTAGAGCCTCATTAGGATTCGAATTTTTGTTGTAAAAACACTAGTTATTTTCGATCTCAAGACTTGTGGAAGACATTGCTATGTAATTTTCTGTTTTGACAATGAGAATGAGCTTTTTCTTGATCCAGCACTGAGTTAACTTAGAGGGTTGAAGATATTGGGTTAGGGCCCAACCCCAACAACAAAGACTCCTCTTCTTGTATCTATATTATTAGATTGATTTCATAGATTCATGGATAAATTGTCCTTAGAAGTTTTTCATTGCAAGTAGAGTAGATTTGATTAGTTTGCTTATTAGTTTTCTTCCATTTGTGCTTTACTTCAACAGTAGTTTAGAAGAGATAAAGGAACATCAAAAAGTTATCAATAGGTGTTTTGGCCTCATTTCTTTCTTCATGGATCATGATTTGAGGAAAGAACTCCTATGCAGCCCCAAAAAGACAAATATCTTCTTTCTCATAGAATTTAGAGTTTTCTGTACTTAAGCCAGCATTTGATCAGTTTGCAAGAGTAGGATTTAGTTATCATTTCTTCCATATTTAGTCTTATAGTAGATCTTATCAATGATTCCATCTTATTCTGCAAGTTTTCCTCATGCATGAAGTAGACAACTAGCATTAAACTTGGTTTTCCTAGCTCATTGGAATTATTCTTGTTTACTTGATTGTTGGGTAAATATCAATGTTTGATGCAGTGTAGATGTTTCTGAAGTACAGAGAGATCTCATAGTCAGTAACCTCCTTCCAACTTCATCCATCCATGATCATTCCTTGCTTTCAATAAGACCCTCACCAATTTCATCATTTTACAAGGAAACTTCTCCAAGCTTGTTGAGCAAATCCAACCATCTTCCAATGTTGGTTTTGAGTTCTAAGTGATCCTAGGTGTTTCCTTACCTCATTGCATCCTCCAACCACCTTCCCTAAGCCTCCCATCACCTTCAACACCCATCCTTTTTCTCTCAGGTGTATCTTTTAGAAATACAGGGAATCCTGTAGGTTTTTAGGACATATTGTAGGTTTTCCTGTAGTGGCTTGTTTTGAGGCCGAATTGAGAAAAAATCCTATAGGAAGCTAGAAAAGGTCACCTACTGGTCTCCCCAACCTTCTCACCATTCACCAACATCCCTAAGCTACCTGCCACATCACTAAAAGAGATTAGCTTTCACACTTTTTCATAAAAGAAGAAAAAAGACAAAAGGAAAAAAAAATTCATTTCAGTCATTTACATGCACAGTAGTAGAATCTTTGGTGTTTTGAGTTTACATGCTTAGGACAATAGGATTGCATACATGTTAACTTAGCATTCTTTTTTAAGCATAGTCTCTTAGAAGTTAGATAGAAAATGGTGTGTTTTTAGCATTTGATTTCAGTCTTTTTCCTTACTACAGTAGACAAGCTTTCTCTTAGAGTAGATTTCTCTTTCCCTCATTAGTAATCAAGCTTCTTCTAAATCCATAGAAGTTTGGCTTGAAAAACCCTAGTGGCCTATCGCCAGCTGAAGAGTGACAAAGGGCAGAACCATCACTTTTACTTATGTATACAACACTGTCACCTCCAAGTTTGTACGAACCACGGGTTGATAAAGTAAAGCTGGTAGCCCCAGGAGTTGCAACATTCTTGCTGCAATATTGGTGCTCATCACTTTTTTGTGCCGTTGTCAGGGAGGTGTCTGAGTAATATGTGATTACTTCTTTCTTTCTTCCATTTCTTGTTTCTGATATTCTGCTATTAGTTTCATTTCTGCAAGAGTAATTTAGTTTTCTTTCTTTTCCATTCTGAATTCTTTGCTTTCCTTTCCATTCTGCAAGTAAGATTTCATTCAAGTAGTTAGTTTTCATTTAGTCAGTTAATTTTCATTCAGTCTACAATTTCAATTCAGCAATCATTTTCAAATTTTGAAAAAACACAAAACAAAACAAACACATTTATTTCATGCCTCGTAGGAATAGGGATAACTTAGGGAAATTTTTGCCAAATACCCCCACTGCTTCAAACAACCAACCTTCCCTCTTCTTCGGTGGCTGTGAATTGGAAGAACCCTTAGGTGAGAAGCCAGAGATATTTGAAGAGCCTCAGGGAAGAAGAAGAAGAATAACCCATTCCTACTGACCCAATGGTTGAAAACAAAAATGACAGAGGAAATAGAGAAAGAGTTGCAAGCTCCTTCCCCATCAGGGAAACCAATGGGGATACTAAGATGAAGAATATAAGCCCCTCTGCCTCATTTCCATGGCCTGACCTTAGAAGATCCAGACACTTTCTTGTTTGATTTGATGTCATATGCAGAACCTATGACTACACCAATGATGAGCATAAGTTGAAACTATTCCCATCCACTCTCAAGGATGCAACTTTGCACTGGTTCATGGGTTTACCTAGGGATGGCATCACAACTTGGGCTAAAATGCAGCAAGCCTTCAACAACAAGTATCAATACTACTGTAGGTCTAAAGACACTAAAGAGGAAATTTTTAGGATGACCTTAGGGCATGATGAATCCCTAGAGGATTGTGAAGAAATATTCCAACTTAGTTACAAAAGGGCTAGGTGCACACTTGACCCTGAGTCACTAAATCTAGTCTTGCTTAGAGGGGTAAGGGAAGATCTTCTAGACACACTACACTTGTTAGCAGGAAGGGACATCTACTAGTTACCCTATGAGGATATCAAGACTGCCTTTAGAAACCATTCTAGGGCAGCTAGGAAAAAGGGTAGAAGTAGTCAACCTATGGCCAATCCATTCTCTTCCAATACATCCATCAAGGGTGAAATTGGAAACATGCTAGAAGATTTCAAGAGTGAGATGCTGCAAACCCTTTCCCTACAGATGGAAACTATGCACATTAAGAGAAAACAGGAGGAAGCAGAGAGAGCCTTAGCCATTTTCTACCCTAGATGCACAAGGAGGCACCCTATGAATGAATGTCCATTGAATTCGATTGAAATCTTCTCAGTCTGTGAAGAAAGCCACTCCGCAGACAAGTGCCCTTCTTTACCTAGACTAAAAGTTGTATATCAAGGAGTTGAAGGGGTGACTGAACAGCTCTGCTACATAAATCAAAGGAGACCTCATGGGCCTAGGCCATACCAACAGGGCATGCAAGGGTCATCCCATGTATATTACAACCCCAACCAAACCACATACGTTCCATCATGGGGGTCCCTTGCTCATCCTTCCCGGTCGACACTTACTCCTTGGTCCTTTGCACCTGAGTATCATTCCCAACCAACCAGGTAGTCATTTCAACCATATGCTCCACCATAGCCTCAGTGGAATGCACCGCCCCACGGGTGGAGGCCCCCATACAACAATACTCCAGCTTTGTTTCCTTCACCACCTGCTCAACCATAGTTTTTACACCATGCTCCACCTAAACAACACTAGATGCCTTCCCAGCCAAATCTGAACCCAAACAACAGACAGGCACAATAAGTATACAGTGGAGAGACTTCCTATCCTGCTTATGTTGTGGAAATTCAGGAATTCAACCTAAGATCTAGGATAGTACTCCTCGAAAACCAACCTCTATCTCCACCTAGGGAGGTTGAGGAAGAAAGAGAGGACAGCATGCCTAAAGTAAATCCACCACCCTTTCCTAAGATATTAACCCAACCACTCCCACCTATCCCAGAAGAGACTGAACTTCTTTGACAATTGAAAAATATGTGTCAAAATTCCACTTCTCCAAGCTATAAAAGATGTACCTATTTACAACAAGTTGATTGAGTAGAAGTGCTTCAAGAATCTATGGAGGCAAAAAAGAGATGCCCCAACCATTAATGTCATTGGACAACTGTCCGACTTAATGTTGGGGCAGGTAATCTGTCCAAAGTATTTGGACCCTGGAAGCCCTGTAGTAGATGTGCACATAAATGGCACCATTGTCCCACACACTTTGATTAATCTAGGGGCTTTCATTAATGTGATGACCAAGGACACCATGCTCAAGCTCAACCTCCAGGATTCATTGATAAAGACTACAACAGTCCTACAACTTGCTGACCGCTCCATAGTGACCCCTAAGGGGATTGTGGAGGATGTTATGGTCTCCATTGACTCTTGGGAATATCCTATATATTTCCTAGTTCTTCAGCCTAAATCTAAGCTTACACCCTCTCATCCTTGGGAGGCCCTGGTTAGCCATTGTTGATGCCTACATTAGCTGCATGGCTGGAAATATGACTATAAAAAATGGGCATATGTCCAAGCAATTAGTCCTATACCCTCCTGCTCAGCCATCTCTAGAACATCACTTACCTTTATGGCTGGAAGAGTGGTGGGCTCCAGTATTGTAGCAATAATGCTACAACTCCTGGAGCTTCCTTCTCTAATTTTATCAACCCGGTAGTTCGTAACAAACTTGGAAGCGACGGTGCTGTATGCACAAGTACTAGCTCTTGTCGCAGCTGTCACTTGGTCAGCTGGCACAAGTCCGCTAGGGGCTCAAGCCAACTTCTATGAGCTCTTAGAAGAATCTTTTTAACCGATGAAAGAAAGCTAACTCAAAGGAAATTAACCTACTGCGGGAAGGAACTGAAAGCCAACAAGAAACACAAACCCTAGCAAACCCTAATTCTACTAGCTAGTCCTACTGATGCAAAGGTGGGAATGCAAACTACTGAAAGAGATGCCATTACTTCTAGGAAGGTGAGATGCATGTGTCTAGACTACTTTGATCTGAAGAAAACATATTTTTGTCTTTTTGTTCAAGTTGTTGGAATTATTATGCATGTGCTTCTAACTGGGTCTTGACTGTGCAGGGATAGATCAAGGGGAGGAATGCTTGGAAGAGGTCAGGAAGGCTCAGAGAGGGTCTACGGAGTCCTTAACATCCTTTCAGAGAATTTCACAAAGTTTAGATGCCTAGCAACCGTGTTTGTGAGCTTCTACAGGAAGTCTGCAGGGGTTCTACAAGATGTTCAGGATTTCTACAGGAAGTTCAGTAATTCCTACAGGATGTTCTACAGTCTGATTTTTGGGTGATGGATGAGTGGAAGAGGCTGCATGGATGGATAGGGAGGTAGGAGGGGAGTTTGTAATGGCTTATGGACAGAGAGATGAGATGAAGAGGGGGTGTGCAAAGCTAGTTGGTCTAGAGGAGGGTAGAGGGAATGGAAGGCCGAAAAGGTAGAATAACGTGGGTAATAGAAGAGTTGGGAGGCAAGTGGTCTAACTGGGATATGAGTAGATGGCCTAGGTACGACTTAGAAGGATAAGGGAGTGAGGGAGTAGTACTGCACAGTGTAAACGAAACAAATCATCCACGTCCTGCACACAACCGAAATCTCATCAACCTATTCTAACTGTTTTAATAAAACCAAAGAACAGCAACGTTATTTCTAAGGAAAATCATACATGGTGCTGAAGCAAAGAATCATTCCACAAGATCTGAATGCATGGACACTTCTACAAACGAAAATATTGCATCAAAGATTGCATGAACATGTAAAACAATGTTTTTGGTGGGTGGCACTGTCTGCAATTCTAGTCCCTAAACAGAGGTGAAAGTGAGTGTGCAGTCAACCCTTTTGGGACTCTTATTAACTCCAATCTCCTTACTCTATTCTAAAATACTGAAGCAACTCTGTTCATAAAACTAACCTACGTAACCACACCAAGAAATTCAACTCAGCAAACTGTGTTTCCAAATGCATGTAAAGGAAAAGAAATACAATGCTGAAAGAAAGGTAATAATACAAAGGAAGGAGGCCTTAGGCTCTCAGGTTGGGCCCAACCTCGAGAGCTATGGCTCCTTTAAGAACTCAGGACTGAACTCAAATCTGCCTGCTTTTCATTAAAAGATAACAATCATAAGGCAAATAACATGCCACTAATGGCTTACAAAAGAGCAAAACAAATCTATCAACTCGTAAATCAGAATATGCAACAAGGTTTCAAAAGTCCTCTTCGAAGGCTACAGCCCTATCATTTATACATCTTGAGGCCCCAAGCTGGCCTCCTAAATCAGTGGGGCTTGGCTGACCAAGCTAAGAGTGATCTGCTGCTTCCTCGAAATCCGTTTGGCTGCCTTCTAACTCGGTGGTGGTGACTGTTGGAGCTCGGATTTGGGGGTGAAGATCACGAGGAAAGCCATTCAATGCTGTGGACGACCTTCCCACAAAATCTCAATCCCATCTTGGTTGTCTCCTAGCCCTCATCTGCGTGGTTTTGCTCCATTAAATGTCAAAAAACCTAAAATAAGCACGTGTTAGCCACCTAGGAATAGTGACTGCCCTCATTCGTACAAATGACATAAATATACTAAAAAATGATGCATAAGTTATGAAAAATGAAGGGTTGAGTAAGGGTAGTTAGGCCAAATGAGCCCAAAATGTTACCAAATTTGGGGCTCATCATCACCCCCCAACTAAAATGATTGCTCATCCTTGAGCAACTAATCCAGCTCCTCGTCCTTCATTTCCTTCACTGCCACCCTCACATCCCAAGCTTCTGCAGTAGTGTCCTCCTTACTGACATGGAACCCAGCCTTTCTTTCCACCTCTTCCCACTGTTCATGCTCATCTTTCTCTGTGCTGCCTTCCATCAATCCTAACAGCAAAGGTGGGCTTAGCTTGAGTCCAATCTAGCTGGCCTGGAGGTTCTGCATAGATTTCTTATAGAGGGGCACCCGTACTAGAGATTCCCTCATTCGAGTTGGAGTGTGATATTCCCTGATTTTTAGACTGTGGGCCAATGTGTTCCATCGGCGGGCGCAAGCTTGAGTACAATTGTCCCCTAACAGTCTCTCCATATCCTTGAAATGCGCTATGGCCTGGGCCTGCTGATCCATATATTTCAATAAAGCTTGAGGGTTGGTGGATAAGTGTTGGTGTGCCGATATTAATGCAGTTGGATCCCCTGGATCTGCTCTAATTAGTAATGGTTCATTCAGCTCCCGGTTCATGACCGCTTTGGCTTCTGCTGCTCTTTTTTCTTCATGGTTCAACCATGAGGCAAATGCCATTAACTGCATATCCCCTAAGACCGTGTTGGGATCCCATGAAGTCACATTAGGAAGGGCCAAATTACGGAGGTAGAACTCCGATAGTTTGGCCTTATCCTCTAATGAACTGGTATTGCATAATTCAGTGAACTGCTGCGGGTCTTGGAGCTGAGAGATACCCCTTTGCGCCAAGGTATTGATTTGAAATTTCAGCCACTGGTCTTTTAGGTACAGGCCATAGGATTTGGCCGACTATCTGCATTGTATAGCATCCATGGCCCAACTGGCCATGCAGGCCAATTGTGCCTCTTTCTGCTGCAACTGTTGTTTGAGAGCTTGTATCTCAATTTGTGCCTGTAGTTCTATTTCCTGTAGATGCGAGGTTGGCTCCCCAAGACCAGCTTGCAGTCCTTCTCTGCCTTGTTGTTCTGCTGTGATGTCCCCTAAGGATCTGCCCGTTCCTCTCCTTAGCTCCTGTAGCTGCAGCCTAAGTTTTTCGTTCTCTTCCTGTAGGAACACCCGCTGGCAATTTGCCACGTGTTTAGCCATAGCTAATTCCTTTCTTGCCTCCTTGAGTTGCTCCTCTAAGGGGCCTATGTCTGCCACACCTTTTGATTTGGCTATTTTCATCCATGTGTGGGTTCGTACTCTCTCTTCCTCCAATGCAAAGAACAGTGGCACAGTGAATTTCTGTGGTATAATTTTTCCAGCTTCTAAGAAGTTATAATATGAGCTCAGACTTGGCTGAGGGCTAGGCTCTGGAATATGCTCTTTCTCTTCTTCTCTTGTTGGCTCTACTTTGTCTTCCCTTGGTGGTGATGAGGGTGCTTCTCCCTCCATCCTTTCTGTCTCCTTGAGTCGGGCTAAGGTTTCCTGTAGAGCGGCCTCAGCATCCTGTAGCCGGGCTTCTGAAGCCAACCTGTCCATTCTTTCTTTCCACGTGGTTGTCTTTGGGCTCCCCCTCTCATAGGTGACTGATATCTTTGAGGGGGACCTCTCCCTGGGCGAAGTAGGGGCATCCTCTATAGTGATTGGGCTGCTGGATGGAGGCTGTGGCTTGCCCGTTTTGATTCTCACACTTCTCCTAGCTTTAAAATATAGAGGGGCCTCCCTCTTTCTCTTTTCCTTTGGCTTAGGAGGTGTACTGAGGGCGGCCAACACGGCTGCTTCCTCCCTTGCAAGAATGTCGGCTCTCTTTTCCTTGGGTTTTCCTTTCTCAGGGCTTCCTGTAGAAGGCCCTTTATCAGCTAATTTCTGGCTTCCTATAGAAGCCGGTTTTGGTTTTCCTGTAGAAACAGGTGGCACCGTTTTAGTTTGTTTTGCTGAGTGTGTTTTGCTTTTTGACTTGGTCGAGGCTGCTGTCGAGGTGCCTTTACTGACGTGGACCTGCTCAGTCTTGTCCACCCTACTTTGTAATCTTTTCTCTCTGGCCGTCAACATGGGTGTGTCATCCTTCTCTTTGGCACCCTTTTTCTCTTGTTTCTCCTTTTGCTCTTTCTTCGGTGCTTTGGCCGTGGGTCTCTGGCCTTTTTCTTTCCTCTCTATGGGTACTGACTCCTTCTCCTCGCTGCTGGAGGAACCAAGCTCTTCGGTCAACATTTTTATATCGCCATCCTTAGTCAAATTTCGGAAGGCTTCCCACGAGAGAGGGACTTTGTATGTGTGGAGTGCATCCTCCACGAGGAGCTTAATGAGCCCGTGATGAGCTACCTGGTCTGGTGTGCCTTCTCTCAACTTGGTGGCACATTCAGTCATAGACTGTAGTAGAAAGTAGGGAATACTTAGTTTGTTCTCTGCAGGTAGGTCCATCTGATGCCTTAATTCTGTGAGTAGCCGAAAATGGTACCCATACACAATGCTAAACCGTCCTTCGCATGTGATGTATTTCATAATTTGGAGGCTGACTTCGCTCCAAAGTGGCAGTAAGCTAGTTCTGTGAACCCCGTTCTTATCCTCTGAGAATTGCTCCTCTGGTGGGAAGAACTCCTTTTTAGCCTTTTGGCCTAATTTCCTCTCCTCCTTGTCCCACGGTACCCCCATTGGGAGCTCAGTGACTCGGCTGATGAACTGTGGGGTGAGTCTGAGACTCAAACCCCTGAAATTGACGGTGGCCAGCGTTTTTGATTTTGGCTTCAGAGCTCGCAAGAACTCCTCTGCCACCTCATCATCATATCCTTGCAATTTGTCGCAGAACGACATCCATTGCGCACGAGTGAACAGCTCTACCACCTCAGGGTTCTCCCTTAGTTTCTTTGAGTCGGTCGGTTCCTTTCTGATGAATCCACCCGGCATGGTGAAAACCTGCTACGTTAGCTGGAGGTGGCGGGTGCGTATTCAAAAACTAGCCTTTTGGGACAGAGCGTAGAATTATGCCTCTGCCACGCACACAATTTGCGAAGACTATCTACAGATGAGCCTTAAAAATCACCTCCTATAGAAAACCTTACATACACTTCGACGACAATTCATGCAAATGGAAGACAATACTTGCAATTTTTATGATCAGACTGTAGAACGTCGACTCCACCACCCTCGAAACCAATTGCATGGGAGGAACAGGTTCAGGCTTACATTTTTAATTCGCCACCTTTGACGTGAAGAGACCAATTTTCCTCGTGGCAGTGAGCTTCCTGTAGCGGAGCTTTCCTGTAGAAGCAGCGCACGGGTTCTGGAGAGCACTACAATGGTTTTGCACCTTCTCTGCTACTATCAGACGTTCGAACAAGCTGAAGACTTGGAGTAGCGAGCTTCAGAGGAATTCGGACGCTCACTCGACTTCTAAACGGCTGATGATAAATGCGTGGGGTGGCGATCTAGCCGATAGATTTGAATCTGGCGGAATTCGTGGCGCGGGGATGAGTTGTCCCTGCCGGACCATTGGACGACGTCACCTGCTCATTCCACTGCAAGTTCCCTGACTGTTGCATCATTCCCCGCAGATCCGCCGCCGTCGTTTCTGTTAAAACGCGCTTCTCCCCGACTGGACGGTTCTCACGTGTCCACTACCTGTTCTTTTTGCCACGACCACCACTTCACACATCCGACTAGACCATCTGACTGGTCGTCGTGGCCAGCTGAATGGCCATCTGACTGGTCGTCATGGCCAGCTGAATGGCCATACGACTGCTCAACCCGTTCATCTCATACTTGTGAACATTTCAAAGTATTATTCATGTAATTCGACGAAAGAAAGGGCGAAGCACTTACCTGTGCGACCGCGACATGATTTACCAGGGTTCAGGACGATGATGATTAGATTTTCTTGCTGCTGCTATTTGCATAGGCCCGGAGGTCCTTCCTTTTTGCAAGCTACTGATGGTTACGATGCTTATTACCTGGCTACGGGTGGTGCATGCGCCTGCTCTATTATTGCATGTTGTAGGTGATTTAATGGTGTACACTCTAGCTGGCTGAACTGCTACGGGATTCTTGTAGGATGTCCTGTAGCATTTTTTCCTCCTCGGGTGCATGCTGAACGGTGAAGACAGTGGCATCACGATCATGCTCGCAGGGCCCTTGGATAAGTATTGCATGGTATCTCTGCATCTTTTTTTCATTTATTTGAGAAGCGCTTCCTCTGATAATTCAGTGTTCTGTTTTGATTGTGCAGGTATTTTCATTGCATGGCAACTGGGGTGGTAGAAGAAGGTGACAACAGTGTGTGATGGAGAAAATAGTAGCTTGCATGCCTCCATGCCGAACCTTGGTCGTTAGATCTCCCCACAATTAGTTCTGGGCCGTCCAAAACTTCTACAGGATGTTTCCTGTAGAAATACAGAACTTCCTGTAGAAAGTCTGTAGCTTCCTGTAGAAGACTAAACTGTGATCAAATGGTGCCCATGCCTTGGAGAAGATGAGTGTTTCCAGAGGGGGTGTTGGTGAGGTCACTTGGTAGCATAATAAGGACCCTTGTCTTTGAGTTGAGGGACCTCTTTTCCTTCATAGAATACCTGCAACCTGCATGCATTGCCACATTGTGAACTTGTTGTCCCTGTTTTTTTGTTTATTGTTTGTTTTTTTTTTTTTTTTTTGAAAGACAGCAGGGGCGCCTCAATGAGGTTTTCACCCTTGCCATCTACCTTAAGCGCCTCAGAGAGGTTTTCACTCAAGGTTCTTTTCAAATCTCTCTGTTTTTTTTTTTTTTGGAAGACAACAGGGGCGCCTCAATGAGGTTTTCACCCCTACCATCTGCCTTGGGAGCCTCAGAAAGGTTTTCACCCAAGGATCTTTTTTTTTTTTTTTTTTTTTTAAGATCTTCAGGGTGTGCCCAAAGCAGAGGCAGAACCCTTCTCTATGACCAGCACTGATTTCTCCACAGTTTTGATGAATTCTTGTCTTGAGAGAGGTTTCCTGTAGATCTTCAGTCGATGCCCATTGACAATCATGGGGATGGCCTCCTCATCAATGGTCCGAATAAGAACAGATCCCTTGTCATGACATTTCTCCACTGCATATGATCCCAGCCATCTGGTTCTCAGCTTCCCCTTGAAATCTTTATGCCTGGAATCATACAACAGTGCCCAATCTCCCGGCTGAAATTGCTTGTCATTAAGGTGTTGGTCATGCCACACCTTCCTCTGAAGTTGAACCACTTCTGAGTGAAGAAGGGCCTGCATTCGGTGCTCGTCCAATCCATTCAGCTACAATAACCTTTCTTGTTGGGCATGGCTGAGATCTAGGTCCAGCTGAGCTGCCATCCTCAAGGTGTTGTACTCGAATTCAATTGACAACAAAGCTCTCTTCCCATAGACCAGCTCATAAGGTGTGAAGCTGGTTGTGGTCTTCCAAGTGGTGTTGTAAGCCCATGTGGCCTCAACCAGGCGATCTGCCCAATCTTTCCTGCTGCTGCTCACCACCTTAGTCAAGATCCCTTCCAATGCTCTATTGGTGACTTCCACCTGCCCATTTTCTTGAGGATGATAGGGGGTGGAAGTCCTATGCTTGATTTTGTGATGAGCTAGTAGGTCTTCAATTAAGTTGGAGGTGAATTGGCTTCCTTGATCAGTGACTAGCTCTCTTGGGTAGCCAAATTTGTAGAAGATGTTTTCTCTTAAGAACTCAGCGACTTTTTCTTCTGTCGCTGCTTTGATTGCCTTGGTTTATGCCCACTTTGTCAGGTACTCTGTGCACACAATGATGTAAGACCTTTGCCTCGAAGGAGGGTTGATTGGACCCAAAAAATCCATACCCCACTTCTCAAATGGCTCAAGAGTCACTTGAGGCTGAAGAGGCATCTCATCCCTTTGAGTCGGTTTCCCCATCCTTTGGCATCATTCACACTGGCTGATATACCTTCTGACATCTTGATGAAGCGTGAGCCAATAGTAGCCTGCCTGCAGGATTTTGAAGGCAGTCCTCTTTGCTGCAAAATGTCCTCCACAAGGCCCATCATGACAGGTGAGGAGGATATCAAAGACTTCCTCCTCCCTTACACAACGCCTTAAGATATGATCAGGGCCAAGCTTGAACAGGTTGCCCCCGATCCAAGTGAATGAGGCACTTTTTCTGACAATTCTGCTCTTCTCTCTTGAGGATAGGTGCGGAGGGAACTGTGCTGAAACAAGGTAGTTTGCTATATTAGCAAACCATGGAGAGAGTACTGAAATAGCAAACAGATGTTCATCGGGCATCTGGTCATCCACTGTTCCATCCTCATCTGCAGATAAATCCAATCTAGACAAAAAGTCAGCAACAACATTTTCTTTACCTGGTTTGTCAACGATAGTCAAATCAAACTGTTGCAACAAAAGTAACCATCTAATAATACGAGCATTCACATCTGGTTTATTCATTAAATATCTAATTGCAGCATGATCAGTATGTACAAATGTTTGATAGCCAGTGATATAATGTCAGAACTTGTTCAGTGCATGGACCACGGCCAAGAATTCTTTCTCAGTTACAATGTAATTCAGTTCTGCTTTGGACAAGTTTTTGCTAACAAAGTAAATGGCATATGGAAGTTTTTGTTCAACTTGTCCTAAGGCTGCCCCTATGGCTTTGTTCGAGGCATCAGTGTGGATGTGGAAAGGTAGGGCCCAGTTTGGACCTCTCAAGATTGGGGCAGACACCAACTTGTCCTCTAATTCATTCAGAGCCCTCTGACAATCGTCAGTCCATTTAAACTCCACATATTTTGCCAAGAGGCCAAACAATGGCAAGGCTAGCTTGTTGAAGTCTTTAATGAATCTCCTGTAATACCCTGCTAATCCTAAGAAACTCCGAACATCTCTTACCTTTTGAGGAGGTGGAACCTTCTTGATGAGAGCAATTTTGTTGGGATCCACCTGTAACCCTTGGCAAGAAATGGTATTCCCTAGCACGGTCCCTTCAGTCATCAATAATTCACACTTTTCAGGACTAAGGGATAGGTTCATCTCAATGCACTTGGTTAGGACTTTTCCCAGATTGGACAATGCTTCCTGGAAGTTGGACCCATAAGGAGTGAAGTCATCCATATAGATTTCCACCGCATCATGGACCAGCTCAGAAAATATGCTCAGGACGGCTCTCTGGAAGGTGGCAGGAGCATTGCATAGTCCAAAGGGAAGAACTCGGTAGGCAAAGGTACCCCAAGGACAAGTGAAGGTGGTCTTATCTTGGTCTTCCGGGCTGATTTGGATCTGGTTGTACCCGCTAAACCCATCCAGGAAAGAGAAAAACTTCTTCCCTGCTAGCCCATCCAACACTTGATCTATGAAAGGTAGAGGAAAATGGTCTTTCTTGGTAGCTTTGTTCAGTTCTCGGTAGTCCACACAGATTCTCCACGTCCCATTTTTCTTGGGAACCAACACCAGAGGGGACACCCACTCGTTATCCAAGATGGGGTAAATGAATCTGGCATCCAAAAGTTTTTGCAATTCTTCCTTGACGATGTCCTTAAGGGCTGGATTCATTCTCCTCTGCGGTTACCTAACCGGTTTACAGTCTTCTTTGATGTAGATGTGATGGGTACAGACCGAAGGATGGACTCCTTTCATCTCCTTATAGCTCCAAGCAAAATCATCTAGATGACTGGCCAACAGACTACACAGCTCCTTTTCCTGGGAAGGAGATAGGGAGGAGCTGATCTTTAACGTTCTCTCAGGGCCGAACTCCACAGTTTTGACTCTGGGAGTGACAGGGTTGGTCACACAAAGGTCCACTAAGGTGCTGGCTTGGGCATCCTCCACCAATTTCTCTAAGGACAGTGCACTGGGAGGTGGATTCTGGATCAAGGTCTCAATCAAATCATCCTCGGTTGGGGGGTCTCCCCTAGTGGTGTCTAGGGTACACAAAGGTGTTGAGTACACCTCGTCTTCTTCTCCTTCCTCCAACCAAAGTGGTAAGTCATGCTCTAATAAGGGTTGGGCAGGAGGGTATAGGACTAGCTGCTTGGACATAGGACCATTTTTGATGGTCATGTTTCCTGCACGGCAGCTTATGTAAGCATCTGCAGTGGCTAACCAAGGCCTTCCCAAAATAAGAGGGTATCCAGTAAGCTTTGCCTTTGGTTGCAGAACCAAGAAATCTGCAGGGTATTCCCAAGAGTCAACAGAGACCAAGACATCCTCTACAATCCCTTCGGAGTCACGTTGGAGCGATCTACTAGTTGTAGGACTGTCGAGGTCTTCCTCAAGGAACCCTGAAGGTTGAGTTTGAGCATGGTATCTCTGGTCATCACATTAATGGCAGCCCCCAGATCAATCAAGGTGTGAGGTATGATGGTGCCATTGATGTGGACATCTACTACAGGACTCCCAGGATCTAGATACTTTGGGCAGATGACTTGTCCCAACATAAGGTCAGACAGTTGTCCTATGACATTGATGGTTGAAGCATCTCTCTTTCGCCTGCCTGGGTGTCTGAAACATTTTTCCTTAACCAGTTTGTTGTATATCGGTACATCTTTGATGGCTTGGAGAAGTGGTATTTTCACACACAACTGTTTGAGCTCTCCCAGAAGCTCATCCTCCTCTGGGTTGGGTTGTGTGGTGGTTGTTAGTCTCTCAGGAAAGGGTGGCATAGCCTTTGGTTCACTTTCATGTTTATCTTCCTCGTCCTCTGGGGGAGGAGTTGGCGATCCGGAAGAGTCTTTCCAGATCACAGATTGATCTCTTGGATCTCCATAGCATAGGTAGGGCATGATGTTTCCCCAATATATACCTGTTGGGCCTGTCTGTTGTTGGGGTTCGGGTTCGGTTGAGCAGGCATTTGAGGTTGCCTTGGAGGAGCAGGAGGTAATGGTTGTAGTTGAGCTCGTGGTGGAGGAAAAATGGCGGGAGGAGTATTGTGTTGGGGCCTCCACCCCAATTGAGGTGCATTCCATTGAGGCTGTGGCTGGGTATGTGAGTGAGACGAATGAGTAGTAGGCTGAGTATGGTATTGAGGTGGGTAAGACCATGGAGGCAGTATAGACCAGGAAGAATGAGCAGGGGGACCCCAGGAGGGCATAGGAGCAGATTGGTTGGGGTTGTAATAAGCTTGGGGTGTCCCTTGCATCCCCTGCTGGTAAGGTCTAGGTCCTTGTGGCCTCCTTTGGTTGAGGAAATAGAGAGGTTCAGTGGGGGCTTCTGTCCCTTGATACATGGCTTTAAGCCCAGGTAAGGTTGGACATTGGTTTGTGGGGTGGTCCTCCTCACAAACAAAACATACTTCAACCGAATGTAATGGGCATTCGTTCTTAGGGTGTTTCCTTGTACACCTAGGGCAGAAGATAGCCAAGGCCCTCTCAGCTTCTTCTTTCTTCTGCTGGATTCGAAATGTATCAAGTTGCATGGCAATGGTCTGTCTCACCTCGCTCTTGAGATCTTCTAATTGATTTGCAAACTCATGTTTGGAGAAAGGAATACCAGCTGAGAGGAGGTTTCCTCTACCTCTTTTCCGGGATGCCCTAGAGTGGTTTCTAAACACAGTCTTTATGTCCTCATAAGGCAGTTGGTAAATATCTCCTCCAGCTAGCATGTGAAGGGTATCTAAGATGTCTTCAGGGACTCCTCGGAGCAGGACCAACTTGAGGGATTCAGGGTCAAGTGTGCACCTGGCCCGTTTATAGCTAAGTTGGAACCTTTCCTCGTAATCCTCTAAGGACTCATCATTTCCCATGGTCATCCGAAAGATTTCTCCCTTGGTTTCCTTGGACCTACAGTAGTCCCGGTATTTGGTATTGAAAGCTTGTTGCATCTGAGCCCAAGTGGTGATACTGTTCCCAGGTAAGCCCATGAACCAGCGTAATGTTGCATCCTTAAGGGTTGAGGGGAAGAGTTTCAGCTTTTGCTCATCTTCAGTATAGTCATAGGTTCGACAAAGGACAACAAACTCAAACAGGAAGGTATCAGGATCTTCAGTAGTCAATCCATGGAAGTGAGGTAAAGTAGAAGGGCTTATGTTCTTCATTTTCATGTCTCCATTGGTCTCTCGGATGGGGAAGGCACCTTCTATTCTCTCATCTTCTCCCCTATTGTCAGCCATAGCTTCAGTTGGAATGGTCTCTAACTCTTCTTCTGTTATAGGATCTTCGTATATCTCAGGAGGTTCACCTATAGGCTCTTCTGGATCACTGTCACCAAAGAAGAGAGAAGGGTGACTCAGTGATGTGGTGGGGGTGTTGGGTAAGAATTTTCCTGTTTTATCTCGATTCCTACGAGGCATGAAATGGAAAGACTTTTGATTGCTTTTGTTTTTCTCTGGTACCTGCAAAAACTGAAACAGATTGATCTACAGCTAACTATCTTGCTGAAATGAAAATGTAGAATTGAAATGAAAGCAGGAAAGAACTAATCTACTTTTCTCAAATGAAATTACAGGAATTGAAATGCTAGTCTACGCTTGTAGAATTGAAATGCTAATCTACGCTTGCAAAAATGAAATTGCGGAATTGAAATGTTAATCTATGAAAGTAGGAAATGTCTATGCTACTTATGCAGAATGGAAATGAAATAAACTACTTAGCAGAAGGCGAGAGTAGGAAAATAGAAGAAAAGCAACAATTACTAATACTCTGACGCTTCCCCGGCAACAGCGCCAAAAATATGGTGGGCTCCAGTATTGTAGCAATAATGCTACAACTCCTGGAGCTTCCTTCTCTAATTTTATCAACCTGGTAGTTCGTAACAAACTTGGAAGTGACGGTGCTGTATGCACAAGTACTAGCTCTTGTCGCAGCTGTCACTTGGTCAGCTGGCACAAGTCCGCTAGGGGCTCAAGCCAACTTCTATGAGCTCTTAGAAGAAGCTTTTTAACCAATGAAAGAAAGCTAACTCAAAGGAAATTAACCTACTGCAGGAAGGAACTGAAAGCCAACAAGAAACACAAACCCTAGCAAACCCTAATTCTACCAGCTAGTCCTACTGATGCAAAGGTGGGAATGCAAACTACTAAAAGAGATGCCATTGCTTCTAGGAACGTGAGATGCATGTGTCTAGACTACTTTGATCTGAAGAAAACATATTTTTGTCTTTTTGTTCAAGTTGTTGGAATTATTATGCATGTGCTTCTAACTGGGTCTTGACTATGCAGGGATAGATCAAGGGGAGGAATTCTTGGAAGAGGTCAGGAAGGCTCAGAGAGGGTCTAAGGAGTCCCTAACATCTTTTCAGAGAAGTTCACAAAGTTTATATGCCTAGCAACCGTGTTTGTGAGCTTCTACAGGAAGTCTGCAGGGGTTCTACAAGATGTTCAGGATTTCTACAGGAAGTTCAGTAATTCCTACAAGATGTTCTAGAGTCAAATTTTTGGGTGATGGATGAGTGGAAGAGGCTGCATGGATGGATAGGGAGGTAGGAGGGGAGTTTGTAATGGCTTATGGATAGAGAGATGAGATGAAGAGGGGGTGTGCAAAGCTGGTTGGTCTAGAGGAGGGTAGAGGGAATGGAAGGCCGAAAAGGTAGAATAACGTGGGTAATAGAAGAGTTGGGAGGCAAGTGGTCTAACTGGGAGATGAGTAGATGGCCTAGGCACAGCTTAGAAGGATAAGGGAGTGAGGGAGTAGTACTGCACAGTGTAAACGAAACAAATCATCCACGTCCTGCACACAACCGATATCTCATCAACCTATTCTAACTGTTTTAATAAAACCAAAGAACAGCAACGTTATTTCTAAGGAAAATCATACACGGTGCTGAAGCAAAGAATCATTCCACAAGATCTGAACGCATGGACACTTCTACAAACGAAAATATTGCATCAAAGATTGCATGAACATGTAAAACAATGTTTTTGGTGGGTGGCACTGTCTACAATTCCAGTCCCTAAACAGAGGTGAAAGTGAGTGTGCAGTCAACCCTTTTGGGACTCTTATTAACTCCAATATCCTTACTCTATTCTAAACTACTGAAGCAACTCTGTTCATAAAACTAACCTACTTAACCACACCAAGAAATTCAACTCAGCAAACTGTGTTTCCAAATGCATGTAAAGGAAAAGAAATACAATGCTGAAAGAAAGGTAATAATACAAGGGAAGGAGGCCTTAGGCTCTCAGGTTGGGCCCAACCCTGAGAGCTATGGCTCCTTTAAGAACTCAGGACTGAACTCAAATCTGCCTGCTTTTCATTAAAAGATAACAATCATAAGTCAAATAACATGCCACTAATGGCTTACAAAAGAGCAAAACAGAGCTATCAGCTTGTAGTTCAGAATATGCAACAAGGTTTCAAAAGTCCTCTTCGAAGGCTGCTGCCCTATCATTTATACATCTTGAGGCCCCAAGCTGGCCTCCTAAATCAGTGGTGCTTGGCTGACCAAACTAAGAGTGATCTGCTGCTTCCTCGAAATCCGTTTGGCTGCCTTCTAACTCGGTGGTGGTGACTGTTGGAGCTCGGAGTTGGGGGTGAAGATCACGAGGAAGGCCATTCAATGTTGTGGACAACCTTCCTACAAAATCTCGATCCCATCTTGGCTATCTCCTAGCCCTCATCTGCGTGGTTTTGCTCCATTAAATGCCAAAAAACCTGAAATAAGCACATGTTAGCCACCTAGGAATAGTGACTGCCCTCATTCGTACAAATGACATAAATATACTAAAAAATGATGCATAAGTTATGAAAAATGAAGGGTTGAGCAAGGGTAGTTAGGCCAAATGAGCCCAAAATGTTACCAAATTTGGGGCTCATCAAAGAGGAGGAAGAAGATGAATTTTATTTCGCCCAACTCTATACCTTAGAAACAACCATGGCAGGGGGACAACCGGATGAAGATGATTTGATTGAACACATACTCCGAAGTCCAACTCCCAGTACATTTTCCTTAGAAGAAGTAGTAAAGGAAACCCAGAACAACCCTCGGATTGATCTATGCTTAGCTAAATCAAACCCAATTCGTGTCAAAACCATAGAATTTAGCCCTGAGAGAATTTTGAAAATAAACCCATCTCTTTATTTTCACCAAAAAGAAATGTTGTGCAACATGCTAAAGGAACATCTAGATGCCTTTGCTTGGAGTTACAAATAAATGAAGGGAACGCACCCCTAGTTGTGTACTCACCACATTTATATCATAGAAGGGTGAAAACCAGTTTGATAACCCCAAAGGAGGATGAATCCATCTCTCAATGATATAGTCAAAGAAGAATTGCAAATGCTACTAGATGCAAGATTCATTTACCCTATCTCCGACAGTGAGTGGGTCTCTCCTTTAGTGTTGGTTCCAAACAAAAATGGTAAGTGGAGGATTTGTGTCAATTACAGAGAGTTAAACAAAGCCAAAATGAAGGACCATTTCCCTCTACCTTTCATCCACCAAGTGCTAGATGGCCTGGCAGGGAAAAAGTTTTTCTCTTTTCTAGATGGATTCAGCGGGTACAATCAAATCCAGATCAACCCAAAAGACCAGGATAAAACCACCTTCACTTGTACTTTGGGTACTTTCTCCTATAGGGTCATTCCTTTTGGCCTATGCAATGCTCTTGCCACTTTCCAGAGAGCAGTCCTGAGTATCTTTGCTGAGCTAATCCATGACACATCGGAGATTTATATGGATGATTTTACACCTTATGGGTGTGATTTCCAAGAGGCTCTATCCAACTTAGGTAAAGTGTCGAACAAATTCATTGAAATGAACTTGTCTCTTAGTCCTGAGAAATGTGAGTTCTTCATGACTGTAGGGATTATGCTAAGTCATTCAATATCCCAGCAAGGACTACAGGTGGACCCAAACAAAATAGCTATCATCCAAAGGGTCCCACCTTCGCAAAAGTAGAGAGATGTCAAAATTTTCCTAGGTTTATCTGGATACCATCGGAGGTTTATAAAAGACTTCAGAAATTTAGATTCTCCTTTATTTTGGTTGTTGGCCAAAGTCTCTAAGTTTGTATGGTCAAAAAACTAGCAAGAGGCCCTAGACACCTAGAAGGACATGTTTATCATTGCACCAATTCTCCGAGGGCCAAATTGGGCCCTTCCTTTTCATATACATGTTGATGCCTCACATAAAGCCATAGGAGAATCTCTAGGCCAAATAGATGAAAAAATTGATTATGCCATTTACTTTATCAGTAAGAATCTGTCAAAGACCGAACTGAACTACACAGTGACCGAAAAGGAACTCCTGGCTATTGTGCATTCATTGAACAAATTTAGGCATTCCATTATAGGTTATCAAACATTTGTACATACTAACCATGCTCCAATCTAATACTTAATGAATAAACCTGATGTGAATGCCCAAATTATTAGATGGTTACTTTTATTACAGTAGTTTGATCTAACTATTGTTAATAAGCCTAGCAAGGAAAATGTTGTTGAAGATTTTTTGTCCAGATTAACTTTACCTACAGGTGAGGAAGGAATGGTTGATGATGAGTTATCGGATGAACACTTATTCTCCATTTCAATTCTCTCTCCACTGTTTGCTGACATAGATAACTCTTTGGTATCTGCATAGTTCCCACCGAATTTTTCCTCCAAAGAGAAAAGCAAGAATGTGAGGAAGAGTGCCCCATTCACTTGGATTTGGGGCAAGCTCTTCAAACTAGGCCTGGATCAAATTATGAGAAGATGTGTCAGGGAGGAGGAAGTCTTTGGCATCCTTTTGACTTGTCATGATGGGCCTTGTGGAGGTCACTTTGCAGCAAAGAGGACAAAATTCAAGGTGTTACAAGCTGGTTATTATTGGTCCACTCTTCATTAGGATGTTAGAAGATATACAAGTCAGTGTGTTCAGTGCCAAATGATGGGAAAGCCTGCTCCAAGGGATGAAATTTCTCTACAACCTCAAGTAACTTTTGAGCCAATTGACAAGTGGGGCATGGATTTCATTGGACCTATTCACCCTCCTTCCATGAAAAAGTAGTATATCATTGTGTGCACTAACTATCTGACTAAGTGGGCCGAAACAAAGGCAATCAAGGCAGCAACAGAGGAGAAGGTGGATGATTTCTTAAGGGAGAATGTATTTTACACATTTGGGTACCCTAGAGAACTGGTCATTGATCAAGGCAATCAGTTTACATCCAACATGATTGAAGACTTGTCAAGCCAGCAGAAGATCAACAATAGAACCTCCACCCTCTATCACCCATAAGCTAATGGGCAAGTGGAAGAGACCAATAGAGTGTTGGAGGGAATTCTGACCAAAGTGGTTAGCAGTAGCAAAAAATATTTGGAAAATAGACTAGTTGAGGCCACCTGGGCCTACAATACCACCTAGAAGACCACCACTGGATTCACACCCTATGGGTTGGTCTATGGGAAAAAGGCATTGTTGTCCATTGAATTTGAGTACAATACATTGAGGATGGTAGCCCAACTAGATCTAGATCTCAGCAGTGCAAAAAAGGAGAGATTTCTCCAGTTGAATGGGTTAGATGAGTTCAGAATGTAGGCCCTCCTACACATAGAGGTGACTCAAATTTAGAGGAAGATCTAGCATGACAAGAATATCAAGGACAAGAAATTTCAAGAAGGTGAATGGGCTTTGTTATATGATTCCAGAATAAAGACTTTGAGGGAAAGTTAAGGACTAGATGGATAGGGCCCTATGACATAGAGAAATGTCATGAAAATGGTTTAGTGCAGATTACAACCATAAATGCATAGGCCATTCCTTTACTTGTTAATGGGCATAGATTTAAAGTTTACAAAAGGTCATTGTCAAAGAAAGAGTTCTTTGATGGTATCAACAAAACAGTAATGGTGGTGGAGAAAGTCTCAGCCCCTACCTCATCAAGTCACTGAGGAAAATCAAAGAAAAAAAAAGGAGACTCGGGTGAAAACCTCCATGAGGTGCTTGAGTCCAACTGTTGGGTTGAAAACCTCTTGAGGTGGCCCAATGGTGTCATAAAAAAAAAAAAGAGAAATAAAAAGTTCTCTACGTGAAAACCTCTCTTGAGGAGCCCAAGGCAAGCAGCTAGGATGAAAACCTCTTGGAGGTAGACTAGTTGTTTTCAATAAAATAAATACATAAATAAAAGAGAGAAAAGAAAAATTATGAAAATATTGGTTGTAGGACAACAGGAGGACGATCAGAGCAACAATGGAGAATCAAAAGGGACCTATTCAACTTATATTTTATTTCTCCATTCATTATCCTTCATCATTACACCACTCCTTCCATTTTTCCACTCATTTGCCTCAGTTTGCAAGGGTTATGTGTTTTCCACAGGATTCCCTGTAAACTTACAGGATCCATTGAAAACCTAAAGGATGATCCTATAGGACTTACAGTGGCTTGGGAATCCTAAAGGAAGTAACCCTAGAGCAAGGAAAGGACCTTCCCATGTCAAAGAAATAAATTCCTATTTCACCATCTCATTACCATACCTCTCTCCACCATGATCACCCCTGCATTCATCACGAAAGTTAATTTTCAAGAAGAATAAAAACACAGAGAGTAGAGTATGAAGACAGAGTGCAAGGGGACAACACCTTAAGGTTATTTTTCCTCATGCACAAATCCCTAGACCCATTCTCTACCCATGCCAATCATCCTCTGGTTCCAGCAGTAGAAAATGATTAACATTTTGAGGGAGAAGTAGCTACAGGACATCCCATAGGAAATCCTATAGTAGCCTATCCCACAAAAAAGAAATCATAGGTTGCAGCCAACTTCAAGCATGGAGATCCAAAGGTAGAAGAAGCTCCTCTAGAGGCTAACAGTAGCATGAACATCATCATCATCATCAACACCAGGTACATGCACATCAAAGAAAATCATCAAAGGACGAGAAAAGCACATGCAGCCAACACACAACAAAGACTTCATTTCTTCAAACAAACTACATCAAGGCATCGTTACCACAGGTGAGTATCTCGCTTCCACTCTCTCATTAGCATAATTTGATCAAAAGATGTAAAATTTTTGAAAGAGTTTTTTATAAGAAAAAGGTGGCCAATTAGCTTGGCCGCCTTCGTTCAGTCAATGAGGAAAAAATAATTAGTCCTCACACATGTGACAATAGTCATGTCAAATAAAAGGAGGATGAGTTTGAAAGCAGTTAAGCTACAGATGTTCGAAGTGGAAGTTTATTATGAGGTGAGGAGAGTGATGATGTGATAGTGCGACCAACGGTCCAAAAATAGATATTTGTACCTCGGCTTCCAGCACATCACCTCACTCAAATAAACCATAAGAGGAAATAAACATTGATCTCCATACATAGATGCATTCACATTCTCAAGGCTCACACTAGAAAAGTCACTCTCAACCCTCAAGCAGCCTGTAGGAGAGGCAAATTTCATTTTTTCCTGCGCAGGACCACCTATAAGATCCTACAAGAAATCCTACAGGATCCCACAGGAATCCTACAAGATACAGTCAAGCAGTCTACAGGATTGGAAATGAGAAACTTCAGAGGGTAAAAACAAAGGGTGGCTTCAACAAGCAGTGTTAAGGAGGTAGGCTCTACATTCCCCCATATTTCTCCAAGTGAAGGGATCATAACAAATCTTCTAGTTGTTTAAATTGATTGCAGTATAAGGGAATTGTATCCATAGAAATTTCAGTTAAATTTCCTCCTTCATTAAAATTTTGTATTAGACATATATACTCATCAATCCATCAGACACAATGATAGGGGAATTTAATATAAGGGATCCCATCAACATCGTGAGGATTCATCGGCACCCTCCTGTGCTAGAAATATTCACAAGGCATAATTGGATAGGTTTCTTTGAGAAATTGAGGGGGTATGATGATGAAGAAGCCAAAGGTTTTTCTCTCTCCATCATTCCACTGACTAGGACCCATGCCACTATTATGGTGAGAAGCCTCTCCATAGAACTCACCCCTGAACTCATAGGCAGACTTACCACACTTCCCTTAGGAGTTCCTTGGAGAAAGGAGGACAAGGGAAATAGCCAAATTGCAAAGAAGAAATTCTTTTTAGAGCGAGAGGAGGCCATGGAAGACAAAAATGGAGTGAGAAGATCAAGCCTACCATACCCTTGGAATGAAATAAGCTACCACCTTATAAAATATATGTCATGTGAAGGTAGATATAGTGTGGTGTTTGGATACCACTTTAGGCTTCTTGAAGAATTGAGGTTTGGAGTAGATACACCTCCTCACCACAGACTCAACATACCCTACTCCCTTCTTCAATTAGTGATAGATATGAGCATGAAGGTGCAGAAAGGAAACCACCAATAGCTAGCCCATCATGGGTTAATTAGACTCATCATAGAAGATTCCCTCCAAAACCTTAGAATTCCTATCACATGGGTAGTTTTTAGAGACATGCAGACAAAGGAGGATATAAAATGCCTCGAATATGAGAGGAGCCCTACTGCCAGTGAAAGGGATGAAGAAGAAACTGAAACAGATGAAGAAGAAGCAGAGAAGGATGAAGAGGAAATAGATGAGGAAAAAGAGGAAGAGAAAGAGAAGGAAAGTAGTGAAGAAACAGAAGAAGATGCCAAGGAGAAAATTGGTGAACAGAGTGAGGAACCAGAGGGAGAAGAAAAGGAGAAAGACAAAGATGAAAATGGTAATGGAAAATAGGAGGTAGAATACAAGAAGGATTCACCCAGGGTTTCTCCAGAACCCACTGAGAAAGAGGCAACAACTGCCCTCACTGCCCTTAGCACCCCTATCAAACAAAAAGGAAAAAGACAAATACAAACTCCATTGTACTTTAGAACAAGAAAAAGTACGAGAATAAGGTAGGGAAAACCTCAAACTCCCACCAAGGTTCTTATGGAAACTCAAGGAGAATGATCCTTAGGACAAACCTCCCCTAAGTCTCCTATCACTTATGTGAGAAGATCTGTGACTAGATCTACCTCATGCAAGGGAAAATTCATCTTACAAGATACATAGCAGGACCTATAAGAAACTCAAAAATTGGATAAGGAAGGGATTATGCAGTAAGAAACAAAGAAGGAGGATCCAGAGATAAGGGAACCTAGTCCTTAACCCGACCTTGACTCCCACTACAGGTTTATTGAAGAGGGTAGGGTCATTCCACAAAAAAATTTCATCACATTATTCTTTGAGCTTGAGAAAGAAAGAGAAAGGACACATAGATGGATGCAGATTACCAAGTCCAAGGGAGTGAAGGACATAGGACACATGGAGGAAAATATCAAAGAGATGGGTAGAGAACTAAGCAGCCTGAGGGATAGAGAAGCCATAACGAAAGCTCATTTGAAGGTATAAAATGCATGGTTGAAAGGACAACTACAAGAAAGAGAGAATAAATTGGCATCCATGTCTAGTCTACCCTTAGAGGCAATCTAGTGCAGGATGCCAGCTAAATCCGATGCATTATACCTTAAGGAACAGTGGTTGTAGTTCCAAATCAATACCCTGGCACTGAGAGGAACTATGCCATTCCAGGATTATAGATAATTAATTGATCTTTGTGATCAAATCACATTTGAGGATATGGATAAGATGTTTTAGTTATACTTACATAACATGGCCTTGAATCCTAGGGCTACCAACTTTACTTTATCAACCAGGGGTTCGTACAAACTTGGAGGTGATAGTGTTGTATACACAAGTAAAAGTGATGGTTCTTCCCTTTGTCACTTTTCAACTGGTGATAGACCACTAGAGTTTTTCAAGACAAACTTCTGTGGATTCAAAAGAAGCTTGATTACTGATGAGGGAAAGAGAAATCTACTCTAAGAAAAATCTTGTCTACTCCAATAAGGAAGAAGACTAAAATCAAATGCTAAAAGCACACCATTTTCTAACTAACTGCTAAGAGACTATGCTTCAAAAATAATGCTAAGTTAACATGTATGCAATCCTCTTGTCCTAAGCATGTAAACTCAAAACACCAAAGATTCTACTACTGCGCATGTAAATTACTAAAATGAATATGTTTTTCTTTTTGTATTTTTCTTCTTTTATGGAAAGTGTGAAAGCTAATCTCTTTTGGTGATGTGTTAGGTGGATTAGGGATGCTGCTGAATGGTTAGAAGGTTGGAGAGACCATTAGGTGACCTTTTCTAGCGTCCTAGAATCTTTTTCCTCAATTCGGCCTCAAAACAGGCCACTGCAGGAAAACCTACAGGATGTCCTAAAAACCTACATGATTCCCTGTATTTCTACAAGATACAGCTGAGAGAAAAAGTATTGGTGTTGAAGGTGATTGGAGGCTTAGGCAAGGTGGTTGGAGGATGGAATTAGGTAAGGAAATACCTAGGATCACTCAAAACTCAAAACCAAGTTTGGAAGATGGTTGGATTTCCTCAACAAGCTTGGAGAAGTTTCCTTGTAAAATGATGAAATTGGTGAGGGTCTTTGTGAAAGCAAGGAATGATTATGGATGGATGAAGTTGGAAGGATGTTGCTGACTATGAGATCTCTTTGTAATTCTGAGACACCTACACTACATCAAACATTGATATTTACCCAACGATCATGTAAACAAGAAGAATTTCAATGAGCTAGGAAAACAGAGTTTAATGCTAGTTGCCTACTTCATGCATGAGTAAAACTTGTAGAATAAGATGGAATCATTGATGAGATATACCGTAATACTGAATATGGAAGAAATGATAACTATATCCTACTCTTGCAAACTGATCAAATGTTGGCTTAAGTATAGAAAACCCTAAATTCTATGAGAAAGTAGAATTTTGTCTTTTTGGGGCTGCATAGGAGTTCTTTCCTCAAATCATGATCCTTGCAGAAAGAAGTGAGACCAAAACACCTATTGATAGATTTTTGATGTTCCTTTATCTCTTCTAAACTACTATTGAAGTATAGCACAAATGGAAGCAAACTAATAAGCAAACTAATCAAATCTACTCTACTTGCAATGAAATACTTCTAAGGACAATTTAACCATGAATCTATGAAATCAATCTAAGCATACAGATACAAGAAGAGGAGCCTTTGCTGCTAGGGTTGGGCCCTAACCCAAGATATTCAGTCCTCTGAGTTAACTTAGTGCTGGATCAAGAAAAAGCTCATTCTCATTATCAAAACAGAAAATTACATAGCAATGTCTTCCACAAGTCTTGAGCTCAAAAATAACTAGTGTTTTTACAGCAAAAATTCGAATCCTAATGAGGCTCTAGGCCTCTTTATTTATACAACTTAAGCCTTCAATGACTTCCTTAAATCTAGGGAGGCTCGGTTCCCAAACTTGAGATAAACTAACTCTTTGACTATCACTTTCTCGGTTGCCTTTTGATCTTCATGACTTGGTTGCTTTTACATCGAGCTAGTGTGATTGATGGAGGAATATTCGAATGAGGGAGGAGTAAATGAGGAGGATTCACCTCCTACAATCTCTCTTCATTGTCTCATTCAAGTTTCAGCCCTTAATATAGCCAAAATCCCTAAATTTCTCTCACAACCCTTCATTCAATGCACATTAGTCCACTAGGCATAATATCTCACTTTGACTCATCTCATTAAACAAAATATAATCAAAATATGTAATAAGTTGTGAGAAGAGTTGATTTGACTAAGCTAGGAGGTGAATTAAGGTCCATATAGTTACCCAATGTTGAGGCTCATCATCAACCCCCTACTAAAAGTGTTTCTCATCCTTTGAGAAGCTCAATCAATATCCATGTCTTTCATAGATATAGTGGCCTCCCTAACATCCCATGCTTCTATTGTGGTTTCCTCTTCTTGTGCATATAATCATACCTTCCTTTCTATCTCCTCCCACTTCTTTCTCTCTTCCTATTCCTTCCTTCCTTCTAACATCCCCAAGAGCAGTGGTGGACTGAGTCTCAAGCCAATCCAATTGACTTTGAGTCTTTGGAGGGTTTTCTTGTACACGGGTGTCTTGTTCAGTGCTTCTCTCATTCTTTGAGGAGAATGGTACTCTCCGATTTTCAAACTGTATGGCAAAGTATTCCATCTCCTTTGGAAAGCTTTCATGCTGTCATCCCTTAACAGCCTGGACATATCCTCAAAATGTGTAATTTCTTGGTCTTGGGCAACAAGATACCTGGGTGCAGGTTGAGGACCATTTGCAATTAAATTATGTGTGCTGATGACAACCATTAGATTTGACTGCTCAGCTCTTATCATGAGAGGATCCGTTTGTTCCCTTTCCATAATATTCTTCATTTCTATAGCCCTTGCTTCCTTATGGTTCATCCATGATGCCAAAGCCGTCAACTGTAAATCCCCTAGTTTTGCATTAAGGTCCCATACGTTTAGATTTGTCAAGGCCATGTTATGTAAGTAGAACTCAGACATCTTAGCCCTGTCCTCCAATATTCCTTGATCACAAAGATCAATGAACTATCTATAATCTAGGAATGGCATAGCACCTCTCTATGCCAGGGTCTTGATTTGGAACTACATCCACTATTCCTTAAGGTATAATGCATAGGACTTAGCTAACATCCTGCACTGGATTGCCTCTAAGGATAGACTGGCCATGCATTCCAATTGATTCTCTCTTTCTTGTAGCTTTCCTTTCAACCATGCATTTTCTGCCTCCAACTGAGCTTTCATTATGGCTTCTCTGTCCCTCAGGCTGCTTAGTTCTCTACCCTTCTCTTTGAGCTTTTTCTCCATGTGTCCTATGTCCTCCACTACCTTAGACTTGGAAATATTCATACATTTATGTGTTCTTGCTCTTTCTTTCTCAAGCTCGAAGAATAATGGGATGGAAATTTTTTGTGGAATGACCCTACCCCCTTCAATAAACCTGTAGTAGGAGTCAAGGTTGGGTTGAGAACTAGGTTCCCTTAGCTCTGGATCCTCCTTCTTTGTTTCTTGCTGCATACTCCCTTCCTTATCCAATTTCTGAGTTTCTTGTAGGTTTAGCAGAGTTTCATATAGGATTGCCTCTGCTTCCTATAGGTAGTGTTGTGTATCCTGTAGGATGCCTTTTCCCTTGGATGAGGCAGATCTAGTCACAGGTCTTCTCACATAAGTGATA
Source organism: Pinus tabuliformis (assembly GCA_031772625.1). Taxonomy (NCBI): domain Eukaryota; kingdom Viridiplantae; phylum Streptophyta; class Pinopsida; order Pinales; family Pinaceae; genus Pinus; species Pinus tabuliformis. The sequence goes on along the minus strand of CM062808.1, from coordinate 343,945,845 downwards.
GGATACTTAAGGGAGGTTTGTCCTGAGGATCCTTCTCCTTGAGTTTTCATAGGAACCTTGGTGAGAGTTTGAGTTTTCCCCTACCTTATTCTTGTACTTTTTCTTGTTCTAAAGTACAATGGATTTTGTTTTTGTATTTTGCATTTTTTTTATACTGGTGCTAAGGGAAGTGAGGGAAGTTGTTGTCTCTTTCTCAATGGGTTCTGGAGACACCCTGGGTGAATGCTCCTTATCTTATGCCTCCTCTTCTCCATTCCCCTTTTAATCTTTTTCTTTCTCCTTTTCTTCTCCCTCTGGCTCCTCACTTTGTTCATCAGTTTCCTCCTTGGCATCTTCTTCTGTTTCTTCACAAAGTTCCTTCTCTTTCTCTTTCTCTTCTTCCTCATCTATTTCCTCTTCATCCCTCTATTCCTCTTCTTCATTTGTTTCAGTTTCTTCTTCATCCCTTTCATTATAAGGAGGCCTCTTGTCATATTCGAGGGATTTTATATCATCCTCTATCTGCATGTCTCTAAAAATTTCCCTTGTGATAGGAATTCTAAGGTTTTGGAGGGCATCTTCTATGATGAGTCTAATTAACCCATGATGGGCTAGCTATTGGTGGTTTACTTCCTGCACCTTCATGCTCATATCTATCAGTGATTCAATAAAGAAGTAGGGTATGTTGAGACTGTGGTGAGGAGGTGTATCTGCTCCAAACCTCAATTCTTGAAGAAGCCTAAAGTGGTATCCATATACCACATTGTATCTACCTTCACACGATATATATTTTATAAGATGGTAGCTTATTTCATTCCAGGGGTATGGTAGGCTTGCTATTCTCAATAAATTTTTGTATTCCGTGGCCTCCTCTCCCTCTAAAAATAATTTCTTCATTGCAATTTGGCTATTTACCTTGTCCTCTTTTCTCCAAGGCACTCCTAAGGGAAGTGTGGTAATTTTGCCTACGAGTTCAGGGGTGAGTTCTATGGACAAGCCTCTCACCAGAATAGTGGCATGGGTCCTATTCAGAGGAATGAGGAAGAGATAAAAATATCTGGATACTTGATCACCATACCCCCTCAATTTCTCAAAGAAACCCATCCAATTATACCTTGTGAATATTTCTAGCACAGGAGGGTGTTGATGAATCCTCACGATGTTGATGGGATCCCTTCTATTAAAACCCCCTGTCATTTTTTCTGATGGATGGAGGAGTATATGTGTCTGATACAAAATTTTAATGAAGGAGGAAATTTAACTGAAATTTTTGTGGATATAATTCCCTTCTACTGCAATCAATTTCAACAACTAGAAGATTTGTTATATTCCTTTCACTTGGAGAAATGTGGGGGAATGTAGAGCCTACCTCCTTAACACTTCCTGTTGAAACCACCCTCTATTTTTCCCCTATAAAGTTGCTCACTACCAATCTGTAGACTGCTTGACTGTATCCTGTAAGATTCTTGTGGGATTCTGTAGGTGGTCCTGAACAGGAAAAAATGAAATTTGCCTCTTTTGTAGGCTGCTTGAGGTTGAGAGTGAATTTTGTAGTGTAAGCCTCGAGAATGTGAATGCATATATGCATGGGGATCAACGTTTATTTCCTCTTATGGTTGATTTGAGTGAGGTGGTGTGCTGGCATCTGAGGTACAAATATCTATTTTTGGACCATTGGTCCCACTACCACATCATCACTCTCCTAACATTGTAATCAACTCCCACTTCATGCATCCGTAGCTTAACTTCTTTCAACCTCATCCTCCTTTTCTTTGACTTTCATGCTGCCACGTGTGTGAGGACTAATTTTTCTATCCTCAGTGACTAAATGAAGGTGGCCAAGTTAATTGGCCACCTTTCGCTTATAAACCAACTCATTCACAACTTTTACATCTTTTGATCACATTATGCTAATGATAGAGTGGAAGAGAAATACTTACATGTGGCAACGATTCCTTGATGCAGTTTGTTTGAAGAAATGAAGTATTTGTTGTGTGATGGATTCATGTTCTTTTCTCCTTTTTTATTGTGCTTTGATGATTTTCTTTGATGTGCAGGCACCTGAAGTTGATGATGCTGATGTTGTTGCTAGGCTATGGATGAGAATCTTCTACCTTTGGATCTCCATGCTTGAAGCTAGCTACAACCTATGATTTTTGTTTTGTGGGATAGGCTACTATAGCATTTCCTACGAGATGTCCTGTAGCTGCTTCTCCCTCAAAATGTTTAATCATTTTCTACTACTAGAACCTGAGGATGATTGGAATGGGCAGAGAAGGAGTCTAGGGATTTGTGCATGAGGAAAAATAACCTTCAGGTGTTGTCCCCTTGATCTAGGGTTACTTCCTTTAGGATTCCTAAGCCACTGTAATTCCTACAAGATCATCTTGTAGGTTTTCAGGGAATCCTGTAGAAAACATAGAACCCTTGCAAACTGAGGCAAATGAGTGGAAAAATGGAAGGAGTGGTGGAATGATGAAGGATAATGAATGGAGAAATAAAAATATAAGTTGAATAGGTCCCTTTTGATTCTCCATTGTTGCTCTGATTGTCATCTTGCTCTCTTGCAACCAATATTTTCATAATTTATCTTTTCTCTCTCTTTTTTTTATTGAAAACAACTAGTTCGCCTCCAAGAGGTTTTCATCCTAGCTACTTTCCCTCGGCACCTCAGGAGAGGTTTTCACCCAGAGATCTTTTTATTTCTTTTTTTTTTTTTTTTTTTTTTGACACCAATGGGCCACCTCAAGAGGTCTTCAACCCAACAATGAGACTCGGGCGCCTCATGGAGGTTTTCACCTAAGTCTCCTTATTTATTTTTTTCTTTTCCTAAGTGACTTGATGAAGTAGGAGCTAAGACTTACTCCACCACCATCACTATTTTGTTGATACTACCAATGGACTCTTTCTTTGATAATGGCCTTTTGTAAACTTTCAATATGTGCCCATTAACAAGTAAAGGAATGGCCTCTGCATCTATGGTTCTAATATGCACTGAAACATTATCATGGAATTTCTCTATGACATAAAGCCCTAACCATCTAGTCCTTAACTTGCCCTTAAATTATTTATATCTAGAATCATATAACAAAGCCCAATCACCTTATTGAAATTTCTTATACTTGATGTTCTTTTCATGCCATATCTTCCTCTAAATTTGAGTAACCTCTATGTGTAGGAGGGCCTGCATTCTGAACTCATCTAACCCATTCAACTAGAGCAACCTCTCTTTTTGTGCACTACTGAGATATAGATCTAGTTGGGCTGCCATCCTCAATGTATTATACTCAAATTCAATTGACAGCAAGGCCTTTTCCCCATAGACCAACTCATAGGGTGTGAATCCAGTGGTCGTCTTCCATGTAGTATTCTAGGTCCAAGTGGCCTCAACTAGTCTATCTTCCCAATATTTTCTGTTGCTGCTAACCACTTTGGTCAAAATGCCCTCCAGTGCTCTGTTGGTCACTTCCACTTGCCCATTAGCTTGTGGATGATAGGGATTGGAGGTTCTATGCTTGATCTTTTTCTGGCTTAACAAGTCTTCAATCATGTTGGACGTAAACTGGTTTCCTTGATCAGTGACTAATTCTCTAGGGTACCCAAACATGTAAAATACATTCTCCATTAAGAACTCAGCCACCTTATCCTCTGTTGTTGGCTTGATTTCCTTAGTTTCAGCCCACTTAGTCAGATAGTCAGTGCACATAATGATATACTGCTTTTTCTTGGAAGGATGGTCAATAGGTCTAATGAAATCCATGCCCTACTTGTCAAATGGCTCGAAAGTCACTTGAGGTTGCAGATACATTTCATCCCTTGGAGTAGGCTTTCCCATCCTTTGGCACTGATCACACTGACTTGTATATCTTCTCACATCCTGATGAAGAGTGGGCCAATAATAACCAGCTTGTAACACCTTGAATGTTGTCCTCTTTGCTACAAAGTGACCTCCACAAGGCCCATCATGACAGGTTAGAAGGATGTCAAAGACTTCCTCCTCCCTGACACATCTTCTCAGAATCTGATCTAGGCTTAGTTTGAAGAGGTTGCCCCCAATCCAAGTGAATTCGGTGGAAATTTTGCAGATACCAAATAGTTTGCTATGTCAGCAAACCATGTAGAGAGAACTGAAATGGTGAATAAGTGTTCATCTGGTAATTGGTCATCAACCATTCCTTCCTCACCTGTAGGCAACAACATTTTCCTTGCCATGCTTATCAATAATAGTTAGATCAAACTGTTGTAATAAAAGTAACCATATAATAATACGGGCATTCACATCATATTTATTCATTAAATATTTGATTGTAGCATGGTCAGTATGTACAAATGTTTGATAACTTGTAATGTAATGCCTAAATTTTTCAATGAATGAACAACATCCAGGAGCTCCTTTTTGGTAACTATGTAGTTCAGTTCAACCTTTCACATATTCTTACTAATAAAGTCAATGGCATAAGGAAATTTTTCATCTATCTAGCCTAAAGTTGATTCTATGGCTTTATCTGAGGCATTAGCATGTATATGAAAAGGAAGGTCCATATTTGGGCCTCAGAGAATTGGTACAGTGGTTAGCTTGTCCTTTAGGGTGTCCAAGGCCTCTTGACAGCTTTTTGACCATACAAACTCAGAGTCTTTGTCCAACAACCCAAATAAAGGAGAAGCTAATGTTCTGGAGTCTCTTATTAACCTCTGATAGTATCCAGCTAAACCTAGGAAACTTCTGACATCTCTCTGCTTTTGCGAAGGTGGGACCCTTTGGATGATAGCTATTTTGTTTGGGTCCACCTATAGTCCTTGCTAGGATATTGAATGACCTAGCATAGTCCCTGCAGTCATCAAGAAATCACATTCTCCGGGACTAAGAGAGAGGTTAATTTCAATGCATTTGTTCAGCACTTTACCTAAGTTGGACAGAGCCTCCTGGAAATCACACCCATAGGGTGTAATATCATCCATATAAATCTCTACTGCATCATGGACTAGCTTGGAAAAGATACTCAGGACTGCTCTCTAGAAAGTGGCAGGAGCATTGCATAGGCCAAAAGGAAGGACCCTATAGGCGAAAGAACCCCAAGGAAAAGTGAAGGTGGTTTTATCCTGGTCTTCTGGGCTGATCTGGATTTGATTGTACCTGTTGAATCCATCTAGGAAACAGAAAAACTTTTTCCCTGCCAGGCCATCTAACACTTGGTCGATAAAAGGTAGAGGGAAGTGGTCCTTCTTTGTGGCTTTGTTTAACTCTATGTAATCGACACAAATCCTCCAATTACCATTTTTATTTGGAACCAACACCAAAGGAGAGACCCACTCACTGTCGGAGATACGGTAAATGAATCCTGCATCTAACAGCTTTTGTAGTTGTTCTTTGAATATACCCTTGAGAGCTGGATTCATCATCCTTCGGGGTTGTCAGACTAGTTTGCACACTTCTTTGATATAAATTTGGTGAGTAAACACCGAGGGGTGCACTCCCTTCATTTCTTTGTAACTCCAAGCAAAGGCATCCAGGTGTTCCTTTAGCATGTTGCACAACTTTTCTTCTTGGTGAACAAAAAGAGATGGGTTGATTTTCAAAGTTCTCTCGGGGCCGAATTCCATGGTTTTGACACGGATGGGGTTTGAATTAGCTAAGCATAGATGAATCTGAGGGTTTTTCTAGGTTTTCTTTACTAATTCTTCTAAGGAAAATGTACTGGGATTTGGACTTTCAATTATGTGTTCAATCAAATCATATTCATCCGGTTTCCCCCCTCCCATGGTTGTTTCTAAGGTATAGAGTTGGGAGGAATAAACATCATCTTCTTCCTCCTGTTCCAACCATAAAGATAAGTCATGTTCTATATATGGCTAAGCATGAGGGTATAGGACTAACTGCTTGGACGTATGCCCATTTTTTATAGTCATATTTCCAGCCCTACAGCTAATGTAGGCATCGGTAGTGGCTAACCAGGGCCTCCCAAGGATGAGAGGGTAACCAATAAGCTTAGCCTTAGGCTGGAGAACAAGGAAATCTACATGGTATTCCCAAGAGTCAATGGAGACCATCACCTCCTCCACAATCCCCTCAGGGGTCATTGTGGAACAGTCTACAATTTGCACGATTGTTGTGGTCTTTCTCAATGAACCCTGGAGGTTGAGCTTGAGCATGGTTTCCTTGGTCATCACATTAATGGCAGCCCCTAGATCAATCAAAGTGTGTGTGAAAATGGTTCCATTGATGTGCACATCTACTACAAGGCTTCCAGGGTCCAAATATTTTGGACAAATTACCTGCCCCAACATTAAGTCGGACAGTTGTTCATTGACATTAATCGTAGGGGCATCTCTTTTTTTCCTCCATCGATGCATGAGGCACTTCTCCTTAATCAACTTGTTGTAAATGGGTACATCTTTTATAGCTTGGAGAAGTGGAATTTTGACACATCGATTTTTCAATTCTCCTAGAAGTTTAGTCTCTTCTAGGTAGGCTGGAGTGGATGGGTTAATCTCTCAAGAAAGGGTGGTGGATTTACTTTAGGCATGCTTTCCTCTCTTTCTTCCTCAACCTCTATAGGTGGAGGTAGAGGTTGGCTTTCCGGGAGTACTCTCCCAGATCTCAGGTTGATTTCCTGAATTTCCACAGCATAAGTAGGATAGGATGTCTCTCCATTGTATACCTGTTGTGCATGTCTATTGTTCGGATTTGGATTTGGTTGGGTAGGCATCTGGTCTTTTTAAGGTGGTGCAAGGTGTAAAAGTTGTGGTTGAGCAGGTGGTGAAGGCAAAAAAGTTGGAGCATTGTTGTATGCGGGCCTCCACCCCTGGGACGGTGCATTCCACTAAGGTTGTGGCAGAGAAAAAGGTTGAAATGATTGGCTGGTTGGCTGGGAATGATACTCAGGTGCAAAGGACCAAGGAGTAGGTGTAGACCAGGAAGGATGAGCACGGGGCCCCCAAGAGGGAATGGATGTGGTCTATTTGAGGTTGTAATATGCATGGGATGACCCTTGTATGCCCTGCTGGTACGGACTAGGCCCATGAGGTCTCCTTTGATTTATGTAGCAGAGTTGTTCAGTCACCCCTTCAACTCCTTGATATACAAATTTTAGTCCAGGTAGAGAAGGGCACTTGTTTGTGGAGTGGTTTTCTTCATAGACTTAGCATATTTCAATTGAATTCAATTTACATTCATTCCTAGGGTGCCTCCTTGTGCATCTAGGACAGAAAATGGCTAAGGCTCTCTCTACTTCATCCTGTTTTCTCTTAATGTGCATATTGTCCATTTGTAGGGAAAGGGTTTGCAACATCTCACTCTTGAAACCCTCCAGCATGTTTCCAATTTCACCCTTGATGGATGTATTGGAAGATGATGGACTGACCATAGGTTGACTACTTCTACCCTTTTTCCTAGCTATCCTAGAATGGTTTCTAAAGACAGACTTGATATCCTCATAGGGTAACTGGTAGATGTCCCCTCCTACTAACAAGTTTAGGGTGTCCAGAATACCTTCCCTTACCCCTCTAAGTAGGACTAGCTTCAGTGACTTAGGGTCAACTGTGCACCTGGCCCTTTTGTAGCAAAGATGGAATCTTTCTTCATAATCCTCTAGGGATTTATCATGCCCTAAGGTCATCCTAAAAATTTCCTCTTTATTGTCTTTATACCTATAGTAGTCTCGATAGTTGTTGTTGAAGGCTTGCTTTATTTGAGCCCAAGTTGTGATGTTATCCCTAGGTAAACCCATGAACTAGCACAAAGGTGCATCCTTGAGAGTGGATGGGAATAGTTTCAACTTCTTATCATCATTAGTGTAGTCATAGGTTCTGCATATGAAAGAAAACTCAAACGAGAAAGTGTCTGGATCTACTGAGGCCAGGCCATGGAAATGAAGAAGGGCAGAGAGCTTATATTATTCATCTTAGTATCCCCATTGGTTTCCCTAATGGGGAAGGAACCCTCAACTCTTTCTTTATTTCCTCTATCATTTCTGCTTTTAGCCATTGGGTCAGTAGGAATGGGTTCTTCTTCTTCTTCTTCCCCTGTAGGCTCTTCAAATATCTCTGGTTGCTCACCTAAGGGTTCCTCCAATTCATAGCCACCGATGTAGACAGAAGGTTGGTTGTTTGAAGCAGTGGGTGTATTTGGAAAAAAATTCCCTAAGTTATCCATATTCCTACGAGGCATGAAAAAAATGTTTTTGTTTTGTTTTGTATTTTTCCAAACTTTGAAAATGATTTCTGAATTGAAATTACAGACTGAATGAAAACTAACTACTTGAATGAAATCTTACTTGTAGAATGGAAAGGAAAGCAAAGAATGCAAAATGGAAAAGAAAGCAAACTAAACTACTTTTGCAGAAATGAAACTAATAGCAGAATATCAAAAACAAGAAATGGAAGAAAGAAAGAAATAATCACATATTACTCAGACACCTCCCCGAAAACGGTGCCAAAAAGTGACGAGCACTAGTATTGCTGCAAGAATGCTGCAACTCCTGGGGCTACCAACTTTACTTTATCAACCCGGGGTTCGTACAAACTTGGAGGTGACAGTGTTGTATACACAAGTAAAAGTGATGGTTCTACCCTTTGTCACTATTCAGCTAGTGATAGACCATTGGAGTTTTTCAAGCCGGACTTCTATGGATTCAGAAGAAGCTTCATTACTGATGAGGGAAAGAGAAATCTACTCTAAGAGAAAGCTTGCCTAATGCAGTAAGGAAAAGGACTAAAATCAAATGCTAAAAACACACCATTTTATAACTAACTACTAAGAGACTATGCTTCAAAAATAATGTTAGTTAACATGTATGCAATCCTATTTTCCTAAGCATGTAAACTCAAAACACCAAACATTCTACTACTGTGCATGTAAATGACTAAAATGAATATGTTTTTATGTTTGTATTTTTTCTTCTTTTATGGAAACGTGTGAAACCTAATCTCTTTTAGTGATGTGGCAAGTGGCTTACGAATGTTGGTGAATGGTTATAAGGTTGGGGAGACTCTTAGGTGACCTTTTCTAGCCTCCTAGAGGTTTTTTTCTCAATTCAGCCTCAAAACATGCCACTACAGGAAAACTTACAGGATGACCTATAAACCTACGGGATTCCCTATATTTCCACAGGATACATCCGAGAGAAAAATGATGGGTGTTGAAGGTGATGGAAGTATTAGCGAAGGTGGTTGGAGGATAGAATGAGGTAAGTAAATACCTAGGATCACTTGGAACTCAAAATCAAGGTTGGAAGACGGTTGGATTTTCTCAACAAGCTTGGAGAAGTTTCCTTGAAAAATGATGAAATTGGTGAGGGTCTTTGTGAAAGAAAGGAATGATCATGGATGGATGAAGTTGGAAGGAGGTTGCTGACTATGAGATCTCTTTGTAATTCCAAAACACTTGCACTACATCAAACATTGATATTTACATAAAAATCATGTAAACAAGAAGAATTTCAATTAGCTAGGAAAACAGAGTTTAATGCTAGTTGTCTACTTCATGCATGAGGAAAACTTGTATAATAATATGGAATCATTGATGATATATATTATAAGACTGAAGATGGAAGAAATGATAACTAAATCCTACTCTTGAAAACTGATCAAATGTTAGCTTAAGTAGAGAAAACCCTAAATTCTATGAGAAAGTAGAATTTTGTCTTTTTGGGGCTGCATAGGAGTTATTTCCTCAAAACATGATCCCTGAAGGAAGAAGTGAGACCATAACACCTATTGATAGATTTTTGATCTTCCTTTATCTCTTCTAAACTATTGTTGAAGTAAAGCACAAATGTAAGCAAACTAATAAGAAAACTAATCAAATCTACTCTACTTGCAATGAAATACTTCTAAGGACAATTTATCCATGAATCTATGAAATCAATCTAAGCATACAGATACAAGAAGAGGAGCCTTTTCTGCTAGGGTTGGGCCCTAACCCAAGAGCTTCAGCCCTCTAAGTTAACTCAGTGTTAAATCAAGAAAAATCTCATTCTTATTATCAAAACAGAAAATTACATAGCAATGTCTTCCACAAGTCTTGAGCTCGAAAATAACTAGTCCTTTTACAGCAAAATTTGAATCCTAATGAGGCTCTAGGCCTCTTTATTTATACAACTGAAGTCTCCAACGAGTTCCTTAAATCTGGGGAGGCTCGGCTCCCAAACTCGAGATAAACTAACTCTTTGACTGTCACTTTCTTGGTTGCCTTTTGATCTTCATGACTTGGTTGCTTTTACTTCGAGCTAGTGTGATTGATGGAGGAATATTTGAATGAGGGAGGAGTAAATGAGGAGGATTCACCTCCTACAATCTCTCTTCCTTGTCTCATTCAATTTTCAACCCTTAATCTAGCCAAAATTCCCTAATTTTCTCTCACAAACCTGCATTCAATGCACATTAGTCCACTAGGCATAATATCTCACTTTGACTCATCTCATTAAACAAAATATAATCAAAATATGTAATAAATTATGAGAAGAGTTGATTTGACTAAGTTAGTAGGTGAATTAAGGTCCATATGGTTACTTTTATTACACCAGTTTGATCTAGCTATTGTTGATAAGTCTGGCAGGGAAACTTTTGTTGCAGATTTTTTGTCCAGATTAAATTTGCCTATAGGTGAGGAAGGAATGGTTAATGATCAGTTACCAGATGAACACATTCACCATTTCAGTTCTCTCTCCATGGTTTCCTAACACAGCAAACTATTTTGTATCTACACAGTTCCCACTGAATTTTTCCTCCAAAGAGAAAAGCAAGATTGTGAGGAAGAGTGCCCCATTCACTTGGATTGGGGAAAACCTCTTTAAACTAGGCCCACATCAAATTCTTAGAAGGTGTTAGGGAGGAGGAAGTCTTTGACATGCTTCTGACCCGTCATGATGGGTCTTGTGGACATCATTTTGCAACAAAGAGGACAACATGCAAGGTGTTACAAGCTAGTTATTATTGGCCCACTCTTCATCAGGATGTGATAAGATATACTAGTGAGTGTGATTGGTGCCAAAGGATGGGAAAGCCTACTCCAAGGGATTAAATGCCTTCGCGACCTCAAGTGACTTTCGATCCATTTGACCAGTGGGGCATGGATTTCATTGGACCTATTGACCCTCCTTCCAAGGAAAATAAATATATCATTGTGTGCATTGACTATCTAACTAAGTGTGCTGAAACCAAGGCAATCAAGGCAACAACAAAGGAGAAGGTGGTTGAGTTCTTAAGGGAGAATGTATTTTACACATTTAGGTACCCAAGAGAAGTGGTCACTAATCAAGGCAGCCAGTTTACATCCAGCATGATTGAAGACTTGTTAAGCCATCACAAGATCAAGCATAGAACCTCCACTCCCTATCACCCAAAAGCTAACGGGCAAGTGGAAGTGACCAATAGAGTGTTGGAGGTCATTCTGACCAAAGTGGTTAGCAGCAGCAAAAAAGATTGGGCAGACAGACTAGTTGGGGCCACTTAGGCCTACAATACCACCTAGAAGACCATCACTGGATTCACACCCTATGAGTTTGTCTATGGGAGAACGGCTCTGTTGTCCATTAATTTGAGTAAAATACATTGAGGATGGAAGCCCAACTAGATCTAGATTTGAGGAGTGCACAAAAAGAGAGATTGTTCCAGTTGAATGGGTTAGATGAGTTTAGAATGCAGGCCCTCCTACACAGAAAGGTGACTCAAATTTAGAGGAAGATCTAGCATGACAGGAACATCAAGGACAAGCAATTTCAAGAAGGTTATTGGGCTTTGTTATATGATTCCATATATAAAGACGTTAAGGGCAAGTTAAGGACTAGATGGTTAGGGCCTTATGTCATAGAGAAATGTCATGATAATGATTTAGTGCAAATTAGAACCATAGATGCAGAGGCCATTCCTTTACTTGTTAATGGCCACAGATTGAAAGTTTACAAAATTCCATTATCAAAGCAAGAGTTCGTTGATGGTATCAACAAAATAGTGATGGTGGTGGAGCAAGTCTCAGCTCCTACCTCATCAAGTCACTGAGGAAAAGATAAGGAGACTCAGGTGAAAACATCCATGAGGCGCCTTAGTCCCACTATTGGGTTGAAAACCTCTTGAGGCAGCCCAATGGTGTCAAAAAAAAAAAGGATAAACAAAAGGATCTTTGGGTGAAAACCTCCCTTGAAGCACCTAGATCAAGGAGCTAAGATGAAAACCTCTTGGAGGCAGACTAGTTGTTTTCAATAAAAAAATAAAAATAAAAAATAAAAAGAAAGAAAAGAAAAATTATGAAAATATTGGTTGCAGGACAGTGAGGCGATGATCAGAGCAACAATGGAGAATCAAAAGGGACCTATTCAACATATATTTTTATTTCTCCATTCATTATCCTTCTTCATTCCTCCACTCCTTCCAATTTTCCACTCATTTTCCTCAATTTGCAAGGGTTCTTGGTTTTCTACAGGATTCCCTGTAAACCTACAAGATCCCCTAAAAACATACAGGATGATCCTGTAGAAATTACAGTGGCTTGGGAATCCTAAAGGAAGTAACCCTAGAGCAAGGAAAGGACCTACACATGTCAAAGAAATAAATTCCTACTTCACCATCTCATTACCATACCTCTCTCCACCATGATCACCCCTGAATTCATCACAAAAGTCAGTTTTCAAGAAGAAAAAAAAGTCAGAGAGAAGATGATGAAGACAGAGAGAAAGGGGACAACACCTGAAGGTTATTTTTCCTCATGCACAAATCCCTAGACCACTTCTCTTCCCATTCCAATCATCCCCGGGTTCTAGAAGTAGAAAATGATTAAACATTTGGGAGAAGCAGCTACAGGACATCCTCTAGGAAATCCTATAGCAGCCTGTCCCACAAAACAGAAAACATAGGTTGCAGCCAGCTTCAAGCATGGAGATCCAAAAGTAGAAGAATCTCCTCCAAAGCCTAGCAGTAGCATCAACATCAGCATCATCATCATCAACACTAGGTACCTGCACATCAAAGAAAATCATCAAAGGACAATAAAAAAGGAGAAAAGCACATGTAGCCAACACACAGCAAAAACTTCATTTCTTTAAACAAACTACATCAAGGCATCATTACCACAGGTAAGTATCTCACTTCCATTCTCTCATTATCATAATGTGATCAAAAGATGTAAAATTTGTGAATGAGTTGGTTTATAAGCGAAAGGTGGCTAGTTAACTTGGCCACCTTCATTCAGTCAACGAGGACAAAATAGTTAGTCCTCACACACGTGGTAGCAGTCAAGTCAAAGAAAAGGAGGATGAGGTCAAAAGAAGTTAAGCTACGGATGTCCGAAGTGGGATTTGATTACGAGGTGAGGAGAGGGATGATGTGGTAGTGGGACCAATGGTCCAAAAATAGATATTCGTACTTTGGTTTCCAACACATCACCTCACTCAAATCAACCATAAGAGGAATAAAAGTTGATCCATGCATATATTCATTCACATTCTCGAGGCTCACACTAGAAAAGTACCTCTCGACCCTAAAGCAGCCTCCAGGAGAGGAAATTTTCATTTTTTCCTGTGCAGGACCACCTACAGGATCCTACAGGATCCCACAGGAATCCTACAGGATATAGTCAAGCAGTCTATAGGATTGGTAGTCAGTAGCTTTAGAGGGGAAAAACAAAGGGTGGCTTCAACAAGCAGTGTTAAGGAGGTAGGCTCTACATTCCCCCACATTTCTCCAAGTGAAAGGAACATAAAAAATCTTCTAGTTGTTGAAATTGATTACAGTATAAGGGAATTGTATCCACAGAAATTTTAGTTAAATTTCCTCCATTAAAATTTTGTATCAGACATATATACTCCTCCATCCATCAGACAAAATGACAGGGGGGTTTAATATAAGGGAGCCCATCAACACCGTGAGGATTCATCAGCACCCTCCAGTGCTAGAAATATTCACAAGGCATAATTGGATAGGTTTCTTTGAGAAATTGAGGGGGTATGATGATGAAGTAGCTAGATATTTTTCTCTCTCCCTCATTCCACTAATTAGGACCCATGCCACTGTTGTGGTGAGAGGCCTCTCCATAGAACTCACCCCTGAACTCATAGGCAGAATTACCGAACTTCCCTTAGGAGTGTCTTGGATAAAGGAGGACAAGGGAAATAGCCAAACCACAAAGAAGAAATTCCTTTTAGAGAGAGAGGAGGCCATGTAATACAAGAATGAAGTGAGAAGAGAAATCCTACCATACCCTTGGAATGAAATAAGCTACCACCTTATAAAATATATATCATGTGAAGGTAGATACAGTGTGGTATATGGATACCACTTTAGGCTTCTTTAAGAATTGAGGCTTGGACCAGATACACCTCCTCACCACAAACTCAGCATACCCTACTTCCTTCTTCAATCACTGAAAGATATGAGCATGAAGGTGTAGGAAGGAAACCACGAACAGCTAGCCCATCATGGGTTAATTAGACACATCATAGAATATTCCCTCCAAAACCTTAGAATTCCTATCACATGGGAAATTTTCAGAGACATACAGACAGATGAGGATATAAAATCCCTCAAATATGACAAGAGCCCTACTACCAAGGAAAGGGATGAAGAAGAAACTGTAACAGATTAAGAAGAAGCAGAGAGGGATGAAGAGGAAATAGATGAGGAAGAAGAGGAAGAGAAAGAGAAGGAAAGTGGTGAAGAAATAGAAGAAGATTCCAAGGAGGAAATTGATGAAAAAAGTGAGGAACCAGAGGGATAAGAAAAGGAGAAAGATAAAGATGAAAAGGGAAATGGAAAAGAGGAGGCAAAAGACAAGGAGGAGTCACCCAGGGTGTCTCCACAACTGACTAAGAAAGGGGCAGCACCCGCCCTCACTGCCCTTAGCACCCCTATCAAACAAAAATGAAAAAGACAAACTCCATTGTACTTTAGAACAAGAAAAAGTACAAGAATAAGGCAGGGAAAACCTCAAACTCTCCCCAAGGTTCCTATTGTTATTGAAGACTCACATAAATAGCAGGAGAAGATGGCCCCTCTTATGAAAACTCAAGGAGAAGGATCCTCAAGATAAACCTCCCCTAAGTCTCCTATCACTTATGTGAGAAGACCTATGACCAGATCTCCCTCCTCCAAGGGAAAAGGCATCCTACAGGATACATAGCAGGACATATAGGAACCAGAGGACATCCTACAGGAAACTTTGCTAAACCTACAGGAAACTCAGAAATTAAATAAGGAAGGGAGTATGCAGCAAGAAACAAAGAAGGAGGATCTAGAGCCAAGGGAACCTAGTCCTCAACCCAACCTTGAATCCTACTACAAGTTTATTGAAGGGGGTAGGGTCATTCCACAAAAATTTGCAAGCCCATTGTTCTTTGAGCTTGAGTAAGAAAGAGTAAGAACACATAGATGGATGCAGATTGTGAATTCCAAGGGAATGGAGGACATAGGACACATGGAGGAAAAGCTCAAAGAGATGTGAAAAGAACTAAGGAGCCAGAGGGACAGAGAGGTCGTAATGAAAGCTCACTTGGAGGTAGAAAATGCATGGTTGAAAGGAAAACTGCAAGAAAGAGAGAATCAATTGGCATCCATGGCTAGTCTATCCTTAGAGGTGATCTAGTGCAGGATTCCAGCTAAGTCCTATGCATTATACCTTAAGGAATAGTGGTTGTAGTTCCAAATCAAGACCCTAGCACAGAGAGGCACTATGCCATTCCTGGATTATAGACAGTTCATTGATCTTTGTGATCAAAGCACATTGGAGGATATGGCTAAGATGTATGAGTTATACTTACATAACATGGCCTTGATAGATCTGAATGTATGGGACCCTACTACAAAACTATGGGATTTATAGTTGATGGCGTTGGCATCATGTATGAACCATGAGGAAGCAAGGGTTGTAGAAATGAAGAAGATAATGGTGAGGGAAAAAACAAAGGCTATCATGATAAGCGTTGAGCAGTCAAATCCAATGACTGTCATCAACACACATAAATTAATTGCAAATGATCCTCAACTTGCACACAGGTATCTTGCTGCCCAAGAGCAAGCAATTACACATTTTGAGGATATGTTCAGGATGTTAGGGGATGACAACATGCAATCTTCCAAAGGAGATGGAATACTTTGCCATACATTTTGAAAATTAGAGAGTACCATTCTCCTCAAAGAATGAGAGAAACACTGAACAAGACACAAATGTAAAAGAAAACCCTCCAAAGACTCAAAGTCAATTGGATTGGCTTGAGACTTAGTCCACCACTGCTCTTCGGGATGTTAGAAGGAAGGAAGTGATGGGCCTCTAAATTAGACATAAATTAAGGACCATGCCTCTAATTTAAAACATAAATTATGGCCTATGACCATCCTTCAACACATTAAACCTCTGTTTTTGCATTAGATAATTTATTTTTAACTTTAATATATTCATTAGGAAGGTTTATGAATAATTGAATATTTGTGCCTAATATTATTTACTTTTTATGGAATATTATGAGAATATTGGGCAGATTATGAAGAGTTGGAGGAGGAGATAATTTAGGGAATTGTTCCCTACTATAGAAGGATTAATAATAAATAATAATTCAGCAGATATTATGGAATTATGGCACAAATTGTGGAACTCCAATGATTGAGAAAATCTAGGAATGTTTTCCACTAATAAAGGGAGAAGATCCACTAATCAAGGTATTTTGGTGGGGAAATCTTCCTCCATGCATGGGAAATGATTCTTAATCATTTTGTATAAGTACCAAATCGAATTTGCCTCTAGGGAATGATTGAAAAAATATAAGAATGTGTTCCCTGTCATTTAATGCAAATTCCTAGTACTGGGGACTAGATCCACTTATCAAGGGATTCTGGTGGGGAAAGCTTCCTCAATTCATGGGGAATGATTCCTAATAATTGTGTATAAGTACCAAGTCAAATTTGCCTCTAGGAGGAGAATTTCATTAGTGTTATTGTGGAGAGAGCTTGTACTCTTGCAACTCCATTGTATTTTCCTACAATGATGTAATTCTATTGACGAAAATAATGAAGATTGGTGTCATGTTCAGCCTCTGAATCTTGTTAACCTACATAGGTCTCTGATTTTACTTGGGCTTGGCCATCCCAGGAACCTCAGAGCCCTTTTGTATCATTTTCTTTCCTTCTTTTCATTGCTTATTCACACGCATCTCTAGTTTTTATTCCTTTCTATTTCTACATTTAGGATTAATAATTTCTTGTTGTAGGGTTGAGTTAAATGATTGATGTAAGTTTTTTTGCAGGATGAAAAGCATTATTTCATCCTTTGAAATTCTTTGGAAGTTCATATAAAGCATTGAGTTTCTTGGATTAGTCTTCTTATTCCGAAATCTAGATTGTTGGACCTCCTTTTTAGCAAAGAATAGTAAATTTCTACTGCTTTTTAAAGCATGCTAACGAGATTCAATCGAATTTATTCTAATATCATTAGATCAAAAAAAAATTCTAGTTAATAACAAAAATTACCCCATTGCATTTTAACTTCATTTGATTAGGCATTTTTTAGATTTACTAGTTCACTAGTTCTCAAATTTCTAGATTTTTTACTAGTAATGTTTTTTATTTTTTTTGCATGGGTTAACATAGGTCTTTTTGAGTGATTCCAATTGGAATAGGGACCTAAGACATCCTAGTTAATAATAAAATTTTCCCATCCAATTTGGTTTTGATTTTCTTGGTCATTAAACCCTTGCCAATTTCATCATTTCACAAGGAAACTTCTCCAAGATTTTTGTGCAAATCCATCCATCTCCCAACTTTGGTTTTGAGTTCGGAGTGATCCTAGGAATTTTCCCACTCCATTCCACCCATCACACACCTTTCCTAGGCCTCCCATCACCTCAAACACCTCACATATTTCTCTCGGCTATATCCTGTAGGTTCACTATAGTTCTTATAGGATCATCCTGTAGGTTTCTAGTACATCCTCTAGTTTTTCCTAAAATGGCCTGTCTTAAGGCCGAATTGATGGAAAACCTCTAGGAAGTCACCAAAATCCTCCCAAGAGTATTCCACATCATCCAGCCATCCTCAAACATCCTTAATTCACCTGCCACATCCACAGAAGCAATTAGTTTGCATACTTGATTTTGCATAAAAAGACAAAAAAGAAAAAACAGATTTAGTTCAGCCTCTTTACTTGCACATTAGTGATGTTTGATGCTTCTTAATTCCATGCTTAGTGTTGGATTGTGTGGGCCTAACCCAGGTTTAGAAGTGATTTAGCCAAGTAAATCCCGGTACTACTGGCCCTTTCGGCAACAATCCACGGAGCACGGACTGGGGTCTCACCCGAAGTAGTAAGGGAGGGTGTTAGAACCAGGTTTCTGCACCCTGGGAATGTCTGATGAGCTTTTGGAGATACGCGATGTGCACTTTTTGTTGAGTCTTGAAAATGTCATTCATTTGCATTATACTTTCACTATTATGTCCATTATATCACCTCCATTTCACTACTATGTCACCACATTCATCCCACTTTCATTATCATTGGGCCACCTTTATGTTTTTCCAATCTTTATTATTTATAAGCCTTTTAAGTGAATTTGTGGTTAAACATTAGAAAATAATCTGCATATTCTTATACCTAACAAATGGGTTGAGGTTGTTGACATGTGTAGGTTGAAAGGAGACTTCTAGAAGACCCTTATGTGGCACTCTAAGGCCAAATTCGAATTTGGTTGGAAAGAATCATGGGATCATGAGGATATGTGTCACATCTCCTAATTGTATTGTAACTCTAAAAATACATGTGTCTTATCAGTTCCTATTCTGATTATGACTCTAGAGGTAGAGGGAGAGATTCATGGATTCTCATTAATGAGATGGTTCTCATCTTTTTGTATAAATAGGAGATCTCTCTCCTTCATTTGTTAGTCTTTTTAGTCTTTTTAGTCCCTATTTCTTAAGTTTGTAGTTCTTCCTTGATGGCTTTTGAAAGCCTTGGAGGACTTTGTTGTACTTTGTACTTTTGAAGAAATTGAATAAAGCTTTGATGTTCTCAACATGGAAGGAGATGTGAAGTAGATGTCATGGAGCATATTAGGATGTAAGGTAGAGTAGATTTCATTTTGTAAATATTGCTTTGTAGAATGTAAGGTAGATTAGATTTTTCATTCATGCAATTTTAATTCATGCAAGTGTGTTTAATTTTGCTTTGATTTAATGACTAGTGGCATGTGTGATCATCTTGTCTATGTTGATGACCTTTATTTTTCTGTAGTTTGATTTTCATTAGTATCATTTCTTTAACTTGCACTTTACTTTCTGCTCTTAGATATCAAGTTGTTCATCTATTGATGGTTCTTTTTCCACAATCAAATAACTTTATTGGAGCCAAATTATCATTTAGTACAGCTTGGTTTAGTTTGCTTTAAGACTCACGTTGCTGACTTGTTCATAACTGTTCTCACATGATAAATCTAGCTGAAAGGCAAAAAGGTTAAGAAAAGGTTAAAGTAGTGTGATTTGTCTCCTTTATGTAGTGTCACTTATATTTCATTTTCATTTCAAATCAGCAGCAGAGATACTGGGCCGATGTCATTAGTCTTTTATTTGATGTCTTTATTTTCCTTTAAGCATTTGATTTCATAGGTGGTAGGGGGCCCCTGCCTTGTATAGTTGTCATTTTATTTTTGCATTTTATTTCACCATGTATATTAGCTGTACATAAATTTCTTTCAAGTTGATTGTAGATTAGTGATGCACATAGCCTTTTAATGAACTAATGACGTGATAGAATCATCTTGTCCTTTTGCTGAAGCAGCAAGGATACTGGGTCTCATAGTCATTCTCTCATTATTTGATTATTGCATTTTATTTCAATTGAACTAGTTGCATTAAACACTTTAGAAAAGCAACAAGAACAAAACCCCAAAAACAACATAAACTATAAAACAACGAAGTAAGAGAAAGGTTAACTAAGCACATATGGTGCACCACACTTCATCAATTTACGATACCCGGATTGATAATTTATGTAGAGCAATTTAAGACATTAAATTGACTAGACATTTTGGCGTCGTTGCCAGGGAAGTGTAATTAGGAGACCTTATTTCTTACATCTGAAAAAAAAAAAAAAAAAAAAAAAAATGTTAATAATTCTTGAGTATGTTCTCCTCTTGCACTTTGTGTGATCTAGAGGATCAGAAAAAGGATTGTTAAGTAAAAAAGAAAAATAATAATTCTTGAGTACGCTCTCCTCCTGCACTTTGTGTGATCTGGAGGATCAGAAAAAGAATTGTAAAAAAAATTAGGAGACAAAATAAACTTCATCACTTCAATTGATTCAAAAAAAAAAAAAAAGAAGAAAAAAAAGAGAAGAAAAACAATCTATGGCTATCTCCATTCCTACTTTTTGCTGTGGCTTCAATAAAAAATCTGCCTCCCTGATCAAGCTTTGGCCTGAAACAAACCTGCAACATAAAAATAAAAAATAAAAAATAAAAAAATAAAAAATAAAAAATTGCACTGTATATATGAAAAAAAAAAAAATAGATTGAAGCAAGGACTTTTTAGAAAAAATCTAGTGTCATGCTTCAAAGGGGTATTAAGTGTCTCTGCCATGGTGTATCATCATACCAAGTTCTGCTGAGATCTGAATCTTCAACTGGTAAAAGAGATTGTCCTCCTACATTCAATCTAATCATGGTCTCCAATGTGATGCTCGAGTCAATATTGTATGGTACATTCAGTCCAGCAAGCATTGGCTGCGTCATGTTGAACAGGTCAGGAAAAGATACAATCTCAATCTCATTCACAAATGCATAAGATTTGTTGCCCTTCTCTGGAACAAAGGTGATGTTAAGCAAACCTGGAGAATTGGCGAAGGAAAACTCCTTAATGATGTATGCTTGGGTAAGGGCTTGAGCAGTGATCGATGCACTGAAATTCTTCAGCATGGTGTAGCCTCCAGCACGAACAGTGAAGAAGGCATCTTCAGGGGCAAGACCATTATAAGAAGATGGGTAGAAATAAAGCCTCACCCAATGTCTGCCACCCGATACTGAAAAACTGTAGGTGGATTGACATAGGATCCAGATTTGCTCCATATTCAAAGAATACCCAGCAGGCTACTGCTGCTAATCAGGATCCTAGCCTTCCTTCTGTGACTCCATACAGGCCGAATGCAAATTCATAAAAGGCAGAGCAGTGAGAACAGTTAACTCAGGAAAAACGTAAACACAGAAAAAACGTCAAACTTTAAATGTTCGATTTGCCCAAATGGAGACGAATTTTAAGAAACTAAAACATGGGTTTTTTTGCCAGGTGGGTTAATTAGATAACTCAAAAACCGTTTGAAGAGATTCGTGGTGGGTTGGGAGAAATTCACGGTTCTTTGGAGCCCATTTTTTACTACCACGCGTGAAAAAAAAACAGAACTTTCAGTTAAATGAGCAGACAGTGATTTAATTCGGCTGTGTGCTGGCACCACCACGTCTTCCACCCTTTGCCACCACATCTTCTACCTTATTCCACCTGTTTGCAAATCATTAACACCTGTTTAAAAACAATCTGAGTTGAATACGACACTGTCTAACTCCATTACAGCTCTTCACAGCTACTCTTTATTCTTCCTTGTTCCGTGGAGGGATGCACAGAGCTGGCCAAGAAGATGCCTGGACTTAATGTTGAAATAATCAGAGAAAATGAATGCAATGATTCTCTTGTTGAGAGACTTTATGCTTATCGCACTGTAGCAGGTCCACAGAAAGACATGCCGTCATTTGTAACCATCCTATAGCCACTTCACATGAATTTTGTGGTTATGGCTCTGCTACATATGGGCAACCTGTTAAGGCTATCCTACTAAATTAATCTTACATCAATATTACTGACGAAAAAGCTCATGTCCATAATGCCTTTACTTCACCAAAGGAGGAGAAATAGAGCAGGCCAGGTTATTGCCATTTTACTTTGGAAAATTTCTTCAAGTTGTAGTTGCCTCTTGAAGGGTTGGAAGGATGTATGATTCACTGATGCAGACTGCTTAT
Organism: Pinus tabuliformis; assembly: GCA_031772625.1. Lineage (NCBI taxonomy): Eukaryota > Viridiplantae > Streptophyta > Pinopsida > Pinales > Pinaceae > Pinus > Pinus tabuliformis. Next base: position 343,923,892 of record CM062808.1, on the reverse strand, counting down.
TCTTGTTGCTCCCTAAAGTCGAATCTAGTTAAATGCCAAACAATAAACTGGTGATAGTGATGTGGAGGATTACATATGAATCCCTTCTGCGTGCATTGGATAGTGTTTTAAGGGACTGAATGCCTCAGTTGGTCTGTTTGTTTTAATTTCAAACAATTGACCCGTTTTCGATGCAATCTGTGATTTGACTTGAATTTTTTTGCTAAAAAAAAAAAATAAATAAATAAAATTTCAAAATTGATGATCGATTGTTTTAGCCACTTTCCGTAGCTCACATAGGGTTTCTGTAGCCAGCACCACTTTCCGCAGCCAGTACCACTTTCCGCAGCCAGCCCAACTTTCCGCAGCTGTTTTGTTAAACTCTAGGTTGCAGGTGTCATCAAGCAAAACAAGTCACATGGGTAGCTGGGGGAATGTTAGTACATGGATGGTGTCCTATTCATTTGGTCAAATTTGATGAAAAAGACCCCGGTCAAAAGGAAGTCAAGTTGAGAGTTATCACAAAGTCGCCACACTAAGTCGCCACACTAAGTCAAGAAAAAATAATAGTTTTGAATCAATGAAATGAATAAGTTATTTGCTCACTTTTCTGAAGGTATTGATTAATTTTGGATTGATGATGAAAGATGAATGGCTAACTTTGTATTCAAGATTTTTAGCTACAGAATTGTGCACATTCCGCAGCTAAAGTCCAATTCCGGAGCCAGAAAAAAACCTCATTGTTCAAATCAGCCTAACTTTTTCATACAAAATCAGATTTTGATGATTTAAGTACCATTGGAAAGATCTCAACAAGATCTACACAATGAGAAATCTATCATCTGAGTTTGAAATGGCAAATAATGAAATAAATTGCTGAAAAAGAAGCAACATCAACTTGGGCACCAATTCCAAAGCAGGTATAAATTCTTTTGATTTTTCCTTTGAGAACTTGTTTCATTAATACAAATTCTTAGTTTTGTGTGTAAATATCATAACTAGAGAGATTGATCACCTCTCTCCTTTGATAATCTTACATTCCATTGCAGAAGAAGTATTAGTTTTTTTTTTTTTTGCAGGTTCCAGAAGGAAGGACAAATGACTACAAGAGAATGGTGTCTCTCTAAGAGACCAATTTGTTTCATAAGCGAATGATCAGCAACAAAGAGGAAATATGCTGATGCAAAATCAGATCCAAACACTCGAAAAACTTTCAGATACTATTGTCTCCATCATATCCATCCATCACATCCATACCTCATCTCATTTTCCTCCATATTTTCCATTTTCATTCACATACGCTTTCCATCTCTTTTTGTCCATTCATAACCCACAAATAAAAGCAAGAGGCTCATTCACATGCTTATTTCCATTTCCATTTCTGTTCTCCATTGCCATTTTCCATTTTCATTTTCCATTCCTTGTCATTTTCATTCCGCAAATAATCCCTGCTTCAATGCAAATTATTGAGTCCATAGTCCTTTGAGTCTAAGTTCTTTGTAAAAACACCTTGAGGCTTGCATGCCTTAATGGCAAGTCCTCATGCTGACAAACAATGGGAATACATTAATGTCCCTTATTCGTTAGATCTTCTAGGTGACTCGACATCAACAAATTCATTCGTACCTAGCAAGATGTGTTTGGGCATCTTGACTCTCATTGTCATCAATGGTGAGAGTTCTCATGTTGACTAGTGGCATACATTAATGGCCACTAAGCCAACAATTTCCTACTATGTTCGACATCAGAACATCTTTTCACATAGTAGGAATTGTGCCAACGAGTTTTGAAGACATGAAGACTACTATTTTCAGCATTTTGGAGCAGGTTCAACAAGTTTTAGTAGAAGCAATAAAAATTCATCTTATCTCTCTATCCATGACTCCTCTTGTTCAGCCACTTGAAGAAGAATATGATCAGAATTTTTCAGCCACCACACATACAACTCATCCATTCCAAAGGGTAAGTGAAGGTACGGCATTTTCTAACTTTTAACCATAGAATTCCATAAAAAGCTAGAATGATAATTGTTGGAAAAACATTTCTCTTCCTCAGTTCATAAAATTGCCAATACCATCAGTTGGGGGGGAATACATTCATATTCATATCTTGCCATGTCCATATCATATTCAGGAGCTCACATACTTCCAACATATATTAATTATTACATTGCTATTATGAGCATACAATGGCTTTTGAAAAAGCGATTAAAGGATAAATTGGATACAAACAAAATCATGGTTGTCACACAAGAACCAACCATCATGCAATCCAATAAAGATATACTTTGCAACAATAATCAAAATATCATTATGCAAAGTTCAAAGATCAAAATAGAAGGCAACAAAAAAAAAAAAGGTTGTAACATAAGAACCAACCATGTTGCAATTCAAGTGAAACACTTTGCAAAAATATGAAGTTATCAAATGATATCATGCAAAGTTAAGCCAAAGCTCAAGGATCAAAAGAGTTAATGTAATATATATTGCATGAGGACATGCAATAGCTTCAGTTGGGGGGTATGTTGAGTCTTGAAAATGTCATTCATTTGCATTATACTTTCACTATTATATCCATTATATCACCTCCATTTCACTACTATGTCACCACATTCATCCCACTTTCATTATCATTGGGCCACCTTTATGTTTTTCCAATCTTTATTATTTCTAAGCCTTTTAAGTGAATTTGTGGTTAAACATTAGAAAATAATGTACATATGCTTATACCTAACAAATGGGTTGAGGTTGTTGACATGTGTAGGTTGAAAGGAGACTTCTAGAAGACCCTTATGTGGCACTCTAAGGCCAAATTCGAATTTGGTTGGAAAGAATCATGGGATCGTGAGGATATGTGTCACATCTCCTAATTGTATTCTAACTCTAAAAAGACATGTGTCTTATCAGTTCCTATTCTGATTAGGACTCTAGAGGTAGAGGGAGAGATTCATGGATTCTCATTAATGAGATGGCTCTCATCTTTTTGTATAAATAGGAGATCTCTCTCCTTCATTTGTTAGTTTTTTTAGTCTTTTTAGTCCCTAGTTCTTAAGTTTGTAGTTCTTCCTTGATGGCTTTTGAAAGCCTTGGAGGACTTTGTTGTACTTTGTACTTTTGAAGAAATTGAATAAAGCTTTGATGTTCTCAACATGGAAGGAGATGTGAAGTAGATGTCATGGAGCATATTAGGATGTAAGGTAGAGTAGATTTCATTTTGTAAATATTGCTTTGTAGAATGTAAGGTAGATTAGACTTTTCATTCATGCAATTTTAATTCATGCAAGTGTGTTTAATTTTGCTTTGATTTAATGACTAGTGGCATGTGTGATCATCTTGTCTATGTTGCTGACCTTTATTTTTCTGTAGTTTGATTTTCATTAGTATCATTTCTTTAACTTGCACTTTACTTTCTGCTCTTAGATATCAAGTTGTTCATCTATTGATGGTTCTTTTTCCACAATCAAATAACTTTATTGGAGCCAAAATATCATTTAGTACAGCTTGGTTTAGTTTGCTTTAAGACTCACGTTGCTGACTTGTTCATAACTGTTCTCACATGATAAATCTAGCTGAAAGGCAAAAAGGTTAAGAAAAGGTTAAAGTAGTGTGATTTGTCTCCTTTATGTAGTGTCACTTAGATTTCATTTTCATTTCAAATCAGCAGCAGAGATACTGGGCCGATGTCATTAGTCCTTTATTTGATGTCTTTATTTTCCTTTAAGCATTTGATTTCATAGGTGGTAGGGGGGCCCTGCCTTGTATAGTTGTCATTTTATTTTTGCATTTTATTTCACCATGTATATTAGCTGTACATAAATTGCTTTCAAGTTGATTGTAGATTAGTGATGCATATAGCCTTTTAATGAACTAATGACGTGATAGAATCATCTTGTCCTTTTGCTGAAGCAGCAAGGATACTGGGTCTCATAGTCATTCTCTCATTATTTGATTATTGCATTTTATTTCAATTGAACTAGTTGCATTAAACACTTTAGAAAAGCAACAAGAACAAAACCCCAAAAACAACATAAACTATAAAACAACGAAGTAAGAGAAAGGTTAACTAAGCACATATGGTGCACCACACTTCATCAGTTTACGATACCCGGATTGATAATTTATGTAGAGCAATTTAAGACATTAAATTGACTAGACACTTGTCATTCCTTCGCAATCTGTGATGTTGCTTATGTGCAGCCCTACTCGGGGCACAACCCGTATAATACCTAATTTATGTGTTATTTAATCTGTTATTACCCAATTACTTAACTTGTGGATGTAAGATTAATGATTGTTACAGTATATTCAGTAATCATAATAGTGTGTGTAATAAACAAACCAATATAGATGTAAATAAGATAATGCACCACAAATACAAAGAAATAAGAATCAAATTCTCTTTATTAATCTTCAATCCTGATTACAGACTCGACATCGCCCTGCACACTCAACTGCAGGGGTCTGCGCACTCAGCTGCAGACTCTACTAGGCCTCTGTGCACTCAACTGCAAAGCCTCTCCCTACCATTACGACCCAAGAACTATTAGACTCTTGCCTTTTGCTTCGCTATCTCATCCTATCCCTTAGATTCTCTATCTTCTTCTCTATTTTCTTTACACATAGAGCCTTGCTCTATTTATATCATTCCATAGTCCGTGGACCATGGGTAGGCCGACATGAAATTACATTACATTACAAAAATTAGGGAAGACAACCCTATGACTCATCCTATACCTCGCGCTCCGCTCCTGCAATTCGTTGAGTCTTACAAAACCTTTGACCAAAAATTGGGCATTGAGCCCTAAAACATGTTGTGGGGGGTTTCCATGCCCAACAAGCCCCCAACACAATCATTGTAACTCGTCCCGAGTCACTCGGCTGGTGAAGTGATCTTGGCACAAATCCCATCCAACTGGTCCCATACTACTCAGAGGTCCGCGACGCACGATTCTGCGGTGTGTTGGACCTACTTCATGCGCTCTTCCGATGCTTCTTTGTGAGGATCCGTTATCTGCATATAGTCCCTGTATCTGTGAAAGCCTGCCCTCAATATTGGCTGTAATGGTGAAGGCCTCATCAATCCAAGGCTAAACGCGCACTTTGAGAAGTGCCTCTTTCTGTCTTGCAACATCTACCTGTGCTTTCAGTGCCCTTGCTTACTGCATCTTTTCTAGCCATTGGTTGAGGATGACTATCTGTGCAGTTCCCCTTACACTGTCATATTGTTCCTCTAGTTCACGCACCTCTGTTTCCAGGCGCTGTATTTTTGGGTCCTCCTACAAGGATGTGAGGACGTCAAAAGCTTGGTCCAACATGCCAGTACAGTCTTGCACTTCCCATCTAATTTCTTCCAGTCATGTTTGAATCATGCTAACGCATTGTTCTTTGACTTCCGAAGGAGTGGAAGGCTATGCCTTCAGCCATAGCTCAACAATCTGGAGGTTTAGCTCTAGCTGTACCCATGTTGTTTCCTCGCGCGCGGTTCAGACTCCACTTGCCAGATAGTAGATTTGCATCTCTGTGGGTAGGTTTGTAGCGATGGAAAATTCTAGAACGCGCCATCATGCTTCATCAACTGTTTGCACGATCTGCTGATTCTATGACACTTGTTGATCACACTGCGGACTGAGTTGTTCGATGTTTATCTTTTGCTCACTCAATACCTAGATCACATGACCCTTCCTTGTGCAAAGTTCTATTGTGATGCCATCCTGTAGTTGATACAATGTGTCTCATGAAAAGGCAGCCAAATTAAGGCCCATTCCCTTGATCCTGCTAACCACGACTCTATCATCCTCGTTCTCCGTTGTTAGCGCTCCTTCAGGTAGCAATATAGTATTGGCCATCTTTTCGCGTAGCAGTTTTTCTCCTGATGTCGTGCCTGTTGCGACGTGGGTAGACAAGGTACCCTCCTGTGGGGTCTGCACCTATAATTCCTGCACCTACGCCCTTAGGGCCCCCAACACAATATACTGCTCCGACATGACTTTGTGGAGCGCTTCCTTGGTGACATCACAAACCATTTCACCGATGTCTTAGAGGTCACCTTCCATTAATGTGATTGGGTTGATGGCCAATTTGGAGGCCTTGACCTTTTTCTGTGGACCCAATCTCTCTGTGATGCCCGAGCTTTTGAGTTGGGTGGAAGTTGTGCCTAGGTCCGCGCCCTCTCCTACAGGGTTTGTGTCCTCTGTTTCCTATTTTGTAGATAATTTCTGGCCTTCCCCGGCCTGCATTGTTGTGGCCCCTACTATCTACACTGTTGTTGCTGCTTCGACGACCTTTGTCTGCTCCACAACTCCCTATGCTGCCTCGCGGACTATCCTTACCTCGGCTGCCACTTTTTTGTTGTGCCTCTTCTTCACCAGCTGTGTGACGCGCAGCTTGGATTCCTCCTTTATTTTCTGTGCTGCCACCATTTCTAATTCTACTAAATCCGAGGTGCACCACTCAGGAGGCCATGTCTCTAACACTGTAAAAATTGCATCATCCGTGGCGATGAATGGGAGCTTGGTCCACTGCTGCGTCGAATCTTTACGCGCTTTGATGTAGACATTATACATGTCCACCTTGAAGTCTGCAAAACTCTGCAGACTGTTGTACACCATGGGGGATAGGTGCAACCTCCTATTGATCCACATACAGATGCTCGCCTCCATGAGCACCCAGAAAATCTTTGTGTCGTGAATCTACTTTGCTTCCTTGGTAGCTCAGAGCGACGCGTACTTCTCGGCCTCAAGTAAGTCATGCTCAATCTCCGGGAACTAGTTGTCCTCTGTTAGTTCACCCATAACCAACAACATGGACAAGAGCAAGCACGCATAGTGGAAGGTCTTACCCTGCTCCTCGGCCTCCTTGCAGTTGACCAAAAATTCTTCACAGAGGAACTCAGCCTAGTTGAATTGGACTACCTCCACGCATTGTTTAGCCAACGCAATCACCAGCGCTAGTACTTCATCGGCGCAGAATTTTCACATTACCTTGCTGACCGGGAGTTGGGTGGCGATGCACAACCCTTTATCCTTGATACTAGTGATGGCATAACCCCTCTTTTTCTTTTCCAGCTTGTATTTGGCCTTCATGGCTTCCGTGAGAGCCAAATCACTGCTTTTTCTTGCTATTATCGCAAGGTCTTTTCCCTTACAGGGAAGCCGGGAAATTCGGTGAATGAGAGACACACTAATGGGAATAGGCTCCTCCAGCCATAAGTACCCATCATGCACCAGGAAAAGCAGCTGCCTGATGACGAAAATTGTCATGGGCACAAATTGAAAAAGTGGTATCCACAACAAATGTAGCAACCCAGCCTTCTCCACACCGTGCAGCCATTTCCATGGCTCTAACGTAATTATTGGCCCCTCTGTGGTCTGCTTCATGAGGCTCTCCATCTCTAAGTGTGGGAACTTCTCGCTGTCTGCGAGGTCCCAGTCTTCAAACTTCATTGTGGGCATGCGGCCCAGGGGCGGGCCCTCAAACACAACTCCATTAGGAAGGAGCAGGGTCTGGAGTACGCTCTTCATGGCATCCATATCCCTTGGTATCTTGGTCTTCCCTTTTCGCGGAGGAACATACTCAGGAAATTTCACTACATAGTGCATCAGCTGGATATCCTCCTCTACTTCCTCTCCTTCCTCTACCTCAATGATTAGAGCCTATAAATCCTCCTCCTCTTCATCTAACTCAATGGTGACAACTTTGCCCTTTTCTTCCATTGAGAGCTTACTGAACTGCGGATTCCTTGGGGAAATCTGGACTAGTCCCGCGGCCTACTTATATTTCTTTGGTCTCAGCGCCTGAGGTGATTTTGCGATTTCTGGTGCAACCCCAGTCTCTTCGGAAATATCATGTACCATGTGGGTCGGCGCGACCTCACTGGTGGTTCCTTCCTCAAATCCCAAACCTGGCCTGGTAGCTGTCATCTTGTCCATCTTGTATGCGGTCTTTCACGAACTTAGGGGCTCGGATATCGCTCAGTGCTCAACACTCTGTGTTCTAATCAACTGCTCAAATCTCAAGTGAACAAGTGTTGTCTCGTGGCCAACCTTTGGAGTTTTATAGTGTCTTTTGAATTCAAATTCGACCATTCCCCCCAATTTTGAGCCATCAATGCTTTCTTGGTGGCATATTTTCCCAAATCTTTCCCATAATTCGCGTCCTGCCGCCCTCTCCATTTTTCCTTAAAGCAGACATCTCGTCATGAATAGTGACACCAACGGTCACTTCGTAGCTTATCCACGTGGCAGCGCTATCCCTCATGGGTGGGTGAAAACCTTGGGATATGTTGATTCTGCGCGCAGGTCCCTTATCGCGCAGTTTCAAAACAGACTTCTTTATAGTCACACACTCTCTTTCAACTGCCTGCAGAACTGAGACTGTACTTCCAACGGCTAATCAGAGGGTCGCACCATCTGTACGAGGCTTCATCTTGTCTTCTCGTATAGTCCGCAGGGAATCCTCAATTGTCCTCACGACAACTGGCACTGTGCATTCTACCGTATGTAGTGCACTCCCCTAGTTACTGCATTTGGTGAGATACAATCGTAGCCATGGCAGCAGAGTCATAAATTCTTGGCTATAGTCTTCTAAGTCAATGGTACGATCATCTGCACCTTGCCTTGTCACCCTTGGTCTATCGACGCAACATGCTTGCTTGATCTCGTTTTCCAGCCTTGTGACCTCTACATCCATCAAAAGGCTTTTCTTCCTCAGTCGTACCTATTCTTTTTTGAGTTCGCGAAGTCTAAGGTTCCCTCACCAAATGGCTTCCTAAAGCCTTATGTGTTCGACCTCGTGTAGCTGTGTGATTTCTTTGTCATGGGCTTCGCGCACTATCACATCTGCGGGCGCTATTACGTGCGGGTTCCCTTTTTCATTTTCTTCAAAAATTATGATCCTTACTCTGTTCCGCACCTTTGGAATCACTTATGTGATCAGGGTTTTACACATGGACCCATAGGCCCATCGGACCGCTAGTATGTGCAGGTCCCAATTAGTGTGTCTCGCCTGGTGAACCCTGTGTAGTACTTCGCACACCGTATCGAATGCTTCCTCATGGATAATTGGTAATGTGCATCGCCTTTTCTACTACTGCATTTTGTCCTAATTCTCTATTCTAGGAGTGGTGTGCACAAGTGCAGGATGTACGGAATATGTCTGTACCCATCAGGAAAGGTGGGTGTACAAGTTGTCCCACCCCTGGTGACTGGCTCTCATCCTGAGTTGGGGTTTTCGAAATTGTAGGCACATCATCCTTCGGCATTCAAAACTTCCTTGATGCGTACCCCACCATCGTGCAGGCGTTGCGCACAGTGCCTGTTAGCACTGCTATGCAAAAGCATCAAAAATGAATTCAAACACTCTCAAAGGCTGCAAATACTTTCATAATCATGCCGAAGGAACCATTGAGGCTGTCAAGATCCTCATTGTTGGGCCAAAATGATCTATCGGGAGGCCTGAAACACTCCGAGACAAGCAAAAATTCAAAATCGCAGGCCTAGCAGTTCAAATGAGCGACAGCCGTTTGATCCGGCCGATCATCGGTCCAGATCGAATCGGCGGGTCGCAATCGGAGGAGGCAGATCGGCGGGTCATATCACATCGGGGAATGGCAGCGGCAGTGATGTGGTATCACCGATGAGCGATCGCCGATATCGCATCGGCATATCGCTATCGGCATTTCAATGGAGCATGGCCTGTGCATATATGAGTGACCGCCGATGGGCCGGACCCGGCGACCATACAGCGTTGTCCTCTATAGTGTTTTCGGGTCCGCAGTGTTCGCTGATATCGCATCGGCATTTCGCTGTCGGGGCTGCCAAAGTGGACAAGGTCTTTACCATCAGTTATGTGCCGATGCGATGGGCCGGATCCGATGGATGTACAGAGGTCCATTTTATAAATTTCAAATCCGCGCTTAAGCCATTTTCAATGATTTTGGGCGCATTTTTGTGCTTAATGAAATATAAAGAAAATACAAAAGAAAGCTTATGGCAAGCACTGATCGTTGATGGGGTTCACGCCAGATAGGGTTCTAAGAGGCCAAATATATATATTTCAAGTCCACCAAAGCCGACTTTTCATGTTTTGCGGCAGTTTTGCAGTGGCGCGGAAATCATTAATGCAAGCATACAATAGTACAGCACAATAGGCAGCTGCCTTCAATTGACAGTATGGCCTAACCGGAAGCAAGGCGTGCCTCAGATAGATCAACATTTATCAGTCATGATTGACCCGTGGTTGGGACTTTCAAGTCCATATGAGGCATTGTGGGCGGGAATGAATAGTGTAGCAGTGTTTCACTGTTGTCAAGCCAGGCAGTCATATTGGAGTCGTTCAAGGATTCAACAGCAACATTTAATCAGCAGTATGGCCGAGGAGGAAATAGGACGCCACAGTTCCAGTCAAAGCATTCATTGGTTATGGGACTTGCCCATACTTAGTCCCACCTGCCCTAGAAGGATCACAGAACACCAGAGAGGGACAAATTTATTCAAAGCACGGCCAGATTTGTACCAGAGGTCCATTCTTGAATGTAAATATGGTTGGTGGGCATTTATAGGCCCCTCCACGTATTGTTCAGCAGAGATATTTTGTATTGTAACAGTATATATACCCAGAACAGAGATGTAAAGGGATGATGAGTGTTTGATGAATGAGAGCTTATTGTAGCCTTTTAACCTCTGGAGACTGTAAATACTATGAGACCTGCAGCTTCTGGTCTTGATTTCTATTAATACAAGCTTCTTTTGCTATCACCTGCTCACTTTCCACTTCTTCTTCTTGTTCTAGGCTGTGCCTGCTTGCATTTATTTGATGTGCTGTGAATATTTGGCATCTGAGGGGCTGTCATCCCACCTCTACGTTTAAAATTTATTAGTTCATTGAAAATTGTTTGCAGGTTGCTATTGTTCGATAGCAGAGAGCTATCATCCTCACTGTCTATTAAATAATAGTCGTGCAGATCCTCTAACTGATTGCAGCTGGCCATCACAGAGTTCTGTGCATCTACTGGTGCAATCAGTCTTCTCCATCATCACTTCAAACTTAAGCTGTGAGTAGTTGGTGGTTGAAAGCCTTGTAGTTTGGGGGTCTTCACCCATGTCTGGGGTAATTCATAGTAGGAGTGGTTATCTGGCTTAAAGGTGCTGCACATCTTCCATTTATCCATCATTTTATCCAACAAAGCTGCTGAATTTTTAATGTTCCTGAGCATCACTGATTTACAACCTAGGTGAGTTTCTTGGGGTGATAACATTAATTGGCGCCGTTGCCGAGGAGAGGAGAGTCGAAGCTCAGCTTCCCTGGGAAACGACACAGCTTCAAGCTTTGATGACAGACAAGGTTTGAACACATAGTTTGGTTGTAATCATCTGTCTGGCGACTCCACTGGAGGAAGGCCATCCTTTGGCGACTCCACATTGAAGTTCTGGCACAGTTTGTGAGGCATACTAGAAGAAATCCGCAGAAGTCTCCAGCTGTCCCAGTGCCTGACCCTGAAAAGATTGTTAACCCGAAGAAAACATCGCAGAAAGGAGCATCAGGATCAGGTAAGCCCAAGAAGTCTAATTTGTCTCTGTATGAGGAGTTTTTAGTTGAAGATACACAGTTTGAAGATTTAGAGCCTAGTACTGTTAAGGAAGAAATACCTACAGAGATTCATAAAGATCCTTCTCCATTTAATTCCCCTTTGAATCTGAGTCCGAAGAAAGTTTCCCATACTGTCCAAAACATCCCAATATCATTCCCATCCATTACATTATCTCCTACTGCTCCATCTGTTAGTATTCGTCCGCATATTCCAAACATGGCAGGACAGCAAGCACCTACTAGGATTGAAAGGATTGTTGCTGCTAGATATGGACCTTTGATATTGCCTACACCTTTAAATGCCATGCCTACAGGAGAATATCAAAAATATATGCCCAAATTTACTGGAACAGAGGGAGTGACAGCAGAAGAACACCTTGAAGCTTTTTACAGTTATGCTGATAATTTAGACATAATTGAGAATGATGTATGGATGAGAGTTTTTGTTCAGAGTCTTGATGGAGAGGCTAGGAAGTGGTTTAGAGAATTACCCCAGAGATCTATAACAGATATAGAAGCATTAGATGAGGCATTTTTGAAGCAATGGGGAGATAAGAAGGACTTGCTGTATTATCATACAGAGTTTGGAAACTTGAAAAGAGAAAAGGGTGAGTCTTTGCCTAACTTTAATAAAAGATTTAATAGAATGTATAATAAAATGCCATCTGAGGTAAAGCCTACCCCTACTGCTGCCAAACTCACATATGCCAATGCTTTTGATTCTGACTTTTGCTTATTGTTGAGAGAAAGACGATGTGCTACGCTGGGTGATATGCAAGAGGCAGCCTTGGAGGTGGAATCAAATATTATGGCAGCAGAAAAGTTAAAGAGTCAAGGTGACAGAAGAAGGCCAAGAGGTGAGGCTTCTTCTTCCACTGCATCAACTTCCGAGCCTAAGTTAGACAAAATGACCAAAATGATAGAGTCATTGGCTACTGAAATTTCTAAGTTAAAGGTTGATCAGACCCCAGGAAAAACAAGGCAGCAAAACACATTTGTCCCAAGAAATCCAAACCCATTCAGGAAAGCAAATGAGCAGCTACAGATCATGCAAAGGGGTGAAGAAGCAAGAGAAGATCATAAGGTAAAAGCTCCCTTTCAGAATACAGTCATGGAGGGGCAACAATCTGAAGAAGATGAGGATGAAATCCACTGCTTGGAGGATAAAGGTAGTGTTGCATTTTTTACATTGGCTGAATATGAAGAGTCATTGCTGCAAGAGAAAAACAGCCAGAGGTGGGACAGTGGTGTTGTTCTGCAGTCTAGTGAGCAACAGCAAAGATATAATCTAAGATCCAATGCAAAGAATGTCAAAGAAAATGTTGTGCAAGAAGCAGGTGCTCGAACAGTGCCACAAAATAGTAGGCAAAGAAGACCAACAGTTGATCCTATCACCCTCAGAGCTCCAGTTCAAGAGGTAAAAACTGCTGATACAGTATCCTCTTCTTTTAGATTTGAGTCAGAAATTCAGAAATTGAAAATAGCTGTGCCTATTGCTGAGTTGGTGAAGAGTGAATTATTTAGGAAGCCCATCTTTAAAGCCCTTGAGCTAGAGCCTAACCAACCCTCCATTGACTCTGTCAATTTGCAAGACGACAAGCCTGATATTGTGCTTAGCCCTATGATTGAACCTGCAGATGATGCTTCTCCATCTTTTTATGTTTCATTAACTATCCATGATAAAATCCTCCACAATTGCCTGCTAGACACAGGGGCCAGCCACAATCTAATGCCAAAAACCGTCATGGAAGGGTTAGGCCTTGATATCACTAGACCTTATCATGATTTGTTCTTGTTTGATTCAAGGAAGGTAAAATGCCTTGGATTAATTAAGGATCTGGCTATTACCTTAACCCAGCTGCCCATGAAAAGTATGATGATGGATATAGTGGTGGCTGATGTTCCTCCTAAGTTTGGTATGCTGTTGTCTAGAGGGTGGATTAAGAGACTAGGAGGGACATTACAGAATGATCTGTCTTATGCAACTGTTCCAGTGTTTGGAGGAGAAAGCAGGAGGTTATATAGAGAAGCACAGCTAGCATATGTTATTAGTGATGAGAAGAATCCTACAAACCATCCCATATATGCAGTGGACACTGACTTTGGGGCTTGCATCCTTCAAATAGAAGAATCTCAGAAGGCTGCATTGCATATCCGGAAACCAACAGCTCAGGCTGAACATGATACGGGTGGTCAGATTTGGGAAATGTTTTTTGATGGAGCATGTACCAAGGAGACTGCAGGAGCAGGGGTGGTGCTAGTGTCCCCACAACAAGAAATAGTTCAGTTATCTCTAAAGCTGGTTTTTCAGGTGACAAACAACGTAGCAGAATATGAAGCACTGCTGTTGGGCCTTCATGAAGCCAAAGATAGAGGAATAAAAAATCTGAAGGTATTTGGAGACGTTGATCTGATAATTCAGCAAGTAAACAGAACGTTCCAAGCAAAGCATCCAAGGCTGAAAGCCTATAGAGATGAGGTATGGAGAGTCAAATAGTTCTTTGATTTTTTCTACATTTCATATATTCCTAGAGCCCAAAATCAGCTTGCTGATTCCCTTGTTGTCTCTGCTAGTTTGTTCATCCCTCCATCGCCTCCCAAACTAGTTTATGAGGTACAAATGAAGTATAGACCCTCTGTGCCTGATAATGTCCACCATTGGAAGGTTTTTGATGATGATAATGAGTTAAGTAGGTTCCTTCAAGTCATTGATGAGTTCTCTGAAATGCAAATTGACCAAAACAATGATGCTTTGTTAGAAGATCCCAAGTCCCAGCTTAGAAATAAAATTGGCAAGAATAGCATAGTCCAGCTTCCTAGTAACCATATTCCTAAAGGTCTAATTCCTCTTGAGAGATTGTTTGAGCACAATGATGTGCCTTACAAAGCTGCCCAAAAAGAAGATCAGTCTCAAGTTTGCAAGCATGATATAGGAGGTCCAGGTCAGCCCAAATTCATGAATTTGTCCACTAAGCTATCCGCTGATCAGAGTGCTGAATATCGCAAATTAATGAGGAAATTTGCTGATGTGTTCGCTTGGGAGTACAGTGATCTGAAAACATATGACAGGAGTATAATACAGCATAAAATTCCACTTGAAAAAGGCACTACTCCTTTCAAACAAAAGCTGAGGCCAATGAACCCTATGCTCCTTCCTCTGGTCGAGAAAGAAATTAAAAAGTTGTTGGCTGCCAAAATTATAGTGCCTCTCAGATATTCTAAATGGGTGGCCAATCTGGTTGTTGTGAGGAAGAAGAATGGAGAAATCAGACTGTGCGTTGATTTCCGGAACCTAAATAAGTGCTCCAAAAAAGATAATTATCCCTTGCCCAAAATGGAGCATTTGTTGCAGTAGGTCTCAGGTGCCAAAGTGATGTCTTTCATGGATGGGTTTTCAGGCTTCAATCAAATCGATGTGCATCCAGATGATCAAGAAAAGACAGCATTTACCACTCCTTGGGGCACGTTCATGTATGCAAAAATGCCATTTGGGCTAATGAACGCTGGGGCCACCTTTTAGCGCGCTATGGATA
Organism: Pinus tabuliformis; assembly: GCA_031772625.1. Classification (NCBI taxonomy): domain Eukaryota; kingdom Viridiplantae; phylum Streptophyta; class Pinopsida; order Pinales; family Pinaceae; genus Pinus; species Pinus tabuliformis. Next base: position 343,908,795 of record CM062808.1, on the reverse strand, counting down.
TTGCTTTTGTGGGAGAAAAGGATAAATTCGTGCTGATATATCTTGATGACATAACTGTTTATTCCGGCAGCCACCATGATCATTTACAGCATTTAAGACAAGTGTTTTTGAAGTGCAGAAGGTTTGGGATTTCACTCAATCCCAAAAAATCTCATTTCGCTTTAGAAGAAGGCAAACTGTTGGGGCATGTAGTGTCTGCTGCAGGTGTTCAGATTGACCTAGAAAGGGTAAAAGCAATTCAGGCCTTGACTCTTCCACGATCAAAGAAAGATATACAGTCTTTTCTTGGCAAAATCAACTTTGTAAGGAGGTTCATTCCTAATTTTGCAGAGCTAGTCAAGCACATAACCTCCATGTTGAAAAAGGGAGCAGAGGTGAAGTGGACTGATGCGGCCAGAAGATCTTTTGAGTCCATTAAGATGGCTATTGTGGAAGCTCCCACTTTAATAAGCCCTGATTATAGCAAGGAATTTCATCTGTTTTCATTTGCCTCCAAGGATACCATTGCAGTTGTCCTGTTACAGCAAGATGAAGCAGGTCAAGAGCATCCAGTTGCCTTTTTCAGCAAAAATCTGAGGGATGCTGAACTAAGGTATGATATTATTGAAAAGCAGGCTTATGCGCTTATCAAATCTTTAAAGGCTTTCAGAGTATACATATTGCATTCCAAAATAGTTGCATATGTCCCTTCTGCCGCAATAAAGGATGTTTTAACGCAGCCTGATGCCGATGGAAGAAGAGCGAAGTGGATTGCAAAAATAATAGAATTCAACATAGAGCTGAAACCCACCAAGCTGGTAAGAGGTCAGGGGCTTGCTAAGCTGTTGGCTGAAGAAAATTGCAGATCTTTGGACATTGATTTCTTGTTCAATGTAGCAGAAATTGGCCAAATAGAAGAACATGAAACAGCCGAAGCGCAGAAAGGACAGTCAGTGGCCGAGAACCTAGCTTCATGTAGCTGGTATGCTGCAATAATAAATTTCCTGCTAAAGTTAGAAGTTCCTTCAGAATTTTCTCAAAGTCAAGCAAGAACGTTAAAGCTCAAGGCAACGAAATATTGCATCAATGGTAGCTTGCTTTATTGGAGGGATCCATCTGGAGTGCTTTTAAGATGCCTGGATAAACAACAGTCAATAGAACTTATGCAGCAGTTCCATGACAGCATGTGTGGAGGACATCATTATTGGAGGACAACAGCCCAAAAGATTCTCAGAGCTGGGTACTATTGGCCCTCTCTATTTTCTGATGTATTTGCTTTTGTTAAATCTTGTGACAGGTGCCAGAGATTTGAAGGTAAGCAGCAGTTGAAATCCCTGCCCCTAAAGCCAATCATTGCGAAAGGACATTTTCAGCAGTGGGGCTTGGATTTCATTGGTGAAATCAACCCACATTCCAGTGGCCAGCACAGGTGGATATTAGTCGCCACTGATTATTTTACAAAATGGATTGAAGCAATCCCAACAAGGAAGGCTGATCATAATGTGGTAATGAAATTTTTATCAGAAAACATTTTCAGCAGATTTGGTTGCCCACATAAGCTTATAACAGATAATGCAGCAGCCTTCAAGGCAAAAGAGTTGGTGGAAATGTGTGATTCAATGGGCATTAAACTTGTTCATTCCACCCCCTATTACCCCCAAGGGAATGGTCTAGCAGAATCCTCTAATAAAAGCCTGATCGGGATTATAAAGAAGCTATTAGAGGAAAATAAGAAGAATTGGGATGCCAAGCTCAAATATGCACTTTGGGCAGATAGAGTGACTATCAAAAGATCCATAGGTTGCTCTCCCTTCAAGCTGATATATGGTACTGATGTTGTTTTTCCCATTCAACTTACCCTCCCTGTGGCAAAGCTGCTCCGAATAGCGCAGAATGAAGAAGATGATATGGCCAACAGAATTACTGACTTAACAGAATTATATCAGATCAGAGAGCAGCTGATTGAAAAGGCTACAACACATCAACAAAAGGTCAAGGAAGCCTTTGACAAAAAGTCAAAAAGTAACAATTTTCAAGTTGGAGATTTGGTCATGAAATGGGACGCTTTTAAAGAAAAGAAAGGAAATCATGGGAAGTTTGATGCTCTCTGGACAGGTCCTTTCATCATTTCACGGATTCAAGGGAACAATACCTTCATACTGGAAAGTATGGGAGGAGAAACAGTATTTGATGGCCCAGTTAATGGGCGATTTCTGAAGAACTATGTGATTTAAGGTCTTTTGGACTTAAAAGATGTAAATATTCTTCTTTTATCAGTTTTTAGTATAGCTGTAATAGACTCCATGCCCAATGGAACACTAGGAATTTTGGCTAATTTGTTTGTTGCTGGAAAGGCATTGATCTGCAGGTTCTTGAGACCTCACAGGGAGGATCTCATCCCCAGAAGGAGCCAGTGTTAGCACTGCTATGCAAAATCATCAAAAATGAATTCAAACACTCTCAAAGGCTGCAAATACTTTCATAATCATGCCGAAGGAACCATTGAGGTTGTCAAGATCCTCATTGTTGGGCCAAAATGATCTATCGGGAGGCCTGAAACACTCCGAGGCAAGCAAAAATTCAAAATCGCAGGCCTAGCAGTTCAAATGAGCGACAGCCGTTTGATCCGGCCGATCATCGGTCCAGATCGCATCGGCGGGTCGCAATCGGAGGAGGCAGATCGGCGGGTCATATCGCATCGGGGAATGGCAGCGGCAGTGATGTGGTATCACCGATGAGCGATCGTCGATATCGCATCGGCATATCGCTATCGGCATTTCAATAGGAGCATGGCCTGTGCATATATGAATGACCGCCGATGGGTCGCACCCGGCGACCATACAGCGTTGTCCTCTATAGTGTTTTCGGGTCCGCAATGTTCGCTGATATCACATCGGCATTTCGCTGTCGGGGCTGCCAAAGTGGACAAGGTCTTTACCATCAGTTATGTGCCGATGCGATGGGCCAGATTCGATGGATGTACAGAGGTCCATTTTATAAATTTCAAATCCACGCTTAAGCCATTTTCAATGATTTTGGGCGCATTTTTGTGCTTAATGAAATATAAAGAAGATACGAAAAGAAACTTATGGCAAGCATTGATCGCTGACGGGGTTCGGGCCAAATAGAGTTCTAAAAGGCCAAATATATATATTTCAAGTCCACCAAAGCCAACTTTTCATGTTTTGCGGCAGTTTTGCAGTGGCGCGGAAATCATTAATGCAAGCATACAACAGTACAACACAGTAGGCAGCTGCCTTCAATTGACAGTATGGCCTAACCGGAAGCAAGACGTGCCTCAGATAGATCAACATTTATCAGTCATGATTGACCCGTGGTTGGGACTTTCAAGTACAGATGAAGCATTGTGGGCGGGAATGAATAGTGTAGCAGTGTTTCACTGTTGCCAAGCCAGGCAGTCATATTGGAGCCGTTCAAGGATTCAACAGCAGCATTTAATCAGCAGTATGGCCGAGGAGGAAATAGGACGCCACAGTTCCAGTCAAAGCATTCAATGGTTATGGGACTTGCCCATACTTAGTCCCACCTGCCCTAGAAGGATCGCAGAACACCAGAGAGGGACAAATTTATTCAAAGCACGGCCAGATTTGTACCAGAGGTCCATTCTTGAATGTAAATATGGTTGGTGGGCATTTATAGGCCCCTCCACGTATTGTTCAGCAGAGATATTTTGTATTGTAACAATATATATACCCAGAACAGAGATGTAAAGGGATGATGAGTGTTTGATGAATGAGAGCTTATTGTAGCCTTTTAACCTCTGGAGACTGTAAATACTATGAGACATGCAGCTTCTGGTCTTGATTTCTATTAATACAAGCTTCTTTTGCTATCACCTGCTCACTTTCCACTTCTTCTTCTTGTTCTAGGCTGTGCCTGCTTGCATTTATTTGATGTGCTGTGAATATTTGGCATCTGAGGGGCTGTCATCCCACCTCTACGTTAAAATTTATTAGTTCATTGAAAATTGTTTGCAGGTTGCTATTGTTCGATAGCAGAGAGTTGTCATCCTCACTGTCTATTAAATAATAGTCGTGCAGATCCTCTAACTGATTGCAGCTGGCCATCACAGAGTTCTGTGCATCTGCTGGTGCAATCAGTCTTCTCCATCATCACTTCAAACTTAAGCTGTGAGTAGTTGGTGGTTGAAAGCCTTGTAGTTTGGGGGTCTTCACCCATGTCTGGGGTAATTCATAGTAGGAGTGGTTATTTGGCTTAAAGGTGCTGCACATCTTCCATTTATCCATCATTTTATCCAACAAAACAGTTGAATTTTTAATGTTCCTGAGCATCACTAATTTACAACCTAGGTGAGTTTCTTGGGGTGATAACAGTGCCCACTTCAGAGCACCAAACCGCTGTTGTTCTGGTATTGCGCTTTCGAATTTGTTCAGGAATTCATCTATCACTGTCAACCCATCATACCTATGTAGATCCCTTGCATCTGTTGTTACACAATGCAGTGATCTTATCATCATGTTGCAATTGAGTGTGGTTACCTCATGTAACCGGTTCTGCCATCGTTCTACTTCTTCATCTGAATCCAAAGTGCAGGAGCTGTCGCGCTCCCATGAAATCCTACCATCTGCTGTCGGATTCACCCAATCCTCTTCTCACGTGGTTATCTTGTAGATGCAATCGACATTGTCATCGCTATCATTGTCGTGCACCGGTTCAGTGTATCGTGATTCTTTGGCTAGATCTAGCAGTACTACTATGCGTAGTGACTTGTTTTCAAAGATCATTTTGCACTTGTTCAGATTTATGACTCTATTCATATTTGTGGCCCAGTCTATTCCTAGTAGCACGGGATAGGGATTACTGTCATCGAAAATCTCTATTACTTCAAAATCCACCTGCACGCTCGCACCTTCAATATCTACTGTCACCCCTTGCAATCTTCCCATGGGCAATATCTTCTGTTGGTTCACCATTCGTAACTGAATAGGAGACCATTGTAGCGCGGGTCCGCCCATGCATTCCTATGTTTGTTTTTACAATACATTTGCATCCGATCCAAGATCAAGGATTACCTGATCCATTTCATACTCGACGATTGCACAGTCAACCTCATTTCCCTTCCGGTGTGCAATCCCTGATTCCTAAGTTTCTGGACCACACGTGGTTCTCCTGACCCCGCACATCTAGTGATAAGTTCTTGTAGTCCTTTGACTGCCTTGTTGTCGTGCAACAGTTTCATGCATGTCTCCATAAAGGTAGTGAGCACTGAAGGATCCATTCCTGGTTCTAGTTGATCCTTACTACCTAAAGTGGAGGCCTCCGTTAAGCTCTTCTTAGCTTCCATGAATGTCTCCTTCGTGCATTCTAAATCAAACTTGGGTTCCTTTGTAGGAGCCGTGCGAACCCACGCACTTTCTTCTGATTGCTTCCCCTTATCATCCCACATGGTCATACCGCTCCTGAGCATCATGTTTACATTCGGGTCTTCTTCGCGCGACTCAGACCTCATCATTTGTAAATTGTGAGTCGGAGGGGGCTGGAGTACCCCTTTTTCGCGCATCCTTGTGATCAGCGAATGGCAGTCTTCTGTCTCATGATCAAACTGAGTAAAATAAAAACATGATATCCTTGTCAGGTTGGTACAATCGCGGGCATAGTTCCCTAGCCCTCCACAATTGTAACAAATTAGTTGTCTGTGACCCCTTCCTAGTCCCATTCTACCTCGTCCTTGACCGTGCCCCTGAAATCCAGTGCGCGCCATCCCTACATTTGGGTCGATGGCTCGCGTTTTGGTCTACACCCTGTAGGCAGGGGTTTGATCCATCATTAGTTCGTAACTTTGGCAGGTGCGTTCATCGTGGCCTACCGACGTGCATAAATTACACAATAATTGTTGGGACATCCACATATACTTTTGCAACAAATGACAATTATCTGTAGTGTGTTTCCCTCCTATTTGATAGATTTCACACCACAATGCAGGTACCAAGCTCATCCTTTCCTGTGCCTCCGGTCTCAATGACATTGACCCTCCTCTTTCCAAGTAGTTCACAAACACTGGACAGTGATCCTTGTCGTGCCCTTGGCCTTTGCATTTTATGCACCATACTTCCTCACGTGCCTCTGACCGAGGTGTCCTGTCCCGTTTCAAACTTTTCATTTCCAGACACAGGTTCTACAGTTGCATGTGGATTTGTTGGACTCCTAACTCAGGATCTTGTATAGGAGTCTCATGTAATCTCATTGCCCTCTCCAATGCTTCAGCCTGGGTGGAAAGTTTCTTTTGTGAAAGCGTCGTCCTTAAGTGCGGTGTCAGAGATGCTATAAACCATGTGTGATGTTGTCCATCTGTCAACATCATATTGGCTTCGCGAATCGTACTCTTCAGCCTTTGGTCTAGATACCAGGGGGGTCTCGCCCAGGAGCATCGCGATCTCCTTAAACCAGATGATTAATTGTGTTTACAACTTTGGCCTGCTAAATTCCCTATTCAGCGCAGCCCGAACCTCTGTGATTCCTGTGTTTGGGTGGTCATTAGAATACTTGATATACCATGTTAATGCGCAATCCTGTAGTGCACTCACCAGCGTAGCCTTCTTAATATTTTCATCCACGACGCCTTGTGCTTCCCATACTGCTCTTACCATGAACCAGAATTGGTTTGGATCTTCATTCCCCACTCCTCTGAATACCGGTAGTTTGATCACACTTTCCATACTGAACTATGGTGGTGGCGGAGGTGGGGTGGGTGGAGATGGAGGTGAGGAGGGTGAAACGAGTGGCGATGTGGGTGGAGGTGGTAAATGCGGAATTCGCTGCCTTATCAAACTGACCGCGCTTCTCGAAGAAACCTTCGCAAGCTCTTCCTCACTCTCCCGCGAGGGTGAAATTAAGGGACTGGTTTCTAATCCTTCACTACTTCCACTTTTGTAGATCTTCCCGCTCCACGTAGTCCCAAACATTAATTTATTTGCATAACCCACTTTTCACACAATAGCATTTTAATCCAAGTGTTCAAAGATTTAATATACTTACCTCGCGGTCCCTTGAGGAAACGTCGCTCCACCTCACTGTAGCTAATGGTCGTGTCTACGCAAACTCAGTGATAAATCCTCCTATTATCCAGTCGAGCCAATGGTCCACAGCTCACATGATCTTATCTTCTAAAGCTTCTAGTCTGCGCACTAATTTTGGAGTCCACACTATTGGTTTGTCGAGCCTACACCTTCCCTGGTTGTCTGCTAACTTCGCAATCCACTCATATAGATCAGAAGGAAAGGATGCAAAGAAAATCTCATGGATTTCCGTATACAAGTAGTGTTTCAACCACTGTTCCTCAGATACTCGCAAAGTTCTGTTTTCCTGTGTCGTGAACTCGTGAATCTTCTTGTCCAACCACTCTTCAATTTCTTTCTTTGTTGGATTCTAGTGGCACGACATTAGACATCCCTTATGCAGATCCTGATCCCGGCAACGAAACCATTTTTTGGCTTCTGTGGGCCTGACCCAGGTTCAGAAGTGATTTAGCCAAGCAAATCCCGATATTACTAGCCCTTTCGGCAACAGTCCACAGAGCGTGAACTGAGGTCTCACCCAAAGTAGTATGGGAGGGTGCTAGAACTAGGTTTCTGTACCCTGGGAATGTCTGATGAGATTTTGGAGATACACGATGTGCACTTGTTATTCCTTCACAATTTGTGATGCTACTTCCGTGCAGCCCTACTCGGGGCGCAACCCGTATAATACCCAAGTTCTGTGTTATTTAATCTGTTATTACCCGATTACTTAACTTGTGGATGTAAGATTAATGATTGTTACAGTATATTCGGTAATCATAACAGTGTGCATAATAAACAAACCAATATAGATGTAAAGAAGACAATGCACCACAAATACATAGAAATAAGAATCAAATTCTCTTTATTAATCTTCAATCCCGATTACAAACTCGACACCGCTCTACGCACTCAGCTGCAGGGGTCCACGCACTCAGCTGCAGACTCTACTAGGCCTCTGCGCACTCAGCTGCAGAGCCTCTCCCTACCACTACGACCCAAGAACACTTAGACTCTTTCCTTCTGATTCACTATCTCATCATATCCCTTAGATTCTCTATCTTCTTCTCTATTTTCTTTACACTTAGAGCCTCACTCTATTTATACAATTCCATGGTCTGCGGACCATGGGTAGGCCGACATTACATTACAAAACTTAGGGCGGACAACCCTATGACTCATCCTATACTTCACGCTCCACGCCCGCAATGCGTGGAGTCTTACAAAACCTTTGACGAAAACTTGGGCTTTGAGCCCCAAAACATGTTGTGGGGGGATTCCATGCCCAACACTTAGATAATAGCATTTGGTTCATGATAATTTAGCATTATTGCAAAGTATAGTTTCTTGGCAATTAATTAGGAAATGGCGTGATTTAGCATTGAATTTCTTTCTCTTTCCTTGTACTTTATTTCTTGAAATAAGTTAAGGTTCCATTTCAAACATTTCATTTTCTGCAATTAATTTAGGATTTGGTTTCAGTACATGCATTCCATTACATCATGATAGCAAAAGAAGAACACATTGTATGTTGCACCTATAGTGTCGTTACCTCTTAAGTTTGTACGAACCCCGGGTTGATAATTAAAGTCTATAGCCTTGGGAGTTGCAACATTCTTGTTGTAATACCGAGGCTCATTAATTTTTTGGTGCCGTTGCTGGGGAAGTGTCAAAGTATGCATTATTTTCTTCCCTAGTTGATTCATTTCTTTTTAATTTTTGCAAAAACAAAAAAATAATTGCATTAGGCATATTTCATTTCAAAAATAGAAAAGTGCATTGCATTAATGTTTTCATTCAATCATAACAACAACAAAAAAATCTCCAACACCAACCCACCCCCCATTTGATCATGTGGTGCAATAAGAGCCACATCACCATTCACTTTTGCAGGTAGAAGAAGAAGATGGCAAAGAATGTAGAAGAAATGGATGGAGATGATAACAATGAGGAAGATCCTCTCGGATTTCTCATTCAAGATACTAATATCAATGTGCACATGAAGAAAATCCCTCCATCTTTTCTTCCAAAATTTCATGGTCTAAGGTCAGAGGATCCAGAAACCTTTCTCTTTGAATTTGAAATTGTTTGTAGATCTTATGGTTACTTATTAAAAACTCAAAAACTGAGATTGTTTCTGGCAACATTGAAGGATAGAGCTCTTAAATGGTTCATGATTTTAGGGACTAATTCAATAAGATCATGGAATGATATGCAAAAGATATTTCTAGACAAATATAAACATCATGATCTTAAAGAATAAATATTTAGAATGAATCAAAGAGAAGATGAGAGTCTTGGGGATTTAATAGAGAGGTTCATGTATAATGTTAAGAGGGAAAAACTACATCATTTAGGACCTGACACACTAAAAACCCTCTTACTTAGAAAAATTAGGGATGAGTGGGTTGATCTCCTTAATCTCACGAGTAGAGGTGATGTATACCAATTATCATTCGATGAAATTTTTGAAACATGCAAACGCATATCAAGAGGAAAAGCAAGAGTAGGTAAATTAGCATCAATATCGGTAAGTCAAGTTAAACTTGGAAATTTGTTTGATGATTTTAGAACAAAAATTCTTATCAATCTAACAAAACAACTAGAAATGTTAAGAATACAAAATAAGAAAAAAGAAGATGTTTGTGTTGTCCATGCAGAGTCACATGATGTTAAATGTTTCTCCTCATTACCAAGGTTGAAGGAACTTCACCAAGAGGACAATGGAGCAAGTCAATTGTCAATGCAGCAACGTTATGTAACTCCAAAAGGACCATGGCAGCCTATTCATCCTGATATGATGCAAGAGCCTAATTCAAATTTCAAGGTTATGCATATCCACCTCAAAGTAATTGGAACACACCTTTTCCTCAGCAACATTGGCCATCTCAACCTCAAAACCAATCTTGGCAAGAAGGTTGGAAAGGAACTTATGGGAGCCATCCACAATATCCTCAATATATTCCTCAATATCCTCCATACCAAACTCTTACCATTCACCTCCACCACAACCACAACCCCATCCACATCCATCTCAAATATACACTCCCACTCAACTACCTGTACCACCATTCCCAAACCCACACATTGAAGTAGCTCAGCCCACTTAAAATGCTGAGGTACAACACTTCCAAACATTTTGTCTTGAGATCAATGGTATTCACCATAGCTCAGGAAGAGTATTGCAAAAAAGACATCATCTTGATATCATTGAAGGACCACATCCAAAAGAAGAAGATTCAAATAAGAAGACCACAGAACCATGGGCTACGATTGATGAAGAGCAGACATCAAAATCAGAGATCGAGAGAACTCCCTCATGGCTACCATCAAATTCTCCATGTATTCAATCAAACAATCAGCAAAAAGAGGAAGATTTGAAGGTCATGGTAGAAGAAGACATGAAGAATGATCCAAATCAACAAGTGGACTAGGGGCATCACAACTATATTGAAATATGGTTCCAGAGAGTCATTAATTTGCAACAATACTCTCTTCTTTAATTGTGCTTGATATCATCAAAGTCAAATCATTTGATCTCTCAAGTTCAAGTAAATGTCAAAGCATACATGTCAAGCCTACACATCAATTTTTCTATCATCTTGATGTGCACATGGCTCCATTGGAAGTATTATTATACTTGAAAGTGATTTTGTTTTTCAAGTAGGGTAGGGTAGAAAAATAAAAATAAAAAAATTGACAAATAAGAGAAAAAATAAAAATCTCAGGTGAAAACCTCCTTTGAGATGCCTCAGATTGGCTCATTGATTGAAAACCTCCATGAGACAGTCAATGTGTTGGGAAAAAAGAGAAAAAAGAAAAGATCCTAGGTGAAAACCTCCTTTAAGGCGCCTAGGCAGACCTACTAGTTGAAAACCTCATTGAGGCGGCTAGTAGGCCTAGAAGAAAAAAGAGAAAAAGAAATAAAAGAAATCCTTTCTCCATGCATCTCTTTGATAAATGCATGTACTCTCCAACATCTACAAGCAACAAGAACAAGTTGGTACCAAAAGGAAAATTGGTCAAGCCTAGTGAAAAGAAATCAAATTTTGACTTTCTCCTCCTTTGCTCAAATGCTCCAACAAGGCCAAGGCCATGCCAATCCATCATCCTCATATATTTTCACCATCCACCCATAATTCTTAAGCTTCTACCATTAAGTTTTCTTATTGTCCTAAAAAACTACAGGATGCTCTATTTTACTACAGGATACAAAAATACATATAGCAGAAATTTGTTTTTGCCATAACTTGAAAACCATGCATCCATTTTCCAAGCTGTTTTAGGGGGAGATGCATATGGATGATGGTAACATTATCACACAGTTTCAGCAAATTCCAATGCATAGTTTCCAAGAAATTGGCCTCCATCACCTTCATCCATTTTTGCATTTTCTCAATATCCATGCATCCATTTAAAAAGTTTTTTCATGGGGAGATGCATATGGATGATGGTAACATGCCCAAGAAATTTCAAAAAATTCTAGTGCACGGTTTCTAAGAAATCGGCCTCCATCACCTTCAACTATTTTTAGTTTTTCTAAATATCTTTGCATCCATTGACCAAAATTTTTCTATGGGGAGGTGCATAATGATGATGGAAACATGCTCAAAAAGTTTCACCTCAATCTAGTCTACCGTTTGGGAGATATGGACATTGTCCTGTAAAGTTACAGGATACAGAACAACACCTACAAGATTGGCAGTGAGCAGTTTTAAAGGAGATCCAAAGGTCAAAGAAGCTCCTCTAGAGCTTAGCAGCAGCATTAGGATCATCAACATCACCATCCAACACATGCACATCAACATCAACTCAACAGTAGCATGCATGTCTCTCCAACAACCATTAGGTAGGTACAGGTATGCAATATACTTGAACTCTTCTCTTGAGCACATTTTAGTTAGAAATTTGTTGTCAATGCATGAGAGATGAGGTTTTATAAGCTAAGGATGGGTCAACAGTCTCATCCGTATTCAACTAGTTGATTGCAACTCACTCCTTCACTCATACAATGTTGAAAAGACAGATTATGAAGGGTGATGATTTCAAGGAATGAGGATAGCAGTTAAAAGAAGAAATTTTTACAAAGGCCAATGTCACCACAGCACTCCAAGCCCTCCATCCACTTCATATTCACTATATATTCATCATTCATCCATCCCATTTCATTCTTGAAAAAAAACAAAGAAAGCATCCTCTCCATTTTCATGAAATTCCCATTTGCGGGTCAGCAAGAAGGATGGTCAAAGAGCAAAGGAGGATCACAAAGAGACCCCTTTCACTCACATTTTTATTTTACCACTCATTACCATTCATTCCTCCACCATTTATGTCATTTTTTCCACTCATTTACTTCAGTTTACAAAGGGACTGTGTTTTCTACAAGATGATCTTGTAGGAATTACAGTGACCCAGAAATCCTACAGGGGGCAGTCCTAAGGCAAATAAATGGCGGAACAAGGTAGCAGAATGTTGATCCCGTGGAAGACCTTTCCAAACTGAAAAGACAATCAAGAACCATCTTGAATAAGGGGAAGAAGGCAAACTAATGGTCTCAAGAAACAAGGATTTTTCTTTGCACAAATATGTTTTTTTGCTTGTCCTTGCAGAGCTTACAGCCAAGATTCTTAATGCACAAGAGAGAGACCACCAGGGCCATGGATGAGGCACAATGAGGTCATTAAGTTTCTTAGAGGATGAGCAACACTTTCAGCAGGGGGGTATGATTGGCCTCTAAATTAGACATAAATTAAGGCACATGCCTCTAATTTAAAACATAAATTAAGGCCTATGACCATCCTTCAGCACATTAAACCTCTTTTTTTGCATTAGATAATTTATTTTTAACTTTAATATATTCATTATGAAGTTTTATGAATAACTGAATATTTGTGCCTAATATTATTTATTTTTTGTGGAATATTATGATAATATTGGGCAGATTATGAAGGGTTAGAGGAGGAGATAATTTAGGGACTTGTTGCCTCCTAATGGAGGATCAATAATAAATAATAATTCAACAAGATATTATGGAATTATGGCACAAATTTTGGAACTCCGATGATTGAGAAAATCTAGGAATGTGTTCCACTAATCAAGGGAACAGATCCACCAATCAAGGGAGCAGATCCACCAATCAAGGGATTTCGGTGGGGAAAGCTTTCTCCATCCATGGGGAATGATTCTTAATCATTTTCTATAAGTACCAAGTCGAATTTTCCTCTAGGGAATGATTGAGAAAATCTAGGAATGTGTTCCTTGTCATTTAATGCAAATTCCTAGTATTGGGGACTAGATCCACTAATCAAGCGATTTTGGTGGTGAAATCTTCCTCCATTCATGGAGAATGATTCCTAATCATATTTTATAAGTACCAAGTCGAATTTTCCTCTAGGATGAGATTTTCATTAGTGTTATTGTGGAGAGAGCTTGTATTCTTGCAACTCCATTGTATTTTCTTACATGGATGTAATTCTATTGACGAAAATAATGAAGATTGGTGTCATGTTCAGCTTCTGAATCTTGTTCTCCTCCATAGTCTCTGAATTTCCTTGGGCTTGGCCATCCCAGGACCTCAGATCCCTTTTGTATCATTTTCTTTGCTTCTTTTCATTGCTTATTCACATGCATCGCTAGTTTTTATTCCTTTCTATTTATGCATTTAGGATTAATAATTTGTTGTTGTAGGATTGAGTTAAATGGTTCATGTAAGTTCTTTTGCAGGATCACAAGTATTATTTCATCCTTGGAAAAGCTTTGGAATTTCATAGTAATCATTGAGTTGCTTGGATTAGTCTTCTTATTCCCAAATCTAGATTGTTGGACCTCTTTTTTAGCAAAGAATAGTAAATTTCTGCTATTTTTTAGAGCATGCTAACGAGCTTCAATTGAATTGATTCCACTTGAATTAGATCACAAAAACATTCTAGTTCATAAAAAAAATTACCCCATTTCATTTTCACTTGATTTGGTTAGACATTTTTTAGATCTACTAGCTAACTAGTTCTCAAATTTCTAGATTTTCGACTAGTAATGTTTCTTTTTTTCATGGGTTAACATAGGTATTTTTGAGTGATTCCAATTGGAATAGGAACCTAAGACATCTTAGTTAATAAAACAAATGTCCCATCCAATTTGGATTTGATTTGCTTTGTCATTAAACCCTCGCAAATTTCATCATTTCACAAGGAAACTTCTCCAAGCTTTTTGAGAAAATCCATCCATCTCCCAACTTTGGTTTTGAGTTCTGAGTAATCCTAGGAATTTTCCCACTCCATTCCAACCATCACACACCTTTCCTAGGCCTCCCATCACCTCCAACACCTCACATTTTTCTCTCGGATGTATCCATGTAGGTTCACTGTAATTCCTACAAGATCATCCTGTAGGTTTCTAGTACATCCTGTAGGTTTTCCTGAAATGGCCTGTTTTAAGGCTAAATTGATGGAAAACCTCTAGGAAGTCACCAAAAACCTCCCAAGGGTCTTCCACACCATCCAACCATCTCATAACCCTTCCATCCATCCTCAAACATCCTTAATTCACCTGGCACATCCACAGAAGCAATTAGTTTGCATACTTGATTTTGCATAAAAAGAAAAAAAAGCAAAAATAGATTTAGTTTAGTCTCTTTACTTGCACATTAGTGATGTTTGATGCTTCTTACTTCTGTGCTTAGATAGTAGCATTTGGTTCATGATAATCTAGCATTATTGCAAAGCATAGTTTCTTGGCAGTTAATTAGGAAATGGTGTGATTTAGCATTGAATTTCCGTCTCTTTCCTTGTACTTTCTTTCTTGCAATAGGTTAAGGTTCCATTTCAAACATTTCATTTTCTGAAATTAGTTTAGGATTTGACTTCACTACATGCATTCCATTACACCATGACAGCAAAGTAAGAACACATTGTATGCTACACATATAGTGCCGATACCTCTTAAGTTTATACAAACCTCGGGTTGATAATTAAAGTCGGTAGCCTTGGGAGTTGCAGCATTCTTGTTGCAATACTGAGGCTCATCAGGAAGGAAGATGAAGGGAGAAAGAAGAGAGAGGAGATAGAAAGGAAGGCAAGATTCTATGCACAAGAATAGGAAACCACAGCAGAAGCATGGGATGTCAGGGAGGCCACTAGAGCTATGAAAGACATGGATATTGATTGAGTTGCTCAGAGGATGAGCAACACTTTCAGTAGGGGGGTGATGATGAGCCTCATCATTGAGTAACTATATGGACCTTAATTCGACTCCTAGCTTAGTCAAATCAACTCTTCTCACAATTTATTACATATTTTGAGTATATTTTGTTTAATGAGATTAGTCAAAGTGAGATATTATGCCTAGTGGAGTAATGTGCATTGAATGCAGGTTTGTGAGAGAAAATCAAGGAATTTTGGCTAGATTAAGGGCTGAAACTTGAATGAAATAAGGAAGAGAGATTGTAGGAGGTGAATCCTCCTCATTTACTCCTCCCTCATGTTGTAACATATTTTGGCACACTGATTTTTTTTTAAATTTTCAGTGAAAAATTGCCACTTTCCTTTTGGGCTAAATGCTGATAGATATAATTATTATGCTTTTGAATGTTTCATATATATATATCTATATATATATATATATATATATATATATATATATATATATATATATATATATATATTATTTTTATAAAAATATAATTATATATTTTTATGAAAATATTTAGTTTAAATTTAAATTATATTATAAAAAAAAATTAAAATTTGAGCCTAAGTCAAACCAAACATTCATAAGAAGCCCAAAAGTCAAAGTTAACCTCTGGGTAGTTTTAAATGGCGGAGATTGTAAAAAAACAAATCAACCGTCTCCATTCTATTTCGGACCCCAGGGTCATTCGAACTTTAACAGCTAGGGGGGGTCCGAAATTAGTTGTTTTTTCAAAACAACTTTTGGATACATGGCATCAGCAGGAGAAATTTGGACCCCCCCTTGAAAACCATTTACCACTAAGGAGGGGGCCCCAAAACCATACCCCGTATTAATTAGAATTTTATATGGGAAAATACTATTATGAAATAAATTTATTTCACAATGGAAGGCAAAGTGGGTAAAATGGAATTACAAGTTAATGTGTTACAACTATAGGTAAAATAAATTCTTGGTTCATGAAAATGAATAAAGGGAGGCTTTGCAATCATATATTGATGAAATTAATGTATAGGAGAACAAAAAATAAATTTACAGTGCAAAAGTAAATGAGTTTTTACAAAACATGGATTTACAAAACCACACAAAGTTTTGTAAATACATGAGAAATAAAAACACTACAAAGTTTCAAATAAGTGGATGAATTTATCCATAAATTTATTATTTGAGAAGATACTTTCTAAATTTATTAAGTAAATTCATTCACGAAATATTTGAAAACATTTACGATTTTGAAAGTGACGCATTGTAAAAAAGTGACATAAAATCATTCCAAATAGATCTTTAGCAACAGCTTCACAAACCCTAGATTTCAAGGCACATAAATATCAATTGAAAGGAAAATTGCGGAAACAACAGCTCTAGATTTTAAAGGCATGGAGATATCAGCATTCAAAACATCAAAAGATCAACAGATTGAGGATCATTCTGCAGATTTTCAGCAATCATTCAACCAACTCTAGATTTCAAGGCAGATACTTGCAACAATTCTAGATTTCCTGCAACTAATAAGGAAATATTATTTATTTTTAATATATAGTTCAGAATTTCATTCCAGGATTATTGTAACATTTTAGGGGATATTTAGTCTATATATTGTTTTATTTGTAATAAACAAGGGTGGGCTTTTGATGCCAAGACTCTACACTTTGTAATAGCTTCTCTTATTTGATTTCTAATGAAAGCCTTATGGCTATGGTTTGACAGAATTTTGTGTTTCTTGTATGTTTTTCCAGTATTTCCATATATGTTTTCTGCACATGTTCAAGCATTTATAGGAAGGTCTAGGTAAGTCTAGATTGAGTATCAATTTATTCTTAAATCCCCTGCAAAACCATAACCTTTAAAAAAAATTAGCTTATTGGACTATCTGTCTGAAATAGCTCCTCTTAGAATTGGTTTCATTTTGGCCTTCTTGAATACTCTGCAATTTGTTTTGTTGGGATGTATAAATCTTCTACACGCATATCCACCTCTTTTCAGCCCCCTTTTGCTCCTCCACAGTGACCGCGGCTCGACTTTCTTTTTCTTTGCAGTTTCATGGGCTCAATGATATATCTGATACAGCTTCTTTTATATTGTAATTTTTTGAGCACTACAAAACAGGAAAACTCTATAACTTTTTGTACTTTTCAGCTGGTTTTAAGTGGTATTTACAGTCATGTAAGGGGTTGTTTTCCTTCTCTGAAGGAGACCCTAAAGTATACTTCGTTTTAATTGTACTAAGCCTCATGAAGGGAGGAAGACTAGACAGTTTCTATTAGACTTCTTTTCAGCAGTTTCCGGACATATTTTATCATCCACAATCAGTCAAAAAAGACTGATATTTTTGTTGTTACTTACAGAAGATCAAAACAGCAATCATATGAGCCATCATGATTGCTCAAAGCATACAGAATGTAACTTTTTATTTTCTTAATAAAAAGTTTCGCTTTTTTCTTCGGAAAAAAAAAATCTTCTACACGCATCCAAATTTCCCTATTTGTTAAGAAGTTTGTCTAACTACTTAATTATTAGGAATCTCCTTACATTCTTCTACCATAATTCTTGAAAAAGCTAAGTCATTATGTCAGGCTAGAAGTTGACAGTTTCAGAAGGGACCCTATGAGAGAGGCCTTTAATCATGATTAGGGATTATCATTGATCGCCAACCACCCCCAATTAAAACCATAAATCTGGCCATTGTGCTTGATAGGCTACTGTTCAGTGACAAGTAAACAACGTTAAACAAAGCCTCTTAAACATTCAGGGAGACCCCTCTGGTTCAAGGGCCAGCTTGAACCTAAAGGCTAGTTGAGTTGGTTTCGTGGCATAGTTTTTTCCACCAAGGACTGCCTACGGGAAATAGGCACAACACACACTGAATGAAAATGGAAGAAGCTAGACAGAGGCAACTGTGCAAGCACCCTTGCTAATAAATCTTCTTGAAGTTCAGTACAAGATATGTTATCTATTATCATAGGATCCTCACATCAAATTGATGCAATTAACTTTCTCCTCTTCTATTTTGAGTTGTATTCATCATGAGCGCCCTTAACACTTCTTTTTGGGACTACAGGAACCAGTTGGTTATCCATCACAATCCCATAGTTTGAAGATGTTCCAGGCATAATGTTGCACATAAGAGGATGTTGTAAATAGTAACATAACTGCAAGAAGTCTACACTTAACAACTAAGCACAAGAAAAATATTGAGAATCACATTATATAAATCATAAATCTATATATTGTATTTACTTTTTATATGATTTTTCACAACTTAGTATGAGGTCTAGTGACATGAGTATCTAACTTCAAAATTTACAGCAAATTATCACATTTAAATATAATGATAGAAAAATGTGAGTTGAACTCCCATTTTTGTTAAAATACTACATTATATCCCAACACACACCAATTGTGTATCTATGTGATTTATACAAAACCAATCTCAGATTCTCAAGATCAATATCAAACACATTGCATGTAAAATAAAATCAACAATGGAAAATCTGGCAAGAGATTCGCATATCAAGTAGAACTCAATAAATAGCAAGCTAAAAACTAACAAGAATATGCTAGGTACAATAATGACTGCAAAAGAAAAAAAAAATTGTATTATGTGTGGCATAGCCTCTCACATGTGCACAGAGACAGTCAATATTTTTGTATCACTATGTATGAGGGTTATTTTTACATGGGTACTATGAAAAGTGAAGGAACATCTCTAAGTTTCAACTATCATGTTGTTTAGAGGGCTTCGTTTAATATTGACGGATCCACATCCAATAATGGAAATAATTACCTTCATCATCAATGTGATTGAAGTTGTGATTCCTAATAAAATGATGTTATTTTTTTAATACCATCTACAGGCCCGAATGTCTTCATTCATACAGGTCGTTACTAAACATATAAACTTTTTCCTACTCTTTAAGGAGGGCTTCCATCCTCAGTTTTCTAGGCATTGATTTTAGGAAAAAAACTAATATTCTTTGTATATTTCTCCGTTCTAAATCATAACTACAGAAACAATTATATCAACCTTTGCATGTCATATATGATGTTACTATATAATAAATACTTATTAGACATTCATCAACATTACAATAATCACGGTTACAACTAAAGCAACAAATAATGAAATGCCACAAGTGATTAATATAAACGAAATATATTGATATTAAGCAAAACCAAGATCCAATCAAAACCAAACTCCCTCATGTGACCATTCACATGATCAGGAAAAATAGCTAGCCATGGAACCATGGAACTTGGATTACAATCAAATATGGAAAATATATTTGAGAGACCGAAATTTATCCTTATTTACAAAATGACATCTCCACAAAAGTTTCCACGCATCCTGTTTGTTTCCATAACATCCTAAATCATATCATGCTCCCCCTTATGCATAGCTCGTTGATTCCCACTAGAGTTGAAACCATTCAATGGACGATCAGTCATGGTAGAAGATGATTCTTCTCCACTTGTTCTATAGTTACCTATCAAAGTGTCATATGTTAGCATAATGAAATTTGTTAGAGCATCATGTTATATGTGCACTGTTAGGTCCCTATACTATTAGTGTAACCCCTTATTGTTATTAGTACAAACCCCTTATTATATCGTTGTGCCCATGTAGTCCCCATATTGTTATTATTGTGCCCCATAGAAGCCCACTATTGTTATTATTGTGCCCTTACATTATTATTGTTATGTCGGTTCTGATTATATTATGACCCCTTAGACTCCTATATATAGAAAGGAGGTCTTGTCATTTGTATTATCCAAGAATTGTTCATTTGTGTAATGTAAAAGAGCTTTCCCCCTCGAAGAGGCTGATTTCTAAGGCATTCATCTATCTTTTCTATCCTTTTGTGAGGTGGTTTCATAAAATTTGGTATTAGAGCTTTAGATTTTAGGGTTTCGTTGCTCCAAACAGGTCATCATGGCATTTACACTATAACGTTTTTTCTATGATGTTTCAGAAGCTAACAAAAAAAACCCATTTGAGATGAAATCTCTCTGAACCTCGGGTCCGAATTTCAGACCTTGTCTCGCTACATTTTCGAAGATATGGTCTAAGGAAGTTAGGGTTTTTGCAAGCTCCATAATTTTATCTAAAACAGGTCATCGTGGAAGTTTCGCTATAACTTGTTCAATACAAAGTTTCAGAAGCTGAAAAAAAAAACCATTTGAGAAGAAGGCGGTCGAAACATCGGGTCTAAATTTCAGATCTTGTCTCGCTATATTTTCGGATATATGATCTGAGGAAGTTAGGGTTTTTGCAGACTCTCGAATTACATCTTAAACAAGTGACCTTGGGAAAATCGTCATAAATTTATTTCTGAGCATCAGATTGAAATTTCGTAAGAAGTTACAGAAAGAGGACGGACTGTAGTTTTCTGTTTATAATTTTCAGATCCGAAGGTCAAAATTGTGACATGTAGCACTTCATACAAGTTCTATCTTTTGAAAAGGTATATAATCAGGTCATCTTGGGAGATTGTACATAACTCGTTCTCGGAGAATCTAATTTCAATCAGACTGGTGGCATTGGAAAGAGGACGCAGAGGGCTACTGTAGGTCATGATTTTAGAACTGGAAACTCTGAAATTACAGAGTTATAGTCGTTTCAAGATCGAGCTCCTGAAATCAAGAAAAGGCAATATGAGGAAGTTTGATGGCAAAGATCTGGTAAATTGGATACTATAGATGGAGCAATATTTTGATCTACATGAGGTGCAAGTGTTACAAAAGGTACATATTGCATCTTCATATTTAGAACCGGATGAACTTTTATGGTATCAAGGGTTGTGTTCTCGTAAAGCACTTGTCACTTGGTCAAATTTCATGGAATAAATGATAGCACATTATGAGGATACAAAGAGTAACACCTTATTTAGCCAATTGATAAATCTCAAACAAAAGGGTTCAATGGCAAAGCACATTGAGCATTTCAAAAAATTGAATATAAGGGTAAATAATATTCTAGAGAAGAAAATGATTGATGTCTTCAAAGGGACTTTAAAGGATAACATTCAACATGAGGTTCGTCTTTGGGAACATGATTCATTGGAGAAGGCATTCAGGTTGGCAAGAAAAATTGAGAGCAGAATTATGGAAACAAGGAATCCTACCACTCATAACTATAAATATGGAAGTGTTTTTTCTTCTAGCCTTCCAAAACCTACAAGGTTTACACGACAACAATTGGAAGAAAAAAAGATAAAAATGGCTTTGTTACATTTGTGATAGCAAATACACTAAAGGTCATAAGTGTGCTGAGAAGAAATTATTTTACATAAATTGTGAAGTGGAGGAAGAAAAAGATCAAGAAACATCAAAAGAAGAGGATATACACCAGGAACCAATCCCAGAGAAAGAATAAATGAATCCAAACATATCTTGTAAAGCATTGGAAAGAATTACCACTCCTCAAATTCTCAAGATAAAAGAACATATCAAGAAGAAAAAGGTTCAAGAAGTGAAAGTTCATATCGAGAAAGAAGAAATGAATCCGGCCATATCTTGTAATGCATTGGCCGGAATTACCACTCCTCAAAATATCAAGATAGAAGGACATATCAAGAAGAAAAAGGTAATAGTGTTGATTGATTCGAGCAGTACACATAATTTTATTCATTGTAAAATAGCCAAGGAATTGAATTGCTTCCTATATCCAACACCAAAGTGTCAAGTGATGGTTGCAAGTGGAGGAACCATAAATTGCTCTAGAAAGCGCCATAATATCAAGTTATCCATGGGAGAATATGTATTGAATAGTCCAATGCTTTCCATTCCAATGGGTGGTGTTGATGTTGTATTAGGAGTCCAATGGCTACAATCCCTGGGTACAATAGCTTTTAATTTTTAAGAACTTTTCATGAAATTGTCTTCAAAAGGAAAGGAAGTTGAATTAAGGTGTATCACAAGGAAACTGGGATAGATAATCAGCTCTAACGGAATGACAAAGCTTCTAAAGAAAGAAAAACAAGGCGTAATTGCACAATTATGTTCACTAGAGGTTCCCACATCAAAATCATCTATTTCTCCAGATCTCCAAAAAGTCTTAGACAATCATTCCAAGGTACTGGAGACTCCCAAAGGCCTCCCACCTATTCGTGATCATGATCATTCTATTCATTTCATTCCAGGAATTGTTGCTCCAAACATCAGGCCTTACAGATATCCCTATGCCCAAAAGAGTGAAATTGAACGTATGGTTATAGAAATGCTAGAGGCTGGTATAATTCAACCTAATCAAAGTTCTTTCTCTGCTCCAATAGTATTGATGCACAAGAAGGATGGGTCATGGCGCATGTGTCCGGATTATAGGGAGCTCAACAAGCTCACTATTAAAGATAAATTTCTCATTCCTGTCATTGATGAATTATTGGATGAATTGCATGGATCAATTTACTTCACCAAGTTGGATCTTCGTTTAGGATATCATCAAATCAGAATGGAGACTGAAGACATTTTGAAAACAACATTTAGAACTCATGAGGGTCATTATGAATTTTTGGTCATGCCTTTTGGCCTTACCAATGCACCTTCTACATTTCAAGGTTTGATGAATTCCATTTTCAAACCCTTCCTTATGAAATTTGTGCTAGTATTTTTTTATGATATACTAATCTACAACAAGTCTTGAAAGGATCATGTTCAACATGTTGACAGGGTGCTCAAACTATTGGAGGAGAAACAATTACATGGAAAAAGCTCCAAATGTTTCTTTGAAGTACAAGAGGTGGAATATCCAAATGTTTCTCATGAAGGTGTTGAGGTAGACCCTAGAAAAATTAAAGCCATTAAGGAATGGAAAATCCCCACATCCATAAAGCATCTGCAATAATTTCTCGAGTTGACAGGGTATTATCGCAAGTTTGTTAATAATTATGGGAGAATAGCAGCACCTCTAACAACATTATTGAAGAAAGATGCATTTTCATGGACTCCAGAAGCAACAAAGGCCTTCGAACATCTTAAAGAGGCAATTTGCCAAGCACTGGTATTAGTTATGCCGAACTTCACAAAAACCTTTATTGTGGAATGTGATGCATCATGAAATGGAATTGGTGTTGTTTTAATGCAGGATGAAAGA
The DNA here is from genome assembly GCA_031772625.1 of Pinus tabuliformis. NCBI lineage: Eukaryota > Viridiplantae > Streptophyta > Pinopsida > Pinales > Pinaceae > Pinus > Pinus tabuliformis. The sequence continues at coordinate 343,885,506 of CM062808.1, read as the reverse complement.
CCCATTGCTTTCGAAAGTCGTCTAGTCAAATGAAAGTATTTACACAAAGCTATTTATGAGAAGGAAATGTTGGCAATACTACATGCACTTAAGAAATGGTGACCCTACCTAATGGGAAGACACTTTAAGGTAAAAACGGATCATGATAGTCTTAAATACTTTTTAGAACAAAGATTATCCTGTGAAGAGCAACAAAAATGGGTCAAAAAGATGTTGGGTTATGACTTTGAAATCATCTACAAGAAAGGGAAGCAAAATTGTGTGGCAGATGCACTCTCAAGAAAGGATGAGAATGTGGAAGCATTGTTTTGTGCTATTTCTATTATCCATCTGTTGGTTTATTGGGGCCTGACCTAGGTTCGGAAGTGTTTTAGCCAAACAAATCCCGCACTACTAGCCCTTTCAGCAACAATCCGCGGAGCGCGGACTGAAGTCTCACTTGAGGTAGTACGGGAGGGTGCTGGAACTAGGTTTCCGCACCCTAGGGATGTCTTGATGAGGTCTGGAGGGGTTGCAAACCGATCTGTGCACTCGCGCTACTCTGCACAGTTGTCTGGCCCTCGCGTAGTTCTGCGATGAGGCACTGCCTAGATTCCTTATTATTATTATTGCGGTTATTATAGATTTGATCTAATTCTTAGGGTCTTAATCAAGCATTCAATAGTTATAACCAGCGCACACAACCATAAATCTTAAAGATATGCATAAAACCATAACATAAGAACAAACATACAGATCTGCGACCAGATGCACAATAATTTAGAAACACTTATCTTATATTAATCTTCTATTTTAGTACAATCCAATTCCACCCTGCGCACTCAGCTGCAGGGGTCCACGCACACAGTTGCGGACTCTACCAAGCCTCTGCACACATAGTTGCAGAGCCTACTCTAACTACTACCAACCATGACTCGGACTTACAGACTCAGAGCAAATATTGCAGTCATAAACCCATAACACTCAAGATCAGAACCAAAAAGATGCCTTCTACCCTTAGAGCCTCACTCTATTTATACATTCCCATGGTTCGCGGACCATGGGTAGGCTGACTCGCTTTCTATTATCTTACATTATTTTCAGGTGGACAACCCTTTGACTTGACCCATTACAATTCACGCTCCGCGCACTTCGCGGAACTTTTACAATATCAATACCCAAAATTGTGGGCTTTAAGCCCCAAAATTGTTACGCGGGGGATCCACTGCCCAACAGGCCCCCAACACAATCATCGTGACTCATCCCGAGTCACTGGCATGGTGCGTTGGTCTTCACGCGGAGGTCATCCAACAACTTCTGCGCTTCACTTACATCCACAAAACATTCTTCCGCCGTCTATTGTACCCGTTGTAGGCGATTCTCCATTGTAGTCTAGTGGGTTAGGATACTCTGCTCTCACCCGAGAGACCCGAGTTCAAGTCCTGGCAACGATTGATTGGTCAGCCTTTTCTTCCTCTGATATGAAGAGTGTATAGTCAAATATATCATGTTTGACTCGTAATCTAGTTTCTAAGAATTTAAAATCTCCCCCTTTATCAAAGTATGCACTCTCAACTTTGATTGTCCTATTGTTTGATTGTGTGAGTGTGCATTCCCAACATTAGTTATCATGTTGTTTCATTAAGTGAGTATGCACTCTCAATTTTAATTTTTTCACTGTTTGATTGAGTGATTATTTCAGGCATAGATGGACTAGTAGGTATGAAGCTCATTTTTGGGACAAGAGCACTTGGAAAGGCATTAGATTGAGCCCTTGTAGATAAGGATTTAGACAAATCTACTTCAACAAGGATGGAGTCAGCGTTCAACAAGAATGATATAATGGAACCAATATATCAATACTAATGTCCTTTTTCATTCCTTCATAGTTTTGATGACCAGAAACTTGAAATCCTAGAGATTTTAGCACTTGAGTATGGAATGTGGCAGCATTTACGGTGAAATATAACCAATTTCAAATTGAAAACAATTACAGAATGAATTTTTCGTTTTAACTGGAAATACTTTCACAAAATCTTCAACTAGATGTAGTGGAAGAATACTCATGTCAAATGTTGCAAAGTGAAAAACCCATTTGTCCAAAGATCCAGAAAGTAATGTTTGTTTGCTTTATTATTATATAACAGTCTCTACTCAATAACATATAACAATCCATTCCATTGCCCCAACATGGAACTATCTACTAACTAAGAAGTAAACTTGTACACAATGTATTTGCAAATGCAGGATGTGCATCATCTCTCTTACATTCTGCTGCAAGAGAAGAACATATTTGGGAGGAATTATGCTCCTCATTGTGGCCTCCAACAAAAATTGCAGAAGTGAAAAGTTTAATTTCTGCATTGGGTGTTTTTTGGAAGTTCTATATAGATTGTTTTCCTATAGTCATGAACAGAGAGAGAGAGTTTATGTTATTCACTGCAATACGGAGTTCAACAAATCAGAAGAATTGCGATCGGATTACTGTGATAAAGAGCTCAGATTAAACTCATTGTCGGAGCTTACATAACAATGTGTATAACATGCAGTGTTTTTTTTTTCTCTTATTTTTGCAATAGGTTTTGTTCTATAATATGATTAATAATCCAACAAAAAGCTTTGATAATCTTTCCCTGCAGATGGCCTTCTGTTGAGATTGTAGGAAATGTCTCTACTTATTTGTGTTATGTAGCTTGTAAAGTTGCAGGGAGAGCCAAATTACCTGCATTGGACATCAAGTGAATGGAAACCTATGGGATAAATTTTGTTATTTGCATATTTTCCAATTTTTTCGAGAGAAAGGGAGTATTTAACATAATTTTTGAGATTAAAATTAATATTTGTTTTATAATTTTTCCCATTTTCCATAGGAACGAGCGAAATTCTTCGAACTTTTTACCTCAGTGATTTTCAATGGTTAAACCATGTAACATTGCTAGCACAAAAAGTGCCCTTGCACTCCTTTGAACCTGCGACCTTCATTTGAACAGAATCTATTACGGTTTCCTGATGCGGAAACGTGGGATGAAATGGTTAAAGCGTGGTCACAGTGACCACACGCAGGGAGGTTTTGGCGAGGTCGAATGGTCTAACGGTGATAATTTGCATGTGGTTTTAAGCTTCAAGGCTATTTGAATGGGTTCCACCCACAACATTAACTCGACGAGCCAGCGCATGGGCTCTCGGATGTGGCATCAGATCGCGAGAGAATCTAAATCCTTTTTGAATATGGATGGATTGACCTCGAAGGGGGCAGAGTAATTGCCGATGGCCGGAGTCAGAGATTTTTCCGGCCAGCAAACAATTCGGGCAATTCCTCCACATGGATAGACTACTCTATTTTTTTGGTAAGTGTCTTCCATAAATATTTATAATTTTTTTTGAAATATTATAAATTAAATCTTAAATTAAAAATCCAACCATTTATAAAAATTGAATATATATATATATAAATAATTAAATTACATTAATTTCATATTTAATAAATTAATTTTAAAATTGTAAAAATATTAGAAAACAATTTTTTAAAAACTTAACAAATCAAAAGATATCGCTTTAAACAAATTATGAATCAAAATTAATTTTATTAAACAAATTATGAATCAAATTACATTAATCGAAAAAAACACTGATTTTTTTATATTTTAATATAAAATTTAAAAACATATGACTAACCCTCTTATTTAATAAAATTATAATTACGAAAAAAAATTTACTAAATTTTTTTTATATAAATATTTAAAAATTATATATAAATCATCGTAACATTTATGCTGAAATGGGCTCCATTTTTCCAACTTAGAAGACCATTTATATTACAACCATGCATGCTTATATTTTAGACTTTCTTGTTTTAAATTGTGAATTGAAAACTTTAATTTTGACTTCCATTTCATTCCTCCAAGTCGAAGATTAAACATTTCTGGCGCAGCCTCTCCTGTGCTTTCTCACCCAATCGCAATTTGGGACACCCCTTCACCCCAAGACCCGTTAACGATGTACAATATGCAACTCCTCCCAACTCGCCCAACTGAGGGCACCCTTCAACCGTTAGATGTTTAAGTTTTGTTAGCTGCGCCAAATTCCGTATGCTCTTCAACTTCACACAATTGAATACATACAACCTCTCCAAGGACACCATTGTTTTAACATTCGGCAGCTCCTCAAGTTCGTTACACGCGACAATGTGTAACTCTCGAAGCTTTGGAAGACCACAAAGGCCTTCTATACTTCTCAGATTGTAGCACCTATCCAATGTCACACATGTGAGTGCCTTTGGTAATGTTCCAATCTCCACCACATTCCAACACTGATATAAGGTGAATTCTCGAAGGTTACAGTATACAACGTCATCAAACAATACATCTGATGTGTGAATTATGGGAGAAGCAGCCACTTTCAACCAACTCAACTGACTCGACCATTCAACTGAAGCCGACAAACACTTCAAATCCCCGCGATACTCCAGACCCAATTCCTTCAAGTTCGGTAAATCACCCAGCGAATGCATCACCGTCTCCAGAATAGGGTTTCCTATCCACAAAACTTCTAAATGCTTGGGGAGTTCAAAAGCACTTGGCAATTCTTTAAAATTTGTGCCCGTCAACTTCAGTGTTTTCAGGGACCTTTGATGTGCCACTTGCGAGGGCCATACTTCAACTTTTTCACAGCGGTTAAGATCTATATGCTCGAGTGTTCCTATATTCCCAAATGTTTCGCTTGAGATTGTTAAATTAGAACACAAGCTGGCATCAAAATATTTAAGGTTACTTAAACAACCGAAGGAATCTGGCAGCCTCTCCAATTTCTTGCAGCCATTTAGGTCCATGTGGTGGAGGTTCGTCAAGCCACCCAAGGAATCTGGCAGCCTCTCCAAGTTATGGCACCAGAACAGGTCCAAGTGGTGGAGGTTCGTCAAACTGCCAAGGGAATCCGGCAGCCTCTCCAATTTCTCGCACCAAGAGAGGTCCATGTGCTGTAGGTTTGTCAAGCTACCCAAGGAATCTGGCAGCCCCTCCAATTTCTCGCACCCAGAGAGGTCCATGTGCTGTAGGTTTGTCAAGCTACCCAAGGAATCTGGCAGCCCCTCCAGTTTGTTACACGCAGACAGGACCATGTGGTGGAGGTTTGTCAACCTGCCGAAGGAATCTGGCAGTCTCTTCAATTTCTTGCACCAAAACAAGTTCATGTGGCGGAGGTTGGTCAAGCTACCGAAGGAATCTGGGAGTCCCCCCAGTTTGTTGCACCTAGACAGGTCCATATGGCGGAGGTTGGTCAAGCTACCGAAGGAATCTGGCAGACTCTCCAATTTCTTGCACCCTGACAGGTCCATGTGGCGGAGGTTGGTCAAGCTACCGAAGGAATCTGGGAGCCTCTCCAATTTCTCGCACTGTGACAGGTCCATGTGGTGGAGGTGCTTCAGCTGCCCTATGGACTTTGGAATGCTCGTGAGACGGCTCGCATCGATAATCTTTAATTCCTGCAACTGCAAAGGTGCCTGGCAGATCAAGTGTTTCGACCGTAAGAAAAACGATATAAACATTAACTATATATATATATGTTCTCAGGAGTAAAACCATCAGAAATAACTGGAGAGGCCCTGCTATGCAATATCAATAGTTGATCATGACCACACACTTTTTAACTCAAAAAGATTTACCTGTGATCTGCCTTGCCACAATGTTTCCAACACACTCCCCTCCACTTTCAAAACCCTCAGGTTCTTAATATTAATCCATAAAGGTAAGCAAATGTACGGACAATCACGCCAGAAAAGCCATATGAGATTTGGCAAGCGCACCCGCAAAATAGGATCCAACAGATGCCCTTGTGTCTCAACAAGGTGCAAATTCATGACACTAATACCAAGAAACCGATAACGTTTATTGTACATTCTATTGCGAAGCTTCATCATGCGGTTCCCCAACAGCTGGTGATTCCTTCGGTACCATGACAACAATTGTGAGCTTGTCTCCTCTCGTTCGGTGCTATGCTCGTCAGGGAGCAGCCTAATTCCGCGTGCTTCACTTATAACCTGTTCATTATGGTGGAGAATTAAGACACTGCACACAGCTTGCTATGATTAAATATAAATATTTCGCAGGTGAATAACGATTGAGAAGTTAAATTCTGTATACATATTTCTAACCCAAAATGTAACTATTTTAATAGTTTGAATGATTGAAGACTTACAGATGAGTGCTTGTGCAGCCAATCATGGAAGTTATCGGTGGGACACCATAAACGGCGCGGCGATTGATACTCTGCGATCTCTCCTGCCATATCCCGGAGGACATCATGCATATGGATATGATTTTCATCGTCGACTTCTACAAGGCATTTACCCTCTAAATTTGTAAACCCCGACAATCCGTTCCAGCCTGATCTGTCCCATGCTGTTATGGCACTAATTTTGTTTGCTCCTACGAAAAAAAAGGCAATATCTAAAAAGATCTGCTGTTCCTCTTCACTGAGCGCATCGTAACTAATTTTCAATCTGTTCTTTATCTCGGGTGAAACTTTTGATTTGTGAAGTTCAGCCTTCCAATAGGATTTATCTTTTAGAAAGAGATGTGCCCCAAATACTTTTAAAGCTAAAGGCAGTCCCTCGCATACCTTAAGAAACTGATCAACTAGATCTTCAAATCCGTGTAGCGGATGGGCCTGACAGAAGGCATGTGAACAAAAAAGCTCTAGCGAGTGTTGTCTAGAGAGGCCCTCTAACTTATAAATGCATGACTGTTCCAGCCCTGCCCTTGCAAGCACATCTTTAGAGCGAGATGTAATCAAAATTAAGCTATCCGGTCTTAAGACATCTTTAGCTGGTAAAAGGGCCTCTAGCTGATCCTCATGATCTATGTCATCTAAAATTAACAAAACATGAGAAGATTTAAGATGCCTTTCAATTATCCCTTTGCCTTCATAAATGTTCTGTATACGCAGATCTAATTCATTGACATTCAGGCCCCTTAGAAGTACCCTCTGCAACGAATGTAGGGAGCTTTTATTAGCATTTTCTCTTATGTCTGACAAAAAATAAGATTTATCGTATTTCAATCTCTTGCTATTGAAGAGTTCTAGAGCCAACGTTGTCTTGCCCACTCCACCAAGGCCAACTATTCCTGCCACCTGGACTTTTCCACTGTGCTGCTGCTGCTTCAAAACTGTAGTTTCAAAATCTGCGACTTTTTCTTTTAAACCAGTGGGATACTTGGCTACATACAACGGTGGCCTTTTGCTCAATTTCACCACACGTTCAACGATCTTCTCTAACATATGACCCTCGTCACTGCATATTCACCAAAAGTTTTTTTCAGTCGGAAAAAACGCTTTCTTTATTATTACTAAAGAAAGTACAGTTACATGATTCTGTTCCATGATAAGTACTAAAACTTAGCAGCAAGAAACCCAATGGAAAATTAAACAAAAATAGATCGACTACTGTGCTGTCATCCACTTAAAGTTCATTGGTTCAGAAATGCTTTGTTACCAAAAAAAATTCTGTTCCATGACAAGTACTAAAACTTAGCAGCAAGAAACCCAAAAGAAGATAAAACAAAAATAGATCGACTACTGTGCTGTCATCCACTTAAAGTTCATTGGTTCAGAAATGCTTTGTTACCCAAAAAAAATGAATCTGTTCCATGATAAGTACTAAAACTTAGCAGCAAGAAACCCAAAAGAAAATAAAACAAAAATACAAAAATAGGTCGACTACTGTGCTGTCATCCACTTAAATTTCATTTGTTCAAAAATGCTCTGTTACAAAAAAATGATTCTGTTCCATGATAAGTACTAAAACTGAGCAGCAAGAAACCCAAAAGAAAATAAAACAAAAATAGATCGACTACTGTGCTGTCATCCACTTAAAGTTCATTTGTTCAGAAATACTCTGTTAAAAAATAAGAAAGGGAGGAAAAAAAACAAGAGACATATGCTAGTTCAATCTATGAAATCGAAATATGAAATCAAAATAAAGCCGAAATCAAATCTAGAATCCCGATTCAAAGCAGCATGATGAATGACTCCATGAGATGCTGAAATGCCTCTTTTGGAGAGAAATGCATATTCACCAAAAGTACCAACATAAGATAAACAATTAATCAATCGGAACCGAAGGACAAAGCATCATATTAAGTATATAGATCAGAAAGGGGGAATTGGAGTTCTCACCCGTTAAACACGCCATCCAGATCAAAACCGCTTATGTCTGCAACTCTGGAAAGAGCATCTCTCCAATTTTGAATAATGGCAGAGTCATATCGAAGCTTCTCTTGATGTGTTTGAGAGTCCAACGTTTTCTTCATTTGGAGTTCATGCAGGCTGCGAGCATACGCTCCATTTTTGTTCTGATCTGTCCACCTAAGTTCAGCAGGGTGGACATGGTAAAAGACCGGAATAATTGGAGCCCCAGACCCCAGCATGAGAAGCAACTCATCTAAACACCATCGTGACTCCGCATATTTAGGAGAGAAGATAGCTACATGGATCGAGGCGCTTCCAATAACGCTGGATAGCTGAGAAGGAAAAGGTAGTCCTTCCTGCAAGTCCTGCTGATCTAAAAAGGGCCTTAATCCACGGGAACGAAGAGCACGGTAGAGATGAGCAGCAAACGTCTTCTTCACTTCCCCACGATGGTTAATAAACACATCGTAGGGAATATTGCTGCTGATGTTATTGGAATCGACAGCGGTGGAAGAGGATGAAGCGCCATCGGAAGTTGCGGGAGGAGATGTCTGAATTTCAATTTCAGAGTTGGTTTGGGGGATCGAGCATGCAAGCGTTCGGTATGCCATTGCGAATTGTTATAGAATAATACAAACACAGACAATGCTAAATTTGGTGCTGCGAAGCTCTGGATAATCCGATGTAGAGGAAGGAAATGAGTTGAGGAGCTTCAAAGGATCGGAGAAATTGTCACGAGAGGAAAGCCCGAAGTGCAAAGCTTACATAAACCCTCATCCCTGCAGATGCCGCGGCTAATAAAATAAAATATCCTCAATGGGGGTCTAGGGGGTAGTGTCTACCCATCAACAGCGTCAATCTGATCTCTTTACATTAAAATATTATTTTTTCCCATTATGTTAGTAACAGCGTCAATCTTATCTCTTTACATTAAAATATTATTTTTTTTCCATTATGTTAGTGAGATTGTGATTTATTAGTGTTTGAAATATTCTTTTGAAGTTTGATATTATTTTAAAATAAGATTCTATTAAATTTTATTTAGATTTCTAACAAAATTGATTTTAAAAAATCAACATTGACTTTTTAATTTACGTATCGGTGTTGGAATGCAACTTCGAGTTGCAGCTTATGATGGCCAGCGGAGATATTTTTCAAAGAAATTTGGTAATAAAATGCTAATCAAAATTGTAATTTTTTAATTTTTTTTTCAATATTTCTTTTAGTATTCAACCTTTTTAACAACCCTATCAAATAAAAATTATACAAACAACACAAATCAAATTTAAAATTTGTAAAAATCATTATAGATTAATCTATAAAAATCCTAAAAACAAATTATAGTACAAGATCTTATCTTTTTGCATGTGGGATCCACCATATTTACACTTTAGTGTAACTTGAGCTGCATCTTTTACTAGAGGGGAAATGTTCACATATAGTTACCAAATGTGGTGAATAGCAAGGGCTCAAGTATTTTCTAAATTTGATATGAAATCAGAGTTTTGGCAGGTGGCAATTAATAAAGATGATAAGTTTAAGACTGCTTTTAGTGTTCCAGTAGGACACTATGAATGGAACATCATGCCTTTCAGACTAAAGCATGCCCCCTCCAAATTCCAAAAGGTTATGGATAATATTTTCAAGCCATATTTTGATTGGTTACTAGTATACATTGATGATATACTTATATTTTCTAAAAACGTCCATGATCACTTTAAACATATCCATAAATTTGTACAACTTTTCAAAACCAATGGATTGGTTCTTAGCAAGAAAAGAATTGAGTTATTTCAGACAAGTATCGAGTTTCTTGGTCATACAATTAAAGATGGGTAAATCACTCTGCAAAAACATGCTTTGGAATTCGCTGATAAATTTCCAGATATTATCACTAACAAAACTCAATTACAGAGATTCTTGGGATGTTTAAACTTTGTAAGCAACTTCTACAAAGATTGCGCCAAAGATAGATTATCACTCAACAGAAGACTGCAAAAACATCCAGAACCTTGGTCTTAGGCCCACACTGAAGCTGTTAGAAGAATTAACATGAAGGTAAAAACTCTTCCTATTCTTCATATCACTGATGAAGATTTTTTCAAAATTGTTGAAACAGATGCCCGCAATGAAGGGTGGGGAGGAATTTTGAAGCAAAAGAAAGAAGGAGAAAAACAAATAGTTCAGTTTGTCTCAGGGACTTGGAGCCCACCTGAGAAAAACTATTCTACTATAGAAAAAGAGGTCAAAGCAACATGGAACTACATTGATAAATTTGATATTTACCTGATACAAAAAAAGTTTCTCTTAAGAACAGATGCCTATACACTAAAGAAAGTCCTCAGTAAAGCTATGAAGAAAGCAGGAGAAGCTAAGTTCGCAAGGTGGCAAGCTCTATTTGCAAATTTCAATTTTGAGGTCGAACACATCAAAGGCGAAAAGAATTGTCTGCCTGACTTCCTAAGAAGAGAATATTTAAATCAGAAAAACACTGCCATGGTGATAGTAACAGAATGGGACCCCTCCCAACATACAAAGACTCTGAGAAGTATTTCTGAAACACATAACTAGGAAGAATACTGTTCCAAATGGAAACCAACATGCCAGCTAAGTCTCTAAAATGGATAAGTCTAGAAGATTAGTCTCTTTCAGAGAGCTTGAGTTGAAGAACAAGTTGAAGAAAACCCATTAAGAGATATGTTTGCTTAATCATCTAAAAGGTTTATCAATTCTGCAGAACTTGAATATTTTGAAAGTCAGCCTGCACCTAAGTGGTGTCTGCCCAACATCTCCTCGTCAGAAGTATATGTTGACTTATCTATGTTCCATCTTAAAGCTGTAACTAAAATATCTATTAAAGAAAGTATTAGTCAAATACAAGAGATCTCAGATCTCTAACTGTGGCAAGAACAAAAGTATTCAGTCCTCTATGGACTAAGGGATTGATCCCTACCCTTATGCACCCGAGATGCAAATATTTGGTTCCCAATCTTTTGGCTTTATTCTGAAGTTTCTTATTGTGAAGAAGAGAAAGTGTCGTTTTACTCAAAATTACCATTATTAATGCTTATGTACGGATTTCCCTTTGTTTTATATATATATATATATATATATATATATATATATATATATATATATTAATTACTTATTTACGAGGTGTATAAGGCTTATGTAGAATCGTTATACAGGCTTATGTATTGTTTTCATAAATTTCCGTTTGTTTTATATATATAATAAAAATGATAATTATTTCTTTAAGAAGTGTATAAGGTTTATATAAAATTGCTATAGTATAGTTTATTTGTTTTATGTTTTGAAAAGTTTTTGTAATGCTTTAAAATTAGTTTGTTTGGTTAAGAACTCATTTTTCTGGGACTTAAGGAAACATGTTAACACTATGATAGATTTGCCTATTATGTGAATAAAATATAAAAATAACAACTAGTTTATTCTTTCTTTCTTTTCTTTTTTATAAATTTCAACAAAAAATATTACATAAGATATTACTCTGAGAGTTCTTCATTCCATATAAAATCAAAACAACTAGTTTATTTGTATAATATAAACGTAACTTAGTATTAAGTAATTGTTTTGATTTTTGGTTTGCTTTTAATTCGGATTCTAACAATTCCTCGATCGGGGTGACAAACATCGAGGTCTGTGAGACGCATGTGCGATGAGAGTGTACATTTGTCTAATGGGAAGGAGGATAGACTCCCTGTCCTCCCATTACGTATGGTGTACGGTGAGTTTAATAATGTTGCATGTGAAGTCTTAGTTTCATTCATTCTCTCCGGGTTTGAGTGTTGGAGAGGTAAGTGGGTTTATGGTGCTCGTCGGGGTTCAAGAATGTTATATTGTTGTGGTAGTATGGTGGCTAGTAGCTTGTGGTCTGAGCTTTGTTAGTCAGTTTGGTTTCTTAGACCCTAGGTTAATCTAGGAGAGTTGGAGGTTTCACCACTGTCGCCTCCTCCACAGTGAACGGTTCACAAAAGTGTTAAGTTCTTCTCCCACAATCTAGTGTCTCTCCTCCGTCAGCATCTTAAGTGAATTTTGCATGGTAATTTGATCAATTCTAGTGCCTATTCTTGCACTGCTTACTAAATTTATCCCAAAGTGTTATTTGTGTTTAGGAAGGTGTCTGAGTTTCTTGTCCATTGAGTATATTTTGGGTCTTCCTCTTTCTGTGGTGTCTCCCTGGATTCCTGAGACCCACCGCTGGGTGAGCACCAATTGGGTTCGGTGGTGGAAGGGTGGTCTGGAGATAATTGTTGTGGCTTGTAATTGGCTTAGGTTCGTTTCTTGTGTGTTCGTGCTTTGGTGTCAAGTTATTTTGTCTTCGTCTTTGTTCCCAGGTGCTTCCCCTGGTAGAGGAGAAGCAAAGGTCTCAGTCTGGTTGGCACGTTTCTTATCTGTGGGTTTTCTTGTAACTCTCTGAATTGGAGAAATGTGGTTTTCATCCCTATGGAGTAGACATATGTTAGATAATTCCGGGTTCTTCTTCGTCCTGCTACAGTTCTCGTCTTGTTGGGTGGTTTTGCTACTAGTTGTTGAGGTGTATCCCTAGGCCCTCAACATGAGACTTGTGTCACGTAACTCCCGCTCCCAGCCCAAGTGGAGGGGAGTTTCGTCCAGTTAGGAAGGATGTAGCACAGAGATAAAGGTGGTGTTGGAGGTTTGTCTTGCTGAGCGTCTAAGGAGGGGTGGCCAAGCTGTTGGGGGTGTGGTTTATGCAGCACCGGGAGCCCGTGGTGGTAGAGGTGGTGTGAGAGCAGGGCGAGGTGGTCGCGTAGTTGTTGGTGGAAAGAAAGGCAGAGTGGCACGTGAGGATGGAGGAGGTGTGTGGGGTCGAAATCATTGGCCGGGGCGTGCGGGTGTTGCTAGCCAGCAAAGTCACTCTGACGTATGTCATGACTTGCTTCAGTCTGTTCTGGATCACCTAGAAGCTTATGATAGAGCCAAAAAGGAAGAACACAAATTCATCATTGCTACGCTCAATCAATTGAATTACTTTCAATGCCATGTCCGACAAAGGATTGTGGTGGTGTGGCAGGGTCAAAATATGCTAACTGAAAAGGTGGATAAGTTGGAAACGTGGTTGGCTCACTTCGAGCAGCATGTGCAATGTACTTATTGTCCCCCTCCCCATCCAGGTACTGGGCCAGACAATCCAACTTCAATCACTTCCAATAATTGAGCATGGTCTCAGGTGTTCTTCTGGTTCTATTGGTATTTTGGTGCTTTTGGCCTATTAGGATTTGGACCGTTCCTTTAGTTTTGCTTTTGTTTCTTTGTCATATGGTGCTAGCATTAGTCAAAAAACCTGGTCGGGGTGAGATTACTTTCATTTTGCTATCTATGTACTTTTCTTTTGATGAATTAATCAAACCTTGACTTACAAAAAAAAAATCTAATTCTAAAAATCAAATAATTTTTTCTACAAATTCTATTATATCATTTTCTCCCCGAGTTAAAGTTGTTAATACAAAACCACTGGTATTGAGACCACTCCCTTCTCCTCCTTTATAAGCCTAAAATATTTCATCGATCACATTCACACAAAGGTCAACGCTCCTTAATCTCTATCTGAATTGTCACCACCAAATTTATGGGAAGATGAAGGTATATAACACATAGAAAAAGGTATAGCTATCATAATATCAATGAATATACCACCTTGTTGTAATTTTTCTGACACCTTTAAAAGTCACAAATATTTTCAAATTTTCCCAGTTGTTGTTCCTAGCTAACTTCTAAGACATATGCAAATTTTCATGACTAAAGGGTGCATATACTAATTCTTGGATTATTTTTAATAATAATTTTATATTATAAATGAGTTTAATTTTATAGAAATATCAATTTTTATAAAATTATTTATTTTTAATATAACACTATCTTTATTATAAAATTAAAAAAAAAGGAGGGTGCATGCCTGATCTCCAAGTTCATTTATGTATATGCAACGAATTTCAACAAATCAAGCTCAGTACCCAACATCAAGCCACAAGACAGGAGGAAGTGTATATTTATGCACTACGTGTCAAAATGTTATCACAATAATGGTGTATATCAACACCGTCATGTTCTTTTACTTGATTAATGTGTTATGTGCAACAATTTCTCAAATAAATCAATGGTTGTCAGTCTTCTAGGTATATCAGGGATGAAATCAATGGAAAAGAAAAATTGAGGACCCCCTTGGTTATTCGAGCTTTAACAATGGGGGGGGGGGGGGTCCACAATAGGTTGTTTCCCCAAAACCATTTTTGTGACATGGAAAAATCAGATGGATTGTGGCACTCCCCTTCAGAAAAATTGCTTACCAGCAGTAATCACCCCTGCAATCCACTTGTAGTTTTAGAAATGATGAAAAGGTGTCATCATAAAATGAAGAACGACCACATGTCAAGGAAGTGCCTTCTATTTGAGGAAGAACACAAATGTACATATCAATTTCTTCTCAATTATGCAAAGGCTTATTAGTACAACAAAATGCCAGTTTGCAAGGGGAACATTCAATGTCATCAAATTCTGAACTAGTTGGTTTCATGAACATTTTCATAAATGTGTCATGGCCTGTACTATAAAATCATTGGTCGTTGATGATAGAGGTGTACTATTTTTCTAAGTTGGTTGAGGAATCAATCCATAATGGTGGTAAAACCCAATGGAAGAATATGCAATAAAAATGCACTACCATTGGTAAAGAGATGACAGTTACATTGAAAAATGGTAGTGCAAAGTTCTAGTATGATTGGTCAATTTCAACAAGCTCATCGATTTGATGAGAGCTAACTTATTCGTTATGCCCAGGAAAATGTTGAAGGCTTCCCAATTCCTATGACAAAATTCAAAGTTTCACAGTTTGGCCATGAACAATCAAATCCAACTTTTCTTTTCTTTTTTCTCAAAGTTGAATCATATACGATAGTCAAACATTATGTTCTCTTAAGAAAACCTCTTAGAAACTTGCTCTAGTTTGTACATGCAATTGAAAGGGAATTTGAAGTATTGGCAGTTTTAGGAAAATATTAAAATATTCCAGTCCCAAAGGTTTTTTATTTTTTGCACTCACACAAATGTAATTGGTACAACATTTTACATCATGGAGTATTTGGAAGGTCAGATCATTCTGAATCTTGGACTGTCGGAATTGAACCCAAAACAAAGAAGAGCCATATACCTTGCTATTACCAAAACTTAGGAAGAAATGCACAATGTTGATGTTGATGCAGTTTCAAATTATTTGAAAACAACCTTTGGGCAAATGCAATAGTGCCTTCGAATGCAACAGGTGGACCCATTTCTGAGGTTTTTATTCCAATTCATTAAGAAGGGGTTCCTTCCAGAGATCACAAAATTCATATATTTTCTTGAAGGTATTTGTTGTTAAATCTATCAAGAGCATAAATATGAAAACATAAACAAAACTAATGAAAAAAACAAGAGAAGTCTAATTCTCAATCCATGAGTCGAACTCTCATTGGAATCTCATATATCCATAGTAGAAATGAATACATTATTATATAGACGACATATTTCTAATTTGATTATCCATTATTTGACTAATCTACCACCCCTAATAATTTGTTGAATGATAACTAACTACATCTATTAATTTTCTACCCTAATTCTGATAACTCAGAACACAAAATTTGCTAGCTAATTTGTCAGCAATTACATAACTTAGTTTAAGCATTATTCTCAACACTCCCCCTTAATGCTTAATGAGGTGATCCCAAACATATCCCTCATGTATTGAAACTTCCCTTTTGGTAGTTCTTTGGTAAATATATCTGCAATCTGATCATTTGTTGTACAAAACTTTATTTCAATTTCTCCTTTTGCCACATAGTCTCTTATGAAATGATATTTGATATCAATATGTTTGGTGCGATTATGAAACATTGTATTTTTAGTTATGAAAATGGTAGACAAGTTATCAGAGTAAATAGTTGTGGCATATTTTTGTTCTTGTTTTAGATCTAACAATACTTTATTCAACTAAATTGCTTCACATGTTGTTGTTGTTGCTGCAATATACTATGCCTCTATAGAAGACAATGAAATAGTTGGTTGCTTCTTTGAACACCATAATAATGCACCTGATCCAAGGCTGAATACATAACCTAAAGTGCTTTTTCTATCATCAAAATATCCATCCCAATCACTATCTGTATAACCAACCAACCCAAAATTATTTGATGAAGTATACTAAATTCCATAATTTATTTTTTGAGAGAGATACTTCAAAATTATTTTTTTTGCTCCAAAATGAATCTTACTTGGACTTTGCATGAATATGGAAATCAAGCCTACTGCATGCATAATATCAGGCCTAGTGGTAGTAAGATACAAAAGGCTTCCTACTAGACTCCTATAGGATTGGGAATCTACCTTTTCAGCTCCATCTTCTACAGAAATTTTTTCATTTGTATTTGTGGGTGCGCTCATGGGTTTACAATTTCCCATTTTCCATTTTTCAAGAAGATTTGAAACATATTTTTTCTTGTGAAATAAAAATTCCATCATTCATTTGTGTCACTTCTATTCCAAGAAAAGAATGGAGCAAACCCAAATTAGTCATTTCAAATTCAGTCATCATAGCCTGCCTGAACTCTACCACTAACAAAGCACTCAAAGATGTGTATTTCAAGTCATCTACATATAAGCACACAATTAGTATATCGTTACAATTTGACTTGATATATAATGTGTGTTCATTTTCACTTCTATTAAACCCCTTTTTCAAAAAATAAGTGTCAATTCTACTGTACCATGCTCTTGGAGCTTGTTTAAGCCCATAAAGAGCCTTTTTCAGTTTGTAGACTTTGTGTTTATTTCTTGCTTCTTCATATCCTTGGGGCTGGTGAACATATACATCTTCTTTCAACTCACCATTTACAAAGGATGATTTAACATCAAATTGATAAACTAACCATTTATATTGTGCTGCCAATGCCAAAACAGTTCTGACTATATCAAATCTTGCAACATGAGAATATGTTTCATTGTAGTAAATACCTAGTTGTTGAGCATATCCCTTTGCTACAAACCTTGCTTTGTGCCTTTTTATTGATCCATCAGCTGCATACCTGGTTTTATATAACCATTTCAGCCCAATGACATCTTTTTTAGTAGGAGGATCCACAAGCTCCCATGTTTCATTCTTTTTAATCGCTGCCATCTCTTCAGCCATTGCTTTGTACTAAACTAACACTTTTACGACATATTCAAAACATCTTGACTCTGCTTCAATCTGAGACATCAAAGAAAAATTAGTATAACCATAAATTGCATTTAAAGATTTTGTCTTTTTCGAAGGAGGAATTGGACTTGAAACAAGACTTGAAGTAGTAGAAGATGATGGAGTGGATGTGGTCTCTGAAGTATTTTGATTACTGGATGGATTTGCAGAAACAAAAGATTAATCTTCTTGTACAACAATACTTGGAGTTTGTTGTTTCACATCATGATTCCATTGCGATTCTTCTTTCTCATCAAAGAAAACATCACGACTAATCATTAATTTTTTAGTTCGTGGATTGTACAATATATAACCTTCGGTTTCCTCACAATATCCAATTAAAATGCATTTCACACTTTATCATCAATCTTTCTTCTCTTTTCAGTAGGAACATGAGCATTGGCAATGC
Organism: Pinus tabuliformis; assembly: GCA_031772625.1. NCBI lineage: Eukaryota > Viridiplantae > Streptophyta > Pinopsida > Pinales > Pinaceae > Pinus > Pinus tabuliformis. The sequence goes on along the minus strand of CM062808.1, from coordinate 343,867,684 downwards.
AACCAAAGTCTCTTAAATGAGAAATATTGGGTTTTCTTCCACACCATGCTTCATAAGGGGTAATGTTTTGCACACTTCTTGTTGGGCATCTATTAAGAAAATAAACAGATGTAGCTACAGCTTCAACCCAAAAAATGTTTGGAAGTTTTTTACCTTTCATCATGCTCCTATCCATCTCAACAATTGTTCTATTCTTACGTTCAGCAATGCCATTCTTATGGGGAGTATAACTAGTTGTCAATTGCCTTTGAATGCCATTCATTTTACAATAAGAATAAAACTTATTAGAAGTGAATTCTCCCCCTCTATATGTGTGTAATGTTTTTAGACAATAACCACTTTTCTTTTCCACAAGAGCTTTAAATTGTTGAAATATGACAAATGCATTAGATTTTTCTTTAATGAAATATACCCATGTTCTTCTACTAAAATCATCCACAAAAATAATGAAATACTTATTTTTGTTCAGAGACAAAGTTTGCATAGGACCACATATATCTGCATGCACTAGCTCTAGTGGTTTACTTACTCTCCATGATTTTCCTACTGGAAATGAATCTCTATGTTGCTTACCAAGAATACACCCTTCACAGACTTTATCAATAGAACCAATAAGTGGTAACCCTTTGACCATTTGCTTGTTATATAAAAATTTCAAGCCTTTCATATTCAAATGTCCATAACTTATATGCCATAGCCAAGGACTATCATCTTAAGCAATATTCTGTTTTGCAGCATATTAGTCTTAGCAATAATTTTATTGTGATCATATTTATCATAGATTATGCATTTCTTTTCCTTGAAAACAATTAAATATCCCTTTTCAAGGAGCTTCCCCACACTCAAAAAATTATGTGCTAGACCAAGAACATATAAAACATCATTAATGTGCTTTGGTTTTCCTTGTTTTGTCTTCACATCAATTGTTCCCTTACCCTTAGCTTCAACTGGCTTGTCATCTCCCAATAGTACATCAGATTTTGTAGATCCATCTATATGCACAAAGCCATATTTGTTTCCTGTCATGTGATTGCTGCAACCACTATCCATAAGCCACACCTCTTTGTAAACATTATTAGTTGAATCACAAGCCAAGAAAAAAGTGCGAACCTCTTCTTTGTCTTCAGAAAAATTAGCTTGTTGTTTTTGTTTTTCCTAACAATTTCGTTCAAATGGCCAAATCTTTTACAATAAAAACACTTAACTTGGGATTTATTAAATCTTTTACCTCCATCACTGTCATCATTACTATTCCTTTGGTGTTTGCAGAAAAAAAAAAATCTTCCTCAACCTCTGCCTCTTTTGTATGTTTGTTCTCTTCCTCTTCCTCTTCCAGAAGTGTTTTGGCTTTCCTCATGAGAGGAACTACTTTTGTCTTTGAAAATATTTCCTCTTGCTTGAAAAGCTTGCTAAATAGATTTTTGAGAAGATCTACTAATTCTTTTTTCATGAGACCGAAGAGACCCCATTAGCACATTCATAGACAACTGAGTTAGATCCTTAGACTCCTCAATAGCAAAAACAACCCCATCAAATTTTGCAAGCAAACTTCTTAAAATATTCTCAACAATTTTTTGATCTTTTAAATCTTTTCCATAAGACCTAATTTCATTCACTATAGCCATAAATCTAGTGATAAAATCTTGAATAGATTTAGAGTTTTGCATGCACAAGGTTTCAAATTTTCTTCTTAAGGACTGCAACTTAACAATTTTTACCTTAATAGTTCCTTGATATGCTTGGTGCAAAATATCCCACGCCTCCTTGATTTTGTTACTCCAACTAGTCTTGGAAAAATAGAATCATGCACTGCTTGTTGTATTAGGAAGAGAGCCTTTGAATCTTTTTTACGATTTTCCTTTAGCTGCGTTCTTTGGTCTTGAGTCCAGCGGGCAAGTTTTTGAGCATCTGGTTATGTATATCCATTTTCTATGAAATCCCACAAATCTTGTGAGAGAAACAATGTTTTCATCTTAATGCTCCAAAAACCAAAGTTATCACCTTTAAACACTAGTATTTGTGGCTGAGAAATATTCATACTGTTGGTCATTATTGCTAACTACTGAGCACTCCCACCAATAACTTGAATCTGCACAGGCTTCACAGAATTATGAAAACTCTTGCCAATGGATTTCACAAACTTTTGAAACCTCTTGCCAACAACACACACTTTACATATAAATCAACTCTCTTAACCTAGCTTTGATACCACATGTTAAATCTATCAAGAGAATACATATGAAAACATAAACAAAACTAATGAACAAAAACAAGAGAAGTCTGATTCTCAATCCATGAGCTGAACTCTCATTGGAATCTCATATATCCATAGGAGCAATGAATACATTATTATATAGCCGACATATTTCTAATTTGATTATCCATTATCTGACTAATCTACTGCCCCTAATAATTTGTTGAATGATAACTGACTACATCTATTAATTTGTTGCCCTAATTCTGATAACTCAGAACACAAAATTTGTTGGCTAATTTGTTAGCAATTACATAACTTAGTTTAAGCATTATCCTCAAAATTTGTGAACTAGGTAGGGGAAAGACGATAGTAACACTTATAAATATGGCTACTCAAAGGGGATGTTGTGTGGAGATTTAAAGAGCCATGGTAAATGGGTTTCTCAAGATTGGAAAAGTGAAAGATGCCATTATTATCTTCAGCCAGTTCTTGGATGTGAAGAAAATATAGCATTTGCTTGAAATGGAAGTTGAATAATACAATTCTGGATAAAGGAAAAATATTGTGATTTTTATCATTACAATTTGGCGCCACTGTAAAGGATCACTATTCCAAACGAAACAGTGTTGTCATTGGAGGGAATGGAAAAAACTTGAGGCAAGATTTCTTGCATCAGGTTGTCAATGAACTTTTATAGTTTTCTACAGTTATGCCCTCAAGTTTTACCCAACATCCATAAGGTCTACAAGCTTTGGGGCTGAATTGCTATTTTGTTTCTTCCTATAGAAACCAAAAGAGATGCTATCAATAATGAATAAAGAAATAGTTTTTTTTTGTAAATGAAAATTGAGGCCTAGTGATTGATAAGTATTCTTAAAATGGAACCCAAATCATACCAAAGAGGAGTTTCCCATTGGCAGAAAAATCTAATGTTATGAATATTAAATCTGAAGTAGAGTAAATTATTGATGCAAATTTGAAGACGAACCTCTCAAGACAAGAAAAATTTTCTTAATATTGCTAAGCGCTAAGTTTTGTTTTCCCATTGGTTTGAGTATCATAATATTACTAAGAAGAAATATTACTTATCACAGGTTGTTATATATTTGTCAATTGACGTTTGAAATAAAGTTTGGGCTACCTCATATTCTATATATGTGTGGTTTGTATAGATATGAATACTAGTTTTCCTTACATGTTCAGTCAAGTTGACTATCAAATATTTCAAGTTTAAACGAGACACTTGGCAACAAATAATAGTTAAAAAATTTTCAAGGAATAGAATCAACAACCGAGGATGAGGTAGCAGAGTTTTGAGGCATGAATATATTGGTCCAAAAGACAATTGGTTAATAGGTGGCAAGATTTCCCTTTTTAAAGGAAGATGGATATATTTTCAGGGATCGACATCAACAACTCATATTTTCAAGATGATTATCAATAGTCAAAGGATCAGTCTCCAGACTTCAAGGTAGAAAATTTGCAAACAACCTCAAATCTCCAGGAATTATTTAGATATTATTTTTATTTTTGGTGCAATGTTTAGATTTTTATTCGAGGAATATTGTAACAATTTAGGCCCTTGTAAATTTTCTATATAATAGATCATTTGTAATGTAAAAGGGTCGAATTTTGTGCCCAAAAACCTTGATATTTTTGTGAAATTTGTTATTACAAAGAATTTTATAAAGGGCTTCTAACTCTAGTTCATGACAAAATTTGTTACTTATGTATGTCTTTTCTAGTGATTTCATAATATGTTATTCTTCATATATTTGAGGTAACATAGAAGTAATGGGTAAGGATAGGTTGATTTTTGATCTCCTTGATGGCCCTTGCAAAGTTATTATCTATACTGGGACTAGCTAATTGAACAATTTGTTTGGATTAGTACCTTTGCATCAGTAAATTGTTGTCTTTTGACATCTCTTAAATATATTGTTGTTAGTTGTAGAAATTATTCTACACGCTTATGCTCTTTATTAGATAATTAGATATTCAGGGAGGATATTTAATCATTTAATTTCTCCTCCATTCCTCCATCAAATCCTTTCAAGCTATGTTATTCTACCATAGTTGAACGCTGGCACTTGGATAAGGCCTCTGCAAGAGAGGGCCTAGTTTGTGAGCAGAGATTTGTGACTCATAAACAACCACCTATACAACAAATCCTATAGCTGGAGGTTGTGCTTCATAGGTTGTTATCCAGTGATAGTGAGCGGCATTAAAAAGCCTCGTAATACTTGAGGGAGCCCCATTTGGTTCGAGGTCCAGCTTGAACCTAAAGATTGGTCGCATTGGTTTCTCGGCACAATTTCATAGCCAAGAACTTCCTTCGAGAAACAAATAAAACACACCCCTTGTTAAGGGCATTGAAGTTTTAAGAGTATATTTTTGTGAAATCTGTTATTACAAAGAATCTTATAAAGGGCTTCTAACTCCATTTCATGACAAAATTTGTTACTTATGTATGTCTTTTCTAGTGATTTCATAATATGTTATTCTTCACATATTTGAGGTAACATAGAAGTACTTGGTAAGGCTAGGTTAATTTTTTATCTCCCTGATAGCCCTTGCAAAGTTATTATCTACATTGAGACTAACTAATTGAACAATTTGTTTGGATTAGTACCTTTGCATCAATAAATGGTTGCCTTTTGACATCTCTTAAATATATTGTTGTTAGTTGTAGAAATTCTTCTACACGCTTCTGCTCTTGATTATATAATTATATATTTAGGGAGGATATTTAATCATTTAATTTCTCCTCCATTCCTCCATCAAATACTTTCAGGCTATGTTATTCTACCATAGTTGAACATTGGCACTTGGATAAGGCCTATGCAAGAGAGGGCCTAGTTTGTGAGTAGGGATTTGTGACTCATCAACAACCACGTATACAACAAATCCTATAGTTAGATGTTGCACTTCATAGGTTTTTATCCAGTGACAGTGAGCAGCATTAAAAATCCTCATAACACTTGCAGGAGCCCCCTTTGGTTCGAGGTCCAGCTTGAACCTAAAGATTGGTCCAGTTGGTTTCTCGACGCATTTTTGTAGCCAAGAACTGCCTTTGAGAAACAAATACAACACACCCCTTGTTAAGGTCATTGAAGTTTTTAGAGTACCGGCTTAAAATGTCATTTAGGGAAAAAAATATTTCCAAAGATTTGGTAGATTTTTAGAAAAAGTTATAATTCTATTTTGGTGATAGAAATTTGAATTGAAATTTTGTTTTAAAAAATTAAATCTATTTAAGATGAATTTAAAAAATTTAAAGTATCAAAATTTTGAAAACAAATATAAAATTTGAACTATCAAATTTTCAAAAATATTTTTTGTCAAAAAAAGAAATATTTTAGGGAGAAGAAAATAAATACACTTGAAACATGAAGTTTTTCATATTAACTCAAATTTGTTTTATATATCTAAATTCAACTAAACAATAAACTAACAGAACCACATTTACTAATTTGGTTGATATATGCTGATCGACATCATTTTCATATGTCGATTGGCATATAAAAGGTGGAAAATGTTGTCGATCAATGTATATCAACCACATTAGTAAATGTGGTTGTGCTAGTTATAGCCAACATGTGTGGGGTGGACTCATTAACGATGTTTGACCATGGTTAACAATGGTTGATGAGGTTGATCAAGATTGAGGAGGTTGACCATGGTCAAGCTTACATTAATGTTAATGCTAATGTTACATTATGGTTGAGATGGTTGATGGGGTTGACCATGGTTGAAGAGGGTTGGCCATTATTGACCATATTCAACCATAGAGATCTTGATTAACCATTATGGTTTACCATATTCAACCATAGATACCTTGGTTGACCATGTTCGACCATTCTAACCATGGTTGACCATATTCAACCATTGAGACCTTAATCATAGTTTACCATGGTTGATCATGGTCGACCATACTCAAACATGATTGACCATGGCTGACCATGGTTGACCATGGCTGACCATGGTTGACAATGATTGATCATGGTTAACCATTGAGACCTCATTTGACCATTATCATTGATGATATTCGACCATAGAGACTTTGGTTGATCATGATTGACCATTATGGTTGATCATTGTTGACCTTTTTAACCATGTTCATTTTGGTTGACCTTAGTTGAGCATGGTTGATCTTGGCTAACCATGGTTGATCTTAGTTGACAATGTTAACCACGGTTATCTTGGTTGAACATGTTCGACCATTCTAAACATATAGATATTATTTGACCATTATAGTTGACCATGGTTGATCCTGGTTTGACCATATTTAATGATGATTGACCATGTTCAACTATTTTAACCATGTAGATCTTAGTTGACCTTGGTTGACCATGTTTAACCATGGTTGGTTTTGGTTGACCATAGTTGATCTTGGTTGACCATGTTTGACCATTCTAACTATAGAGATCTTGATAGACCATTATGGTTGATCAATGTTTATCATGGCTGACTATAGTTGATGTTAGTTGACCTTGGTTTACCATTCTAGCCATGTTCATCTTGCATGACCATGGTTGATCTTACTTGACCATCATTGATCATGTTTGACCATGGTTGGCCATGGTTGGCCATGGTTGGTCATGGTTGATCATGCTTGACTATAGAGACCTTGATTGTCCATTATGGTTGATTATGTTTGATTAATGATTGAATTTGTTTGACTATGCGTGTCTATGTTTACAAATTTCCTTGACTATGTTTGATTATTAATATCAATCAATAATATTAAAAGGAAATTATGTTTGATTGAAGTTGAAAATTGTTGACTTTAAAACATAGTTGAACATAGTCAACAAAATTAGTAAGTGTGGTTGACTAATTTTGTAATGTCACATTGCGATGTTGGATATATTGCAATGTAATGTAACATTGTTACATTATTTGTCACATTGTGATGTTGGTTATATTTATGTATCATTCTGACATCACAATATTATTATTATTATTATTATTATTTTTATTATTATTTTTATTATTATCTTTATTAGTCAACTTTATTAATATTAATATTTTTATTATTAAATATTTTTTAATCTTTATTGTGATTGATCAATGATGGCCTTATCTGAATAAGGTTCAAAACAGTTGAGCTACATTGACTAAGGATGCCTATGAGCAAAGAAGGTTGACTATTGTTAAATATGGTAAACACGGGGTTGACTAAGATCATGGTTAACTATTTAAACATTGACTATAAAAGTTGACATTATTTGACTAATTCATTTGAATATTAATATTAATTTAATAATAATAATAAGGAATTATGTTTGATTGAACTTGAAGAGTATTAACTGTGAAACATAGTCACACATAGTCAAACATAGTCAACCACATTTAGTGAACCAATGTGTTTTAAACCATAATAGGATTAATATTGTTGGTACCAAATTATGACTGTCCATTCCACTTAAAATCCTCATTTGATTATCATTTTTGACCATTTAACCTTCGTATTCCAACTATATCCTTAGAAATTAAATGATATGATGTCATTATCATTATTTTTAGCTTGAAATTAATTTTTGAAATTATAATGTTAAAAATGACATTTTTCAAAAAATTAGAGGAAGTTGTGACTTCTTGTAAATGCTCCATTGTTTGACATGTTGCGCAGCAGGTGAGTGAATTTGAAGATTGTGGGCATGAAGTAAAATGTACACGGATGGTGGATCACCTATCCACTTTTAGTTTTGAAGGAAACAAGTGTCCGGTCAACGCTGGTCAAACCCAGCCACTTCAGCAAAATCCCTAGATTTTGTGAAGAGAATAATTTCTATTTTGAGAATTTTTGCGTAAATGAAGGAATTGATTCAATTTCGACCTTCTTGGATGTAATTAATAGAATTCTGTTAGGATAATATGTAGGAGGAATAGCTTCTTTTGTTATAGGATTCATGATAAATAACCTATGGAAGAAGACTATGTTTTAGAGCTAGATTGTGAACGTATGAAAGTACAGTTTGTGCATTTTTGATTCCAGACTTAATACAGACTTCATCCCCAAGTTTATGTCTCAAGATCTAGTAGTTACACTCTTCTGAATTGTTTTATAGTGTTCTTGTGAAGTGTTGAAGGGCCCTCATCACTACTCTAGTACACTCTGTTTTCAAGTTTCCTTACTAGTTGCATATTCAAATTTGAAAGTTAGAAGTTATTTTATGTGCAGAAGTAAAGGTTATGATTATTAAAGTTATCAAGTGAGAGGGCTTGCATTCGTTGTGAAAAGAACATTGTAAAATGATTCAACCAATTTTGATCTTGAAATTTATATATATGCTTGCTGTCATACAATTTCCATATTTGCTTATTGGCTTTGACTTTGAAGATAGTTCTGGTTTTATTTCCAAGTGATTCAGATTATAGTTGTTAAATTCAATTTTCAGTTTGATGGGTGATTCTTGTAAAAGATTCAACTGTTATTGGTTTGCAACATTACTCATCTTATTCACTAATTTAATTTGTTACTGAAATTACTTTGGATTTTTATAATTGGGAAAAGTTCTATTGAGCAATATTCTTGTAAGGGAATGTTAGGAATTTAACCAGTCATTAATACTTTGTTTTTTTTACTTAGGCAATCATAATTTTATAAGATTTGTTTTATTTAGATTGATGCTTGAGTGATTGAAAAGACAATGAAGGATCTCTTGTAAGATAGTATTGTTAATTTCATTCACTAGGATGTCATTATAATCTTAGATCATTCTAGATATATATATATATATATACTTTAGGTGAGCACCTCTAAGTGTACTTTCTTGGGTTGATAAATAAATTAAGAGCTTAACTTACCTTAGTAAGTAAAGACCAAACATTTTTGCGCCATTGCCGGGGAGGTGCAACTAGAAACATTGAAAAAAAACTTAAAATAAACAAAACAACAAAAACATAGATTTAAATTTAAATTTCAATCATGTTTATTTATGTCTAGGTTTAGGGATAAGAAAGGAAGAATCACAAAACCCCCCAACCAACAACTAATCCGCCATTAGGAGTAGAACCATTAGAAAAAATTGAGTACGCAACACCAACAGGAAAAGTTATTGTGGAAAAACTTGAGGAAAAATAAAGATCAGGCCAAAGACTCACTCTCATTGAAAGACAAATCCTACTAGCTCATGAAGCAAAGAAAAGATATATACCTGAGACTTCTACAGTAGAGAAATTAAAAGAGAGTAGTATAAAAATCCAACAGCCTATCTATGAACAAATTTTGCCTCAAGAACTAAAACAAGAAGAGGAGGTAGAAACCTTAGACAAATCACAAATTACAATGGCTGAAGACGGAGGATCCAGAGGACCTACACCTGAACAACTAAGAGAGTATGAGAGACAAATGGAAGAAAGGAGAAGAAGAAGGGAGAATGAAGAAAAACAACAAAATGATACTCTGTTTGGAGGAAATCTAAATCCACCAGAAACAGAGGAATCCACATTTAAATTTCCAATTCAAGATAGAGGAGAGAAAATGGATGAGGAAATTAAAATGAAAAATATACTACCATCTGTATTACCAAAATTTTATGGTATGGCATCCGAAGACCCGGACTCGTTTTTATTTGAATTTGACATAGTATGCCGAACTTATGGATATATTGATGATGTACATAGACTTCGACTTTTTCCCGCTACCTTAAAAGCAGCCGCACTTAGGTGGTTCATGGGATTAGGTGAACATTCAGTCACTAATTGGGATGACATGAGAAAGATATTTTTGAAAAAGTATCAACCTTATTGTCGATCAAAAGATTCTAAAGATGACATCTTTAGAATGAATCAACAAGAAGAAAAGATCTTGGAGGAATACTTCGAAATATTCTCATATAATCTACAAAAATCAAAACATAGAACTATGTCTATTGATCTTATTCAAACAATCTTTCTTAAAGGCATCTAGGATGAGTATCTAGATGACCTCAATCTCAAGGGAAAAGGGGACATTTCTAATTTTCCTTTTGAGGAGATTTCTGATTTGTGTCAAAAATACTCTAGGAGTAGGGCAAGAAATGGGAAAAGAGCCATGACATCAAATATCACAAAATCTGCTACAGGAGATATTACTAGAGCTGAATTAGGCAATCTATTTGAAGATTTCAACACGGACCTTCTAAGTACTTTGGGGAACCAAATAGACACTTTGGAAACAAAGAAAAGACAAGATGAACAAGAGCAAGAATTATCCATATATTGTCCCAAATGTAGATGGAAACATGCTTTAAAAGAATTTCCTTTAGATAATGTGTAGATTTGTGGGTTTTGTAAAAAAAATCATGACACTAAGGATTGCACAAAGATGAAAATTTTGCAAAATTACAATTTGGAAAATGCAAAAATGGAAAACATGTATTTCATGGGAGCCAGAAGGCCATGACAACCAAGACCTCCATGTATGTATCAAAATATGAATTCAACAAATTATAACATACCTATTCAAAATTCTTGAAATGTTCCTATGCCTCGGCAAAATTGGTTTAACCAACAACAGCAAACATACCCACAACAAGGATGGAAAGGATATTTTTTTCCTTAGCAATTTACTCAACAACAACCTCAGCAATATCAACAACCATTTTCTCAACCATATCCCCAACACTATCAGTCACAATACTCTCAGCCATATCCACAACAATACCCTCAGCAACCAGTAGCTTATCAACAATAGAATCCTCAACAAAATTCACTTGTTCTTCCACAAATAAATCCACCTCAACTACAAATACCATCCAACCAATCTCCTAGACCCACACAGCTACCAGATCAACCCATAGCTAACCCAAACAACCGAATAGATTGACCAACTTACAACGTAGATGAGGGACCATTGTACCCAACTCTGCCACTGTAAAACATTGAACTAAGGTCATTCAAATGCTACATAAAGAACCTCCACGTGTTCAAACATAGTCTCAAAAATAGAATCAAAATGATGAACAAGAAAACCAACCACATAGCAAACAAAGTGACCAACACAAAACAATCTAGAATAGGATCAACAAATCAAAACACTACAATCACCTCCATTTCCGGAATGATTATTTCAACCAAAATTACCCACACCATTGCCACAATTTGATGTTCTTGATGAATTGAGAAATGTGTATGTCAAAATGCCATTATTCCAGGCAATCAAGGATATTTCGATTTACATCAAAGCCATTAAAGAGCTTTGTCTCAAGAAGCCCGCAAAGAAAAGATTTGATCCACAAACAATACATGTCAATGGAAATTTAGTTAGCTTGATGTCAAATGTCATTTCCATGGAGAAATATGTTGACCTAGGCATACCTAAAGTCACAGCAATTATCAACAAAATTTCAATTCCAAACACTTTGATTGATTTAGGAGCTGCAATAAATGTCATGACATTGGACACAATGAAAAATTTACAGTCAACCCCAATTGTTTTGGAATTAGCAGATCACTCTAAAGTCATTCCTAAGGGGGTATTGGAAGATATAATTGTTTCACTGGACTCTTGGCAGTATCCAGTTGATTTCTTAGTACTCTAGCCAAAATCAAACTTAGGAGGATATTCACTCATACTTGGTAGACCATGGTTGGCAACCGCTGATGCATTCATTGGATGTAGATCTGGTAACATGATCATTTCTAGAGGCATGGAGAGAAAACAACTTACCTTGTACCCATCAGCACAAGCCCCAACAGTAACACAAAACTTATGGCTTGATGACAAGTAGAATGATCAGGAAGAAATATACTCTGTTTTCAGCATCAATCAAATGTATGATATTGAGGAGAACAACAATGAAGATTTAGTGGAAATGTTTATCTCCCAACCTAATGTTTTAGAAGAATTGAGAAATGAACAATACACTACTGCAGATTACATGTTGGCACAGATCTTTCAGGAAACTTGTACTATGTACTCTCTGAAAGCAATATTTGATGAAATCTTTCCAATCAACTCCATTACAAACACACAAAGCAAGATAATAGAAATCAGCCCGGGAAAAACATTAAACATTGGGGCCTTTCTAGAAACATCTCAGGAAAAGAAATTGCTTGACTTGCTCACCAAATACCAAACAGAATTCGCTTGGGACTACATAGACATGCATGGAATTCACCCAGAAACTTGCACTCACCATATCTATATAGACACTGGTATTCAATCGGTGAGGCAGCCACAGAGATGGATGAACCCCATGCTCAAAGAGGTTGTAAGAGATGAATTGCAGAAGTTACTAAAAGTAAAGTTCATTTATCCCATTTCTGACAACCAATGGGTATCTCCATTAGTAATAGTTCCCAAGAAAAATAGTAAATGGTGAGTTTGTGTTGACTATCAAGAACTAAATAAGGCCACCCTTAAAGGCTACTTTCCACTGCCATTTATTGACCAATTTTTGGATACGTTAGCTAGAAAAATGTCATTTTCCTTTCTTGATGGTTTTAGTGGCTACAATCAGATTAGCATAGCCTCAGGAGACCAAGATAAAACAACATTTACCTGTCCCTGGGGCACTTATGCTTACAACGTTCTACCATTTGGCTTGTGCAATGCTCCAACAACATTTCAAAGCGCAGTATTAGCAATTTTTGTAGATCTGGTCCACGAATGTGTTGAGGTATATATGGATGATTTTTCAGTATATGGTGATTCCTTTAACAATTCTTTGCAAAATCTTGAGAAAGTTTTACAACGATGTATAGAAACCAACTTGTCTTTAAGTAATGAAAAATGTTATATGATGATGAATGAGGGAATAGTCTTAGGACATCATATTTCTCCTGAGGGAATCAAGGTAGACCGAAACAAAATACAAATTATTGCCGAATTGCCAAATCCAAAAAATCAAAAAGAAGTAAGAAGCTTTCTTGGTTATGCAAGTTATTATAAGAGATTTATTGAAAACTTTAGTAGGATAGCATTTCCTTTTTTTAAACTTCTTGCAAAAGATGTAACATTCAATTGGAATGAGGCTTGTCAAAAAGCTTTCGAGAAACTCAAAGAGAAATTAAGTACTGCTCCAGTTTTAAGGGGACCCAATTAGACTTTACCTTTTCACATTTCAACTGATGCATCCGACACAACAGTAGGGGCTTAATTAGGGAAAAAATAAGATGCTTTAACTTAAGCCATTTACTTTATTAGTAAAAATTTGACTCCTGCTGAACTTAACTATACAGTAACGGAAAAGGAAATGCTTGCAATTATACACACGGTGAATTTTTTTTTATATAAATGGATATGAAGTCCTCGTTCACACGAACCACTCCGCCATTAGATAATTAATGAACAAACCTATTACTAGTGGCAGGATCACAAGTTGGTTACTCTTACTATAGGAATTTAATCTCACCATACTAGACAGACCAGGGAAAGGGAACTAGGTAGCAGATTACTTTTCTAGACTACAAAATTTAGGTGAAGCTGTCCAAGTTGAAGATATATTACCTGATGAACACTTGTTTTCAATTTCAGTGTTAACTCCATGGTATGCTAATTTAGCTAACTACTTGTCCACAGGAAAGGTACCATCATCTTTCAGTTCAAAGGATAATAAAAGGTTGATCAAACAAAGCGCAAGATATTCATGGGTTAATGGCGATTTGTTTTACACTGCTTATGATATGATCATTAGAAGATGCATTAGATAGGATGAAATAATTGATATACTAACCTAATGCCATGATCAACCTTATGGTAGCCATTTTGCAGCTAAGAAGACAACACACAAAATTCTTAGCCTTGGCTACTATTGGCCATCAATTTTCAAAGATTCAAAGAAGTATGTAAGAAGTTGTGACAACTGCCAACACATGGGCAGACCAACCACTTTCGATGAGATGCCATTATAGCCACAAGTGCATCTAAATCCATTTGAAAAATGGGCTCTCGACTTTGTTGGACCCATCAATCCACCATCCAAAGGTAAGAAGTACATTCTTGTATGTACCGATTATGTGACTAAATGGGTTGAAGCAAAGGCACTTGCAAGGGAAACTAAAAAAACAGTAGTCAATTTCCTTTTTGAAGAAATCTTTGTTAGATATGGAGTACCCAGAGAGATAGTAACAACCCAAGGGACTCAATTCACATCAAGTCTGGTTCAAGTAATTACAAAGAAGTACAAAATCAAGCATAGACGGAGCACACCCTACCATCTGCAGGCCAATGGCCAAGTGGAATCTACAAACAAAACACTAGAAGGGATCATGATAAAACAGTGGCAACAAACATAAAGGATTGGGTAGACAAGCTCAATGAAGCACTCTAGGCATATAGAATTACTTGGTAAAACACAATAGGGTTTACACCCTATCAACTAGTGTATGGAAAAGAGGTCATGCTGCCAATAGAATTTCAAATACATACATATAAATTGGCTGTAGACTTAGGAATAGACCACTCTGAAGCCCAACAAGAAAGAATCATGAAATTGAACCAGCTGGACGAGATGAGACAAGAGGAAGTGCAAAGGACAACAATGATACAACAACAAAGGAGACAGTGGCATGACAAGTTAATTAAGAAGAAGGAATTTCAAGTTGGAGACTAGGCATTACTCTTCAACTCAAAATTCAAGGATTATAAAGCTAAATTTACAACCCACTGGATGGGCCCTTATGAAATCATTGAAGTCTTTGAGAATGGATCAGTCAAATTAACTTCAATTGACCAAGAAGGACAGACATATCTGGTCAATGGACACAGGCTAAAGATCTATCATAAGCCTGTCAGCAAAGAAGACTTCATGAGGACAATATCACAATAAAAGGAGGTACAGATAGTACAACAGTCAGCTGTAATATCCAAGCCTTAAATAGTTTCTATTTTCTACAATAAAATTTAAAAAAAAAAATAAAAAAAAATTAATGTTTAGATATGAAAACCAGAGATGGCATAATCTAAACACGAATTCTTATGAGAAAACCAAGAAATTGGCTTGTAAGAATTCCTTTTTAGCTTAGTGTAAATAGTAAAATAAAAGGATTCTGAAAGAAATATGACTTGAGGACAAGTCAAATCATCAGTTGGGGAGAAGAAAGTCTGAACTTGTTCATGCTTTTCTGTCTCCCTAAGTTCATCTCCAGCAGAGGAAGAGATTTGTCTTTACATTTTCTAATGGATTCTTAAAAAGAATGATTATTGTTTAGTATTTTCCAAAAGGATTTGATTGTAAATTCATAACATATCTCAGAAAGGGACATGTTATATAGAATTTCTCAGAAAGGGACCTGTTATATACAAATTCTCATTCTCAGAAAGGGACCTGTTATCATTCTCAGGCAAGGGACCTATTCTATGCACATTATCAGAATGGGATCTGTTCAAAGGAAGATTGCATCAACAAAGAAGAAGACCGCACCCAAGAAGAAAAAGGGACTGCACCTAAGAAGAAAGAGACTACATTTAAAAGAGAAATGGACACCATCACATTCTTCCTGAACATATCAAGCAACAAAAGCTAGCTCCCAAACAAAGAGATATTAGAGGGCTGTAAGAATTGTCATTTTAATATTTTTAATTTCTTTTATTAATTTCAATTTTTAGATAATGGTTTATGATAATTATTGATTTTAGTTTCTAAATACCCAGTTTATCCTATATCGTTTATTCTTATATCCTATAGGAGTCAGTCCTACTCTTTTACCTATATCCTATAACTATAACCTATTTCCTATTTCTGAACATTAGTCCTATATTCTACCTTGTATATATTCCTAAAGGTCTAATCCTTAAAGCCTACCTTTTGATCCTATACATACATTTCTAATCAACCTATAGTCATAAGTACCAACAGACCTACCAAAACTAAGCATGCATACTTAAGAACCAAATTTTGAAGAAAGGGATCAGGTCACGAATACAAAGGATTTATCAATTTGTAAGCCACAAAACAAGTCACGAATACGAAGGATTTATAAATTTGTATGGTTTTCAACCTACAATTTTTTTTAAAATCTAGAAAATAAAACATAATTGATAGAAAAAGGGTATGTGATCATAAGTAAATCTTAACGACTAGTTCAGCAAAATCATCATGATCCAATGCTCTTATGACTTGAAGGCATCATAATGGTCCATATACCCAATTTTATCATTCGAATACCACTGCTAGGACTCCGACAGCCATCATTAAAAATTCCTTGTGTAAGGCATTGAAGGGATTATCAGTGAAGCGTATGATGCATGAAGAGATTGACAGTTCATTGCATAAACAAGTAATGAGTGAAGGAAATAAGTACTGTATTCATCACGAAGTATGGGTAGAAGTATGGACCTGTAGAAAATGCTATGAATTAGAGCTGTTGCCATTCTGAAGGTTATAAACCAATCCTCTCTAAGTTACATAAGGGTATAGTGTTACGAATATGTTGACAATAACAATGTCAACATACGAGTAAAAGGGCCATGACAAGGGGAGACCCTACAAAACCGATTGAAGGGAGTTTCGATTTTATTGGCAGTGTCCTCCATTAAACAAGAGATACACATAATACTCAAGTCCAGGTAGTTCTCTTATCGTAACTATGGTGAAATTTGTTTTTACAGCATAAGGGAAATACAGTAATTTTCTACAAACTATGGTAGAATTATTTTTACAACTATAAATTCTTCTTACACCCAGGGTAACAAGAGATAAAAAAGTTTCTCTCATGGAAAACCGAGCAAAGCCACAACAATTTGACCCTTCCAAATACCATAAAGACTGCATAGAAATTTTTAGGGCAAAACAATGGCTACCATTCTTAGAAAAATACAATGGGCACAATGGGAAAACGGCAAGGGAGTTTGCCTCTTCATTTACTGGAGAGAGAGCCATTGTAGGAAACTTGTCTTTTAGGGTCTCAGAAGACACAATTGCTCAAGCAATAGGTATAAGCCTAGAAGGAGAAAAGTATTTTAAAACCAAACAGTTCAAAAAGAAAACATGGACACATTTCATATCTAGGACAAGGTTATCATCAGTTGACTGTAAATCAGGGATTCCTAGGAGTTGGCTTATTCATCCATGGGATGAAATAGTTTATGTCATTCAAAAATTTATAACCTGTGAGGGAAGATACAACATTGTATTTCTTTATCATATCAAATTGTTAATGCATCTAAGAGGGGACTGCATTATAAGTTTGCCTTATTTTATTTTACAAAGTTTGGCTAAAATGTCTAAGACCATACAAAAACAACGGAAAAACAAGGATAAGAGTTTACACCATTTTGGTTTGATAAAAATATTGATTGAATTTGAACTGCGAAAGATGAGTGCGACCTAGAAGAAGTTCTTGATAACTAATGAGTTTATGACAGATGAGGAGTAAGCAAAGCAGCAAAATTCACAAGAAGAGCAGCATAATTCAAAGGAAGGGTAGCAACATGCAGAACTAATGATTTATGTAGACGCTATAGAGGAAGACTTTTCAGAGTACAGACTAAGTAACTCTGTTCCATCCAGCAGCAGTATCAGAACAAGGAGGATGGTGAGGGAGGAGGTTGAAAGGGCTGAACAGGATAAAATTTTCTCCACTTACACAAGAAAGTATAGAAAGACTAAGATAGTTCAGAAAGGGAAAATGGTGGAGGAGGATGATGTTCTACAATAGGCATAATATGACTACATACAAGAATTGGAAAATAAAGACAAGGAAAAGGAGCAACAAGAATAGAAACCCTCAGGTAAAAAGAAAATAAAACTGGAAAGGAAAGTTGAGTAGTTACAATAGCAGCTTATGGAATTAGAGGTTTTGGAAAGAGTGGTGAAAAGAGAATATGAGATACTCAAAATACAAAGCAAGAAGTTTCAAGTTGAGAATGAAAAATTGAAAACAAAGGTTAAGAAACTCATAGCCTATAAAATGCAAATTTATAGGAAGGCCTACAAACTTTACAAGCAAAAGAAAGCAATTAAAACCAAGTATCAAATCCTGAAGACAGAGTATGAAGCCCAAATGAACATTAATGCTTTACTTCAGGCACCATAGGCAGAAGTAGAGGCAAAGGCAGAGGTAGAGGTAGAAGTCAAAATTTGACAGGTTAGAACTTGTTTGCATGAGGGCATGCAAAATTCTAAGTTTGGGGGAATGGTGGTATCAAATTATGATTGTCCATTCCACTTAAAATCCTCTTTTGATTATCATTTTTTACCATTTAACCTTCATATTCAAGCTATAATCCTTAGAAATTAAATGATATGATGTCCTATCATTATTTTTAGCTTGAAATTATTATGTTAAAAATGACATTTTTCATAAAATTACAGGAAGTTGTGACTTCCTGTAAATGCTCCATTGTTTGACATGTTTCACAAAAGACGCGTGAATTTGAAGATTGTGGGAATGAAGTAAAATGTACATGGATGGCGGATCACCTATCCATTTTCAGTTTTGAAGGAACAAGTGTCCAGTCAACACTGGTCAAACCCATCCACTTCAGCAAAATTTCTAGATGTTGTGAAGAGAATAATTTCTATTTTGAGAATTTTTGGATAAATGAAGGAATTGATTCAATTTCGACATTCTTGGATCTAATTAATAGAATTCTGTTAGGATAATATGGAGGAGGAATAGCTTCTTTTGTTATAGGATTCATGATAAATAACCTATGGAAGAAGACTGTGTTTTAGAGCTAGATTGTGAACGTATGAAAGTACAATTTGTGCATTTTTTATTTTAGACTTAATACCGACTTCATTACCAAGTTTATGTCTCAAGATCTAGTAGTTACACTCTTCTGAATTGTTTTATAGTGTGCTTATGAAGTGTTGAAGGGCCCTCATCACTATGTTGATACACTCTGTTTTCAAGTTTCCTTACTAGTTGCATATTCGAATTTGAAATTTAGAAGTTATTTTATGTGCAGAAGTAAAGGTTATGATTATTAAAGTTATCAATTGAAAGGGCTCACATTCGTTGTGAAAAGAACCTTGTAAAAGGATTCAACCAATTCTTATCTTGAAATTGATATATATGCTTGCTGTCACATAATTTCCATATTTGCTTATTGGCTTTGACTTTGAAGATAGTTCTGGTTTTATTTCCAAGTGATTCAAATTGTAGTTGTTAAATTCAATTTTCAGTTTGATAGGTGATTCTTGTAAAATATTCAACTGTTATTGGTTTGCAACATTACTAATCTTATTCACTGTTTAATTTAATTTGTTATTGAAATTACTTAGGATTGTTGTGATTGGGAAAAGTTCTATTGAGCAATATACTTGTAAGGGAATGTTAGGAATTTAACTAGTCATTAATACTCTGTTTTTGTTACTTAGGCAATCATAATTTTATAAGATTTGTTTTATCTAGATTGATGCTTGAGTGATTGAAAAGACAATGAAGGATCTCTTGTAAGAGAGTATTGTTGATTTCATTCACTAGGCTGTCATTAGAATCTTAAATCCTTCTAGGTCTATATACTTTAGGTGAGCACCTCTAAGTGTACTTTCCTGGGTTGATAAAGGAATTAAGAGCTTAACTTACCTTAGTAAGTAAAGACCAAACAAATATTATTAAACATGTTTAAAAATTGACTATGTGTGAGCATAGTTTAACCATGGGTGAACATGGTTTGACTAATTTGACCATGATTGATAATAGTTTTCTATGATTGATTATGGTTGTCTATATTGACTATATTTGACTAATGTGTTTGACTATGGTTATCTCAATAACAATAATAGTCGCTTATGTTTGAATGAAGTTGAAGAGTATTAACTATCAAACATAGTAAAATATAGTCGACCACATTAGTAAACCAATGTATTTTAAACCACATAAATATTAATATTATTAAACACTTTTAAACATTGACTATTGGTGATCTTGGTTTAACCATGGGTGAACATGGCTTGACCAAGTTCACCATGGATGAAAATGGTTTGAATAATTTGACCATGGTTGACCAATGTTTTCTATGATAGATTAAGATTATCTATACTGATAATGAATGACTATGGTTGACCATGTTTTACCATGGTGATCTAGGTTGACCATGTTTAACCATATTAACCATTGTTGGCCATGTTGAGCATGGGTTGAAAATCATTTTACAAGGTTGATTATGGTTACTATGGTTGACCAAAGATGACCATGATTGAGCATGGTTGACCTAGGTTTCCCGTAGTTGAACATGATTGGCCATGGTTTCACATATTTGGGCATGGTTGACCATACTTTTCTATGATAGATTATGGTTGGCCATTTTTACAATTGTTGACCATGTTCAACCATAGAGACCTTGGTTGACTATATTTATCCATTCTAATATTAGTTGACCCTAGTTCGTCATTAAGGAATGGGTAGAACAAGGGGTTTTCTAGGTTGAAAGGGATGACCATGGTTGTCGAGGTTTACCATGGTTCACCAAGGTTGACCACATTTGACTATGGCTAATTAAGGGTTGTGTATCGTTGAGCATAGGTGACAATGAGTGATGATAATTGATCAGGTGCTCAAAATTATGCTCAAAAATCAAAGTGTCAGAATCTTGTCAAACTCAGCTTCACATTGAAGATCTCATCATTCTAAATCCAACGGTGTGAACGACACTCAAATTTGAGTTCATATGCAGAAGTTAGAATAAGTCAAAGTTCAAATTTGACTTTCCTACATGGCAGGATTGGGATGATGTGGCAAGTCTTCAGCGAATGAGGAGGCGCCAAGTGGCAGCCCACCATTGGCCCTCAAAAATCGCATATCATAGTGGTAGGTGGATCGGGTTAAAGAATCATCCCCTGGCGCAGACAGGTTGCGATGCGATCTAATCGCAATCGCATATCCCAGATGGTGAAGAGGAGAACATAACAGCTTATTGGCCTTGACAAGGTGAGTAGTTGTGATGTGATGCGATTTCATATCGCAATCACAACAGCAACAAGAATCTTGTGTTGAAGTTTAATGTTCCTGTGGATCCGCTTGCATTGCAACATTTTGCTGTGTTAAAGAGCCCACTAAACTTCTCCAAGTTCCGAAATGCGATAGACCCCAGATGCGATGGATTTTTATGTTGTAGTTTAATATACCAACGGGTCTATGTATATCGCATCGCAACATTCCACCAAGTAAATAAGACCTTCCGTTCGCCTGAACTCCCCAATTACGATTTGCAATACGGCCAACAGGATATGGCCCATGGTGCAGTGAAATTCTTGCCTGGTTAGCAGATTTTGGGGCTAATTTGTAGTTTTCTGCCAGCTTTGGAGTGTTTTGTGGAACGAATAGTGGGAGAACTAGGAGAAGGAATATCTCCTTCAGTTCTTATCCAAATTTGAGGCAAAAATAGACAATTCTAGCAGTTTTGAGTGTTTTGAACTCGTTGAGATAGTTTTCAAAGGCATCTAAGCATTATAAACACACTTTTGATATAATTTGAGCATAATAGAAAGGCCCAAGCCATTGGAAGCTTGACCAAGGAGACGTAGCCTAGGAGGGGTGAACTACTTTATCATGTGTTTGTTGTGTTATTTTTTGATGTTTTTTGTTGTTATATTGCTGCTTTTCAGCATATTTTTTTATGTTAAATTGTTTATAACATTTACATAAGAAACCCTCATGGGAATCTGTTAATTATGCAAAACGTTTTGAATCATTAAGCAAGAAAAATATTAAGGATGGAAAATTATCTTGAAGTTTAAAAACATTGGCGAATCTCACTAGTCCATAATATGAAAACTATAAAATGATTTTATATTGTAAAATTTGGGCGAATCAGTTTTAGAAAAAATGGAAATTGGCGAATCTTTTTTTGGGAAAAATCATGGAAAATTAGCCCACTCGTGGATATTAGACCCTAAAATTTTCCATGTCCTTAATCACTTGAAAAATCAAATGATAAGCATCTTGGGTTTATTTCTAAATGGGGAATTAGCACAAAATTACTAATTTGCTCCAATTCAGCTCATGTTGGTATCAGAGCATTGGTTTTGCTTACTAGATTTGCTTTGGGAAAGAAGGGTTTAATTTTTTGCAAGTTTATGTTATGCTTACAAGGTTAGAGATCAAAAAAGGTGAAGGAAATATGGTTGAAATCCCTGAAGTTGGGTCAAGTGGAAGAAAATAAAGGTTTCCAAAGTCTTCTACACCAATACATCCTCAAGTTACAGAAGTTGAAGCTGATATTCCAACACCAGTACATCCTCAAGTTGTAGTTGAGTCTTCAGAGACCATCTCTCATGAAGGAGAACCTATCATGGCAGAAAATGAGAATACCTTCAGAAAGGCTTTCTTTGATATGATAGATATTTTTAAGATCCTCTATGAACAAAGGAAGAACAGGCTACAAGGAGAAAGTTCCAAGCCTCCCAATGGAGAAGGCTCTTCAGGAGGAGGTAATGGAAAAGGAGGTAATGGGAATGGAGACAAACCTCCACCATCTCCACCATATTCTTCATATTCTTCTTCGAAAGGGGTTGGTAATTCACCTTTTCTAAAGATTGATGTTAAATTTGAGTTTCCTATGAACAATGGTGAAGTTAATACAAAGAAGTTGGATAACTGGATTCGCCAGTTGGAGGTGTATTATAGACTTTAGAACCTTCAAGAGGATGATATCAAAATTCAGTTGGATTCATTGAGAATGGATGATGCAACACTTGTATGGTGGGAAGCAAGGACTTAAGACGAGATCAAAAAACATGGTAAGATCCCTATTTATTGGTCTATTTTCATTGTTGCTATAAAAAGACAATTCTACCCTTTATCTCATATTCAAAAAGGCACTATGAATTGGAAAAATTTTAGACAGTTGAAAGGTCAAAATGTGCATGAGTATACTCAAGAGTTTAGGAAAAGAGCTCTTATGCTAGGAGTAGACTTACAGTCACAAGATACCTTTCTGAAATACATAGGAGGGTTTCATAGCTATCTTCAACATACCATTATTATGTTTAGTCCCACGAATCTTGATGAGGTCTGTGTTCAAGCTACACACCTCGAAGCAAGAGGGAAAAATATATAGGAAGAAGGTAAGAAGAAGCCATTTCAGAGTGATGAAAAAGGGAAGAAGTTTAAAGGAAAGCAGAAGAAAACTACTTCTGTTAAGAAAGAAGGGGAGAAACCTATGTGTAAGAATTGTTCCAAGGAGGGACATGATGAAGCTCATTGCTGGAAGCTTCATCTAGAATTACGACCAAATAAATTTAACAATAAAGGGAAATAGAAGAGCAATGCTACTACACAACAAGACTTGGGTTATGATTCAGGAGATGAAACCAAGATCGCAGCCACAGTCACCAAAGGGAAATCCGTGGCAAAAGCAAGCAAAGAGACAATCGTGGAAAGAACCAATGCAGAAAATAATTCCCACATCATTTCAAATGAGGAAAACCGAATCGAGTTGTTCCATATCCTAGTTATTTCCGAAGATACGAAGATCAATAAGCTATTTGACAGTGGATCTCAAGACAACTTAATTTCTGCGGATTTGGTTGAGAAAATGAATCTAGAAACCATGCCTCATCATAAACCGTATCCATTGGGTTGGATAACCAAGGATGCTAATTTGCAGGTCACACGGAAATGTGTTTTCAGGTTTGCAATCACCGCTAATTTCATTGATGAAGTTGAATTAGATGTTGTGCCATTGGATATCTTAGGGATTGTATTGGGAAGCCCGTATCTATATGAAAAGAGAGTTGTTTTCCAAAGATTTGAGAAAAAATATCATTTGTTCAAAGACGGAGTGGAGTACATTGTGAGATCTCATCGCAGAAATCTTAGTCTGTCTTTGGCAAGTGCAGGGGAAATGAAGCAACTAGTCAATTCCAGCAAGAGTCTCATGCTCCTTATGATCAAGCAGAAGAATGACACGGAGCAGGAATCATTTGCAGGCTGTGATGTGAAGTTGAATTGGTTGATGTGGTCAATCAATACGGAGACATGTTTCAAGAACGAAAGGGATTGCCACCCAAAAGAGTAATTCAACACGAAATTCAGCTACAATAGGATTGCCCACTCCCAAACATCAGTATGTATCAAATGTCAATTCTAGAAATCTTAGAAATTAAGAAAGAAGTCTAGGAATTGTTAGATAAAGGATTAATTTGTCCTTCTACTTCGCCATGTGGTTCACCAATTGTATTGGTACCCAAGAAAGATGGAACCTGGAGCATGTGTTTAGATTATCAAGCTTTAAATAAGATCACAATAAAGAATTGATACCCACTGCCTGGAATAGATGATTTGTTAGATCAGTTGAAAAATGCAAAGTATTTCACTAAGTTAGACTTGAGAAGTGGATATCATCAAGTTAGAATAGTTGAAGAGGACATATGGAAAATTGCTTTTAAAACCAAAGAGGGATTGTTTGAGTGGGTGGTTATGCATTTCGGTCTTTGTAATGCTCCAACTACATTCATGAGAGTTATGAATGATGTTTTAAGATCATTTCTTGGTGAGTTTGTAATTGTCTATTTAGATGATATTTTGATTTTCAACGAATCATGAGAAGAGCATGTCAAGCATGTTAGGAAAGTGTTGGATGTTGATGAGCCCCAAAAATGGATAATTATTTGGGCTCATTCAACCTCCTAATTCGACTTAATCCACCATTCTCATTAGTTTATTGCATGCTTTTTTATTATATTTATGCTAATAGAGTGAATTGGGTTAGTCATTTGCCAACAAGTCTAGTGTGTGCTTTGTGTAGCCTTTTTGGTCAATTTGGAGACAAAATTGAAGGTTTTAATGAGCACTTGGCAGCCAAATTCGTGGGAGAACAAGGGAGAGGATTTGTAGGAAGGTGTCCCCTTCATTTATGGGCCCTTACCTCGAATTATCCACCATCAGCTCGGAGTTCAAGGGCCACCAAATCAATTAGCACAAGGGCATCCAAGCAAGTCAAGTAGGACTGCTGTTAACTACAAGTTTTGGGCAGCCGAGCCCCTAAAGTTTAGGAGGACTGTTGGGGTTCTCAATTTGTATAAATAAGAAGGCTTAGGGCCTCATTTGGGTTAGATGGTAGTTAGCCAATGGTTAGTCATTTTGTAGCCAGTAGTTAGTCATTTTTGTATTCATTTTTTAGTCATTTTGTAGTTCGATTTTTAGGCAGTAGATTAGCTTTGCTTTCAGCACATTTTCAAGTTCTCCTTGTGGACAGTTTTTGGAATGTAACATTTCTTTTGATCAATAAAGATGAATCCAGCTTTGCACCAGCTCTAAATATCTCTAAGGAGGCTGTAGCTCTTGGGGTTGGGCCCATCTCAAGTGCCCAGTACCTCCTTTGTTTATATTTATGTGTTTTTGCTGCATTCTTAGAATAAAATCTGCTATTTAGATTTAAATATTGTGTTGTTATTTAGGTTGCTTTCGATGATTAAAAAGGTTCTTCATGTTCAGATTTACTTGATAGGTCAATCACATGGAATATATTTAGAAAAATACTACCAAGTACTTTGGATCTCACCTCCCCTTCAATGGAATCATGAGCTGGGACCAATGTAACCTTGTTGCCCACAAAAACACATTCTTTGCTTCACCATGCAATTACTAGTGTTCGAATCTCATTTGCAGAACTTGATATCAGTTTTGGATGCATGTTTAGGTTTATGATTGCTTAGTTGCATATTTTTTTCACATGGTTTCCTTGCAAATAAACTTTTGTTATTTCCTTTTGCTGTTAGGTCATATTAGAGTGAAGTAACTAGGTCATAGGTATAAGTGTTTGAAAAACCGCTTGCAGAGTACCTGTCATCTTTCCTTACCTGCCCATACTCCATCCAACTTACCTGCTTCACCCTTCACTCAGAACCCTTACCTTACATTTTCCTCATTCGCTTACTTTGCCATGATTCTCATCTTCTTGTGCAACATCGTTTCATCCCTCCTTGAACAAATCTCACCATCTACGCCACTCCTCAACTCCATCCTCCAAGTCTTGAACTCCCCTACACCCCTATTTCACCTCCATACTCATTCCTCCACCTTTTTTCCTCCATCCATGCTTCAAAACCCCATTTCTGAACATCCTGTAGAAAAATTATAGAACATCCTGTAGAAATCCTAAACATCCTGTAGAAAAATTACAGAACATCCTGTAGAAATCCTAAACATCCTGTAGAACCCCTGCAGACTTCCTGTAGAAGCTCACGAATGAGGTTTCTTGATAGCCAAACTCTATGAAACTCTCTGGAAGGGTGTTGGGGACTCCTTAGACCCTCTCTGAACCTTCCCGACCTCTTCCAAGCATTTCTCCTCCTTGATCCACCTTTGCACAGTCAAAAATAGTTAAAATCACATGCATGATAATTCCAACAACTTAATCAAAAATACAAAAAGATGTTTTCTTCAGATAGAGGTAGTCTAGACACATGTATTTCACCTTCATAGAAGTAATGGCATCTCTTTCAGTAGTTTGCATGCTCTCCTTTGCGTCAGTAGGACTAGCTGGTAGAATTAGGGTTTGCTAGGGTTTGCGTTTCTTTTTGGCTTTCAGTTTCTTTTTGCAATTAGATTAGCTTCCTTTGAGTTAGATTTCATCCATCAATTAAAAAGCTTCTTCTAAGAGCTCATAGAAGTTGGCTTAAGCTCCTAGTGGACTTGTGCCAGCTGACCAAGTGACAGCTGCGACAAGAGCTAGTACTTTTGCATACAGCACCGTCGCTTCCAAGTTTGTTACGAACTACCGGGTTGATAAAATTAAAGAAGGGAGTTCCAGGAGTTGTAGCATTATTGCTACAATACTGGAGCCCACCATATTTTTGGCGCCATTGCCGGGGAAGCGTCAGAGTATTGGTGATTGCCGCTTTTCTTCTATTTTCCACTACAATCTTCTGCTAAGTAGTTTATTTCATTTCCATTATGCAATTTCGTTTATGAAAAAGGAGATTAGCATTTACCGCTTTCATAGATTAGCATTTCAATTCCGCAATTTCATTTCTGCAAGTGTAGATTATCATTTCAATTCCACAAACATAGACTAGCATTTCATTCTTGCAATTTCATTTGAGCAAAATAGATTAGTCCTTTCCTGCTTTCATTTCAATTCCGCATTTTCATTTTAGCAAGATAGTTAGTTGCAGTTCAATCTATTTCAGTTTTGCAGGTAGAAGTAGAAAAAAGCAAAAATCAACCAAAAATATTTCCTTTCATTCCTGGTAGGAGTAGAGATAAGTTAGAAAAATATTTTCACAACACCCCCCTTTGCTTCACACAGCCAATCTTCTCTCTTCTTCGATGGCTGTGACTAAGAAGAACCCCTGGGTGGACATCAAGACATATTTGAAGAACCTCTAGGGGAGAAGAAGAAGAAAACATTCCTCTGGAGCAAATGGCTACAAGCAGAAATGTTGGGAGCAGCACCTTGTCCAAAGACGAATTTGAAAATCAGATCGAAGATTTCAAGAGTGATATGAGGCAGTTTCTTGCCATGCAACTGGATACCTTGCGGATCCAAAAGAAGCAAGAAGAAGCCAAGAGGGCTTTGGCCATTTTTTGTTCTAGGTGCACTAGAAATCATCTTAGGAATGAATGTCCATTGTACTCCATAGAAGTGTGTTTTGTATGTGAAGAATACCATCCTACAGATCAGTGCCCTTCCTTACCCAGAATCAAAGCTGCATATCAGAGAGCCAAAGGAGCCACTGAATCACTCTATTATATGAACCAAAGGAGGCCACATGAACCTAGATCTTATCAGCAGGAACTGCAAGGGACATCCGAGACCTATTATGACCCCTATCAAGCCACTTTCATGCCTTCTTGGGGTCCCCCTGCTCATCCTTCCTGGTTCACACCTCCTCCTTGTTCCTTCATAGATCCATATTATGCCCAACCAGCTGCTCATTCGTTTCACTCTTATGCTCAGCCACAACCTTAGTGGAATGCACCTGAGCAGGGGTGGAGGCCCCAATACAACACTCCTCCCGCTTCTTTTCCTCCACCACCTGCTCATCCACAACCATCGCCTCCTGCTCCACCAAGGCAACCCCAAATGCCTACCCAACCACAACCCCATCCACATCCATCTCAAATATACACCCCCACTCAGCTACCCATACCACCATTTCCAAAATTGTCCATTGGAATAGCTCAACAAAATTGCAATGCTGAGACACAACATGTCCAAATGACTCCTCTTGAGCTCAATGATCTTCACCATAGCTCAGGAAGAGTGTTGCAAAGCAGGGACTACATTGACAACATTGAAGGACCAAAGGCAAAAGAAGATTCGAAAGAGGAAATCAAAGCACCATGGGCTTTACTTGATGAAGAGAAGACATCAGAAGCAGAGATAAAGAAAGTTCCCTCATGGTTACCATCAAATATTCCATGTATTCAAGAGAAAGATCAACAAAAAGAGGAAGATGAGAAATTCATGTTAGAAGGTGACATGAAACATGATCCAGATCAGCAAAAGAACCAAGGATATCAGAGCTATATTGAGATATGGTTTCAGACGGTCACTAAGTTGCAGCAGTACTCTCTTCTTCAGCTATGTTTGATCCCTTCAAAGTCAAATCATTTGGTCTCTGAGATCTGGATAGCTGTCAAAGCATGCATTTCAAGCCTCCACATCAGTTTATCTCTAATCTCGATGTGCACATGGCTCCATTGGAAGTATTCTTATACTTGAGAACGATTTTCTTTTTCAAGTAGGGTAGGGTATAAAAGAGAAAAAAGAAAAAGAAAAAATGAAAAAAGAGGAAAATAGAAATCTAAGGTGAAAACCTCCTCGGAGGCGCCTTAGATTGGCTCATTGATTGAAAACCTCCATGAGGCGGTCAATGGGTTGGGAAAAAAAGAGAAAAAGGGAATAAGATCCCTCGGTGAAAACCTCCCTTGGAGGCGCCCAGGGCAGGCAATTAGGGTGAAAACCTCCATGAGGTGCCCTAGTTGTCTTCTAAAAAAAAAGAGAAAAAGAAAAGAAAAATAAAGCTAATTTCCATTGAATAATTGCAGGTTGCAAGAAGGACATTGCAGGTCAGGAGGATCACTCAAAGCAAAGACAAAGGAATTTTGTGCTTTCTACAGGAAGTTTTGTGTCTTCTACAGGAAGCTTACAAAAAAGCCAAATTGATCTCCGAAGAGGAATCGAAGGCTGGGAATATGTCCATGAGGCCTACAAGCATCCATGTTTCCATTCCTCACCCTTTTTCATCATTTTTTCCACCTCATTGTGCTTCTTTTATGAAAACTGTGTTTCCTACAGGAAGTTCTGAATTTCTACAGGAAACATCCTGTAGAACCTTTGGACGAACCAAATTCAATTTTAAAAGGGAATCTGATGGTGGGAATATGTTGGTTAGGCCTGCAAGCACCTTTGTGTCCATCCCTCGCCTTGCTCCATCATTTTTCCACCTCATTGTGCTTCTACAGGAAGTTCCTGTAGAAATTGTAGGAAGCTAGAAATGGATTTCAAAAAGGTGGTTTGGCGAACATGGTAGCTTCCTCAAGGGTTCACAAGTCCTCCTGCAATCTTCAAACTCCTACTCCATCATCTCCATACCTGCATCACAGCCCAAGTTCATTTTTCATACCATGCAACAAAATTGCAAAATGCCTTGAAGCAAAAATACCTAGAACATAATTTGTTTTTGCCTTAACTTGAAAACCATGCATCCATTTGAAAAACCGTTTTACAGAGAATCATACAGGGGTGATGGAAACATGCTTGAGTAGTTTCAGCCAATTCCGATGCACGGTTTCCAAGAAATTAGCCTCCATCTCCTTCAGCCATTTTTGCATTTACTCCATATCCATGCATCCGTTTCAAAACCTATTTCATGGGGAGATGCACATGGGTGATAGTAGCCTACCCAAGTAGTTTCAACCGATTCCGATGCATGGTTTCCGAGAAATTGATCTCTGAAATCTTCAGCCATTTTCCATTTTTCTCGAAATTTGTGCATCCATTGATCATGATTTTGCTATGGGAGGTGCATCATGATGATAGGAACATGCTCAGCATGTTTCAGATCAATCTGGTTCACCGTTTGGAAGCAATGGCGAAAACAAGTTCTGGTCCGGTGAAAATTCAGCAACAGCAGCTTGAAGGTGCAGATTTGAACGTGGAAACAAATGCCTGCAGCTTAGATCTGGTCAGAGGACACCTGCACAAGGAAAAACAACCAAAAATCATCAGCCAAGCCCTCATGCAACCAAAGGATCCAGGTATGCCGTAGCAGAATATGAGCATGCAGCAGCAAAAAGCACTTCACAGCAGCCATTTGACTTCAGGTACGTGACTAAAACCTGTTCCTCTATTGCATGAATCTAATTAAAGAAATGCATGAACGAATGGAATGGTGAAATTGAGCCACGAATATAGCAAGGTTAAGCCGATTTCCTTCTCTAGCACTCAGCTGGAAGTCACGCAGTACACGTGGACAGCTGACTTACGTGAAAATTAAAGCAACCAGGAGTGTTGGCCGGTTAAACTTCAATTCAATTCACGACATTGATTACAGGGGGAAAACACATAGTTCATAAACAACACTTCCAGTTGCATGTGGCCATTTACACTTGGCCACTTCACTCTCTCACGTGAATCACACTGCAGTTAAACGACACTCGGCTGAAACTCTCACCACTCTTTGTTCAACTGCGGTCATCTGAATCACATGTCCACCACTTCCAGATCAGTTAACCAGTGGTCCTCTACAAGATTTCTGCCTGGTTTCTCGAGATTTCTGCCGTTTCTTAAAAGAATTCCTGACTGTCGCGCTCTACAGGAAGTCTTCTACAGGAAACACAGAAAACAACCTTCCAGAGCAGAAAATCCTGGATTTTTCTGCGACAAATTGGAGTTTCGAAGAGAGGTATGCTCAAACATGCCATCCCTATGCTTAATTTTTGAAAGGTGGTGAATTATCTCGTTTGAAGTGAAAAATATCGGAACCAATCTGCCTGTGGGTCCAGACAGTGTTTTGCTTATATAATACACATAATTTCTTTTGAATGGTGTTGTGTCATATTCACTTCCATGGTTCCTGCCAGAAAACTCTCCCCATTTTAATGACAAACCATTATAACGCTCACCTGTGCACATATAAACTACTTTTTTTTGTGATTGTTATATGGTTAGTGTGAAAAGTAGCTCTGCACTCTGTCTATGAGGGTTTAATTCCTTTTGAAAAGTTTATTTTTGGGCGGCAGCAGTATTATAACCAGAGAATTGGTGAAAGGGGAGATACAAACAACATAGAAATCTTGTCTTGAGAACCAAGGAGGAAAGCCACATTTGAATTTCAATTCTAACTAGAGCTCAAGCCGAAAACAGGGTATTCTCACCATGCCTGGAGGGTTTATCAGAAAGGAACCCTCGGATTCCAAGAAGTTGAGAGAAACTCCTGAGGTGGTAGACCTGTTTACCTGTGCAAAGTGGATGACCTTCTGTGATAAAATTCAAGGTCATGATGATGAAATCACAGAGGAGTTCCTTAAGTTCCTGCAACCCAAATCAAAAACATTAGCAACTGTGGATTTCAGAGGGTTGACCTTAAAGCATACCCCACCACTCATTAGAAGAGAAAGCCAGTGGAAAAGAAACACAAGAAAGACCACCATAGAAGGAACAAGAAGATGAATGAGGGAAAAGGACAAGTTGTTGAGGCCAAAGCTATGGGTGAAGTAAAAACACAAACGCTAAGGGAGAAGCGGTTGCAAGCACGGGCAGAGAAGACTGAAAAAGGCCAAACAAGTAGGGACACACCCAAGGCAACCACAACACAGGTCGAGGAGAAGGCACCCCCAGCCAAGCAAGCCAAATTAGAGAAAATTGGTTCTACATGAAGCCAGCAGACTATTTCTACAGGAAGACAGAGAACTGCTTCTACAGGAAGCCAGAAATCAGCTACAGGACTTTCTACAGGAAGTCCTGAGAAAGGGAAGCAGAAGGAGAACTCGGCCGAAATCCTAGCTAGGGAGGCAGCAGCTGTGCTGGCCGCCCTAAGTACCTCTCCCAAGCCGAAGGAGAAGTGAAAGAGGGAGCTTCCACTATATTTTAAGGCAAGAAAGGGCATGCAGATAAGAATTGGCAGACCCCAAACCACAGTCAAGGAAGCAAATTGTCATTGAGGACACACAAGCTAAACAAAAGGAGGGGCCTCCTTCAAGGATGTCCATCACCTATGAATGAGGAAGCCAAAAACCTTCATTGGAAGAGAGAGAATTCAGATAATGGACTCAAAGACAGTTCTACAGGAAGTTGAGAATTCTCTAGGAAAAGAAGCACAGGCAGTGGGAAGAAGCAAAGAGAGAAGCATGGTTTCATGACAGAGAAGAGGACATCACTTCAGAATCCTGGCATGATAGGGAGGCCACCAAGGCCATCAAATATTAGGAGATAAATTGGTTGCTCAGAGGATGAGCAACACTTTCAGTAGGGGGGTGATGATGAGCCCCAAAAATGGATAATTCTTTGGGCTCATTCAACCTCCTAATTCGACTTAATCCACCATTCTCATTAGTTTATTGCATGTTTTTTATTATATTTATGCTAATAGAGTGAATTGGGTTAGTCATTATGCCAACAAGTCTAATGTGTGCTTTGTGTAGCCTTTTTGGTCAATTTGGAGACAAAATTGAAGGTTTTAATGAGCACTTGGCAGCCAAATTCGTGGGAGAACAAGGGAGGGGATTTTTAGGAAGGTGTCCCCTTCATTTATGGGCCCTTACCTCGAATTCTCCACCATCAGCTCGGAGTTCAAGGGCCACCAAATCAATTAGCACAAGGGCAGCCAAGCAAGTCAAGTAGGACTGTTGTTAACTACAAGTTTTGGGCAGCCGAGCCCCTAAAGTTTAGGAGGACTGTTGGGGTCCTCAATTTGTATAAATAAGAAGGCTTAGGGCCTCATTTGGGTTAGCTGGTAGTTAGCCAATGGTTAGTCATTTTGTAGCTAGTAGTTAGTCATTTTTGTATTCATTTTGTAGTCATTTTGTAGTTCGATTTTTAGGTAGTAGATTAGCTTTGCTTTCAGCACATTTTCAAGTTCTCCTTGTGGACAGTTTTTGGAATGTAACATTTCTTTTGATCAATAAAGATGAATCCAGCATTGCACCAGCTCTAAATCTCTCTAAGGAGGCTGTAGCTCTTGGGGTTGGGCCCATCTCAAGTGCCCAGTACCTCCTTTGTTTATATTTATGTGTTTTTGCTGCATTCTTAGAATAAAATTTGCTATTTAGATTTAAATATTGTGTTGTTATTTAGGTTGCTTTCGATGATTAAAAAGGTTCTTCATGTTCATATTTACTTGATAGGTCAATCACATGGAATATATTCAGAAAAAGGCTACCAAGTACTTTGGATCTCACCTCCCCTTCAGTGGAATCATGAGCTAGGACCAATGTAACCTTGTTGCCCACAAAAAACACATTCTTTGCTTCACCATGCAATTATTAGTGTTCGAATCTCATTTGCAGAACTTGATATCAGTTTTGGATGCATGTTTAGGTTTATGATTTCTTAGTTTCATAGTTTTTTCACATGGTTTCCTTGCAAATAAACTTCTCTTCATTTCCTTTTTCTGTTAGGTTAGATTAGAGTGAAGTAACTAGGTCATAGGTTTTATAAGTGTTTGCTTGTTCAGTTTGAAAAACCGCTTGCAGAGTACCTGTTATCATTCCTTACCTGCCCATACTCCATCCAACCTACCTGCTTCACCCTTCACTCAGAACCCTTACCTTACATTTGCCTCATTCGCTTACTTTTCCATGATTCTCATCTTCTTGTGCAACATTGTTTCATCCCTCCTTAAACAAATCTCACCATCTACACCACTCCTCAACTCCATCCTCCAAGTCTTGAACTCCCCTACACCCCTATTTCACCTCCATACTCATTCCTCCACCTTTTTTCCTCCATCCATGCTTCAAAACCCCATTTCTGAACATCCTGTAGAAAAATTATAGAACATCCTGTAGAAATCCTAAACATCCTGTAGAACCCCTGCAGACTTTCTGTAGAAGCTCACGAATGAGGTTTCTTGATAGCCAAACTCTATGAAACTCTTTGGAAGGGTGTTGGGGACTCCTTAGACCCTCTCTGAACCTTCTTGGCCTCTTCCAAGCATTTCTCCTCCTTGATCCACCTCTGCACAGTTAAAAATAGTTAAAAGCACATGCATGATAATTCCAACAACTTAATCAAAAATACAAAAAGATGTTTTCTTCAGATAGAGGTAGTCTAGACACATGTATTTCACCTTCATAGAAGTAATGGCATCTCTTTCAGTAGTTTGCATGCTCTCATTTGCGTCAGTAGGACTAGCTGGTAGAATTAGGGTTTGCTAGGGTTTGCGTTTCTTTTTGGCTTTCAGTTTCTTTTTGAAATTAGATTAGCTTCCTTCGAGTTAGCTTTAATCCATCAATTAAAAAGCTTCTTCTAAGAGCTCATAGAAGTTGGCTTAAGCTCCTAGTGGACTTGTGCCAGCTGACCAAGTGACAGCTGCGGCAAGAGCTAGTACTTGTGCATACAACACCATCGCTTCCAAGTTTGTTACGAACTACCGGGTTGATAAAATTAAAGAAGGGAGTTCCAGGAGTTGTAGCATTATTGCTACAATACTGGAGCCCACCAGATGTCTTAAGAAAAGAACAATTATTTCTGAAGATGTCTAAATGTGAATTTGGGAAAACTTCCTTAGTGTATTTGGGCCACATAATTGGAGGAGGTGAGTTGAAGATTGACCCCTATAAAGTTTCGGTCATTGTGAATTGGCCAATACCCAAATCGGTTATAGAAGTAAGGAGTTTTTTAGGAGCATTGCAGTATTGGAGGAAGTTCATTTCCAATTTCTCCTCCATAGCAACTCCATTACATGCGTTAACCAGCATGAAGGTTGTCTTCGAGTGGGGAGGAAAACATCAGAAAGCATTTGATGCTTTGAAACAAAAGATCAGTCCAGCCCCAGTTTTAGCATTACTAGATTCGAAACAACCATTTGAAATACAATTAGATGCAAGTGACTACACCATGGGTGTAGTTCTTTTACAACATGGTAAGCCCATTTCATTTCATTATGAAATTTTTAGTGGTGATGTTATTAATTATCCTACGTATGATAAAGAGATTTATGCATTGGTACAAAGTGTGAAGAAATGGAACCATTGTTTGATGGGAAAAGAAAATATTATTCACACCGATCATCAGCCTCTGCAATATCTGAAATCTCAAACCAAATTGTAGTAGTCAAGGCACTTTCGTTGGATGGGATTTTTATAGAAATTCCACTTGGTAATCAAGTACAAGAAATGCATTTATAACAGAGTTGCTGATATGCTTTCTATATCGGTTGTAAATGTATCCATTTTACTCAAGAATAATTATGTTTTCCCTGAAATTTATGTTGAGCAATACGCACAGGATGCTAACTTTCAAGAGGTGTATTTAAACTTGAGTCAAGGCCACCAAGTTGAGGAATTAGACTACCATGTACATGATAATCTATTGTATCATTTGGGAAAACTTTGTGTTCCATAGGAAGAGAGAGTAAATGTCAAAAGGGAAGCGCGCACTTCTCTTATTGTTGGACATTTTTGTGTAAGTAAAATAGTGGAAAATATTATGAGGTATTTTTACTAGCCTTGTATGCTTGAAAGTGTGTCACATTTTATCAGAGGTTGTTCATTGTGTGCAGTCAGGAGGCCTATTAATAGGAAACTAGGATTGTACACATCACTTCCAGTGCCTTCACGACCATGGGAAAGTGTTTCTATGGATTCTGTAGGAGGTCTTCCTTTATCTAGGAAAGGTCATGATTATTTGTATGTAGTTGTGGATAGGTTTAGCAAGATGTGCATGTTAAGGCCTTGTAAAAAGAAAATTACAGCTGAATAAACAACTCAAATTTTATTTCAAAATGTATGGGTTCATTTTGGATTTCCTACTTCTATTTTAGGTGGTTGTGATTCTTGATTTGTTGGGAATTTTTGGTCAAGTTTATGGAACTTGATGAAAACCAAGTTGAAGAAAAGTACAACCTTTCATCCACAAACAGATGGTCAAATGGAAGTGGTTAATAGGAAAATCATTCATTTGCTAAGAGGATATTGCAACAAAGATCCTAAGTTGTGGGATGAATAGTTGCATTATATTCAACATGCTTACAACCGAGCAAAACACTCTTCTACTCTAACTTCACCTTTTGAGGCATGTCATGGTTATTTTCCTAAATTTGCTTTGGATTTCATCTTTTAGAAAGTTGTAGCTATAGATGGACACAGTGACATAGACAGGGAAAATAAATTCATTGAGAAAATTCATTTGATTCACCAAACAGTTCAAGAACAACTAGAAAAGAGTCAAGGAAAGTATAGGGAAAGGCATGATAGGCATTGTGTGGATCATCAGTTTCAAGTAGGTGATGAAGTCTGAATTTACATTAGCAAGGAAGGGCTTCAAGGTGAAGGTAAAAAGTTGAAACCAATTTGTTATGGTCCATTTAAAATTCTGGAAAAGATTGGTAATAATGCTTTCAAGCTTGATTTGTCTTCATATATGCAAATCTATTATGTTGTTAATGTTGATAATTTGAGATTATATGAAGCTACTTTGATTGAATATCAAGGAGAGAATGTTCAAATTCCATCTATTGAATACTTTTCTCCAGAATCCCTTGATGTACTTCATCAAGGCACTATACTTGATAGAAGGACAAGGACAACAAAAAGGGGAAATATTGATTATCTTCAGGTGGGTCTCAAAGGCACACATCCATCAAATCCAAAATTGATTGAAGTGGGGAAGGTGAGGGAACAATATACTCATCTGTTCAATAATTGAAAGTGATCCTTTTGGGGTCCAAAAGGCTTCCAGTGGGGAGGAGTGATCAGGTGCTCAGAATTATGCTAAAAAATAAAAGTGTAAGAATCTTGTCACACTTAACTTCATATTGAAGAGCTCGTCATTCTGAATCCAATGTTGTGAACGAAACTCAAATCCGAGTTTGTATGAAGAAGTTAAAGAAATTCAAAGTTCCAATTTGACTTGCCTACATGGCAGGATTGGGATGATGTGGCAAGTCTTTAACGAATGAGGAGGCGCCAAGTGGAAGCCTGCCATTGGCCCTTGCAAATTTCATATCACAAGGGTAGGTGGATCGAGTTAAAGAATCAGCCCCCGACGCAGACAGGTTGCGATGCGATCTAATCGCAATCACATATCGCAGATGGTGAAGAGGAGAATAGAACAACCTATCGACCCCGACAAGGTGAGAACTTGTGAAGCAATGTGATCACATATCACAATCACAGTGACAACAGGAATCTTGTGTCGCAGATTAATGTTTCGGCAGGTCCCCCTGCATTGCAACATTTTGCTATGTTAAAGAGCCCGCTAAACTTCACCAAGTTCCGAAACGCGATAGACCCCGGACGCGATGACTTTTTATGTTGTCGTTTAATATACCGACAGGTTTGTGTATATCACATCGTAGCATTCCACTGGGTAAATAAGACATTCCGCTTGCCCGAAATCACTGATTGCGATTTGTGATACGACCGACAGGATATGGCCCATGGTGTAGCGAAATTCTTGCCCAGTTAGCGGATTTTGCGGCTAATTTGTAGTTTTCTACTAGTTTTGGAGTGTTTTTTGGAACTAATAGTGGGAGAACTGGGAGAAGGCATAAGTCCTTCAGTTCTTATCCAAGTTTGAGGTAAAAATAGTCAATTCTAGTAGCTTTGAGTATTTTGAACTCATTGAGACAGGCTTCAGATGCATCTGAGCATTGTAAACACACTTTTGATCTAATTTTAGCATAATAGAGAGGCTCAAACCATTGGAAGATGGACCAAGGAGACGTAGCCCAGGTGGGGTGAACTCCTTTATCATGTGTTTCGTGTGTTGTTTTTTTATGTTCTTTGTTGTTATATTGATGTTGTTCAGCATATGTTTTTATGTTAAATTGTTTATAACATTTACATAAGAAACGCTCATGGGAATCTGTTAATTATGCAAAAAAATTTGAATCCTTAAGCACTTGAAAAAGAAAATGATAAGAATCTTGGGTTTATTTCTAAATGGGGAATTAGCACAAAATTACTAATCTTCTCTAATTCAAATCAATAATTAACCATGTTTGCAATGTTTGACCATGTGTGACCATGGTTGAGTATGTTTTACCATGTTTGATTAGAAATATTAGAATGCAAATATTATTAAGTTTATTTATTAATATTAATTTTAATGTTATTTATATCAGCAAGGTTAATGTTAATATTATTAATATTTTTAATCATATTGTTAGAGTCAATATAATTTTAAAATTTTAATTTATTAATAATTCTATTATTTAAAAATTATTAATATTATTGATCAATATTAATGTTAATAATATTTATATTAACAATGTTAATGTTAATTTTATATATATATATATATATATATATATATATATATATATATATATATATATATATATAATAGTATTGATGTTATTATGCTAATAACATTAATGCTAACAATTTTAAAAAATTATTATGATTAATAACATTACAAATATTATTTTTCTAAACATTATTAATATTGTATTAATGACGTTATTAATAATATTGTTTTCGATATTAATTTGAATATTATTATTATTAATGATATTCATTAATATTAATTTTTTAATAGTCACTATTGATGTTATATAAAAATTAATATTAATATTAATAATGTTTAACATTAAAATATTACCAATAGTATATAATAATATTAATAATAACAATATTAGCCCCACGGGGGTAGGCGAGTTGGTAATCACATTACGGTGAAGTTCATTTGCATGGTGGGCTCCGTACTGAAGGTCACGAGTTTAAATCTCATGGACTAACCCGAAGCTGTGGAGAGGGGCACAGTCTCCTAGGGGTTATAATGGTGGTGGCCAGAATCGACCTCGTGTTATGCAAGTTGCGAGGTTGTCCCAATTGTCGATTCCCCTGTCAACAAAAAAAATAATAACAATATTAATAATCATTACTTAACCCAAAAACTGGGTGAGCTCAGGGAGATTTCCTTGGCAGACTAATAACTTCTTGCATGTGGAAGCATCCTTCGGTTCGTGGCAAACGTCTGGCACTATCACTCTACCCATACCCTCTCCTTGAAATGCATAGACGATCTTGTTGATCGAGGCTCTTTATCTTGCAATGTCTTGGACTCCTTGTTATTCTTCTTCTAGTTGCCTGCTCCCGTGATCCTCATCGCTC
Source organism: Pinus tabuliformis (assembly GCA_031772625.1). Lineage (NCBI taxonomy): Eukaryota > Viridiplantae > Streptophyta > Pinopsida > Pinales > Pinaceae > Pinus > Pinus tabuliformis. The sequence goes on along the minus strand of CM062808.1, from coordinate 343,828,374 downwards.
CCTCTAGCCTCATCCCTACCCCTCGATTCCCTTGCATCCCACTCATGAGCAATGACAAAGGGAGAGGTCATCACCCAAGTTGGGGCAAAGGTCGTGGATGACCCCCAACCACCCTAGAAGACATCTCCATTACCACTTTGTTTGACCACAACATACATGATCACATTTACAGAAAGGTGGTGGCCATTGAGGAAGAGGATACCTATCGTGGACCTTCATCCCTCTAAGCCTTTCGCAACCTCCTAGACAGGAAGATGAAGGAGAAGGAAGATGCTAAATCTACGACCACCTACCGAATTGTTAAGCTCTTTGCACTCTTCAGCCACTCATCCTCCTCCTTGAAGAATTTGGCCAAAAACATGGATATCAAATACCTTCTCAACATCCCTTCCCCTATTGTGTCTCCTGTGCACTCCGCTCCAGCCAGTTCGTCCCATCCCCCTGCTCACAAAGCTCCTCTTCCTCCCTCTGTGCCCCTCACTCCCCCATCGACGATTAAAGCTCCCCCCCTGACCTAGCCTATATGAGTGTTTCATTGTGGAGGAGCTTCCATAGGCTACCAACTCGGTGCAAGATCGTGGAATCTCTCAAGCTCGTGGTGGCTCCAGTTTTGTATTAGTTTGGCTTCATAGTAGCATGTGTAATTAACCGACCACTTCATCAACACTATGTTGGTTCTCTCTCCTTCCTTTTGTTTGATGGCATGCAAAACAATCTTGGTTTGGCTTAGTAGCCATGAGAGCATTAACACACCTTCTACTCTACCCATAAGTTCCAAGTTTGCGACTGAGGATCCCCTAGTTTTGTTGCAATTCACAAATACCACTACCACTCAGGTTACTATCCAGACGCCGCAAGGCTCAACCCTCCTGTGTATTTTTTATGGTTATACTTTTTTGAGAAAAAATTTGAAAGTTGTAAGCTCTAGGTCGTTGTTCAAGGGTAGAGAAATTTCGATTTTTCTCATTGGTTTCCTCGTCTTGAGGAAAAGATGAACCTCCTCGCTATAAATATTGTATATTTTTTTCCGTTAATATAATTTAGATTTGCTTACCTACAAAAAAAATCATTACTTTAAGATAAACATTAAACCTAATATGAACCTAATATAAAATATAATATAAACCTAATATTAAAATAGTAAAACCTAAAACTTAATATTAAAACCTAATATTATAGCCTAAAACCTAATATTATTATAAACTGAATAATATTGGAAACAAAAGCATTGAATTACACAATGCTCAATTACAAAGTTTATTTCTCAATCAAGGTTTTTGATACATTCAAGATTCTACATCATAACAACTATGTGGCTCTCAACAACATCTACAGGGGATATTCTTAAGATAGTCAAACATCACTTTTATTTTTTATTTTTCCAAGACCATAACCTTATTTAAGTGTCTCTAATGAATATCAATTGTTATAAAGTCAATATATACCTATGAAAACAATGATATCTATTTATTATACATATTGAAACAAACCTCACTAATAAATGGTTGCTCGTAATTATTCTTAAATCAATAACTAGTATTTGCAATCATCTCATATAAGTCAATAAGTCAAAAGTCAGTTATTAACTTATATTTTCCTATCATGTGGTTTAATATGAGTGTATAAATGTGACATTGTTGTTTTTGAAATAAAATTCCATGTAATCAAAATGTTTTTCCCAATAAAACATGGAATAATTAAGTGATAATGAGTGTTAAGTGGACTTTCTAGGGTCATTCAAGAGAAGGGTCACAAATGGATGTCTTTAGACTTTTTGCACCATTCTTATCACATTTTTTTACAAATTACAATTAATTGATAATTAATCCTAAATGGTATTTAAACAAATTATATTTATTTGATAAGTATTTCTAAGTAGTTTAAGTGGTCTAAACCTCCACTTGATGTCTTCCAAAGGCACCATGGAGATTTAGAAAATTTAGCATAAAAACATATTTTACTTAGTAACTTTTTAGTAGACTAGTTTCAATGCAAAATTTGCAAGGGAGGCACTCCCTGCTAAATCTTACATTATTGATCAACAACTCCCCCGTTGGGTTGTGGGAAACTTGGGAGTGAGATTAATTAGAAACACAAAAATTAGACATCAAATAATATGGTCTATTATCCATAACTATAATATCTTGCTTTGATGTTAGACATACTAATATGATTTAATTGATTCCTACTGAGAGTTGCTTTCACACCCCTACTGAGTATTGATATTGTTGTGCCTAACAATCCCATGTGTGACTATTCAAGGTCACTAATTGGTTTGACATTACTAAAAATATTTTTATCTTATCTTATCTTATGGTAACAAACATACTGGTATAATTCTATCATTAAATAAATTTTATGGACACTTTAAAATTGTGATAACCTTTTACCAAAATAGTAATTGTTCTATTGGAATAATACCTCAACATAAGCAGTGCAATATTCACTATATCAAATAATAATTAAATTGATTAATAATACTAATATACAAAGTATTGTTGTCCTCAAATAATATCAATCAACTTTTAATAGGAACCATACATAATATTAGAAGAAATAATGTAAGGAGTCCAAGATTAAGATGTCAAATATTTGCTTATGCAAATTCATATAATTTGTTTTATATAGTTTATCACAATAATTTTATTGCAAAAAAATAGATACATCAAAGTAGTGAATTAACCAAATTTTAAACTTTTTTCTGAAGAAAAAATCATAACTTTCATTAATGAGTGGAAATTACATTCTGAATTGCACATAGGTGAACACCAAAATAGGGACTACCATCCACAAGAAACACAAAACCATAAAAATAGGGAAACTCTTCCTAGTATATTATCTAGCATAAAGTGATAGCTTATGATTGATACTGAGGAATAAAAACTTCACATATATAAGAAAAACACATCCAGTAGATTGGGATCATAAAGGATAGAAAAATATAAATAAAAGTTTAATGATGATGTCCATTATGCATTTGGTTGGTGGCCTTCTATAAAAGGCCTATGATAGTGCTTTGAAACATTTCCATTTATCTACTCCACGATCTTCTAAATGTCCATATGATGTGAAGCACTTGCCTTGTGGAGTTTGCAATGGAATGTTTTTCCCTATAAATATGAGAGCATGAGACATTATCAAAAACCTACTTTAAATGATTGATTTCTTCATTGATTATCAAAAGTGTGTACATGTGACATCTTGTAATCCTCTTAAACTAGGTTATAACATTCTGTAATCCCAAAAGATTTGTATCCTTCTAACATCCTTTTAATAGAAAATAGAAGCAATAGCTTAAGACTCATCAACTTAGAATAGTTTTTGGCACCCTAGTCCAACCCACTCAATATCTTATAGAAATGGCCCTAACGTCAATATAGGACAACCCCCCCTTGCATTGACCCACGACAAGGGAATCCCTATTAAAGTAAGTCCAGGGAAATGATTGATCAATATTCTCTATAATAATATTATGAGGATTGCATACAAGATAAAAGTCAAGAATAAGAGGGAAAATTTTACAAATATGCACACCAAACATATCAGGAGTGTTGATATTCCTTGAAAAAAATCATTATTTCCAGAGATTCATATTCCTAAGCATATAAGAGGAGGAAGGCATCTATTCTTATTTGGGATAGCCCATGACTATTTATCCTTCTAGGCCTCCTGATATGTTGCTCCCTACTAGTTACTATTGATTCCCAAATAAGTCATAACAAACTACCACACAACCATTGAGAAGGAACAAGACAAGAAAATGTGATCTACATTCTATTCTATGTTTTTGCATAATATACACCAAGTCAGCCCAAAAAAAATATGTCTCTTAAAAAATCACCAGTAAGAATTTTATTAACTACAATGCACCATTGGAATAGACGAGCTTTGGCTAGATAGGATAACTTCCATAATTTCGACCACCACCAATCCAATACCTTTAAGAATTCTACCTTCAGTGATATAAATGTAGCCCTATTGGAGTATATTCCTATTGGATTGAAGAATCCAACATAATGTGCCATCCATGTTTCTAAGTTGAACATGAGATCTACTTAGAGCCGAAGCATATTTCCCTATTGTTTGTAAAAAACAAGAGGGATGTCTAGGTAGTTTGCATTATACCATCCTTGACCCCAAATTGTGGTATGGGCATTATCAACCACTTGATTTAGTGTGTTCCTCCTATTTGCATGAAGGATTCCAAACAAACCTTGAGGAAACCGAAATATATCACCACAACCAAACCATGGATCAATACCAACTCTAACCCTCTCTCCATTCCCAACCAACCAATTTTGAAACTAAATCTATTCAAAGTTTTAAGTTCTAGATCCACTGAATAATTCCAAATTTAATTAAATGTGTTTTTTGTTGAAGTCCTTGTAATAGAAATTTTCCAATTTTGATGAAATATTTGTTAAGATATTATCTAAAACTTTGTCTATAGGGGGAAATCATTTGACAAAATATTGAATTATTATGAGGGATTCACCTAACATAATGAGAGAAGAGACCTAATTTTTTTTGGAAAGAATAATTCCTTGGACTAAATCATAGGCCTCTGCGTGATTATTTATCATATTCCCTAAGCCACATGAATAATCTAAAACTTTGATATCTCTAAAGCCATAAAGTTCCCTCCTACTTTACCCGTGAGGTGTAGACTAGTTGATTTTGTAACCATCCCTCCCATATTTACCCACTTTCACCGGGATACCAGAGTAAACATGAGTTGAGGGCTACTATGACCTGACTCAACCTCCTAGGTATAGTTAAGGAAGTGGAATCAACAAAACAAACTTCACTGATTTCCTTCAAGTGCTACATGGCCCCCAAGAGCTGAACGACCACTCGAGGTGCCCAAACCCCAAATTAACTTTCTCTTTTTGTGATTTGGAGCCCTAGTCACTCCCACGACAAGGAAAGCCAACGACTGTAACCCTCCAATTACATGGATAACCCTGCTTCCCAGTGATTGAAATCTAGATTTCCTCGTTCCGAGTTTGCGACCCCAAAATCTAAGCCACTTTTTCAGGGCTAGTGTCCAAACCCCTACCTAGAACTTGATATAACTTTCCAGAATGATAAGTAAATCAAAGAAAAAGATAACTATCAAAATTTGAACCACATACTTAACCTTCCTACGCCTAACCATGACAAGCAATTCGTCAAACAATTGAAGACATGTAATCTACAGGTCATGAATGCATATCTTAATATCCAGATTTGATACTTATATGAGAATCATTAAGAAAGTATAATCACCTCTAAGTATAACTACAAGAACATTTATTAGGTCATGCATTCAATAACCAGTCATTTACCAGTCAAAACATGATAAGAGCCATAACTGTAATCCATCATAAAACCATGTTTATAACCAACATATAACCAAATAAATAACAATGATAGAACAACCATAAAATCCACATTATAACAAGTACATTTACTCATAGAATACAAGAGGAAAATGGCTCTTATTAACATATGCACAAATCTAAGCAAGTGATGGAATTCCACATACCACTCAACCATAGAATGGGCTGAACCAAAATATTTCTTTAAGCCAATCACCCTTGTGCCATATTCCAGGCATGAATGTGGGATATCATGGGAAAACCAAAACATAAACAACTAAGGGAATCCAGAGGTTAAACCACCTCTGCCCTCACACTACCGTGATCTCACCTAAACTAGTCTCGAGATCACAAAACCAAACCAAGCTTGGATGCCTCAGAAGTTCTTTGCCATCCCTTGAGGAATTTTCCTATCTCTACCCACCTGTTGAGGGATTCCTAGAGAAAATCATCTCCACCTCCAAACCTTGGGATTTTTCCTTAGAACACCTCACCCAGAGCCAAAATATTTTGGCAATCCAAAGATCAACCAAGAATGAATCCCATCAAACCATGTCTATTCAGAAATGAAAAGACAATGTTCAAACCATTTCCACTCCTGGAAAAACCCATGCCAATGGTAGTAAGAGAACCAAATACACACATGCATATACCATGCATTCACAAATCAAATAGGACATCAAACATGCAACTTGTTACCTACAAGTATTCCTGCTAAAGTTGGTTGATCCAATTTTTCCTTGCTGAATCCTTGCTTTCCTTTGCTTGATTGATTAATTCATGGGGGCTTCACTGGGGGAGCAATACCATACCATGTGCATTCATATTGGGGGATATATATTGAGGAAAAGATGATATAATATATTGAACATATAATAGGGGGTAAAGAGTTTTTATATTGGCAGGTATAAAAGATGGAGCTTGAATTTAATGAAAAAATATAAAAGGGTATAAAACATGTTAATGAAAAATTGGATACGTACAATGTCTAGTGAAAGTAGTGTTTTTTTAAATTGGGAAGGTGTATTGGGTACATATTGTTAGGGGTTAAATAATGTGAGTTTTTTGAGGTATTTTCCAATATGTAGTCAAATTAAGGGTATTGTTTAGTATGCCACGAACACACGTGTTATGTCAGAGGTTCATTTAGTGAGGTCCCCATGGCTTACCTTCTCCTCTTCACACTCTTATCCTCTCTGAAACCAATTCCAAAGTTAATCTGACAAAAGGATGACAAAAGTTATGAATTGATCCTCAGAAGCCTTTTGGTTATTGATGCCTCTAATTTCTTCATTTTTCCTCTATTTTCCTTCAATTTCCTCCTCACATGCAACCTGTCACCTTTCATCTCCCTTTTCTCCTAATTTCCTTTATTTTCATAAATGAATTCCATTAATTTCCACTTTTCCTTTCCAAAGCCTTTTCCAATTTCCTTAGCCATAATAAATAATAATTGATGCCCACTAGGATGTTTTTCCCAACATTCATCTTGGAATAAATGCCCCATGACCTTGGTCTTATTTTCCCTTTATTAAATTTATTACATGAACTTTTAACCTAGGGTTATTATAGGTTTGCATGGGGTTTAGTCCTCGCCAAGTTGTAGGTTCAAACATTATGGGGATTGATTGAGAATGGAAGCCACCTTGGGGGGATTAAAACTATTCATCCAAGCTTGGTCAAGTTTAGCACAATCTTGGTTATATACATCCCATTGTGGAATGATCGTTCTCCTTCCATCCAATAAATGGGCTAACCTTGGCCTAGGATCATCCTAGTCACCAAAAAAGGTATCCTCCCTGTTAGCGCCTAAATTTGCCTTAGGCTGAAGGAAGGCAACATTCAGGATAACCACAAACCACGCTCGGTCTGGTAGCTAGCCCTACCAGAACAGGAGAGGGCTCTCTCAGGGTCACACTCAGGAAAATAAATAATAGGGTTTGAGATGACTCATAAATGGATATTGATTTTAGGCTAGGTAAATGGATGTGATGGAGGTATTTTGACAAATGACTGAGTTTTCTAGGATGTGTGGGACCAAGGAACAACATGAGCGGAGAATTTAACTTCAAATACATAGATTATTTTGTGAGGCAAGACAGGCGGAAAGTCTAGCAATTAGATTTGAAATAACATGAGGTGGAGAGATTTTTTAAGAGGGTGAAAAGGGCATAAATACATGAATCCTTTTCAACAGAAGAAAACATAGAACGTGAAAACTATCACAAGGCAGAGCAACACACTGAATTCTACCTTTTTACTTAGAAAGCTTTCACTAGAAATGAATATGAATGAAAATATGAAACATAACGAAATACATATGAAAAATAAAGAAGATACATTTGCTACACTCACACCACAGGAATCTCATGAACCAGAGCTGCAATCTTTCATTAATTCTCTATCAAAATGTACAGTGAGTGACTGGGTTTCTCTCCCACAGTTTCCCAGAAATTCCAACCCTTTACAAAATGACTCTCAATACAATAAATAATCTTTGCCATGAGAAATTCGATCAACCTAGGAAATGAAGAGCCAACCATCAACAGTTACATTCAGTTTTCTATGAATACCAATTAGAAAAAAACAAATATGAGCGTAGAATTTTTGGGTGGTTGTTCGCCTTCATTTGGCCACTTGGATAGAAGCCAAAAATGATTTTTAAGCTTTTCCTTTGATGCTAGGAAACACTTATTGCAAATGAGCAGGCCCACTTGGAGAAAATTTCGAATCGAAATTTCGCGAAGCGGGCGCGATTTTGGCCTTTGGGTGTCTGTGCGCCGCGCCAAAAACTGTATGCATCGCGCTACTTTGGAGCTGGTTTTGAGGCCCTTGCCGAAGTCCAAATTGAGCCCAAGTGTGCTTTTTGGAAAGCCCTACCTGTCTACTCTCCAACCCAAGTGGAATTTCTGAATTTGGTGCCCATTTTCCCCTCCAAAACTGCAATCTCCCAAGACTGCTTCTTGTGTGTCAAAATAGGGGCAGAGAGGTCATTTTTTGGGTGTTTTTGACCTCCTGAGGACTCAAAACTGGCCCAAACTTCTGGGAAATGCACCAAAAGTCATGATTTTCCATGGAAAATCCAAAAATTCAAACCTTTTGTCATTTGGAGCTCCCTATTTTAAGCGTGCGCCAAGTGGCGTGGCACACAAGGAGAAAACCCCTATTTTTTGCACAAAAATTTCCAAAAACACCAAAAATGCCCCAAATTTCTTGAAATTTGGGCTGGAGCTTCCTTATCAAGTGTTATTCTAGGCCAAAGAGGCTTCGACCAATATCTGAAGTCGATTGAGTTCCCTTTTCCTCTTTTGCTTCTTGATTGCCTTCCTCAATTTCGCCTTCAAATTCCTGATTCGGGCCTTGCACACTTTTATTCGCACCATGTAGTGGAAAGCCATGTGTCTCAGAAATTCATGGTCCTTGTCGGCCTTGTCCAGCAGCCTCTCTACGTGCATGTTAACTCTCTCGATCTCAACTCTTCTCCTTTGTGCAGCTTGGCGATGCTCACGAATGTTTTGTAGCTCCATGATCGCTTGGTGATCCTCCAACTATTTGTTCCTCTGCTCCAGATATTTCATGTTCCAATTGGCCCTTTCCAAATCAAGGGACAAGGATTGAATCTCTGCTTGCTGATCTTGGATGATCCCTTTAAGCTGTGCACTTGTCGGTTCTGTATCTGTATCATCATCATGAAGGAGAACGAACTCGATCTCTCATTCACCTGATGGCTCACCTGAAGGCCCCTCATCCTACATTGGCTCCTTGCCTTTGTCCTCTTCCTGTGATGCTGATGGAGGAAGCAAGGCCCCTTCCACTCCGGGTGGAGATAACACTCTCTTTGCCGCTACAAACAAACGTCTGGTGCCTTTCTGATATGTGATGAAAACCGGCACACTAGCAGTCTCATGGCGCTCATACCGTTGAGAAGGTTCACCCTCATGCTTAACCTCTGTTACTCTCCATGAAATTCTGAAGAAATCAAGCGAGATGAAATCATCCCAAGTGATGCCCTGCAATCCAAGCTGATGAACCACCAAAATCTTAATAAGAGAAAAATGATAGACACTGTTAAGTTGCTGCTGAGGTGTTTTGCGTTGTATAAAGGTAGTCATCCTCTCTATGTTCCGGAAAATGAAATACGGAATGTTCATCATCCGTACCCTGGTGAAATGCATGAGCAACCTGATGTGATAAGCATAAAGACGAGAGAATCGCCCCTCACAGCTGAAATATTTCATAATCAATCTCATTAGTGGAGCATATTCATCTTTCAGATACCAGAATGGGAACACTCTCTTGAGATGCCTTAAGAAACTGGTTTTGATGTATGGCTCATAATGCTGCCGGTCAATCTTCTTTTTCTTGTGCCATGGTTCACCAATGTTCGGTATACCGGTTGCCAATGAGACGGATTCTGGTGTAAGTGTGAAGGTGACACCAGCCAAGATAGCTTGATCTCCGTGCAAGTGCAGCACAAAAAGACGAGCCAACTCATGATGAAATTGTACACTTGCCACCTTTTGACAAAACTCATAGCATGACTGATGCTGAAAACATGACATAGCAAGAGGGCAGGCCTGCAATTCTGTAAGGGTGGTCGGTTCCTCTCTAACATGTCTGCCACTTTTATGAGGCCTCCGGGGTGCCTGTTCTTCCAAGGGAGAGTCACTTTGGGTTTCTACCTCATAGTCCGATGAATGCTCAGATGCCATGACTGCTATACAAAATACCCTGAAGACAAGATGACTGTTGTGTTTGAACTGTTCTTTTTGATGTGTTGAAATCTGCCACCAAGGGGAAAATGCAACAAGGGACTGTTAGGAAGGGGAATAATATGAAGGGATTAGGGACTATGAGGAGGAATTTTATTTAGGGAGTAGGGAGTTTAGGAGATTTTATATAGGGTAGGGTTTGGGGTGTTAGGAAAATTTATATGGGCTAGGGTTTGGGTTTTACCTTTGACAAATGTGCGGAGGGGATAGGGAATAGGATTTTAGTAGCATTTTAGGATAGGGAGAAATGGAAAAAGTGGAATAGGGAAGAAGGGAATGAGGGCAAGAAGGAAAAATGAAATGGGGGAAGAACCTTGGCACCAACACAATGATTTTGTAACCCTAACAACATTTTCTTTGATAATTTTAAGTGGTAGGGTTTAAGAGTTTTTGTGCAACCATAAGCCGCCATTTACTATCATCATGCTAACATAAAAATGGATGAAACACTGAGAGATTGACCCCACCTAGCAAATTCAAAGGATTGAAGGTGATTGGTTGCAAATTCTGAGCAAAATTGGGCTTTTGTGTATATGCGCCGCGCTACTCCACCTGTGCATCGCGCCCTCTATGTGCATCACGCCCGTGTTGTTTAACCCTATGCGGTCACGCCCAGTGCGCCGCACCCTCTATGTGCATCACGCCCATGTTTTTTAACCCTGTGCGGTCACGCCCAGTGCGTCGCGCTCCCTATGTGCGCCGCGCTACTCCACCTGTGCGCCGCACTCCAATTCTTAACACAGTCCGGCCTTTCCAAATAGCAGTTTGCTCTCCAACCTCCAAACTCGACTTTGCTATGAGATTTATGAATGTAACTTGACCCAAATGATTTATATAACTTGGAGAAATATGTTGCAAGAGTTGGATTTGATTTTTCCTTCTTCCAAAACCCATTTTGTAATGTTTTCACTTTGGCACTTTTTCACAACTAATACAATTCTGCTTTTCACACTTCTTTTTTATTTCTTTGACTAAAATGATGAAATTTTTTGCAGGGGTAGCCGACATGGAATTTGGCTAAGGAGACTAGGGCTACGCTTGGAGAAATACACTGAGAAACTTTTGGAAATTTTTACAAATGACAAACTGTTGACTTTTCTTCAAAACAGAGTTTTGAAGAACAGTCGTATTCTATCAACATGACGATGAAAATCTTTGAATCAAAACTTTATAAGAGCCTCCCTCTGGCCTTGCTGGCTTTATTAGACCTTGTTTGAAGACCAAATGACCAATCCCTAGACTTAATGACCGAAATGACTCCTGCCCATTAAAAGATCAAACATTGACTGTCATGGACTTTAATACACATTAGTGAAAAGACCTAAGCTAGCAGGTGCAAGGCATGAGGGGAATGAATGGTAAGGCCCTTCCGTCAGGTTATGGAATGCCCCTAGTGGAATGCAGCTGAGTGAATGGAGCGAGACACCTAAAAATGAAATGCAGAAAGAGTTTTGATCTCTAACGGAGGACTGACAAGACCGACTCTAACATTGGCTCCAATGGGGACGGTAGCTCCAGCTCCTTAGAGGTGCCAAGAACTGCAGATCTTTGGGAGAGCAGACAGTGCCTTCATCCATTGGGCTATGGAGTCAAAACACGAAAACTGACATTATGCAGACGGACTCTGACTGAAGACTCAAACTAAAAACCATAATAAAACCAGACATGACTAAATACTAACTAACAAACTGGAAAGACGCTCATATTTGAGCTTATTCAGCAAACCTACCCTAATTACTCTTTCCACCACCTGATCAAGTGGGATGAAAAAGCCAATGAAACTAGGTAAGCATCATGGCTAATATTTGATTTCTTCCCAAATGCTTTCTGATGCGCAGGAAAAGGGAAGAATCGAAAGGCAACTCCCATGGAAACTTGGAATCAAGTTCACTGCTGACAAACTTGCAAAGCATGAATTGGCTGGATGACTTCAAGAATACTGCAAAAGGATCTTCATAAGCATCGCCATTGATTTCCATTAACACATTACTGTTTTGGTCCAAGTAATCTTCATAGCTGGATACTAAAATTTTCCTCACATCTGTGCTGTCTTTCTTTGGTGATAACAGTAGGTTGTCAAAAGGATCCTGAATTTCGTGAAGAACCAAACTCTGTTGTTGATTCCAAACAGAACCAAAGCCTCCTTTATCAATCTCCTCATATGACTGCAAACTTTGATCTGAGCTTTGTAATGAAAAATCCGTTAAACAAGACAATGAAGGTGGCCTTGGAATCATATTATTATCAACATTCTCTTTTGTCACATGGTTGGCTGATGGATAAGAACTTTTATAGCAAACAAAATCTAACACATGAGCAAAAGGATCATCAAAAAATTGAGGGGACTGCTGCAATGTATCTATTGAAACTGTATGACATCCTATTGGCTGTTCATATTTTTCTTTAGAGATATTACGAAGATTCTGCCTTATAAACTGAAATGCTTCATAACAAAAGGGTACAAAATCCTCTTGCATGATTAAATCATGTATTTTGGTTGCCCCACCTTCATTTGTAATCTGACCTTGAATTGTGTTTGGTGGCTGTAACTCTCGTTCTGTATCCAAAATGATTTCATCAATCATTTCAGGGGAATATTTCTTATTAATGACCTCCTCAAAAATTTCGCCATCTGTCTCATCCTCAACATTAAAACTGAGAGATTGTTGATTTCCTACCAACTTTTCATTTGAAGATTTACTATGCAATTTACCTCGCAAAAACTGAAATGATTCAAAACAGAAAGGTAAGGAATCTTCTTGTATCGTTTGATCATATATGCCATCTTCTATGTCTTCATGTGCAACTTGACTATTAATGGCATTTGGGGGCTGGAACTCTGAATATAAGAAGTCTGGAACAGAGTTTTCAACGCCCTCAAGAGGATCCAAATCAAGATTTTTCGACAACTGATGTCTGATTGCATGGAAATTATCTCTGATGAACTGACATGAATAAAAGCAAAAAGGTAAAGATCTTTCACTTACTTCCCAAGTTGCTACACTTTCCTCGTCATTTTCATAGCTGATATGTATCGGTTGGTCACTATACTTGAGCTGTTGTAAGTGAAATTCCTCATCCCACAAACTGGCTACTGATTTGTCTGCAAGATTAGCTTCTGTTTGGAGAACATAATCATCATCATCATACTGATCAAACTGAGGCAAACCGTCAGTATAAAACACATCATCAAGCATACATGTCATATCAACATGTTTTTCTTCCTCAAGATGATCTACAAAACAATCATTATGACAACTGAGACAAGAAACAATATGTTTTGGATCAACAACTTGTTCATGAACGCCATTTTCATCTTTTGCAGTCATTTTCCGCACTATCTCTTCTACTGCACTCACCAAAATGTCAAGCTTTTCCTCTGAAGGTGTCGTTTTCTCTGGATCCACGTTTTTCATCTCTTCTTCTTTCAACCTTGCCCTTCTGATCAGCAAGTGAGCCTCTACATTTACTGCACTTTTCTGCATCTCTTCAAGTGTTGCGACATTCTTTTCTCTCAGCTGAAACTCCATTTCCGGATCAAAGGCACCCGGGTAATGCAAGAGAGCAGATCTAGGAGGGGGTCTTATATCAACCGGCATTGAATAATAAACTTGATTAAATCTGGCTGAAAACTGTTGTACTGTCTCCCCTGGCAGTCTTTTCAGCTGATTATACTCTTCTACGATAAGGAAAAGGTTCTGTCTGATCCTCCACCTGTCAAGAAAAACTTTGATGAACTGTTGTAAATCTGTGATGCTCGCATCAGGCAGGGCTTTGAACCAACTCTTGACTTTGCCTCGCAAAGAAAGAGAAAAAAGCCTTATACTGACATCTTCTTCATCAATTTCAAAAAGGTCTAGAAAAGTCTCAACATTCTACACATGTTGCTCAACATTGACATTCTTACATTCACCGTCAAATCTTGGCAAGTATAGATCATAGTTTTTGGGGAAAGCATGAAGAACAGAAGGTAAAACAAGAGGTTTATACCTATCTGGGATTATAACAGCTGTAGGAATATATACAAGAGCTATGGGATCAGTTTTGTTTTCTTTAGGCTCATCACTTTGCAGAGAATCATCATAAGATGTAGGAAAAGTAAGGAGGCCAGGATCAAAGGGAAACTTAGTATTTATGCTTTTTGAATGGGTCGATTGAAGATTTTGATCACCTTTATCATACAACAAGTTCTGAAAAACTTTCAGGGCAACTTCAAGAACAGCAAAGAAGTAATTCACAAGAAAGCAGAGTAGGTCCTGAATACCATTCCACTTTGGATACCCGAACTTTGTGTAAGATCCTTCCATTTTCGCAGAGAAAAAGTTAGTCCTCCAGTGGAGTCACCATGAAGCACCGACTGCTGGATTCTTCAGTGAATGGAGTCGCCAGGTGAATGATTCCAGCCTTCTTATGTCTGATCATTCTCCACCATCAACCATCAGATCTGAACTTGAGATATGTACTGGGGCAAGACAATCTACAAGAAAACCATTTTCTTCCCCAGTATGGTCGCCACTATGTTAGCGCCTAAATCTGCCTTAGGCTGAAGGAAGGCAACATTCAGGGTAACCACAAACCACGCTCGGTCTGGTATCTAGCCCTACCAGAACAGGAGAGGGCTCTCTCAGGGTCACACTCAGGAAAATAAACAATAGGGTCTGAGATGACTCAAAAATGGATAATGATTTTAGGCTATGTAAATGGATGCGATGGAGGTATTTTGACAAATGACTGAGTTTTCTGGGATGTGTGGGACCAAGGAACAACATGAGCAGAGAATTTAACTTCAAAGACGCAGATTATTTCGTGAGGCAAGACAGGCAGAAAGTCTAGCAATTAGATTCGAAATAACATGAGGTGGAGAGATTGTTTAAGAGGGTGAAAAGGGCATAAATACATGAATCCTTTTCAATAGAAGAAAACATAGAACGTGAAAATTATCCCAAGGCAGAGCAGCACACTGAATTCTACCTTTTTACTTAGAAAGATTTCACTAGAAATGAATATGAATGAAAATACGAAACATAACGAAATACATATGAAACATAAAGAAGATACATTTGCTACACTCATGCCACATGAATCTCATGAACCAGAGTTGCTATCTTTCATTAATTCTCTGTCAAAATGTACAGTGAGTGATTGGGTTTCTCTCCCATAGTTTCCCAAAAATTCCAACCCTTTACAAAATGATTCTCAATACAATAAATAAGCTTTTCCATGAGAAATTCGATCAACCCAAGAAATGAAGAGCCAACCATCAGCAGTTACATTAAGTTTCTATGAAGACCAATTAGAAAAAAGCAAATATGAGCGTAGAATTTTTGGGTGGTTGTTCGCCTTCATTTGGCCACTTGGATAGAAGCCAAAAATGCTTTTTAAACTTTTCCTTTGATGTCGGGAAAAAATTATTGCAAATGAGTGGGCCCACTTGGAGAAAATTGCGAATCGAAATTTTTCGAAGCGGGCACGATTTTGGCCTTTGGGTGTCTGTGCGCCGCGCCAAAAACTGTATGCGTCATGCTATTTTGGAGCTGGTTTTGAGGCCCTTTCCAAAGTCCAAATTGAGCCCAAGTGTGCTTGTTGGAAATCCGTACCTGTCTACTCTCCATCCCAAGTGGAATTTCTAAATTTGGTACCCATTTTCCCATCCAAAACTGCAATCTCCCAAGACTTCTTCCTATGTGTCAAAATAGGGGCGGAGAGGTCATTTTTTGGGTGTTTTTGACCTCCCGAGGACTCAAAACTGGCCCAAACTTCTGGGAAATGCACCAACGGTCATGATTTTCCATTGAAAATCCAAAAATGCAAACCTTTTGTCATTTGGAGCTCCCTATTGTAAGCGCGCGCTAGGTGGCGCGACACACAGGGAGAAAAACCCTGTTTTTTGCACAAAAATTTCCAAAAACACCAAAAATACCCCAAATTTCTTGAAATTTGGGCTGGAGCTTCCTTATCAAGTTTTATGCTAGGCCAAAGAGGTTTTGGCGAATATCTGAAGTCGATCGAGTTCCCTTTGCCTCTTTTGCTTCTTGATTGCCTTCCTTAATTTCGCCTTCAAATTCCTGATTCAGGCCTTGCTCACTTTGTTTCGCGCCATGTAGTGGAAATCCATGTGTCTCAGCAATGCATGGTCCTTGTCAGCCTTGTCCAGCAGCCTCTCTAAGTGCATGTTAACTTTCTCAAGATCGGCCGATCCTCATTAATCTCTTGCTCCAATGACGTGAGCTCAACTCTTCTCCTTTATGCAGCTTGGCGATGCTCACGAATGTTTTGTAGCTCCATGATCACTTTCTGATCCTCCAGCTATTTGTTCCTCTGCTCCAGATATTCCATCTTCCATTTGGCCCTTTCCAAATCAAGGGACAAGGCTTGAATCTCTGCTTGTTGCTCCTGGATGATCTCTTTAAGCTGTGCACTTGTCGGTTCTGTATCTGTATCATCATCATGAAGGAGAACGAATTCGGTCTCTCGTTCACCTGATGGCTCACCTGAAGGCCCCTCATCCTGCATTGTATCCTTGCCTTTGTCATGTTCTTGTGATTCTGATGGAGGAAGCGAGGCCCCTTCCACCCCGGGTGGAGATAACACTCGCTTTACCGCTGCAAACAAACGTCTGGTGCCTTTCTGATATGTGATGAAAAATGGCACACTAGCAGTCTCATGGCGCTCATACCGATGAGAAGGTTCACCCTCATGCTTAACTTCTGTTACTCTCCGTGAAGCTCTGAAGAAATCATGCGAGATGAAATCATCCCAAGTGATGCCCTGCAATCCAAGCTAATGAACCACCAAAATCTTAATAAGAGCAAAATGATAGACACTATTAAGTTGTTGCTGAGGTGTTTTGCACTGTATAAAGGTAGTCATCCTGTCTATGTTCCGGCAAATGAAATACAGAATGTTCATTATCCGTACCCTGGTGAAATGCATGAGCAACCTGATGTGATAAGCATAAAGACGAGAGAATCGCCCCTCACAGTTGAAATATTTCATAATCAATCTCATTAGTGGAGCATATTTGTCTTTCAGATACCGGAATGGGAACACTCCCTTGAGATGCCTTAAGAAATCGGTTTTTGTATGGCTCATAATGCTGTCTGCCAATCCTCTTTTTCTTGTGCCATGGTTCACCAATGTTCGGTATACCAGTTGCCAATGAGACGGATTCTAGTGTAAGTGTGAAGGTGACACCAGCCAAGATAGCTTGATCTCCGTGCAAGTGCAGCACAAAAAGACGAGCCAACTCATGATGAAATTGTACACTTGCCACCTTTTGACAAAACTCATAGCATGACTGATGCTGAAAACATGACATAGCAAGAGGGCAGGCCTGCAATTCTGTAAGGGTGGTCAGTTCCTCTCTAACATGTCTGCCACTTTTATGAGGCCTCTGGGGTGCTTGTTCTTCCAAGGGAGAGTCACTTTGGGTTTCTACCTCATAGTCCGATGAATGCTCAGATGCCATGACTGCTATACAAAATACCCTGAAGACAAGATGACTGTTGTGTATGAATTGTGTTTGAACTGTTCTTTTTGATGTGTTGAAATCTACCACCAAGGGGAAAATGCAACAAGGGACTATTAGGAAGGGGAATAATATGAAGGGATTAGGGACTATGAGGAGGAATTTTATTTAGGGAGTAGGGAGTTTAGGAGATTTTATATAGGGTAGGGTTTGGGGTGTTAGGAAAATTTATATGGGCTAGGGTTTGGGTTTTACCTTTGACAAATGTGCGGAGGGGATAGGGAATAGGATTTTAGTAGCATTTTAGGATAGGGAGAAATTGAAAAAGTGTAATAGGGAAGAAGGGAATGAGGGCAAGAAGGAAAAATGAAATGGGGGAAGAACCTTGGCACCAACACAATGATTTTGTAACCCTAACAGCATTTTCTTTGATAATTTTAAGTGGTAGGGCTTAAGAGTTTTTGTGCAACCATAAGCCGCCATTTACTATCAACATGCTAACATAAAAATGGATGAAACACTGAGAGATTGACCCTACCTGGCAAATTCAAAGGATTGAAGGCAATTGGTTGCAAATTCTGAGAAAAATCAGGCTTCTGTGTATATGCGTCGCGCTACTCCACCTATACGTCGCGCCCTCTATGTGCATTGTGCCCATGTTTTTTAACCCTGTGTGGTCACGCCTAGTGTGCTATGCTCCCTATATGCGCCGCGCTACTCCACCTGTGCGCTGCGCTCCAATTCTTAACACAGTCTGGCCTTTCCAAACAACAGTTTGCTCTCCAACCTCCAAACTCGACTTTGCTATGAGATTTATGAATGTAACTTGACCCAAATGATTTATATAACTTGGAGAAATATGTTGCAAGAGTTGGATTTGATTTTTCCTTCTTCCAAAACCCATTTTGTAATGTTTTCACTTTGGCACTTTTTCACAACTAATACAATTCTGCTTTTCACACTTCTTTTTGATTTCTTTGACTAAAATGATGAAATTTTTTGGTGATTTTTTGCAGGGGTAGCCGACATGGAATTTGGCTAAGGATACCAGGGGTAAGCTTGGATAAATCCACTGAGAAACTTTTGAAATTTTTTACAAATGACAAACTGTTGACTTTTCTTCAAAACAGAGTTTTGAAGAACAATCGTATTCTATCAACATGACGATGAAAATCTTTGAATCAAAACTTTATAAGAGCCTCCCTATGGCCTTTCTAGCTTTATCTGACCTTGTTTGAAGACAAAATGACCAATCCCTAGACTTAATGACTGAAATGACTCTTGCCCATTAAAAGATCAAACATTGGCTGTCATGGACTTTAATACACATTGGTGAAAAGACCTAGGCCAACAGGTGCAAGGCATGAGGGGAATGAATGGTAAGGCCCTTCCATCAGGTTATGGCATGCCCCTAGCGGAATGCAGCTGAGTGAATGGAGCGAGACACCTAAAAATGAAATGTAGAAAGAGTTTTGATCTCTGACGGAGGACTGACAAGACCGACTCTAACACTCCCCATTTTTCCACCCCTTAAATACATAATTTATATTAATCAAAGAAAAAGTAAATAAGTTTGCATCAAAATTTATTTCTGGGAAATGTATTATTCATAAAAAAATTTAATATTTTTTCAATACACATGCATTCATGGATTGATGAAAATTAATGACGCCTTATCAGAGATTAACAAAAATAGTTTGGAAACTATGCTACATGCCCAAGTCAAGGCCCCCATATGGCATGTCCTACAGAAGCGATCTTTCCAAAGGTGGAGAAGACATCCTCTATGTTTGGAAGAGGCTTAATAGATTCCATACATGTTCAATCATTTTCTTTTCGCTAGAAGTATATGGAAAGAAATCCATAAAATAATTGGGGTCAAAGATCTCTTATGGATAGGAAACTTACATTTGAGAAATTTTGAGGTCTAAAATGGGCCTCAAAACAAAAATGTGCAACTAAAATAAACTTTATAAGAACCAATAGGATTCAATATGATGATGTCAACCATGTGGGATGATTCACCATTTTTGGAGTAAAAAGGTAAAAAGATTAAAAAACAAAAAAAATAAAAGACAACTTTTTCAAATCGTATTTTCAACCTATCTCCCTACGATTTTACTCACATTTCGAATGGGAACACTCATTGGATGCATAATTTAATTCCTCATCCAATGAGTAACCATGTTGCATACTTTTGATGGACCCTGTTACACAAAAAATGAAAAATATAATTGCAATCACGCTTTTTCATGTATTTCTCAATTTTTTGTCTAGCAGGGTCCATCAAAACTATGCAACATGGGTACTCCTTAGATGAGGAATTAAATTATGCATCCAACAAGTTCTCCTACTCAAAATTTGAGTAAAACCATAGGGAGATAAGTTGAAAATATGAGTTGAAAATTAGCTTTTTCTTTTTTCCCACTAAAATTTGATGACGTAATCTAATCTTATTTTATTATTTCCACTATTATTTTGTAATATTCCTTAGGAGGCCTATTTTAGACCTGAAAATTTCTATAATGGTTGATGAGGGTTAAAGGCCTAGATCGAAAAGAAATGCAAGGAAAGCTTTAGGGCCCTACCACTGGGGGTTTGGTGGGGTATTTGGTTAGAAAAAATGGGGTTATTTTTTATGACCATTGACATTCATATATGATGGGTTCCCTCTCTATCTTGGTTGTACAAGACTCTCTAAAACATATTGTTTCTCAAAGCCACAAGGTACATGCTCCCACCATCATCCTAAAAGATAAGCTATAGGCTTTTTTTGATGGAGCTTCACATTCATCCCCCATATTGAGAGGTGTCAGAGGTTGCATTTATCTATCAAAAACACACTTCTACTCCTCAAGTAATATTGGCATGGAAACTAACAACTATGTTGAACTCTTTTCTTTAAAACTTCTTCTGCAATTGGTTTTGCACCTTCATATTTCATAAGTGAACATTTATGGGGGTTCTTTGACAGTCATAAATTGGATGAATGGAAAATCAAAACTAATAAATCACTCTTTGTTTCCACTTTATCAGAAAATCACATGTAAACTACAACAATTCTCTCATATCTCCTTCTCACATGTCTATAGGGAAGAGAATAAAGAGTGTGATAAAGTTTCAAAAGAAGGACTAGAAATGGCTCAAGGTGAGTGGAAAATCAAAGAAGATAGGAAGGTGTGCTCAAACTTCTCCAGCTATGCCCTTGAGAATGACTAATTTTTTTCATGAGAGTAAAAAACTGATGGACTATTTATATTTTATGTTTATTGGGATTCTTAATGTATATGTTGTCACTCACTGCATTGTGGGTTACAATCAGCTAAGATTTCCCAACAATAGTGAATTTTTGAGCCTCTATCCTAGGCCACAAAAGCTATCAAAGATAAATTAGACCCTCTCCATTGCATAGTTCTCGGAAAGAGCTTTCCAACGATATATGGAAGTTCAAAAATGGACTCTTGGAGCAGAAGTTAAGGCATTTTGAAGTCTAGCTTGGAAAAGCCCAGCAGACCAAGAAAATGACTAAGTGTGGAGACAAATTGCAATCAAAGTTTCAGGGGGCCAATCACAATCGCAAATCAGCTATCGACGGAGGTCAGCCAGAAAGGAACAATGACGGAATGAAAAGTAGCGATTGTCGATCGCCGATATCACATATCGATAGTTGATGGATCCAGGAACACCTTTTATTGCATATGGCATATCGCTATCCTGAACACCGATATCACATCCCACATCTCACAGATCCAAAAATCCATCAATTACGACATACTCCAATACATACGAGGGTAACAAGTTGCAATATATTTTCGCACCGTCGGGAAAGGTTTGGAAATAGTTAACAAATAAAATCACAAGAAAACCAAGGGCAGGGCCTCCCATTTCTCTCTCCTCTAAGGGTGATCGGCGATCGGCGATTCAGCAGGGTTTCAACTAAAAAAGACCTACAAAACCGCTGATTTGTGATGCTTATGTTAAAAGTCCCATGGCGAGCCGATTTTCAAATACAAAGGAATTCCCTACAAAACCAAGGCCCGATCGACCTTTTTCTCTCTCCTCCAGGGAGCCACATGTTGGCCTTTGATTGGTCCATGGAGCTGACATGGTAGCTGACGTCAGCAATGACGTGGCATGTACAGATGATGATGTGGTGGGTGGATACATGTCACACGTTTTTGGCATTTTCAGGGGTCTTATGGGGCCATTTTTAGGTGCCATGTGTCACCACTCATAGAGTGACACGTAGCAGTGACGACGTCACCCATCGCAATCAGTGATCAACAATCACACCATGTAAATCTTTCTCTTCAATTGTGTTTCTTCCTCGACTGAGATTGTGATAAGAAAAGGGGGCCCCAGATGTAATAGGTTATGTGTTGTATTGTATAGGGATTTTTCATTTGGGATATCGGCCAGTGTCGTGTAAGAGGCAATTAGAGGCCACTCAAGTTAAAAATGGAAAAGACCCCCATGCACAGTTGTTTGAAGCCTTGGCACTCAAAGACTAAACCCCTAGTTCTAGCTCCATTCATATTGAATAATGTCACATAGGGATCTGAAATAAAGGGGGCTAAGGGGGAAATCAAAATGCCCGTTTCGCTTGTTTAAAGGTACAAAGGCCCATGACTAAGAAATTTGGTTGTTACATTACAACGAGGCACTGATAGCACAAGACAAAGAGTTAAAGTGAAAGATGGGTCGAAAATTATGGTTTAAGAGGAGCAGGTGGTGAATTCAAGGCACGAGATGGGCCAATTCATAGGAAGATCACTAAGACACGGGTCTGAGAGTTAGAACTGAATGGAGTAAAGGCAGAAATGAGAGAAGTTGGCAAAGCAATGCAAGAAGCCATACACCAAGTAGAAAAAATCCTGCAGCAGATAGGATCACGAGATGGGCAAGGAGATCTTTGTGTATTTTTTATCATTTGTTTATTTATTTTGTTGTACTATAACATGCCTCCTTTCTTGAGGCATTTAACTCTGTAAAATTTTTTTTGGCCACAGCGCCATTTATGACTGATGTATCTAGTTGAACAAATAGCTGAGTAGAGACCTTAGATATTTTGTGTAATGAATTTTCTTGCTCCTCTCTCTTGATAAATAGGGGAAAGAAAGACTTAAAAATGGTTCAGAAATTCTAGAGAAAACACCACATGTTATATTTTCAGACTCTGTCTCCTTTGTAATACAGATATTCTCAGAATATCAAGGAAATAATGCTAATTCCCTCTTCAAAGGATTATAGTATGTATTCCCCTTCGTTTAACTCATTTTTATGTTCATGCCTCTTCCTTGAATTCATGTAATTATTGTTGCTATATGTGTTTCAAGATCCCTCACATATTCATTAATATCTATATTTTAATGAAAATGCCTGTAACTGTTTCACAGATTCATTTGTATCAACGTTGTTTATGGAAATTCCTGTGAGGAATATTGAGATTAGATCTTTAAATCTACATCACATGAATCATAGCTCTCAGCTCCTTGTTCATTCATTATTTATGCTTGTATCCCAAATAAGCATAGAAATCCTTAATGCCTCAAGCTCTGTGTGTTAAATATAGAAGTCTTGAAGCGTTATTCTCTATGTGATGAGTTACTCTCCTCTCTTATCCTCTCTCATCCACTCTGCAATGATTATTAAGCTGTAAGACCTTGAAGCTCTTGGCCTCCACTATTTCTATGCTTATTTCTGAGATCTTAACTTGTGAAGAAGTATGAGAAATCCATGTTTCATTTCCATGGATTAATGAACCAATCTATTTCCCATGTATTTGTGTACCTACTTATCATAAGGGTGGTCTCCAGTTTCATGTAAATCATTTGAGACACAACATTTTAGATGTGCCCAGGCACTAGTGTTGAAGCAATCCAAGGTTGTCTCTGGGAGATACAACATCTTTTGGCACTGTTACCAGGGAGCTTATTGAAGGATTTTTTCCCCTAAGATACGACAAGCTGAACACTCATCGAATAGGTGATTAAAGTATATTCTGATTGCATTCATATCACCTTGGTGACTCCACACCCCTCTCATTATCATTCATAACCCTGACTTTTAAAAGGCCTCATACTTGCTCAGATACATCCTAGCATAAAGCCCCATTTGTATCTGTCCCTAAAAAATTAATTTCTAAGAAAGTATGGAAAGAAAAAACTCCCCCAAACTGTGTTACCATCTCACCAGCCTTTGGGGTTCCCTCTTCCAGTTCTCAGCCTGGTACTGCTTAGTATTTAGGACTTACTCCTAAGGCCCTGACATACCCTCTTTCCCCTACAACCCCTGTGGTCTTGATCCCAGTCCCTCAAGAAAATTTGAATCCTCCTCCACTAATCCAGATGGCTCTTCCAGGCTTCTTGCTCAATAAGTATGCACCTCTTGATCTACCTCATCCTCTGAGTGAAATTCCCCAAGACTACCTAAAGCATTTGCCTAGGTTCAATGGGGAAGATGATAACATGGCACAAAGTCACATTGAAACCTTCAGTGCTTTTGCCGAGAACATAAAGGTGGAACAGTTGGATGTGGTTATGAGATTTTTTGTACAATAATCCCTGCCTAATGCCTCCATCACTACATGGGAGCAGCTCGAAAACTCTTTCACCTAGAAATGGGGAGAAAATAGGAACTACCTACTTACTGAGTTCAATGAAGTAAGGAAAAATACGAAGGAGGGTACTACAAAATTTATCAAAAGATTTAATAGAAAGTTTAATAACCTGCCACCCGACATAAAGCCTACCCTAGTTGCAGCTCGTGTGGTTTTATTTGGAGGCTTTGACTCTAATTTTTGTTTTACCATGAGAGGAATGAAATCTACCACTCTCGACCAACTTCAACTCGATGCTCTTGAAGTGGAAGACAATGTGGCCTCGGTAGGGAAGTCGAGGGCAAAGCAAGAACCTAGTGAACCAAAAGAAAAAATGAAGAGGCATCCTCCTCCGGTCAAGTTGGGGAATCATCAAACTTGAATTGGGACAATCTATACAAACTCATCAATAGCTTATCACAAAAGGTGGGGAAGCTCGAAATCAAGAATAAGAACCTCTCCAGGAATAATGCTCAAGTCAACAACCGCGGCTATAACCAACAATATAGAAGGCCTCCATTGAAACTACTTCCAACGGAAAGAAAGGAGTAGATTGATCAGATTCCTCATCCCTTATACTTGGAAGATAGTCCTGATGAACAATTGTCGGATACTCAGGAGATGAAAGGTAATATATATGCTAGTTTTGTTGAAGAGGAACATGAGAATATGGCTCACTAGGAGGCCTGTCACTACAGTGAAGCAGCAACAAAGGATGAAGATATGGATTACTATTGAAAACAATTTGTAGAGTTCATGAAAAGAAAGCCTCAACGAAAGTATAATATAATATCTTCAAATAAGAGGACAAGAGAACTAGAACAACAAGGGGAAACTGCTCCTAGAGATAAATGGAAGGGTAAGTTACATCTTGACTCACCCAATACAAGAGTCTCTGCAAATAAAGAGATAAATGGTCCTAAGGGATACATAGAAAAAGAGCCACATGTTCCGTTGAAAACTGCTAGCAGGAAGGGAGAATGAACAGAGCATGGAGATGCAGAAAAGGCCCAACATACATTCAATCTCCAGAAGGAGCTAGAAAAGGTAAAAATTTCTGTTCCTCTAATTAAGCTCCTAAAGAAACCTCATTACAAAGCTCAAGTCTTCTAATTCATGCATCCAACCAACTCTACACCATCCCATGATAGTTTGAACCTGCAAGAGGAGAGGCCCATGGTTGTTTTCAAGCCACATGTGGAAGAGTTGGATGCTTCTACTACACCTTTCTATGTGACTTTGGTAATCCATGACCTTTTGTTGCATAATTGCATGCTAGATTTCGGGGCCTCACACAACCTTATGCCACTATTAGTGATGTAACAGATGGGTTTAGAGATCACCAGACCATACAAGGACCTATACTCCTTTGACTCGAAGAGAGTCAAATGCTTAGGCATGATAAAGGATCTAGTGGAAAACTTAGCTCAGATCCCGGTGAAGAGTGTGGTCATGGATATAGTGGTGGCAAGCATACCTCCTTGTTTTGGAATGCTCTTATCCAGATCTTTGGGTTCCAAGGTGGGTGGATCTATCAAGCTATATCTTACTTATTCCACCATTCCCACTTTTGAAGGTGAGAAAAGAAGGTTGTACAGAGAATCCCTGTTTGTGAAAACCGTGACCCTAGCTAAAGGCTCAGTGAACTCCCTGGTGCATGGGAAGGATAGAGACATCTCCTGTCTATTCCTAGAAGATGATGAGACTTCCTAGAGGAAACATCAATACACTTGACAAGTCAGAGCACTTGTGGGAAAATGAAAACAAAGTATGGAAGTTATACTTCAATGGAGAAAACTCAAAAGATGGGAACGGAGTTGGAATATTGTTGGTATCTCCAGAAGATAGCATGATACCCCTCTCTTTCAAGCTCAAATTTGAGGAAAAAAAAATGTAGCAGAGTACGAAACATTGCTCTTGGGGTTACAAATGGCGATAAATATGAAAATTGAATGCCTATTGGTTTATGGAGATTCCTAGCTAGTCGTGAAGAAGATCCGAGACCAGTGCCAAGCCAAACACCCCAAGCTGAGGACATATTAAAATGAAGTGTGGGACTTAATGGAAGATTTATTCCTAGCCTTTAGCATCCCATTTCTGCCCATGGAAGAAAACATGATGGATGACTCTCTTGCGGTAGTTGCAAGCACTTTCAAGCCCCCACAAAATCCACTCCTCAGATATGAGATAGAAGTCAGACACATGCCTTCAATACCTGATAATGTCAAACACTGGTAGGTATTCGAAGATGAAGAGCAAGTAAAAAGATTCATAGAATTCGTTGGGGAGTTTTCCCACTCCACCATCGATCAGGAAGAAGAAGAAGTAGAACAAGAAGCCAATTAGTGGAAAGACAAGTTGGAAAAAGAAATTGCAACTAAAAGGGAACACCATCCCTTGTGGACTTGTTCCACTAGAAATACTTTTCAATAAAGACAACATAGCGTCCAAACCAATGGCCCTAGAGAAGGATGAGCATGTCAAAGACTGCAACATCAGATCAGAGGAAGAACCCCAGAAGATTAGGCTATACAAAGGAACCCCCTTGCAATACAAACATGTGTATTTAGATCTATTCAAAACTTAGAAATATGTATTTTCTTGGTCTTATGATGATTTGAAATTTTTTGACACAAATATTATTCAACATAAGATTCCTCTGAAGAGTGGAATAAAGCCATGTAAATAAAATCTTAGAGAAATAAGCCCACTCTTACTCCTCTCCATTGAAAAGGAGATAAGGAAGCTGCTACAAGCCAAGATCATAGTCCCTCTAAGATACTCTTAGTGGGTGGCTAATTTGGTCCCTATCCGGAAGAAGAACGTGTTAGTTTCAGTCTTTGCAACCTTCCTCCAGTGATCAAATGTGCTCTTACAAAGTGATTTTAAGGTGTCAAGGTCAAATTTTGTCATTTCAGTGAGTCTTCAAGTAAAATTTGGTCACTAGGTATTAGGTCTAGGGTTTTCTTTTACTCCTTTCAAAGTTGTCCAAATGTCAGTCCATGTCACCATTCGGATGAGTGTACCATCATTCAGAAGGTTGTCGTCATCATGTCAGGTTCCACTGGGTCATTTTACACCTTGTTCATGCTTCAGTTGCGCCTAGGTAAGGTTCATTTCCATCTCCTAGGGTTTTGAAGCTATTTTATCTTGGATGGTCAAATCATCAACAAAACTTGTATCCTGATGTTCATACACCTTCCTCTATCCTTAATGTACCTTATTAAACACTTCTCATCACTGGGATCCCCCAAATTCCTCATTTTCACACAAACCCTATTTTCTAGGCTAGGCCTGCGTTTTTCCCTTTTGGACCCTTTCCCCTCACTCAATATTTTAAATTCCACTTTCCCCTACTTCCTAACATCCCTCCCTACTTCCAAAAATTTTCTCAAGAATTTAGGAGCCCCTTATCCCCTTCGTTTCGCTTCATTTCAACAAATCCCTTGTTCCACATGTCGGGGTAGGTTTTACTCAAATGATGTTTCTGAGCAGTCAAAGATAAATTTGGAAAAAATGAGAGATTTTTTTTTCCATAACAGGCCAAGGAAGAAAAACCTCCTTCACTTTTTACACAGGTGTCATGGTTTTAGAGAAATGTCAAAAATACAGTTGCCTCGGGAGAATTGATGCACCTCTGAAGTGACCTTGGGAAAATCAGGTTTTCTCCTAGCTTGGTTGGCCAAATGACTTTCTTGATGAGTCAAATGATAACTAGACACAAATATCTTTCCAAAAAACTATCATGAGCTCAATGTGGAGTTGAGGAAGACCTTCAAACGTTGACTGCAACAGCACTCTGCCTTTAGGCAACCTCATTTGGCACATTTTGACCAGTCTTCAAAGATTTGACTTTTGATAGGGAAAATGAACTCCAAATTGAAAAATTATAGTTGGGTTAGAAATTAGACTCAAATACCTTTTCAAAAAGCTATCCTGCAACCAATTTGAACACTGGGAAGGTCCTCAAAATGAGTCTGCAAAAAGGCGCTACGCACATAAATTTTTAACACAGGGTTTTCCTGCCTATGTGCCGCGCGACGTGGCGCTCGATTTTGATAGGGAGCTCAAAATTACAAAAAAAAATTATTTCTGGATTTGGCATAAAAAATAATAGTTTTTGGTGCATGGCCAAGAAATTTGGGCAAGTTTTGAGTCCTCAAGAGGCCAAAAACACTCAAAAAATGACCTCACTGCTCCTATTTTGACACACAGGAAACAATCTTGAGAGATTGAAGTTTAAGAGGGGAAAATGACATCCAAATTCAGAAATTCTACTTGGGTTGGAAAGTAGACAGGAAAAAATTTCTAAAAAGCACACTTGGGCTGTATTTGGACTCCCGGAAGGGCCTAAAATTCAGCACCAAAGTGGCGCGATGCATAGAGAATCTGAGCGCGACGCATAGGGAAATTTGGCCTCATTTTCACTGTACAGCTCAGAAATTCGCCCAGTTTTGACTAGTTTTGCTTTTTGATGTAACTATTGACCTAACATGATGTAATTTGATGACCATGATGTAATTTTGGGCACATTTTTACTTGTTTTGGTAGATTCATTCACTAAAAAGTGAGAAACAACTAAATGAATCAGTTTCCTTTCATATAGGGGCAAGTTGTTTCATTGCCTATTTTTCAGTTCCTTGTTTAAATATGGTTGAAACAACTCCTAGAATGATGAGCTCGACCCCTATAGGCATGGGAAGGAGTTATGCTTGTCTATATCATGTAATTTCTTAGTCATTTTCATGGTTGGACA
The DNA here is from genome assembly GCA_031772625.1 of Pinus tabuliformis. Taxonomy (NCBI): domain Eukaryota; kingdom Viridiplantae; phylum Streptophyta; class Pinopsida; order Pinales; family Pinaceae; genus Pinus; species Pinus tabuliformis. The sequence goes on along the minus strand of CM062808.1, from coordinate 343,799,420 downwards.
CTTGGGATTGCTAAGCACTTCATTGTACATTTCATTTCTGCAATTTTGGCAAAGGAAAGACTAGGGTTTTGCAGCACTTTTTGGGATCCTTGTGGTTCTATGTTTGGATGGTGTTTTTATCCATGTATTTGTAAGTTCATTAATGTTTATGTATGCCATTTCCCTTCTCTTTGCTTCAAAAATTAAACAAATGAGTACTTAAGGTGGAATTCATAAATTGCTATGATCTGCCTTTGACCTTTGTTTAGTTTCATATGTTTTCTTCAATTTGTAGGGGATCCTTGATAAAATCTTGCCCTCTTCAGCTTCTCAACAATTCTTTCTATCCATTCCTTCAAATTTAAGGCATCCTAACCATTGCTTTCCTCGCCCCAACTTGAACTCTGCAAGAGCTGACCTTCATCCCCGGACCCAAAATTTGCCTGTCCCTTTTTCCAACAAAACCCCCCAAAAAACTCAAATTAAATCCTTGCACTTAATACCTAGCCTAAAATAAATTGTTAAATCAGTCATCTCCAGCCCCATTGATTATCTTTCGCTGAGATTGACCTGGAGAGAGCCCTCTCCTGTCCTCGTAGGGCTAGCTACGAGGCTGAGCGTGGTTTGATGTGGACCTAGAACCTTGTCTTTTCAGCCTGAGGCAAATCTAGGCTCTAACAGAATGGAGAGATAAGGCTATGTGTGGATTTCCAGAATCTAAATAGGGCATCTCTAAAAGACAACTACCCTCTTCCCAAGATGGATAATATATTGCATAAGGTAGTAGCTGTAGCCTGAATTTCCATGATGGACTGGTTCTCAAGATACAACCAAGTGGCGGTCTACCCCGAGGACTTGAAAAAGACTGTTTTCACCACCTCATGGGGGACCTTCATGTATGCTTGCATGCCATTTGGGTTGATAAATGCAGTAGCCACATTCCAGAGAGATATGGACATAGCTTTCGTGGGTGAGAAAGATAAATTTGTGGTAGTTTACTTAGATGACATCATAGTCTTTTCTAAGACTAATGAAGAGCATATCCTCCATTTAAAGCTTGATTTCAAGAATTGCATAAGGTATGGCCTCTCTCTGAATCCGTAGAAATATTAGTTTGCCCTGAGTGAGGGGAAGCTACTTGGGCACATAGTAGCACAAGAAGGAGTAAAGAATGATCCTGAATGAGTCAAAGCCACCAACCTCATTCCTTTGCCCAGAAACAAGAGAGAAGTCCAAGCCTTTTTGGGGAGGATAAATTTCTTAAGGCGATTTGTGCCTAACTATGTTGAGATAGTTAAAGGTATTACATATATGCTCAAGAAGAAGAATGAAGTTAAATGGAGCTCCGTCCCCTGTGATTATTTCTCTAGGATCAAAGAAGCTTTGGTTGAGGCTCCAATGCTAGTTAGCCCCGACTATTAAGTGTCCTTCTAGCTCTTTTATTTTTATTCTCCACACACCATTGTTGTTGTGATGTTATAGAAAAATAAAGAAAGTTACGAGCAACCCATTGCCTTTTTTAGCCAAGTCCTAAGGGATGCTGAGCCGAAGTATGATATATTGGAAAAATAGGGTTATGCACTGGTCAAGGCACTGAAGTCATTTCATATGTATGTGTTGTGTCACACGGAATAAGTCGATCTTGCGAACAAGATAGACCTTCCTAGAATCTAAAGAAGACCTAATGACAAGCAAACCAACCAGACACTATCTTTCTCTAAATATGATTTGATTAACAATAGCAAACAAGTATTTTTAGGGCCTACCTTAGGTCCAACGCAAGCTTGTGGATGCCCTTGCTCCTTCGATCCAAATGAGCTCCTTGGTCACGAATCTGCAAACACAAACAAGGCAAACAAATTAAATAGCAGCTAAAAAGCCAATTGCATAAAACATATTTAACATGAAAGTCAAGGAGTCCATGAAACAAATAACATGAGATACTTGTTGAGAAAAATGAGTTTGATTGTATTAATTCAAAAGAAGAAGAACTTTACAACCTTTGCCTTGATGTTGTACAAGCTCTTCCCAGGGTCCAACAAGAAGTCTCATCTACTTTGACAAGTTTCACTCACTCCCCAATGAAGCCAAAAAGGTATGTGATCTCTCCTCTTAAGCTCAACTAGGAAGTCTTGATTTCAGTAGCATTTACCCTAAAAAATGTTCAGCTTCTAACCTCTTCAGCAACCAGCCCAATGCCTATATTTATAGTGCAATGGAGGGAGGTTACTAGGTCCTCCTTCAAAGGGATAAAGCCCTCCTTCAAAGGGATAGCTCCTCTCATCAAGGGATTAGCTCCTTCTCTTTTGGGACGCATGAACCACATCAGAGCGAACAATCCACGTCAAAATTCCTTCTAGAAACCTCTAGAATTAACCCAAAGTGAGTTTTTTTAAGATAAAACTTGCAGCTTTTGACTTTCACAGGCGTTTGCACCTACACCGTTAGGGAAAGAGCGGGCAGGTCCGTAGTTTTTGTACACAGAAGGTGCGGGGCCGCAGGTGACAGTGAGAGAAAGTGCGGGAGAGTTACATTGATTTTTAATGTCTTTCTCTCATTTTCAAAGCTTGATTTGAAGAGCTAAGGTTTGAGACTTGCTCAGGAGGAAAGTACAAGTGATGATAGACCCATACTGACTGCAAATAATCATGGTGACGATATTTTTGTGTAACAGATTGCCCCCTAAAGTGCGAAGTCTGTAGTAGATGAGGATTTCTTATCATTTAGGAAGAGTGAAGTACTTTATCATTTCGAGGATAATCTTGTGGAGAGCCTGGTTGGAACCTGTAAAAACATTCAATGAAAGATATATATATATATATATATATATATATATATATATATATATATATATATATATATATATATATGAGATCATATCATCGTTGAGGTAGGCATTCCCATACTCAGATCAAAACTGACTAGAAAACTAACTACTCCTCTGATACAGGAATGATCTTGTAAAACATCACAAGTATAGACTCATGTGGGAACAGTATGGATGAAGCCATCTGTTTATGAATAGTCCATTATATAATGAATACAAAATTCCTTGCAGCCTGGATTGTAGAAACTAGATCCAGGGTCTTCATTTCTACTTCCCGAAACAGTACGATTCTATCCATGCGAATGAATGTGTTGATGTCGAACATGGTAGAAACCAGTTGATTACCAGTCAGTGATGTAAACTGTTAACAAGTGTGAGAGAAACCACCAGTGATGTCAATGGCTCTCAAAGTACCCAGTACAATCCATGAGATGCGAATAAATGTGTTGATGTCAAACATGTCACGGAATTCTTTGATCGAAAGTCAATGATGTAAACTGTCGTCAAAGGCGAGAAACCTGCCATTGAGGCATGAAGATGTCAAGGTACTGATGATTCCTAGATCATCTTTCTAGATACTGAGCTGATGTCAATAGAAAGCGATCTGTAGTAGGCAAGCCCACAACACGAAATCATAGATCAAGTTGAAGAAATTTAGTTGCAAGGACTGACTCAGGGATGGTCAAGATGGATGACAGATATTTTGCAGATGAATGGCTTATTGGCAGTGACCTCTTGAACACATAACGACATGACAGATGGCTTGGTGACAATTGACCCAAAGTTAATACCCAGAAACCGGCTGAAGACTTTCAATGTGGTTTGATTAACTGTTAGGCAAAGGATTTCCTAACCCAGGTGAATAAAAGTGTCGTGTTCAAGAGTGGTTACAAAGTATGACAAACAGGCTCATTTTTCTCTCTTTTCCCCCACCATTTCTGGCAAGTACCTCTTTATTTTTGACAAGCTTGAGGAGGATAACATTTGCTTGATTATAAGCTCATCCTTCAGATGAGTCCAACATAGTTTAAACTCGAACCCTAAGAAGGAGTGGTTCGTTCCTGTTTGTAATTGAACAGGTCCTTTACTGTGAAATTTTAACGAGTCCAGTATAGGAGAAACTCGACGTTTTCCAATTTTAGAGAGTTTGAAAAAATTTAAGAAGACTCCAGGGTTGACCTTTTTCGTAAATTTTTGTCTCCCAAGCCTAAAAAAGTATAAAATAATACTTTAGAGAACCGCTTGATCTTTTACGACCAAGGAGTACTTTTCGTCATTAGTGCCTTTGACCCGAAAAAGTAAAAAAGCGATCAACGACACGTCATTTTATAACCGATATCGAATTTGAAACGACAAAAATCCGGCAATCTTTTCATGTTTTTTACGGTCGGAAAAGAGCTGTAAGTGGACTGTCTTTTAATTCTGTTTTAACGAGTTTAAAAGAAACACTCGGAAATCTTTTCATGTTTCAGGAGTCAGAAAAGAGCTTAAAGGTGACTCTACATGATTTTTCGTCGAAAATGATAGATTTCGCCTGAATAATCCTTTATTCTGCACAAGAACACAAACATTACTCATACCTGTTTGAAATAGATAAAAATGTCGCAAAAATACCTTTTCAAAGTGAAACATAAACAAATTTTCAATTTATTTACTCAAAAAACTTATAAAAAGGGTCTTTGTCAAATCATTTTTACCGTTTGAGTTTGGGTGAGAAAATAGTGCTTTTGCTCATAAAACTTCCCATGAAGATTGCGGGAAATCCAACTGTCGGAATCGAACGTCGTCTTCTCCAGGTAATCCACATCATCCCACTCTTCATTTTTAACCATTTAATTTTTTGTTTTAGTCATTTATTTCATTTTTGGGAGGGTTTTTAGGCACAAAATCCGTGCGCTGGGGCCCGCAGGTTTACCATTGCGGGCCTGCTGACCCCGAATTTTTCTCCATTGGAAAAAATTTCGGGGTCCGCACCTTCCACGTAGACAAAGTGCGGTCCCATGCACTTTGTCTAACCTAGAGGGTGCGGTCCCCGTCGCAAGGGTTTCTAACCCAAAAATTCTCAAAAATGGACCACAAAAAAAAATTTCTAGCAATTTAATTTGTCTTTATACTTGATGCAGAGTGTACATCATGCTAGATTGGCATGAACGAGAGCATGAGGATGTGGATGCTGCTGCATGGAATCATCAGCCTTCACTTGATGCTTTGAGGGCGTGCGGCTTGTACAAATTCTGGGCCATTCCTGGCATGAGGGCTCAGGTGGATTTCTTACAGTGGCTGGTTGACAGATGGAGCATACAGGACCAGTGCTTCTTCATTGGTGGCCACCAGCTCGAAATCGAGCCAGAGGACATATATTTCTTGAATGGTTTGCCTAAGAGAGGTAAAGACTTGACTCTGTTTGGGGCTAGGCTAGGTGGCCAGTCTGTCGATAGCCTCAGGCTAGAGTACTGCAACAGCCAGGCTAGAGACAAAGGGATAGACATAAAGACCATATCCCGTCCTGAGCTCATGGTGATTGCGTTTACTGTCACCAGACTTTGCGGAGCTGCCGCATTACATATTGCCACCGGATCCCAGATGCGTATGGCAGTTGATTGCTTTTGAGGCACCATCTTCAACTGGTGCGATGCCGTGTTAGCCAATCTGAAAGGCCATCTGACCAGGGCCAAAAATGGAAAACTAAAGACCTTTGGTTATGGGGCTTTGGTTGTGAGTTTTGGCCTGGAGAGGGTTCCTATGATGATCCCACAACACCTTAATGTTGGAGCTGGGATTCCTCGAGAGCCCAAACTTATGCGATGGGTCGCAGTTATGGCCCGTCACCTGGACAAGAGAACAAAGGTTGATCGATTCAAACATGAGTATTTCTAATGGCTGGAAAACCAGGTCTTTTCTGTTCAGGACTTCCCTTACGCTGGGATAGATTTTCGTGGTGACCCAGACATGGTTCTTCCACCAGGAGAGCAGTGGGATGAGTCAGGTAAAATTCTTTTCAACATTTTTCCTATTTTAATTTTTTTGTTATTTTTTTATCGTCTCAAAACTGATAGTAAAAATTTCAAATGCAGATGTGGGTCCACAGCGACCAGCCACTCTCCGACCTTATGAGAGGAAGCAACCAGTTGCACCCGCGCCAGCCCCACAGGATGAATCAGCAGAGGTTTTGGCCGAGTTGGAGGGTCATCTCGAGCGCTTGACAGGAGACATTCCTGAGACCACTATAGATGACATTCCTCGTCGACTTCAGCGCTATGTGATTGGGGTCCCGGGACCTTTTAGGAGGTTCCTTTGCAAGGTGGCCCGTGCAGTGGTTTCTTATAGATATCATCACCATTGATAGGATGATCGCCTATCGTGGGCACATGTGACATTTTTATTTTTTGTACTTATCATTTTTGCCGATCATAAGGTTTTTTCAACATATGATCGAGGACGATGTATTTTTTGACACACTCCTATATATATATATATATATATATATATATATATATATATATATATATATATATATATATATATCAGTATTACCGGCTTATCTTGTAAATCATGTTATGGAATGGTTTTAAATTTACATGTATGATTATTGCAAATGTCTATTTAACATTCGAGAAGCAATTGCATCTGCTAATGTATTTAAAGATCTTGGAATATGTTGATATTCAATATAATCAAATTCACGTTCCAAGAGACACACTCTCAAAAATAATCTCAATAACACTGGATTTCTAATGGCATACACTCTATTAAGCTGTAATACAACGAGTTCGAAATCTAACCTCACTATCAAACTCCAAATCCCAAATGAAATAGATTCATATAATAACTCAATCACTGCACTATACTCGGCAATGTTGTTCGTTGTTTGATCGAGGCTTACCCCATGCATAGATACTAACTCGTCAGAGGGCGAATAGATAACCCAAGCTGCAGAAGAGATGTTCCGTGTATTACGACAAGCACCATTAGCGAAACCAATGTATGTTTGGAGAGGCATCGACATCTGCAATATCAAGAGTAAAACCAAGATAAGTAGGAATAATGACTAAAAACACTCTCTAAGCTAAGCACACTGTTTAAACTAAAACACACTAGCTGGAAAGAAAAACTATCCTAACTACAAATCTCCATACCCATTCTTTTAAGCATGATACCTCTTCAAGTAAAGGCCATTTCTGGGTTTACCCAAAGAGTCCTCGTCAAAGTCTACCAATTCATAGGCCCCTTTGGCTAGCTTTCGCTTGACAATATAGGGACCATGCCACATAGGAACGAATTTTCCAGCGCCTAATTTATCATTAGCTTGATCATAAACTAAGACTAGATCTCCTTCCGAGAAATTTCGAGGGGTCACATTTTGATCATACTGAGCTTTCATTCGTTTTGCGTGAGTCTCGATCGCCAATGCAGCATCACGTCGATTCTCATCTAATTTAGCCAAGTATAAAAAACGCTTTTCCTCTTCGGAAGTGGCTGGAAGTAACTCGATGGCCATTTGCAATGACGGGATTTCGCATTCAATGGGTCACATAGCTTCTAAACCATAGACTAGTTGGAAAGGAGTGAACCCTGTTGATGTTTTTACTGAAGTTTCGTACGCCCAAAGCGCTGAAAATAGCATGTTGTGCCAATTTGACCGATGAATCCCAATGATTCGTCGGATCATGATGACTAAAAATTTGTTGATGGATTCAACCAGACCATTCGCTTGTGGATAATAAGGGGTTGAACTATCGTGACGTAAACCAAGCTGGCCTGTAAGTTTGGTCATCATAACGTTTCGAAAATGATGCCCATGATCAATGATTATTGCTTGTGGGATACCAAACCTAGCAATTATATGATTGAACACGAAAATTGCAGTTGTCTTGCCGTCTACCTCAAATGTAGGCATCGCCTCGGCCCACTTAGTAAAATAATCTACCGCAAGGATAACATACGCATGCCCCCCGGCCGAGTGAGGGTTACATGTAATAAAATCGATACCCCATTTGACAAAAGGACCAACGGCAATTATAGGGTGGAGAGGAGCAGGTGGAGCACGCATCTTACGATCAAAAATCTGGCAGTTGTGGCATTTTTGGACCGCCGTAATACAATCTTTAAATAAAGACGGCCAGAAGTAGCCAGCGCGCAATATCTTTTGGGCTGTGGCAAACCCAGACATATGACCGCCACACACTCCAGAGTGACAGTCATTTAGAACCCTTTCAGCTTCCTCGTGTGTTAAGCAACGTCAAAAAATAGAATCCACCCCACGGTGATAAAGAGTATCTCCAATAATCCTGAATTGTTGGGACTGTAATCGAATCTTTCGACGTTCTGACCTTGAAATTTCTGGCCGAAAGGATTGGCCCTGGAGATAAACGATGATATCCCCATACCACGGATCTAAAGTGCTGATTAGAAACAAGGATTTGTCTGCAATGGGCTCCTCCGCCACAGTTTCCGTGTCAGCACGCGGGAAGTCACACATTAACTCCGAAAAAACTAAAGATTTCTTAGACTTAGATTTCTCAAATTCCAAGTCGAACTCCTGCAGGATAACGATCCATTTAGAGTACTTGCCCCCTAGCAATTGCTTGGTCAAAATGTAGATCATAGGGTTGCAATCCGAAATTACCGTAGTTTTACGTAGTAGAATGTAGTGACGAAAACGTTGGACAGCTTGAACAGCTGCCAACGCCAATTTCTCCACATGTGAGTATTTTAGCTCAGTTGGATTTAAAGTTTGACTAAGGTAATATATCACATGTTCAGTTACGAATTCATCTTCCTGAACTAAAACCATTCCAATGGTAGAATGAGAGGCGGCGAGATACAAGAAGTAATCCTGGTTGTAGTTGGGAGGATGCAACAACGGTGCATGGGTCAACGTGTGTTTGAGTGCATCAAAAGATTTCTGAGCTATCTCATCCCAATAGAATGGAGTATTTTGCTTCAACAACTGGGTAAAACCCTTTGTGACCTCGGTGTAGTTAGGAATGAATCATCGTAAAAATTTTGCTTTCCCTTGCAAACTTTGGAGTTGGCGAAGACTCGAAGGAGGAGGCAATTTGATGATAGCTTCGACCTTCGAGAGATCAACATGAATGCCGGCTTTCAAAACTACAAACCCCAGCAATCAACCCGTTTCTATAGAGAAGACACATTTGTGTGGGTTCAACCGAATACGATAATGACTACACCTCATAAAGATTGCTCGTAAATGGACGAGGTGATCAGCTCAATGTAATGAATGAGCAGGCAAGTCATCGAGATAGGGTTGTACAATGTGCTTGATGTCATGAAACGCATAAGGCATCACCCTTTGAAAAGTTGCTCCGACATTCTTAAGCCCAAAAGGTAGCTTGCAATAAGCAAATGTCCCCCATGGACAAATGAAAGCCGTTTTTGGTTGATCGGCATGTAGAATATTGATTTGATTGTATCCGAAAAAACCGTCCATGAAGGAGAATATTTCGTTGTCGTCACAATCATCAATGATTTGATCGATATAGGGAGTTGGGTAATTGTCCTTTGGACAGGTTCGATTAATATCCCTATATTCGATGCATATTCTTATTGTTCCCTACTTTTTGTTAACCGGAACAATATTCGATACCCAATCCGTTAACGGGATCGGATAAATGAAACCTGCTTTGAATAATTTTTCAACTTCTGCTTTAATTGCAGCAGCTTTTCATGGGTGAATCTGACGCAAACGTTGCCGGACGGGTTTAGCGTCCAGGTAAGTCTTGATCTCATGAACAACAATCGCGGGATCAATTCCTGGCATTTCCTCATAGGTCCAGGCAAAGACGTCGTGGAATTCTTGAAATAGGGCCTTATATAGTTGAATTTCGTCATCTGTACATGAGGCACCTATATGAATGTTCTCAACAATTCCGGGCTTAACCGAAATGTCAATAGGAATAGTTCGAGAGATTTTTCCCAAATTTAACTCTGAATCGCGATGTTTCATTGGATTCTGAGGTTCCTTGACATATTCAGTTGTAAAAATTGATGAGAAATCATTTTGAAAACAATCATCCTCAAGTAAAAACGAAGATCTCTGATGGAGATCTTCCCATGGTAAATCATCTACACATAGGATTTCATGAATTTTCTCATCAGAGTGAAAAAGTTCAGAAAACGTAGTTACAACCGAGGTTGATGTGAAAAGTGATTCCTCACGGACCACATTCATTAAGTCATTTTTGGTTGAACGTGGGTCGGCAAATGACTGCACGGCTTCATAGGCAATTTCATATGGACTCAAAGGCATGGCATTACCAAATGAGTCTATCTCAGAATCAGAAGGGACAATCCAAGGATCATCGTAAATAAAGGTGTCTGATGTAATCATATGAATAGTTGCAAATGAAGATGATGCGTTGATTGGAGGAAAAGGAAAAGTTCACAGTAAACCGGCATCTTTCACTAGTCCTACTCCAACATCCTTATATGGGATAGTTGTTTTACCAACATGTTGAATACTCTCCGAAGAGGCTGGGTCGGATTAAAAGTAAGCCAACTGGTCTATTGTTACGATCCTTCCATTATGTGGAAACTTTATTACTCGAAAAACCGATGAAACGACCGTTGTCATAGCGTAAGACCAACTTCGACCCAAGAGAAGGTTGTAATCTAGAGGGGCATCAACCACCTCCACATCTAGACTAATGGTTTTTCCTTCAACCCCTATAGGCAAATCCTGTAGAATGCCAAAAGGATGAAACCCACGGCCATCAAAGGCCATTAGAATCATCGGGGATTGATTTAGCGAAGGAGAACCAAGCAATCTCCAACACTGTATCGACATAATACACGTTGAGGCTCCCTCATCAATTACAGTCCGATGAATAGGCCTGTTTTTGACTATCACTGGTATATGGAAAGCCATTTGATGAGGCAAACGCGGTGTACTATTTTCTAGATCGAAAATTATTAGGTTCGGGTCCTGAACGTCAACAGCTCCTATAGCCGACAAAAGTAATTGACGTTGTGCTGGACATGATTGCAACACTTCCAAAGCTGACATTGTTGAGGGTGAAACAGCTAAATCCTCAACAATGTTATAATTCTGAGCCGCTCTCGCATGTGGATTGAAAGCTGACTTTCGAAGTATACCCTTGGCAGGCGGTTTGATTACCAAGTCTGGATTAGGTTTCTCGATCTGTAGTGGATCGGAACCGGGAGCTGAGGTTGATGGATTAGAATGAGAAGATTCTACTTCTTTACCATAAATAGGAATTTTACTACCATAATCTTTCGATCGAGTTGCAATTCGAACATGGGACATCATCAGTATGGGTTCTTCATTGGCATTCGAGGATGAACCTATCATCTTACTGTCTTGAGCCGGAAAAGGATCCTTCAAAACAGCAGGAGTTTGGGAACCCTTGACAATATTCGCAACCTCTACATGATGAGGGCAGTCTCTTGTAAAATGTTCATCGTCACAAATGAGACAAGGATAACAAGGTTTGCGCTTTTCATCATTGGATTCCGCCTTTTCAGGTTTCTCCTTTGAACTTTTGTCCGTTTTATTCTTCTTCTTTCCTTTCTTCCTCCCACCGGATTTTGATTTGGCTATAGATGACTCTACAACGTGAATATCGGCGGAGATCTCTGCAGAAGAATCTCCTGTTGGGGAATCAGGCAAGGTTATGATAGGTGAAGAATTCTTGGAGGACTTCTTCTTACTTTTAGTGTTAACCATGCCAATCATACCATCGGCGGCATGAGATCCCGAAGGAGCTGCAGTGATTTGATTTTTCTTGGGAAGATCGGGGATTTTTTCGTGTAACATACCCGACTGAGTATAGACCAAGTCAAGGTACTGTGCTTGAGAAATTACTTGCTCCTTAGTAACAACTCCGGCTTTAGCAACATCTTCAGTGATCTTTGGCAACAAAGATTTTACAAACCACTCGGCCAAGATCTGATCCGGATAAATACCTTCACTAAACGTCGTCGACGTCTCCAATCATGAATATGATCTGAAATGTAAGTGGATTTCGATTGTTTTAGCGAAGTTAACAATTCCGTGCCATTGTCATATCAGACTGGCAACTGAAAATGAGTTAAAAATGAGGTAGCTAACTGACTAAAATTATAAAAAGTGCCTCGCGGTAACTCAATGTACCACTTGGCCGCGAGACCAATTAGAGTGTGCTGGAAAAGTCTAAGACGGATTGAATCATCTGTAATGGAGTTAGACGCACACCAGAGGTGGTAAGGCATCACATGGTTCGACGGGTCCTCTCCTGATTTACCTTCAAACTTGGGAATGTCATTGGGCAACTTATTCGGCATTGGCGGCCAAAACGGAAGATAATTAATGGGATTGTTCGTTAGGCGCGACAAGTCAGGTAAGTCCAAAGTTGCGATAAACGGTAACTGTCGATTAGGATCCCTAAAACTCTGGGTCATGAGACCAGCCCCAGGAGGAGGATATCCAGGATAACTAGGAATAGGAATCGCGTTCGGGATATTGTATCCTCCCAGAAAACCAGGATTAACCGGCCCGTACTGGGGTTGTTGAGGTTGTTGATAAGTGTACCCAGGGTACGGTTAATACTGATAGACTGGCTGTTGCACAATAGGACCGAATTGGTACTGTCCCTGGTACGGTTGATAAGTGAATTGTGGTTGACTTGTGACAACCCTACTTAAACCAGGTTGTCCTACAGGCATCTGAATCGAAGTTTGAATTGTAGATCCAGACGGTGGTAAAGATGTCTGAGGAGTAGATACAGGAACAGTAGAAACCAGAGCTGTCGATACTCCAGAAGTAGGTGGGGTATATTGAACAGATGTTGCGGCAGTTGTAGCAGTCGTTTGAGGTGGAGTACGAGGTTTACTAGGCCCAGGCTGAGAAACTACCGAAGGTACAGAAGTTTGAATGTTAGACTGGACTGGTTGCTGGGGTGAACTAGAAACTAAGGGTTGTCCAGTTTGAGATGACAACTGTACACTTGGCTGCAATACCTATTAAGCTTGCGATGGATCCCACACTATATTCATTCCAGGGTACTGACCCATAACTGGTTGAGAATACTGAGGACCATAACCGGATTGAGGGTAGGATTGATAATTGAAAGGTACATTTCCCGTTCCTTGAACATACGTTTGACCGAAGGGTGGTTGGAAACCTTGGTTCGAGTATTGACCTTGGGGTTGATACCCTTGACGCACATACTGATACTGTGGTTGACCTTGAGGTATAAATTGATATTGGGGTTGACCTTGGGGTACATATTGAGTCTGGGGTTGACCTTGAGGAACGTACAGTCCCATAGGTATGTACTGTCCTTGAGGTTGCCCCCCAGATGCAAACTGTGTACCTTGAGGTTGCCCCCCAGGTGTTAATTGAGGCTGCCCCCCAGGCGGTAACTGGCCACCTTGAGGTTGAGGATTGGGAATAGAACCTGACATCATGAGAATGTCTTCTACGCTCAATGGCTTAGTACCATTGTTTCCAGTTAATAACCCTTGCTCAATGGGTTGAGGAGATGCTCCCGAAAAAGTACCAGAAAGTGACTGATACCTAGAGGGAACAGAAGGACCACCGTACAAAAAGGATTCGGGCGATTGAGTAAACATGGATGACTATCCTAACATATTTACGGGATTATAAAAACCTCTAGGTGTTGGGTGATAAGGAGCACAAGGTGGTGAAAAACTTAACCCTGAGTTTTCTAAGAAATTAGTCAAAGAAAGATACCAAGAACTACTCCTAGGTGGACTGTAAAAAATTGATTCATGCTCCCTTAGTTCAATAACAGGTTGATTTTCAGGGATAGGGATGCCTACTTCTTCTTCCGGAGCAAGTTCTTCAATAGCAATAAGTCCAGAAGGAAGATCTTGGGTGATTACTCTTTCTACCCTAGGTGAACCGGGACCACTAGAAGTTGGAGAAACAAACCCCAATGTCAGAGTAGCCGCAAATTCACTTTCAGGCTCGGATATTTCAGGTTCCTCACCTATATCACTAGTAGACGAAAAGCTATTAGCAATTTCGAAAATAGACACTGACCGTGGATTATAATCTGCTACTAACGGTTGAAAACCAGGATGTACTATCAAAGAAGATTCTCCTTCCTCAGGTGACCCTACTCTACTGTCTCTAGGAGTTATGAGGACTTTCAAGCCTTCAAGCTGGCTCGATACTTCCTCAGGAGGTTGGCCCCAAAGTCTACGGGACTTCCTCAGTAACTCAGCCACGTTTACAAACTCAGGAGACTGTCCCCGAAGTCTACGGGACTGTCTTGGTAATTCAGCCACAGTTGAAAACTTTTAACTACTTCACACGCAAACAAAGTAAAATCTCAATGAAAAGCACCTAAAGTCTCTAAAGAACCAAACAAATTTGAATCACACGCCTAAAGAATCTAGGAGATCAAACACACACAAACAGTAACTTTCCGTACTGAAAACACTAGTTGGTGATGAAATCCAACGTCGCAGAGTTCAATACAGAAATGGCGGTTGGAACAGTTACCCCGACAACCTGCTTAATGAATAGACTGGCACAAGTTCCTCCACTTAACCGTCTCGACTGAAGTGAACCCCCCAGAAAATCCAAGTGAGTCTAGCCGACGTCTGCTCTAGGTACAGTGGGATCTTCCCACCACTGTCACCTCAGGAAGAGTCCTAAATAATATGGCCACTAAGGTTACCAACTGAGACAAATATACCTGGGGGAACAGTCTACGATCCGATACGCACGCAAGGGCAGAGTAGCAAGCTCAATCCCCTTGAAGGCTCCTTGACATAATCCAAGGTTTACCAACAAGTGACCCCAGGCTCCTCGACAATGGTTAATCCGAGGTTTACCATTTTTAATACGTGAATATCTGGCATCGTTTCCAATGAGGAAGAATTGATTCCCACACTGGTTCGGACACGATCTCGTGCTTCTCCTTTAAGAGGAGCTTTCCCAGAGCATAAATGCAACAATTGGATTTCTTCCCTACCACAAAATACAACTACTTGTTTGTTTTTACTGTCTTGGAGAGTTAATTACTCTCCTACTCCAAGACAATAGCCTAAGCTAAGTTGGTGTATCAGAGCCCTAGAAATAAAAATGTTACTAGGTGAATTTTACTTTAAGCGTTAATTTTAGTGGTTTTTGTTTAAGTCCAAAGGTGTAGAGATGAAACTCGTGGTATGAAGACTCGACTCAAAATCACTAAAAATGCACCTAAGATGATTTAAACAATCTTTTTCTCTTCGATGAACTTCTAAACTAAGAAAGAGTTTGAGAATGCAAATGCTTTGTAAACACAAATCTTTCTCAATTCAACAAATTAAAAGAAGAGTTTTTGTCCTTTTCCAATGCACTCAAAACGAGACAACTAGTTATTTCACAAAAATTTCCCTTTTTCGTTCCAAAGCACTGAATCACTACAAAACAAAACTTTTTCAAAAGAGGTTTTTATATTTTTTATTTAATAAAACACTCAAAACTATGAAAATGACTAACTTTGAGATCTACAAATTATAAAAACCTATTTGAAGTCAAAGCCTACTCAAAGTCTTTTTTAAGGATGTTTTACTTAGCTAATTGTAAGCTAAGGACCAATTTATGCAGAATCACAAATAAGTCAAGAACAACCAATTTTGTTTTCTTTTTGAAAATGAAAATCCAAACTTTTAAATACAAGCTTTTCGAAGTTTTGTAAAGAGAAACCTCAAAGCGGATTCCTCAAACAAGGGGAGATTTCATAAATGGTCAGACTCATAAGAAGGCTGGTAGACACTAAGGTGATCTAAAGTCCCTACAGCTTCTAAGATCAGAGCCACTACACAACCAAACTGAAAAACAAACCCAGCAAGCAAAACTCCTAGGAATTTCACTTAAAACCCTAACACTAACGAAATCAATCTAAGGAAAGCTTCTGACAAGTTATATGCAGGTTTGGGCAGTGGATAACAATTTCTAAACAAACACTAAGCTGACTAACAAAGGAAATCTTAGGGTTTTTCAAAATTTTGACAGGGTCCGCAGGCCCACAGTTGACACAAGTGTGGTCGCGCTCTGTGCTAAAAGCCAAGCTGCGGGTAGGTACGCACTGTGTCAAACGGATAGGGTGAGGTCCTCTCCCAAAGCTATGAAAAACAAAAAATAACTCTGGATCTACAAACTCTACCCAATTTTACACAAAAAAAGCCAAAAACAGAAACAAAAACACAGTTTCTCAGGTCAAAGTAAAAACAAGGAAAACAATCAAGTCCCCAGTATGGTCGCCATTCTGTCACACGGAATAATTCGATCTTGCGGACAAGATAGACCTTCCTAGAATCTAAATAAGACCTAATGACAAGCAAACCAACCAGACACTATCTTTCTCTAAATATGCTTTGATTAACAATAGCAAACAAGTGCTTTTAGGGCCTACCTTAGGTCCAACGGAAGCTTGTGGATGCCCTCGCTCCTTCGATCCAATTGAGCTCCTTTGTCGCGAATATGCAAACAAAAACAAGGCAAACAAATTAAATAGCACCTGAAAAGCCAATTGCATAAAACATATTTAACATGAAAGTGAAGGAGTCCATGAAACAAATAACATGAGATACTTGTTGAGAAAAATGAGTTTGATTGTATTAATTCAAAAGAAGAAGAACTTTACAACCTTTGCCTTGATGTTGTACAAGCTCCTCCCAGGGTCCAGCAAGAAGTCTCCTCTACTTTGACAAGTTTCACTCACTCCCCAATGAAGCCAAAAAGGTATGTGATCTCTCCTCTTAAGCTCAACTAGGAAGTCTTGATTTCAACAGCATTTACCCTCAAAAATGTTCAGCTTCTAACCTCTTCAGCAATCAGCCCAATGCCTGTATTTATAGTGCAATGGAGGGAGGTTACTAGGTCCTCCTTCAAAGGGATAAAGCCCTCCTTCAAAGGGATAGCTCCTCTCATCAAGGTATTAGCTCCTTCTCTTTTGGGATGCATGAACCACCTCAGAGCGAACAATCCACGTCAAATTCCTTCTAGAAACCTCTAGAATTAACCCAAAGTGAGTTTTTTTAAGATAAAACTTGCACCTTTTGACTTTCACAGGGGTCTACACCTACACCGTTAGGGACAGAGCCGACAGGTCTACAATTTTTGTACACAGAAGGTGCGGGGCCGCAGGTGATAGTGAGAGAAAGTGCGGAACTAGAGTTACATTGATTTTTAATTTCTTTCTCTCATTTTCAAAGCTTGATTTGAAGAGCTGAGGTTTGAGACTTGCTCAGGAGGACAGTACAAGTGATGATAGACCCATACTGACTGCAAATAATCATGGTGACGATATTTTTGTGTAACATGTTGTAATCCAAAATCATAGCATTTGTCCCAACGATTGCGGTCAAAGATATTCTGGTGCAGGGAAATAGTGAAGGAAAGAGGGGCAGATGGATAGCCAAAATACAAGAATATGAGCTGAAAATTAAGCCTTCCAAGCTCATCAAAGGTGAGGGGTTGGCCAAGGTTTTATCTGAATCCAATTGCCAAGCTCTAGGGATAAACCTTATCACAGAGGAGGGCAGTCCAAAGAATGAACAAATCATAATTAAAATGGTTGAGCAGAAGATCTATGCCAAGTATGAGGGATTTCCCAGGTATAAGAACATTGTTCATTACCTCTTGTTTCTAGGATGCCCATTGGGACTAGATAGACCAAAATACTGGAGTCTGAGATTGCAGGCACAAAAATACACTATATCTAATGGACTGCTCTACCGGAAGGACTCGGTGGGGGTATTATTACTATGTTTGGTGAAAGGAGAAACCCATGGAGTGATTGAGGATTTTCATGGGGGAGTTTGTGGAGGACATTACAGTTGGAAGGAAAGAACAAACAAAATCCTCAAGGTAGGATTTTACTAGCCCACGCTGTTTGGATATGTTTATTCTCACGTCAGGTCATGCCAAAAATTACAGTTGTTTGCTGAAAGGTAGAAGTTTTCTCCTCTTCCCCTGATTCCAGTGCACGTAGAGGATCCCTTTAGATAGAGGGGATTGGAATTCATTGGAGCAATCAACCCACCTTCTAGTGGCCAACACAAATGGATTTTGCCACTAACTATTTTACAAAATGGGTAGAGGTTATCCTAGCTAGGAATGCTACTGATTCAGTGGTGATAAAATTCATGGAGGAGAACATACTATCTTGCTTTGGGTGTCCTTTTAAAATCATCATTGATAATTCACAGGTCTTCAAATCAGCCAAGTTCACCAATTTATGCCACAAATTCAACATCATTATTGTGTAGGTTTTAACCCTGTACAGAAATTACCTGAATACGAATTCTAAAGACAGAAAATAAATAATAGCGAGAGCATAACACATAAAACAAATATACACAGAGATTTCCCCTGGATCCCAAAATAGGGACTACCAGATTGATTTTTCATTATGTTCCTTTCAATGTTACAATACATATATATATATACATGTCGAAGCATCCATAAACCTAAATCCATTAACCCTGGATTAGAACATAACCGTAGTTCCCTTGCCTGGATCTACAAAATTCCATGGACCAAAAACCATCGCACCCAAAACCATTTGTGAAAACCATGTACAAAAGCATAGGTAGGTCTGCCCACCATAGGTAGGGCTAATTGTGAAAGAATATAACACAAACCAACATTCTCCAAATTTTTGTTTTCTTTCCATAGGGGGTCACATGAGAGCTTAGTTATTTATCCAGCCCTGCAGTGCCCATTTTTTCTCTACACTAAGAGAACTTCTCAGAGCTCACAGATTTTGTCAATGCATCTGTGGTATTTTTCAAAGTGTCCACCTTTACCAACAACAACTTTTTGTCTTCTATCATATCCCTCACAAAGTGATACTGAACATCAATGTGCTTTGTCTTTGAATGATAAGCAGGGCTCTTTGCCAAGAAAATTGCGCTTTGGCTATCACAGTCTATCCTTGTAGCTCCCTGTACTAACCCTCATAGTTGAACACAATGTCTGCAACCAAACTACTTCCTTGCTTGCATGAGTGGCTGCCATGTATTCTACCTCTGTAGTTGATAGTACCACTACAGATTGTTTCTTACTCATCCAACTGACTGCACCTCCAAATAGGTTAAACACATACCCACTTGTAGATATTCTCTGATCCAGATCTCCAATCCAGTCTATATCTACAAAGCCATAGATATCCAAAACTCTCTCCAATCCTGGTCTTCCTTGGTAGCAAAAATCATAATCACTAGTTCCACGCAAATACCTGAAAACCTTCTTCATTGTTTTCAATGCTCCTTCCCTGGTTTTTACATAAACCTGCTCAATAATCCCACTACATGTGCAATGTCTGGTCTAGTACAGACCATCGCATACATCAGGCTACCCACTGCACTTGCATATGGAACACGGGACATGTCCTCTTCCTCTTCTTGTGTCTTGGGACACTGTTCAACAGATAACTTTACACCTACAAGAATATGAACCTTCACCGGTTTACTATCCTTCATATTAAACATTTGTAGTATTTTCTCGACATACTTCCTCTGGTTTAACCAGAGCTTCCTCTTTTCCTAATCTCTTTTAATTTTCATGCCCAAAATATAGTTTGCAGCACCAAGATCTTTCATGTCAAATTTGGAGGACATCTAGGTCTTCAAATACTAGATAATTTCTTTGTCATTCCAACCAGAAACATATCATCCACATACAAGACCAGATAAATAACACGGTCACCAATTAATTTAGATACACACAATGATCTGCCTTGCTTCTGGTGAAGCCAAGTCCCCATATAAATTTATCAAATTTCTAATACCACATCCTTGGTGAATGTTTTAACCCATACAGAGACGTTTTTAACTTGCATACCAGTTCTTTCTTACCCTTCATTGCAAAGCCTTCAGGTTGCTTCATGTATATCTCTTCTTCCAGATCCTCGTGAAGAAATGTTGTCTTCACATCCATCTGTTCTACCTCAAAATCAAAAGCAACAATAACAGATAAAAGTAATCTCATAGAAGCTACCTTGGTAACAGGAGAAAAAATACCACCAAAATCAATTCCCGACACCTGGGAATAACCTTTTGCTACCAACCGAGCTTTGCATTTCTCCACCTTTCCTTATACATTTGTCTTCTTCTTGAACACCCATTTTCTGCCAATGGGTTTCCTTCCAGCCGACAACTCCACCAGATCCCAAGCCTCATTTTTGTGAAAAGATGTCATTTCATCAATCATGGCCTCTTTCCAGAGTTTTCCATCCTCTGAATCTACTACTTCCTTCATAGTTCTAGGATCATCATCAGTAATACATAAAGAAAATTTTTAACATAAAGCAGATGGACTATACCTTTCTAGTTGCCTTCTTTCTCGAACTGATCTTCTCACAACCAGAGTTTGTGGCTCTCCATCTTCTAATTCCTCTTCTATTGTAGAGTCTAATTCATCCTCATCTAGCTCAAGCTCTATCTTCTCAGGTTCCTTTGATGGGACTTCATGTTTAATAACATCTTTCACCTCTCTAATCACCACATCTCGATTATACACAACTTTCCTTGTTACTGGGTTCCAAAACTTATAGCCTTTTAAACCATCCTTATAACCAATAAATATGTACTTTTCAGATTTACTATCCAACTTTGTTCTTTTCTTGTTTGGAACATGTACATATGCATCACATCCAAATACCCTTAGATGTGAAAGAGAGGGTTTCTTACCAGTTCCATACCTCTTATGGAGTCTTATCCTCCAACATTGATGAAGGTGATCTGTTGACCAGGTAACATGTAGTCTCTACCACCTCTACCCAGAATTCCTGTCCTAACCCAGTGCCACTGAGCGTGCTTCTTGCCCTTTCCATCAATGTCTTCTTCATTTTTTCTGCAACTCCATTTTGCTGAGGTGTGTATGGAGTAGTCTTTTGTCGTGCTATACCACACTTCTTACAAAACTCTTCAAATTCCTTCTTGCAAAATTCTCCATCGTTATCTATCATCAACGCCTTTGTCTTCTTCTCTGTCTAGTTTTCCACCAGAGCCTTAAATTCTTTGAACATGTCAAAGACTTCAAATTTGTTTTTGAGGAAATATATCCATGTATTCCTTGAGAAGTCATCTATAAATGATACATAGTACAGAGACTTACCTAGTGATGGAACCTTCACAGGTCCAAACACATCACTATGCACAAGCTCTAATATATGTTTCGTCCTCTAACCACCAAAGGGGAAACTCACTCGATTTTGCTTCCCACATACACAATTTTCACATAAATCAAAATCCATAGAGATATTAGTCATACCTTCTATCATACCTTTACCATGAAGTATTCGAAGGCCCTTCTCTCCAATATGTCCAAGCCTTTGATGCCATAGCATGGTCTTTTCTCTAGAGACCACTAGGTTTTCTGCTCCACTTTCAGGAACCACTGAACTATTGCACCCATCAATAACAATGCTACATTGCAGCTTGTACAGAGTTCCAATCCAAACTCCTCGCATCAATACCAGTGCTCCCCGACCTATCTTGTAGGTATCTTTCTTGAATGTTGTTTTTACACCTGCATCATCCAACTTGCTTACATAAATCAGATTTATGGCCAATGCAGGAATATGAAGAACACCCGGAAGTGTTTTAATCCTTCCACCTTGAAAATTCAACTTTACCTTTCCGTGACCAATGATTCTAACCTTCCTATCATCCCCTAAGAAGACATCACCACCATCGTATTTCTCATACTCACAAAACCACTCTCTATGGGGAGTGAAGTGAAAGGATGAACCTGAGTCTATCAACCATGCCCCATGATCTACATGTGTACTTGAAGAAGAAGCCAACTACACATCCCCACCTTCATCTCAAGTGGTTTTCACCTCTGCAGAAGGAGAATCATCAGATCCCTTTCCTTAGGAGCTTTAGATTTACAGTGTCTTTTGTAATGCCCTTCCTTTCCACATTTCCAACACACCTTTATAGGTTTTCCTGAAGATTTAGATCTCCCTCTAGATTTACATCTCCCACTTGATGACTTATTTTTCTTTCTATTCTCGGATAGTCCTCATACAGATAAGGCATCACCATTATGGATCTCCATATTTTTCTGTCTCATCTCCTCCATCAGCAAGGATGATACTATTTCATCAAATTGCAAGGTAGCTTCATTGCTACCTATTGCAATAACCAAACTATCCCAAGAAATTGGTAGAAAACACAACAAACTGATGCACTTATCTTCATTCAAAATTTTAATATCAAATGATAATAACTAACTTACCATAGTATTAAATGCGTTCAGATGTTTTGTCACCGAGTCTCCATATTTCATCCTCAAGCTATACAACTTTTTCTATAGGAACAGTTTATTCACTAGAGACTTAGATTGGTACAAAGTCCCTAACTTGTCCCACAAAGCCTTCACCGTAGCTTCCCCTGATACATTCAGCAATAATGAATCTGAGACACACAATCGTATTGTGCTCTTTGCCTTCCGATCCAACTTCTTCCATTCTTCATCATACACTCCCATTGGTTTAGTACCTGAATCTACCATGATCCACTGATCTTTATCCACCAACAGATCCTCCATCTTGAGTTTCCATAATTCAAAACTCTGACCATTAAATTTCTCAATCTCTATATTTCCACTGCTCGTCATCTTATTTCACCACCAGAATTGATCCCGCATACCTCCCACTAAACAGGGTCTACCACAGGCTTGAGCAAAACCTCTCAGCAACAAAGGCGTCCACTTGAAGCCAAAACAACTCTGATACCAAATGTAGGTTTTAACCCCGTACATAAATTGCCTGCATAAGAATTCTAAAGATAGAAAATAAACAATAGCGAGAGCATAACACATAAAACATTTATACACATAAAATTTCCCCTGGATCCCAAAACTGGGACTACCAGATTGATTTTTCATTATGTTTCCTTCAATGTTACAATACATATATATACATGCCAAAGCATCCATAAACCCAATCCATTAACCCTGGATTAGAACATAATCGTAGTTCCCTTGATTTGATCTACAAAATACCATGGATCGAAAACCATTGTGCCCAAAAACCATGTGTGAAAATTATGCACAAAACCATAGATAGGTCCACCCACCTTAGGTAGGGCTAGTCGTGAAAGAATATAACAAAATCCAATATATTGGACTCTCCACTACATAATACCCTCAAGGGAATGGATTGGCTGAGTCTTCTAATAAAACTGTGGTGAGAGTTCTAAAGAAGACCATCATTGAAATGAAAGAAACTAGGACTCTCAACTAAAGTTTGCTCTGTGGGCTAACCGTGTAACACCCAAAAGATCCACTGGGAAATCTCCTTTTGAGCTAGTATATGACAAGGTTGTTTTCTTCTCTATCTAATTAGCAATGCTAGTAGCTAAGTTGCTACAAGAAGACAAGGAAGAGCCTAGCACCTTAACTAGAATAATAAATCAGCTAGTGGAGCTTCACGAGAATAGAGATCATGTGGGGACCAAACTATCAACAAAGGATGAAATCTATGTTTGACAAGAAGGCTAAGGATAGACCTCTTCGGCAAGGTGATTTAGTGCTCAGATGGGATGTTAGGCGAGAAGACAAAGACAAGCATGGAAAATTTGATCCACTATGGTTGGGCCCTTTCAAGATTGCAGAAGAGAGGGGAAACAACACAGACATGCTTGAAAACTTGGATGGTGAACTGCTGTAACTTCCTGTAAATGGTCAGTTTCTAAAATTTTATTTTCAAAATTATAGATATTTGTCTCTTGCTCATTCAATAAATATCCGATGTGTGTTGAAATTGTTATTTGAGTTTTTCAGCTTATTATCAAAAAGTCATTTTTACAGAATTATATTTTGTTTAAGAATGACTCCATGCCCAATGGAAGGAAAGGCTACTGGTCTGTAGGTCCTCAGCACCTTGCCAGCAAGGCACTATTCCCAAATGGAGCCAATGTTGTCACTCACTGCATTGTGGGTTTGAATCGGCCAAGGTTTCCCAATAGTAGTGAAGTTTGGAGCCTCTATCATAGGGCACATAAGCTATCAGGGCCAAATGAGACCCTCTCCATTGTGCATTGCTCAGAAAGAGCTTTCCAACGGTATATGGAAGTCTGAAAATGAACTCCTGGAGCAGAAGTTAAGGAATTTTGAAGTCTACCTTGGAAAAGCCCAAAAGACCAAGAAAATGACTAAGTTTGGAGACAAATTGCAATCGGAGGTCCGAGGGGCTGATCACAATCGCAAATCAGCTATCAGTGGAGGTTAATAGGCAAGGAAAAATAACAAAATGAAAAATAACGATCACTGATCACTAATATCGCATATCGATAGTTGACGGGTCTAGGCACACCTTTTATCACATATCGATATATTGTAGTCCCGAATGCCGATATTGCATCCTGCATCTGGCAGATCCAGCAGTCCATCAGTTACGACATACTCCAAAACATGGGGGGGGGTGATTTGCGATATATTTTCGCACCACTGGGGAAGGGTCAGAAATAGTTAACAAAGAAAATCATGAAAAAACCAAGGGCAGAGCCTCCCCTTTCTCTCTCCTCCAGGGGGGATCGACGATCGGCGATCAAAGATTCAGCGGGGTTTCAACTAAAAAGGGCCAGCAAAACTATCGATTTGCAATTCCTATGTTAAAAGTCCCGGGAGAGCTGATTTTCAAATACAAAGGAATTCCCTGCAAAACCAAGGCCCAAGCGAACTTGTTGTCTCTCCTCTAGGGGGCCAAATGGTGTCCTTTGATTGGTGCACCAAGCTGACATGGCAGCTGACGTCACCAATGACATGGAACGTATGGATGATGACATGGAAAGTGTGTCACTCATTTTTTGGCATTTTCAGGGGTCCTATGGGGCCATTTTGGGGTGCCATGTGTCACCACTCACAGGGTGACACGTGGAAGTGATGATGTCACCCATCGCAATTGGTGATCAACGATCGCACAATGTAAATATTTCTCTTCAGCTGTGTTTCTTCCTCAACTGCGATTGCGATAAGGAAAGGGGCCCCAAGATGCGATAGGTTATGTGTTGTATTGTATAGGGATTTTGCATCTGGGATATCGCCAATGTGGTGTAAGAGGAAATTAGAGACAATTCAAGTTATAAAGGGAAAATGCTCCCCCACACAGTTGTTTGAAGATTTGCTGCTCAAAGACTAAACCCCTAGTCCCAGCTCTGGTCATATTGAATAACGTCATAGAGGGATCTGAAATAAAGGGGGCTAAGGGGGAAATAGAAATGCCCATTTCACTTGTTTAAAGGTGTTATAGCCTAAATCTACCTCATGCTGAGAAAGGCAGGTCTAGGGTAACATCAAACCACGCTTAACCTAGTAGCTAGCCCTACTAGGTCGGGAGATGGCTCTCTCCTTGTCAATCTCAAAGAAAATATGGCAAGCAAGGCTTGAGATGATTGATACAAATACTAATTTTAGGCTAGGTATATGCTCAGAGGAATTTGATTGATTTTAATGGTTGGTTGCTGGATCAGATGAGGAAGGCAGCTTTGGGTTTGGGAAATCAACTCAGATTTGCAGAGGTTTCTATGGGGCGAGGTAGGCAAGTGTTTTAGCACTTTGAAATGAATGTGATGGTGAGTCTAAAGACTGGTGAGGAGTTGGAGAGGGCATGTAAGTTTCATGAGTCCTCTTCAAACAGTAGAAAACATTTAAAACTAAATAAAACCCCAAGGCAGAGCACTGAACATCAATGGATTCCACCCTTTAATCTTGATTCATTTAGTTATGCAGAAAAAGAGAGATGATGGCACATATACACATAAGATAAACTGAATAAAATAGGAGAAAACAATGCTAATTCACATTACCACAAGAATCCCACAAAATGCTGCAAAATCCTGGTTCATTTCCTTCCCAAACTCTGGAAGTGATTTACAATAATGCTCAATGCATCCAAAAGAGTCCAACCTTGAAAAATGACTAAGAAAGTACAAGATATAGGAATCAAACCACCTATGCTAGCCATTAGGGGTCGAATCCATGAGTCAAGGAGCTGTTTCAACAACATCTAAACTAGAAACTAGAAAATAGGCAGTGGAACAACTTGCCTCTAAAATTATGGAAACTGATTCATTCATCCTCCAAGCAATTCTAATTGATGTATCTACCCCCTCAAGTGATTTTTCATCATATTTACATCATAGTACATCATATCACATCATATTACATCATTAATTTACCAATGGGAGAAGAAAAAGTCAACTGACAGCTAAACTGGGTGAAATTTTGAACAAACAGGCAAAACTAGCAAAATTTCTCCTATGCGCAGTGCCACTGATCCTATGAATAACGCTTTTTCCAGGACAGTTTTGGAAGGCTTCCTGAAGTCCAAATCAGGTTTATAATAGTTCATTGGAAAGCTTGGTGAGTCTACTTTCTGGGACAACTTGAATTTTTTGATTTGGAGTCCATTTGCCCCTCCAAAAATGAAATCTCCCAAGACTGCTTCCTGTGTGGCAAAAAAGTGGCAGAGAGGGCACTTTTTGGGTGTTTTTGGCCCTTCTGGAGGTCCAAAACTTGTCAAAATTTCTCAGCCATTTCTGAGCATGCATAACTTTTCATGCTGATTCCAAAAATGTAATTTTTTTTGCAAATGGAGGTCCCCATCAAAAGCGTAGCGCCAGCACCTGCTGAAAAAACCTGTTTTTGCATTAAAAATTTCAAAAATGACAAAAAAATACTCCAAATTCCTTGAAATTTGGCATGAGTGATCCTTGTTAGGTTCTTTGCTAGGCCAATGATACTTCAACCAAGATCTTGAGTTTATCATGCTCTTTCTTTGCTCCTTAAGGCCTTCCATGGAACTGTCACTAAGGGTTTCTTCCTCCATTTCATACTCACTATCCATCTCCATTTTTTTCCCTTGGTTTTCAAAAATGTGGTTGTATATGGATGTTTGGAAATAAGGTGAAGGAATGAAATGGGCAGAATGTGTGTGAAAATGTATGCTGAATAGAGTTTATGGATGAGTAGGGTTTGTAGGGTTTGGGAAGTAGTGTAGGGTTTGGGAGAGTGGGTAGGGTTTTGGAGAGTGGGCAGGGTTTTAGTGATGTGAATAGGGTTTGTAGTGAAGTGGGGGTAGTGAAAATGTAGATTGTGGGAATTAGGGTTTGGGAATAGGGTATGCTGTCTAGGGAATTATGGATAGGAGGATAGGATTTATGGAAACAGTAAAACTGATATGGGACAACAGCAATGAATTTATTTTTACAATATATGAGATTCTTTAGTGACACTTAGGGTTTGATGTTTTGAGAGAAAACACAACCCAAAAAATTATGCGATAATTCTTGTCTGCAAGAAAAGTGATGTTACTTACTTGTAATGGAGAAATTTGGGAGTTTTGAGGCGATTTGATGAAGTTTGCAACAATTTGTAGCCCAACTTCCAGGTGCGTATCGCACACACCCAGATGCGTAGCACTGGTTTGGTGTGTATCACACTCACCTAGATGCGTAGCACCGGTTTGGGGTGTAGCGCACATTCATTTTTACACTGTATAAATTACCCAAGTGCATAGTGCCAATTCTATGCATAGCACCAGCTGACAGGTGCGTAGCGCTTTTTGCAGGACACTTTTGGAGGCCTTACCAGTGTCTAAATTGGACATGTGATAGCTTGTTGGAAATATTATCAAGTATAGTTTCTAGAACATATTTAATTTTTTAATTTGGAGTTCATTTTCCCTGTCAAAAGTCAAATCTCCCAAGACTGGTCAAAATGTGCAAAATGAAGCTGCCTAAATGTAGAGTGTTGTTGCAGTCAACTTTTGAAGGTCTTCCTCAACTCCAAATTGAGTTCATGATAGCTCATTGGAAAGATATTTGTGTATAGTGATCATTTAAATCATCAAGAAAGTCATTTGGCCAACCAAGCTAGGAGAAATCTTGATTTTCCCAAGGCCACTCCAGAAGTGCAGCAACCCCCCTGAGGCAACTGTATTTTTGACATTTCTCTAAAACCATGACAGCTGTGTAAAAAATGAAGGAGGGTTTTCTTCCTTGGCCAATTATGTACAAAAAACTCTCTCAAGTTTTCCAAATTCATTTTTTTCTTTCTCAGGAACATCACTTGAGTAAAACCTATCCCGACGTGTGGAACAGGGGATTTGTCGAAATGAAGTGAATTGAAGGGGATAAGGGGCTTCTAAATTCTTAAGAAAATTTTGGGAAGTAGGGAGGGATGTTAGGAAACAGGCGAAAGTGGAATTTAAAATATTGAGTGAGGGGAAGGGGTCCAAATGGAAAAACACATGCTTAGCCTAGAAAAATGTCAAATTGTAGCAAGAAACTAGGGTTTGTGGGAAAATGAGGAAATTGAGGGATATCAGTGATGGGAAATGTTTAATAAGGTACGTTAAGGATAGGGGAAGGTGTATGAACATCAGGATACAAGCTTTGTTGATGATTTGACCATACAAGAGAAATTACCTTCAAAACCCTAGGAGAGAGAAATGAGTCCCACCCAAGCACAATGTAAACATGAACAAGGTGTAAAATGACCCATTGGAACTTGAAATGATGTTGACAACCCTTTGAACGATGGTACACTCAGCTGAATGGTGACATGGACCGACATTTGGACAACTTTGAAAGGAGTGAAAAAAAAACCTAAACCTAATACCTAATGACCAAATTTTACTTGAAGACTCACTAAAATGACAAAATTTAACTTTGACACCTTAAAATCATTTTGTAAGAGCATGTTTGATCATTGGATGAAGGCATCAAAGACTGACACTAACAAAAGGTACAAAGTCCTGCAGCTGAGAAATTTGGTTGTTACACTACAACGAGGCAATGATAGCGTAGGATGATGAGTTAAAGGGCGTGATGGGTCGACAGCTATGTTTTAAGAGGATTAGGTGGTGCATTCAAGGCACGAGATGGGCCGATTTAGAGGAAGATCACTGAGACATGGGTCCAGGAGTCAGCGTTGAATGGAGTATAGGCAGAAATGATAGAAGTTGGAAAAGCAGTGCAAGAAGACATACCCTGAGTAGAACAAATCCTGCAGCAGATAGGATCATAGGATGGGAAAGGATATATTTTTGTATTTTTTACCATTTGTTTATTTATTTCAATGTACTATAACTTGCTACCTTTCCTAAGGCATTTAACTTTGTAATATTTTTTGGGCCACGGAGCCATTTATGACTGACACAGCTAGTTAACCAGACAACTGAGTAGAGACCTTAGATATTTTGTGTAATGAATGTTCTTGCTCCTCTCTCTTGATAAATAGGGGAAAGCAAGACTTAGAAATGGTTCAGAAATTCTAGAGAAAACACCACAAGTTATATTTTCAAACTCTATCTCGTTTGTAATAAAGATCTTCTCAGAATATCAAAGAAATAGTGGCGATTCCCTCTTCAAAGGATTACAGTATGTGTTCCCCTTTGTTTAACTCATTTTTATGTTCATGCCTCTTCCCTGAATTCATGTAATTATTGTTGCTAGATGTGTTTCAAGTTCCCTCACAGATTCATTAGTATCTATATGTTAATGCAAATAAATGTAACCGTTTCACAGATTCATTTGTCTTAACATTGTTTATTTAAATGCCTGTGAGTAATATTGAGATTAGATCTTTAAATTTGCAACACATGAATCATAGCTCTCAACTCCCTCTTCATTCATTATTTCTACTTGTAGCCCAAATAAGCATAGAAATCCTTAATGCCTCAAGCTCTGTGTTTTAAATATAAAAGTCTTGAAGCCTTATGCTTTATCTGATGAGTTACTCTCCTCTCTTATCCTCTCTCACCACTCTACAATAATTATTAAAATGTAAGACCTTGATGCTCTTGGCCTCCATTATTTGTATGCTTATTTTTGAGATTTGAACTTGTGAAGAAGTATCAGAAACCCATGTTTCATTCCCTTGGATTAATGAACTAATCTAGTTCCCATGTATATATGTACATATATATCATAAGGGTGGTCTCTAGTTTCCTGTAAATCTTTTGAGACACGCCATTTTAGATGTGCCCAGGCATTGGTCTTGAAGCAATCCAAGGTTGTCTCTTGGAGATACAATAGTATATAAGACAATATATACGAAATCCTCTCTCTAGAACACAAACAAATGATAAATCATTTTTTGACCTTTTTTACTATTGAGCGAGAATATATATGTGGTATCCACCAACAAATGAAAATGAGGATACATTTGACAAAAATTGGTAGACAATGCATACAAGATAATGGACTGTGATATTTTTCCTACTACTCCTTGGATGATAATTTGGCTACAAATAAAAAATAGTTATTGTATTTCTGGCCTTCAACAATGTGCTTTGGGTATTTTGACACTATGCCTTTCTGATTTTTTATGGATGAAGTCAAAATTGGCTAATTTTGTTGGTGGGCATTATGCCATTAAAATATTAGACAACATTTGTGCATAAGTATTTTATTTTTTCTATAGATAAAATACTTTTTTTCTATGGAAAAAACTAATTTGTTCCTCATCATTTTAGTTATTTTTAGGGA
Organism: Pinus tabuliformis; assembly: GCA_031772625.1. Classification (NCBI taxonomy): domain Eukaryota; kingdom Viridiplantae; phylum Streptophyta; class Pinopsida; order Pinales; family Pinaceae; genus Pinus; species Pinus tabuliformis. Next base: position 343,769,128 of record CM062808.1, on the reverse strand, counting down.
AATTTTCCACTTTTCCTTTCCTAAAATTTATTAGAAGATCCATTATTTTAATAAGTTATCCTATTAATGATTTTTTCTCATTATATATCATTCAAATTTTAGATTTAATTAGATAGTTTGAAGTTTATGGCTTAGTGAATTAGATTTATATTTATGTTAATAGTTTTAATATGATCTATTAAGAAGTTATAAAAACAATTGATTGTTATGGTAATAACTATAATAAAACTAACTTAAAATTAACTATTTACTTTCATATTAGCCCTTTGATTAAATAAAATTAAAACTAACTTTCAATTATTTATCTAAAAGTATATTACTTGAATATAATATTAAATATATAATTTTAATATTAGCCCTTTTGATTAAATACTATTATAACTAACTTATAATTATTTAACTAAATATTTAATTATATGAATTTAATATAATATTAATTATTTAATTATATAACTTTAAACTCCTTTCGGTATTTAATTGATTCTTATTAATTAAACATATACATATAATAATAGATATATAACTGACTTACTAACTATTTAACTTATTTTATTTACCTGTTTCCTATCCCTTGGTCTAGTCCAGTTAGGCGTTTCCCAGTTAAATATAGTCGTTAGCCATTAGCCGGTCTATGTACCTAGTGCAATATAGCCCCAGTCCAATGTAGCCATTAGCCGGTCTATGTACCCAATCCAATTGGTCAAATATAACTATTGAATAATCTGTTCTATCTATTTAACATGCAGCCAGGATCTCGTTAATTTTCTCAAAAAACTTGATATGGATCTCAGAAACCTAAATTCAACAATAAATAAATAAATAAATAAAACTTAACATTTTGTATTTTTAACCTAAAATAATATATTTAATATTATATTTTTAATTTTAATAATAATAAGTTAAATATTACACTAGATATAACTAATTTTTATTAAAAATATGATGGCTAAGTAATTTATTCATTGACTCAAAGAATGCGACTCATTTTTATTAAAAATATAATAAGTTAAATATTATTAGATAATTTATTCCTGTTATAAAAAAATTGATCACATTTTATAAGTCAATTAATAATATTTAACACATTATCATTTTTATGTACATTATATTTTTAAATAAAAAGTGGCATACACCTTTTTAATTTTAAAAATAATATGTTAAATATTATCCTAGAAATAACTAGTTTCTATTAAAAATATAATGCCTTACTAATTTATTCGTTAACTCAAAGAATATGACTACTTTTTATTAAAAATATGATACGTTAAAGGTGTATGTTACTTTTTATTTAAAAATATAATGTACATAAAAATGATGTACATAATGTACATTAATAATAATATTTAACACATTATCATTTTTATGTACCTTATATTTTTAAATAAAAAGTTACATACACCTTTAACCTATTATATTTTAAATTAAAATTAGACGATTAATAATATTTGGCATATTTTTAAATAAAAAGTTAATTACATCTCTAATATATCATATTTTAAATTAAATTAAAATTAGTTACGTGTCCAATTTATTTTTTAGGCTTGCCAGGTTGTAGACGTTCAGACAATGACATAATAAAATGGATGTGTTGAATGGCCACCTCTTAATTTTCTTTATAGAAAAGAGGAATCTAGAAACTGTTCCGGGATTCCAGCGTAACCCACTGTAGTTCAACGTCAAAGAACTGTTTGATTGGACGGGCGTCCATGACATAATTTATTTTTCGGGTTCGTTAGTGGGGTAGGATTACTTCTGCTTTTGTCTTGTAATAATCTAAACATCAAAAAAATAGCGTAGTTTAATGAGGTATAAATTTGACTGTCAAAATAATGAAAATTTTAGTATAATTTTGATAAAAATTAGTGAAAATTTTAGCATGATTTTGATAAAAATTAGTGAAATTTTTGGGAAATTGAGTAAGAGTTGTCAAGCTTCAAAATTTCCAGTGTTTCTTAATTTTTAAGTTTTTAATGTTCTTAAATCTATCTCCACCATCAAAAACAACATTCAAACATTCTTACTATTAAATTTTTTTGAAAAAAAAACAATATTCCAAAAATATTTGGCCATCCCTACTAAATTTACAACAACACTAAAAATTACCTACATAACTTTTTAATAAATTACTTATAAATTTTTAATATATATATATATATATATATATATATATATTTAATTGTATTTTAAATAATTAAAAAAATCACAAAATTTTAATTTTCTAATTATATTTTATATATAATTTAATATACAATAATGTTATGTTTAATAAGAATCGTTATAACAATAATAATATTAATCTTCCCCCTCCATCTCACAATAATAATAAGGTTATCAATTTATCTTGTTTCTCCTTTCCCCCTTCGGTTTTTAAGCTTTTGGGTAAAGGTTTAAATTTTGCCCTGGCCCCTAAGAGGATCCCGGTAGATGACATTATCTGTGACATAGAGTTTGGGATTAGAGGTTTACCTGATAATATTAAGGACACTATTAGACAGGATTGTGTCGTTGTCCTTAGGAAGGCAAAGCCCCCTCAGAGCAACCTTAGCAGGGATGAATTTGTAGCCCTCAGATCCTTAAACCAGAACAAAGATATTGTTGTTCTGAAAGCCGAAAAAGGTGGGGCTGCTGTCATTCTTAACAAAGAATATTACCGCAATAAGATGTTGGATCACTTTCATGATAATGGAAGCTATAAGAAACTTCCCAAAAACCCGCTAAAGAAGATTTCTAGAACTGTGGCTCTTGCCATCAAATCCAGTAGCTCAGTGAGTTCCCTGCACCATAAACTCATTGAAAGTAGTCCCATCACTCTTAGGATCTATGGGCTCCCTAAAATTCACAAGGAGGGAGCTCCCCTAAGGCCCATTGTCAACACTATTGGAGGTCCTACCTACCTTCTTGCTAAATTCCTTGCCTTAAAGCTTAAACCCTTAGTTGGTCGTACAGAGTCCTTTGTCAAAGACTCTGCTTCCTTTGTTGAGGAGCTCAAGGACATTAAGCTTGACCCTGGGGACATTCTTGTTAGCTTTGATGTAGTTTCCCTTTACACATGCATCCCTATAAAGGAGGCCATGGAGGTGATCAACCGCCTAACGGATCCCAATACCGCTCGGTTAGTTGAGATCTATCTCACTTCCACCTTTTTCAGTTTTGAAGGGGAGTTCTTTGAGCAAACCTATGGCGTTGCCATGGGCTCACCCCTATCCCCTGTCGTTGCTAATCTTTTTATGGAAGATTTTGAATCCAAGGCTCTAAACTCAACCCACCTCCTGCCTAAAATTTGGAAAAGATATGTAGATGACACTAATGTCATATGGTCTCATGGCCAAGAGGAGTTAGATCTCTTCTTCAATCATCTCAACAGTCAATCGTCGGCCATTAAGTTCACTAGGGAACAAGAAGTTGATGGGTGCCTCCCTTTCCTTGATATTCTTATTTCAAAGAATATTGACGGTTCCCTCTCCCACCAAGTGTTTTAAAAGAAGACACATAGGGAACAATATCTTCATGCTAGTTCCCACCATTTCCCGGCTCAGAAGTTTGGTGTTCTCAACACCCTCGCTACTCGGACCCTAAGGATCTCTAATGAAAAGAACTTTGAGAAAGAGAAATCCCATCTCCTTAATGTCTTTGTTGAAAATGGTTATAGTAGATACTTGGGTCAGAAGGCTTTCCTCAAAGCTGCCAAAAATTCGTTAACTAAAAGAGAACCTAAAGAACGGGTCCCAAGGGTCCACTTACCATTTGTGCAAGGGACCACTGATAAGATTGCAAGGATTCTTAGGAAACATCATGGTCCCTCGACCTTTAGACCCCTTAACACCATTCGTAAGTCCCTCCAAGGAGGCTAGTGTTATTGCTAGAGTTTTGCAGTTCCATCACCGAAAATTTAGGGAAGCCCTTGAAATTGAAAAAAGGCCGAGCAATCTCAATAGAGAGGACGACTGGAAGATCAGTAGTTGTTGGGTCCCAACCCTCGCTTCCTAGTCGTGTTCTTCCCTTCCTCCCCTCCCTCTTTTTATACCTTGTTCTGGTTTTCTTATTTGTTAGTTTCCGCTTGTTATCCTTTAACCTACTCTCTTTTACCATAGTTCTTTGTTCCTCTTTGGGGTTTGTTTATATAGTATAAGATATTCAAATAGCATTTAGTTTAAGCTATTAGTTATATACAGTGTTTTAACTTAATTATAAAAAAATACAAATAATTACTTTGATATTGAAATTCAGTCTATATTTAGGCTTAAATTAAAAATGATAATATATATATATATATATATATATATATATATATATATTAATAAATAAACAATTAAATAAAATTAAAAAATAAATTCTTATTATATTAGACTGAAATTAATTTATTTTAATAGCTTCGATCTGACATATATAACAATTCTAACAATAGGATTTTATTTTTATTAACCTCTAAAATTAAAATAAATATGAAATAGTTAATACTTTTTATGTATTTTTAATGTAAAAACCCTTTTAATTTAATAATAGTATAACTAATTATTGATTTAATAATTATTTAAATTTTGTAACTTTAACTTATTTTAATTTCAATATTTAATTAAATGCTCTCCTTTCCCTTGGTCCGGTCCTACTAGCCGTTTCCTAGTCAAATATAGCCGTTAGCTGGTCAATTTAGCCGTTGCCTGGTCAAATATAGCCGTTGGAGGTTCTGCTCTGACTATTTAACATGCAACCTAGCTCTGATTCTTCAACTTGTCCTGACGATGAACCATACTAGTTGGTTTGAAATGCGCCAACAAATGTAATATCATGTAATTTACGCCAAAGAATTTCTCATAAACTTGATATGGATCACAGAAGCCTCAATTCAACAATACAACCATTTCCTTAAAACGGCTTGTCATACAAATGGATTCCCTAATCACACTTTCACACAATGCACAAAAATCAATTCAGCAATATATTAATATATCGTTTTTACTTAGGATGGATTTTGATACCGTATCAAATATCATAAGATGACATGATGATTTTTAATTTGCTTAGTTGATATGGAATTTTTAATAATCATATTGAAAATAATAATTAATTTAATTATTTAATTATTTAATTTTAAATTATAATTATTAAATTTTAAATTAAAATTATATTTAAATTAAACACTAAATTAAAATTTATTTATTAATTAAAAATATTATATTTATTTAAATTTATAGGTCAATTTATTATAAAAATTTAAATTAAAGTGCACTATTATACAAAATAAGATATTATGATAGAGTGTATAATAAGATATTATCACTGAGATGTTAGGTATAGAATGTAATGATGAAGATTATTATATTTCATTTTTGGAATTTAGTATATTATAAAAAATTTAAATTAAATCATAGTATCATACAAAATGCTTCATTGATGTTACAATAGAGAAATAATAATAATAATAATAATTATCTAATTTTTGTGGGATCAAATTGGTCTATAAAGCTCCATTACCCCCTTGTTTGTGGGATCAAATTGGTCTATAAAGCTCCATTGCCCCCTTGTTTGTGGGATCAAATTGGTCTATAAAGCTCCATTGCCCCCTTGTTTGTGGGATCAAATTGGTCTATAAGGCCGCCTTGTTTGTGGGACAAGGGACCCAAGCCCCCTTGTTTGTAGTACAAGGGACCCAATGATTTTGTTGCTAAGTCTACCCAGGCATACATACTCTACGCCCTCCGCTTTTGAACCTATGACCTCTTAGGAGGAAACACATGCTCTTAACCATTAGGCCCACTCAACTTCTCTAGAATGGATAGAACGTAATCATGATTATTATATTTTCCTTCTAAAATATATTAACGAGGTGAAATCAATATATTATATCAAAAGTAGGCAATATTTAATGAAGTTGTCTTTCAAATTAATCACATCATTGATATTTGGTCCAAGTTTCGAACAATCTAATGTGGTTTACATTAAATATAATATAATTTTATACTTTTAATGTTTATAATGAAATTTATATTTTATAATCATTTATAATCAAATTTATATTTATGATTAGAAATAATAAAAGAACATTTGAAAACTAAGTTGCAAATTCCAACAATTTATCTAACCGAATCAAAAATGGTGGGAAAGATACTTGAACATAAACATAGACGGACATGTGTTAAGGTAAGTTGTATTGACTATGAAATCCATATGTTTACTAAATATCCAAGCCTAAAAGAGCTAGGAATATTTATAAATGAAGATCATATTCCAAAAGATCAATTTGAACTAAGGAAAGAGGTTCAAAAGGTGAAGGAGGCAAGAGAGGAAGGGAAATTGACAATCGTTCAAAATAGAAAACCTTCCATTAGATATAGAGTCCAAAATAAAAGTGATAAATACGAATTAGGAACACTCCAGATCCTCTTCTGGAACTGTCATGGTTTTCCATGGCATAAAGGTCCATATTAAGTTGGACCCCTAGTGATATTGATCTTATTCTCTTAGTTGAAACTTGGGAGAAAGATGAATCTAGAGTCCCCCACATTGACGGGTTCATTCTCTGGTCAACTTGGAACAAGAAATCCTCTTGTAGAGGTTTTGGTGGCATAACTTGTTATATAAAAAGTAAAATATCTTCTCACATTTGACTTCATAAGATCAATCCCCTCAATCAGTACATGTGGATTGATATTTTTTATTCTAGCACCAATAGGATTTTTTCTCGCAATTTATTACTTCACTCCTATCGACTCTACCTCCTATAATAAAAACAACCTGGATAAGAATTTCCCCTTCGTGACCTTAGAACAGGGCATCCACAATCTAAGGAATAAAGGTAATATCCTTTTGATTGGGTATTTCAATGCTAGAACTACTAATAACCAAGTTGATCTCCCAAGTAATAACCTTAACCCTAACTCCCTATGACTTGATGATGACTATGACTTAGATAATGAATTCAAAATAAATTCTGAAGACATTACCGAGAACCTATTTGTTATAGATTTTATCAAGCTCTGTAGTTCCCAAGACTTGATAATTTGTAATGGGGTTAATAAGTGACCTACCTTTGGCCTCATGAATTGTATTCATGGGCGGGGCAACAATGTTATGGGTTATGTAGTATCTAACACCCATGTTCTCAATCACATTGTAAGTCTAGATGTCTCAAATGACCATAAGCCTGACTCTGATAGAAAACCTTTTGTTAGGTCCCTATAATACTAGTGTATCCTCCTTATTGTTATTGTTACTGTAGCCCCATATTGTTATTGTTGTGTCCATGTATCCCCCATATTGTTATTTTTGTGCCCCATAGAAGCCCACTATTATTATTGTTGTGACCTTACATTGTTAGTGTTATGTAGGCTCTCATTATATTGTGACCCCTTAGACTCCTATATATGCCAAGGAGGTCTAATCATTTGAATCATCAAAGAATTGTTCACTTATGTGATGTAAAGGAGGTTTCCCTCTTGAAGAGGCTAATTTTCAAGTCATTGACCTATATTTTCCTCTACTTTGTGATATAGTTGCATAACATTTGGTATCAGAACATTGGATTCTAGGGTTTCACTATAACTTCAAAGAGGTCATCTTGGTATTTTCACTATAATTTTTCTTTTACAAGGCTTAAGAAGCTGAAATTTCGACCGCGTGGAGCCACAATCTTGATGAACTTCGTGTAAAACTTTTAGATCTTATTTTGCTATAGTTTCTGAGATATGGTCCAAAGAAGTTAGAGTTTTTACAAGCTCCAGAATTCAATCTCAAACAAATGACCTAGGGAAAATTGTCATAACTTTCTCTCCAAGGATTAGATTTGAATTTTGTAAAAAGTGACTGAAAGTGCACGAAATGTAGTTTTTTATGTATCCTTTTCATGACCAAAGGTCAAAATAGGGACACATGGAAATTCGTACAAGTTTTCTCTACTAAACCAATCTATAATCAAGTCATCGTGGGATATTGGGCATAATTGTTCCTTGAAAAGTCCAATCTTGGTCTGACTGGCTGTGTTGGAAAGAAGACTCAGAGAGTTACGACATGACAAAATTTCATACCTTGGAGATCTGAAAGTATAGAGATACAACAATTTCAACATCGAGCTCGTAAAAAGTAATAAAAAGGTGTGTATTTTTAGAAAAAATTACGTAACTTTTGTTTGAAAAGTCAGTTTGAAGTGAGCCAAGGGGAATATTGAAGCATAGATATCATTGTTTCATTTTGAAATGTCTCGAAACGAAAAAATGGACTCACCTAGTAAGCAACCAAAAATCTCTACTATGACGCACAAAGAAGAGGAAGAAATGCAACATGATATATCAAAATTACGAGACCAGGTGCAACAAATTTCTCTCTCGCAAAGAGTAACAAAAAATGAATTGGAAGCAATGATCAATGTTAATATTTATGGTTTAGAAATAAAAATAAAAAGGGACATGGGAGGTTTAAATGATGGTTTAAAAGCATACATGGGAGTTTTTAAAGTATACATGGATGTAATGAATGTCAAGTTGGAGGGCTTTACAAAGTTGTTGCAAGAACGACTTCTCGGTGGTGACCAGGTAATCCATGAAAATCATAATGAGGACAAAAGGAATATGAATTATGATTTTAGAGACTCCAATGTTGGCTTTAAGACCCACCACATTCCAAATATCGATATGAGGAAGTTTGATGGCAAGGATCCAATAACATGGATACTACACATGAAGCATTATTTTGATCTCCATGATGCACAACACACATAAAAAGTATGCATTTCATATTTATATTTAGAACCCAATCAGTTTGTATAGTATCATTGACCTTTTTCTCGTAAAGCACTTGTCACTTGGTAATTTTTTATGGAGGAAATAATAACACAATATAAGGATACAAATAGCACCACGTTCTTCATCAAATTGATAAATCTTAAACAAAAGGGTTTAGTGGAACAGCACATTTAGGAGTTCCAAAAATTGAATATCAGGGTAACTGATATTCCAAAGGTGCATAGGATTGATGTCTTTATAGGTACTTTAAAGGATAACATCCAACATGAGGTTCGCCTTTTGGAAGTTGATTCATTGGAGAGGGCATTCAAGGTGGCAAGAAAAGTTGAAAGAAAAATTGTGGAGAAGGAATTATACCACTCACAACTATAAAGATGGAAGTGTTGTTGCTCCTAGCCTTCCACAACCTACAAGGTTGACACCACAAAAATTGGAGGAAAAAATAGAAAAAGGGCTTTGTTATAGTTGTGATAGAGAATACACTAAAGGTCATAAGTGTGCTGAGAAGAAATTATTTTACATAGATTGTGAAGAGGAGGAAGAAAAGGAAAAAGAAACATCAAAAGAGGAGGATATACACCAAGAACCAACCCTAGAGAAAGAAGAAATGAATCTGACCATGTCTGGTAATGCATTGGCAGTAATTCCCACTCCTCACACTCTCAAGATAAAATGATATATCAATAAGAAAAAGGTAATAGTGTTGTCTGATTCGATTAGTACCCATAATTTTATTCGTTGTAAGATAGCCAAGGAATTGAATTGCTTTCTCTATCCAACACCAAAGTTTCACGTGATGGTTTCAAATGGAGGAACTATAAATTGCTCCAGAAAGTGCCATAATATCAAGCTAACCATAGGGGAATATGTATTGAATAGTCCAATGGTTTCCATTCCAATGGGTGCTGCTGATGTTTTACCAGGAGTTCAATAGTTATAATCTTTGGGGACAATAGCTTTTAATTTTCAAGAAATTTTCTTGAAATGAATTTAGGAAGGAAAGGAGTTTGAATTAAGGGTTATCGCAGGGAAACCAAGAAAGATAATCATCACTAATGGCATGCCAAAGTTTATGAAAAAATAAAACCGAGGTGTAATTGCATAATTATGCACAATAGAGTTTCAAACATCGAAATCACGTATTTCTCCAGATCTCCAAAAAATCTTGGACAATCATTCCAAGGTATTTGAGAGTCCCAAAGGCCACCCACCTATCCCTGATCATGATCATGTTATTCACTTGATTCTAGGAATTTTTCCTCCAAACATCAGGCCTTACAGATATCCCTATGCCCAAAAGAGTGAAATTGAACATATGGTTGTAGATATGCTAGAGGCTGGTATAATTCAACCTAGTCAAAGTTCTTTCTCTGCTCCAGTAGTAGAAATATGGATCATGGCATATGTGTCCATATTATATGGATCTCAACAATCTCACTATTAAAGATAAATTTTCCATTCATGTCATTGATGAATTGTTGGATGAATTACATGGAGCAATTTACTTCACCAAGATGGATCTTTGTTTAGGAGATCATCAAATTAGAATGAAGACTAGAAACATTTCGAAAAAAAACATTCAAAACTCATGAAGGTCATTATGAATTTTTATTCATGCCTTTTGGCCTTACTAATGCACCTTCCACATTTCAAGGTTTGATGAATTACATTTTCTAACCCTTTCGTAGAAAATTTGTGTCAGTATTTTTTAATGATATACTAATCTACAACAAGTCTTGGAAGGATTATCTTCAACATTTTGACTGGGTGCTCAAACTATTGGAGGAGAAATAATTATATGCAAAAGCCTCCAAATGTTTCTTTGGAGTACAGGAGGTGGAATATTTGGGTCGTATTTTATCTCATGAGGGTATTAAGGAAGACCCTAAGAAAATTAAATCCATTAAGGAATGGAAAATACACACAATCATAAAGAATCTTCAAGGATTTCTAGGGTTGACACGGTATTATCACAAGTTTGTTAAGAATTATGGGAGAATAACAACACCTTTAATAACATTAATGAAGAAATATGCATTTTCTTGGATAAAGAAGCAACTAAGGCCTTTGAACATCTTAAAGAGGCAATGTGCCAAGCACCGGTCTTAGCTACGCCAGACTTCACAAAAACATTTATTATAAAATGTGATGCCTCACGAAATGGAATTGGTGTTGTTTTAATGAAAGAATAAAAACTAATTTCTTTTTAAATTCATCCAATCAAGGGAAAGTATTTACACAAACCTATCTATGAGAAGGAAATTTTGGAAATACTACATGCACTAAAGCATAAACACACACAAAAGAAAATAATTTGATCCCCTCACAAAACTAGGATATTTATCTCAAGAATATTATGACTCTCCAAACACCATGGAAAACATGTTAAACACTCCTATAGAGGAGGATATATTTTCTTCGGAAGATGTGCATTTTAGTATTAAGAAACTCGAGAATAGGAAAGAAAGGGATATTGAACGCTATCAAGCTGAAGTTTTCAAAATGGGAAAGTCTATCCTCATCCCTCATATCCCAAGCTTCTCAATCTAGAAGTAAATCATGGCTTCACTAAACCTTGGACGTAAAGCCTTATTGTGTCTATCTTTAAAAGTGGGGATAAAAATGTTCCCTCTAACTATAGGACCATTATGATTAGCCACACTTTAGCCAAACTATATGGGCTCATTTTGGAAAAGAAGATTAGCCTCTGGCTTGAAGTCCATGGTAAAATAGCTAAAGGCCAAGATGGAATTTAGAGACATCACTCTACCATTGACCATCTTGTTACTCTTAGGATCATCATCGAGGAATGTCGCAATAGTAAAACCAATCCCTTATGTTGTTTCGTTGACTTTAGAAAAGCTTTCGAAACAGTCCCTCAGGATAAGCTATGCCATAGGCTCGAAGGGATGTCGATTCCTCTTGCGTTAAGAGCTTTTGTAATTCATCTATACAAGAAATTTGTCGCCAAGATTAAGACTACCAAGGGCTGGTATAAAGAAATTAAATGCAATATCAATGTTAATCAAGGGTTCCCCCTTTCCCCAATCCTTTTGGCATTTACATCGATAATCTATAGGAGTGTTTCAAAGCTGTTGGATGTGATCCTCCCAAGATCACTAATATAGTCATTAATCTTATCCTTTATTCTAAGAATATCTTTCTTCTCGCCATAAGCCATGATGATATTGATAAGCAACTTAAAATCCTCCATGATTACTGCTCCAGGATGGGTAAGACTGTTAATGCTTACAAGACTAAATTGATGATAATTAAATCCAAAAAGATCAATAAAAATAATTTCATTTATGATAACAATTACTTGGAGAAGTTTCCTTCATATAAATATTTAGGTATTGACATTCATCATTAACTCAACTGGAATTATGACATTGAGAAAAGGATTATTGGAGGTTAGAAAGCTTATTACGATCTAGAAACAATCTGTAAGTTGGTTGATCTCTAGGTTTGGAATAAAAGTAAGTTCTTCTTTGCAACTCTCATCAACCCTTTTATTTTATGTATTTGTGAGTTATGAGATTGCATCATATTTAGAAAATTGTGAAAGAAGATCAAGTTGATCCAAAAGAAATTTCTAACCTACAACCTTAACATTAAAGGAAACACTCCATATCCTGTCCTCTTGCTTGAAGTTAGCCTTTTGCCCATTGAAATCATGGCTATGTTGAGGTATCTGATGCATAAGAAGAAGCTTTACAGCATGGAAGCCAAGATGTTCCCTAAAATCACTTCTAACTCTAGCCAAAATCATCACCTCCAGCTCAAGTGGAGATGGCACAAGGATGCCCAGTCTTGGCTTGTCTGTTGGGGGATAGAGGAGTAGATCATCTTGGAGAAGAAGGACAAGATTAAAAATACTATTACTTCCAAATTTAAAGAAATTTTGTGGGATGATAAGGATTTAGAAGGGAAAAGGAAGCTAGAGTATTGTAAGGAGGTGATCAACCACACTCTTGCTGAATTGAAAATTTCTGAATGACATGAAATGGGCTTACCATATTGCATGAGGACTACGACCATGGCATAGTTGCTTGCAACTACACGAGTTGAATCAATATTTTATTTCAAGACATTGAATGCCTTTTGTTGCTTGCCTCCCCACTGGAAGACCTTTTCCACACTAGTCAATTCATGCAAATGAGTTTGTTTTGTTTTGAATGTTGTCTTCCATGTGTCTCCTTCAACAATTACACTTTGATGATAGCCATTCCTTAAGTTCCACTTAGTGACATGCTTTCCATTCTTCTTTGGCACCAAAACAATAGGTGAACCATATGGCAAAGGAGATGGTCAGATGATCCATTTGTTCAACAAGGCTTGGCATTTCTTTTGTATTTCTACATTTTCCATTATTGACATCCTATACATGCCAATGTTAGAAAGATGAAAATATTGCTGCAATGGTATTTCATGTTGGATTATGCTCTTGGGAGGCAATCCCTTTGGTTTCTGAAACATCTTATCATATTGGTTAACTACATCAACACAATTAGATTTCAATTTTGTATCACAACCTTCAAAAACTTCATAATCAACGTCATTCTTTCGTTTGATCATAAGAAACACTAAATTCTTGTTCGAATTCACGAGTCTTTTCATTTTCCTACATTAACTAATGAAAGATTTAGTTTCTTGCGATGATCTCCCACAATATACTCCACACCATCTTTGAAAAAGTGGTACTTGTTTTTATGGTGATAGAAGACTTCTTTTCTATCATAGAGGTAAGGACTACCCAAAACAATTTTTGAAATATCAAGCAGTACAACTGTTGAAAATAGCAACAAGAAATGCTAAAAATAGAATTGCTAAAAATAACACTGCTATAAATAGCAATTCAGCCAGCGTTGATCTTAGAAACAATGGATGGAAAAATAGAAGTTTTAAAAATAGCATTCTATAAATAGCATTTTGGGATACCTTCCTATTTTAGTCAGTCCTTAAACTAAAATAGTGAAGTAAAATTCAAATTTGATCTTAGCAGCAATTTGTAAATTAATTAATTAATTCATCTTGAGTTAATTAGTTAAGGAAAATCAAACTTGAAGTCTATGTGAGGAGATGCAACAGTTTCTCCATTAATTGAGGAATTTATCCATCAGTTAAAGAGATAAGGATGAGTTGTAATATTGAGTTGTAATTAGTTGACTTAGTTAACTGAGTCAAGTCCAGTTAGATTAATTCAAACAGTTTGTTGAATTAATATAACTTCAGTTAGTTAATGCTTGCATGCATGTAACTACTGCACTTCAGATAACTGAGTATTCTCTCATAAATAAGTCATGCATGTCAGTTCAGACAGAGACCCAGTTGAGATCAGATGGAGGGGCAGTGTACTATCAATTGCTAGAATATTCCATTGTGAATATTCCTTGCATGCAGAAGGAATTCTTTCCTTGAGGATTGCGCAGTTACTTCTTCAGGTTTAGTGAGTGTGATGAGGCCAATACACACATGTGGCTTCACTGGACCCCAATAAAAACTACACAAGGAAATAGGAGGCTTGGAGTGATTGAGGAGGACATATACTATGTCTATTCAGTTTGTGAGTTGTATTGTTTAATTGCAGAGAGAGAAGGATAGCTTGAGAGCTGATTCTTTTTGTAACTTGAATAAGATTTCCACTTGTATGATAATACAGAGTTGGGCTTTTAGGCTGAGGCTTTGCCCGGGTTATTTCTTTTGTGTTATGTGTGATTGATTTCTCATTCTCAGTTATATGTGTTCTCTTGATCTTGTTCAATTTTATTAAGCTTCCGCAACGTGTTGTAGAAGTAGATCTTGTATTGTGTTTTAGTATATTGCATAATCTGTTCATCTACAATGGGAGTTTCTACATGGTATCGGAGCAAAGGTGATCAAGACGAAGAACAATATACAAGAAGGAGAAGTTCGAAGTTTGGTTCCTGAAGATAGAAATCGAGTTCTTATCATATCTCAATTTCACCTATGGCGTTCAGTGGTTTAAGGCTCGAGTATGCCCTTGATGGTAGCTTGAATTATATAACTTGGAAGGATCACATGGAGGTAGTGTTAGAGGATAACAGTCTAAAGGACTTCATTGATCAAGAAGTCCCCAAGCCGACTGATGCTACTCAACTGGCGGAATGGAAGAAATGTGTGGCTAGAGCAAGGAGAATCCTCTTGGAGGGAGTTCAAGACCACATTGTCTCGAGCCTCCATGGGAAGGAGACTCCATTTTTGATGTGGAAAACATTAAAAGATTTATATCAAAACAACAAAAATCATAGGAAGCTGGCGCTGAAAGACAAGCTTCATAAGATCAAGTGTGAAAAGGGCGACACGATCTCTACATATCTGAACAATCTCACCACCTACAGGGATGAGCTTGGAAGTGTAGGGATCACGACCGCTGATGATGACATGGTGACTCTTGCACTCCTCATTCTTCCTAAGAGCTAGCATAGCTACCAAGACTCGGTTAATGGAAGAGAAAAACTGCCAAATTGGGAATGACTTTGGTCGGATCTGATGCAGGAGGAAATAAGAAGAAGCACCAGAGATGGATCCTCATCGAAGCAAGATGATGAGGAGCCTTCGCGAGTAAGGCGAGGAAAGGGAAAGGGAAGGCATCCCATTCCAAATCCGATTCTTCCCATGGTGGGAAGAAGATTGACAAATCGAAAGTGCGATGCTTTCATCGTCATGAAGTGGGACACTATGCTACAAATTGTCCATAGAAGAAATCCAAGAAGGGTTCCTCAAAGGGATCTGATGGTGAGGCACTAGCCTCACAATTTGAGCTGGATTTCTCGCTTATCACATGCATGGTTTCATCCATGGTGGGATGTGTGTGGTACCTGGATAATGGAGCTTCATTCCACATGTCAGGTGACAAGAATCTTTTCAGTACCTTGCAGGATAAGGATCTCCAGATGCGGATCAAGATGGGCGATGATGGAAAGTACCGTGTTTTAGGCGAAGGTACGACTATGTTTCAGAGGGAGCATGGAGCTCCCCTCACCCTGAATGATATAAATGTACTAGGTCTGAAGAAGAATCTTGTGTCTGTCACTATGCTAGAAGATAAAGGCTATGATGTAGTCTTTAGTAAAGGAAAGTTATTCCTGAGGCATATCGGTACTAGACAGACAAAGCGAATAGGTATTCAAGTCAAGAATCTCTACAAGCTGGAGGTAGACGACTATGATGCTTTGAGTTCCAAAGCTGAGATGGTGCAGAGCCAAGATGTTGGCGATCTATGCCATAGAAGACTGGGCCACTTGCACCATGGAGCCCTGAAGATCATGCAACAGATTTCTACTGGATTACCCAAGGGAAAACTTGAGCAAACAAGTACATGCAAAGGTTGTACCTTGGGTAAGTATGCAAAATATTCCTTTCCGGATCAAGACAGTAGAGCTGGAGCAATCCTAGAGCGAGTTCACTCAGATGTTTATGGACCTTTCTCTACAGCCTCCACTGCTAAACAAAGGAACTATGTTATTTTTATTGATGATTTTTCTCGTAGATGCTAGATCTACTTTATGCAAAAGAAGGATCAAACCTTCTTGAGGTTTTGTGAGTTTAAAGCTTTGGCAGAGAAAGAATCTGGAAAGAAAATAAAAGCCTTGCGTAGCGACAATGGTGGAGAGTATGTCTCCCAATAGTTTAAAGAATTTTGCGCTGCAGAAGGAATTAAACGGGAATTGATGGCACCCCATAACCCATAGCAGAATGAGGTGGCTGAAAGGAAGAACAGATCGATTGTGGGAGCAGCTTGAGCGATGTTGCATGACCAAAGCATACCACTGCATTTGTGGTATGAGGCATGCAATACAGCATTATACTTGCAGAACAGAAGCCCACACCATATACTAGGAATGAAGACACCTATGGAGGCCTATCTCGGGAAGCAACTTGATGTAAGTCACTTTTGAATCTTTGGATCATTAGTTTATTGTCATGTGACCAAAGATGCCAGGAAGAAGCTAGACCTAACAGCTGAGTTGGGAATACTTGTGGGGTACACGGATACACCCCGCAACTATCGGGTGTACCTGCCTTCCACTCAGAGGACTGTGGTACACAGGGATCTGAAGTTCGACAAGCAGAAAGCCATGTGCTTATCACTTGAGAGGGAGCTCGAGTTGTATGCAGATGACGAACTTTCAGTTCCTAAGAATGAGGAGCCTCAGATTGATGCGGAGTAGCCACATGCAGAGGATCTGGGAGTGGAGACATCCACTCATGCTGATACTTCCAGAGATGGGCAGAAACACTCAAGGGAAGCTGACAGGTTGATGTTGGATGCGTGGGAGAATGTCGGACAACCATATTCTCAGTGTAGACAGAGGAGGTCACCCGAGCGGTACATTGGGTACATGGCCCTGGTTGGGGAGTGTGTACATACTGAACCTTCTTCATTCGAGGAGGCAATGCAACAACCAGTCTAGGTTGATGCAATGGTAGAGAAGTACGACTCTATCATTCGGAACAGTGTGTGGGATGTTGTCCCAAGGCCTAGGGCAAGTCAGTGGTGAGTTCTAGATGGCTTTATAAGGTAAAGCAGGCAGCCGATGGCAGTGTTGAGAAACATAAGGCAAGGTTTGTTGCCCAGGGTTTCTCACAGGTCGAGGGGATCAACTACGATGATACTTTTGCTCCCGTAGCAAGGTACTCATCGATTAGATCGATATTGGCACTATTAGCTCAGATGGGGTGGAATATCCACTAGATGGATGTGAAGACTATTAGAGCCTAGATTTACCTTAGGCTGAAAAGGTAAGATTCTAGGTCCACATCAAACCATGCTTAGCCTCGTAGCTAGCCCTATGAGGACAGGAGAGGGCTCTCTCTGGGTCAATCTCAGCAAAAGATAATCAGAGGGGGCTTGAGATGACTGATTTAACAACTAATCTTAGGCTAGGTATGAAGTGCAAGGTTTTGATTTGATTTTTTGGAAGTTTTTGTTGGAAAAAGGGAAAGACAAATTTGGGTCTGGGGATGAGGCCAAATTTGTGCAGAGTTCTAGTTAGGGCAAGGTAGGCAGTAGTTTTGATGCTTTAGATTAAATGAATGGATATAAAATACCGCTGAGGAGCTGAAGAGGGCAAGAGGTTACAAGAATCCTCTCCAAACAAATGAAAATATGTAAAACTAAACAAAGTTTAAGGAAGATCACAACAAACTCATGAATTCTACCTCTGTCACTCATCTGTTTAATTTCATAAGCAAAGAGAAGGGAAATGGCATACATGAAACATCAATGAACTTACAATTGCATGAAGAAAAACACCATCAAAACACAAAGCCACAAGGATCCCAACAAGTGCTACAAAACCCTGGTCTTTCCTTTGCCAAAAATGCAGAAATGGAATGTACAATGGAGTGCCCAGCAATCCCAAGTATCCAACCATGAAAATGACTTAGAAATTACATAATATAGACAAGCCAAACCCATTCCCTTGCCTCTAGGGGTTGAGCTCATCAATCTAGGAGTTGTTTCAACCATATCTAAACAAGGAACTGAAAAATAGGCAATGAAACTACTTGCCTCTATATGCTAGGAAACTGATTCATTCATTTAATTTTCACTTTTTAGTGAATGAATCCTCCAGAACAAGTAAAAATGTGCCAATATTACATCATGGTCATCAAATTGCATCACGAAAGATCAAGAGTAACATTAAAAAGTAAAACTGGTCAAAACTAGGCGAATTTCTAAGCTGAAGAGTGAAAATGACGCCAAATTTCTCTATGCGTCGCGCCCAAATTCTCTATGCATCGCACCACTTTGGAGCTGATTTTTAGGCACTTCCCGAAGTCCAAATTGAGCCCAAGATAGCTCGTTGGAAAGCCCTACATGTCTACTTTGGAATTTCTGGATTTGGTGTCCATTTGCCCCTCCAAATGTCCAATCTTCCAAGACTGATTCCTGTGTGTAAAAATAGGGGCAGTGAGGTCATTTTTTGTGTGTTTTTTGACCTTTTGAGGGCTCAAAACCTGCCCAAATTTCTTGGCCATAGGTAGAAAAACATAATTTATCATGACAAATCCAGAAATGCAAAGTTTTTTGGATTTGGAGCTCTCTAGCGAAAGTGAGCGCCACGTGGCGCGGTGCATTGGGTAGAAAAACCTATTTTTTCTCAAAAATTTCTAGTTCTGCACTTTCTCTGAGTATTGCCTATGTTCCCGCACCCATTGTTCATGTACCCAGCGGACCTGACCGCGCTTTCTCTGTGGTAAAGGTGCGAACCACTAAGTGCGTCGTCCCTTTTTGAATATGACTTTTGGAGGCCTTCTTGGTGTCCAAATTGGGCGCAACATAGCTCGTTGGAAAGGTACTTGAGTCTAATTTCCAACCCAACTTGAATTTTTCAATTTGGAGTTCATTTTCCCTGTCAAAAATCAAATCTCCCAAGACTAGTCAAAATGTTCCGAATGAGGCTGCCTCAAGGCAGAGTGCTATTGCAATCAACTTTTGAAGGTCTTCCTCAATTCCAAATTGAGCTCATGATAGCTCATTGGAAATATATTTGCGTCTAGTTATCATTTGACTCATCAAGCAAGTCATTTGGCCAACCAAGCTAGGAGAAATCTTGATTTTCCCAAGGTCACTTTAGAGGTGCATTCAATTCTCTGAGGCAATGGTATTTTTGACATTTCTCTAAAACCATGACACCTGTGTAAAAAGTGAAGGAGGTTTTTATTCCTTGGCCTGTTGTGGAAAAGAAAACTCTCTCATTTTTCCCAAATTCATCTTTTATTTCTTAGAAACATCATTGGAGTAAAACCTATCCCGATGTGTGGAACAAGGGATTTGTCGAAATGAAGCAAAATGAAGGGGATAAGGCGCTTCTAAATTCTTGAGAAAATTTTGGGAAGTAGGGAGGGATGTTAGGAAATAGGGGAAAGTGGAATTTAAAATATTGAGTGAGGGGAAGGGGTCCAAAAGGGAAAAACAGAGGCCTAGCCTAGAAAATTGTCATGTTGTAGCAAGAAACTAGGGTTTGTGGAAAAATGAGGAATTTGGGGGATCTGAGTGATGGCAAGTGTTTAATAAGGTACATTGAGGATAGGGGAAGGTGTATGAACATCCGGATACAAGTTTTGCTAATGATTTGATCATCCAAGAGAAATTACCTTCAAAACCCTAAGAGAGGGAAATGAACTTTACCTAGGCGCAACTGAAGCATGAACAAGGTGTAAAATGACCCATTGGAACCTGATATGATGATGACAACCCTCCAAATGATGGCACACTCATATGAATGGTGACATGGACTGACATTTGGACAATTTTGAAAGGAGTAAAAGCAAATCCTAGACCTAATGCCTAGTGACCAAATTTTTCTTGAAGACTCACTGAAATGACAAAATTTGACCTTGACACCTTAAAATCGATTTGTAAGAGCATGTTTGATCACTGGAGGAAGGCTGCAAAGACTGAAACTAACAAAGACAACATTCCTCAATGGAAAGATTGAGGAGGATGTGTACATTGAGAAACTAGAGGGTTTTGAGACCTTCGATCGTGAGTCACATGTGTGCCGACTCAAGAGGGCTCTGTATGGGCTGAAGCAAGCACCCCATGCTTGGTACACCAGGATCAACAACTATTTCACTAGTATGGGCTTCACCAAGAGTGAATCAGATGCGAACCTTTACCACATCATGGTAGAAGGTAAACAATTGATCATTGTTCTTTATGTCGATGATCTGATTTTGACAGGTGATGATTAGCTGATACAGTCTTGCAAGGAGGACCTTACAAGAGAGTTTGAGATGAAGGACATGGGCCTTATGCACTACTTTCTAGGCATGGAGGTGTGGCAGAAATATGGGGAAGTATTTGTGTCTCAAGGCAAGTATTCCAATGAGATACTTAGGTGCATTCACATGGAGAAGTGCAAGCCCATGCAGACTCCTCTAACTGGGAACTGGAGGAAGGAGGATGCTACTTCAGGTGAGGTAGTAGCTGCTACTATTTATCGGTAGCTAGTGGGTTCACTTATGTATCTGGTGAACACATGACCCGACTTATGCTTTGTAGTGAACCAGCTGAGTCAAGCTATGGTTCAACCTACCAAGCTGTATTGGAAGGCAGCAAAGCATGTACTGAGATACCTCAGAGTCACATCTCAGTTCAGATTGTGGTACAGATGGATAGAGGGAGTGAAGCTTCAGGGCTTCACAGATGTGGATTTGGTAGGGAGTCCATCAGACCAGAAGATCACTTCTGGAGGAATCTTCAAACTTGGTTCAACTATAGTTTCCTGGTACAGCAGGAAACAGAGATCAGATGCACTTAGCTCAGCAGAGGCTGAATACATGGCTGCTAGTTAGGCTACATGTGAGGCGATCTGGATGTAGAAGATTCTAGTGGGATTGTTTGGTCAGATGATGGATCCATCAGTGATCTACTGCGATAACTAGAGTTGTATCAAACTCTCAGAGAATCTAGTTTTTCATGATAGTTCCAAGCACATAGATATCCTATATCACCATCTTCGAGACTATGTGGTCAAGAGGATCATGTTGTTGCTGTATGTTTCAACCGGGGAACAGGATGCAAATATTTTGACTAAGGCATTCTCAAAATTCAATTTTGATTTCCACAAAGATAGGATTGGGGTTACTGATACTCCCTATCTTGTTGAGAGGGAGTGTTGAAAATAGCAACAAGAAATTCTAAAAATAGAATTGCTAAGAATAGCACTTCTATAAATAGCAGTTCAGCTAGTGTTGATCTTAGCAACAATGGATGGAAAAATAGAAGTGCTAAAAATAGCATTATATAAATAGCATTTCGGGGTACCTTCCTATTTTATTCAGTCCCTAAACTAAAATAGTGAAGTAAAATTCGAATTTGATCTTAGCAACAGTTTATAAATTAATTAATTAATTCATCTTGAGTTAATTAGTTAAGGAAAATCAAACTTGAAGTCTATGTGGGGACATGCAATAGTTTCTCCATTAATTGAGGAATTTATCCATCAGTTAAAGAGATAAGGATGAGTTGTAATTAGTTGAATTAGCTAACTGAGTCAAGTCCAGTTAGATTAATTCAAACAGTTTGTTGAATTAATGTAAGTTTAGTTAGTTAATGCTTGCATGCAAGTAACTACTACACTTCAGATAACTGAGTATTCTCTCATAAATAACTCATGCATGTCAGTTCAGACAGAGAACCAGTTGAGATCAGATGGAGGGGCAATGTACTATCAGTTGCTAGAATATTCCATTGTGAATATTCCTGATCCAGATTTAAACAGGAACACAACAAATTACAGAGATAACCATATACACAAAGATGCAGCGGAAATAATACTTCATTTCATTAATGGAAAATACTGAAGTATGCTTACAACCAGAATGGAAATAAACCAGCTAGGGCGATGGTAGCTTATCTATGAGAAGAGATGTGATGGCTACATGCCTCTGAACTGTCTTACAATGAGGCTCGAAGGCCTATTTATTGTTGAGAAACAGTGGAAAAACCCTTAACATTCCAAAACCTAACCCTAGAAGATGAAACACCAAACTATGGGCCCCGTTTGGGGTAAGTTGGTACATCAACTTCCCGGGGTCGTAACTTTGGCATACGATCTCCGTTTGACGCATACAATAGCTCGTTAGAAAGATCTATCCGAGCACTATCATTGTTGGAACAAGCAACATTGGTCCATGGACCATGGACCAATGTTGCCCTCGGATTCCCCAAAAAACGTCGTTTAGGGCCTCAAAACGGCTCCGAAAGTTCACGACCCGAAAAACTGCTAAAAATAGTAAGTTGTGCTACAATTAAGGAAACTGAAAATGCTGAGAAGAACAATGGTGGGGGTCCAGGTGGACTTGGCAGGTGGCCACCAATATCCACCTGGATCATTCCTCCCCCCTTAGGAAGCAATGGTCCCCACTGCGTTGAGCTCCTCTATGAGATGAGTAAACTTTTGCTGAACTTGTTCCCTGGTGAGCCACTTGCCCTGCTGAAGGAGTTGGTCTGCTTTGACAACTCGATACAGTTGGATATTCTGTTGGCGAGTGTTCTTGATCTTTGTGTCCATGATCCGATCAGTTACAGCTTGTTCCATGCAATTTGGATTTAATTATGTGGGTTTGAGCTGTTCTGCAATGTCGGATGTGTCTAGCAATGGTGGAAAGTATGGCCGAAGGCGGTCCACATTGAACACTGGGTGCAGGCCAAGGAATGGGGGAATGCTAAGCTCAAATGCATTGTCTCCCATAGCCTTAGTAATGGTGTAAGGACCATATCAGAGTGGTCTCAATTTCCGATACGCTCCAGTAAGGCGTTCCTTTTGCAAATGCAACCAGACTTTGTCGCCCACCTGAAACTTGTGTGGCACTCGATGTTGATCATGTCGCTGCTTGTACTTGGCATTTGATTTCTCAAGAATGTCATGGACCTGCTGGCGAATGTGTTGGATGCGCTCAATGAAGCTGGTGGCCTTATCTGTTTCGGACTGGACATGAGCTGAATTTATGTGAGTAGTTGCAAGTGGCATGGCCACATCAATGGGGCATAATGGTTGGAATCCCAAACCCACCTGAAAAGCGCTATGGCCAGTGGAGCTGTGAAGAGCTCGGTTGTAGCTGTGCTGAACATAGGGGAGGCTCTCGTCCCATGTGCGTGGATGATTTGAGTTATACATGCGCAGAATGTGCACAATCATCCTATTGACAACCTCTGTCTAGCCATCAGTTTGAGGATGGAAGGTTGTGGACTTCGTGAGTTTGGTGTCTAGCATTGACCAGAGACTGGACCAAAATGTGCTGAGAAACCGACTGTCTCGATCGGAGATGATAGACTGTGGGATCCCAAAGTACACCCACACTCGTTCAAAGAAGAGTTTAGCAGTGGCTTCTGTTGTGATATTCTTCTTGAAGGCCACCATAATGGCCATCTTCGAGAACCTGTCGACGACCACAAAAGCACAGTCATTTCCATGCTTAGTGGAAGGAAGGCCTGACATGTAATCCATGGAGATGGATTCCCAAGGTCGACTAGGGGTAGGAAACGGGGTATAGAGTCCGTGCTTCTTAATGGTCGGTTTGGCAATGGCACAGGTAGTACATGATCTGATGTACTTCCCAACATCCTGTCAAAGATTCGGCCAATAGAAATAATTTTGCAGAACTGCCACTGTTTTCTCGACCCCGAAATGCCCCGCAGCCCGACTGTAGTGGGCTTCCCAAATCATCTTGGCATGCTCGCTTGAAGGAACACAAAGGTGACTGAGGTGGCATAATAGGGCATCCTGGAGGTGAAAATATGGAACATGCCGACCCTCCAAGAGTGTCTGGTATGTGTGGCTGAATTTTGGGTCGCTTTTGTAGAGAAGTGGCCAATCAGAAGTCTCGTGCCAACAAGAGTTGAGCACAGTGGTTAACGCCATGATCGGTGGTCGACTGAGGCAATCTGAAACATTATTGGTGCTGCCCTTCTTATACTTGATATTCAAGTGGAACTGTTGCAGGTATGTAGACCACTTCTGATGGCGATCATTCTGCAATTTCCCTTGGGTCTGTATGAACTGCAGGGGTCAGTTGTCTGTGTGGATGACCGTTTCCTTCCCCAAAATGTAATGCTTCCATTGTCGGCAGGCCTGCACAATGGAATACATCTCTTTATCATAAGTGGGGTACTTCCGGACTGTGTCTGAAAGTGTTTCACTGTGATATGCCACTGGATGTCCATGCTGAGTAAGGATTGCCCCAATAGCATAGTCAGAGGCATCTGTCTCGACCTCAAATGGTTGTTGTAAATCTGGTAACACGAGCACTGGTGCCGCGCAGAGGCGATCCTTCAACTCCATGAATGCCTTCTGTTGAGATTCAGACCAAAAGAATTTTGCTTTCGCCCCTCCCTTGGTGACTTGACTCAAGGGCCAAGAAATATGAGAAAACCCCAACACAAATCTGCGGTAGAAGTTGGCCAGACCTAGAAAGCTGCGGAGCTCTGTTAGAGTGGTTGGAGAGGGCCAATCCCAAATGACTTGGATCTTGGCTAGATCGACATGCACCCCCTGTTCATCAATGATGTATCCCAGATACTGAACCTGGGTCATGCCAAAAGTGCATTTCTCCAAATTGGCACATAGCTTGTGTTGCCGCAGTGTTTGGAGAACCTGTCGGATGTGGTGGAGGTGCTCTTCCCAACTCTGGTTGAAGATCAGAATGTCATCCAAGTATACTACTACAAAGGAGTTGGTGAATGGCCGCAAGATGTCATCCATTAGCCTCATGAAGGTTGCAGGAGCATTCGTCAATCCGAAAGGCATAACCAACCATTCGAAGAGGCCCTCCTTGGATTTGAAGGTAGTCTTCCACACATCAGAGGGTTCGATTGGTACCTGGTGATATCCTGACTTCAAATTGATCTTGCTGAAATATTTCGCCCCCTTTAGTTGGTCTAGGAGGTCATCAATCCGCGGGATTGGGTACCTATTACGGACAGTGATCTTGTTCAGCGCCCGATAGTCAATACAGAGTCTCCACGTCCCATCCTTCTTCTGTACCAACACGATCGGGCTCCCATAGGGCGATGAACTCGAACGGATGTGACCTTTCTGCAGGAGCTCCTGAATATGCCTCTTGATTTCATCGTTCTCCAGAACGGAGCGCCGATAAATTGGTCCATTGGGTAGCGGCGCACCTGGGGTCAGATCGATGGAGTGCTTGACTTGACAGTGCAGAGGAACCCCTGTCGGGGAGGTGAAGATGTCCTCGTACTCCTCCATAACCTTGTCCATCTGTAGTTGTCGTGCAAAGGGACCCCGTCTGGAGGCCGCGGCCACTGTCTTCTTCTTTCCTTGAGGGTGTATCATCAGGAAGACAAATTTCCTAGTTTTGGAAATGATCTTACTGCATTGTTTTGTAGTAATCAAAGAGATGGCGATAGGCGGTGCTACCTCTGGTATCATGTACAACTTATTTCCCAATGTAATAATAACAGCACGGGGCCTTGATTCATACACAACATGTCGCTTCCACAAGTATGGTTGTCCTAGTAATACATCACAAACTTCAAGGGGAGCAATGTCACACAATACCTCATCCGTGAAGGGCTTGATGTTGTATGGAAGGCGACACTGCTGGCTCACGCAAAGATCTCGTCCTTGGTGAAGCCACCCAATGGTGTATGGTTGTGGATGTGCTGTGGTCGGTAAGCCCAACCGCTTCACGACCTCTGCCGAAATGAGGTTATTTTGACTCCCACTATCAACAATGAACTGTATCGGGGAGCCCTTTACCCACATCTGGGAGTGGAAGAGACGCTCCTCCTCCTCTGGATCTTCGGGTTCATTTTTCTGGATCTTTGCAGTAGCAACAGTGGCGCTAGGATCCGCATCAATGATCTGCTTCCCTTTTTCATTCCCCTTATCAGGTTCTGACTCAGAGTCGGAACATGCATCTGATTCTGAAACCTTTAGCTCAGCCACCAGTGACTGCTTGGCCCAACACTCACTTGTGTTGTGAGTGGAGCTCTTATGGAACTCGCACCATTTTCTAGTGTCCTTTCTCGGCTTCGCGGTGCTGTTCTTTGCTTGCAGCTTCGGCTGGTTGTCTTGGGCTGTCCCGCCTTGGCTTTGTCCTTTGTTCTGTGGTTTAGGGGCACCTTTCCCCTGCTTTGGATTCGCAGATCCAAAGTCTCGCTTCTTTTGTTTAAACTTCTGCTCGACCTTGACGGCATATTGGTATGCTGCGCCGAGCTCGGAGATGTTTAGGAATTGTATTTCTTCCTGGATGTACTTGTGCAGGCAGCCACGGTATTTGAGTATCAAATGTTGCTCCGAATCCTTGATACCCAACTTTGTGCGAAGGGTATGGAAAAGATTGGTGAACTCCGGCACGTCTTGGTCCCTTCCCTGCCGCAGCGTGGTCCACTTTATGTATTCATCCTCATAGCTTCCAACAGGGTAGTATTACTCCTTGATGGCATCCCGGAACGAATCCCAAGTGGGTTCGGCTGAAAATAGTGAGCCAGTACTTTCATCCTTCTGCTCGCAGTAGGTTTCCCACCAGTCCTTGACGTGGGGGCTGCTTTGAGAAGAGCAAAAGAAATATTTTCTAGACTCGAAAATTCATGAACAGAAAAATAACCCTCTAGCAGATTTAACCATTTATCTACGGCATCTGCGTCTATCTGACCCTCGAATATGGGGATTTCAAAATTAACTTGTACCTTAAAGGGTGTGGCGTTTCCAGAGTAGCTGCTGGAAGCCGGTGCGTTGCTTCTGGGTAGCCGCTGAAGGATCTGGGCAAAGCTATCCATCATCGCGTTCCGTTGTCGCTCGAGGGCTTCTTCGAGCAATATTTTGATGGGATCTCCTGCCCCCTCGTCTTTCTTCTCATCCGCCATGGGAGGCCGTCGGGATTTGCGAGGCTGGTCTTGCAAAGGTTCAACCAGTTCAAGCCCTAACTCCTTATATCTCGACCTCGTTGGGGACATGCAAAGAAAAACAGAGAAAGAGCAGACCGCTCTGATACCACTGATCCTGATTTAAACAGGAATGCAACAAATTACAGAGATAACCATATACACAAAGATGCAGCGGAAATAATACTTCATTTCATTAATGGAAAATACTGAAATATGCTTACAACCAGAATGGAAATAAACCAGCTAGGGCGATGGTAGCTTATCTCTGGGAAGAGATGTGATGTCTACATGCCTCTGAACTATCTTACAATGAGGCTCGAAGGCCTATTTATTGTTGAGAAACAGTGGAAAAACCCTTAACATTCCAAAACCTAACCCTAGAAGATGAAACGCCAAACTATGGGCCCCGTTTGGGGTAAGTTGGTACATCAACTTCCCGGGGTCGTAACTTTGGCATACGATCTCCGTTTGACGCATACAATAGCTCGTTAGAAAGATCTATCCGAGCACTATCATTGTTGGTGCAATGGACCCATGTTACCCCCAGATTCCCCAAAAAACGTCATTTAGGGCCTCAAAACGGCTCCAGAAGTTCAGGACCCGAAAGACTGCTAAAAATAGTAAGTTGTGCTACAATTAAGGAAACTGAAAATGCTGAGAAGAACAATGGTGGGGGTCCAGGTGGACTTGGCAGGTGGCCACCAATATCCACCTGGATCAATTCCTTGCATGCAGAAGGAATTCTTTCCTTGAGGATTGCGCAGATACTTCTTCAGGTTTAGTGAGTGTGATGAGGCGAATACACACATGTGGCTTCACTAGACCCCAAGAAAAATTGTGCAAGGAAATAGGAGGCTTGGAGGGCTTGAGGAGGACATATACTATGTCTATTCAGTCTATGAGCTGTATTGTTTGATTGTAGAGGGAGCAGGATAGCTTGAGAGCTGATTCTTTTTGTAACTTGAACAAGATTTCCAATTGTATGATAATATAGATTTGGGGTTTTACGTTGAGGCTTTCCCCGTGTTATTTATTCTGTGTTATGTGTGATTGATTTCTCATTCTCAGTTATATGTGTTCTCTTGATCTTGCTCAATTCGGTTAAGATTCGGCAAACTGTTGTAGAAGTAGATCTTGTATTGTGTTTTAGTATACTACATAATCTGTTGATCTACAATGGGAATTTCTACAACAACATCTAATTCAACTTTTTCAATGAAGTTTGTTGTGATTGCAAACCGAAGAATACATTTCCTTGTAACTTGTAAGTTTTTTTCCTTGCATATCCAACCCAATGGATATGGCTTGGGATGTAGAATGGTTTCAACATTAAGTTTCTTGACTAAGTATTTAGATATCAAGTTGGCTTGAGACCCACTATCAAATAGTGTGTTGATTTTTTTATGTTTTGCAATAACCCTCACATGAAATAATTCAATCCATTTTCTTCATTTGGAGTGCTAGTGTGACAATTTGATGTACTAGTGCTAGCAATGGATTCTTTTCCTTTTATACCCATGGCTTTAATTTTAGTTTCATCACCCGAATCAGATCCCAAATCCTCTTGAATGATTGTAGTTGTATTTTCTTTTCCTTTGTTGTTGATTTTCTTAGGCCTCATCTCTAGATGAAGCTTCCAACAATGGTCTTCATTGTGACCCTATTTGGAACAATGTTTACATATTTTTTTTCTCTACTTCCTTTTTAATGGATGCATTTTTCTTTCCTTTGAAACCCTTTTCTTTTTCTATACCCTTAAATGGATTTTTGCTACCCTCTTCTGGAATATTTTTCCCTCTTGCCTCAAGATGAGTGGCTTGCACACACACGTCATCTAGATTATTGGGATTAAACACATAAGGATCATATTCCTAAGGTAACTGTGTAAAGCCCCTATATACTTCAACAACGTGTCATGTGATTGAAAATCTCATTGCATTTACTTTTCAGGCAGAGAAAATTGGTTCGGCCCAGTGGGTCACCAATTATTGGCAGGCCAACCTACTCCCTTTTATTTTCAACAAAAATAAAAGTCCCCTCCTAAAATTTTACTAATTTTCTTGTTTTGACTTAATTGGATTTGTATTGGTTTGATTCCTGAATTCCTTCCTCTAATTGTCATTTTTATTTTCATGGCATTATTGTTCACTATACAGTCTATTCTTCCATTCGTTGGAATATAAGAATTATTTTCTTTAATTGTTATGATTAGTACCAATTAACATTTCTCCTTATAGAAATAAAACATTTCATTTCAAGGGCCGCTACAAAATCATAGTTTCTGTAGTAGCCCAAACTTGACTTTATGATACTAATGGGAATATTTTCTTGAACTATCATATTGATTCCCATGCTTATCCTTTTATTTCAATTTGATGTGTGCTTTCAAATATTTCATGTTCAGATCAATGATCCTAACCTAAAGTATAACCTATTTTGGTGGTGATGTATGTTTTAATTTTTCATTGATATCATTTAATTATGGTGTATCTGCCTTTGATATTCACTCATTAATGGTCCACTCATTTCAAATTAAATATATGATTTCCAACGATTTGTTTCACGGATTCACACTTATGGTAAATACTGGTTTCGGCTCATGTGTTATGCTATTATGCCTAGTAATCCCTTGATTTGGAACCCTAAGTTCTAAGTGTCGATCTGTAGCAATGCCAATTGTTATATGGCTCATTATCCCACAACTACCACTCATTTCTCTTTCCCAAGCCAATACTTTATAGTTGTTAAATAGATCCTTGGGGTTTTCTCGAGAAGGTTTCATCAAACCACTTCATGTCAACCCCTTCTCGTTTTGGTCATGAGGGTTCTGTAACCTAGGGTTTCATGTTTGGTGTTTGGCTTCTTGAACCCTATTTCATCTTGACCTATAACTTTTCCTTTTAAACATGCCACCAGTAGTCCGAACCGAGCTTATTGGAGAAAAAATTGTTGAGGAAAATGAGGAATACTTGGCTCTATTTCGCCAAGTTGGTTGGTGGGATTTTTTGCAACTATTTTGAAGACACCCCAATGAAGTAGTCAAATCCTTTACTACTGCTTACAATGGAAGGAGAGCCTATGTGGGTGACTTGGAAATCAAAATTAATCTAGAATTTGTCGCAGCAACAATGCATCTACCCCTTAAAGGTGAATGTTGGTCCAAAAATTTTGCGGTCCAAAGTGTTCCATGGAGGAAATTGCAAGCTAACAAGGACTATAAATATTTTGTCAAAGGTATGCACATATAGTTCCTACCACCAAAATGGTGTGAGTTGTTTCATTTAATTTGTAGATACAAAGGATGCTATAGTGTTATTTTCATGTATCATACTTAGTTTTTAATGGATTTCTTATGCCGAAAGCTTAACCTACCTTATTATTCGTTGAAGAGTTTAACGAGAATGTATATGGCTTACCAAGACAACCACAAGAACCTTGAAAGGTCCCTTTTCCACCATATTTTAATTGTCATGTTAGTCAGACATCGTTTGGTTCAAATTAGGGATAATTAGGATTATTTTCTTGCTCATAACAATTATGGTAAACCTATGGTGTTTGACCCTATTCAGTCTTCCACCACCATGGGTCCTAACCCCTCTCATGTTGATTTAAATCCATCATTGGTTGAGGAATTACATTAGGACGAGTGCAAGGCATCTATCCAAGCACCAGGGTCACCTTCTTCAAAGGATAGTCAGGTTAAAATTTCGAAAATTATGACCTCTCTCCAAGTTACTAGGAGTGCATCGAAATCTTACAATTAGAATCCCTTTGAAACTCCTCAGCCTGAACCCCAATCTCTTCAACCTACAAAAAAACATCAAAGTGATCAAATACATCAAAATGTATAGGACATGGCTCAAGTAAGACAATTGAAAAGGAAAATTGCTAGAGCCTGAGGGACCAGGCATAAAAATCCCCCTGAGATTGTTTCCTTGGTTGACATGGAAACTAATCCTGAGCCATCACTGAAAAGAAACAAGCCTCATTCGCAGGGTGCTCCTCATGGTCACAATAACACTACCAATTGTGATGATTCCTCCTCAAGTAACCCCCATTCAAATGATTTAATCTCCAACATGTATTGGAAGCAACAATATATGCTCATTGTCCCTTGTCTAGAACACCAAATCAACCAACTTATTTATGAAAATAACAAGTTGAAATCTTTGTTCCACACAAAGGATAAGTCTAATGAACAAAAATCATTTAGTATTGAAAGTAAAACCCAGTCCAAGGATACTCACATCATGATAAATTCTCTAAATCTCAAAGTTACCATTTCCCTAGAATTAGAGGGATATGATGCAGGAAAATAGTCCATTTATATTTATATATGCATATGAAGTATTACAAGTAATCAAGTTGTTTTATTTTAGTTTTCTATTTTAGAATAAAATACTCACTACAAAATCAAAGATTTATTAACAGCCTCATTCGAGTAACACTATCAGATTATTTAATTTTAGTTTGTTTCTTTAACAAGTTCTCCATGTTGGCATTACAATCATCTTGGATATCATGACCCACGATACTTTCAGTCACCATGTTCCCATTCTTAACCTCGTATGGGAATCCTATCTACCACATGTTTTATTTTAATTTGGTCATTTGGCTGAGAGGCCTAAAAATGAAACATTTCTCTTTATCTTTTGTAACTAAAAGATAATTTTTAGTTTTACTTTGTGTTGAAAGGTTGAAGGCCTATGGTTATATATACCCCTCACTTTGATTGAAAAGGGGATCTGAAAGGGAACATTTTGAGACAAGGATATTCCGGTTGGATCTTGACTGTGGAATATCTTTAATACAAGTTCATTGATTTGATTTTATTTAATCTGGTCTTTTTTCTTTACATTACATAGTCATAGGAGTATCTTATTTATTCTCCTGTAAATTATTTTTTGAGATTTAGAAGATGATGTTATTTGCTGGATGATTTTATCTCTTAAGTAGAAAATTGTTTCCATTGCATTTCTTTGTTAAAAAAATAAAACATTATTTCGATTTGTTATTATTTTATTTTATCGATATTTTTTTGCAGTGACTCTTGTCCTAAGAAGTATTGACCTAGACATCACTTCGATTTGGATTCCTGTGATTGTATTATGGGTATTCAGATTGATAGAAAATGTCATTTTTTATTTACGAATTGATGATAATGTTATTGTTGTAGATGATTGTTTTATTCGCATCATTACTTTAGTTACCAGGTTTTATTGATTGTTTTCATAAATCCAATAATTAAGGTATATGAAATTTAAAGAGATCATGTGTAGTATTCCCTTTTGTCTCTCTTGGCCAAGCAATAATTAGAATTATATATTAGATAACTTTTCCATTTGTTTCTTAATGTAGAATCTGAAGAGGATAATATAGTTAATTTTTGTTTGTCCTCTGTAATAAGGAACTTGTAGATTTACAATTACTTGTTTTGTTATTATTTACATTAAGGAATAGTTTTGATTCAATTTGCAATTTTTTTAGGAACAAGATTTCATTTTGTTTTGACATATTTTGCAAGGTTTATTGATAATGTATCCTCTTTGAGCCACTTACATTATGTTTTGGCCTTTTATTTTTTGTAACATAATATTTTGTACGTTGTATCATATCTTTATTTTGTAAGAGTAATTATCATATTTTATTTCTTAATTCCGATTTCTAAATGAGATATGTGAATTAGAATTATTTAGTATATTAGTAGTGAAACATTCAACCCTTCGTTTTCATGTTCATAACATATTTAGGATGTTTGATTTATATTATTTCTTTTGCACAACTAACTTAATAATTAATTCTAGTTTAGTTTAAACATAATTTAGTATAGAAATAGTTTATATTAATGTAGAATAACCATAGCTTAGATTAGTTTAGATTAGATTAGTTTTTCCCTAGATTAACTCTTTTCTAAGAAGAAATGATTCAAGGCTAACAAATCCTATAACCCCGTTGAGGATAGCTATACCAAACATCTTTGGCTACTAAAGAGCCTCGTTATGGGCTATTCCTCCCTTATTGACTTAGGTGTATAAGGCTTGCATCAACAGGACCCAAAATTTAATTGTTGATTGAAGGAGCTACTGGTGGAATCATCTAAGTGTCAGGCCATTGTTCATATAGTGAGGTCGATCACCAAAGGGGCTAGCGAGAATCAAATGTCATGGTTGTGACAATTGTGTATTGAGTTCCCAAGGAGAATGTGGTACCTGATGTGGTGAATTTTTGGAGTACTTGGAAGGTTTGTTAGTCCATCACTGCATTACATGAAATATTTTCCAATTTTTATGGGCCCATTACCCACAAAGAATTTATTTTGTCATAACCATAATATTGGTGGCTATCAGGTGGTATGAAAGCATGGAAAAAAGATTTCTTGATTGTTCAAGAAATATGAAAACAACTTCTAGCTTCGGCTATGTAGAAGTTGTTGAAACTTCCATATTTGTGATTGTGGGTAGAATTTTCAAGAGAAATGAGTAGCATGCAACAACCTAAGGATCAGAGGAAGCTCAAAACATTCCAAAGGAGGTGAACCTATGATACCAAAAGGAAAAATTCATAGGAGAGAAGTTTGGTGAGGTGTTGGTGGAGGCTTGGTTGTAGCTCACCACTGAGTATGCGAAGACGCTCAATGATATTTTAGGAGAAAGAAGACCAATATTGAAGATGAATACAGAGTAGCAATGAAAACACATGATCAATAGATCATGAACATTTTCTATCGCAGGATTTTGATGTAGGAGCATTACTCCCTCCCCCACCTCCCCCCTTAAATCAAAGTTGAAATCTTGACCTTCTAGAAGGCGCATCATGGCAAGGAGTATGTGATTTCCTAGTGACTGCATATCAAGGATGATAGGTTGGTTATTTTATCATTTCAAGCATGTAATTATATGTAGGCCTTAGATGTTACACCTTAATGTAAACATTTTTTACATTCAAATTTTTTATATTGTAATTTTATTTTTATTAATAAAATTACTAACAATTTTTTTAGATAAAATAAAATCATAATATACATATTACATTAAAATAAATAGCTTATAAATAGTTGTTATAAATTAAGGTCCATGTTACCATATAAATTAAAATAATAATTTCGTAACCATATTTAAATTTTATTAATAATCACATAAAATTGAATACTTACAGTATAACAAGATTCTTAACTATAGGAGGTGGAGGAGGCTGTTAAAGACATGCCAAATGATAAAGCTCCGGGCCCAGATGGTTTTACTATAAACTTCTACAAAGCTTGTTGGCAAACAGTCAAAATAGAGGTCTGGGAAGTAGTTGAAGATTCAAGACGATCTGGCTCAATTCTTAAAGGCCTAAACTCTACTTTCCTAGCCCTAATCCCCAAAGAAGAGGAAGCCCGAACTCCAGAAATGTTCCGCCCCAGAGCTCTGTGCAACGTGATTTATAAAATCATCTCTAAGGTCATCGCTAACAGACTTAAACCTATCCTCCCTGACATCATCTCGGAGGAGCAGTCAGGCTTCGTGGAAGGCAGACAAATTCTAGACAACATCCTCTTGGCGCAGGAGATGATACATACTTTGCAGTCCAGAAAAATCCCTGGTATGATGATTCAGCTTGACCTTTCAAAAGCTTTCGACAAAGTAAATTGGAATTACCTGGAGGCCACATTAAGGGCTTTTGGTTTTGACAATCGGTGGACCAAATGGATTCTCGCTCTTATCAAGTCAACAAACTTCTCTATTTTGGTTAATGGATCCCCCTCGGCCACCTTCTCTTCTTCCCGAGGCATAAGGCAAGGAGACCCACTGTCCCCCTTCCTTTTTGTGATCCTCATGGAAGGGATTAGAAGATATATTCACAGAGCCAAAGCGGAAGGGAAAATTAATGGATTGCGCCCTCTCCCCTCCACCCCTGCAACTACTCACCAGCAGTTTGTCGATGATACTATGCTGCATGGCTCTCCAACTATCAAAGAGGCCAAGGCTTTCAAATCTATCTTATCTCTTTTCAGCATGGCATCAGGTATGGACATAAACCATTCCAAATCGACTATTTTTTTCTTTAACACTCATGTTTCAATTCAGAGCCATCTCACCAGCATCCTAGGCTTTCGAAAAGGTTCTCTACCCTCGAAGTATCTGGGAGCCCCGCTCACCACCAAGCCTTGGCAAAAGGTTCATTGGGAAAGGCTCATAGCAAACATGGAAAAAAGATTCAAACATTGGACCCACAGGGCTCTTAACTTTGCCGGACGCCTAGTTTTAACTAAAGCCATCCTACAGGCCATCCCTCAGTACATGCTTTCTATCCTCCCGGCGCCCAAGGCCATCCTGCAGAAAATCCGATCCATCCAAAGATCCTTTTTATGGAGTGGCAGCGCAGAGAGGGGGAAGTGGGCTCTCGTGGCCTGGGATAAGATCTGTAAATCGAAACTTGCTGGTGGTTTAAACCTAATAGACCCCGATATTAGCAACAAAACTGGTGGAGCCAAACTGTGCTAGCGCTGGCTGAAAGAGACCAACCACCCCTGGGCCAGACAATGGAAGGAGAAATACACTCCTAACTGCAGAGACCAGGACCTCATAAGACTTCAGGAATTGCCAGAAGGTTCTCCAATCTGGAATCTAGCAAAAAGAAACCGAAACCTTATTCAGGACCACAGCTTTTGGGAGATCCGAAATGGGGAATCAGATTTCTTCTGGGAAGATGCCTGGAAACAACATCCAAAGCTTGAAAACCCAGACCTTGAAGATTACAAAATAAACTGTCATAACAGGGGAAAATACACCGTTCATCATTACTGGATCCCCAATGGCATTGACCAGGATTGGAGAGAATGGACCCTTCCAGATACCGAAAACCCTAATGAGGAAAATAATAACATTCAAGACCTGCTTCAAGTCCTACACAAACAGAAAATTAGGATAACCTCGGAGGCGGACAAGCTGAGGTGGGGTATGAAGAGCAATGGCAACTTCACTCTTAAAGAAGCCAGAGAGCAGTTGGAACTCACAGAGCAGGGGGAGACAGCCCCATGGTTCACCAAGGTTTGGGATCCCTTATTCTGGCAAAAAATTCAAACCTTTCTATGGCTCCTTATGAGGCGTAAGACGCTCACCTGGGAGAACCCGCAAAAAAAAGGCTTCGAAGGCCCCTCCTTTTGCCCTATGTGTAATCAAGCAGAAGAAACTATGAATCACTTATTCAATACATGTGAATGGGCTAACCACATTTCGCAAGGGATAGAAACTATCATGCAGCAAAACAGAAGAGATATGGACTCCATCCAAAACACCATCACCAACTGGCCAAGCAATTTCTCTGAAAACCCTCAAATCAATAGCATATGGAAAATTCTGCCAGGTTTTATCACATGGACAATATGGAAAGAAAGGAACAGAAGAATTTTTCAAAACGAGCACAAGAATATAGAGCACCTGAGAATTACCTTAATTGAGAACATTCGCCAATTGATTCTGGTAAAAAGTAAAGTAGACCCATCCAACCAAATCTCCGCGGAAGACCAGAGAATCCTGAATGTTTTCAACATTCACTACGATCAAAGCCAAAAGCCCCAAGCTAAACATCAGAACATCAACAACATGCCAAAGGGATGGACTCGACCTCCTGAAGGCTTCCTGAAACTGAACTTTGATGGGGCCTCGAGAGGTAACCCAGGCCTAGCTGGCATAGGAGGCCTCATTCGAAACCAGAGAGGTGAAATAATCCATATTTACAGTCAAGCTTTGGGAGAGGGCACTAATAATGAAATGGAATTCGCAGCAATGGAAAAAGGTTTAACAATTCTTCAAAGAAACCAGGCAGAAAACACAGTAATTGAGGGTGACTCTGAGATTGCCATTCTGGTGGCAAGGAAAATCTATGGGGGAACGCCGACCAGCAAGGTAACCAAGCACTGGCGCCTGGCTATGGTCACAGAGAGCATAGGGAAATTGCTCGGAAAAATGAAAGGCCTCATCTTCCAGGCGGTAAGAAGGCAGGCTAATTCGGTTGCCGACCACTTGGCAAACCATGGGATCGAGAACCCAAACGGAATGGTGGACAGCTGTTGGCATCAGGTCGAGAGTAATCAATTAAAGGAATGGTGCTCTCACCTCGCACGAATAGATTTGGTGGCAGCTGACAAGGTAGAATGGCAGGCCGCCTAATTCACTACCACAAGAGTATGGATAGGCCGACGGGACGAGAGCCATCAATTCACAGCAAGCATCGAAGGACAACCTGGTTGAGGGAAATAATGCGCACCGCAGGCCACAGACAATTGTACAGTATCATGATCCGGAGTGACATAAGCCGCCGCAGATCCGCAGGACAGAGGGACACTTGGCACATTCAAAACCGTGCAGGAGGAGGTGATCGAAAACATTCCCAATCATCTCAATTGCCCTCCACAACTCCGAATTGCAGCATTTATGTTGATCGGACATGCAAATTGCATGTCACGATCCGTTCCCCTGCTCGAAATCTTCCCGCTATTATCTATATATCCTTCCTTGCTCTCCATTGGAACATCACTGCTCCGGTGCTCAACAATCAGAGATCATCGATTTGCATTATCATTTAGGCAAGCAACAATCAGGAGAGGGCTCCCATGGTGGGGGAAGGTTGTCGAAATCAATCTGTAAACAGAGACCTGCAGCTGGCTAGAGATATGTTCGAGCGGAGAACTTCCCAACAGAACAAACGGAAAATCATTGACCTGGAGGCCTCGGCACAAGAGGAAGAGAGCAAGATATCCGACCATCAGTTAAGCCAGGAAGTAGACTGGCTGCAAGATCCGGGGACACCCAACACTCGAGCGACTCAGTTCGTTCGCACTCAAGTAGAAGCGTGGCGCACGAAGACTATCCTGGCTAAGGCCATGGATGTCCAAGCTGAACAGGCTGAGCAACTGCGAACTATCCAGCAGTTTGCTGCCACAATGACAAAGGACCACATGGCTGTGGTTCAAAGCAGTGAATTTAAACTCACCGCTCTGCATGAGGAGGTTG
Organism: Pinus tabuliformis; assembly: GCA_031772625.1. NCBI lineage: Eukaryota > Viridiplantae > Streptophyta > Pinopsida > Pinales > Pinaceae > Pinus > Pinus tabuliformis. The sequence continues at coordinate 343,731,008 of CM062808.1, read as the reverse complement.
ATACTATAAGCAAAAAGCTCACTGTCCTGATCAAGCTACTTAGGAAAAGCATTGAGCAAGACAGCAAGCCTCCAGAGCTGCAACGGGGTGGTCCGTCGAAGGTCAACCAGGAAAATGCACTCAACTGCAAAGAGATGAACACAGTGCCAGACCCCCTGAAAAAATTCTGATCAGTCTTCCCTGTCCCTCTGTCGGACTTTGTCATGTATGTTTTGTTTTCATTTTCTCAGTTATGTGCTAGCAAGTTTTTTTGGCCTAAGTCGCCCTGCGTGGTGCACTTTTTGGTAGCACTCTGTCTCTCATGTTTGCTACTCTCCCAGTCCTATGTTTCAAACTATTTTTAGCTGGTAAGGCCTGCCTTAAAGCGGCCAGTCAACTACTTCGGTATAATTTTTGTACTATATGTTACTCTTGTTAATATCAAAGCTTATTTACAAAAAAAAAAGATTCTTAACTATGAATATTCACCCTCATATTACCATGGATATTATTAACTTCTAAATAGGCTTTGTTACAATACCACGGCTCATCAATACCATATTTTCAAAAACCATATATCATTTCAAAATCAATATATTTTATAAATAGTTTATTTTAATTTAATTTTATAACATTTTTTAAATTAAAATGTAATACTCATAATAAACATACAATATAATAAGATTCATAACCATGAATATTCACCCTCATTTTACCATGGATATTATTAATTTGTAAATAGGTTTTGTTACAATACCATGGGCTAGTACTGTGGGTTATCAATACCACACTTGCTAAAAAACCATAACTCATTTCAAAATCAAAAATATTTTATAAATATTTTATTTATAATATTTATTAAGTTAAATCTAGAAGCAAAAAGGTGTGGGAGATATGTTGTAGTAGTGTGAATGTTTGCAAACATTTATATGTGGAATCAATTAAAAAATAATAAAAGATTAAAAGTAATTTCTTACATAGAGATGTTGTAATGCCCTGTAAACATTTTGAGTATCTTAAAATACATTGAAATTAAAATTAACATTAACATTAAATTACAAAAATAAAAATAATTATCAATAAAACCTTTTGAATGGGCCAAATTACATAAAACTAAAAACAAAACAAAATAAAATAAAGATAAAATCAATAATAATAATAATAATAATAATAATAATAATAATAATAATTATTATTATTATTATTATTATTATTTATAATGATGATGATGATGAATGTCTACTAAGACCAATGTGGTCTATCAAACCTTAAGAAAGTTAGAGATTAATTGTGACTCTTTAATATTTTATTTCTATAATCAAAAAGAAGGGAAAGAAGGGCTCTAAGATCACCATAGTTTTGTTGAATTAACAAGTCAAGAAGGTTGGTAGTGTGGCAAATGTTTTGGACATAAGAACATATGTGAGTAAGAGATAGGAAATCTAAGAGAAAGTGTTTTTCATCTTCAAGTCACTTTGTATTGCAAAGATGATAGATTTTTTCTTCCGAGGTTGTTTTGGGAATAGAGGTTGTTTTGGGAATAGATCAATGTCTGGTTTCACTATGAAGCTCATGAGAATTAGTTCTTATCTTTGCAATGTTCATTTTCACTTTTGTACTTGTGAAGGCAAAAAGATAATTTTGGTTAGCAATGGTGGGGTTGATCACCTCCTTATAATACCTTAGTTTTCCTTTTCCCTTTATCTCCTTATCATGCCACAATTTATCCTTAAATTTGGAGGTAATAATAGTTTTAATATTAGCCTTATTCCCCAAGATGATCTCCTCCTTTATCCCCTAATGGCCGAGTCAAGACTGCGTACCTTATGTCATTCATGCTTGAGAAATAAGTGGGGATTTTGGCTAAATTAGAACCAATTTTGGGGAACCTCTTGGCTTCCATGTTGTAAAGATTCTTCTTATACATCCAATACCTAAACATAGTCATGCTTTCAAAGGGAGAAATGCTAGCTTCCATCAAGAGGATAGGATAGGGAATATTTCCTTTAATCTTGAGGTTGTAGGTTATAAATTTCTTTTGAATCATTTTTTATCTTCCTGCACGACTTTCGAGATTTACTGTAACCCCAAACCTCACATCCATATAAAATAACAAGGGTGGCTAAGAGTCTCAAAGAGGAAGCTTTTTTTACTCGAAATCTAGAGATCAGCTCACTTACAATTGTTTTCAAGCTCATAATAAGTTTTCCAACCTCCAATAAAACTAACCTAGATCCATCTGAACTCCAGATCCATCAAGGATCAAATCTCTTGAGATGCAAACCTCTTTTAGAGTGAAAAGGGATTTGATCCTTCTTGATGCTTGGTACATCTAGAGTTAAGATGAATCTAGGTTGATATAAATATAAATATAGATTGTATTAATATTGAAAAAATTAAAAGAATAATTCATCCTCAAATATAAATGCTAATTCTCAATAATTGATATATTTGATAAAGACTTATTATTCTCAATAATTAATGGATCATATCAACCATTTTAAAATTGTATTGTTGTTTTTGTATAACTCTCTAAAATAAGATACATTGTGTTGATAGCCCAATAACAAAGAATTACAAGTATTAAATTATTAAGCCCAACTCCCTATTTCCACAATCTGATAATGGACATTTTCACACTTTCTTCCATTTCATGAATTTCAACTATATTAGGCTTTTTGAATATTTTAGTACATTTCATAATTTCTTTATATCTATAGAAACCTTATACAATTTATAGAATCAAAAGATGCATTAAATGATATTTAGAATGTTGATATCTTTTTATTCAAAGATCTCTCAACTTGCCATATTTATTTATTTATAGTAGTGTTGTAAAACATTTTTAATATGACTAAATATTTTTTGTGTTAACAAACTCTACAAGTTATGTGAACTAATCAAATTTGCATAATGCAATGTGTCTTACTTTTTCATATATAGAACAATATATCATCACATACACATTATCTCATTTTCTTCTTGTTTTTAAAGCATAAGCATTCTTTTATGTTTATATTTTTCTTCTTTCTATTTCAAATATTAAGAATGCTAACTTAAATTAACAAAATCTATATTTCTTTTATATTAGAAATTTTCTTAAAAAACATTATTATTATTATGTGTTAACAATCATTAAATTATCTTTATTTTAATAAAAACAATTATACTAATTGAAATAATTAATCTTCTCTTCAATTTCTAAATATTTAATTAATTTTCATACATATTTAATAATATATTAAAATAAAATATATAATTACAACTCATACCTCATATTAAAAAAAAAAATCCATGTAAACTTATTAAAACATAAAAATTTAATACGTGTAATTTAATTACAATAAATTATCACAATTATAACCTAGGAAGAAAGTGGGCAAAAATTCTTCACGATGGACTATGATTCACTCGCCAAATCATCTCAGCACATCATCCTTTAGATATCTCCTTGTATTCGATTTATGCCCTATAATTAGATATCTCCTTTTAAATTTGAACATATCAGGAATATAATTATATATTTTCTTTATATATAATTATTGAGATAATTGTGTCACGTTTTATATATAATTCAGGTTTTTTAAATTAAATGTGATTATATTTTTGAATTTCATCATATCATGAATATAATTAAACACATTCTTTATATATAATTATTGGGATGGCAATGTCATTTTTTAATTTATAATTGAGTTTTTTTTAACTAAATGTGATTAAATCTTTGAATTTGAACATATCATGAATATAATTGCACACTTTTATTATATATAATTATTGGGATGACTGTGTCACTTTTTATATATAATTGATTTTTCTTTAACTAGATGTAACTAGACTTTTGAATTTAAACATACTATGAATATAATTACACACCTTTTCATAAATATAGTATTAGGATGACTATGTCACTTTTTTATATATAATTGATTTTCCTTTCATTAAATGTAACTACATGTTTAAATTTGAACATATCAAAACTATAATTACACACTTTTTTTATATATAATTATTGAAATGACTCTATCACTAATAATTGAATTTTTGTTTAGCTAAATATGATTACGTGTTTAAATTTAAACATATCACAAATATAATTACAAATTAAATAGATGTCTTAAAATTTGAAAATATCAATATAAGTACAAATTAAAACTAAAAAAATAAAAAAAACATATTCTCGAAAATCAAATAAACATAATAATCAAACCATGCTTCTCAATAATTACATAGTTTTGAAATTTTAAACATATTTTCCACCCAACAAATTACGCCACAGCTGTGATCAACTTTGAAAGCAGGACAACAACTATTGAATTATTTAGGCCCCATTGCCACAATCGGACAAACCTCATTTTCACACTTTCCTTTAATAATCAAACCATGCTCCTCAATAATTACATGGTTTTGAAATTTTAAACATATTTTCCAACCAACAAATCACGCCACAGCTGTGATCAACTTTGAAAGCATGACAACAACTATTGAATTATTTTTTACCCATTGCCACAATCAGACCAACCTCATTTTCACACTTTCTTTTAATAATCAAACCATACTTCTCAATAATTACATAGTTCTAAAATTTTAAACATATTTTCCACCCAACAAATCACCCCACAGCTGTGATCAACTTTGAACGCTTGACAACAACCATTGGATTATTTAGTCCCCATTGCCACAATCGGACAAACCTCATTTTCACACTTTCTTTCCCATCATACCTTTTAGTACATATATTCATGATTTCTTCACAAGGGGAGAATCGCTATACTCCGCATTTATAAGAATACCGACTTTCTTGTGGGCTCCCATCGATCAGCGCATCCTTTTTTCCGGATTTGCCTTTATTCAATTCATACTCCCCACATTGCATAATTTCTCTTCGTTTTCTTCCATCAAAATTCCCTCCCCGCCTCACAACTTCTCATCCAATATTTTTCTTTTCCAGAACTCCAATTCATATCGCATAATTAGGAAATTTTTATTGATAATCATAATTAAGAGTTTTTTAATAATTATTTTTTATATATATAAAATTGTGTTTTTTTAATGGAATTGTTTTTAGTAAGATTTTTTGGTGCTAAAATACGGTAGAAAAATTTAAAGTGAAATTTTGATTTGTGTTATTTAAACTGGTTTTTTGAGTGTATATATAGATTCAGCGCCATGAAAAACCCTTAGGGCACTTCGATTTGTACAGGGATTATCCATCAAACTTGTGATTTCAATAAATTCTAGCCAGATTTTAAAGAAATTAAACCAAAAAAACTATCAAAAAAACTTCAAAAAAATCTCACTAAAAATAATAAATTTTTAAATTACATAAATAACATCCTTGAATAATATATATATATAACTCAATATCACTTTTATATATAATAATTACATCTTTAAATATAAAAATATTATAAATATAATATATATTAAAATAAAATAAAAAACCAAAATCACAAAAATCTAACCATACACTCAATAATTATCAACCACTTATTTTGAAATTAAAAACTTATTTTGCATCCACTTATCCGGCCATGCTGAAATTAACTTTAAATATTCAATTATTAAATTCTTACCTCTCCACTCCCTATATTTGAAATAATTTCTCACTTTCTTTCGTCTCACTATTTTCCTAAATAATACATTTTATAAAAAAATTGAATATTCAATTATTAGATTCTTACGTCCCACTCCCTAAATAATTTCCCACACTCACAATTTTCCTAGTTAATATATTTTATGATTTCTTCACAGCGGTGAATCGTTATTTTCCGAAGCGGTAAAAGTAAAAATAGGTACATTCTTGTCGGGGACCAGGGATAACACTTCTTTTATTATTATTCAATTCATACCCCACAGTCAAGAATTTCTTCACATTTTCAGATGGCGTAAAAGTAAAAATATGAACATTCTTGTCAGTGACCAGGGATAAATTTCTTCACATTTTCGGATGGCGTAAGAGTAAAAATATGAACATTCTTGTCAGTGACCAGGGATAAATATTTTATGGGTCATATTTCTTATATTCAATTTATACGCCCACCGTCAAAGATTTTTTCACACTTTTTTTTTTTGGTATAACTCATTTTCAATCCCGATTCTTTTCATACTTTCTTCTTATAGCTTATTTTCACATTTTATATTTTCATACTTTCTTCTTATAGCTTATTTTCACATTTTATATGTGATATAGGTTTAGTTGTATTTAATTAAATATAATTATATTATGGATCATTAATCACTATAGGTGTTTTAAATTTAATTATATAAATTTTAGTAAGGCTATAAATTTTTATTATTTTAAAAGGTTTTTTAAATGTATAAATAGATTTAGCATTTTTAAATATTTTTAGACAAAATTTAAACTTATTATTCTTAAAAAAATTCACAAAATTTTAGACTAAATTAACCCTCTATATATATATATAACAATTAAACTTATCACTCAACCTATTATAAATATATTAAAATAAATAATAAATTTAAATAATACCCAAAAATCCAATTATTATTCTCAATAATTGTTTGATCATATCAATTATTTTAAAATTCTATTATTGTTTTCCATCGAACTGCCCAAAACACAACACAAAGGACATCATTACAAGTGTTAAATTCTGAAGTCCTACTCCCTATTTCCACACTAGGACAATGGAATTTTTCACTTTTCTTGATTTCATGACTTTCACCTAATTATGCTTTTCTTTTGAGTATATTTCATGATTTCTTTAAGTTAATATAGACTTTATAAAACCTATGAAATAAAATTTTTATTAAATTATATTTATAATGTTGATATTCTTTTATTCCAAAGATGTTTCAACGACTTTATAAAACCTATGAAATAAAAAAATTATTAAATTATATTTATAATGTTGATATTCTTTTATTCCAAAGATGTTTCAACTTGTGCTGGTCTGAATCATCTTTAATATAATTATATATTTTTTTATTAGCAAAGTCTACCACCTATTTATCATCACATGGGCATGATCTTATTTTATTTGTTTTGTTGTTTTCAATTATGTAATATGTTTTATTTTTATCTATAAGACAATCTATCATCACATAGACATTTTTTTTTTCTTTTTTTCTTTTTCAAAGTATAGACATTCTTTTATGTTTATATTTTTTTTATCTCCCTATTTTAAATACTAAGGATGAAAACTTAATTTGAATTAACAAATTAAATATGTTTTTTTAATAATTAGATATTTTTTCCTAAAATGTGTTAATAATTACTGAGTCAAATTTATTTTAATGAAAATTTATTTTATATTAATTTGAAAAGATTTAGGATCACATAGCACCTAGAGAATGGTGGTGTCTAAAAAGACCATTCCTGCTGGCCAATATGACGGAATAATCAATAATCATGGAGTTTATTGGCCTATATATAAACTATATCAAACATTAATACCATGGGAAAAACCATGAATGCTCATTTACATGGAGCCTGAAAGCATTGGTTATTTGACTGAGTCATTTTTACTCAAACAACCCTAACAATTTTTTTCTTCATTTTCATCCATATTCAACATCTTACCATCGAATATATAATAATTATTCATAATATGTTATATCATAAGAAATTGTAAAATGAAAAAAGTGTAAAAATATATTTTGTCATATTGAGCGAAAAAGAAGTAGAGACATAACAAATTAATACTTGTAATTTAATTATAATTAATTATCACAATTATAACATATTAAAAAAGGAAAAATTATTGGCAATAGGCTATGAACGGAATACAAGGAAATGTAAGGAAATTTGAGATCTCCAATATTTCCATACCCCAAATCATCTTTACTCATCATCCCTTAGATATTTCCTTTTATTCAATTTATACCCCACAACATAATACATTCTTTTTTGCAATTCCTACCCAAAGCATTTAGCAAAGTTATTTTTTTGAGATTTCATTTTATTCCATTCATACCCCCACAATCTAGAATTTCATACTTTCTTTGTACATTATTATTGGATGACTATGTTACGTTTTATATATAATTGAGTTTTCTTTAACTAAATGCCACTACATCTTTGAATTTGAACATATCATCTCATGAATATAATTGTAGATTAATTGCATCTTTAAATTTGAAAATATCATGAATATAATTAGACATTAAAATTAATATTGGGAAATGGGAAAAAAATATTCTCAAAATCAAATAACAACATAGAAATCCAACTATGTTTCTTAATAACTAGCACAACAATATTACTAAATGTGATTGATATACTACGAAGACATCATTTTCCATTATTTATATGTTAATCAAATTTTATAAATGAGATCAGTCAACATAATTTAATAAGAAATAGTAAATTATAAAACAAAACTAATCCATATATTTATAATATATTTTGGATTTAAATTTAAATTATAAAAAATATATTATTTAATAATTTTACCAAACTAAATATTATATATGGTTATATAATTAGAATTCATAATTAAATAAATTTTATAAATAAATTTATTTTAAAATATTTTATTTAAATTTTGTTATCAATTTCAAAATAACAACTTCATTCAAATACTCACCTCTTTAATTAATTATAAAGGCTCCGATAAGTTTAATATTCCCAAAATCAATTAAATATAACAACTTTCAATATTCCCTATACTCACTCAAATCTTTCAATATAACATGGAACTCTTAATAATTTTAACTAACTTAACTTTTTAAAGAAAATAAATAAATAATTAAGAAAAAATCAAATTTCATTTTAAGCAAATAAATAACAAAAAATAATGGAGTTGTAAACCCTGTCAAAAGCATTCTTAGTTAAAGAACAAGTCATTGGTTTGTTCTTGGCCACTTTAAAGCACTTGGTTTGTTCTCGGCCACTTTAAAGCACTTGTTACAATATCAATAATATTTGGTTTAGTCTAAAAAGTACAACATTAAAAAGTACAACATCACTTTGTATTGTGACTCCGACCATTAAATTTATTTGTACCAATGATTACAAAATTGATCATAATTATGTATTATAATGTATCACTAGAAATTGCCCCAAAAGCTGCAAAGATATTGATCGCCCCATGTTGTCATAAATTTTGTATGTACTAGAATTGTGTTAATGTGTGTAAGTGCATTCACCTTGTATTAAAGCAAGACCGATATGAAATGAAGCAATACTAAATAGTATCACAAGATTTCATTTGCATGGCCAGTTTGAGTGTAAGTTTTGGTTGTATTTGTGCTTCAGATGGCAAGGTTGGATTTATTTGGTTGAAACCACTATGGTGTGTTCCCTCTCAAAGGAAAGTTGTTGAATCTAAGGGAAGCTAGCCATAAACAGATCATGGAAAATGTTGAGATTCGAAATATCAAGCAAATCCTTAGTGTGTAGTATGGAAAGGAATATGACAATGTCAAATATCTAAGATATGGCCATCTAATAATGATGCCACATCAGGTATATGATGTATGTTGACAACTTTGTAATTTCTATGTAAGCTTAAAAGATATGTTCAATTGGACATTGGTTGTTTATCTGGTGTTTCTTGTAAGATCATGAAGGTTCCCACATCAAAAGATTGTTAAACAGCTTCATACATTCCTTTTGGCCATCTCTACTTAATATTCCTTCATTTTTCTTCCAATTCATCACTCATATTGTCAAGGTAATTATTCTCATCATAACCCTATTCCCATTAAATGTATAATTCCATTAAAAAAATTACAACTCCTTAACAAGGTAATCATTCTCATCAAAGTAATCATTCTCATCATAGCCCTATTCTCATTAAGTGTATAACTCCATTAAAAAAAAGTGCAACTCCTTAACCGTACGAAAATGTATATTTTTTCAATACAATGGAGCGTAAATCCCCGCAAAGTAATTATTCTCATCATAACCCTATTCTCATTAAGTGTATAATTGCATTAAAAAAAATACAACTCCTTAACAGTACGAAAGTGTATATTTTTTCACTCTGATGGAGCATAAATCTCCACATTTACTTTTTGGTTTTTTTATGAAGGCAACCCAAAAGGATGAAAGGGAATTGTCCTTTTACACCATGCATGAGTATGAATCATGGAGAGAGTCTCTAGATGAAAATGTGAATGAGTTAGTTTTTAGAAAGAAGAAAATAGAAGCCAGAAAGAATTTTGTAAACCAGGAATTGATCATATTTTCTATTGATGAGTTGCAAATATCCATCTCATCTATTTGAAATCAAGGCAAAGAAAAATTGTGTTTTGTTTTTTCAAGAAAAATTTTGTCACACAAGCAAAGATTACTTCCTTTAACCACAATATATTTTTTTGCTTCCTATCTTATATCACACTTGTAGAATTTGTAAGAAAAAGGTTACCCTTTTAAACAGGTTTCTCAATTCTCAGGTTATGTCTTGAAGCATTATGCTTAACCATGGTGAGCATAGTCATGCGAGCACAATTATGGGAATGGCACAAGATTTTGTTGGAAGCAACCAAAAATTGTGGGGATAAAGCTGATAAAGCTGCTTATAAAATTTTAATGATATTTATTTTTAGTGTTTCCATGTATTATTATTGGGATTTAGAATTTCACACTTTTTTTATGTAGTATTATTGAGATTATTGCGTTAGTTTTTATATATAATTGATTTTTTTTTACTATTTTTAAATTTGAACCTATCAAAAATATAATTATATATTTTCTTTATATATAATTATTGAGATAATTGTGTTACTTTTTATATATTATTGAGTTTTTTTTTTTAAACTAGATGTGATTACATTTTTGAATTTGAACATATTATGAATATAATTACACAATTTTATTATATATAATTTTTGGGATGCGAGTGTCACTTTTTATATATAACTGATTTATCTTTAATTAAATGTAGCTAAATCTTTGAATTTGAGCATACCAGGAATATAATTCACACCTTTTGATAAATATAGTATTAGAATGAATGTGTCACTTTTTATATATAATTGTTTTTTCTTTCACTGGATGTAACCACATGTTTGAATTTAAACATATCAAGACTATAATTACACATTTTCTTTATATATAATTATTGAGATGAGCCTATCACTTTTTATATATAATTGATTTTTTTTTAACTAGATATAATTACATTTTTAAATTTAAACATATCACAAATATAATTACAAATTAAATAAACATACATTTTGAAATTTGAAAATATCACTAATATAATCACAAATTAAAAATATTTTCAAAAATCAAATAAACATAATAATCAAACCATGCTTCTCAGAATTTTGGAATTTTAGACTTATTTTCCAGACCACAACTGTAATCAACTTTAAAATCAGGACAACAACTATTAAATTCTTTATTTCCCATTCCCACAATCAGACAAATCTCATTTTAACCACTATTAAATTCTTTAGTCCCCATTCCGACACAAAGAAACTTTATTTTCACACTTTAACTTTTTAGTACATATATTCATGATTTCTCCACATGGGAGAATCGCTACCGACCGCATTACCGACTTTCTTGTGGACTCCCACAACTCAGCGCATCCTTTTTTCCGGATCTGCCTTTATTCGATTCATACTGCCTTCCGGATTTGCCTATATTTAATTCATACTCCCTTCCTTTTTTTATATATCATAATGACAACTTAGTGGCACTTTCCACGTACAACTGAGTTAGATAATAATTGTGGATATAAACTTATAAAGAATCTAATTACAGATTGTATTAAAATAAAAAAAATTATAGATTAAGGATTAAGGGTAATCAATCCTCAAACTTCAATGACAACATAGAAATTTAACACTTTCTTTTCAATAATTAATAGATGGACCATAATAAAAAATTGGTTATATTTAATGAACATTTTGCTATCAAAATCCCCTCCCTACCTCACAACTTCTAAGCACATTTTTTTTCCAGAACTTCTATTCATATTTTATAGCTAGGAATTTCTTATTTTAAGAATTTCTTAGTATGTATATGTATATGTATATGTATATATGTATATATATATATATATATATATATATATATAATATTGGTTTTTTTATGGAGTTGTTTTTAGTGTGATTTTTTGGATTTTCTGGTGTTAGATTACTCTGAAAAAAATTGAGGTAAAGTTTTGATTTTGTGTTATTTAAACTTGTATTTTGACTATATATGGATTCAGTGCCCTGAAAAACTCCCAAGTCACTTCGATTTGTGTAGGGGTTACCCATCAAATTTGTGATTTCAATAAATTATTGCCAGATTTTAAAGAAATTAGACCAAAATCCCACTAATCCCACTAAAAATAATTAGTTTTTAAATTACATATGACAACATTGACAACATCCTTATATATATATATATATATATATAATATGGTTACATCTTTGAATATAAAAATATTAGAAATATAATATTTATTAAAATAAAAAAAACTCAAAGACAAAATTAAAACACAGAAATCTAACCATGCACTCAATAATTATTAACCACCCATTTTGAAATTGAAGACCTATTTTGCATCCATTTAAAAAAATCACACCACCAAAATTAACTTTAAATATTCAATTATTATATGTGCCTAGGCATAGGGATGGTATAATGCATTCAATTTTGTCTTTGACTGCCTATTAGTTTGTCTTTGACCAAAAAAATTTGTTGTTTATTTATAGTTTATTATTATTTAAATTTATTTATTTGTAAATTGATTGGTTGAGGTCTTATTATGAGCTTTTTAGTAACTTCTTAACTTAATAGTTGTTAATTTTTTTTAGTTTTATTTCCCTTTTATTTAATTTTATGATTTTTTTTATTTAACTTCTTGATTTTTTAAAAGTAAAAGGAAATAAGAAAGTTTATAATTTTTTATGATTTAAAAAAATATTGTTAAAAAACTAAAAAAATAAATCAATATTAATCTTGATTTTGTAAATGATTTGTGATTTAATAAATCTTATTAGAAATTTTATTAATTTTTAATTTTATATTAAAACAAAATATATAAAATCCATATCAATATAAACAAAATAATTCATTCAAAAGTAGATGTGAAATTTTAATATTACAATCTGGACTTTCCTATAAATGAAATCAAATATATATGAATCAAATATATATTTTTTTCTAATTATCACTGTTACTTTTTGTTTGGGTTACTTTTTCTTCTTTTTTTTTGGTTTTATAATAAAAATATTAGGCTAAGTGGAAGTGGAAGATATGGATTTAGTTTCCCTCCAAATCACCATTCTTATTGGGCAGATTCAAGGGTTTTGTGAAAAATTGAAAGTTACAGACCGACAAAGGAAGAAAATAGAGTTTGGTGTTTTATGGTTGCTGCTTGATGCACATCGTCCATTGACAATACTATTCAATATCTTCAGGTCAAGGTTTACATTTTCAGATCTTTTAATGACTAAATGTTTTATTTTTTGAATCTGCAGTTTCAAAATTGTCTGATTTATTTATATTTTTTGGTTTGTTTTGATTTTGTCATATGTCTGCTTGGAATTGCTCAATTCTTTACATATTGTGGGTCATTTAATATCTTGGTTATGTGCCTGCCTGGTTTGAATGTCCAGCCATTGTCAAACATATTGAAAGCCTATTGAAGTAGCACATGGTCATTCAACTGCTATGCTAAATCACTAAATCAAAACACAAAACTGTAAATGAATTCCTTTGGTACAAAAATAGTGCAGAATTTGGAATCCAAGAACTTTACTTATGGTATTGGTATTGAAAATTTAGAATGAACAATTCAACAAATTTGGCCACTATTTCTATACTCTCCACGTTTAAAGACATAAATTATCCAAAATAAGCTTGCCAAATCATTTTGTGCAATATAGGGTATGCAACTCCGTGTCATGTGACAATAAATCTATTCTGTTGAGATTTCTCTCAAAATAGGTCTTTGCATTTTAGTCTCAATATACGGCTTAGCTCTCAACATAAGTTTTGCAAGACGATTCAATTATTTAATCCTTCCAATTTTTTAAGAGAGAAGCACATTATACACACACCTGGATCACAGTGTAGGCCTGCTTCTACCACTATAATTGTTTATCTTTTATTTATCTTAGCCCAATTACATTTGATTATTTTATTACACTATATTTTGTTTATAGTTTATAAGATAATATTTTTTGAAGTATGAATATATGAATATTTTTATTAATTTTAGATTTAATAATAAAATTTGATTGTTAAAATTCAATAAATGAAGTGTTTTGAGCTTTTTAAATATATTGAATAAATTTATTTAAATAATTATGATTTTAATTCAAAATTAAAATATAAACTATTCAATAAACATTGTTACTGTTCAGAAACTTTTCGGCAAAATCACATAATCTTTTGTCGATGCGTTTGGAACCAACCAGTGTGGTTCATAGAAACTCTTCGGCAAAATCACATAACCAGAAACTCTTCGGCAAAATCACATAACCAATCTTTTGTCGACGCCTTTGGAACCAACCAGTGTGGTTCATCGTCAGGACAAGTTACTATTTTTACTATTGTTACTATTTTTTTTAATATTATTACTAATTTTATTTTCCAAATGATAAAAAAATTAATAAATTTAGAATCTCATCAAAATTTATAAAGACTTTGATTTTTGTTCCATTTCTATTAATTACAGCATTGTGGACAAAACAAACTCACCTACATTGTCATAATTTCAGTGTTCATATATATATATATTATTTTTTCCCAAAAATTAAATTAATGGATATAAAAATTTATTTGTTGATAAAAAATTAATTCTCTAACTTAAACTTATCATTAAATAAAGTTATATAATTTCATAACAGTTTTATATTTCAACAATGTAAATTTCAATTTCCCTAAACTAAACAACAGTTGCTAACTATTAGATAGCACTTGTTAAATTCTTATGTCCCACTCCGTATTCAAAATACTTTCTCACACTTTCTTTAGTCTCACAATTTTCCTTGCTCATTTTCCTATTTAATACGTTTTATAATTTCTTCACATGAAAGAATCGTTATTTTCCGATGCGGTAAAAGTAAAAATATGTACATCCTTGTCCCAGACTAGGGATAACACTTTTTTTTTATTCAATTCATACCCACAGTCAAGAATTTCTTCACATTTTCAGATGGCCTAAAAGCAAAAATATGAACATTCTTGTCAGTGTCCAGGGATAAATATTTTGGGTCATATTTCTTATATTCAATTTATATCCCCACCATCAAATATTTTTTCACACTTTTCACACTTTTTTGGTATAACTCATTTTCAATCCCAAATTTCTTCAAATTTTCTTCCAATAACCCATTTTCACATTTTACATGTGATATAGGTTCAATTGTCTTTAATTATGTTATGGATTTCAACATAGTAATGGTAATGGTTTAAGAGTTTGATGCAAATTTGATTATATAAATTTTAATAAGGTTATAAATTTTTATTATTTAAAAAGGTTTTTGGAAATATAAATAGATTCAACACCCTTAAAAATCTTTGAGACAAAGTTTAGATTTGTTATTCCAAAAAAAATCACAAAATTTTGAATTAAACTAACCAAAAAATATCACCCAATTTTTTTTTATCTAACAATTAAACTTATCACTCAAACTATTATAAATATAATTATATTATAAATTATATTAATATTGAAAAATGAAAAAGACTAATCCATCCTCAAAAATAAATAATAAATATAAATAAACCCAAAATCCCAATTATCATTCTCAATAATAGATCGATCATATCAATTATTTTAAAATTCTATTGTTGTTTTCCATCCAGCTACCTAAAACACACCATAAAGGACATCATTACAAGTGTTAAATTCTTAATCCCCACTCCCTATTTTCACAATAGGACAATGGGTTTTTTCACACTTTTCTTCATTTCATGACTTTCAACTGATTATGCTTTTCTTTTGAGTATATTTCATGATTTCTTTGAGTTAATTGAGACTTTATACTATCCATGAAATAAAAAAATGTATTAAATTATATTTATAATGTTGATGTTCTTTTATTCCAAAGATGTTTCAACTTGTGGTGTTATGAAGCATCTTTAATATAATTATATAATTTTTTGTATTAGCAAAGTCTACTCAAATATTTATGAAGTACTCAAATATTTATGATGTAATATGTCTTACTTTTTTATAGGGCAATGTATCAACACATGGCCATTATTTTATTTTATTTGTTTGTTGCTTTCAATAGTGTAATATGTTTTATTTTTTATCTATAAGACAATGTATCATCACATGGGCATTATCTTATTTTATTTTTTTGTTGTTTTCAAAGTATAGACATTCTTTTATGTTTATACTTTTTTATCTCTCTATTTTAAATACTAAGGATGAAAACTTAATTTGAATTAACAAATTAAAAGTTTTTGTATGATTAGATATTTTCTCCTAAAAACACTATTATTATGCGTTAACAATTGTTAACAATTATTGAGTTAAATTTATTTTAATGAAATCTTCTTTTATATTAATTTGAAAAGAATTAGGATCACATAGCACCTAGAGAATGGTGGTTTCTAAAAACACAGTTCTTCCAATAATCGTGGATTTTATTGACCTATATATAGACTATATCAAACATTAATACCATGGGAAAAACCATGGATGCCCATTTACATGGAGCCTAAAACCATTAGTTACCTGACTAAGTCAATTTTACTCAAACAACCCTAACAGTTTTTTTCTTCATTTTCTAAATATTTAATTCATTTTCATCCATATTCAACATCTTAAGATCCAATATATAATAATTATTTGTCATATGAGAGCAAAAGAAGTAGAGAAATAAGAAATTAATAAGTTTAAGTTAATTATAATTAATTATCACAATTATAACATAATAAAAAAGGAAAAATTATTGGTAATATGCTATGAATAGAATACAAAGAAATGTGAGATCTCCAATATTTTCACACCCCAAATCATCTCTACTAATCATCCCTTAGATATTTCCTTTTATTCAATTTATACCCCACAACATAATACATTCCTTTTTCCATATTTTCTTTTATTCAATTCTTACCCAAATCATCTAGCAAAGTTATTTTTTTGATATCTCTTTTTATTCCATTCATACCCCACAATCTAGAATTTCACACTTTCTTTATATATTATTATTGGATGACTATGTTAATTTTTATATATAATAGAGTTTTCTTTAACTAACTCCCACTACTACATCTTTGAATTTGAACATAGCATGTCATGAATATAATTGCAGATTAATTGCATCTTCAAAATTTGAAAATATCATGAATATAATTACGAATTAAAACTAACATTGGGAAATGGACAAAAATATTCCCAAAATCAAATAACAACATAGAAATCCAACCATGTTTCTTAATAACTAACACAAAAATATTAGTAAATGTGATTGATATACTTCGAAGACATCATTTTCCATCATTGATATGCTAATCAACTTTTATTAATGAGATAATCAACATAATTTATTAAGAAATGGTAAATATAAAACAAAACTAATTCATATATTTATAATAGATTTTTGAATTTTAATAATATTTTTAATTTAAATTTAAGTTATAAAAACTATATTATTTATTAATTTTTCCAAACTAAATATTATAGACTGTTATATAAATATTAAAATTCATAATTAATTAAATTAAATTAATTTTATGAATATATTTATTTTAAAATATTTTATTTAAATTTTGTCATCAATTTCAAAATAACAACTTCATTCAAATACTCACCTCCTTAATTAATTATAATCACATGCTCCGATAAGTTTAATATTCCAAAACTCAATTAAATATAACCATTTTCAGTATTCCCTATACTCACTCAACTCTTTCAATATAACATGGAACTCTAAATAATCTTAACCAACTTAAATTTTCAAACAAAATAAATAAATAATTAATAAAAAAATCAAATTTCATTTTAAGCCAATAAATAAGAGAAAATAATGGAGTTGTAAAACCCATCGAAAACATTCTTAGTTAAAGAACAAGCCATTGATTTGTTCTCGACCTCTTGACCACTTTAAAGTACTTGTTGCAGTATCAATAATATTTCCTTTAGTCTAAAAAGCACAACGTCGTTATGTATTGTCACTCCGACCATTAAATTTATTTGTACCAATGATTAGAAAATTGATCATAATTATGTATTATAATGTATTACTAGAAATTGCCCCAAAAGGTGTAAAGATACACAGATAGGATTATCGATACTGATTGCCCCGCGTTGTCATAAATTTTGTATGGACTAGAATTGTGTTAATGTGTGTAAGTGCATTCACCTTGTATTAAAGCAAGACTGATATGAAGTGAAGCAACACTAAATAGTATCACAAGATTTCATTTCCATTTCCAGTTTGAGTGTAAGTTTTGGTTGTATTTTTGCTTAAGATGGCAAGGTTGGATTTATTTGGTTGAAACCACTATGGTGTGTTCCCTCTCAAAGGCAAGTTGTTGAATGTAAGGGAAGCTAGCCATAAGCAGATCGTGGAAAATGTTGAGATTCAAAATATCAAGCAAATCCTTAGTCTGTAGCATGGAAATGAATATGACAATGTCAAATATCTAAGATATGGCCATCTGATAATTATGGAAGATTAGGTACATGATATATGTTGACAACTTTGTAGTTTCTATGTAAGCTTAAAAGATATGTTCAATTGGAAACTGGTTGTTTATCCCGTGTTTCTTGCAGGATCATGAAGGTTCCCACATCAAAGGATTGTTGAACAACTTCATACACTCTTTCTGGCCATCTCTACTTAATATTCCTTCATTTCTCTTTGAATTCATCACTCATATTTTCAAGGTAATTATTCTCATCATAGTCCCTATTCTCACTAAGTGTATAATTCCATTAAGAAAAGTGCAACTCCTTAACTGTACGTAGATGTATATTTTTTCAGTCCAATGGAGCATAAATCCCCACATTTACTTTTTGTTTTTTTATGTAGGAAACCCAAAAGGATGAAAGGGAATTGTCCTTTTACACCATGCATGAGTATGAATCATGGAGAGAGTCTCTAGGTGGAAATGTGTTTGAGTTATTCTTCAGAAAGAAGAAAATAGAAGCCAGAAAGAACTTTGTAAACAAGGAACTGATCCTATTCCATGGATGAGCTGCAAATATCCATCCCATCCATGGTCAATGGATTGAAACCAGGGCAAAGAAAAATTTTGTTTTTTTCTTTCAAGAGAAATCTTATCACACAAGCAAAGGTTACCTCCTTTAACCAAAAAATATATTTTTCTTCCTATCTTATATCTCACTTTTAGAATTTGAAAAAAGAATGTTACCCTTTTAAACAGGTTGCTCAATTCTCAGGTTATGTCTTGAAGCATCGTGCTTAACCATGGTGAGCAAAGTCATGCGAGCACAATTATGGGAATGACACAAAATTTTGTTGGAAGCAACAAAAAATTGTGTGGATCTTTATCTCTAGTGTTTCTATGTATATCTAAATGGTGCATATCTAGTGATGGTTGTTTCATTTTTGATAGGGTGGATAATATCATGTGAGCCCTTGATATGTCTTTGCATTTCTATCACCAATAACACATTTTTTGTTCCCAAATGATGGAGATTGTATTGTTGGACTACTTGAACGAAGACGGCTAGAATGTTGAGCCAAAATCCTTACACTGCTTGAATTACGACCTCTTTAAATTTTTTATTTAATTAACTTTCCAAAAAATTAAAATATCTCCAACCATATTAGATAATACTTAAGTGCATGCAAAATTACATGGAATCCTTGTTTTCTCACAGAATTGGCAGATCACAACGAGGAAGCACAATGACTTAGTCATAACCAGAGCTTAGATATTTAAGCCAACAAATGGCCTAGTCAATAATCTTCACTTTACGATAACCTCATACAACCCACTTGCAAAATATCATGAAACTTATTTTTTTGAAGAAGCATATATCAATTGCAGACAATATATTAGTTCCTAATAATAGTATCTATGTATAAGATACCAAAACATGCTTTCACTCATGTCATGCAAAATAATTGAGTGATCTACTTGGACTTCCTAATGAATTCATCTAAGCAAGTTGCAGTGAACTAACCAGATGCAACGTATCCTTGTACTCCAAAAAGAAACCTAGTTTAGATTTAAAAATAACATATTGTCAAAGTTATGTGCAAAATGATTAAGTGAGATTTGTTGTTAGATTGGTATGAAATGAATATTGTTAATCATTGAAACACACTTATTACTGTAGAATTGCATTAATGACCATTAATTTTCTCTGCATAAATCTACCCATATCACATGGAAATATTTTAAGGAAAAATATATCATAGATTTAGACTGCCAATGAATAATTCACTAAGGCAACAAGTTCACATCAAAGCAGCAAGGTCAGTTGCAGACAAAACACACAACACTCCATTATTAGTTATAAATTTTACTCCCAAGTAATTGCAACAATACATGTAACAACATGACCATGATAAAGTTGTACAACATTTAGAAGCTAGAGATAGAGTATACCTATATTTACCCAGAGAACAATCAAAATATAGATAACAAAATAATATTGCAAGGTCTCCTCAACAAAAGGTGACAAGCATCAAATATGTGTTACATCAATAAACACCCAATTCTTGTATTATTGAATATTAAAGCAACCTAACATGAGTTGTCTACTAACATACGTTGATATTTTTTAAACCAATAGGTTTTATAAGTATAAGTTAGAGGAATGAAATTCAAATAGAATTTCTAGTCAATTTCAGTTCCTACCAGATGATTAGTGGATTCTCTATCGAAAATCACCTTGCAACCCTCTTCTTTCACTTACACCTAGTTTGGAAGACACTCTCTATACCCCTGTCATATTTTGGGACTTGCTTTTTCTTCCCTTCACTAAAGTTCGTTGTAATATTAAAGCCTTCCCTATTCCAGACTTAACTTCCACTACATGTGATTCTTATTGTGTTATTGTTGCCTTGTTAGCAGCTCAAAGTTTTATAGAACATTCTTAGGATTTATGAGGCTTATTGGAAATCAAGCACCCCGAGGTCATTTGATCTCCAAATCCTCTATATACATGCCTCTTAAGAGTTTCGTTCCTCTACAGTTAGGCCTCACATTTCGCTCCTTTTTTGGCTCTTCACTACTAAAGTTATTTGTAGCATTAATATCTTTCTTGTTTCAAACTCGCCTTCCTCTCCATGTGATTATTCTTATGTTATTGTTTCCTTGCTATAAACTATGAGATTTAGAGGACATTCTTGGGCTTTATGTATCTCATTGGAAATCAAGCACCACAAGGGTGTTTGATCTCTGTTAGGACTCCACTATGTACCATTTTTGCTATATATTTTGACATCACTTTACTCTTAAAACCATGAACCTCAATGTCTTTTTCATTCACTTTATCCCAAGGTATATAGAAAGCTCTTCTTTATTATATGGTTAATCTGTCTTACATTTAATTCGACAATACTCTTATATTTTATCATTTATTGAAGTGCATTGTTGCTAACACAAGTCAAAGATCGCAGATAAGTTATATGCCTTGTTGGGAACAAGCAGCCGTTGCTGAAACAGCTGACTCCGTTGCTGAAACAGCTGACTCCATTGCTGAAACAGCTGACTCCGTTGCTGAAACAGCTGGCTCCGTTGCTGAAACAGCTAACTCAGTTGCTGAAACAGCCGTCAAACACGCAAATCCCGTTATGCGTAATTTGCGATTTTGGAAGAACTTTTTGTGGATAATAGCAGCAGCCCGAAGATACGGTTACCTGGATTATCTTGAAGATAGCACTTCTGTTGTCTCGGTTGTAACAGTATCTCTTTTTAAAGAACAGAATAGTCCTGTTTTGAACGGAATCGAGATATTCGCTCTCATGTAATTTGTAAATGATGTCTCCTCTTTAAAAAGAGGAGACATCATCATTAGAGGGGGATTGAATTGTAAAACACAGAACAACATTGTGTGAGAACAGGAGCTAGTCTCCTTTTGTAATGTATCAGTTCCGTGACAGATGAATAAAGACTTCTTTTGAGCGTTTCAATTTAATTCTTTCTCTTGGGGAATCTTGTGAGAAGGAAAGGGACCGCCTTCCTCACAAGATTCACCCCTTTTGTTCCTGTAGTTTGTTTATTTCTTTATGTGTTTGCACTTTCCTTAATTCTGTTGCTGAAATACTAGTTACATGGTTTGCAATACTCTGTTTCTTAGCGCTACACGTCTTGAATGCACGAGTGGATGATGTTGAGAGCATGTGCTGAAGATCCCTGCATAAAGGGATAGGGTCTTGCTCCCATTGATTGCTTTCCTTTGCTTGCAGTGTGATTAGAAACAAGAGGACAAGTGCTGAAGGTTCCTGTTCCTGGGAATAGGGTCTTGATCCCTTGAAGCTACTTTTCTTACAGTGTGATTAGTGCCAAGCAGCAGGTGTTGAAGTTCCTCACCAGGGAATAGGGTCCTGTTCCTGCTATGGTTAATGATTTCTTTTCTTGTAGATTGATTTTCCTTTGCTGTAACAGAGAAATCGTTTCTGCTATAATTTAATTAACTTCAGCTTTAATTAAGTAGAGTGTGAATTGACATATTGATGAATTTAATAGATGTGTGTCTTTCTTTCACTACAACATTGATCCCGCTTTTGAAATTGAGCACATCCAGTGCGCCATTACCTTTGAAATAAAAAGACCTTCTCGGGTTGACAATTTATGTGGAGCTCGAATTGTGAAAACAATTAGAGCGACCAACATTTTGGCGCCGTTGCCGGGGAAGGTAATTATAGATTTCAAAAGCATTCATTTTTTTTCTTTTAATGTGCAGATTGTATGAGAGGACGAGGAAACCAGAAGAAAAATAACCGCACAAGTGGCAAGGGCTGGGGAGGACGAAAAACGTTTATTGACGAGATTGTGTCGAAGGCTGAATCATCACAGAGATTAAGTTCTCGGAAATCAAAATTTCAGCGTTCTCCTCAGTCAGATTACAGAACAGAGGAAGTTGTGGGTCCTGAAAATACAGAAGAACCAGCAGTCAGCGCTGAAGAGTCAGAAGGAAGTATTAGCAGATCAGTAGAACACATTGAGGAGATAGTAGAGAGCGCTGGACGACCGGTAGAAAACATTGAAGAACCAATAGAGGATTCCGACGATGGAGAAAGTGTAGTAGGAGGACCAACAATGGAAGATAACAATGATGCATTCATCTTTGGAGGAGGGCGTGCAGGTCCTGAAGAAGAAAGAAGGGATGAAAATTCCCTTTCTACCTTGGGATTTCCCATTAGTGATCTTCCGGCAGGAACAATGAAAAATATCCCATTGTCTGCCCTACCTAACTTTCATGGTTTATCTACTGAGGATCCTGACGAATTTCTTTTTGAATTTGATATTTTATGCAGAAGTTATGATTATGTTACTAATGCTCAAAAGTTGAAACTGTTTCCAGCCACCTTAAAAGGGAATGCCTTGAGATGGTTCATGAGCCTTGGAAGTCAGGTAATCACAACATGGAAGCAAATGAAACAAAAATTTCTGCTTAAATATCAAGACTACTGCCGGACGAGAGAGAAGAAGGATGAACTATTCAATATGGCACAAAAATCGGATGAAAGTCTGGAGGACTACATTGAAAGACTGCAATACAACATACAGAGATCCGATCATCCAGATATAAGTAAGGAAATTCGTAAAACAATATTACTTAGAGGTTTAAGGGATGATTGTTTAAATATGTTAAATATGCTTGCTAAGGGAGATATATCTAAGGAATCATATGATGAGATTTGTGAACTTGCTAAAAGGTGCTCTAGGGGAGCTGCAAGAAACAGAATAAGAGATTCCACCTATTCAAGGGTGCAGAAATCAGCCAATGGAGGAGCAACAAGAGCAGAAATAGGTAATTTACTTGAAGAATTTAAAACCAAAATGCTAAGTTCTTTTGCTTCGCAGATTGACACTTTGCAGGTTAAGAAGAAGCAGGCTGAAGCAGAAGCAACTCTGGCTGTCTATTGCCCGAAATGTAGAGACAAACATCCACTAAGGGAATGTCCAAAAGATAAAGTACCAGTTTGCACCCTTTGTGAGAAATATCATGAGACAGAATAGTGTCCATCTCTACCAGGAATAAAAGCAGCGTTGCAGCCAACGGAGGAAGAAGTTGAAGCAGTCTACCTGCTAACTCAAAGAAGACAATGGCAACCTAAAGGGCAAGGTACGAACTCTGGTATGCCATTTAATCGTTGGAACAATTATTCTGTTTTTGGCCAAACAAGTTACCCCCCTTTCAACCAAATGAAATACCCACTTTTCAATCAAATGAATTTCCCACCCATGCAAATGCAAAACCCTCCCTTTGTTGACCCTTCAATGTGGACTCCTTGGCCTCCACAGCAACCACCTCCTTTCAATCCTTGGAACCCAAATTGGAATAGTCAATCACTCCCGTACCCAAATCAAATGCCTCAATTCCAACAATCACTCTCTCTGCCATCAAATGCTCCACCAAACAACCAAATGAGGCCCCAACTACCTGCGCAACCAAATCCTAACCACAATAATAAAGTTGTGCAAGTCATTGATATTCAGAATCAGTCTATATTTCCTACTATGCAATGTAATGATATTCATCTGAGATCTGGAAGAGTAGTAGAGCCTATTATAGATGACATAACTGATTCAGATAAAAATGAAACCGAGAAACAAAAAGAAGTTCAACCACCTCCTAACAAAAATGTTGAATTAACAGAACCACCATTCCCCGAGCGTTTGGGTCTAACCAAAACAGCTGAAACACCTGCTTTCAATTTTATGGGGGAATTGCAAAATTTGTATATTAAAATTCCACTTTTACAAGCATTAAGAGATGTACCAATTTATGCCAAAACATTAAGGGATATTTGTGTTAAGAAACCTGGTAGGAAAACCAAGGATCCCCTTACAGTACATGTGATGGGAGACTTGTCTGCATTAATGTCCGGAAAAGCCCCTCCTGTAAAATATGGTGATCCTGGCCATCCTACTGTCACAGTTCAGATTGGTAAAGCAATGATTCCCCGAGTTTTGGTAGACTTAGGTGCAGCAATTAATATAATGAATTTGGAAACTTCACAATTGTTACAGCTGAATAACACAATCAGAGATACACCCACCATTTTAGAGTTAGCTGTCCGTTCCACAATTAAGCCAGAAGGGATTGTTGAAGACCTACTTATTTCAGTTGAATCCTGAAAATATCCAGCTGATTTTGTTGTATTGCAAACTAAAACAAAGCTGGGGGGACATCCCCTAATTCTAGGAAGGCCATGGTTGGCCACAGCTGATGCATTTATTAGTTGCAGATCTGGTTCAATGAAAATTTCTAATGGTTATGAAACAAAACAATTAACTCTTTATCCTCACGCTACGCCAGTAGTTAATAATGAAGATTCTATATGGATGGATTATGATGATAATGCTGTTCAACCGATTTTAACTATAGGACAAGCTTTAACTCTTAAAGACAATACAGAGGATGAGATAATCAATAATTTTATCTGTGAACCTTCTTCTGTTATTGCTGAAACACACAATCAATTAACTGCAATTTTTGAAACTGATGCACAAGAAAAGATTGAACCTGAAGATTCATCTCAAACTTTAACCACGATCCCATCCAAGAGCATAACAGTTGAAATTGAACCCGGTAAGACATTAAACATAAATCCTGATCTAACAGATGCTGAAACACAGCAACTAATGAAGTTATTACACGAATACAAGGAGGCATTTGCCTGGGATTACATGGACATGAAAGGTATTTCTTCTGAATTATGTACTCACAGAATTTACATTAAAGAGGGATGCCGACCTGTTTGTCAACCCCAAAGACGAATGAATCCTAATTTACGAGAAATTGTTAAAGAAGAACTTCAAAAATTGCTTAACGCGGGATTTATATACCCCATATCTGACAGTGAATGGGTTTCCCCGTTAGTAATTGTTCCTAAGAAAAACGGGAAATGGAGGGTATGTGTTGACTATAGAGCTTTAAACAAAGCTACCCAAAAGGATCACTTTCCCTTACCTTTCATTGATCAGGTGTTGGATAGTCTTGCAGGGAAGAAATTCTTTTCTTTTCTAGATGGATTCAGTGGGTATAATCAGATAAAAATTGCACCCCAGGATCAAGACAAGACCACTTTCACCAGCCCTTGGGGAACTTTCGCCTATAGAGTTCTTCCATTTGGGTTGTGCAATGCACCAGCAACTTTTCAAAGAGCTGTTATAGGAATTTTTTCCAATATGCTGAATGATTGTATGGAAATATTTATGGATGATTTTACCCCCTATGGTGTGTCTTTTGAAGAGGCATTACAAAACCTTGAGAAAGTACTTAAAAGATGTATTCAAGCTCACCTCTCCTTAAGTACCGAAAAATGCCATATGATGATGAGTGAGGGAATAGTGCTTGGACATTTTATTTCATCTCGAGGTATTCAGGTAGATCCATCTAAAATATTAGTCATTCAGAATCTTTCTGTTCCTAAAACTCAAACTGATGTGAGAAGTTTTCTAGGACATGTTGGTTATTATAGGAGATTTATTAAAGATTTCTCTAAAATAGCTTCTCCATTATTTGTATTGCTTATGAAAAATGCTGAATTCAAGTGGACTAATTCTTGTCAGAAAGCTTTTGAAGAGCTGAAGCATCAGCTGTCTACTGCTCCTATTTTGAGGGGGCCTGACTGGAATCTTCCGTTTCATATATCTTCTGATGCTTCAGACATTGCTATTGGAGCGGTTTTGGGACAAGAGGAAAATCATCTTCCTTATGCTATATACTTTATCAGTAAGAATATGACCTCTGCTGAGCTTAACTATACAGTTACCGAGAAAGAGTTCCTTGCAGTAATCTATGCCATTAATAAATTCAGACACTATATTACTGGTTATCCTACTTTTGTGCACACTGATCATTCAGCTATTAAATACTTAATGAACAAATCTGTCACAAATGCTAGAGTTACCAGATGGCTATTACTATTGCAGGAATTTGATATTACAATTGTAGATCGGCCTGGTAAAGAAAATGTGGTGGCTGATTTTCTTTCACGGTTAAAAACTGACAATGATATTCCAGTAGATGATAGTTTTCCTGACGAATATTTGTTTGCAGTTTCTGCTCATTCTCCATGGTATGCAGATATTTCTAATTACTTGGTTGCAGGAAAACTACCAGCACACCTGTCATATAGAGAAAAGAGAAGAATTGTTCAACAAAGTGCCAGGTACAGCTGGATAAGCGGGTGTCTCTTCTATACTGGGCTTGATCAGGAGATCCGAAGATGCATTAGAGAAGATGAAGTGTATGACATATTGAAAGCTTGTCATGATGGCCCTTGTGGAGGCCATTTTGCTGATAAAAGAACAGCACATAAAATTATGAGGATGGGTTACTATTGGCCCTCATTATTTAAGGATGCAAAGAAGTATGTAAGGGCTTGTGACAGCTGCCAGAGAATGGGTCAACCCAATCATAGAGACCAAATGCCATTAAACCCCCAGGTAGTTTCTGAACCATTTGAAAGATGGGCCTTGGACTTCATAGGACCCATTAACCCTCCATCCAATCAAAGGACCTATATATTAGTCTGCACAGACTATATGACTAAGTGGGTGGAGGCCAAAGCACTTATTAGAGCCAATGAAGAGGCTGTTCTGGCCTTCTTGTTTGAAGACATTTTCACTAGATTTGGAATTCCCAGAGAGCTAGTTACTGATGGAGGACCTCCATTCAATTCTCATGGTTTTAAATCTACCCTTCACAAATATCATATTCAACATAGAATGACTACACCATACCACCCCCAGGCCAATGGGCAGGTGGAAAGCACAAACAAAGTTTTAGAGGCCATTCTAACTAAAACAGTGAAGGACAACCGAAAGGATTGGTCCCAAAGGCTCCCTGAGGCATTATGGGCTTACAGGACTACTTGGAGAAACACTACAGGTTTTTCTCCCTATGAATTGGTTTATGGTAAAAATGCTATTTTTCCTGTGGAATTTGAAATTAAAACTTTAAGGAATGCCCTAGCTGTTAATCTTGATTTGAATGATGTGCAGACAGCTAGATTGCAGCAGCTTTTGGAGTTGGATGAAAAGAGATTGGATGCCATTCACCAAACAAACATGATTCAGCAACAAAGGATGAAGTGGCATGACAAAATTATCAAACACAAGCAGTTCCAAAAAGGTAATTGGGCCTTGCTGTATGACTCTCGGTTTGAAAATTTTCAGGGAAAGCTACGTACACGTTGGCTTGGACCATATGAAGTAGATGATGTCTTTCCAAACGGAACGGTAAGGCTTGTAACAATTGATGATGCTAAAACACCTCTACTAGTCAATGGCCATAGGCTCCGTTTATATAAGCGCCCTGTTTCTAAAGAGGATTTCAAGACTGCTTGCATGACTGATATTCATTATCTTTTTCTAGGGGAGTCTTCTGCTCCTCACAGTACTTAATTTTCTGCACTATATTTTTAGTATTAGATTAGATTTAGCACTAATAATCCCTGTCAAGGATTGGCATATTACAATTGAATTTTGCAGATTCTGGAAAAGCAATAAGGAGGACAGATTCATCATGAGAAGATCTGAAGCTTTAAATCAAGAAGCTTCTTCCCATCATTTTACCCTCTTTCCTAAACCAATATCCCTCCATACCCACATTACTTCTATCATTCCCACCACTCCTGAAATATCCTCCTTCAGTCAGTATTTCCCACCCCTTACTGCTGAAATAATCCCTTACCATTCACAGACCTAAGTCAGTTATCCCAGTTCTCTGATTTTTCCCGTTGCTGAAACACCTGTTTCAGCAACGTAACGCCAGCTTTTTCCGTTGCTGAAACACCTGTTTCAGCAACATATCATTGATTTCCCCCGTTGCTGAAACACCTGCTTCAGCAATGTATCGTTCATTTTTCAGTTGCTCAAACACCAGTCTCAGCAACTTGTTATCAAAGCAGCATCTCTCTTTGCTATCATATAAGCTTTCTGGTTCTTCACGATTATACTTCAGATCCTTTTGGTAAAAACTATTCGGCATATACCAGATTCAATTGCACCTTCGTTCTAAAAATCCACAGACCCTTCTATGATCATTAAAGCTATTGCAACCGACACTTCGAATTATTAAATCAAAGGTAAAGTATAAGGTATAAGGTTTTAATGTAATTCGGTTAAATCATATTAAAGAGAGGATTTCATTCATAATAATTGCATATCTTTACACGTCCAATCATTATTACACCATACGTAGGGGGGGGAATTCTGAAAATTGAGTAATTATTTCGCATGAACCAAGCAGCCGCCCGTTGTCATATCCATTTCTGCCGTCATTTAGACTATGCAGCCTCTGTTGCAACAACTAGTGCGATCAGGGTCTGAGCTTACTGTATTGCTGCCTCTGCGGAAAACTCAAAGCTACAGCCATGGGAGGGTCGGCCATTAGAAATGAGCCCGGCTCCATAAGTATTCTTCAGTTCTTTCCTGAAGTATATCAGATCTTCCAACAAGCGGGATGGACAGTATATTTTGAAAGGTTGGGGGAATTTAACCCGGAGCAAGTATTAGAGTTTGCACAAAACCTTGAAGACAATTTCTCGGTGGTCCAAGGGGTTCGCATTTCAGTGACAGAGGATGACATAGTTCAGGTATCAGGGTTACCAGCTGAGGGCATTCGCTGGTTTAGCAGGAAGCAGGTCGTTCTTAACGCACAACAAGAATTTCTGCGCCCGGACGAGCAAGTGGAACCCAGAGGCCGCGGGGTTAGTCTGCACTCACTTCCTCAACCATGGCCATCAGTGGCAGAGTTCATCAAACACTACTTAACCTGTGAGGGGCGTTATCAGGTAGTGTACAATCATGATTTTGTTTTGATGAATCACTTGAGGAATGGACGACTGATTAATATCCCTTATTATCTGCTTGGTTGTATTAAAAACATGTCTTATTATTGTAAACGAGCCAAATCTCCAATGTCATCCCTTACCCATCACCGTTTATGCCAGCTGCTAATACAGAGGGGTTTTGCTCAACAAAATCCCCCTCTGCAGGCCCCACCTGAAGTTCCCCAACCACCCGAAATACCTCTGCAAACACCTGAAATTCCCCAGCCGGCCGAAATTCCTCTGCAAGCACCTGAAATTCCTCAGCCGGCCGAAAATCCCCAGGATATTCCAGAAATTCCTCAGCAGGACCAAACGCCCCAACCATCTGAAAGTCCTCATGACATTCCAGAGATTCCTCACGAGGAACAACAGGAGGAAATCCCGCATTCCCCAGTCAACCCAACCCCGAGCTCGCCCCATTTAGCAGAGCCAACTGCCTCTACTATTCCTGTCCCTAGTGACGATTCTCTAACACCCCCTTCTTCACCCGTTAAGAAAAAGAGGAAAACCTCAGCAGTCGCAGGCTCCAGACCACGGACAAGGTCCACATCCCGAATCCTTACCCCTCTGGAAAACCCTGTCCCCAGAAAAAAGCCCTCCCTTTCAAAGAAAAGGAAAGGCAGCAATTTTGTTGCCTTCCTACCAAAAAGAAAAAGGAAAACGACTGTTGAAACAAAATCCACTTCCATTCCCCCTGACCCTGCCACTATTTTACTAAAACCTTTATCCCCATCCCAAACTTCCCAACCTGTCTCGTCCGAAGGCACTGCCACACAAGAACCAGTGCCTCAGGATAATATGACATTGTTTATAGGTCAAGAAGTGACTGCTCCACAAGAACCAGTCACTTGCCCAGTGACTGAAACACAAGAACCAGTCACTGAGGCACAGGAATACACCAAGCAGGATGATAGTGGGAAATGCCCAGTGACTGAAACACCAGAACCAGAGACTGAAGCACAGGAATCCATTCCTAGCCCGGTGGATGAAACATAAGAACCACCCACTGTGGTACCAGAACCGGAGACTGAGGCACAGGAATCCATTCCTAGCCCGGTGGATGAAACACAAGAACCACCCACTGTGGTACCAGAACCAGTCACTGAGGCACAAGAGTCTATTTCTAGCCCGGTGGATGAAACACAAGAACCACCCACTGTGGTACCAGAACCAGAGACTGGAGCACAAGAGTCTATTTCTAGCTTGGTGGATGAAACACAAGAACCACCCACTGTGGTACCAGAACCAGAGACTGGAGCACAAGAATCCATTCCTAGCCCGGTGGATGAAACACAAGAACCACCCACTGTGGTACCAGAATCAGAGACTGGAGCACAAGAATCCATTCCTAGCCCGGTGGATGAAACACAAGAACCACTCACTGTGGTGCAACAACCAGCTACCACTGTGCATCAACAAAATATTCCAACAGAAACAATCAGCATACAAGGTCCACATACTATGACATCTCTACTGGAGGAAAATGAGTTCCTGAAGTCTGAATTAGAAGCTTACAAAGCTGAATTAGCCATGGCTCGAGAGGCTTTTGAAAAAGAACTCAATCTCCATACATTAGCACACGTAGCCTCAATGCAAAACAGGGAGCCATGCAGGGAATATATGTGCAAGGAGTGTGGCATCATTTATCAGAATGCAGGATATGAAGTAGTTGAAATTCCACTCCCTGAAACATTGATGACAGATGGAATACAAGAGGAATGCCCTACTGCTCCACAAGAACCAGTAGGACCCCCTATGATGCAAGAAGAAGAAGAAATCAAACCAGAGATATCTCATCCTTTGTGGACTGATGCAGCCATCCCGACAGAAGAAACACTGCCCCAGCACACTACTTCTGATGTAGCCATTCCGACAGAAGAAACACTGCCCCAGCACACTACTTCTGATGCAGCTATTCCGACAGAAGAAACACTGCCCCAGCACACTACTTCTGATGTAGCTATTCCGACAGAAGAAACACTGCCCCAACACACTACTTCTGATGTAGCCATACAGACAGAGGAAATAGTGTCCCAACCCACTACTTCTGTCAAAAAGACACAGACTCTGCCATGGGACCCATTGGAACAACTGAACAGATGGAAGAAGCAATATGCTGAAGAACAAGATATAATATTACGACAGCATAAGTTGCAATGGCAGAGCTATGTATATACTAACTGGGATAGCTGGGAACAAATACTGCAAGAGCACAGGGAATATAAGAAGGAAGCCAGACAGTCTAAGGAACGGATAGCCTTGATGTTTTCATTAGTGCGGAAATTGATGGTTACACGTAAACCCTCTGTAAATTACTCTCTCTTTCTTACTGAACGACTAGTTTATTTTCAATTAAAATCAATAGCAAATGGCAGACCACATGAATTAATGACTTCAGAGAAATTTGTTGAGACCTTTAAGGAGGCCCCTGAAAGTGACCAGCATCTGCTGTGCGAACTCTACCTTCATAATGAGGCCATTCCTGAAGATAGGAGAGTTAATCTTATTCCAATTGCAGGCGATATACAAATTAGGGCATTTGCTTCATTTTTGTCTAATCAGCTCACTTGGCAGACTGCGTTCACTGCTAGCAGTCATAATGAGGAGAATAAACTCCTGTGGATTAGACCAGAGCCTGTAGGCCCAGCCATGTTTATAGCACAGTATTATGAATTCTTGCAGAAGCCAGGAATGAACGAGCACATACAGCAATTACAGGATTCAATCCTTTTTAAGTGTCAAGAGCACATTAGAATGAAGGGTCCTGCTGCATTGAAGGCCAATGATATCTTTTGGCAGCAGTCATGTAAGGAAAGACAGGATTATCATCCTTTTAACCCTCTCAATCTTCAAGCTGCTTTGTCCAGGGTCCCTAAGTATATTTATTGCATTCAACATTGTGGAGTAAACTGGATTGGGTATCATTTCCGTTTTCCAATCTTATGGCTGCCTTCAGACAAATATCAATGTCATTATCAGTTGACTGACAGAGAGGAAGCCTCGGCATGGCAATAGTTGCAGATCAACAGCGGATTCCGAGCTCCTACAGATGCCACCTTCTCCAGCTACTGCTTGAGTAATTTGCATTGTCAGTCCCAGTACTCAGACTCTGATTCAGACGAGGGGTTGCCTGAGGACATGCAACATTTTTAGCTGGGGGGGATGTTAGGACTCCACTATGTACCATTTTTGCTATATATTTTGACATCACTTTACTCTTAAAACCATGAACCTCAATGTCTTTTTCATTCACTTTATCCCAAGGTATATAGAAACCTCTTCTTTATTATATGGTTAATCTGTCTTACATTTAATTCCACAATACTCTTATATTTTATCATTTATTGAAGTGCATTGTTGCTAACACAAGTCAAAGATCGCAGATAAGTTAT
The DNA here is from genome assembly GCA_031772625.1 of Pinus tabuliformis. Lineage (NCBI taxonomy): Eukaryota > Viridiplantae > Streptophyta > Pinopsida > Pinales > Pinaceae > Pinus > Pinus tabuliformis. Next base: position 343,697,769 of record CM062808.1, on the reverse strand, counting down.
ATGCCTTGTTGGGAACAAGCGGTCGTTGCTGAAACAGCTGACTCCGTTGCTGAAACAGCTGACTCCGTTGCTGAAACAGCTGACTCCGTTGCTGAAACAGCTGGCTCCGTTGCTGAAATAGCTAACTCAGTTGCTGAAACAGCCGTCAAGCACGCAAATCCCGTTATGCGTAATTTGCGATTCTGGAAGAACTTTTTGTGGATAATAGCAGCAGCCCGAAGATACGGTTACCTGGATTATCTTGAAGATAGCACTTCTGTTGTCTCGGTTGTAACATTATCTCTTTTTAAAGAACATAATAGTCATGTTTTGAACGGAATCGAGATATTCGCTCTCATGTAAATTGTAAATGATGTCTCCTCTTTAAAAAGAGGAGACATCATCATTAGAGGGGGATTGAATTGTAAAACACAGAACAACATTGTGTGAGAACAGGAGCTAGTCTCCTTTTGTAATGTATCAGTTTCGTGACAGATGAATAAAGACTTCTTTTGAGCGTTTCAATTTAATTCTTTCTCTTGGGGAATCTTGTGAGAAGGAAAGGGCCCGCCTTCCTCACAAGATTCACCCCTTTTGTTCCTGTAGTTTGTTTATTTCTTTATGTGTTTGCACTTTCCTTAATTCTGTTGCTGAAATACTAGTTACATGGTTTGCAATACTCTGTTTCTTAGCGCTACACGTATTGAATGCACGAGTGGATGATGTTGAGAGCATGTGCTGAAGATCCCTGCATAAAGGGATAGGGTCTTGCTCCCATTGATTGGTTTCCTTTGCTTGCAGTGTGATTAGAAACAAGAGGACAAGTGCTGAAGGTTCCTGTTCCTGGGAATAGGGTCTTGATCCCTTGAAGCTACTTTTCTTACAGTGTGATTAGTGCCAAGCAGCAGGTGCTGAAGTTCCTCACCAGGGAATAGGGTCCTGTTCCTGCTATGGTTAATGATTTCTTTTCTTGTAGATTGATTTTCCTTTGCTGTAACAGAGAAATCGTTTCTGCTATAATTTAATTAACTTCAGCTTTAATTAAGTAGAGTGTGAATTGACATATTGATGAATTTAACAGATGTGTGTCTTTCTTTCACTACAACATTGATCCCGCTTTTGAAATTGAGCACATCCAGTGCGCCATTACCTTTGAAATAAAAAGACCTTCTCGGGTTGACAATTTATGTGGAGCTCGAATTGTGAAAACAATTAGAGCGACCAACAATCTCCAAATGCTCTATATCCCTGCCTTTTATTCCTTCCTTTCCTCTATACTTGTGCGCATGTTTTGGTCCTCTTTTGTCTCTTATCACTTATGAAGTTTGGAGGAGATTTCTATTCTCTAATTGAAGTACAACCTGTCTCTTTTTCCCTATTTTTCATTTCCTATTCCATTTTCCATCAACCTTTAGATTATATTGAGAACTTTCATCCTCTGTAATGGTCTTAACTAATGGGAATTCATTTTGGAACTAGAACCTAAGACTATTGACATATATTTATGCTAATTTCACTTCATCACCATGGTTATTAGTTCTGATCTGGAGCCTCATGAACTACTCTGTATAAACTTGGACATAGTTCTCTCTTTCCCTTGAATTATGAAATTCTTGAAATAATTTTTGTTAGTAATCTGAAGGTAAAATATGCTCCCCCAAATGTTTCAACATCTTAGGCCAAAGCCTAACATTTTCCTTTCCTTATCTTTTTCTATGATTTTTCCAATTATCCCATGGTAGGACTTCAATTTTTACACTTCAATTTTCATTCTTTGTGGTCCTCTTCCTCAGCCCCATCAATTTAAAAATATGCAAGTTATAATTCCAATCCATAAATTGATTAAGTTGAATTTTCCCTTGAAATTTGATACCTCTATTTTTTTCTTTGTTCCCTTCTTGAAAACTGCTATAGTTAATCTTTCCATGGTATTGTAAGCTTGAATGGGGATCCCCTTGCACCGTAGGTTCATCTTCATAATATTCAGGCTATGGTATGGTCTCCGTGGCATCAAGTGTTTTCCAATTTCCATCATTGCATCTACCTCTCCTATCCCAATTTCAGTAAATCCTATGTGTATCGTTCTCCTTGGCCAAGTGCTCTTGATGCTTTGATATTGATCTGATGTAGACACTCTCAGTGTGCAACAATGCTTCAACTCTCTAGTGATTCAAGTAAAAATATAGATACAATTGTCTCTCCTTTCAGTCAATTGATCATTCAAATTTGTTGGTTCTCCTGTAATTTCTCTGTTTTAGCTGCATAAAACCCTCCATAATGTGAATCTAACCCTTTAAAAAATACTAAGAGAACACAAGTGATATACTGGGGACAATTACATTATCTAGGTTAGGAAGCACAAAGAATATCATTTGCAGAACTTGCTTTTTTTCCCTCTTATTAAGAAAACCACCAATAACAGATCAACGACTAACAAGTAAGTGACTACTATGAAAACTCAAAAAGATAACTCTCCCCCAAGCACACTCATAAATAAATAAAGATACATAGTACAATACAATCCATAATATGGTAAAACAACAACTGCACAATTTGTCATATTCTACAAAGATACAACAATTATCTTTTGAAAACGAAGTTGGTATAGTATCTATCATTTTACACAACTCTCTCAACTGCATATGGAGGAATAGTCAAGAAACATATTATATGAACCAAGAAAAAGTCTAAGACATATCTAGCATATTCTAAAATCTAAACAAAATTTATTTTGGCATAAACTTGCAGCTATGCATGGTCTGAAATATCTCCTTGCGACTTGGCTCAGGAATGCATCACGCTGCCTCAACTAGATCATGTCCATGGAAATATTCTCTTCGAGACTCTCCTTTCTGCAAAATGTGTTCATGCAGTTCCCTAATATAGTTGGGTTCATCCCTCAACCTCAATACAATGTTCTCCTTACTCTTATTTATTCTTGAGAGGGAGGAAGGTAGCTCTCCTATTCCATTCATCTAAGACCTTCTCCCATGGTTTGGCAGATAGCTCGATTGTAAATTAAAAGTTTCTTGGCAAGGGAAACTAAATTTGTTCTATTTGTGAGATTTACCAACATTCGGCTTGCAAGTCATTTTCTACTGCATGACCGCTCCAAATAAATTTATTGGTTGGTACTACCATGGACAGAAGTGCACTGATTGAAGCTCTAGATGTAATAATTGTAGGCGTAGAATTTTCCTTATGACTGGAAAGTGAAGTGTTGGCTAGCATCATGATGGCTCCAGACTGCTCGTGAAAATACTCGGCCATGAGAATATGAAAGATTCCTAGTCGAAATAAATAGATGAAAGCTGGAAAAACAAACAGGTTCACTCCTAACCTGACATGGCAGGAAAGGTGGCTCAACACATAAGTAAACAATTGATCATATAATTCAATTCGCTTGAGACCACAGGATCATGCATCATGGAATCCCACTTGAAGAATGGAGCAAGGCTTACAATCTGATACCATGAGGACAAATATCACTCTCAGACCATGGGGACAAATGTTAGCCCAGAGAAAAAAGGGTAGACGAATGGTTTGCCCGACCATTTTCAAAAGGAGACGCCTATCGACGTAATTATGTATTATAATATTAAAGTGCATCTATTATTATGACAAAGAACACACATGTATTATTAAACTGCAGTTGAATAGAAGAACCCTAATTTGGACTTAAATTTCACAGATAAGGTTTTTTATGCACCTTCATCACCATCTAATTTTTTGTAGTTTAATTTGAAGCACTTTATAGCCATGGAAATGTGCATCATGGAAAATTTTAAGGATGGAATTTAATCCTAAAGTTTAGTAACCTTGGTGAATGTTATTAGTCCCTAATATGCAATTTGTAAAATGCTTGATGATATATATATATAATAATAATAATAATAATAATAATAATAATAATAATTTTATATTAACCTATATAAAATTTTGCCGATTTTTTAGGTAAAATAATTTTACACTATAAATGTTTGGAGAACCATTTTTAGAAAAAGAGGAAATTGGCGAATCATTTTTTTGGAAAAAACATGGAAAACTAGCCCACCTACAAATATTAGCCCCTAAAATTTTCCCTGGTGCACATATGAAACTTTATTCCATCGGTACAAAAAGAGACAATACTTGAAAATATGGAAAAGAGAATTTGGACTTGCTTTCTTTTGAGATATTGTTTTAGTGTCATTATGAGTCATCGTCAAGATTTACAAGGATAGGCATTCTTCATCATCCATTATTTTTGGGTGATTTTTAGCATTTTGAATTCTGGGGTTCATTAGCATGAAAAATAATGTGCATGGACATCGAAGAGAAGAATGCTCATTGTCATTTAGTTTTTTCGATAGAATTGACTTATATCAAACATTTCCATGATGAATATATTTCTTGGAAGTTTGGTGCCTCAAAATAAATACCAAAAGTCCTATGAAGAATTTACTATCCAAAAACATTCAAAGGTACCACAAAATTTTGAACATTCCACTATAAAACTTACACAATATTTTTGTCATACTACAAAAAATTTTCAAGATAGCAATTTGACACTCTACATGTATTCTTTCTGTATGTGTACAACACTCTTAGACCCAAGATGGAAAATACACATTTAGAGTTACAATTCCCTGTCACAAAATAAAAATAAAAATTGACGGAGCTTCTATCAAACAAAACCCTAAGGTTTCAAACCTCCATTTTCCTTTTTGAAACCACTTCTCTCGCAAGCCATCCTACCTCCCCGATTATCCATGGAACATCTGGTTGAATTGACTGGTAGCTTCAACCCTATTATTAAATAAAAATAAAAATTATTAAATTATATCTAAAGCTAAAAATTATTAAATTTTTTTATTTATATGTAACAGTAGCCACATTTGAAGAATATTTTTCTAATAAATTAAAGATAGGAGTAAACCTAAGAAACTGAAAAACTATTCATACGCCCTCTACATTATCCATTGGATCATGTATTAGATGAAGAATATTCCCAGATTATCAAATTTTGGCCATTCTAATTTAAAATTTTTAAATTCCTTAACCCTATTCCAATATAGACCATGCCTTTAACATAATTAATCAACCATACTACCAATTTTGAAATTTTATTCTTATTTTCCATTCACATGTACGAATCATACTACAACTAAAATCAAATCAACTTTGAAAATGGATGCATTTTTCTTTCCTTTGAAACCTTTTTCTTTTTCTTTACCCTTAAATGGATTTTTGCTACCCTCTTCTGGAATATTTTTCCCTCTTGCCTCAATATGAGTGGCTTGCACAAAATCCTCATCTAGACTATTGGGATTAAATACATGAGGATCATATTCCTAAGGTAACTGTGTAAAGCCCCTATATACTTCAACAACGTGTCTTGTGATTGAAAATATACACCTAACATTAGAGACATTCTTCTAAATTCTTGGGGAAATATTGCACATTTTGACCTTTAAGTTGTCTAAAGTTCCACCAATTCATGATGGCTTTCTGAATATATGCTAGAGGGTAAAATTGTATTTTAATTGTAGCAATGAAATCAAAACAAGAAATTGAGTTCTTACCATGTTTTTTTTTATCTCTTCTTGTGTCTTGGCTTCCCACCATATTAGTGTTGCACCCTCTAGTCTCAAGGAAACTAGCTGAATCTTTGTATAATCATCTTGAAGGTTTTGAATTCTGCTATAGACCTCCAACTAACGAACCCAATTTTTAAGCTTCTCTGCATTCACTTCACCATTATACATGGGCAGTTCAAATTTAACATTAAGTTTTAACAAGGGTGTTTTACCAATTCCTTTTGAGGTATGTTGATGAGTATGAGTAAGGGTTGTATTAGTGGAAGAGGGTGAAGATGCTTATGAAGATGAATATGAAGATGATGGTGGAGATGGTGGAGGTTTACCTCCATTTCCATTACCTCTTCCTCCTGAAGAACCTTCTCCTTTTGGAGGCTTGGAGCTTTCACCCTATAGTCTTGTATTCCTCTCTTCATAGAGGACTTTCACCATCTATGTCATGTCAAAGAAAGCCTCCCTAAAAAAATTCTCATCCTTTGACATATTTGCAGGCTCTCATTCATGTGACATGCTTACTGAACCTTCAACTGTAATTTAAGGTAGAACTGGTGGTGGATATTGTGGCAATGTTGCACTCCTCCTTGACCCAACTTCAGGACCTTCAACCAACTTTCCTTCTCCTCTATTGAGCTTCAACCTTGTGTTGTGACCATAAAAAACCCCCCTTTTTATTAGTGTTAGTAATAACATTAATAAATGGGGACCCTTCCAAAAAAATCAAATCCTAGCATTTTATGTTGCCTTTTGTTTTTAGAATAAAACAAGATGTCAAAGTGAAACTTGCTAAAACATGAAAATTTACCATTTCATTCTTCAAGCACTCAAAACTTCACAAACTATGAGTTTCCTTATGAAAAGCGCTACATGACCATAGACCTAAGAAAAAACTTTATAACGTAAAGTTGTGAATATATAAGCAAACAATGAAAAACCCGCCTTTAGGAAAAATTATTCTTGCATTGCAAAAAGTTCACCACAGATATTCCTCATAAAAGATGACTCCTTGAAAATGTGATCCATGAGAATGCGAGATCACAAATCTTATAACCTCATCGCATCGCAAATTCTGATACCACGACGCTACTTTATGTATCATAACCAAATATCGAGAAATGCAATAGCATCTCACAAATCGCAAATCACAAATCGCAGCGGCTCAACATAACGATGGTTTTTAACGAAAGAAGGTTTTGCGATATAGAGATCTGTGATATTGCGAAGAAAATCGCAAAATTGCTTTTATCACAATTCAAAGGGCTTAGAGTTCTAGGACAGTACTTTCCATCCTTCGATGCAAACTTATGAACATTAAAGTTTACCATAATGGTCCATTAGTGGTCATTTATTAAAAACGATTCGGATCAATGTAAAGGACATTTGACGCAAGTTAATATCTTTTGATATGATTTAGAATTAAATATCTCCCGCCACCTTATTTTTATCTTTCTATTGATTATTCCAGTATTCACTATCATCTTACCATATTTTCATTCTCTGCTTGCCGTTTTCAGGAAGAACACATGGAGCGTAATACACAAAGGAATGGGGAAGAAAGGCAAGGCACTTGCATCTGAGAAATCAGACATGGCCCCGTTATTCATAGACACTACCTATAGCCGAGACGCAGGGATATCTACGTGGGAAGAAATGTATCAGTTGTTGGAGGATGAAAAGCCAAGAATTATGGAGGTTACAGTCACAGCGGATGGACGCGGCTCCTTTGATGCATCTCTAACTGAACTTGCATGTTCGTTTCTACATTGCATTTTTTCAAGGCTGATGATACTCCCATACACTAACATGGTGAAATGGATTATAGATAGCATGGACATATCTGACAGACAGTTCAAGGCGGCTAGCCAGGAAGTCATGGGGTCATTCACGGCAGAAAATTTGAGGAGTATGTACCACTTACCAGAACCCTAGGCCAGCTACAATAAGCAATTCATCGCGAAGTTCACCAAGGAGAACGAAGACTTGGCAAAATGCACAAAGAACTAGTCAAACAATGAGGAAAGGCTAAAGAAGGATAAAAATGGTATGTACGCCATTGGCTCTCTGTGTTCTCCTTATTGTTTTGCCGCTGCAATGTTGTGTAGATTATTTGGGAAACCAGACATCAGCAAGTTTTTTCCAGAATGGTTACCTTTACTTGATGTGGCCACTAATGCCACAATAATGGATTGGGCCCTAATCCTATCCGACAATGTGACCACTGCAATTTTAGGATACAGAACTAAAAGAAGCTTTGCTTCAAGGGTTTACCCTCCATTCTTTTTGAGTGCCTATGAACCATTGAGCAGAAGAAATCGCATCGCATAGTTCATAAGTGAATGAACCATTGAGCAGAAGAAAGTGTGATGTACAATACCATTGTCAACTGTTGGATGACTGCTGATTCCTGATCGTAGGATCATATCACATCACATCATTCATAAGTGAATGAACCATTAGGTGGAAGAAAGTGTGATTTGTGATATGCTATCACTTCATTCATTAAATCACTTGGACCCATAGCTGCCACTTCCGCCTATCATATAACGACTCCACTGTTCATTCCCCGCTCATACAATAAACTCCCTCCACCTCATCTCTCATCCCACACATTCCTCCACAATCATATGGCCCACACTCCCTTTTGGCCCTCATTTGAAGTTTATCGGCCGAGGGGGCGAAATGGGTAGTCTCTAATACCGCCCATATAAACCACAAAAGTACCTTTTAGTCTTTCAAGACTGAAAATCTCAAAACCACAAACTGCTCCGTCTTACCCCCGAATGCGGTATCCTTCATAGTCGTTACCACCACTCTACGTCACCTCCACGTCACACTCCACTTCACATATCCCATCCAATCATCGGCCACCTATCCATTTCCCATTCATTTCCACTCCCTTGCATTTATAACCAAATGTCTGTTAATTAACCTGTTGGATAATTAATGAACTTCCAAATGCTCAGCACCACTCTTACACTCAATTTTTCTCTTTATAAGCACTCCGCCATACATTTCAAAGGTTACATAGTTAACTTCTATGATCGAGAGTATTCTTCAAGCTTGCCTACTCAACAGCTTAGCCACTATTCGACATTCTAGCAGCCACTTGTCCTGTTCGCAAGCACACCTTCCAGGTCCACTTGTCAGCTACCTGTCTCCACTCTGTTAACTCATTTTTTTTATCATTATGTCATTTACAGTCCGTAGTTTCGTTTGCCAAAATGCCTCCCAAGGGAAAAACAATTGTAGAAGTGTGAAATCCTCTAATTTAACCACAGATTGATTTCCACCATACTCCATTAATTGACAAGGATTGCAAAATCATTGAGACTTCTTCTCAATTCAATTTATTTAAAATTTATTGATGGTGGGAAGAGCAGCTAATTGATCAGAGTGATGAAATTGGGCTCTAGGAATCCCAATTACCCCATTATATTTTTCCACAAATACACAAAGCTCCAGAGTTTGTGAGGAAATGCCATGAATCCTATGATCCTAGCCAGAGATCCATTATCTCACCTACCGAAGAAATCCTCTGTCCCATTAACGTTGATTCAATTGAGAAAATGTTGCAAGCCCCTACCACTACACCAACTCATCCTTTTTCTCATGAAAACCTTATATAAGCTTATAACAAATTGGACTTTACCAAGAGATCCCAAACCCTAGAACTTTTTTTAGCAATTGGTAGTCCTCTACCAAAGAGAAACCCCCCTTATGATTCATCTATGTTTCCTGATAGAACTAGGCATATCACTACTATCCTGGCCTATTTGCTTGGTTATCACTCTAATCAGTTTGTCAATGAAGCCATCCTTGGTTTCTTATCCATGTTTTCTTCTGATTCTAAGCCTACTATTATTTATGATTTGGTTCATTTCATAGCTAAAACCATACATGAGCAGTTTGTCAAATTTAACACTGAAGAAGTATTCAAGTATTCTTCAGTACTTGTGTATATGTTTATATATTTTCAGGGAGACAAATTCTCATTCCCTTCGTAGAAACTTGATGAATAAGGACAACAACAATCAGTGATTTTCTGGACTTCAATGGGGATGAAGGAGAAATAAGAATTCACATACAAGCAGTTCAGAGAAATATTCATTCATCCAGCCCTCAGCCTTATGAGCAACACCCCATTACCAAGGATCAATGAGGATATTATCAAAGAACTTTAGTTCATAGATCAGGCTGCAATAGGAGATTGGTATTTCTACCAAAACTACACAAAAATAAGGGTTTTTGGCTGTGAGCTTCCACCATACAAACTGCCAAAGTACCTTCCTGTTAGAATCTTTTCACTGGAGTACTTGAGGCAAATATTGAATGTAGATGAAGTTCATTTTGTAGCTTCCAAAAATAAATCACAATTGAAGCTCAAATCTCATGTTGGTCCCTTCATTTGTAATACCAAGGCAATAGGGGAGGAAACTGATAAGCTGCTAAAAGAAATGAAATTTTCTCTCAGTTTTTCTTGGTCATATGACCCATTAGGAGTCATATCCAAACTCAGAGTGGAGAATAAATTCACACCATATCATCATACAGCTAGGCCTAAGATAGAACAGTTCAAGAATCAGTCGGAATGGACAAAGAACACCCTCCAGGAGGCTGAGGAGCAGGTATTCTCTACATCAAATATGCAAACTCCAATTGCACGGGAATAGGTAGCCAAGAGAGGGAGGGAAGAACAATATTCATCTGCAACAGAGGAAACAAGCCAAGGCTTCAAGGTTTTTCACAGGAAAAAGAAACAAAGGGTCTCTATGGATATTGATTCACAGTCTTGTGGAAAATCTATATAATCTCCAACTAAGTCTACCACTTCTCATGAACAACAGATAGTACAACATTTTGGAGGAATTCCAGAGAATAAAGAGGAAGACATCTTCCATGTCTTTAGTGAAATCGAATGAAAGAATGAGGAATTGAAGTTGAATAGTTACACCCAATTCTAGAAGCATTCTTCCAGCTCTTAAGCAAGGCTTCTTTTAGTCTTTGACTCTGAGAAGGGGAAGATGCAAATGGCTTTCTTGTAGGCCCAAGTTCCTCAGCCTAGGACTGCAGCACAATATCAGAAACATACTTCTTTTAAGTTCAATTTCCAGGATGTGCATCCAATTGATCAAGTTGAGATGCACAAACAAACTGGATAGATGATTTCTTCAACCTTGACAAACACTGCCATGAGTTTGTCAAAATTGCAGGTTACATTGGCCAACATTTAGTCACAATTGAAGTTGGAGAAGGTATCCTCGTTAGGAAAGGATACCAAGATTTAGTCCCTGGAAAATCTAGTGCTAAGGATGGGATATGATCCATCAAACATAAATGCTGCAGAGGAGCTCATTAAGGAAAAGAACACTGAAGTTGCTGCAATAAAGAAACAGCTAAAACTACCAGCATCTAAGGATCCAATAACTAAAGAAATCGAGGAGAAAGACACTCAAAAGTCAGGCATGATGAAGCTCATCATAGAATAGTATTTGAAAATAAAACAAACGGAGGAGAAGATGGAAAAATTGGTTAAGGAGAAGGAGGAAGCTATCAAGAACATACAAACTTCAACATATGTAGTTTCTCTTACTGCAGTTCCCATCACCAGGGTTTCTATTAGAGCCATTGCATCAACAACAGGTACAACAGAAGGAGCTGAATAGCTCACTGAAGTTGTTCAGGATCTGTCTATCCAAATAAGATAAATCAATAAATTGAAGGATGAACTCAAAGAATTACGACTCTTGAAGCCTATATCTGACAGTACACACACAGCTGAAACAAACAGACTTAAAGACCAAGTGGAAGTGTTGAAGAAAGAACTCACAAATTCCTTCATAGGAAACATGTTGGGTTTAGCAAAATAAATTATGTGGGAAGAAATGACAGAGGAAATCAAGGATATTTGGCCCTCCATTAAGATAATATTCAACCAAAAAGATCTTTTGGAGAAAGCTTAGGAAGCAGTGGAATCCATAAATAGGCAGCCTCTGATATAATCAAGTTTTTGAATTCCAAGGATGACTATGAGCTTAAGGAGTTAAGGATAAGTGACAGAACTCAAACAATATTAGAAGTGAATAAGATTATCACTAAGAGAAATCTCAACCTTTAGCTACAAGAAAAGTGTAACAATGTTAACAACATGGTTCAGACGTTCTTCAACAAAATTGAACCTTTGATCAGCAAAGGTTTACCTTCTATGATGGTTATTAATGATAAATTGATGCCAATTGAGGATTATGTAAAAAAGTTAACAGAGGTGGGCACCCATGCAACTTTAGTAGCCAATATCAAAGGATCAGCAACACCAACTCTTATAGTAAAAACACTCAGGGATTCTTTCTTCATCATGGATGAAATCAAGCATATATTTTTGGTAAAACCCACTTTTACTAAATATACTGAGATGGATGAAATCTAGAGGAGGGTAACAAAGATTTCTTTCCCATATAAGAAAAACTGGGAAGAATTAATAGATTTACTGGATTGAGGATAATGGAACAACATTCAGTTTTTGTGGAAATAGTTAGCCAACTCCAACCATTTTTCAACTTTTTCAGCATTAGTCATCAAACAACGCAACACCAAAGCAGTGCCAGATCATTAGACAATTTTATTTTTTGATTGTGTGAATAATCTCTTTTTGTAAAAGAATTTCAGGATATTTTTCGTCTTGCTATTGTATAAATAAATCTCTTCACGAGTTATTAAAGGGTTTCACCCTTGAAGAAGCATTTATATACATCTGATGTAATTAATCTTTCTAGATCATTAATATGAAGCAAAGGATTCTGAATTCTGTTTTGCACAGTTTGTGTTTCTTGTAAGTGTTTCCAGTGTCATTCATTATGTTTTTCTTCATATACTTGTGTCTTGCAGAGATAACTAGGTAGGAGTAATTGTATTTCAATCTATTCCTATAAGCTTTCTAAAGTGGTAATCTATAAAGAGAATGAGTTAAAGGACTGTTTTCTTAATTAATTCCCTCAAAATTAATAAATCATCAACATCTTTTGTAAGCTCATGTGTGTTTTCTCAAACCTGTAAACATGATTTAAAGGTTTTCATACTTATGATTATCTAGATTTCAATTTGAAAACTGTGGCAATCATATTAATTTTTTGTTTCTGCTCATCATCATAAAAGCTATTTCAGTGTGTAAATATTTATAGCAGCCCTCTATTGAGATATTGATATTATTCAAGAGGTTAGGCACATTAGTTCTATATCTGTTTCATCCATTGGTCTCCCAAATTAAAACAAAACCCCCAAAACATTTATCTTAGATGCTCTAGCATAATAGCTAACCACTATTACATCATAGGTACAACATAAGGAATCTTGACTAGTCCTAAAAGCAAGAAATGAAAAAGTGCTCTCACAAGGAGCATAAGGTGGTTGACTAATCTATCCAAGAAGAAGCAAGTGAAGAAAGAGATCAAGCATGTGAAGAACACCATGATCACAAATAATCGCTATCTAACAAAGATCCATTGAAGACATCTCCCTAAAGAAGGTAGGACAGCTCTGACTAAGAAAGGAAGAGATTAAATGACCCTTGACACCTATGAAGGCCTTGGAGTTATGAAAGGTGCAAATAACTAATTCTGCTCTACGAAAATTTCATGATGAAGAAGTCATCCAGAAAAAACACCATTTAATGTTGAAACAATATCAGGATGAAGTCATGAAGGACTACTAGATCAAAGCATGGGAACAAGCAAGTACAAAGAAGCATCCATGTGAAGAGTAGTATGAAGCATAGACAAGATGAAAAGGAATAATCAAATGATAAGAGAATCTACTATGTGACAAGAAGGCCACTTTCCACGAAGGAGGCAATGACATCAAAATAATAAAGGAAAGTGATCGATGGATGGTGCCCTACCAAGAAGAAAATCGACCAAAGACTTCATGACGTCAAAGGATGGAAGGAAATCAAACAACTGGAGGACCCACACAGATAAATTTGCAAATGAATAAACAAGTACCTAGCTAAGAGGGAGTTATAACAAGTTCCCAATTACAAAGGAACTTGGACAATTACCTTGTCAGAGGATACTTGGGCATGTCTTCCCCAATTGAGAGGAAGTGATAGACACAACATTCTTGTCTTCACTTGGGAAGAAATAATGCGAGGATTAGGTAATCGTCTAGAACCTGATACTCTTTGAGGATGTGTAGGGCATCCAAGACAAGAGTAGTCAAGAGAACCTATATTATTTGAGGGCTTGGAACCCAAGATAAGAATATTCCTAGAAGGTCATACTCAGTGAACACCTGGGTGGGTATGTACCTTGAGAGAAAATGACTAAGGTGTCTATAAGTCATTGACCTCATCAACATTGTGCTCTCATCTATTGAGAGATAGATTTTTTAGTCAAGGCCTTGCTGTGGAAACAATGTTGGTTACTATGATGCTATAATAGATGGATTCCCAATCTGGTTTCTCTTATGTGAATTCTTCAAGATTGAAACACATCCAAACACCTTGTAATGTTGTGTGAATACCTCCCTAGTTAATAGCAAGCGTTGAATAAAATGTAACTAGGTTCAGTCTTCATAAATGTATTTTTGATATTTGTACTTATTCAAGAAAAGAAATATTATTTTTACAAGATATGTCAATGAGTTTCTTTCTCATTGAAATAGGTCCAGCACACATTATGTGCTATAGGTGAGTCAATAAGTCAAAAGAAAATGATTGAAGACCTTAAGGGAATGTTACACCATGTATGTTTATGTATTAGAGTTAAGAGAATACCTCCAAGAAAAGTCAACAAGTCTCCTCCAAGCAACAACACCTACAAAAGAAGAAATTCAAATTATAAATGTCAAGTCAACTTGCAGTCTACTAGTCAGCCTTCAAGTATGCCTAAAAGGAGGGACAATCCTTTATATATAAAGGTTGTCCACTCCATTAAAATGTGAAGCATTACCTTTGAAATCAACAAAGGTAGGAAGCTAAGTAAAAGGGTAAAGAAGGACGAAGAAGTGCTTTCCGAGTGCAGCGAAGAAGGTGAAGCCTAGACCAAAGTCAAGAGGACCATTTCTAGGGAAGTTACAGTCACACATGCGAGAAAAGGGAAGGTTTCCTACGGTCATAACAACAGTAGTATATCAACATCACATCTCTCATCATTTGGGCTAGAAAGATAGGCCTAAAGGGCCTCCCACTCAAGCGAAGAAACAAGGAAGAAAATCAAAGGTAATAGGGTTGTTCTAAAGCCTATTACAGTCACACGTGCAAGGAGCAGGAGGTTGTCTATGTTGTCATAACAACCCTCCCATTACAGTCTTACAAGTTCATTGGTTGGTGAAGAGAAGGAAGGGATCATCATAAGGAAAGGGTCTCATCAAAGGTGTCTCTTCTAGAGAAGGTGCAACAAGGTCTAACAACAATTGTAAGGAGGACAAAGTACTGGGAAACGAAGTGCCGGAAGAAGGAAGTGTTGAGGAACAAAGTGAAGAATGGAGGAAGGAATTGACTTGTGCTTTGGGGAAATTCTAGACAAGGGTCTGCGGTTTGTAAATTGATCAATAATAAGCTTCAATAAGAGAAACTTACCAGAGGGTTTTCCTCTCAAGAGAAGAGAGGTTTTGGCCCTAGCAGAGAGCCAACATCTTGTGTTCTTGTTCTTATGTTTTTGGTAGTAGTTTGATGAAGTACACACACATGCATTAATAAGAAGAATAATATTAAGCTTAGAAGAAAAGTAAAAAGACTTCACAAATTGTTATAAAGTCAAGAAGAATAAAATTACACCTAATTTACCTTGATTCTTCAACATATGTTAGGTTCTCACAATCTTGAAGCGATCTATGAACTAGTTTGGTTCCATATTTTCAAGTATAATCCTTTCTTTTACATTTTTCCACTGAATGTGAGCTCATTCTTGAAGGAATTTTGGCATTTTCAAACTAATTGTCTTAATCTTCAAGGTAGGGCCTTATATTAGATAAATGATTCTTTCTGGGTTAATCTATCTTCATCATTTGAATCTATTGTGTCACATTCAGGATTAGAGAGAATATGTTATATAGATAAACATAGTTTCAAAGCCTTTTAATCTAATTATCAAGACATAGGTCATCTTTGGTTAGAAGTTTTCTCCCTGTCAGACTATTATGAGATTGAACACCTTCTTGTTCCCTTTGTGAATTTTATGAAGTTGATCTTGTTTTTGGAACAATCACTCTTCTTGAATGCTTGTAACATCCATGGTGAAAATTCCATGTAATAAAAATTAATGAAGGAAAAATAATAACCATGGTTGATGGAACATTTATTCCAAGTTGAATTTTGGGAAAGACATGCTAGTGTAAGTGTTCATTTGGTTTATTATGGCTAAGTAAATTAGCAAAGGAAATGGCTAAGGCTTTGGAAAGGTAAAAAGGCTTCTAAGGATCAGTTGGTACCTTTTAGTCAATTCAGTTTTGGAGCTATCTCATTATTCTCTCTCTCACACACTCTTGGACACAAAGTTTTCTAAGAGCACTTTGGCATTGGATCAAGAGAGGCAAAGAAGGCAAGAGGAAGGAAGGAGCAAGAAATCAAGAGTAGGATCAAGTAACTACAACAAGATTCTTTGTAGGTATCTATTTGCATGTGTGTTTTTATTTCTATATTTGGCATGTATGGTATTCCATGTGGTTCTTTGTGGTTATGGCATGGGCTTTTCTAGGTGTGACAGTTTTTTTAGCCTAGCCTTGCCATATTTGGATAACCATGGTTCTCATGTTTTAGTGGAGTTGGATTTCTAGATGGAATCAAAGCTGAGTGAGGTGGATCTCCGAATGATATAACACATGGCCTAGTAACCATTGAAACGGATTGTGGGTTGTGGTAAAGTAGGATTTTGTGTTGCCTAGGTGGGACTAGGAATCCTTGACTAGTGAATGGCGGGATATACGGTAAAGCCTAGAGGTGATTTCTCTTGATTAGGACTAGGAACCAGTGAATGGCAGGATATATGGTAAAGCCTGGAGGGTGGTGTCTTAGTTTAGGGCTAGTGATCCCTGGATCAAACTTTGGATTACAGTAAAGCGTCAAAGGCTAGGAGATAGGAAAATTCCTCATTATATAGGCGTAGAATTTTGGTGGCATCCATGCTTGTTTTGGCCTAGTGATCTAATGGAGATCATGGTAAATCCTGTTATTACATGTTTATTGTGTTGGCATAGTGATTTGGTGCGGATTACGGTAAATCATGGTTTCTATTGATGAGGGTGAGGTGGTTTAGCCTTGGGATGCCTTGGTTGGTTCTTTTGGTTTGAATCCCACATTCATGCTTGGAATATGGCACGAGGGTGAATGGATGAGGAGAGAATTGGCTTAACCCATCTATGGTCCGGTGGAATGTTGTAGTCCCATCCCGGGTTGGCTTTTGCATTCATTAATAAGAGGTTCTTTCCTTAATATCTTATGTATAAATGTATTGGTTTATATGTGGATTTTATGGTTGATGTATTTGTTGTGCCTCAGGAGACAATTCATGGTTGTGGGGGGAACTAGTGCCTGAAACATTTTGAGATTGGATAAAATATTGAAATTAATGGTTTGAAGTACAAGTGATGAAGGCCTGTAAGAAAAAGTTTTAGTTTAGAAACCCTCGCCTTTTAAAGCAGAATGACCAAAGACTATGAGAGTTGCAGGGTAGAGATGTAAAGAAGAAAATGGAGACAACGTTTTGGCACAGGAAATTAAGAATCTCTGCTTCAAATCTGTAGAAAGAATGATGGATGAAGAAGAAGAAAATGGATGAGATTCCCGTATGTGGAGTACTCCATTAACAAGATTAATTTTTAATGATTACAACGAAATTTTAATCAGTACAACAAAGTAAATTCATTAAAAACATAAACTAAAGCACCAGTTACATCTTACACTGTCCAAGAGAGGAAAAACATATATGAATATTGGGACACATGAGAAACATAATAACTACAACACCAATGCTCGAATCAAACTGACATATATTATTCAGGCTTCCAAAAAATTCTGGTTTAAAATAGTTAAGCATGAAGAATGGACTCTTAATCCCCTTCATGTCTAATTTGTGCTCTTTTATTCTTCTCCCTCCTCAACTTTGGTATAATTGGTTATAAAAAAAAAATTGGAAACAACTATACAATTTGTTCAAAATATTTTTACAAAAATACAATATAATAAATCTCATAATATTTTTAAAAAACCAAAAGGAAATAAAAGGGTTGGATCTTTTAATGTTTACACTTTGTATAATCAGAAAGCCAATTTTTAATTCTTATGAATTAATAACACGAGCATGTAATTAATTTTTCTAGAAAGGAAAGTTAAGTGGGACCCATGGTTTGTCCTTGACACACATCGTTAAGGAAAACCATAAACAACTTACGAGGGCACTTGTGCAATTTCTAGAATAGAGAACTAGTGATGTCATAACGAATTTGGTCTGTTGATTTATTTCATGAATGGTTTGAACATACTACCTTGCGAGAGCATCGTTCCATTAAACACCATGTATTTTATGCCGTCAGGATTTGGTTGATTCAAACACAGAATGATGTGAGTTGTCGACCTCCTTTATTTGATCGAAAAAATAGAAGAACTAACTGTCTCACTTAAAGTGATTGAAAGTATCAGCCATAACATCAGAGCCCTCACGAACGAAAAATCCCTAAAGCCATGGATATGTCACCCACATATTTCACAGGTGAATGCCTTACACAATCGATACCTTCATTAGTTTAGTATCCTGCAATCTTTTTGTCAAAATATAGAGCAATATCGAATCATTTAATGCAATCCACAGTCCACAAATGTTCAAACCAGTCTATCAAATATACATTCGGTGCTCCTCCCACGTATTTTCTGGTGATCATGTTCAAATACTGCTGGAAATTGGTGTCACTGGTTTACGCAAGGGAACATGTTGTAAAAGCTAGCGAGGAAAAGAATGATTCATTCTTCGAATGTAATTTCAGAAGTTCCTTCCCATTTAACCTTGTCACACAATATTTTCAGTGAGGGCCATAATGTAAATGAAAATTGGTGTAGAAATTCCATTGGTATCATTTGATTTTTTAAAACCTTCTCCTCGTGGATTTCCTAGAAGAATTTCGCATCATATGGAAACTCTGGACATCATTATGTTCTCTCTTTTGTTGGTCAATCACTTAGTTTGATATCACTCGATCTCGACTGAACTTGTTTGCAGACTGGACAGGATGTTGGTTCCTCCTCTTTGTCACTTCTCATAACTGTTTCCAAATAATTTCAAACACCACATAACATAATCGTTGATTGATTTTCCTTACAATGTATAAATATAAAAAGGCTATGAAACGTGAGATTTTCCAGAAATAAAGAATTGCCGGAAGAACCAGTTCTAATTTATCTTGCCCTATAGAAACTATCACCAAATAAAAGGAGGAATTGCACCAACAATGGCTCTAATTTAATGTTAATCATCTCTAATGATTATATCCCTTTGGGTCTCTTCCAGGGAGGAAATTGTCAAAATAGAAATCAAATTCCAACATAAATAAGTCATTTGCAGAGCATTTTTACAAAATCTAGCATTGAAAGAACCTATGATATATCGAAAACCGCTCTAAATTTGTGGAAACTTACCACCTAGAATCCAAATCGGGGTATTATGCACAAAACCCAGATCACAGAATTTTCAAATTTTGCTCCGTTTGTTCGAAATTGAGCTCGAAATTCATGGCTTGGAGATAATTGCGTTTTTTGTGTATCTGAACTCTGCTTTATCAATTTGAAAAGGTATGCAACACATTACAAATTGAAAACCATGTATCTTTTAATAGGGCCACTCAATATTGATCCAACCTCTATGCGATGAAAGGATTTCAACTGATCACCAAAAGTTGAGGCAATAGTTTTCGAATGTATAAATAGTGAATCATTCTCGCTATCATAAAACATACTCAAGTAAACCACTTTCACTTCGTCTTCTACTATTTCATGAAAAATTTAATCCTCCATGATATACAAGTTTCACAGCTTGCCTCCCATGCTTTCCTTAGAGTACGAGATCCATAAATGAACATAATGCAATCGAAAAAGCTCGAGAAAATGATCATGCAATCTAATGGAGAAATCAAAATCAAAGAAATATTGCCCCTTGATCCCGATAGTTAGTTGATGGATAAAGAAACGAACCTACGATTTAATTCCATCCCACATCCTTTTGATGGTCATGAACAGTGGTTGTCATTGTCCCTCTACTTCTGCGAACTAGAGGCTTATTTTAGAATACCAACTTTGCATCATTGAACACCAAATATTTCCTCTTCAATCCTAGCATATCATTTTTCAACTCATTTATGTCTTTGAAGCTCTAAAGCATAGTTGTATCAAGAGGCTTGTTATGATCACCCATAAATCTAAACACAAGGTGTACAACATTGATTAAAACATGACTATACTAGAAACAAAGTCTTTTGCAACAACCTATCAAAGAATCTTTGACATTTAGTTGTGCCAAAATGAGCTACAACAATATCCTTGATATTTATTTTGTTATTATGTTGCCTGTAAGCATGTATTATAACAATGATGATGTATGGCCCTCCTCTTGTTCTGATTTGTAAATAAATGAACAATGTATCTATGACCTAATAGATGATAATGTAGCTAATGATATAAGGGGTCAATGCTTTTTAGCGATTCTCAAATAAGTATGATACCCCTATGCTCAAATATGTTGTTTACTCATGTAGATTACATATTTGTGATATGTTGGACGAAATGTCTGTCATGGTTAGTAGGGGTCTAGTCAAGTCCTTATTCAAGTAATTTCACTTGTATCATCATTCCGTTGTTATCTTTCTGTTATGAAGGTGTCACTTGGTTCTGGGCAGTGACCAAGGCTCAAATCCCGACGTAACAAGCACAAAATTGAACAGAAAATTCACTGGACATTGTCATACCATGTTGTAGGAGTGTCCAGAGCCTTCCAGACACATGCATTCCCATATCATGGGAGCATCCTGGGGTTAATTGGTCTAAAAAATCTGTGGGACATTGGGCTAGTTACCTAAGAGGTTGGGATGGTTCCCGAGAGTCCTATTGTTGATGTGGAAGGTTTGTATTAACATATTTCTCACTGTTGAGAACGAGACTACTTGGTGTGGGTTTTATGGAGAAAGGGCTTGAAATTCTTTATTTTTTTGAAAATAGCAAAAGCTTGTTTTTCAACATCTGAGTAGTTTAATTTAGCCCCCCACAAATTGGAGCTAAAAAGAGAAATCGGTGCTTCAGCTTTATCATCATTAACCTGTGTTAATATAGCTACATATGACTTCTTAGAAGCAAAGGTATATAAAATGAAATGATTAGAAAAATTTGGAGTTTCTAGTGAGGAAGCATTCAAGGTTGCTTATTTAATCATATCAAAGGCTTCATGCCAATTATGTCCCCATTTAAAAAGATAATTTTTCTTAATCATACATTGGAGAGGTAAAACAATTCATGAAAAATCAGGGACAAATATTTTGACAAAATTTATCTAACCTAGGAAATATTACATGTCTTTCTTGTTATGAGGTAAAGGGATTCCAGAAATTTCTCTTATCCTGTCAGGATCAATGTGAATCCCTTCTTTAGATACAATAAATGCAAGGATCTTTCCTTCACTCAGAGCAAAGAAAGATTTCTTGCAATTGAGATAAACTCCATACCTCTAACAATGCTCAAAGATTTGTTTTAGATCATTTAAATGATTACGATGCCTTTTTTAGTACACAGTTATATCATCTAAATAGATTACCAATGATTTTTTAACCAAGCCTTTGAAAGCTATGTCCATGGCTCTCTGAAATGTGGCACCAACATTGATTAACTCAAATGGCATCTTTTGATAGGCATAGGTGGCCCATTTGGTTCGAAAGGTAGTCGTTAGTCGATCATCTCGATGTACTAGAATATGATTATAACCTGAGAATCCAACTAGAAAATACATTAGTTCTAAGCCTGCAACTGATTGTAGTATCTGTTTCATAGGAGGTAATGGGAAATTGTCCTTCTGACAAGCTTTGTTAAGATTGCGAAAGTCTATACATATTCGAATATCACTGTTCTTTTTTCTGATAGGAACAAGGTTGGAAACCCACCTTGAGTGCCTGACAGGAAAGATAATTTTGGCTTTGAGTAGCTTATTCAATTCAGATTTGATCTGATTTTCTAAATTCAGATGGATTTTTCATAGCTTTGTTGCACGAGTTTTTCATCATATATCATGGAGATGGTATGTTTAAAAATAGAAGTGTCATATGTCTTAAGGTCTTCATAGTTCCAAGCAAATACATTCTTGTATTTCTTCACCAAATGAATGAAGGTTGACTTTTCATCAGGTGTAAGACCATGTCCTAGATTGATATTCTGAGTTTTAAGGTCAATTCCAAGATTAATTAATTCAAATCTCAAAGTTGAACTTTGGAGTTTTGAATTATTGGAATTTTTGAATCTGTCATTGAGATCATATAAGTCCTCCACCTTAACCACAGACTTAGGTATGGAATTCATAGTTGTTTCTTTCTTAAACTGGGAGTCAAGTTGATATTCATCTATTATTTGGTCGTCATAAGAGCATTCATATGTTTAAAAACTTATGATATCTGGATCACTATTAAAGACTCGCCAATTGATGATATTTTAAGGAATAGAATGCCTAAAAATCAATTCGATAGAAAAGTGATCGGGGCTATAATCTTCTGGTGGAATGAGCTTGGATGCAACATTAGCCAAAAGATTGGCACTTGCATTTTGGAGTCTTGGGATAGGGGAAATATAAAATGATGTAAAGTGAGAAGTGAGGTCTTGGACTAATGATTGATAATGTTTCAAATGTCTAGACAAATAGTGTATAGTATTTCTTACCTGTTTTATCACAATTTCTGAATCTCCAAATAGTTGAAGGCATTTGATATTAAGGCTGATAGCCTTATACATCCCTTGAACCAATGCTTGATATTCGACAGTGTTGTTTGTGCATTCGAATTCAACCTTGCATGATAGCATAGTTTTTCCTCCTTTTGGGCTAACTAATATGCATCCTGCTCTCAATCCATCATTAGATTTGGATCCGTTAAAAAATAATTTCCAAATAATGAGCTACCTATAGGTTTATATACAAAATTTATACACTTAGAATTATCTATTTAAGAAACAATTTCAAATTGTGATATAACAAAATTTTCCAGCGGAAATAAACCTAACAAGTAAAGACTATGTGTGGAACCAGAAACTTGATTATGAAAGTGTCCTCTTCAGATGTCGATCTTGCTTTGAGACGGGCCATCTAGCCAAAAATTGCCCAAAAGCCTCTGAGAAAAATTCTACTAAAAAAAACCACCACAGATCTACATGGTGGGAAGGAGCACAAAAAGAACACTACACTGTCATAAAAGAAGAACACTCTAGAGAAAACTCTGAATCACAAGAAATCGGGCAAGAAAGAAACAACTCTCAGGAAAAGCAGGGAGAAAGCCCTGCCCAACAACAAAAAAGTGAACTTGACAACCCTTCAAGCATCAACAATTATGAGGATTTGAATACCGCACAAAATAAATCTTCATTTAACAGCAAAATAGATCCCCTAGATCAAACTTCTTCTCCGACTACCTTCAAAAGGACGAACATAATAGATTGTGAAGCTAAGACACCAATGTCCCAAGAAGTAGAAGAGATGAAGGAGATGCAAGATAAAGGAAGTTGGAAGACCGTAGAGAAAAAAAAGAAAGCTACAGCACCAATCTCACCAAGAAAGACGAGGAGCCAGTTAATTAAAATCTAAGAAAATTATAGGTCCGATAGACCAATTTGGTCTCAATGGACGTTAACCACCATCATCATCATCATTAAAATTTCCTAGAAATGATTCAACTGAGTAGTTTCTGATGATATTACTTCTATATGCGACTGGCTCATTTTTTCCCTCTAGGTCTGTAATGATATACTTTTGATGTTTTTCGCAGCCAACCCTTATCTGATTTGGCTTGCCATTATAGGGAAGCCACATGTGGGACCAGTCAGTTGCAAAATGGCCATGAAGCTTTTCTGACCAGTCTCTGCTAAGGATTAAACCATAGAACTCAGGGATATCAGCCTTAAGAATGTTAAAGACTTGACACACTTTATGGTTTGATGAGAGTCTGATAGTGACTTGATTGAGCTCTCCTATAACTTTGACTTGGTATTGGTCTAACTGCATAATGCGCACAACAGATTTTTGGACTCAACATCCAATTTCGCACAAACTCTTTGTTTAAGAATGTTAGATGAAGTTCCAGAATCAAGTAAACAATTGTGTAGATTCTTGTTTAAAATTTCAAAAGTCAGAAGGAATGGAGGTGTATGGGATTTGGATCTTCCTCCTATTAGAGCAATATCTATAGGACCAATCCTATCTAACAAGGTATTAGGAGGTCTTCCCATTTCTTGGGAAAATTACGAGATTACAAGAGCGAGAAGCGAAGAAGTAGGGACTACTTTTAGATATTTGAGCAATAGTTTTTGTTGATGTTTCAACTTGCTAAGCTCGTAAAAGGTAATGTTCACCCTAGTCTTTTTCATATCTTCCACTATGTTGTATTCCATTTCATCAGAGACTAACAGGGTTTTAGCTGAAGGTGAAGAATTTGTTTGAGAAGGAGTGGTTTGAGTGGATTTAGATGAAGATTTCTTACCTATTTTTTTGTCTTTGGGAGTTGGAGTTGATACCTTCTGCTTTGAATTTTTTTGTGGAAAATCAACAGGGCTTCTAATCCTGGTTGGAATAGGTAGTGCTTCTTGTGCTTCTTCATCGAGAAGGATAAAGTCCCACATTTCTTATAACTCGACTACTTCTTCATCATCTATTTTCTCTTCAACTGTTGAGACTTCATCTTCCTCCACATTCGATTCAACATTTGATATGGTACTTGTTGGGCATGGACTCCCCCGACAACATGTTTTGGGGCTCAAAGCCCAAGTTTTGAGCCGTTATTGTTGTAAAGACTCTGCGAATTGTGGGCGCGGAGTGAAAATTATATGTCAGAGTCATAGGGTTGTCCACCCTAAGTTTTGAATGTAATGTCGGCCTACCCATGGTCCATGGACCATGGGATTGTATAAATAGAGCGAGGCTCTAAGTTGTAGAGAAAGCATGAAGAGGAATGGATGGAATAAGAGCTCAAAGTGTAGAGTAAGAGTCTAAGTATCTTGGGTCGTAATAATAGGAAGAGGCTCTGCAGCTGAGTGCGCAGAGGCCTAGTAGAGTCCGCAGTTGAGAGTGTGGAAACTTGCAGCTGAGTGCGCAGGGTAGAGTTGAGTCTGTAAAAGAAGGAAGAAAATAATAAAGAGAAGTTTTATCTGAATTCTATGTATATATTCTTATGTTATTACATGTTTGATATCATTGGCAATTATCATGTTTTATTTACTACATGAGCTTATATGAATTGTGAATATTGTTAAGTATAATTAAAAGCATACAAATAAGTTAAGTTAATCAACTAATATCGGGCTACTAGTAAGGACTTGGGTAATAACACTGTTCAGCCCCTGATTAGGGTTGCGCAAAGGCAGCATCTCAGGCTTTGAGGTATAGGTAAGCACGCATAGCAACGTGCGTGCAGGGTTGAACCGCGGACCACATCTCCAGGGTGCGGAAACCTGGTTCTAGCACCCTCCCATACTACTTCGAGTGAGACCTTAGTCCGCACTCCACAGGCTGTTGCTGAATGGGCCAGTAGTACTGGGATTTGTTTGGCTAAATCACCTCTGAACCTAGGTTAGGCCCCACTAAGCCAAAAAATGGTTCCATTTCTGGGACTGGGATCTACATAAGGGATGTCCAATGTTGTGTCACTGGAATCCAACAAAGAAAGAATTTGAAGGGTGGTTGGACAGAAAAATTCACAAGTTTGCTGCGCAGGAAAATAGGAATCTGCGACTATTAAAGGAACAGTGGTTAGAGTGCTACTTACACACGGAAATCATGAAATTTTCTTTGCATCCTTCCCCTCTGAGCTGTACAAGTGGGTCGTGAATCTAGCAGACAGTCAAGGAAGGTGTAGGCTTGACCAACCTATTGTGTAGACTCCAGAATTGGTGCACATACTAGAAGCGTTAGAAGATAAGATCGCACGTGCTATGGATCATTGGCGCGATTGAATTATAGGAGGATTTATCACCGAGTTCGCAGTAGATACGACCGTCAACTACAAGAAGGTGGAACATTGCTTCCTCAAGGGACCGTGAGGTAAGTACGTTAAATCATTGAACACTTGGATCAAAATGTTATTCTGTGAAAAGTGGGTTATGCGAATAAATTAATGTTTGGGACTACACGAAGCGGGATGATTTATAGAAGTGAAGGTAGCATAGAGATAGAAAATAGCCCCTTGATTTCACCGCAATGGGAAAGTGAGGAAGAGCTCACGGAAGTTTCTCTGAGAAGGGCAATCAGTCTGATAAGGCAACGAATTTCACTCATACCACCCCCATCTACACCACCACGATTTTCACCATCGTCACCCCCATCTCCACCCACACCACCTTTGCCACCACCACAGGTTAATATGGCGAGTGCAATAAAACTACCAGTATTTAGAGGAGTAGGGAACGAAGATCCAGACCAATTTTGGTTTGTAGTAAAGGCTGTATGGGAAGCGCAAGGGGTTATAGATGAAAACATAAATAACAAAACATTGGTAAGCATGTTGTAGGATAGCGCACTTACGTGGTACATTAAGCACTCTAATGATAATCTAAATGCAGGGATCGCAAAAATCCAAGCTGCATTGAACAGGGATTTTAGCATGCCAAAATCGGAGATGCAGTCGATTATCGAGTTGAAGGAGATCGCGATGCTTCCAGGCAAGACTCCTTGGGAACTGGATCAGAGACTGAAAGGAATGATTTTGGAAGCCAACATGACCTTGACAGATGCACATCACTGTGCATGGTTTGTAGCTTCACTAACGCTGCATCTAAGGACGGCGTTGTCACAGCAGAAGTTATCCACCCAAGCCAAAGCATTGGAGATTGCAATGAGACTACACGAGACCCCTATATAGGATCCTGGCCTGGGAGTTCAACAAATCCATGTGAAACTGCAAAATTTGTCTCTGGAAATGCAGAGTTTGAAAGAGGACAGGACAACTTGGCCAGAGGTGCGCGAGGAGGTATGGTGCATAAAATGCAAAGGACAATGACATGACAAGGACCACTGTCCAGTTTTTGCGAATTACTTGGTGGGAGGAGGGTCGATGCCATTAAGACCAGAGGAACAAGTAGGACCAAGCACGGTGCCTTCATTATGGTGTGTGATTTGTCAGATAGGAGGAAAACACACCACATATAACTGTCATCTATTACAGAAGTATATGCAGAAGTTGCAACAATTATTCTGTAATTTCTGCAGGTTGGTAGGTCATGATGAGCACACTTGCAAAAGTTACGAGCTGATGATGGATCAGACTCCTGCCTATAGAGTGCAGACCAAAACGCGAGCCCTTGATCCAAACGTAGGGATGGTGTGCACTGTATTTCAGGGGCACGGCCAAGGTCGAGGTGGAATGGGACTAGGAAGGGGTTGCGAACAACTAATTTGTTACAATTGCAGAGGGCCAGGGCACTATGCCCGTGATTATACGAATCTGACGAGAGCATCATGTTTATACTATACCCAATTTGATCATGAGATGGAGGACTTCCCTACACTAATAGCGAGGTTACGCGATAAAGGAGTACTCCAACCTCCCCTGACTCAGAACTTACAATGGATGAGGTCTGAGCCGTGTGAAGAGGACCCAAACTTAAACATAGTGCTTTGAAGTGGTACCACAACCGGAGATGACAAAGGTAAGCAGCCTAAAGAAAGTACGTGGGTTCATAAGGCTCCTACATAGGAACCTGAATTTGATTTGGAGCACGCGAAGGAGATATTCATGGAAGCTAAGAAGAGCTTCATGGAGGCCTCCACTTCAAGTAGTAAGGATCAACTAGAACCAGAGATGGATCCTTCAATGCTCACTACCTTTCTAGAGACATGTATGAAGCTGTTGTGTGACAGCAAGGCTATGAAAGGGCTACAGGAACTTATCACTAAGTGTGATGGGTCAGGAGAGCCACGCGTAGTATGAAAGCTTGGGAAACATACATCATGAACAGGAAGGGAAATGAGATTGACTGTGAAAATTGGTGAGTATGAAATGGATCAAGTAACTCTAGATATAGGATCAGACATGAATGTACTACCAAAGCAGACATGGGAGTGCATGGGTAAGCCCACGTTACAATGGTCTCCTATTCAATTACAAATGGCAAACCAACAAAAGATTCTATAGGGGGTAACAGTGGATGTTGAAGGTGCGAGCGCGCTTGCATATTTTGAAGTGATAGATATTATCAATGATAGCAATCCTTATCCCATGCTACTGGGCATAGACTAGGCCACTGATACGAATAAATTCATAAACATGAAGAAGCGCAAAATTATTTTTGAGAAAAAGTCACTACGCGTAGTAGTACCACTAGATCCTGTTGAAGGAGACGATACACAAAACCGGTGCATGAAAATGATAGTGATGATGATATCAATTGTATCTATAAGATAACCATGTGAGAGAAAGATTGGGTGAATCCAACAACAAATGGTAGAATTTCGTGGGAGTACGACAGCTCCTGCACTTCAGATTCAGATGAAGAAGTAGAACAATGGCAGAACCAGTTACACAAGGTAACCACACTAAATCGCAACATGATGATAAGGTCATTAGACTGTGTAGAAATAGAGGCAAGGGATCTACCCATGTATGATGGATTGACATCAGTGGATGAATTCCTAAACAAATTTGAAAGCGAAGTGCCAGAACAGTAGCAGTTCGATGCTCTGAAATGAGCACTGTGTGCTACGCCAACAATATGGCGGGGTATGCACTAGCAGAGTTTCGAGGACTGGTGAAAATGCAGAAAAATGATGCACCTATGATTTTGGAAACCACAGGTATGGCTAATAGAAAAATATGATGGAAGCAACGATCCGCGTGCACACCTCATGAAATGGAACAAGGTCTACGGGGAAGAGCCACAACCTAAATGGGTGCATTTGTTATATCACACCCTAGATGTCATACTCATGAACTGGTATACTGAGATAGAGCTTTGCGATGGTACAAACGAATGGGATATCCTACGTGAAGGATTTTTGTTAACATTCATGTTCGAAGGTTGGTGGTGGGAGACTGTTGATGATGTGCTACAAGTAGTAAAAGTAGCTATTTTCAAAATACCTCAGGATCCAATGGAAGTGCTTCAGCTGAAATGGGCGACATAGCTGAGCTGTGTGCTGGAATATTACAATGTAAATGTTGAGGAGGATGATGAGGACCCACAAAATATTAACATTCCAGAGATAGAAGGATGTCGCGAGGTGTGAGGACCATTGATTGAGGATCCTGACATCTCTGCGCTGCTAAAAACAAAGCAAGTAAACATTGGGACGAAGGCGAAACCAAAGTATGCCACGCTCGGAGACTATTGGGATGACGCCACTGTGGACAAGTTCATGGAGCTACTTCTCGAATATCAAGACTTATCTCCGACCAAAATTACAGATTTAAAAGGGATCATTGGTGACTCAGGCATGATGAATATCACCCTAAAACCTAACGCGAAGCTAGTCAAGCAAAGGCCTTACCGCTTGAATCCCAAGTATAAGGAAAAGGTCCACGTAGAGTTAGAAAAAATTCTCACCGCAGGAATTATTGAGCCAGTGGAAGAATCTGACTGGGTGAGTCCTATGGTAGTATAGGAGAAAAAACAGAAGGGCGAAATAAGAATATGTGTGGACCTCAGGAAGCTGAATGATGCCTGTGTACACGATCCATTCCCGACACCGTTCATAGATGAGGTATTGGAAAATGTTGGCAGACAAGAAGCATACTCGTTCATGGATGGGTTCTCGGGGTATCACCAGATCAAGATCCCATCAGAAGATAGGAGCAAAACAATCTTCGCAATAGAATGGGGATGCTTTCAATACACCGTCATGCCTAGATGAAGAATGCGCCAGCCATTTTTTCGTGCATCATTGTTGCTGCATTCAAAGTATACATCCACAAGTTCCTAGAGGTCTATCTGGATGACTAGACGGTCTTTGGATTGGTTAAGCACCACATAGCAAGCTTATGCTTGATGTTGGATACTTGCCGACGACACCAGATTGCATTGAACCTTAAGAAGTGTACATTTATGGTTCCCTTTGGGAACCTGTTGGGACATGTGGTCTACAAACAAGTGCTAATGGTGGACCCTGTGAAGATTTCCATTATTCTAAATTTGGAAGCACCGTGAAGTGTTAAACAGGTGCACGCTACCTTGGGACATATAAGGTACTATAGTAAGTTCATAAAAAACTATGCCCAAATAATAGCGCCGACGGAAAAGATATTGAAAAAGGATGTTACATTTTGCTGGAATGACAATTGCATGAAGAGTTTGGATGTCCTGAAGGGGAAATTGGCCTCTACTCCAATCTTGGTCTTCCCAAAATGGGATGTGGAGTTTCACATACATGTTGATGTGTTGTGTATTGCACTGGGAGCAGTACTCATACAGGAGGGCACAGAGGGCGTGGATCACCCTATCATGTTTGCAAGTCGAAGATTGTCTAAATATGAGAAGAACTATTCCACTACTGAGCGCGAAGGGTTGGAAATGGTGTATTAGCTCCAAAAATATTGACATTATTTGCTAGGAGGATATTTCAAGATGTAAACCGACCATTCTGCGTTGAAATACTTGGTGTTACACTAAAATATCATCACCATGATTATTTGCCGTCAGTATGGGTCAGTATGATTTATAGTGCAATGGAGGGAAGTTACTAGGTCCTCCTTCAAAGGGATAAAGCCCTCCTTCAAAGGGATAGCTCCTTTAGTCAAGGGATTAGCTCCTTCTCTTTTGGGATGCATGAACCACCTCAGAGCGAACAATCCACATCAAAATTCCTTCTAGAAAACTCTAGAATTAATCCAAAGTGAGTTTTTTAAGATAAAACTTGTGCCTTTTGACTTTCACAGGGGTCCGCACCTACACCGTTAGGGACAGAGCGGGTAGGTACGCAGCTTTTGTACACAGAAGGTGCGGGACCGCAGGTGACCATGAGAGAAAGTGCGGAACTAGAGTTACATTGATTTTTAATTTCTTTCTCCCAATTCCAAAGCTTGATTTGAAGAGCTGAGGTCTTAGACTTGCTTAGGAGGACAGTACAAGTGATGATAGACCCATACTGACTGCAATTAATCATGGTGATGATATTTTAGTGTAACAGATTGCCCCCTAAAGTGCAAAGTCTGTAGTAGATGAGGATTTCATTTATCATATAGGAAGAGTGAAGTACTTCATCATTTCGAGGATCATCTTGTGGAGAGCCTGGTCGAAACCTGTAAAAACATTCAATGCAAGATATATATATGAGATCATATCATCGCTGAGGTAGGCATTCCCATACTCAAATTAAAACTAACTAGAAAACTATCTACTGTTCTGATATAGGAATGATCTTGTAAAACATCACAAGTATGGACTCATGTGAACACAGTATGGACGCAGCCATCTATTTATAAATAGTCCACAATACAATGAATACGAAATTCCCCGCAGCTTGGATGGTAGGAACTAGATCCAGGGTCTTCATTTCTACTTCCCGAAAAAGTACGATTCTATCCATGCGAATAAATGTGTTGATGTCGAACATGGTAGAAACCACATGATTACCAGTCAATGATGTAAACTGTTAACAAGTGTGAGAGAAACCACCAGTGATGTCAATGGCTCTCAAAGTACCCAGTACAATCCATGAGATGTCAGTAAATGTGTTGATGTCGAACATATCATGGAATCCTTCGATCGAAATTCAATGATGTAAACTGTCGTCAAAGGCGAGAAACCTGCCATTGTGGCATACAGATCTCAAGGTATTGACGATTTCTAGATCATCTTTCTAGATAATGAGCTGATGTCGATAGAAAGCGATTCGTCGTAGGCAAGCCCACCACACGAAATCATAGATCAAGTTGAAGAAATTTAGTTGCAAGGACTGACTCAGGGATGGTCAAGATGGATGACAGATATTTTTACATATGAATGGCTTACTGGCAGTGACCTCTTGAACACATAACGACACGACAGATGGCTTGGTGACAATTGACCCAAAGTTAATACCCAGAAACCGACTGAAGACTTTCAATGTGGTTTGATCAATTATTAGGTAAAGGATTTCCCAACCCAGGTGAATAAAAGTGTCGTGTTCAAGAGTGGTTACAAAGTATGACAAACAGGCTCATTTTCCTCTCTTTTCCCCCACCATTTCTGGCAAGTACCTCTTTATTTTTGACAAGCTTGAGGAGGATAACATTTGCTTGATTATAAGCTCATCCTTCAGATGAGTCCAACTTAGTTTAAATTCGAACCCTAAGAAGGAGTGGTTCGTTCCTGTTTGTAATTGAACAGGTCCTTTACTGTGGAATTTTAACGAGTCCAGTATAGGAGAAACTTGGCGTTTTTCAATTTTAGAGAGTCTGAAAAAACTTAAGAAGACTCCAGGGTTGACCTTTTTCATAAATTCGTGTCTCCCAAGCCCGAAAAAGTATAAAATAATACTTGAGAGAACCGCTTGATCTTTTACGACCAAGGAGTACTTTTCGTTATTAGTGTCATTGATCCGAAAAAGTAAAAAAGCGATCAACGACACGTCGTTTTATAACCAATATCGAATTTGAAACGACAAAAATCCGGCAATATTTTCATGTTTTTACGGTCGGAAAAGAGCTGTAAGTGGACCGTCTTTTAATTCCGTTTTAACGAGTGTAAAAGAAATGCTCGGCAATCTTTTCATGTTTTAGGAGTCAGAAAAGGGCTTAAATATGACTCTACTTGTTTTTTCGTTGAAAATGATAGATTTCGCATGAATAATCCTTTATTCTGCAGAAAAACACAAACATTACTCATACCTGTTTGAAATGGATAAAAGCGTTGCAAAATACCTTTTCAAAGTGAAACATAAACAAATTTGCGATTTATTTACTCAAAAAACTTATAAAAAGGGCCTTTGTCAATTCATTTTTACCGTTCGAGTTTGGTTGAGAAAATAGTGCTTTTGCTTAGAAAAGGGAAAATTGACTTTCATGTTAAATATGTTTTATGCAATTGGTTTTTCAGGTGCTATTTAATTTGTTTGCCTTGTTTGTGTTTGCAGATTCGCGAAGAGGAGCTCATTTGGATCAAAAGAGCGAGGGCATC
Organism: Pinus tabuliformis; assembly: GCA_031772625.1. Lineage (NCBI taxonomy): Eukaryota > Viridiplantae > Streptophyta > Pinopsida > Pinales > Pinaceae > Pinus > Pinus tabuliformis. Next base: position 343,664,916 of record CM062808.1, on the reverse strand, counting down.
CACAAGCTTGCGTTGGACCAAAGGTAGGCCCTAAAAACACTTGTTTGCTATTGTTTATTGAAGCATATTTAGAGAAAGATAGTGTCTGGTTGGTTTGCTTGTCGTTAGATCTTCTTTAGATTCTAGGAAGGTCTATCTTGTCCGCAAGATCGACTCATTCCGTGCGACAAAATGTCGACTCCGCTGGGGATTTGATTGTTTTCCTTGTCTATACTTTGACCTGAGAAACTGTATTTTCTGTTTCTATTTTTGACTTGATGATTGTGGGATTGGGTGAATTTAGTTAATTTTGAGTTAGTTTTCATTTTTCATTGTTTTGGGAGAGGTACGCACCCTCGGAGTTAAGCACAGTGTGTACCTGTACGCACTTTTGCTTTGTGCACAGAGCGTGGACGCACCTGTGTAAACAGGTTGCCTGCGTACCCTGTCAAAAATTTGAAAAATTTTAAATTTTTCTCTTTTTTATCAGTTTAGAATTTGTTTATAGGTTTTAGCCATTGCCCAGACCTGCTTGTTCCCTGTCAAAAACTTTCCTTGGTTTAATTTCATTAGCATTAGGGTTTTAGGTGGAATTCCTAGGAATTTTGCTTGTTGGGTTTGTTTTTCGTTTTTGGTTGTGTAGTGGCTCTGAGCTTAGAAGCCGTAGGGACCTCAGATTACCTTGGTGTCTACCAGTCTTCTTATGAGTCTGACCATTTATGAAATCTCCCCTTGTTGAGGAATTCGCTTTGAGTTTTCCCATTTCAAAATTTCGAAAAGCTTGTAGTTGAAAGTTTGGAATTTTCATTTTAAAAAAAAAGAAAATGAAAGATTGGTTGTTTTTTGACTAATTGTGATTCTGCATAAATTAGTCCTTAGCTCACGTTTAGCTAAGTAAAACATCCTAAAAAAGACTTTTAGTAGGCTTTAACTTCAAGTAGCTTTTTACAGTTTGTAGCTCTCAAAGTTAGTCATTTTCATTAGTTTTGAGTGTTTTATTTACAAAATATAAAAAAAAAAATCTCTTTTGGAAAAGTCTGTCTTTTGTAGTGATTGAGTGCTTTGAAAAGAAAAGGGAAAATTGTGTGAAATAGCTAGTTGTCTCGTTTTGAGTACTTTGGAAAGGAAAAGCTCTTCTTTTAATTTGTTTAATTGAGAAAGATTTGTGTTTACAAAGTATTTGCATTCTCAAACTCTTTCTTAGTTTAGAAGTTCATCGAAGAGAAAAGATTGTTTAAATCATCTTAGGTGCATCTTTTTAGTGATTTTGAGTCGAGTCTTTACACCACGAGTTTCATCTCCGCCACCTCTTGACTTAAACAACAACCACTAAAATTAACGCTTAAAGTAAAATTCACCTAGTAACATTTTATTTCTAGGGTTCTGATACACCAACTTAACTTAGGATAGTGTCTTGGAGTAGGAGAGTAATTAACTCTCCAAGACAGTAAAAACAAACAAGTAGTTGTATCTTGTGGTAGGAAGAAATCCAATTGTTGCATTTATGCTCTGGGAAAGATCCTCTTAAAGGAGAAGCACGAGATCGTGTCTGAACCAGTGTGGGAATCAATCCTTCCTCATTGGGAATGACGCCAGATATTCACGTATTAAAAATGCTAAACCTCGAATTAACCATTGTCGAGGAGCCTGGGGTCACTTGTTGGTAAACCTTGGATTATGTCAAGGAGCCTTCAAGGGGATTGAGCTTGCTACTCTGCCCTTGCGTGCGTATCGGATCGTAGACTGTTCCCCCAGGTGTATTTTTCTCAGTTGGTAACCTTAGTGGCCATATTCTTTAGGATTCTTCCTAAGGTGACAGTGGTGGGAAGATCCCACTGTACCTGGAGCAGACGTCGGCTAGACTCACTTGGATTTTCTGGGGGGTTCACTTCACTCGAGACGGTTAAGTGGAGGAACTTGGTCCAGTCTATTCATTAAGCAGGTTTCCGGGGTAACTGTTCCAACCGCCATTTCTGTACTGAATTCTGCGACGTTGGATTTCATCACCAACTAGTGTTTTCGGTCCAGAAAGTTACTGTTTGTGTGTGTTTGATCTCTAGATTCTTTAGGCGTGTGATTCAAATTTGTTTGGTTCTTTAGAGGCTTTAGGTGGTTTTCATTGAGACTTTACTTTGTTTGCATGTGAAGTAGTTAAAAGTTTTTAACTGTGGCTGAATTACCAAGACAGTCCCGTAGACTTCCGGGCCAGTCTCCTGAGTTTGTAACCATGGCTGATTTACTGAGGAAGTCCCGTAGACTTCGGGGCCAACCTCCTGAAGAAGGCCCGAGCCATCTTGAAGGCTTGAAAGTCCTCGTAACTCCTAGTGGCAGTAAAGTTGGGTCACCTGAAGAAGGAGAGTCTTCGTTGGTTGTACATCCTGATTACCAAACTCTAGTAACAGGTTATAATCCTGAATCTATTTCAGTTTCCGAACTTGCTGGTAGCTTTTCATCTACTAGTGATATAGGTGAAGAACCTGATATATTTGAACCTGTTACTCCAACATCGGGGTTTGTCTCTCCAACTCCTAGTGGTCCTAATTCACCTAGGGTAGAAAGAGTAATCACCGAAAATCTTCCTTCTGGTTTGATAGCTATTGAAGAACTTGCTCTGGAAGAAGAAGTAGGCATCCCTATCCCTGAAAATCAACCTATTATTGATCTAAGGGAGCGTGAATCAATTTTTTACAGTCCACCTAGAAGTACTACTTGGTATCTTTCTTTGACTAATTATTTGGAAAACCCAGTATTAAGTTTTTCACCACCTCGTGCTCCTTATCACCCTAGAGGTTTTTATACTCCCGTAAATATGTCAGGTCAATCGTTCATGTTTACTCAATCACCTGAATCTTTTTGTACGGCGGTCCTTCTGTTCCCTCTGGGTATCAGTCACTTTCTGGTACTTTTTCGGGAGCATCTCCTCAACCTATTGAATAAGGGTTATTCACTGGAAGCAATGGTGCAAAGCCGTTGAGCGTAGAAGACATTCTTATGATGTCAGGTTCTATTCCCAATTCTCAACCTCAAGGTGGCCAGTTACCGCCTGGGGGGCAGCCTCAATTAACGCCTGGGGGGCAACCTCAAGGTACACAATTTGCATCTGGGGGGCAACCTCAAGGACAGTATGTGCCTACGGTACAATACGTTCCTAAAGGTCAACCCCAAACTCAATATGTACCCCAAGGTCAACCCTAGTATCAATTTATACCTCAAGATCAACCCTAGTATCAGTGCGTGCCTTAGGGGTATCTACCCCAAGGTCAGTACTTGAACCAAGGTTTCCAACCATCCCAAGGTCAATTTTATGTTCAAGGAACAGGAAATGTACCTTTCAATTATCAATCCTACCCTCAACCCGGTTATGGTCCTCAATATTCTCAACCTGTTATGGGTCAGTACCCCGGAATGAACATAGTGTGGGATCCATCGCAAACTCAACAGGTGTTGCAGCCAAGTGTACAGTTGTCATCTCAAACTGGACAACCCTTAATTTCTGGTTCATTCCAGCAACCAATCCAGTCTAACATTCAAACTTTTGTACCTTCGGTAGTTTCACAGTCTGGGCCTACTGCGCCTCGTACTCCATCTCAAACAACTGCTGCAACTGCCGCAACATCTGTTCAATCTACCCTACCTACTTCTGGAGTATCGACAGCTCCGGTTTCTACTGTTCCTGTATCTACTCCTCAGACATCTTTACCACCGTCTGGATCCACGATTCAAACTACGGTTCAGATGCCTGTAGGACAACCTGGTTTAAGTACGGTTGTCACAAGTTAACCTCAATTCACCTATCAACCGTACCAGGGACAGTACCAATTCGGTCCTGCTATCCAGCAGCCAGTTTATCAGTATCAACCGTATCCTGGGTACACTTATCAACAACCTCAACAACCCCAGTACGGTCCGGTTAATCCTGGTTTTCCGGGAGGATACAATATCCCGAACGCGATTCCTATTCCTAGTTATCCTGGATATCCTCCTCTTGGGGCTGGTCTCATGACCCAGAGTTTTAGGGATCCTAATCGGCAGTTACCATTTATTGCAACTTTGGACTTACCTGATTTGTCGCGCCTAACGAACGATCCAATTAATTATCTTCCGTTTTGGCCGCCAATGCCGAATAAGTTGCCCAGTGACATTCCCAAGTTCAAAGGTAAATCTGGAGAGGACCCGTCAAACCATGTGATGACTTACCACCTTTGGTGTGCGTCTAACTCCCTCACAGATGGTTCGATCCGTCTTAGACTTTTCCAGCGCACTCTAACTGGTCTCGCGGCTAAGTGGTACATTGAGTTACCACGAGGCACTTTTTATAATCTTAGTCAGTTAGCTACCTCGTTTTTAACTCATTTTCAGTTGCCAGTGAGATATGACAATGGAACGGAACTGTTAACTTCGCTAAAACAATCGACATCCATGTACATTTCTGATCATATTCATGAGTGGAGACGTCGACGACGTTTAGTGAAGGTATTTATTCCGGATCAAATCTTGGCTGAGTGGTTTGTAAAATCTTTGTTGCCAAGGATCACTGAAGATGTTGCTAAAGCCAGAGTTGTTACTGAGGAGCAAGTGATTGCTCAAGCACAGTACCTTGACTTGGTCTATACTTAGTCAGGTACGTTACACGAAAAGATCCCCGATCTTCCCAAGTCAAGTCAAATCACTGCAGTTCCTTCGGGATCTCATGCCGTTGACGGTATGATTGGTACGGTTAACACTAAAAGTAAGAAGAACTCTTCCAAGAATTCTTCTCCTATCATAACCTTGCCTGATTCCCCGACAGGAGATTCTTATGTAGAGGTTTCTGCCGATATTCACGTTGTAGAGTCATCTACGGCTAAATCAAAATCCGGTGGGAAGAAGAAAGGAAAGAAGAAGAATAAAACGGACAAAAGTTCAAAAGAGAAATCTGAAAAGGTGGAATCCAATGATGAAAAGCACAAACCTCGTTATCCATGTCTCATTTGTGACAAAGAACATTTTACAAGAGACTGCCCTCATCGAGCAGAGGTTGCGAAGATCATCAAAGGTTCCCAAACTCCTGCTGTTTTGAAGGATCCATTTCCAAGTCAAGATAGCAAGATGATAGGTTCTTCCTCGAGTGCCAATGAAGAACCCATATTGATGATGTCCCATGTAAGGATTACGACTCGATCGCAATATTATGGCAGTAAAAGTCCTATTGATGGTAAAGAAGTAGAATCTTCTCATTCTAATCCATCAACCTCAGTTCCTGGTTCCGATCCACTACAAATCGAGAAACCTAATCCAGACTTAGTAATCAAACCGCCCACCAAGGGTATAATTCGAAAGTCAGCTTTCAATCCACATGTGAGAGCAGCTCAGAATTATAACATTGTTGAGGATTTAGCTGTTTCACCCTCAGCAATGTCGGCTTTGGAAGTGCTGCAATCATGCCCAGCACAACGTAAATTACTTTTTTCGGCTATAGGAGCTGTTGATATTCAGGACCCGAACCTAATAATCTTTGATCTAGAAAATAGTACACCGTGTTTGCCTCATCAAAGGCTTTCCAAATCCCAGTGATAGTCAAAAATAGGCCTATTCATCGGACTGTAATTGATGAAGGAGCTTCAACGTGTATTATGTTGATACAGTGTTGGAGATCGCTTGGTTCTCCTTCACTAAATCAATCCCTGACAATTCTTAAGGCCTTTGATGGTCGTGGGTTTCATCCTTTTGGCATTCTACAGGATTTGCCTATAGGGGTTGAAGGAAAAACCGTTAGTCTAGGTGTGGAGGTGGTTGATGCCCCTCTAGACTACAACCTTCTCTTGGGTCGAGGTTGGTCTTACGCTATGACAACGATCGTTTCATCGGTCTTTAGAGTCATAAAGTTTCCACATAATGGAAAGATAGTAACAATAGACCAGCTGGCTTACTTTTCATCCGACCCAGCCTCTTCGGAGATTATTCAGCATGTCGGTAAAACGATTATCCCATATAAGGATGTTGGAGTAGGATTAGTTAAAGATGCCGGTTTACTGGGAACTTTTCCTTTTCCTCCAATCAACGCATCATCTCCATTTTCAACTATTCATATGATTACATCAGACACTATTTTTTATGACGATCCTTGGATAGTTCCTTCTGAATCTGAAATAGACTCATTTGGTAATTCCATGCCTTTGAGTCCATATGAAATTGCCTATGAAGCCGTGCAGTCTTTTGCCAACCCGTGTTCAATCGAAAATGACTTAATGAATGTGGTCCGTGAGGAATCACTTTTCACATCAACCTCGGATTTAACTACGTTTTCTGAACTTGTTCACTCTGATGAGCAAATTCGTGAAATCCTATGTGTAGATGATTTACCATGGGAAGATCTCCATCCCAGATCTTTGTTTTTACCTGAGGATGATCGTTTTGAAAATGATTTCTCATCAATCTTTATGACTGAATATGTCAAGGAACCTCAGAATCCAATGAAACATCCCGATTCAGAGTTAAATTTGGGAAACATCTCTCGAACTATTCCCATTGACATTTCGGTTAAGCCTGGAATTGTTGAGAACATTCATATAGGTGCCTCATGTACAGATGACGAAATCCAATTATATAAGGCCCTATTTCAAGAATTCCGCGATGTGTTTGCCTGGTCCTATGAGGAAATGCCAGGAATTGATCTCGCAATTGTTGTTCATGAGATCAAGACTTACCCGGACGCTAAACCCGTCTGGAAACGTTTGCGTCAGATTCACCCACGAAAAGTTGTTGCAATTAAAGCAGAAGTTGAAAAACTGTTGAAAGCAGGTTTCATTTATCCGATCCCACTAATGGATTGGGTATCAAATATTGTTCTGGTTAACAAATAACAGGGAACAATAAGAATATGCATCAACTATAGGGACATTAATCGAGCCTGTCCAAAGGACAACTACCCAACTCCCTATATCGATCAAACCATTGATGATTGTGTCGGCAGCGAAATATTTTCCTTTATGGACGGTTTTTCCGGATACAATCAAATCAACATTCTACCTACCGATCAACCAAAAACGGCTTTCATTTGTCCATGGGGGACATTTACTTATTGTAAATTACCTTTTGGGCTTAAGAATTCCGGAGCAACTTTTCAGAGGGTGATGTCTTATGCGTTTCATGACATCAAGCACATTGTGCAACCCTATCTCGATGACTTGCCTGCTCATTCATTACATCGAGCTGATCACCTCGTCCATTTACGAGAAATCTTTATGAGGTGTAGGCATTATCGTATTCGGTTGAACCCACACAAATGTGTCTTCTATATAGAAACGGGTCGATTGCTGGGATTTGTAGTTTCGAAAGCCGGCATTCGCGTTGATCCCTCGAAGGTCGAAGCTATCATCAATTTGCCTCCTCCTTCGAGTCTTCACCAACTCCAAAGTTTGTAGGGGAAAGCAAACTTTTTATGATGATTCATTCCTAACTACGCCGAGGTTACAAAGGGTTTTACACGGTTGTTGAAACAGAACACTCAATTTTCTTGGGATGAGATAGCTCAGAAATCTTTTGATGCACTCAAACACGCGTTGACCCATGCACCGTTGTTGCATCCTCCCAACTACAACCAGGATTACTTCTTGTATCTCCCCGCCTCCCATTCCACCATTGGAATGGTCTTAGTTCAGGAAGATGAATTCGGAACGGAACATGTGATATATTACCTTAGTCGAACGTTAAATCCAACTGAGCTAAAATACTCACATGTGGAGAAATTGGCATTGACAGCTGTTCAAGCTGTCCAACGTTTTCGTCACTACATCTTACTACGTAAAACTACGGTAATTTCAGATTGCAACCCTATGATCTACATTTTGACCAAACAATTGCTAGTGGGCAAGTACTCTAAATGGATCGTTATCTTGCAAGAGTTCGACTTGGAGTTTGAGAAATCTAAGTCTAAGAAATCTTTAGTTTTTGCAGAATTAATGTGTGACTTCCTGCGTGCTGACACGGAAATTGTGGCAGAGGAGCCCATTGCGGATGAATCTTTGTTTCTAATCAACACTTTAGATCCGTGCTATGGGGATATCATCACCTATCTCCAGACCCAATCCTTTCGGCCAGAAATTTCAAGGTCTGAACGTCGGAAAATTCGATTCCAGTCCCAACAATTCAAAATTATTGGTGATACTCTTTATCGCCGTGGGGCGGACTCTATTTTTCGACATTGCTTAACTCACGAAGAGGCTGAGAGGGTTCTAAATGACTGTCACTCTGGAGCATGTGGTGGTCATATGTCTGGGTATGCCACAGCCCAAAAGATATTGCGCGCTGGCTATTTCTGGCTGTCCTTGTTTAAAGATTGTATTACAGCGGTCCGAAAATGCCACAACTGCCAGATTTTTGATCGTAAGATGCACGCTCCACCTGCTCCTCTCCACCCTATAATTTCCGTTGGTCCTTTTGCCAAATGGGGTATCGATTTTATTACATGTAACCCTCACTCGGCTGAGGGGCATGCGTATATCATCCTTGCGGTAGATTATTTTACTAAGTGGGCCAAGGCGATGCCTACATTCAAGGCAGACGGCAAGACAGCTGCAATTTTCATGTTCAATCATATAATTGCTAGGTTTGGTGTCCCACAAGTGATAATCACTGATCATGGGCGTCATTTTTGAAACGTTATGATGATCGAACTTACAGGCCAGCTTGGTTTACGTCACGATAGTTCAACTCCTTATTATCCACAAGAAAATGGTCTGGTCGAATCCATCAACAAAGTTTTAGTTATCATGATCCAACGAATCATTGGGATTCATCAATCGAATTGGCACAACATGCTATTTTCAGCGCTTTGGGTGTACCAAACTTCAGTAAAAACATCAACAGGGTTCACTCCTTTCCAACTAGTCTACGGTTTGGAAGTTGTGTTACCCATTGAGTGCAAAATCCCATCACTACAAATGGCCATCGAGTTACTTCCAGCTACTTCCGAAGAGGAAAAGCGTTTGTTATACTTAGCTCAATTAGATGAGAATCGACGTGATGCTGCATTGGCAATCGAGACTCACGCAAAACGTATGAAAGCTCAGTATGATCGGAATGTGACCCCTCGAAATTTTTCGGAAGGAGACCTAGTGTTATTGTATGATCAAGCTAATGATAAATTAGGCGCTGGGAAATTCGTTCCTATGTGGCATGGTCCCTATATTGTTAAGCGAAAGCTAGCAAAAGGGGCCTATGAATTGGTGGACTTTGATGGGGACTCTTTGGGTAAACCCAGAAATGGCCTTTACTTGAAGAGGTACTATGCTTGAAAGAATGAGGTATGGAGATTTTTAGTTAGGATAGTTTTTCTTTCTAGCTGGTGTGTTTTAGTTTAAAAACAAAAGTGTGCTTAGCTTAGAGAGTGTTTTTCCGTCATTTTTCCTGCTTATCTTGGTTTTACTCTTGATATTGCAAATGTCGATGCCTCTCCAAACATACATTGGGTTTGCTGATGGTGCTTGTCGTAATACACGGAACATCTATTCCGCAGCTTGGGTTATCTATTCGCCCTCTGACGAGTTAGTTTCTATGCATGGGGTAAGCCTCGGTCAAACAACAAACAACATTGCAGAGTATAGTGCAGTGATTGAGTTATTGTCTGAATCTATTTCATTTGGGATTCAAAGTTTGATAGTGAGGTTAGATTCTGAACTCGTTGTGTTACAGCTTAATAGAGTGTATGCCATTAGAAATCCAGTGTTATTAAGATTATTTTTGAGAGTGCGTCTCTTGGAACGTGAGTTTGATTATATTGAATATTAGCATATTCCAAGGTCTTTAAATACACTAGCAGATGCAATTGCTTCTCGAATGTTAAATAGACATTTGCAATATGATTTACAAGATAAGCCGGTAATAGTGATATATATATATAGGAGTGTGTCAAAAAATACATCGTCTTCGATCATAGGTTGAAAAACACCTTATGATCGGCAAAAATGATAAGTACAAAAACAAAAATGTCACATGTGCCCACAAAAGGCGATCATCCTATCACTGGTGATGATCTCTATAAGAAACCACTGCCTAGGCCACCTTGCAAAGGAACCTCCTAAAAGGTCCCGGGACTCCAATCACATAGCGCTGAAGTCAACGAGGAATGTCGTCTATAGTGGTCTCAGGAATATCCCCTGTCAAGCGCTCAAGATGACTCTCCAACTCGGCCAAAACCTCTGCTGATTTGTCCTGTGGGGCTGGCGCGGGTGCAACTGGTTGCCTCCTCTCGAAAGGCCGGAGAGCGGCTGGTCGCTGTGGACCCACATCTGCATTTGAAATTTTTACTATCAGTTTTGACACGATGGAAAAATAAAAATAAAATTAAATAGGAAAAGTTGAAAAGGATTTTACCTGACTCGTCCCACTGCTCTCCTGGTGGAAGAGCCATGTCTGGGTCACCACAGAAATCCATCCCAGCGTAAGGGAAGTCCTGAATGGAAAAAACTTGACTTTCCAACCATTGGAAATACTCAGGTTTGAACCGAGCAACTTCTGTCCTCTCATCCGGGTGACGGGCCATGACTGCGACCCATCGCATCAGTTTGGGCTCTCGAGGAAGCCCAGCTCCAACAGTAAGGTGTTGTGGGATCAGCATAGGAACCCTCTCCAGGCCAAAACTCACGACCAAAGCCCCATAACCAAAGGTCTTTAGTCGTCCGCTCTTGGCCCTGGTCAGTTGGCCTTTCACATTGGCCAGCACAGCATTGCACCAGTTGAAGATGGTGCCTCGAAAGCAATCAACTGCCATACGCATCTGGGATCCGGTGGCAATATGTAATGCGGCAGCTCCGCAAAGTCTGGTGACAGTAAACATAATCACCATGAGCTTAGGACGGGATATGGTCTTTATGTCTATCCCTTTGTCTTTAGCCTGGCTATTGCAGTACTCTAACCGGAGGCTATCGACAGACTGGCCACCTGGCCTAGTCCCGAATAGAGTCAAGTCTTCGCCTCTCTTAGGAAAACCAGTCAAGAAATAAATTTTCTCCGGCTCGATTTTGAGCCGGTGCCCGCCAATGAAAAAACATTGGTCCTGTATGCTCCATCTGTCAACCAGCCACTGTAAGAAATCTACCTAAGCCCTCATGCCAAGAATGGTCCAGAATTTGTACAGTCCGCATGCCCTCAAAGCATCAAGTGAAGGATGATGATTCCATGCGGCAGTATCCACGTCCTCATGCTCTCGTTCACGCCAATCTAGCATGATATACTCTCTGCATCAAGTATAAAGATTAATTAGATTGCTAGAAAACATTTTGATTGGTCCATTTTTGAGAAATTTTGGGTTCAAAACCCTTGCGGCGGGGTACGCACCCTCCGCGTTAGACACAGTGCGTGGGTCTGCACTTTGTCTACACGGAAGGTGTGGACCCCGAGCTTTTTCCCAATGGAGAAAAAGTCGGGGTCCGCGGGTCCGCAATGGTAAACCTGCGGACCCCCACGCGCGGGTTTTGCGCCTAAAAACCCTCCCAAAAAATGAAATGAGGGACTAAATAAAAAAACTAAACGGTTGAAGATGAAGAGTAGGATGATTTGGATTACCTGGAGAAGACGGCGCTCGATTCCGACGATTGGATTTTCCACAATCTTCACGGGAAGTTTTCTAAGCAAAAGCACTATTTTCTCACCCAAACTCGAACGGTAAAAATGAATTGACAAAGGCCCTTTTATAAGTTTTTTGAGTAAATAAATCGAAAATTTGTTTATGTTTCACTTTGAAAAGGTATTTTGCAACGCTTTTATCCATTTCAAATAGGTATGAGTAATGTTTGTGTTTTTTTGCAGAATAAAAGATTATTCAGGCGAAATCTATCATTTTCAACGAAAAAACAAGTAGAGTCACCTTTAAGCCCTTTTCTGACTCCTAAAACATGAAAAGATTGTCGAGCGTTTCTTTTACACTCGTTAAAACGAAATTAAAAGACGGTCCGCTTACAGCTCTTTTCCGACCGTAAAAACATGAAAATATTGCCGGATTTTTGTCGTTTCAAATTCGATATTGGTTATAAAACGACGTGTCGTTGATCACTTTTTTACTTTTTTGGATCAGTGACACTAATAACGAAAAGTACTCCTTGGTCGTAAAAGATGAAGCGGTTCTCTCAAGTATTATTTTATACCTTTTCAGGCTTGGGAGACACAAATTTACGAAAAAGGTCAACCCTGGAGTCTTCTTAAGTTTTTTCAGACTCTCTAAAATTGAAAAACACCGAGTTTCTCCTATACTGGACTCGTTAAAATTCCACAGTAAAGGACCTGTTCAATTACAAACAGGAACGAACCACTCCTTCTTAGGGTTCGAATTTAAACTAAGTTGGACTCATCCGAAGGATGAGCTTATAATCAAGCAAATGTTATCCTCCTCAAGCTTGTCAAAAATAAAGAGGTACTTGCCAGAAATGGTGGGGGAAAAGAGAGGAAGATGAGCCTGTTTGTCATACTTTGTAACCACTCTTGAACACGACACTTTTATTCACCTGGGTTGGGAAGTCCTTTGCCTAACAGTTGATCAAACCACATTGAAAGTCTTCAGCCAGTTTCTGGGTATTAACTTTGGGTCAATTGTCACCAAGCCATCTGTCGTGTCGTTATGTGTTCACGAGGTCACTGCCAGTAAGCCATTCATATGTAAAAATATCTGTCATCCATCTTGACCATCCCTGAGTCAGTCCTTGCAACTAAATTTCTTCAACTTGATCTATGATTTCGTGTGGTGGGCTTGCCTACGACGGATCACTTTCTTTTGACGTCGGCTCATTATCTAGAAAGATGATCTAAAAATCGTTAGTACCTTGAGATCTGCATGCCTCAATGGCAGGTTTCTTGCCTTTGACGACAGTTTACATCATTGACTTTCGATCGAAGGATTCCGTGATATGTTCGACACCAACACACTTACTCACATCTTATGGATTGTACTGGGTACTTTGAGAGCCATTGACATCACTGGTGGTTTCTCTCACACTTGTTAACAGTTTACATCATTGACTGGTAATCAAGTGGTTTCTACCATGTTCGACATCAACACATTTATTCGCATGGATAGAATCGTACTTTTTCGGGAAGTAGAAATGAAGACCCTGGATCTAGTTCCTACCATCCAGGCTGCGGGGAATTTTGTATTCATTGTATTGTGGACTATTTATAAACAGATGGCTGCGTCCATACTGTGTTCACATGAGTCCATACTTGTGATGTTTTACAAGATCATTCCTATATCGGAACAGTAGATAGTTTTCTAGTTAGTTTTGATCTGAGTATGGGAATGCCTACCTCAGTGATGATATGATCTCATATATATATCTTGCATTGAATGTTTTTATAGGTTCCGACCAGGCTCTCCACAAGATGATCCTCGAAATGATAAAGTACTTCACTCTTCCTATATGATAAATGAAATCCTCATCTACTACAGACTTCGCACTTTAGGGGGCAATCTGTTACACTAAAATATCGTCACCATGATTATTTGTAGTCAGTATGGGTCTATCATCACTTGTACTGTCCTCCTAAGCAAGTCTACGACCTCAGCTCTTCAAATCAAGCTTTGGAAGTGGGAGAAAGACATTAAAAATCAATGTAACTCTGGTTCCGCACTTTCTCTCATGGTCACCTGCGGTCCCGCACCTTCTGTTTACAAAAGCTGCGTACCTACCCGCTCTATCTCTAACGGTGTAGGTGCGGACCCCTGTGAAAGTCAAAAGGCGCAAGTTTTATCTTAAAAAACTCACTTTGGATTAATTCTAGAGTTTTCTAGAAGGAATTTTGACGTGGATTGTTCGCTCTGAGGTGGTTCATGCATCCCAAAAGAGAAGGAGCTAATCCCTTGACTAAAGGAGCTATCCCTTTGAAGGAGGGCTTTATCCCTTTGAAGGAGGACCTAGTAACTTCCCTCCATTGCACTATAAATACAGGCATTGGGGTGAGGACTAAAGAGGTTAGAAGTTGAACATTTTGAGGGTAAATGCTGGTGAAATTAAGACTCTTTGGTTGAGCTTGAGAGGAGAGATCACATACCTCTTGGTTCCATTGGAGAGTGAGTGAAACTTGTCAAAGTAGAGGAGACATCTTGTTGGACCGTGGGAGGAGCTTGTACAGTGTCAAGGCAAAGGTTGTAAAGTTCTTCTTCTTTTGAATTAATACAATCAGACTCATTTTTCTCAACAAGTATCTTATGTTATTTGTTTCATGGACTCCTTGACTTTCATGTTAAATATGTTTTATGCAATTGGGTTTTCAGGTGCTATTTAATTTGTTTGCCTTGTTTGTGTTTGCAGATTCGCGAAGAGGAGCTCATTTGGATCAAAAGAGCGAGGGCATCCACAAGCTTGCGTTGGACCAAAGGTAGGCCCTAAAAGCACTTGTTTGCTATTTTTTATTGAAGCATATTTAGAGAAAGATAGTGTCTGGTTGGTTTGCTTGTCGTTAGGTCTTCTTTAGATTCTAGGAAGGTCTATCTTGTCCACAAGATAGACTCATTTCGTGCGACACCTGGTCAATAAGCCTGTGTTGGGGGGGCATATGCAAATGGCTCTTATTATTCTAGGAATATGACTTTGAGGTCGTGGTAAAGCCGAGATGCCTGAATGTAGGACCGGATCACTTGTCGCGTATTGAGACGGGTGAGGAACCCACTAATTTGGAAGAGGGACTACCTGACACTCAGCTTTTTGTGGTGCGCATCGCGGACAGACACTTGGAAGATATAATCCACTTTCTAACTACAGGGACCGCACTGAATGAATAATCTGTCCAACAGAAGAAGGAATTGGTAGTGGGTGTGTTGGATTTTTCTGTCATCGCGAGACACCTATATAAAATGGGCAATGATGAGATATTTCGAAGATACGTACCTGAATTTGAACGAAGTCAGATCCTCATGAAGCACATGGGGCCGGCGTAGGAGGGCACTATGTAGGATGAGAAACTACACAAAAGATTCTCTGTGCAGGATTGTGGTGGCCAACTCTGCACCAGGATTCAAAAGCATACTATAAGTCCTGCGGTATATGTCAAAGGACTAGGAAACCATCACGGTAGGATGAGATGCCATTAAATCCAAAAATGACACTATAACCATTCGAGAAATGGGAAATCGACTTTGTGGGACCAATCAAACCTCAGGGAAAGATGGGCACGCGCTACATCATCACCGTAACGGAGTACTTGACATGATGGGTGGAGGCGCAGTTGGTCAAAGACTCCATGGCCACTATGGCTACAAAGTTCTTGTTTGACAACGTGTTGACCTGATTTGGCTGTCCAAAGATCTTAATGAGTGGTCGTGGAACACATTTTTTGAATGAAACCATTAGCGCGCTCATGGAAGAATTCCAGATATATCATCAGAAGAGTACACCGTATCACCCACAAGCAAATGAGATAGTAGAGGCATTCAACAAAATACAGGAAACCATGTTAACCAAAGTATGCAACGCGTAGCGAAGTGATTGGGACCTGTGCGTACCTACAGTACTATGGGCTTACAGAACAACGTGCAAGAAACTTATGGGACAAACCCCTTTCCAGTTAGTCTATGGCATGGAAGCTATGATGCTAATGGAATATATCATACCTAGACTATGAATAGTAGCACTCACAGGGATGACGGACCATAAAGATCTGGAAGAAAGACTCGCGAAATTGGAAGAACTTGAGGAGGAATGGTTCTTGGCAGGTTTTCATTAGTAGGTTCAAAAACAGCGTGAAAAATCTTGGCATGATCACCTTATTAAGTTGCGCACATTAAAAGTAAATGACTTAGTACCGCTATATGACAGTAAGTTTGAAAAATTTCTAAGAAAATTAAAAATGCATTGGCTAGGACCATACATGGTTAAGGAAGTCAGAGACGGAGGTGTGATCCAGCTCGTCAAATTAAATGGAGAACCCTTCCCAGGCAAGGTGAATGGCAGCTGCTTGAAGCCTTACACAGGTGGGCCAACTATCTAACTAGCTGACAACAGTACAGTCTTCGCACTTTAGGGAGCCAGACAAGGGAGCGAGACTATAAGTACATATCGGTATGTATGTATGGGAATAGTTCAGTTATAGAGGTCTCCGAGGAATGGATGCAGCAGGTTTAGCAAGCAGGAGCTTAGTACGCTACGGACATCAAGACCGTTCAGGACCAATTTAAGGGACTTTGTGCCAAGATCACTGCACTGACAGAGTGACTCGAGGGTGAGTCACGATGTTTGTGTTGGGGGCCTGCTGGGCATGGAATCCCCCCACAACATGTTTTGGGGCTCAAAGCCCAAGTTTTGAGTCATTATTGTTGTAAAGACTCCACGAATTTCTAGCGTGGAGCGCGAATTGTATGTTAGATTCGTAGGGTTGTCTGCCCTAAGTTTTGAATGTAATGTCGGCCTACCCATGGTCCACGGACCATGGGATTATATAAATAGAGTGAGGCTCTAAATTGTAAAGAAAGCAATGAAGAGGAATGGATGGAACAAGATAGTGAAGTGTAGAGCAAGAGTCTAAGTATCTTGGGTCATAGTAGTAGGAAGAGGCTCTGCAGCTGAGTGTGCAGAGGCCTAGTAGAGTCCGCAACTGAGTGTGTAGACACCTGCAGCTAAGTGCAGAGGGTAGAGTTGAGTCTATAACAGAAGGAAGAAAATAATAAAGAGAAGTTTTATTTGAATTCCGTGTATCTGTTCTTAAGTTATTACATGTTTGATATCATTGGCAATTATACTATTTTATTTACTGCGTGCACTTATATGAATTGTGAATATTGTTAAGTATAACTAAAAGCATACAAATAAGTTAACTTAATCAACTAATATCGGGCTACTAGTAAGGACTTTGGTAATAACATTGTTCGGCCCTTGAGTAGGGTTGCGTAAAGGCAGCATCTTAGGTTGTGAGGTATGGGTAAGTGCGCGTAGTGACGTATGCACAGGGTGAATCGTGGGCCACTTGAAACCATCAGACATCTCCAGGGTGTGGAACCATAGTTCTAGCACCCTCCCATACTACTTTGGTTGAGACCTCAGTCCACGCTCTGCGGACTATTGCTGAAAGGGCTAGTAGTACTGGGATTTTTTTGGGTAAATCACCTCTGAACCTGGGTCAGGCCCCACTAAGCCAATAGTACTTGGAGGCTTAGTATCAAAGGGGGGATTTCTTTTGTACGGTCTAAAAGGTTTCTTTGAGGAATTCTCTGCTACCTGTTTCTTGATATCAACCATTTCATTGGACATGGTTTTAAGGACTTTTTGTAGACCTTCAAGATCAAAAGGATCTTTGGGTGGTTTTTTCTTGGATTTGTCCCTAAAAGTTACTTTCTTGGATTTGTGTTCTTCTCATGCATTTTTCTTATCTAAAGCTAGAATAGGTTTTTCTACAGTTATCGCTTCTTTCATGTTTTCTGCCAAAGTCATTTTGGCAACCCTATCGACAAAAATAGATGTGTTTGAGGGAAGTGAAGAGATGTAGCATTCATTTTAGACTTCATCTTTGTGCTTAGATGCTGTCGGGATCTCATTTAATAACTTGATAAAATGTGAATTGAAGTTCTTAATCGGTTCTCTAGGTTCAGATTTTAAGTTGGAGAGACCCTTGATAAGAGTGGTCGTTGACCTGTCATCTCCAAACTTAGTTAGGAACTGTTCTTGTAAGGCATCCCAACTATTAATGGAACTCGATGATAATGAAAAGTACCATGACCTTGCTGAAACTTGTAAGGTATTGATCCGAGTTGACTCAACACCCAAATTTAACCAAGATCTTTTACTTCCGTGATGTTTTTAGAATTGCATTTTATAAGTGCATAAATGAACATATATGCATGTTGTAAAGAAGAAGGAACATGAAAAGAATCAGCAACATAAAACAAAAGTCGTTGATAATGGAGTTCGTCCAGTGTGGACTATGTCTCCGGGCCGGGTGTCAAGATGGTGTTGCCGCTTCATTCAATGCTGGAAATGGTGAAGACGTACATGGACTATGTCTTTTGTCATACAAGGATATGTGCTCTCTACATGAGTGGAAAAGTCTCTCCATGAGACGTTCTGCTACAGGAACTATCATTCACAATAGAACTCCTATCAACATGAAATAAACTTATACATGGTGATCATGAGTATCTCGACATCATGGCATTAAAGGGATCTCAACCAAAACATCCATGGTGACAATGAGTATCCTGTCATCATGGAAACAAATGGATCTCAATCAAAACATACATAAAAATCCATGATGAATACATCCCACATGAAATAGACATAAAGATTTTGCATCATACATAAAGCAAGAATCAAAAACAACATAATACATCTCACAGCAAATGGTCAAAGAAGTACATGACAACAGCACTTCATGTGATGCTGACTGAAGAATGGAATGCTCAATTGCTAGATTTAATGCAACATCAAAATCATGGCATCGCACGGCATAAGATTGACTGTCCACACTCTGAAATCTGACACCATCACTCCAATATGGAAAATGGCCAAAAAATAGAATGACAAATGGAAAATCTGATTACACCATCAGATTTGTGGCATCGAATAGTGTAAAATCGATTTTCAAATTTCTGAATTCTGACAAAGTGAAAATCTGGGGCTACATGAATCTTTTAGATTCTCATGGTTTGGTAGAGGGAATTCAAATGGGGGAATCCCAAACTTTTCACTATGTGCTCTAGTTAACCTTTGAGATAATTCAGATTCTTCTTGAGATATTGAAATCCCATGTAACTTATGTATGAAAGACTAGACTTCAGGGGTTTCTATAAGAGAACATTGATCTGAATTTTTTAGAAATCATGGTAGTGGATTATAAAGGGTTCTTTACAACTTCTCGCTTAGGATATGGAGATTTGGAATGCGATCGAGAAGTTGGAGGAGATGGTGAGGGAGTTTTACTCTTAGAATGGCCTATTGATTTGATTTTACTTGCCATTCATAGTTAGGCCCTCCTTCTAGTGCCAAAATGTTGAAACCTTGAAAATAGTTGCTACAACGTGGGGGAAAACCACCCAGTCTGGACCTTGATTAGCAGCTCCTTTTTCGTTTGGTGTAGTGGCTCCAACTGGGGATAATGGGACCAGTTTCCCAGAAGAGATTTTGATAGTGTTGATGGGGTGATACATGATGTAATAGGGAAATGATTAAGCTAAGTGTAATCTAATCTAAACTACTAAACACATGCATGTATCCTAGTTTAAACACTATTTAAATATAAATATACCAAATGTTTGTTCATCTGTGTGAAGCTTCTTGTTGAAATGTTCCCATTCCTTTTCCAAATCAATAAATGGGGTTTTTTCTAACTGAGTGGATGTAGGGTGAACTTCTTCTCGTTTCTTTGCTTTGGTTTGCTCGATTGTTTCCTCTGTAGTTCTAGCTGTGTCCTTTTCAGACTCTTTATTTTTATTGCCTCCTCCATTTTGAGACTGGTGCTCCGAGTGCTCTGACTCATGAGTAGATATTTCTTGGGTTTCTTATTCAGAATTCTCTTTGGAGCTATCCTCCAAGCTTACATTCATATTTGGATCCCTTATTGGTTCAATCTATAGTAGGTCCATTGGGACCTTCAATAATCTCCTCTTTGTGTACACACGGAAAGATTTAACATCATTTGGAGTAAAAAGTAGTGATGCAATATGCATCAATTCTAAAAATGTTTCTTTTTGTAACAAGAGGTCACCAAAGGTGTTCTCCTCATGGGTGAATGGTTTTACTTTCACCATAGTAGTGAAGTTTTTAGTAGTTCCATTTCGCTCATATTGCCTTCCCAGGATTGTAGCTAATTTCATAGACTTCATGATCTCCGCTTCTTTTCATGCACGTCCAAAATCATGTAGCACAAATGCACCACATTGTAATGGGAATTTAGGCCAAATGGCCTTCTTCATCTCTTTCAATCCTTTGCTCAACCCACCATTCCTTGTCGTTTGGTAGGCTATCTCCCTGGCCATTAACTTGTCGGGGACATAGTATGGGAGAACATGCAGTGAAGAAATGCTCCCGAATACTCTGATATAGGTAAATATTTCCTACCCAAGCCATCTAGTGACAGGCAAGATATCTACTCCAAATTCTTTTGAAACCTAGGGGTGGTTGTGTTGTAGACTTGTTTATGGATGGGTAGCACAATTCCTTGACAAATCTTATAAAAATGGGGGTGAAACTCAGACTCCCAAAAAATCTTATGGTATACATGGATAGCAAGCGAGTCATACATGGTCCACTTCCATCACATAATGGGAAATTTGCAACTAAAACAGATTGTGTCCATTACAAAAGCGCTCATGAAGAATGGGGGATAAACCCTTAAAGAGGGAATTCTCTTTCTCTTTTATTCCATAATGGGTTTTGCCAAATTATCAGACAAAATTTGAGCCCAATTCATTATTATTGCATTCACAACCACATCTATTAATGGAATCCATTCCAAGGAAAACTTGGTGCTATTGAGTTTACCGAACAATCTACATAGCATGGCTGCTGCAAAACTATAAGGGGGAGACATAGACGCCGTAGAATACATACCTGCCTTATCCCATTTGAGCTTACCTTATCTTGTTGTCTAGGCCCATGTGACGTCTGTCGTGTCTACATTCTCCTTAGCAAATTTCTTGAGAAACTGTTTATTGTAGAGCTTCTGTGGCTCTGGTAATTGGTACATTAGCCATAGGCTATCTGTTGAAAAAGATGCCATAACCACTTTCCTATTATTCTTGAATTCTCTGTCTGAGACATCCACCACATCAATTATCCTCTAGACCATATCGATGTATGGGATTATCTTAGGTCTTGCAGCTATGTGGTGTAGGAATGAGAACATTGTCTCAAAGTAGGAGGTGTCATAGGAAGCATGAGCATCGGCTGTGGCCTTTGCTACCAAATGCCTTGGTTTTTCCTCTTCTAACAAATCATACATAGCCTCTCAAGTTTAAGTTCCTCCATCTCTGCTGCATGTAGTATCAGAGAAAAGAGGGATCATTTCTGACTTTTCAGACGCAGTTGCCTTTCTCCTCTTTGTCATTACTTCTACTAACTCTTCTAGCAGATTTTTCTTGAAATGGAGCAAAGTGAAAGATATGAGATAGACGCAAGAAAGAATGAAAATGAGGATCAATGACACAGATAACCTTGAAATGGTGACAAGAAAGGATTTTTAATTAAACGCAGATGAAAAGATATCGTATCATGCTGTATTGTATCATAAATAAAGGAAAAATAATGGCCACGATTTATGGGACACTTATTTCGAGATGAATGTTGGGCAAGAAATCCTAGTGTGGGTGTTCATTTGGTTTATTATGGGTAAGGAAACTTTTCAAAGGTAATGGTTAAGGCTTTGGAAAGGAAAAATGGCATTTTTGGCACATTAATTTATGGTGTGATGGGGTTCTCATGTTGTGGTTGAGCTGGATTGCTAGAAGGATTCAGAGCTGAGTGAGGTGGATCTCTGAATGATAAAACACATGGCCTAGTAACCCTTGAACTGGACTGTGGTTTGCGATAAAGCCATATTTTTTGTTGCCTCAGTGGGTCTAGGAATCCTCAACAAGTAAATCGTGGGATTTATGGTAAAAACTAGAGGTGGTTGCCCTTGATTAGGGCTAGGAATCCTTGTCGGTGAATGGAGGGATATACGGTAAAGCCTAGAGGTTGGTGTCTCGGTTTAGGGCCTAATGATCCCCAAATTGAACTGTGGATTATGGTAAATCCTAAGAGACTAGGAGACAGGAAAATTCCTCATGGTGTAGGTGGAGAAATATGATGACATCCATACTTGTTTTGGCCTAGTGATCTAGTGGAGATCATGGTAAATCCTGTTATTACATTTTTATTGTGTTTTCCTAGTGATCTGTTGTGGATTACGATAAAGCCTGGTTTTTATTGATGAGGGTGAGGTGGTTTAGCCTCAAGATGCTCTAGTTGGTTCTTTTGGTTTGATTCCCACGTTCATGCTTGGAATATGGCATGGGGGTGAATGGCTAAAAAGAGAATTTGCTTAGCCATTCTATGGTCTGGTGGAATGTGTTAATCCCATCCCGGGTTGGATTTTGCATTCATTAATAAGAGGTTCTTTCCTTGATATCTTATGTATAAATGTAGTGGTTTATATGTGGATTCTATGGTGGATGTATCCATGATATTTCTGTTGTTATTATGCTAGTTATAAGCATGTATTATGACAATGATGATGTATGACTCTCCTCATGTTTTTATTTGTAAATGAATGAACAATGTATATATGACCTAATAGATGATAATGTAACTAATGATATAAGGGATCAATGCTTCTTAGTGATTCTCAGATAAGTATGAGACCCCTATGCTTAGATTTGTTGTTTACTCTTGTAAATTACATATTTGTGATATGTTTGATGAAATTCCTATAATGGTTAGTAGGGTTCCAGTCAATTCCTTATTCAATTAATTGGATTTGTATCATCATTCCTATTTTATATTTCTATTTTGAAGGTGTCATTCAGTTCTGGGAAGTGACATGGCCTCTAGGCTTTTAAAAGTGGCTCAAATCTTGGGGATGCAAGCACAACACTGAGAAGAAAAGTCCCTAGATGGCGGCACACAATGTTGTGGGAGTGTTTAGAGCCTTTTAGATGCATGCATTCCTATATCATGGGAGTTTCCGAGGATCAATTGGTCTAAGAAATCAGTAGGAGCCAAGGTTTGGTTACTTGAGAGGTTGGGATGGTTCCTGAGAGTCATGTTGCTAATGTGGAAGGTCTATATGGTGTGTTTCCATTAGTTCCACTTAAGGTGATTTAGGAGGTCAAATCATATCATAGTAATTTCTTGTCACATTTTTACCTCGGTTGGTTGGTTAATTGGGTAGATGTGGGAGGAGGGTGTTACAATACTAGAAAATTATTAGGTCATTTAGTAAATAAAAACTCCTGACATGTTGATATGAATACTTAGTTTGATTTTCCACTTATGTCCAATCTTTTGCCAACCTAGTATCCTAATTGCTTTCCTGAATTTACAATGTCAGCGATTGTTTTAAATTCTCTAAGATTTCATATTTCTGGTTTTTCATGTGATCAAATACGAAGGGAACCAATAGAGAATCAATAATCTTATGTTCTAAGCGACCAATCTAACCATAATACTGCTTCTAAAAACTATCACTCAATTAATCATTTTTCCATTAGCATACCTAATGATATTTATTTTACATCAATTGATTTTGTTGAACCTAGTGATCTTCATGGTTTATCATTTCACGGTTCAGGTGCATTTCATATAGTTGATGCACTTCAGCTTTTGTTGATGGTTATGTCAAGCCCTCGCCATCTTGACAAGATTCCTCGACAAGATCAGATCAAATTCCCCTTAGAATATTCTCTTTGTGACTCAATCACATTAATTGAAGTTTCATTTCCTCGTGAGTCTCAGGGTTTTTGAATTGGTTGTTTCAAATATCAAGATCCAATCATTGAATGGTTAGAGAAATCTTACCTAGCAAGGTTCATTGAAGATATTAAATAAGTTTCGATCCTTCTTGATGTTTGCAAAAATTGAAAACATGAATGAATGTACATTCACGGGTAGCCTTAAAGGTTTTTATGATCATCATTTCAATCAACAAGATAAAGTTCAAGACTAATTAAAGATGGCTATTATGGCACATATTTATGACAATAAGCAATACCTTCAATTCATTTTGGAAAGTTTTCAAATTGTTATCTTCTCTCTTGCACATTGCTTTATATTATTTTTAATTGATCACATCTTTTTGTTTACAAGTTGGAAGTAGTTACTTTGGCTACTTTGGAAACTTCACTTCATGTATCTCTGGACTTCCAGCTTGTTAGGTTAGGAGTAGCTCTAGGTGCACTTTAGTTCTCTAGTTGCATTGTGTGACCTTGCACTAGTCCTAGCAATTGGCTTGTGTGCTTTCTTTGTTTCCCATGTTCCTTTTTAGTTAAGGTTACTTTTTATCTAGTTTTTCTTTTGTCTTCTTGTTATGCCTTATGTTTTCTTTCTTGCTTTAATTTAATAAGATTCTACATGAAAATTCTCTTGTTTGGCTCAAAAAACAATGTGGTGAAACTTGAAAAGGGAAATTGTGACGAAGAACAACGCTTGGCTAATAAGTAATCCTATTTTTTGTCTTGGTTTACAATTCTTTAAAGTCAATGATGTCTCGATGGAAACTATGATTCGTTCTAGATGGAAAGCCTTTGGCCAAACTATGAAGCTTGTATCTTTATTAGAACCCTCATTCTAACTCAACCATGTATTGAATGGTGTTTTAATATATCAACTCAATCGAGTAGAGAAGGGGAAGGATACAAATTTAAAATGAGCATATTAATTTCAATTATCTTTCAAATCCATTATCTTTCAAATCCATTAAACAAGGAACAACCTCTCCTTCTCTTAATAAGTTGGGATCCATCTTCCACCCATCCTATAAATTTTCAATAAGTGCTTCATGCATATCTTTAAGAAAATAAAATAAAGGGTGAAGAAGAGAAAGGCTTCTTGTGCAGAGAAGTAAATCAAGAAAATTTATTGAGGTACTGTCCAGGCCTATGGGTAGCAAACCAATGTTTTTTTCCCTTGAGGTGACTCCACTGCAGTACTAAATAGGCTCACTGGAAGTGGAGAAACACTGGGGGATGTGGATAAAAATCTCGGTAAACTTATTATCCTTTTCCTGTATTGAAAGTTGAGAAAAGAATAGAGGGGATGATATATTTAGCCAGGATAAGTATAATACCCAAGGTAATATATACGGATAATCAATACTTCCTGAAATACTAATGCCTTGCAATTAAGTATTAAACCTAAACAAATAAGTTGGAGTTATTTCAATGTGTCGCCAAGTGTTGTCACTGTGACAAACACCCTCCAAAATTTTGCTTACACTTGAATTTTGGAGCCTACTGAGGATATTGTGATATATCATTCCATGGTCACTTATGGTCATCTAATTTTTTTCAAAGTATTAAGTCTTATTGTAAGTGTGAAAGTCACATTCCCACACATGTTTTGTCTTCGATGAATTCACAAACACCATCTTTCTATGCAAGCTTAGATAGGCATTGCATGATTCTTGAAGGTAAGACTTGCACAATCATTAGTGAAAATGATTGCGTAATCCATAAGTATAGTGTATTGTGAAACAAATATCAACAGTCAATGTGCACTCTGCATTGGCAATCCCCCTCTGAACTTTGATTGCAATTGTACTTCTATTTTGGTGAGTTTTATCAACTGTTGCTTTCGCACACATTTTTTTTCGCAAGTGTCACTTTCACATTCGTGACTATCTTTTCTGATTTATTTCACCTTAACAAGTGTCATTTTCATGTTATATTCACTCTGACATGTGTCACTTTCACTTTATTTAAGCCTTTACAAGTGTCGTTTGCACTTTTCTCTTACTTTCGTAAGTGTTGTCTTGTGATTAGGGATGTCTCACATCTAGTCAAGGGGAGTCATTTGTACATTCTTGAAGGGAATTTTAGATGAATTCTCCTACACTACTATGTTCTATATATCATAAAGAAATTCATTAGACACATTCCCCAAGTCTTGAGCATTGTTTCACTAGTGTCGTTACTTGCGTCGCAAAGTGTATCTTAAGTGTCACACTTGGAGGTAAGTGTTGTTGTGTTGTCATTTCAATGAGGATATGTTGATAAATGCTTCATTGACGAGTGGTTAATTGTCTTTAAGTGTGTTATTATGTTCATGTCATGTTTTGGTCCCATCTGTTTGATCTCAGGTCCCACACTTAGTCATCTTTATGAAATGATCCTTCTCTGATTAACCTCCTCTTGGTCTGCCTCCCTGAACTGTGCATTGTGTAGTCTTAGGCCTCCAAGGGTTACACATTGTGGAGTCACGATGCTCAACTAATACCTCGTTCTCCCTAGAAATGTGCAACTTTTCCTCACAGTTAGCCTCTTTCTACGCATTGCACAGTTCCAAGTAGCATTCTGTCTCCCTGGTTCCCTGAATTATGAAACTACACAATGCACTGGTTCTCCCTCTCCTAAAATGTGAATTATGCAATCACAGTGGGTAATCCTACCTCACTATGACCTTCAACTATGTAATATTTCCTCCTTAGCCTCCAATTATATGCATTGCACAGTCATAAGCATCAATGCCTCACACTTGGCCTTTGGAATTGTGCACTATGCAATCCTTGAGTCTGCCTCCCTGCCTAGTACCCAGTTCCATCTCAACCAGTGGTTTCCATGAAGCAACCCAAAAAAGGATATTTCTGGACTTATCTCATCTTGTCATGAGTTATTTTCATTTACAGGTACTATATCTTGACATGATAGAATGATTCTCAAGGAGGATGAATAGGAAATGATATGAGGACACCTATGATGCTAGAACCATGAAGAAGTATTCGAGCACAAAGATGAAGGGAAACCATATTACAACATAAGATCTAAGAACATGATCACATGAAGACTCCATATCAATCAACCCCCTAGAGGATGAAGACAAATCACATGCAACATTTATCATGAAGATACAAAGAAAGCAGCAAAAAGAGTAGCTTAGCAATGCCACATCATCATGAAGTTCCATGTCATCATTTCCAAAATTCATCTAAAGAGTCGCATGTGTCATAGTGTCTTGCCACATCATTTCTAGAATTTCTTTGTTTAATTTCCCAAAATGAGAAAATGTAAAATATGTGGAAGACTAAGGGTCCCACATGGAATATGAAGAGTCATTATTGATTTCTAAAGTCATATAGAAGCTCAAGAGTCATGAGGGAGGTCAAGAGTCACATGGTAGGTAGATATTTAACTCATTTGTTATAAATACACCCTCATAACTCAAGCAAAGGGAATTTTGAGACTTCAACTTTTACCTTGGCTTCTTTAGCTTGGCACAGGAGAGAAGATATTTCTTTGGAGGAGAAAGTGGTGACTTAATGAGGGGCACAATGTAATAAGAAGCAGCACAATCATGCTTATTTCCATTGGAGACACTATAAAAGAGATAAAATATATAAACAAAGACATAATAAATGTTATGCACAATTGTGGAAATAATTTAGGTCACGGGAAGATTATCAACATTTCTTCATATGAGCTAAGTAGGGATGAAGCAGAGGTCTTGAATAAAGGGTTAAATTTTTCCATAACCCCCAGCCATATTATGGTGGAATAAATTATCTACAACCTTGAGGATGGGATACAAAATCTAAAGGAAAAAGATAAAGAACTAATTAGGTACGATTGTGCAATTAGTTTAAGAAGAGCAAAGCCACCAAAGAGAAATTTGAACCATGGAAAACTTATGGCCCTCAAAAACTTGAGGAACAATGATAGCATTGTTATCTTGACGGTAGACAAATGGGGGGAACATTCGTAATGGAAAAATAAGAATGTCACCAAAATGAGATACCACCTGTATAATAGTGGTAGCTACAATAAGCTCAACGAAAACCATATATCTAAGATTACCAAGGTAGTTAAGAAGACTATGAAAGATTCTAACCTAGATGATAGAATGAAGAATCACCTTTCTCGAGATAGTGAAATTACCCCACAAATTTATGGAGCCCCCAAAATTCATAAAGTTGGTGCAACCCTTAGACCCATTGTCAACACTGTTGGGGCACCCACATACGAATTAGCTAAATATGTTGCAAACACAATGGCTCCACTAATTGGTAAAACCAATTCATACATTAAAGACTTCAATCATTATGTGGAACTTATAAATCAATAAAAATTGGATCCGGGGATAAAATTGTGAGTTTTGATGTTGTGTAACTCTTCACAAAAATCCCATTAGACAAAGTTGTGCAAGTGGTAAAAGAGGTCACATACCCCCAAATTGTAAAACTTACAAAAATATGTATTTTCTCTAAATTATTCACATTCCAAGGATAATTCTTTGAGAAAATGTTTAGAGTAGCCATGGGATCCCCACTATCCCCTATAGTAGCTAACCTTTTTATGGAAAATTTTGAGAATAAATCCCCAGAAACCTTCCCTCTAAAACCTAAATACTAGATTAGGTTTGTTGATGACACATGTGTAAATTGGCCACATGGTTTCAATGAGTTAAAAAAAATATAGGCCACCTTAATAGTATATCTGAAGATATCAAGTTCATAATGGAGGTTGAAGAAAACAATAGTGTTCATTCCTCGACATTCTCCTCCTGAGAATAGAAGATGGATCACTTGGACACAAGGTGTTCAGAAAGTTAGCCCACATGGATAACTACCTTCATGTCAAGTCACACCATTATCTAGAACAAAATACGGGGGTGCTCAACACCCTCTTCACAAGGGCTTTAATATTTTTAGATACAGAACACGTTGAGGAAGAAATAAAATATTTGAAGAAAATCTTTGATAACATTGGATATAAAAATAAATACATCACAAAGAACATCAAAAGAGCTAGAACCAGAAAAGGAACAAGTCCCCCTGCATTAAAATCCCAAACAATTAATAGGAAGGCTTTCCTTCTTTACATTTAAGGAGTCATGGATAAACTAGCCAAGGTTCTCAGAAAGAAAGACATAGATACCTCCTTCAAACCCCTAGCAACCATAAGACAGAAAATGAGATCTGTAAAATACAGTATGGATCACTTCCAACACAAAGCGGTTTATAAATTCTTTTGTTTGTGTGGAAAATGTTACATTGGAGAGACATGAAGATATTTCAAAATCAGGCTCAAAGAACATGGTGCTAACATAAAAAATGATAGAACTCAGTCTTCAACACTTGTAGAACACTCATCTAAGACATGTCACCATGTTTGCTTCGAAGGCACCTTGATAATCACTAGAGAAAAGCATCAATATAAGTGAAAGGTACGTGAAGCCCTAGAAATTATTAAGCACCCTCACAATATTAATAGAGATGGGGACATGGAAGTAAGTAGGACTTGGATCCCCTTACACAAGGCCCCTAACCTTACTTCCTTGACTAGCCACTTTCCTTGTCCTCCTTACCCTATTTAACCTCTCCTTCCCTATCCCTCATATTCATTTCATCTTTTAAACCTCAGCACTACATCACCCTTATCCTATTTCCTTTCATATCTTCCTTATTAATACCTTGACTAATTTAATAACTATAATTTTACAACTATAACAAGAATATTCAGTTTAACTAATAATAATAACAAATATTAATATCACACTATCACATGATAAAAACTAATAGTTATAATCAATTAATAATATTTATAATAACTATTAACTTTATTAATTTAAATTAATAATTATAATAATTAGAATAAATTAAATAACAATCATATTTATTTTAATTTAATTATTATAACAAATCAATGATTTCTATAAATATTATCTTTATTAATTATAATAACAATTATTAATATAACTAAACACATATATATGCTAACTAGTCTCCATTTTAATTCATTTTTCTTGATAATAAAATTTTTCAGGGTTGATGAGTTGGCTTATTCACATCCTCGCTCCCATATGAAACATCGACACAAAATTGAAGATTGTTGATCAAATTTAGATTTTGCATACTCAAGCATTGTATTGTATATCTTGGCACTTTCACTTAATATATGGAGCTCTCAGAGTTGGAACACATTCATGCATATATTGTGAATGATTGTGGGATTGTTCTTTCATTGTTTACAGTGTATGTTTGTGTTAACACATACTAATGAAAATGAGCTATTTCATTGGATGTGTTATGTATCTTGTTGAATGCACATTGTTACATACTTTATGATCACAATTGTCTTGTGAACTACTTTGCATGTTAACTAATGATCCTCTTATGCTCTTGTGTGTCTCTTTTATGATAATACTATTACCTTTTTAGGATTCACACTCTCTTTCCTTGTCATGAAAGTACCTTATATACTTTGCACTTGTATGTCTCATAGTGTCAACTTAATTTCTTTTTTCAAACAATGTTTTTATAACCTCTTATGTTAATAATTTCAACCAAGCAAAATCCCTAAGGATAATGGCAACCAGTCACAATTCCTATTAAGGATCCTACTCCAAACGATGTGAGGTATAGTTGGGAG
Source organism: Pinus tabuliformis (assembly GCA_031772625.1). Taxonomy (NCBI): domain Eukaryota; kingdom Viridiplantae; phylum Streptophyta; class Pinopsida; order Pinales; family Pinaceae; genus Pinus; species Pinus tabuliformis. The sequence goes on along the minus strand of CM062808.1, from coordinate 343,634,924 downwards.
TTCACATCAGGGAGTCCCCTTGGTTGAAAATTTTCCAACACCATCAACATAAGATTTAAATCGCCTACCACGAGTAAGGTGCTTAAATTGAGAAGGCCACATTCATCAATTTTGTCCCAAAAACATTTGTTGTGTGAGTAAGGTGCATATAAATTGATGACATATAATTGAGAGCTAGATCCTCTCAAAAAACCAAAAAGGATAATCCTTGTGAAATAGTTGTACGCATTGAGCTTAAGGATCCTAGGATCCCACATGGCTTCCAATTTGCTAGAGTCACCTGTAGAATTTATGGCATAGACAACCCAATAAGGGCAAGTTTTCAACAAGGATTCTGAAGCTCTCTTTTTTTACCATAGTCTCCTAAAATAGGACAAGACTAGGTTTCTTCATGATAATTATTTTGTCGAGGATTATTCTTTAGGGAGGGATTTCATCCTTTGTTTCAAGCTTAGAAGGATGAGAGGTCAAATAGTTCATTGAGTCATTCGAGATCTTGAATTTTTGAACTTTTTTCTTCCTCGTAGTGAAATTATTTCTAGAGCCAAGACTAACAAGAAGCATGTCTTCCTCAAGAAGGATTTCTTAATGGTAAAGGGTTAAAGGGCAACAAATTTGTTGAGAGATAAGAAACCCATTTTTGGGTCCTCAAAGGGCATAAAAGAGTGGAAACAATGAAGGGCCTGAAGCGAATAGGTGAAGAGAGGGGGAGATTGGGTCTAGAATGGTTCCCAAGTTGATTAGGACCATTATAATATATTGGTGAAGGGTTTGAGCGATTTGAGGCCAATTTGAGCTAGTTCAATCTGAGGAAAGGGTCAGAAAAATAGCAGAGGAAGACTCCTTGTTGAAGATTCTAATGATAGGGTTGACATGAGTCTCAAGGTAGATAGGAAAATCCTTAAAAACATTTGAGATATGGTTTTCAAGAACACCAAGATTAGAATGTGGATTAGGTGTAGTGACAAAATCAGAGAATTTTCCTTCAATTTTTGGAATAGCATCAACAGAGATACTTTCACGGAATTCGAAGGGGAAGCATCAAGGTTAAAATGGTTTACAAAATTACTTGCAACCTTTGGTACATGTTTCAACTACTTGGAAGGATCTTGTGGAGGTTTTCGCAAGTCCATACCACTGTCTATGACTTTGCCCTTATGTTCATGATCATTTCCAAGCCTCCTCGGACATTTAATGATGAAATGCTAGTGTCATGGTAGTGCACTCATCTGAAATGGAAACCTCGTAAATCTATGATTTTCCTGTGATGGAAAGGGCCCCAATATAGATATATTGTCATGAGTAGACCTCCACTAAGGTTGACCTCAACCAAATCCTAGGGTACCCTTTAACCCATGACAAAGAGGAATTCTTATTTGCATCCTCCAAGCATAGAAAGTAGAATCAAAACCATCCATTTATTAGAATGCTTACCTTTGGATGGTAGTGGAGAAGAGGAGCCCAAATGTGTTCGAATCACCTTTGTCAAGGCTTCCTCAATCATTTTTGTGAACTCCCACGTTCCTAAAAGTTCCCGTATCTTTATTCTTTCAATGTCGTCCCAATAAAAATCCACACCAAACAGAGACTTTGAATGTACAAAGTAACCTTAAGAGCTTTTTATTTATGCCATTTTTTCTTTAGGGGGTGGAAGAGGTGTGAGACAAACTAAGCCCCACACCAACACTATTTTCTGAAGCCGTTGGGCTATTTTTGTTGCATGTTTTAGACAAATGGAAATGGAGTTCTATGCTTCTAGTACTATCTCCACCAAAGCTTCCAAATCCAACAAAAAATATCTTAGTAGGCATGAGGAATTAGCCATATTAGACTATTGATGGAGGGAACATGAAACATGGGTGGTGGGCCCCACTTAGGGAAGTTATGGGATGATAATCACAACTCCAATTCAGTCTCTAGAATGCCATTGGGAAACAAAAATCACACTTGTCCCTACGAGTACCTATCTAGCATGGATTCCATTTGTGAAGTGATCAATGCATCCCAAATAGGTTGGTAGATAGGAAGTGATTGACCCATGTAAAAAAGGTTGATTACATGCCTCTTCAATAAAATATTGGCCAAGATATTTTTTTAGGGAGAAGGACATAATATGAAGAAATAAAGAATGGTCGATCACAAGGTTTTGAAGGTTTGTTTGGTGAAAGGATATGTGTTATATCCCAAAGGAAAAGTGAATCTAGAGGAGGCAAGGATTAGACCCCAAAAGATAAAGGGAATTTCAATATTAAATTGAAATGATGGTGAAGGATAAAATGGCGATTCTAAAGTGAAAATCCATCATATGTTAGGAACCATTAATTTGGGCATGCCCTTTTGTTTCCTTCCTATGCTATATGCAACTAATAAGAATCACAATTAAATTATAACAGAAATTGTGAGAGAAACAAAAATGGTAGGTTCCTATAAGAATGAAAAGAATCCTATGAAAAATAACCCTCGTTCGTCCAAAATCTCTATTATAATGGTAAAGGGTTAAAGGGCAACAAATTCATGATTATCGGGGGATTCTCTTCAGTCATATCCCAATTTATTAAATGGCGCTCATGATGTTTGATGGTACCCTAGGTACACTTTAGCATCTAGACAACCAATTGAGTTCTTATTCTTGAGTTGGTAGGATGTCTAAGTATTTTAGATTTTAAAGGAGAGGTAGGGACAAGGATAAGGAAATTCACTCCGAGATCCACACCATCAAGGGTTCCTCATGACATCAAGGAACTACATAATTTTCAAGTTTGACGAGGAAAATTGATGGTAAAGATCCTATAACATTCATATATTTCAAATGGAGAAATGCACCAAGTGCCAATTTTATAGAAAGTAACACTTGCATCTTTGTTTTTAGCAATGAATCAATTTGTTTGGCAACAATTTGAAGAGATTACTAATGGTCTCCCCCCTACTTGAGATAATGACCATGCTATTCATTTGCAACTACAAAGTGCACCACCTAACAATAAGATTTACAAATACATTCCTTTCTTCTATGGTGGTGGCTAAAAAAAATGATAGTCCACACTAAACTTGTATTAGGTCAATAACATCACATCTAACAAAATTATTAAAAAAACATTTCGTGAAATAAAAAAGCAACCAGAATATATGTATATATATATGAAACCTATACTCATAACACTTGAAAAAATACACTATTGTGAAATGTAATTTTGAAATTTTAATACAAAAAGTGTAATAAAGAAAGAAGGAAATATTATCTATACTACATATAAGTAAACCTTCACCTAAAAATTTAAAGAACTTGGAACCATGATTATATTAAATAAAACAATAAAAATGAATCATATGGATTTGATCCCCAAATGAAAGCCGGTCTTGAATTGTTCAGTATCCGTTATCCCCACAAGTATAAAGTCCGTTTTAAATATTCAATCTCTAGGCAATTTTTTTTATCAATCGATCACTTGAAACTGAAAGTCTATGTCCTGGCATCCTTCTCTCTATGTCATGGCGTTGGGATGCATGGTGATTAAACTATTTTTTTGCACACTGAACTATTTTCGAAATGTACAAAAAATGACAAGCACAATAAAATCTAGTCGTATTATAAATATACAAGAATATCATTGGTTTTGATCAAATGTACATAGAATAATACATGTCCTCTCTCTCCTGTGATTTTCGCTTCTCTTCTTTTGCCTTCAACAACTGACAGTGTGATCCTTTTCCGTCCTCGTGAATTAATTCAAATTCCCTCTCCTGCCCTTCCTTTCCCTCAACTTGGCTGACATGTGCCTGCAGCCGTTCTCCAATTTTTCTACTCAACACCTCAACTTGCTTGTTAAGTCTAACATTTTCAACCATTTCTCTTTCAACTCTTTGCTTCTCTGATTCTAGCAAACTCTCTGTACAGTCAACCTTCTTCTGTAGACGTTCAATCTCCTTTTCCATTGTTGTTTTTTGTGTAACAATAGCTGCTTGCAACGTCGCTACATTACTGGCAGGCGTTGTCTTGGTCATCTGTTTCTCATTTTCCAAGCAAATTAGTTTAGCATTACATTTCCTCAACTGGTCCATCAAAGACAACACCTGAGAACTTAAATCTTCATTTATATGTCCCAGTAACTTGTTTTCTGTAGCCGTCAATTCGAGCTTAGTTTGCAGTTCTGAAAGGGCATCTTCAGATTTTCTCTTGTCAGCATCGCAAAAATGTCGGTCTTGCTCATTTTTTCGAAATATTTCCTCAGTCATCGACTCAGTCTCCTTTCTCGCGGCGACAATCTGTGATAAAAGCTCACCCTTTTCCAATTCCCAAGCTTTGCGTGTCGCCTCCGATTGTGCAGATATCGCCTCAATTTTGTGCTGAGCTTCCTGCAATAGAATACCTGCTTTAGAAGTAGCAGCTTCATGTTCCGTCATTTTCTTGGCAAGTTCTTCTCTCAATTCTTTCTCAAGTTGCTCGAACTCATCGTTCATTTTGTTTGCATCTGCAATCCGTGATAAAAGTTCATCCTTTTCCAATTCCCAAGCTTCACGTGTTGCCTCCGCTTCTGTACATATCGCTTTAATTTTTTGCTGAGCTTCCTGCAATTGAATACCAGCATTAGAGATAGCAGTTTCATGTTCAGCCTCTTTCATTGCAAGTTGTTCTCTCAATTCCTTCTCAGCTTCTTTCCACTCATTTCTCAGTTTGCTTTCAGCTTCAACAATTTGGGACCTCAGATGAGTAACATTTTCTGACAAATGAATCTTTTGTTCTCTTAAGGTTTCGATTTCTTTAGCAAGGTTTTGATTGAGGTTCTCCAACTTCGATGTATGATCATGCTTTTGAATGTATAATCATGCTTTTGCAGTAATTCCCGATTAATCGACACAGTCTCGTTTCTTGCATCAGCAATCTGTGATAGAAGTTCATCCTTTTCCACTTCCCAAACTTTACGTGTTGCCTCTGATTCTTCACATATCGCCTGAAATTTTTGCTGAGCTTCCTGCAATTGAGCCTCAGCTTTTGAGATAGAAACTTCATGTTCCTTCTCTTTCTTTGCAAGTTCTTTTCGCAATTCCTTCTCAACTTCTTTCGACTTGTCTTTCATTTTGCTTTCAGCTTCAAATTGTGAACTCAAAATTGTCTTTTCATCTCTTAAGCTTTTGATTTCATTAAGAAGGACTTGATTTAGATTCTGCAGCTTCGAAATCTTATCATCTTCGATCATTGAAGAGTTCCCTTCCCTCGAGGAAGCTTGTCCGTTTGCAATCTTAGCATTCGTTTTCTGAGAAGTCCTTTTTCGCCCGCCCATATTGTTCGCTACTTTCAGCTGCCTGCGGAGGAAACTAATCTTCGGTTAAACTGTATGCAAGTATGCAAATACTCTACAATAAAAGAACAAACTGAACTTTAAAAACAGTAAAACGGCGTACACACACAACAATCTTGATAACAGCCCTGTCAATCTCAGTGATAAAATTAAAGAAAATTTGAAACTGAATAAACCTTAGCTATGCAGCCCTAACTGTCAAATTAACAAAAGAAAATATAAAGAAAATAAGTGCTCCAAAGATACAGTATGCCTCTTCTACCCGGATAACAAAATGACAGGCTTTTGCTCTGCCAAAATTGCTAGTAAAATCCTTTTCTGAATATTGTTTCTAGTAAAATCCTTTTCTGAATATTGTTTGTTGCTAGTAAAATCCTTTTCTGAAAATTGCTGTTTCTCTGGGACGCTTCTACAATTTTCTAATTGAGCCTTCGCAAGCGTAGAGGCACTGTCAAGGCAAATAATAAAGAAAACTGCAAGTTTAGTGATTTGCTTTATGGGATCATCTCGCTGTCCTATAAATAGCAAACATCTTTCGAGTAGAAATGATATGAGTGGGGTGTGGACCAGTGTTTATAGTGGAGTCAATGAGCCGACCCTTTATATGGTGAGTGTTCCCGTATTTTTGAATACGGTAAGAGTCCCGGTTAATTATCTCGAAGCCACATAAAACATAACTTCAACGTCCATCGTAATAATCCAAGAACTCACTAAGTTCAATGGGTGGAACTCACGGAGTTTAATGGGTGTTTAGCTAGGGATGGTATTTTTTTATTTTATTTACTGGGTTCAAGTTTTTGGAGACACGATTTTTTATAATAAAATTAGAGAGATAAATGTTTTATTGGAATGTTTTACGAATGAGCAATTTGAAATCTCAAAGGTATTTCTACCATGATGTTGGCTTATTAACCCAATATATTAATAATATTATGGTTTTTGAAATATTGATGGGCACGTCAGATTATCAAGATATACAAAAGATTAAAATTAAAAGTATGAAATTTTGAATAGTTTGTTGATAGATGTTTGGCTGGGTAGTAATGTGTCCTAGAAAGAATGAGTTAGGATTGTTTCACATTATTAGTACATATAGTTATGATATTTTCTCATGATTTATAATGATAAATAATGGTGTTTATATGAATTATATGAATCGTTAATTTGAGGGGTTTAAATGATTTTTATTGTTAAGATATTTGTTTGTTGTTTAAGAAGATATAGGTAAAATAGAGTGTTTATATGAATGATTCATTCGAAGGTGTTTAAATAATCTTTTTAAGGTTTCATGTTTAGCTTATTTTTAATCTCAAATGAGGTTAAGTTCAAAAGATGAAGTTTTTTATTAAGTATCTCTTATGTGCATTTGAATTTTTAAGATTTGGTGTACCTATAATGATGAATGATCTATAAGCTATGAGGCTTCACATATCAATGGTGGTCAATGATGTAATGATAAATGATATTGTTTGTTTTCAAATTTTCCCGTCTTTGCACTCTAAGGGCTCGGTCTCAAAGCATGGTCACATGAATGAAAATGAGGTGCTAAGCTTGGGCATCATCACACATGAGCCCTTGGTTGCATGAATTTATTATAGCATAATTATATGCATTTAGTTCGCTTTGGTCAAAGCCCTTAGCTTCTAGGAATAATATCTTAGAGATTTTGGTTCGTCCTCTTTGCACCACACTACATGGAATTATTATATATACAACACTCACATCATCTAAATATAAAAAACAACAAATAATGAAATCAAATGAATAGTCTAAACCTCAGTGTGAAGGTTTCATTTATTAAAGGTTTTGGTTCTGGTGGCTATTGGTGATTGTGTAGGAAAATCCTTCATAGTTTAGTTGTGGACATGCAATGAAGTCTGACAACCCAATGAAATTTAGTTATGTTTGAATGGATAAATGATTGGGCGTTGCGCGAAACTCATATGAGTATTCATGGTCAATAAAATGATGTTGGGGTTGGTACCCCATTGACAATAATGAATAGCGATTTTGATGTAGAGTTACATTGGGAATTCTAAGGTTGTGTGTTCGACCCCAACAGTTGATAGCTTTGGAAATGTTAGATCTTAGACTTTTGTGATCTATATTGTAAATAATATTGTCTTTAGGATTAATCTCATCATTACGATTTGGTCGACATTTCGAACCAACTAACTTTGGTTCATCCTCAGGACAAAGGTGAAGAAATCAATGAATCTTAAAGAATAAATAGCAAGGATGCATCAAGGTCCATACTTAGTCATTGGGAATTAACCGTTAGTAAATTAGTTATTAATAATATTTAGTTATTAACTAGTTGTTAGGAATTAGTTATTAAAATAATTAAAATAATATTTAGTTATAAACTCGTTGTCAAGAATTTTTCTTTTTTTATTATTAATGAAATAAATAAATTTATAATATTATCAGAATTAAATAAAGTTAATAATATTACAAGGGTTGAAAATTAGGAATTTGCGGTTAGTAAATTAGTTATTAAATTAATTAAAATGATATGTAATTATAAACTAGTTGTTAGGAATTAATCTTTATTTATTTTAATTATATATATCTATATTAATTAAAATAAATTATAATATTATAAGAATAAAATAAAATAAATAATATTACAAGTGCTAAAAATTGCATAGAAAAAAATAGAATATTTATTAGAATAAGTTTAATAATTTTATTAAAAAAAAAAAAAAAAAACCATTTTATAATGAGAATTCAAGTATAAGAAATTCATTAACATAAGCCAATATTCTTATTAAAATTAAATATAATAAAATAGTTAAAGAAAAAAAAATTATGTAATTTTTGAAACAAATTATTAATTAAAAAAAAGAGAGAAAGAGGAAACAGGAGGTGAAATCAAGAAGAGAGGGCGGGAATCGGTCTCTTACCTAATTTCCAACCGTCATCCCTGTTGAGATTGATCGAATGTTTCTCGATCTCAATAGCATCTCTATTCTTTTATATATCTGTACATGATTTTTTTTGCATAAATAATAGACCATTGGTGTGGTGCCAAAATGTGGCAACCTAATAAGGGGTGCATGTAAAGAGCCTTTTTGTAGAGTATTTAAATTATTATATAGTTATATCTGGTTATTTTATGTTTTTGGGCTCAATATTAGTCCAAATTTGATTATGATTAGAGATAAGATATGGATGTAACAAGGTGTGTGTGATGCTCTTTTAACTCTTATCTGATGGCCATAATCTCTTGAGTATGTTTTCGAGGGTCTATTGGAAGGATTCATGGTTTTAGATAAATGCTGAAAACAAGTTCTGAGAAGCACTAGAGAATTTTTTAGGTAAAAAATGAGCCTCAAAACAAAAATGTACAAAAAAATCAATTTTATAAGAACCTATAGGATTCAATATGATTATGTCAACCATGGGTGATAATTCACCATTTTTGGAGTGAAAAGGTAAAAGGATAAAAATAAATAAATAAACTACTTTTTCAACTTGCATTTTAAGTTTATCTCCCTACTGTTTTGCTCAAATTTTGAGTGGGGACACTTGCTGGATGCATAATTTAATTTTGCATCCAAAGAGTACCCATGTTGCATAATTTTGATGAACTCTACTTCACGAAAAATGTAGTACGGTCCATCTAAAGTATGCAACATGGGCACTCCTTGGATGCAAAATTAAATTCTACATCCTACGAGTGCTCCTACTCGAAATTTGAGTAAAATCATAGGAAAATAAGGTTAAAATATGGGTTGAAAAAGTAGTTTTTTTCTTTTTTCCCCTCCCAATATTGATGACATAATCTAATCTTATTTGATTATTTCCACTATTATTTTATAATATTCCTTAAGAGGCCCATTTTAGACCTCAAAATTCCTCTAATGGGGTTTGAGTGACCGAATTGCTGAACTTGTTGGAGAAGAGCATGGGCAACATTATTTGCAAGTCATGGCGATGATGATTGTGGTAGTGATTGCGTTTACAGGTTGCAAAGACAATGATTATGGTAGTGGCAGTGCTTGCAAATTCCAGTGATAGTGATTGTGAGAGTAATAGTGTTTGTGGGTTTTTAGTGATAGTGATAGTATGTGTAGGTTGATATGATATTATAGGTTGTGATGATGACCACAAATATTATAGGATGAAGATTATGATATTAATTATAATTCAATGATGAATGATGATAATGGATATAGTTTGAAAATGAGTTGAAATAAAGGTCCACAAAGAAGTTGAAGAATGAGGTGGATGTCTCCATTGAGGTTGAAGCATTAATCAGGATGGAGCCTAGAGAATGTTTAATCCTATTCATTATCAAATTTGGTGTCTCAATCAGTTTGTAGCCTACACTGAGGAGTTTCTTGCATTTTTTGAAGTTGGTGCCTCAATTAGGTTGTAGCCTAACATAAGTGTCAGCTTGCATTTCTTGGGGATAGTTATCTCTAGTAGGTCATAGCTTACAAACATATGTAATGAATTGAAGGTAAATAAGAAGAAATTTTTTGGTTTTCTCCTGTTGTTGGCATTATTACTAATGTGTTATCGTTGATGGAAACCTGCTTAATAAAGATGTACTTGATGTAAACATTGATGACAGTGGAACTAATACAGATTCGTAAAGATGCTACAGATACTATAAACATAGAAATGACAGTCCAAAGATAGATGGATGTTAAAGGTGAAGTTTGAGAAAGTATACATGGACCCTATGAAGAGGGGTTGCATACATATGCAAGTTCTATAAGTGAAAGTCGCGTACATAATCCGAGCTATCGTAATTTGGATACCAAGGGTCATTACCATGGTATTGGCCCATAGTAATGGTTGTGACAACAATTATTTGATCATGTCAAATAATGCTAATGTCATTACCAAGGGATTTACCTAAGGTATCAGCTAAGGATAAAGCTATATATGGAGATGGAGATCAAGGTGTTATGTTTTGCAAGTAATGGGTAATTTATGTATGATCTGATCTAGAACAGGAATGCACCAGGTTTGCTCTAAGTAGCTAATAATGATGGATCTGTGATTATGATGCTGCTATAATATGAATCTATGACAATAAAGGTTGCAACATGTGAATTGTGGCTGCAAAAAAAGTATGTTTCAATGATTTAAGATTCGTACATTGGTTTGCTTATGAATGGTCGCGTACATACGTAGATCTATCTTTGTAGGGTCGCGTATATATTATGAGATATGGTCTTCAGTATGTTGAGATATGTACACAGGTGTTATGCATGGTAGTCGCGTACATACACTGGTATGTTTGATGGATGTCGTGTATATGCTATAGAGTTTTCAAGTGTGCCTTGATAATGATATTTGATGAGTTATGCTCTATTCAGTTTTGTATGTCAATGATGTCTCTGTTTTGATGATATGTGTATGACAATGTTGACTAGGTTGAATGTGCAATATTGGTTCGTAATGATGTTAAAGTGAGGTTTTCTCTGATTGGTTCAATGATTTGTGAATGATTTATGTATGGTTCAATGGCTGATTCAGTGTTACAACAATTTAATGATTCAGTATTCAGTATTCAGAAATCTATAAACAAGTGTTATATAAAATAAATGTGTATATACACAGGTAAGCTTCAAAACAATAGTGTATACATTCTGAAATAAACTTGATCAGGGTTTGTAGTAACAACACTTTGTTTCTATGATGGGTAATAGTGTATGGATTGGTACATTTATGAGTGGTTGTGCATTGTTATGATATGGTTATGATTTTTTACATATGTTATGGTTTTTCTTGATCTAGTTGCAATGGTTGATTGAGATTCATTTCAATGATTGGTTTGTTGATGTTACAGTGATTTAGTTGGTTCAATGATTATTTTTCATATTTAGTATCAAGTTTGGTATTGAGCATAATGATGGGTGTGCATTCAGTTTGAAAATATGATGAAAGGTGGCCTACAAATTTGATGTTTTGAGTTAAGTGGATCCAGTATGAAATATTATGAAACATGGTCCATAAGGGTGCTAAGGGTTGGAGCCTTCAGTAAGGGAGTTAGAGCTTCCTTCTAGTAGTCGTTGGTAAACTTGTTTAGGGGGTAGGTGCTCCCTTCTAGTAGGAGCTAGTAAATAAAATCAGGGGTTTGTAACTCCCTTCCAGTGGGTACTGGAGAACGAGTGGAGATTGTAGCCTCATGCAGGTAGGTGTCCATGCATTGGTAAGAGTTTGCACCAGTACAAGATGTAATGAAACTTTATTTATAATAAAAGAAGAAGATAGAGATGGCAACAACGGTGGCTTTCTCCCACATTGGTTTTCCACCTAAAAAATCCTAGTGTTCTATGTGAGTTGCTTATGTGTTGTGATTTATCTATTATTTACTGCATACTGATGATCAATGAATTAATGATGTAATGGTTAAAGTAACTCACTCGTGAAATATTTATCAAATTAAGTTAACTGGATATATGTTGTTTTCTTTTATAAAATTCATGTATATACATTAGATGCATGAAGAAAAGTAGCATAAATAATTCAGAATAAGAAATGAAAAAGTTAAAGTGTGTTAAAAATATTGATTCAACCCACCCCCCCAACTAGTGTTTTTCCCAATAATTGGAATCAGAGTACGTGGCTCTAGCAAAATCTTAGTCGCTTAAGAGGGGATCAAGAATAATGGGAAAGAAGCAAAAGAAAAAGGCAGAACAAAGGAGAGAGGTCAAGCCAGGAAAGCATTGATGGTGATGTATCTAATGCTGTGGAAATATCTGCATTCACAAATCTAGGAAAATTAGCATCAAAACAAGGCAAGTTATATATAATGGACAATAAAGGTATGGATGTACTTAATGATGCTAACTATCAGGAATGGAAAGAAAATATGAAGTCTAAATTAATGGGTCTTGGAACTGATGTTTGGCACTCAGTATGTAATGGTTTCACTAAAACTCCCCCATTAGGTGAATACTTGCAAAAGAATAATCACACATTAAATGAAATATTTGGTAACATACCTGATTCAACACTAGAGAAGGGTATGCACTGTACAACTGCAAAGGATGTATAGGATAATATGCAACAAATCCATGAAGGAAAAACAAAGGAATATTTTTCATCATAAGAACCCACAGGTAATATTATTTGTAAAGGAAATAATAATGTGTCAAAAGATGAATATGATAATAAAACAACCTTTTTTATGTGATCTGAATCTCTTCAACTACCAGAATTAACCAAGATCTTTTACTTTTGTGGTGTTAGCAGAATTGCATATGAAAGAGTATAAAAAAACCACATGTGTATAATTTAAATAAGAGGAAACATAACAACAACCATGAAATCAAAGAACACACACACACACATGCATTGATAACAGAGTTCACCCAGTGTGGGTTACGTCTCTAAGTCCGGTGTCAAGAGTGGGGAGGCCACTTCATTAAATGTTGCAAGATGATGATGAATACATGGTACATTATTTGTCATCACAAGGATAAAATCCCTCAACTAGAGTGACATATCTCTCCACGAGACGTTCTCATATAGGAACTCTCACTCATATGGTCCCTCCTTTAGCATGAAAAGATAATAAATTCTCACATGACGTGGCATACAAGTATCCTTCAATATAATGGTGACAAGGATCTCAAAAACAAAATCATTGTCTCAGAAAATCAAAAGAAATACATGGCAACACTACTTCATATACCTCCATTTTCTGGGGATGGCCTGAAAATACAAAGTTCAGATGCATAAATAGACATCACCTTTGGATTTGTGGCATAAAATCCTATCAAACGACTGTAAACTTGACCCCTTTCTGATACCGTCAAAATTTGGGCCCTAGGGAATCTCGAAGATTCACCCAAAGATTCCTTCTTGGATATAGGTGAAAAATATGATACTTGGATTAAAATTTTGATCATGCCATTGCAATCCTTGTGAAATCCTAAAAAAAATTACTATAAAGTCAGCATCATTCTGCCTCTATAAAAATTCAGCCTCCAATGGAATCTATAGATTCCTCAAGATTCTGCAAATATTCCTCATTGTTGATTGCATAAAATTTTGATGCTTAGATGAGGAAATGGATCACACCTTCACGTTCCCTATGAAATTCTTGTCCGTTTGAGTATAAACTTTGCATGATTCTCTCACTATGAAACTTTTCCCTTTAGGGGATCTTTTGGGTTCCTCACTGATTCTTCATGGAATATTTTGTGGAATATTCCCCTCGAATATACTCATATTTAAAAGTGTGCCCGCACCTAGGTACATTTTGTGGCTCTGCCTCTATTCATTCTTCCCCCAGCAAATGGCAAGGTTAGGCTTATATAAAAAAAGTTGGGCGAATTTAACAAGGAAGCCCATTAGGCAATTGGTAGGTGGGCGAAGGTCCCGGGGTCAAACCTGTGGACCTCCGTAATAATGGCACATCGTTGCCTTAATTTTAGGTGCGATTTGATTTTTTTGGTGCATATTTTATTTGAAATTTAGCGGGCTATTGGTTATTTTGGGGTCGCCCGGGTGGCGAGCCAACCAGCTAGTCAGGCAGGTTCAAACCCCGTCGGTTGGTCATTGCAATATGGAGGATTTGGATAGTGATTCTTTCATTTTGGTGGCCCACCCATATATACAATTTCATTTTATATGATGGAAGGGTGGGTTGGTGGAGGTGGTAGCCCACCACCCATATTTTATTTTATTTTGTTTTTTATTATATAAAAATAGTTAAAATTTAAATGGCAGTTTTTAAGGGTTATTGGAAAAAATTAAAGAGGTGACAAATTGGCCCATTTTGGTGGCCAGATTCCATGCATCTGTACTTTTCCAAATTTCTTCCTTGTTTGTCACTGCCGCTTGGCCTAGTTTGACTAGAAATTTGACCATGAATATCTTCAGCATACAAACTTGGATTTGAGTGTCATTCATGCCATTGGAATCAAGATGACGAGAACTATGATCTGGTTCTAGTTTTGGTAAAATACAAGAAGTGTGATTTTTGAGCCTTTTTTAAGCTACTTCTGAATTCTGATCATTTCTGGAGCTGCATGGATCATTCCTCTCCATTGAAGAGCTTTTGGTCCTACAAAAGCATGAACATAATCTGCAACGGTTGTGTTACATTTTTTGCACAATAAGTTTCCTGACAGGTCACATTTCCTTCTCCTTCACCCTTGTTCTTCGGAGCCATAAGTGATGAACCGACACCTGTATCATCTGCAAACTTGTAGTAAAATATTTATAAACTACATGTTCAATTACATATCCAATCATGACCCAAGCATTGCCATACTTGCCAAGATTTTATAGCATACACTCTTTGGTCAAATTTACATCATAATAGAAACCAATACCCCAACTATCAACAAAAGGCCAAAAACATCATCATTGCTTTAATAAGCGATGAAAAACACATCATCACTTTTACAATTATTCGCAACACGTTATTTACAAAATGTAGCCATGACAAGCCACCATATCTAGTAAAACCATCTCTTACTCAACAAAGTGAATCACCATGAATGTGGCGTATTTTCTTTTTGAACATCTTTTCCAACTGGTTCCTGCACATGTGCTTTGTCCCTCTTGAGACGCTTCTCTAGGTGGACCCTCGAACATGTGGCTCTTTGATGTCCACCTATGTTGCAATCATTGAAAAAAGTCTTCTACCTCTAGACCTGCTTAACCTTCTTCCTTCCTTGATGTGGAGAAGGCCTTTCACGTCTCATCCTCTTGCTTGTTTCCATTCTCTTCCAACACTCAACAATCACATGGTTATGCAAACCAAAAAAACTATCTGGTTTTCCATGCCATGCTTTCTGCTCAACATTAATAATATACTTGTTTCAAAATGAAATTTAGAGTACTGAGACTTTTTATACCACTCTTGACTGTCTCTAGTGCGATCCTAGAAATGAGAGCTTACCTTAGCTCTTTCTCTATAATGTGCATTGTCATGGGAGGATTTTGATGTGTTCCAATCATCCTCTTTCCCTAATGGCTTAGACAATGCCTTGGAAGCTTCTTCTGTCTTTGAACACTCTCCTTTAGTGTACCCCAAACCTGCAAATTGAGGTCTTTGTACAACCTCAATGCCTGAGTCATTCCTTGACCATTAAAACCAAGTCCTCCTCCTTTATACCCCATCTTGGTAAGGAGTCTCATACCAATTCCTAAAATGGGTACCTCCATGTTTCCAACAGAAATAACATCATGTGAAAATGAAACTGAAGAACTAGCAACATTTTTTACCTTAGTCATTGATTCTGAATCAAGTGATGATGGCTTCACTAATCCTTCATTGTGCTTCAACTCTTCCAAGGCCTCTTCTGTGGCTCATAACTGAAGCTACAATCTCTTCTTCTCCTATTTTTCTTCTCGTATAAGTCTTCTCAATTCATCGTTCTCTACTTGAAGGCTCTTATTGATCTCCTTATTTGAATGATGAGAAGATGATGAAGAGGAAGAATTTTCACTTGAGGAGGTAAATGGAGCATTGTTCTCTGCCCTTTCTTTCCCCTCTCTTGTTCTCCTCATAATCTCCATACATTAAATCTACCATGTGTGACATCCTAATGAGGTCCTCATAGAGATCAGTGTTGTTCTCCATTTTCCTTCTTGTTTCACGTTCAATCTCTGGTATTCACACTCGTAATTCACATCAACAAGAAGACCGCTATGATACCAAACTTGATTTAGATCTCTTCAACTATTGAAATTAACTGAGATATTTTTCTTATGTGATGTTAGTAGAATTTCATATGAAAGAGTATAAAACAACCACATGTGCATACTTTAAAGAAGAGGAAACATAACGACATCTATCAAATCAAAGAACACACAAACATTAACAATTAAGTTCACCCAATGTGGGTTACATCTTCGGGCCTAGTGTCAAGAGCGGGGAGGTCGCTTCATTAAATATTGCAAGACGATGATGAGTACATGGTACATTCTTTGTCATTACAAGGATAAACTCCCTCAACTAGAGTGGCATGTCTCTCCACGAGACATTCTCCTATAAGAACTCTCACTCATATGGGCCCTCCTTCAACATGGCAAGATAATAAACTCACATGATGTGGCATACAAGTATACTTCAACATAATGGTCACAAGGATATCAACAAAAAGGTCATCATCTCAACAAAACAAAAGAAAGGCATGGAATCACTTCTTCATATACCTCCATTTTCTAGGCATGGTCTGGAAATATGAACCTCAACTACAAAAATGGACATCACCATTGGATTTGTGGTGTGAAATCGTGTCGAACGACTCTAAACTCGACCCCTTTCTGACACCGTCAAAATCTGGACACTCGAGAATCTTGAAGATTCTCCCAAAGATTCCTTCTTGGAGATGGGTGAAAAATTCACTGCTTGGATGAAAATTTTGAGCACGCCAATATGCTCCTTATGAAATTCTGAGAAAAATGACTATAAAGTCGACATCATTCTGCCTCTGTCAAAGATTAGCCTATAAGGGAATCTAAAGAATTTGAAAAGATTCTGAACTGTTAATTGCCTAAAATTCTGGTGCTCAGATGAGGAAAAATACCACACCATCACATTCCCTATGAAATTCTGGTTCGTTTGAGTATACACTTGGCATGATTCTATCACCGTGAAAAATTACCCTCTAGGGAATCTTTTAGATTCCTCACTGATTTTGCATGGAATATTCTATAGAATATTCCTAGGGAATATTCTATAGAATATTCCTAAGGAATATTCCCCTAGAATATACCAGTCTCGAAAAAAATTTCCTGCACCTCAGTCAGTTGTGTGGTTTCACCTCTATTCGTTCTCCCCATGTCGAATGGCAACGTTGGGCTTATATATAAAAAATTGGGTAGATTTAACAAGGTTAAGCCCATTGGGTTGTTCGTGAATGCAAAAAATATGTGGCCAAAGATCCCAGGGTCAAACCCGCGAGCCTCCCCCATAATGGCACATCGTTTTTTTTATTTTTTTTGTGGTTTGATTTTTCTGTGCATTTTTTATTGGAAAGTTGGCACGTTGTTGGTTATTTTAGGGTCACTCCGATGGTGGGGCGATGACTAGCCAGGCGGGTTCAAACCCCGCTGACCCCCCAAATTTGGTTGGTCATTGCAAAATGGAAGGTTTGGATGGAAGGTCCACCATTTTTCTTGCTTTCCCCCATATACAATTCTGGTTTGTATGATGGGTGGGTTGGGTGGTGGGGGTGGTGACTCGCCACCCATATTTTATTTTATTTTTTGTTTTTTCTTTATATAGAAATAGTTAAAATTTTAGTGGCATTTTTTAAGGGTTACTAAAAATTAAAGAGGTAACAAATTCGCCTGTTCCAGTGGCTAAATTCCATGCACCGATACTTTTCCAAATTGTTGCCTCGTTAGTTGCTGTCACTTGTCCTAGTTTGACCAGAACTATGACTGCCAATATCTTCAGCATATGAACTCGGATTTGAGTGTTGTTCATGCCATTGGAATGAGGATGACGAGCAATATGATTTGGTCCTAGTTTTAGTGAAATATGAGAACTTTGATTTTTGAGCCTTTTCTGAGCCACTTATGAATTCTGAGTGTTTCTAGAGCCACCTAGATCATTATGTCAAATGGAGTTATTGATTCAGAGGAAGAAAGGCTATAAAAAGAACTTAATCTTAGAAGAAAACTTGTTTTTTCTTTGAAAATGATTATAAATATTTAGAATATGTTGCAGGCATATGATAATAGGGATCATTTCAAATCGGTAAATGCAACAGTAGAATCTAAACAATATTGTGAAGGACATAAAGCTGAGATCCTCTCTAAGATCAAATCTTGAAAATTCAAATAAGTGAAATGAAGAGCTACTCAAATTAAAAGAGGAAGTGGAAGAAGGTAGAATGGTTGAAGAAGGAATGAGGAAGCAATATCTAGAAAAGGAAGAACTATTCCAAAGGCTGGAGGTTGAGGTAAACATTTCAAGATAGTACTAAGATTTTGGATAACATTGTTAGTTTTCAAAGGTCTCCCTCCATTAGATATGGTTTTGGTTTTCCTAAAACTATAAAAGGAGATTCTAGTTCACATGCTTGTGAAAGGAAATTAAAGGATAACAATGCAAAATCTAAAATTCCTAATAAATAGATAAGAAGTCAACAAACTCAAAATCCAAGGAAGATGAATTTTTCATTTTCTCCCAAAAATAAAAGTATTAATTGATTCTCTCCTATGATCAATGATGTTGAATATTTTACATGTCATAACTATGGACATATTGCTACCAATTTCAGAAGTCAGTTATTTCAATCTCAAGCAAATAACCACTTCACACGAAGATCATCAACTGAAAAGTACTCAGGTTTCTTTAAGGGATATTTTTTTCTTGCAACATATTTGGTCACAAATCTATTGATTACAATAGGAGGAATATCAGAAAGAAATATTATGATTCCTCTGCTTGCTTTGCTAGTCACTTAATAAGTTATACTTGTAACAAGTTTGGGAATGTAGCAAAAGAATGCAGGAAACAAATCAATGGATCTCCATGGACAACATGGAAAGCAACAAAATAAGAATATTACTACTAAAATACATGAGAAGTATGGTTTCACCAGCACTTCTCATATTAAGTGATCTGAAAATCACTCTTGAGTGACCTCAGTTAATTAATTAATTAATAAATGTATTAGAGACTCATGTGTTGGTGTGTGTCTATGTTATTTTAGGCAATATATCGATCAGATTGCAAAATACACAGACACTAGAAAATGGAAAACAGTAAGAGGAACACCATAAGCAAATACAAAAACACAACAATTAATAAGGAGATCACCCTATCCTCCAGGGCTACGTCTCCAATCCAGCTTTCAGTGGTGGCCTTCTTTTATTGTGTCTTTAAAGTAGAGAATTACAATGAGGAGCTCAATTTGAGTCTCCTGAAACAAAATTCCTTGGCAGGGTGGTTGGTTGAGGGTAAAGTACCCCTAGGGTCCTTTGGGTTGAGACTCTACCAGACTGAAAATTGCTTATTCAAAGAAACACACACACAGCCATTATCTTTACTGTAAGCAAATTCTAATGTTTAGGGTACGTACCTAAGGTCCTACGTTCGAGAAGGCCTTTAGGGTCCAAACCCTTCTTGGAGTTCCCTTCTTCTCCTTTGACCTGTAAAACAAACAAATCAAAGAACACAGCAATACATGGACAAATACTTATACACAAACCATCTTCATGCTATAAAGTTAGTTATAAAAATCTTTAAGTAACTACTTGCATAAGAATTCAAGACAAGAATCTCATAAGCATAAAGAAAGATTGTTTCGGGAACGAAGACGTGTTTCTTTATATAAAGGTAAGTAAAGTACATATAACGGAAAGATTTCACCTGAAACACCTTCAGCAGGCTCCAAGCAAAGCTTCCTCCCAGATTTGTTCCAGCCTCAAGCCTCCAACAAAATCTCCTTCCAAGTCTTACTCAATGATGATATAAAGGATGAATAATCACCAATACACATGGAAACAAGGGTTTCCTATGCAATATGGGGGGAAGTGCAGAAAGCACCAAGGACTTCAGACCTGGTCTAAGGGGAAAATCTCAACATAATAATCTTGCTCTCTTTTCTCTCCCTTAGGCCTTCCCTTTGATGTCTTTTTATACCATCTCCAAAGTAGTTTTTTAGTTAGGAGTTGGTTGGGAACAGTTGGGCCATGGGCACTAACAGGTGATTAGCAGGTAAAACCCACGATCTCTGCCCGAAAATAAGGAATTATTTATTTTTTTAAGTGTTTTAATACATACACGTGGGTTGGGTATACACAGACCCGCGTGTACACGAGTTTAACTCAGGGAAATGTCGCGTATAAGGGATAAAACACTGTTTTTTAAATTTTAGGACCAGGTCTGGAAGGAGGGGTTGCCCTAGGCCATGAGTGCAGCATCACAAACCATAAGAGTGAGATTTGGAGCTATAACAGATGCCCCCTAATATATGAGGTCAGAAGGGGAACATGATGGCCGAAATATATTATGTAAGTACATGGAAAGGAACTCTGTCGAGAAACCGAGGAGGACTTCACCAGAATTCAGCCTGCCAAGCCACCAAAAGGAGATCAGAAAGAAACACTGTCTGAGGCGGGCATACCCATGCTCAGAAAAAGTAAAGCATGTCCGCATATCAAGTACAAGCAGATCCACTAAGAATACAAGTAAAAATGACTGGAAGATACATAATGGATCATCTGATCATAAGGAGCAAGTACATGTCTGAATGTCACATATAAGACTGTCAATGATGCTGAAAGATGCAATGGATCACTGATAGCAAAGACTGATCCCAAAAGGTACCAACTGAACATGATGGAATAGGATGGTACTACACTACAAACTCAGGTGCCAGCATATAGAATGTGGCCATGACTGACTGCAACATATAAGGTGGAGTGGTATCAACTAGCAGCAACAGGAGCAACTGTCAAGTGAACCAAGGAATGTTGATACAACTTGAGGTCTTCACCGACCGCCGTGGTACATTTCTACACCATGGGAATAAATGATCTGAAGTCGACCATGTGAGAAATTGTTTGATTACTGGTCATTGATGTATACCGTTAACAAACGTGAGACTACTCACCGATAATGATAATGAGCGTCAAGGTACCCAGTACAATCTAACAAGTGTGAATATATGAGCTGAAGTCGAACACCTGTAAGAATCTATCGATCAGGAGACAATGATGGTTTCCCACTGTCGATAGCGAAGGATCTGCCACTAATGACTGCAAACCCCAAGGTACTGCCAAATGGACTCTAGATCTTTGCCCCAGAGCAATGAGTCGGAGTCGATAGGGAAAGATCTGCTAGAAGGAAGGCATTAAGGCATCCTCCATTAATCTAGCGCGAGTGTAACCCGTAGGCCAATAATGTGGAAGGAATCAGACGAAAAAGATGTAGTAACCCAACCGAAGTACGTTTCTGGCGTACACAACATGTGGCTAGCGCACGACAGAAACCCTCTGAACCAACCAATAATGAAAGCTGACACAGAGGTGAGGTATCCACCACTAGGGTCAAATGGAAACCAAGGTACTACACGAATCCCAATGTGTGATAATGTATGTTGATGTCGAACACAAGGGAAACCACTCAGTCAAAGACCCATGATACTGATCAATGCTGAGCACAAGGTGACCTATCATTAATGAAAATAGGGCCAGGGTGCGGGTCTAGGCCTGTCCTCAGAGAAAGGTGTCGTCGTCGATAAGGACAAGACCCGCCAGCAAGAAGTCAATGGGGACCTTCTCAAATCAGCACGAGTAAAGGACCAATATAACTGATGCGATGATAGACATGATACTGACAACCAAGGATGGCCGACTGAAAAATGAGTCAAGAGACACCGCAGAGAGGCCGACCCAGGTTAACTTCCCTTGAACAAAAGCACGACTCAATGTGACTATGTGGCAGCATATGATGACTCTGTATAAGTTCGCCATGCAGGAGGCACGAACGAACCCTCCATATGATTGGAAGAGATAACCAATCGGGGGAGAACTGACTCAATAACAAAGTTATGGCATACCTAAGTCAAACTAAATCCCACCAATGCGGAGGAGACTTTGTTTTGAGTGCTTTGTTCAAGGGCGACATGACTGACTCTAGCTGCCAACAATAAATGGAAATAATGTCCCTGTTCCCGCTCTTTTTTTGGAATATTTAGTTTTTTTGTCTTTTTCTGTTAAGCCGGAAAAAAGAATAAAAGAATGCTATGGTACAGTGGAAAGAACAAGTGTCGGTGAAACAGATGATCTAGTTCCTAGGAAGGGAACGTTCCTATGCTCAATGCAGGGAAGTGAAAACTGGTCAGTGACACTCAAAGGTATGTTCTTTCCATGGATCTGGGTATGTCAAGCTGCAGAAGTCAAAGGTATGCAAGGTTGATTTTGCAGATGTCATGGTCAAAAGTTGGCTTAAACACGAGTCCAAGTGAAGCCGGCTCTAGGCCAAAAAGTGCAAATGGTCAACATGCAATGCAGAAGTACAACTCAACACACATAGGAGCCTCTAGGGTATAAGGCCAGAACGAAGCGAAGAAGCAAAGGGGAATGAGTCTTCAACGCATAAGTCATGGCGGGACTACAGAGGACTCCCGAGCCTACTCAAAACGAAGCAGCATGGGCAACAAATGTTAGTGAGGTGCTAACTACGATGCCCATGTAAAGGGATGGCTCTACCATCGTGTCATGACTTAAAGAATCGGCGAGTGAAAATGGCTTACGAACCATAACACGATGGGGTGGACCCTATGGCAGATGTATCGGTCATATGGAGGCTAGTATGCATAATGCAACGGAAAAATGGTGTCCCTAACCTATATGCCAGTGAAAACACGATACCTGCCATGACGGGTCAGCGGTCATGGAACCATCTCGAACTGTCGAAAAATGTCCAAAATGTCCTGAAAACAAACCAAACTCGGCATTCCAAGCTCCCAAGTTAAAAGTCACATGAGGCCAAACAAAATAAAATTTTGAAAAAATTTTGCATTTTCAAAACTTATAAAAGGCATTTTTGACTCACCATTTTCACCATTTGACTTGGAGAGCAAAAATTGTGGAGCAAAAGGAGCAAACTTCCCTGTGACCAATTCAATCGTTCAAACTTGCCAAAAACTTCCAAGTAAGCCTCAAACTTGTCTTGCAATCTTAAATTCTTCAAATTGCCAAATATGAAAGCAAACACGCGTCTGCTCGAGAGGCTCATTGATTATTGGGATGTCAATGAGGAAGCATTTGTGATTGATCAGATGCCACTCAGGATAGAAGTGGAAGACATATATTTTATCACGGGCCTTTCCCGAAGGGGAGAGGTAGTACATTCCCGGGGCAGGACACGGAATAGCCTCAGTGTAGATGACTATGTACAGATTTACTGCCCGGGTCATCAGAAGGTCGGGAGCCAGATCTCTATCCCACATGTGGCGAGTTTGTCAATCAGGATAATCTTGTTCACCATAGCTCGAGTGAACGGATCATCCTCACTACATCAGGCGTCACGGGTAACCATGAGCATGGCAGTGGACTGTCTCACTACTGTGTTTGACTGGTGTACTCCTCTTCTTGCCAATATGAAGGAACAACTCACTTCTATCACGAGGGGACAGACCAAGAACTTTGGGTTCGGAACCATCTTGTGCACTTTCTTCTTTGAGAAGGTTCCCACACTCCGCCCCAGGGTAGCAGTTGCCATCAGTAGTCCACGTGATCCACGCATGGGCCGGTGGGCTGACTTGATGAAACGTCTGGGGGGTGGGGAAGTCCCAAGGAATGCATTTGACGATGACTTCTTTGCCTGGTGGGAGCAGCAGATCATCGTCGTGGATGACTACCCCTATGCTGGGCTGGATTTCCGAGGAGATCCTGATCTAGTGTTACCACCGGATGCAGCATGGGGCGAGATTGGTAAGAATTTTTATGATTTTATGATTTTTTGGATTTTTCAAATATAATGATGAATTTTGAAAAATATTTTTGGTGAGACTCAAATGACTAATATGATGATCATGTTCCAGACATTGGGCCCGTACGACCAGATGGATTCTCGTGGCATGGACGGCGTGGCCGAGGAGCCGAAGAGGCGGCTGCCGATACGGAACAGACCCTCAACAACGTCCAGCGACACTTGGCGAGACTGAGCTGCCGAGTACCGATGGCCGAGATAGAGGACCTTCCTCCGGATATGCAGCGTCATGTGGTTGGCATGCCACGTGACTGGGTTCGCGTCTTTCGGCGTGTGGCCAATGCCATAGTGACATACTTAGACGCTCATCCTGAGCCTAGGCGTTAGATATGCCTGACATGATTATGGGCATTTGAGTCCCAATTTTATATATTTTTGGACACACATATGTACACTCGAGGCGTTTTATGATATATATATATATATATATATATATATATATATATATATATATATATACTGTTTGACTTTTTGATGTATGATTTTATGATGATGAATGATTGATATGCCAGTCTAATGCTTGATTAGCGATAGAATCAGCTAACCAATTTTGAGATCTTGGAATGTGCAAATAATTAATGTAAATGAATGATCTTTGCAACAACCTCACTCTTAAATATTGGCAATATAATAATGGATCCCTAACTCGATAAATGTTATTTAATTGAGACACTATCAATTGAGAATCAAGATATACTACCAACGAGTCGATCCCATAAGAGATTGCCTCAGATAATAAATTGATAACAGCTGTATACTCGGCCATATTGTTTGAAGCAGGACCGATACACATGCCTCTCGATACCATCAATTGACCAGCTGGATAATAAAGTACCCAAGCTGCGGAAGCAAGATTCCGAGTGTGTCGACTAGCATCATCGGCGAACCCAAAATAGACCAAATCATCCATCAGCACCTGCCACAGCAGACCAAAAAGCACTGATATCAAAAAACGCTCGACGATATATGTATAAATATATACATAAAGTACAAAGAAGTCATTGCCCAGCCTGAACTAAGAAAAGTACTTCTTTAGGTAGAGCCCATTTCGGGGCTCCGCCAGCTTGTTCCCTTCAAAGTCGATTAACTCATACGACCCTTTTTCTAAAACTCGTTTAACAATGAAAGGACCGTACCACATAGGCCTAAATTTGCCTGCCCCCAAGGTGTCTTTATCTTGGTCGTAGACCAAGACAAGGTCACCTTCAGAAAAGACTCGAGGACAGACAAACTTATCATACTGCGTTTTAACCCTTTTCTTATGAGCCTCATTCATCGTGGCGGCGTCTCGACGCTGCTCATCGAGATGTTCCAAGTGAACTAGGCGCTCTTCGAGACTCGAAGTCTCTGGAAGGAGTTCGACAGCCAACTTAAGAGATGGAATTTCACATTCGACCGGGAAGATGGATTCCATCCCATAAACCAACTGAAAAGTTGTAAAACCAGTAGCCGTTTTGATGGAGGTTCGGTATGCCCATAGAGCCGGATACAACATAATGTTCCAATTGGATCGATTTTTATCGATTGTCCATTGGAGTATCGTCTTAAGAGTTTTGTTAACTACCTCGACCTGCCCATTGGCCTGAGGATAATAAGGGGACGAATGCTCCTGACGGAAGCCTAATTTACGAGCCAATTCGGACATTAGTTGGTTCTGGAAATGACTGCCATGGTCAGTGACAATCTCCTTTGGGATACCGAATCTTGAGATGATCTGATTGAAAAGAAACAAAGCTGCCGTGTCACTATCCTTCTTATAAGTGGGCATGGCCTCATCCCACTTCGTGAAGTAGTCTACAACCACGATAATGTACTTGTGATTCACCGCTGAAGGCAGATTACAAGTCGTAAAGTCAACGCCCCACTTAGTAAAGGGACCGACAGTGACAACGGGGAAAAGAGGAGCTGGATGCGCACACATCTTGCGAGTAAAAATTTGACATGGGTGGCAGCGTTTGACTGCTTCCACACAGTCCTTAAAAAGTGAAGGCCAAAAATAGCCGGCACGTAAGATGCGTTGGGCTGTAGCAAGCCCTGATAGATGACCACCACAAGCTCCACTGTGGCAATCATTGAGCACGGACTCTGCTTCCTCTAAGGTTAAACAACACCGGAGGATTGAGTCAACCCCTCGACGATATAATGTGTCACCAACAATAACATAGTTTTTTGCCAGGTGTCGTAATTTGCGACGTTCATCCTTGGAGAAAGTAGAGGGGTACTTCGAAGTCTGGAGATAAACAATGATATCTCCATACCAAGGGTCTTGTGCAGAGATGAGGAATATATGTTCATCGGGTAAACTTTCCTCATAAACAATATCATCCCCACAAGGTAGCTCCGAGATAAGTTCCGCAAAAACCATGGATTTCTTAGATTTGGCAGACAAGAACTCGAGATCGAATTCTTGCAAAATGACTATCCATCTATTATATTTGCCCCCAATCACTCGCCTACTGAGGACAAATTGAAATGGATTGACTGCCGCTAAGACAAAAGTTTTACGTAGCAAAATATAATGACGGAGCCATTGGACAGCATGGACAGCTGCCAAGGCCAACTTCTCAACCGGAGAATAGCGAAGCTTAGGGCCTATTAAACCTCGGCTCAAATAATAAATGATGTTCTCGGCGAGAGCATCATCCTCCTGAACTAGAACCATACCAATGGTTGATTCTGTAGCAGCGAGATATAAAAGGAAGTCTCTACCATAATCCGGTGGACTCAAAAGCGGGGCAGAGACTAATGCTTTTTTCAAAGCATCAAACGACTGCTGCGCAAATTCATCCCATATAAATGGAACTCCTTTCCGTAGTAGACACATGAAACCTTTAGTAATCTCGGTGTAATTTGCTATAAACCGTCTTAAGAAGTTAGCCTTCCCTTGAAGACTTTGAAGTTGCCGAAGTGAAGACGGGGGAGGCAACTGAATTATTGCCTCAACCTTGAAGGGATCAACTTGAATCCCTTCATTGGACACAATAAACCCTAACAGTCGACCGGACGTAACCGCGAAAACACACTTGTTGGGATTCAACCGGATTTTATAAAAACGACATTGCTCAAAGACTAATCGAAGATGACTAGGGTGATCTGTTCTCTTTCAAGAATGAGCAGCGAGATCATCTAAGTATGCCTCGATGACATGTTTGATGTCGTGGAAAGCATATGACATGGCCCGCTAAAACGTGGCTCCAACATTTTTAAGACCAAAAGGCATCTTTCGATATGCAAAGGTACCCCAGGGACATATGAAGGCTGTCTTATGCTGATCCTTAGGACGGATAGAGATTTGATTATAACCTGAAAAACCATCCATGAAGGAGAAAATCTCGTTTCCCGCACATTCGTCAATAATTTGATCAATAAATGGCGTGGGGTAATTGTCTTTTGGACAAGCCTTATTTAGATCCCTAAAATCGATGCATACACGGATTGTTCCTTGCTTTTTATCTAGGGGGACTGGATTAGAAACCCAATCGGTAAGAGGAACAGGGTATATAAAACCCGCCTTTAGCAGCTTCTAGACTTCAGCTTTGATAGCTGCTGCTTTCCTAGGGTTAACCGGACGAAGTCTTTGACGAACAGGTTTCACATTTTCATATGTCATGATCTCATGTTGAACTATAGAAGGATCGATGCCAGGCATTTCTTCATAAGACCAAGCAAATACGTCACGATATTCCTTAAAGAGGTCGGTGTAGATTTGAATTTCTTCAGGGGAACCGTCGATCCCGATGAAGATATTCTCAATGATGTTAGGGTCCCTAGAGATGTTGATGGGTATCGTTTTTGAAATTACCGACATATTACCTTCGGCGCAAATGTGTGCTGGAGCCAAAGGGTTCGACACCATATCAACATCACTAGTACAGAGCTCGGAAAACCTAGATTCCACTTCCTGCAAAGGAGGAAGAAAATACGAACGATGGTGTAAGTCTTCCCACGGTTGATCTATACCCATCATTGCTTCAAGGATTGCTTCTTCAGAAGGTAAAATTGAATCCAAGCAATCCAAGGTAGAGATAGAGTCTAGGCTCCAGGTTGGGGCCACATGACCATCCAACTCTTCTTCAGAAAAAGGAGCGGAGTGGTTATCTGCAGGGTCTACGATAGACTGATATCTAAGCTCAGCTGCAGATATAGGAAACGCCATTCCATTTACTTGTCCTTCAACTAATGTGGTCGTAGGTGAAGGCAAGGTCCAAGGGTCGGAAAAATAATGAGTTCGGAAGAGCTCTTCTCGAGGAGACTCCTTGGATGATGAAATAGCATTGATTTTTGCAAAAGGAGAGGTAAGATCAAACGTACCCATCAATGAGGAATACATCCCTACTCCTAAATTCTCAGTCGGCGGGCGAGGGTTATCCACCAAAGGAACAGTAGAGTCGGAGCTTGCTTGAGGATCGATTGGGGAATAGTCCAATTGATCAACCTTAACGATTTTCCCCTCATGAGGAAAGCAAATGACACGAAACAGAGTCGATACGACGGCTTCCATTTTGTATACCCAGTTCCTTCCTAATAGGAGATTATAGTCTAGGTTAGCATCTACGACTTCAACTTCGATATTAACGACCTTCCCTCCAACACATATAGGAAAGGCTGGGATAATCCCATGCGGCTTGTGAGAATGACCATCAAATGCAGTTAAGACGGTTGGTGAAGGAACAGCCGAAGGTGAGCCAATAGCCTTCCAACATGACATCGACATGACACATGTGGAAGCTCCTTCATCTATAACGGTGCGAAAAATATTGATTTTCCGGTATGTAGACTTTATCTGAAAAGCCATATGATGAGGGAGTCGCTTTTTGACATTTAACATGTCAAAAGTGAGCACTAAAGAATTAGCCGGATCAACTGCTCCAATTGCGGAGAGTAAAGCACTTCTCTGAGCCAGACATGACTGGAGAAACTCTAAAGCGGACATAGCACATGGACTTTGAGCCAAATCCTCCACAATGGAGTAATTCTGGGTGGCCCTAGCATTAGGGTTAATCGTCGCGCGTTTGGCGAAACCTTTCAGTATCCGAGGTATAGTCTCAACAGGGGGTCGCTCAATATGAAGGTCAGTACCTCTGGGAACAGTTTTATCCTTAGATGTTTCAGCTTCACCATAATCATGTGACCGAGTAGTCACATGGACATTTGAACCCATCATAAAAACATTTGATGCTTTTTCCCCTTCCTGGTTGCCCCCTGAGGAGGTCCCAGGGTTTGAACTCGCGCCAGCAAGAAGTTGCTGCCCTTGGGGAAACGGGTTAGTTAAAACAACTTGCGAACTAGAAGTCCCTTGCTGTCCTAACAAGCGTTGAGCGTCTTCAATCCTAGGGCAGAGATGAGTTAGATGGTCTCCTTTGCATAACTTGCAAGGAAACTTAACTTTCTTTCTCGACTCACCTTTACCACCACCAGCGTTGTTACCAGATTTATTTGCATCGGGCTTCCCATCCGAGTTCTTCTTCTTACCACATCCTTTCTTTTTCTCATTGGAACTTTGATTTCCTTTGGGGTTATTAGATTGGACGACATTAATTGAAGAAGTTTGGGAAGCGGGAGGATTAGACAATGTGACTTGGTTATTAGAAGCAGTTTACAAAGACAACTGCTGCAATTGATTCAACAAGTTCACTGTAGTTGTGTCTACTGACCCAACGATACCATCCGTGTACGGACCTGGCTTCGGCTTAGTTAAATCAACCTTAGATCCCGGAGCATCTGGCAAGTACTTTTGTAGGATCCTAGACTGAGAGTAGATCAATTCTAATTGCTGGGCCCTAAAAATGGCTTGCTCCTCAGAATAGACCCCAGACATGGAAACATCCTTGGAGATCTCGGGTTGTAAAGACTTCAAAAACCACTCGAGACGGTATTCCGAAGGAATTTCGGCTTTAATGAGCCTCTTTCTCCGTCTCCATTCTTGAATGTGAACGGAAATGTGGGTAGCCTTATCCTGACGAAAGGTGGCCAGAAGTTCAGTTCCGGCATCATAGCAGACAGGCAATTGGAAGTGATTTAAGAAAATATTGGCCATACCTTCCTCTGAAGTTGAACCACTTTTGAGTGGAGAAGGGCCTACATTCGGTGCTCGTCTAACCCATTCAGCTGCAATAACCTTTCTTGCTGGGCATGGCTGAGATCTAGGTCCAACTGAGTTGCCATTCTTAATGTGTTTTATTCGAACTCAATTGACAACAAAGCTCTCTTCCCATAGACCAGCTCATAAGGTGTGAAGCCGGTTGTGGTCTTCTAAGTGGTGTTGTAAGCCCAAGTGGCCTCAACCAGGCGATCTACCTAATCTTTTCTACTGTTGCTCACCACCTTAGTCAAGATCCCTTCTAATGCTCTATTGGTGACTTCCACCTACCCATTTGCTTGAGGATGATAGGGGGTGAAAGTCATATGCTTGATCTTGTGATGAGCGAGTAGGTCTTCAATTAAGTTGGAGGTGAACTGGCTTCCTTGATCGGTGACTAGCTCTCTTGGGTAGCCAAATTTGTAGAAGATGTTTTCTCTTAAAAACTCAGCCACCTTTTCTTCTGTCGCTGCTTTGATTGCCTTGGTTTCTTCCCACCTTGTCAGATAGTCTGTGCACACAATGATGTAATACCTTTGCCTTGAAGGAGGATTGATAGGACCCACAAAATCCATACCCCACTTCTCAAATGGCTCAAGAGTCACTTGAGGTTGGAGAGGCATTTCGTCCCTTGGAGTCGGTTTCCCCATCCTTTGGCATCGGTCACATTGGCTGATATATCTTCTAACATCTTGATGAAGCGTGGGCCAATAGTAACCTGCCTGTAGAATTTTGAAGGCAGTTCTCTTGGCTGCAAAATGTCCTCCACAAGGCCCGTCATGACAGGTTAGGAGGATGTCAAAGACTTCCTCCTCCCTTACACAATGCCTTAAGATCTGATCGGGGCCAAGCTTGAGCAGGTTTCCCCCGATCCAAGTGAATGAGGCACTCTTCTTTACGATTCTTCTCTTCTCTTTTGAGGATAGGTGCGGAGGGAACTATGCTGAGACAAGGTAGTTTGCTATATCAGCAAACCATGGAGAGAGTACTGAGATAGCAAACAGATGTTCATCTGGCATCTGGTCATCCACTGTTCCATCCTCACCTGCAGGTAAATCCAATCTAGACAAGAAGTCAACAACAACATTTTCTTTACCTGGTTTGTCAACGATAGTCAAATCAAACTGCTGTAAAAAAAGTAACCATCTAATAATATGAGCATTCACATCTGGTTTATTCATTAAATATCTAATTGTAGCATGATCAGTATGTACAAATGTTTGATAGCCAGTGATGTAGTGTCGGAACTTGTTCAGGGCATGGACCATGGCCAAGAATTCTTTCTCAGTTACAGTATAATTCAGTTCTGCCTTCGATAAGTTTTTGCTGACAAAGTATATGGCGTATGGAAGTTTTTGTTCAACTTGTCCTAAGGCTGCCCCTATGGATTTGTTCGAGGCATTAGTGTGGATGTGGAAAGGTAAGGCCCAATTTGGACCTCTCAAGATTGGGGCAGACACCAACTTATCCTTTAATTCATTCAAATCCCTCTAACAATCGTCAGTCCATTTAAACTCAACATCTTTTGCTAAGAGGCCAAACAATGGCGAGGCTAGCTTGCTGAAGTCTTTAATGAATCTTCTATAATATCCTGCCAAGCCTAAGAAACTTCGAACATCTCTTACCTTCTGAGGGGGTGGAACCTTTTTGATGAGAGCAATTTTGTTAGGATCCACCTGTAACCCTTGGCGAGAAATGATATGTCCTAGCACAGTCCCTTCAATCATCAAGAATTCACATTTTTCAGGACTAAGGGACAGGTTCATCTCAATGCACTTGGTTAGGAATTTTCCCAGATTGGACAATGCTTCCTGGAAGTTGGACCCATAAGGAGTGAAGTCATCCATATAGATCTCCACCGAATCATGGACCAGCTCAGAAAATATGCTCAAGACGGCTCTTTGGAAGGTGGCAGGAGCGTTGCATATCCCAAAGGGAAGAACTCGGTAAGCAAAGGTACCCCAAGGACAAGTGAAGGTGGTCTTATCTTGGTCTTCCGGGCTGATTTGGATCTGATTATACCCGCTAAACCCATCCAGGAAAGAGAAAAAAATCTTCCCTGCCAGTCCCTCCAACACTTGATCTATGAAGGGTAGAGGAAAGTGGTCTTTCTTGGTGGCTTTGTTCAGTTCTCGGTAGTCCACACAGATTCTCCACTTCCCATTTTTCTTGGGAACCAACACCAGAGGGGACACCCACTCGCTATCTCAGATGGGGTAGATGAATCCTGCATCCAACAATTTTTTCAATTCTTCTTTGAAAATGTCCTTAAGGGCTGGATTCATTCTCCTTTGAGGTTTCCTGACCGGTTTACAATCTTCTTTGATGTAGATGTGATGGGTACAGACCGAAGGATGGACTCCTTTCATCTCCTTATAGCTCCAAGCAAAAGCATCTAGATGACTGGCCAACAGACTACACAGCTCCTTTTCCTGGGAAGGAGGTAGGGAGGAGCTGATCTTTAACATTCTCTCAGGGCCAAACTCCACATTTTTAACTCTGGGAGTGATTGGATTGGTCACGCAAAGGTCCACTAAGGTGCTGACTTGGGTATCCTCCACCAATTTCTCTAAGGACAATGCACTGGGAGGTGGATTCTGAATCAAGGTCTTAATCAAATCATCCTCGATTTGAGGACCTCCCCTGGTGGTTTCTAGGGTGCACAAGGGTGCAGAGTACACCTCATCCTCTTCTCCTTCTTCCAACCAAAGTGGTAAGTCATGCTCTAATAGAGGTTGGGCGGGAGGGTATAGGACTAGCTGCTTGGACATAGGACCATTTTTGATGGTCATGTTTCCTGCTCGGCATCTTATGTAAGCATCAACAGTGGCTAACCAAGGCCTTCCCAAAATAAGGGGGTATCCAGTAAGCTTTGTCTTTGGTTGAAGAACCAAGAAGTCCGCAGGGTACTCCCAAGAGTCAATAGAGACCAAGAAATCCTCCACAATCCCTTCGGGAGTCACGGTGGAGTGATCTGCTAGCTACAGGACTGTCGAGGTCTTTCTTAAGGAACCCTAAAGGTTGAGTTTGAGCATGGTATCCCTGGTCATCACATTAATGGCAGCCCCTAAATCAATCAAAGTGTGGGGTATGATGGTGCCATTGATGTGGACATCAACTACAAGACTCCCAGGATCCAGATACTTTGGACAGATAACTTGCCCCAACATAAGATCAGACAATTGTCCTATGACATTGATGGTTGAGGCATCTCTTTCTTGCCTGCCTGGGTGCCTGAAACACTTTTCTTTAACCAATTTGTTGTATATCGGTACATCTTTGATGGCTTGGAGAAGTGGTATTTTCACACACAACTGCTTGAGTTCTCCCAGAAGCTCATTCTCTTCTAGGTTGGGTTGTGTGGTTGCTGTTAGTCTCTCAGGAAAGGGTGGAATGGCTTTTGGTTCACTTTCCTGTTTGTCTTCCTCGTCCTCTGGGGGAGGAGGTTGGCGATCTGGAAGAGTCTTTCCAGATCACAGGTTGATCTCCTGGATCTCCACAGCATAGGTAGGGCATGTTGTTTCCCCAGTATATACCTGCTGGGCCTGTCGGTTGTTGGGGTTCGGGTTCGGTTGAGCAGGCATTTTGGGTTGTCTTGGAGGAGCAGGAGGTAATGGTCATGGCTGAGCTGGTGGTGGAGGAAAAATGGCGGGAGGAGTGTTGTATTGGGGCCTCCACCCCGGTTGAGGTGCATTCCACTGAGGCTGTGGCTGGACATGTGGGTGAAACGAATGAGTAGTGGGTTGAGTATGGTATTGAGGTGGGTAAGACCATGGAGGAGGCACAGACCAGGAAGGATGAGCAGGGGGACCCCAGGAAGGCATAGGAGCAGATTGGTTGGGGCTATAATAAGCTTGGGATGTCCCTTGCATCCCCTGCTGGTAAGGTCTAGGTCCATGTGGCCTCCTTTGGTTGAGGAAGTAGAGAGGTTCAGTGGGTGCCTCCGTTCCTTGGTACATGGCTTTAAGCTCAGGTAAGGTTGGGCATTGGTTTGTGGGGTGGTCCTCCTCACAAACGAAACATACCTCTACTGAATGTAATGGGCACTCGTTCTTAGGGTGCTTTCTTGTACACCTGGGGCAGAAGATGGCCAAAGCCCTCTCAGCTTCCTCTTTCTTTTGCTGGATTCGGAATGTATCAAGTTGCATGGCAATGGTCTGCCTCACCTCACTTTTGAGGTCCTCCAGCTGATTTGCAAACTCATGCTTGGAGAAAGTAGTACTAGCTGAAAGGGGGTTTCCTCTACCTCTTTTCTGGGCTGCCCTAGAGTGGTTTCTAAACATAGTTTTTATATCCTCATAAGGTAGTTGGTAAATATCTCCTCCAGCTAGCATGTGAAGGGTATCTAGAAGGTCTTCAGGGACTCCTCAGAGCAGGACCAACTTGAGAGATTCAGGGTCAAGTGTGCACCTGGCCCGTTTATAGCTAAGTTGGAACCTTTCCTCATAATCTTCTAAAGACTCATCGTTTCCCATGGTCATCCGAAAGATTTCTCCCTTGGCTTCCTTGGACCTACAGTAGTCCCGGTACTTGGTATTGAAATCTTGCTGCATCTTAGCCCAAGTGGTGATACTGTTCCCAGGTAAGCCCATGAACCAGCGTAATGCTGCATCCTTGAGGGTAGAGGGAAAGAGTTTCAGTTTTTGCTCATCTTCGGTATATTCATAGGTTCGACAAAGGACAGCAAACTCAAACAGGAAGATATCAGGGTCTTCAGTAGTCAGTCCATGGAAGTGAGGTAAAGCGGAGGAGCTTATGTTTTTCATTTTCATGTCTCCATTGGTCTCTCAGATGGGAAAGGCACCTTCTATTCTCTCATCTTCTCTTCTATTGTCAGCCATGGCTTCAGATGGAGTGTTCTCTAACTCTTCTTCTGTTATAGGATCCTCATATATCTCAGGAGGCTCGCCTATAGGTTCTTCTAGATCACTATCACCAAAGAAGAGAGAAGGGTGACTCAGTGAAGTGGTGGGGGTGTTGGGTAAGAATTTTCCTGTTTTATCTCGGTTTCTACGAGGCATGAAATGGAAAGACTTTTGATTGCTATTGTTTTTTCTCTGGTACCTGCAAAACTAAAATGTATTGAACTGCAACTAACTATCTTGCTGAAATGGAAATGCGAGATTGAAATGAAAGCATGAAAGGGCTAGTCTATTTTGATCAAATGAAATTGCAGGAATGAAATGCTAGTCTACGCTTGCAGAATTGAAATGCTAATCTACGCTTGCAGAAATGAAATTGCGGAATTGAAATGCTAATCTATGAAAGCGGGAAATGCTAATCTACTTTTGCATAAACGAAATTGCATAATGGAAATGAAATAAACTACTTAGCAGAAGATTGTAGTGGAAAATAGAAGAAAAGCGACAATCACCAATACTCTGATGCTTCCCTGGCAACGACGCCAAAAAGATGGTGGGCTCCAGTATTGCAGCAATAATGTTGCAACTCCTGGGACTCCCTTCTTTACTTTTATCAACCCGGTAGTTCGTAACAAACTTGGAAGCGACGGTGCTATATGCACAAGTACTAGCTCTTGCCGTAGCTGTCACTTGGTCAGCTGGCACAAGTCCGCTAGGGGCTTAAGCCAACTTCTATGGGCTCTTAGAAGAAGCTTTTTAACTGATAGGTGGAAGCTAACTCAAAAGAAACTGATCTACTTGCAGAAAGAAACTAAAAGCCAAAAAGTAGCAAAAACCCTAGCAAACCCTAATGTTACCAGCTAGTCCTACTGATGCAAAGGAGAAGATGCAAACTATTGAAAAAGATGCCATTACTCCTACAAGGGTAAAATGCACATGCCTATGCTGTCTCTATATGAAGAACACATATTTTTGTATTTTTGAATAAGTTATTTGAGTTATCATGCAGATGCTTTTAACTGGCTTTTTACTGTGCAAGGGCGAATCAAGGAGGAGAAAGGCTTGGAAAATATTGGGAAGGTTCAGCAAGGGTCTAAGGAGTCCCTAACACCCTTCCGGAGAGTTTCACAAAGTTTGGCTACCAAGAAACCTCATTTGTGAGCTTCTACAGGAAGTCTGCAGGGGTTCTACAGGATGTTTCAGGAATTTCTACAGGATGTTCAGAATTTCTACAGGATGTTCTAAGGTTGGATTTTGGATGATGGGTGAGTGAAAGAGGATGCATGAATGGATAGGGAGGTAGGGTAGGGGTCTGAAATGACTCAGTGACCGAGGGATGAAGTGATGAGAGGGTGTGGGAAGCTAACTTGTCTTAAAGAAGGCTGAGGCAATGGAAGAGCAAGAAGGTAGGGTTACGTGGGCAGAAAAGTAGTTATGAGACGAGGGACCTAACTTGGAGATGGAGTAGTTGGCCTGGACGAAGCTTAGATGGACGAGAGAGTGATGGAGATGCACAGCACAATGTATACTTAACCAAATCAACCACGTCTTGCACACAATCAAAATATTAACCAGTCTATCCTAACTGTCAACGAAACCAATGAACAACAGCGTTATTTCTAAAGAGAACCATGTACAACACTTAAGCAAAGAAACATTCCAAAAGATCTGAACGCATGAATAACTCCTACAAATGAAAACATTGCACCAAAGATTGCATGGGTAAGCGAACTAGTGTTTTTGTTGGGCAGCACTGTCTGCAATTCCAGCCCCTAGAAAGAGGTGAAAATGAGAGTGCAGGCAACCCTTTTCTGAAGCTTTTATCAATTCTTATCTCGTTAATCTATTCTAGACATCCGAAGCAACTCTATTCTTCAACAATGACCTATTTAACCACACAACGAAATCTAGCTCAACAAACTACGTTTCAAACGCATATAAGGAAAATCATAATGCTGAAAGGAAAGATATCAATACAGAGAAGGAGGCCATAGGCTCTCAGGTTGGGCCCAACCCGGAGAGCTATGGCTCCTCAAAAAAAACTCAGAGCTGATATCAAATCTGACTGCTTCCCATTAAAAAATAATAATCATAAGTCAAGAGTCATGCCAATAATGGCTACAAAAGAACAAAACAGAGCTAGCAGCTTGTAGTGCAGAATGTGCAAAAGTTTTTCAAAATTCCCTCTCGAAGGCTGAAGCCTTCACATTTATACACCACGAGGCCCTAGATGGCCTCCTAAATCTATGGGACTTGGCTGACCAAACTGAGAGTGAACAACTGCTTCCACAAAATCTGTTTGTCTGCCTTCTAGATCCGGTTTTGGTGGCCTTTGGAGCTTGGAGTTGGGGGTGAAGATCCCGAGGGAGGCTATTTAATGCCATAGACAACCTCCCCTACGAATCCTAAACCCAAGCTTGGCTGTCTCCTAGCCCTTGTCTACTTGGTTTTGTTCCAACATGTGTCAAAAAATCCTGAAATGAGCACGTGTTAGCCACCTAGGAATAGTGACTACCCTTATTCGTACAAATGACATAAACATACTAAAAAATGATGCAGAAGTTATGAAAAATGAAGGATTGAGCAAGGGCAGTTAGGCCAAATGAGCCAAAAATGTTACCAAATTTGGGGCTCATCAGGGATCTAAAATCTTCGAGCTCCGGAGACGGGGGAGGAGGGGCCTCAGGGCCACCTCCAAGATCCATAGTGGAGAAGACCGCACTGAGGAGGGAGTAACCAGCCAGGCGTGGCTAGGGTTACAACAAAGCGGTGATGCACGCGCTCAGAGCCATCATTTGTTAGGGTAAATGTGAATTTCACAACTAATTAACTCATGGAGAATTAATTTATTTATATTCAAATAGTTGTTAAGCTCAAATTCGAATTTTACTTCCTATTTTAGTCCAGGGACTGACTAAAATTAGGAATCCATCCCGAATTTCTAAAAATAGAATGTTATTTTAGCACTTCCATTTTTCATTCCCTGTTGCTCAATCTAACACTCGTACCCAAACTGCTATTTATAGCAGTGCTATTTTTAGCATTTCTTGTTGCCATTTTCAACACTCCCTCTCAACAAGAAAGGCTTCAACTTGAACCCGATCCTGTAACTCTGGAACGTTCTGCATGCAACACTTCTACCAAGTGTGGTTGCTCCAGCAACTCTCAGAACAAAAAAAAAACCCCCAACTTACCTCTCTCTTGGGCTAGAAACATACTCTGATGCTGAAGCTATACCTACTGCTGACAAGTGCTCCCTCTCTGACCTCTAAGCTGCTACAACAATCCAGGCATCTCGCACCGTTCCACACCTCTCTATGCCATCCTGGATTGGTGCAACACTCTTGTGCCTCTCGCATTGATGCAACCTGCTAGCTCTACACAGTCCTAGGACTCCTACACTATATGTTATGTAACCAGCTCAAGAAAAGATATAAAAGATAGATCAACTCCTTAAATTCAGCCTCTTCGGGGGGGAAACCTCCTTTACATTACATAAATGAACAATTCTTTGATGATTCAAATGACAAAACCTCCTTTCTATATATAGGAGTCTAAGGAGTCACAATATAATCCAGCCGACCTAACAATAACAATATAAAGCCACAAAAATAACAATAGAGGGATTCTATGGGGCACAGAAATAACAATATGGGGGTAATAGGGGCACAACAATATAAATAAGGGGTATAACTATAATAGTAATGGGGTAATCACTAGTATTATAGGGACCCAACATGCCCCTCTCCTTCAAAAAAGTGTTGTCCTCAACGCTTGAGTAATTATGGATACTTCTGCATAAAATTATCATCCTCCCATGTGGAATCTTCAGCGGATAAGTTCTATCACTTGATAAGATACTCTGAAATTGATCGATTTCGTAGCTGTCGAGTTCTTGTTTCTGTGACTG
The DNA here is from genome assembly GCA_031772625.1 of Pinus tabuliformis. Classification (NCBI taxonomy): domain Eukaryota; kingdom Viridiplantae; phylum Streptophyta; class Pinopsida; order Pinales; family Pinaceae; genus Pinus; species Pinus tabuliformis. The sequence goes on along the minus strand of CM062808.1, from coordinate 343,596,334 downwards.
CTTCCGGTTCTAATATAATTTTTCCTTCCTCGTCAAGTTCTAGCAATATTGTTTGAATTGGGAGCTTGTCACCTATAACCTTCTTTAAACATGAAACATGGAAAACTGGGTGCAATCGAGAAGCTGCAGGAAGCTCCAATTTGTATGCCATAGTACCAATCTTTTGCAACACCTTGTACGGACCATAATACTTTGGTGATAGTTTATTATCCTTCTTAGCTTGCTTTAGGGACATTTGCTTATATGGTTGTAGCCGTAGGAATACCCAATCACCTACATCAAAACTTCTTTCACTGCGATGTTGATCTGCCTGTTGTTTCATTCTATTTTGTGCCAACACGAGGTTATCCTTTAAGAGTTGGAGGACTTGTTGTTGATGTTCGATGTGATGTTCCACTACCTGAACCTTAGAATTTTCTCTTAAATATGATGTGATGGATGGTGGTTGATACCCATAAAGTTCCATAAATGGGGTCATTTTTTTTGGTGTGTGGAAGGAAGTGTTATACCACCATTCAGCTAGAGGCAACCATTTGACCCATTGTGTCTATTTATCAGATACAAAGCAACGAATATATCCTTCCAAACATTTGTTTACTATCTCAGTTTTCCCATCAGATTGAGGATGATAAGATGAGCTATGAGCTAACTGAGTACCAAGACAAGAAAATAATTATGTCCAAACATTTCCAGTGAAAATGGGATCTCTGTCACTTACAATAATCTTTGGGTTTCCATGTAGCTTTTGAACTGTTTCCATAAATGCAATAGAAACTGTACTGGCTTTAAATGGGTGTGATAATGCACAAAAGTGTGCATAATTGGTAAGTCTGTCAACTACCACAATGATGATACTCTTTCCCTCAGACTTGGGTAAACCTATGATAAAATCCATTGAAACCTCCTCCCAAAGTTGGCTTGGAATGGATAAAGGTTGTAATAGACCCGGTGTCTTAATTGTTTCAACTTTATTTTGTTGGAAAAACTAAACATTCCACCACAAACTTTTGAATATCTGATTTAACACCATCCCAAAAAAATTCCTTCTTAACTCTGTGGTAAGTTTTTAAAAATCCTGAGTGCCCTCTTAAGGGAGAAGTGTGAAATTCCATAAGAATCTTTTGTTTTAGCTGGGAATTCTTACAGAGGTATAAGGAATCTTTGTACCATAACGAATCATTTTGCTAGCTAAATGTATCAGAAGTACTGGAATCTTGTTGTAGATTTCGAATAAGTTCCCACACTTCTTCTTCATTCTTCCATTCCTCCCTTTCTTCGTTTATCTAATCTAGTTGGATAATAGAAATGGCACACAACAATGCTTCCACATCCTTATCCTTTCTTGACAGTGCATCTGCCACCACATTTTGCTTCCCTTTTTTGTAGATGATTTCAAAGTCATAACCCAACATCTTTGTGACCCACATTTGTTGCTCTTCAGAGGATAATCTTTCTTCTAAAAAGTATTTAAGTCTATCATGATCCGTTTTTACCTTGAAGTGCCTTCCCATTAGGTAGGGTTGCCATTTCTTAAGTGCATGGAGTATTGCCAACATTTCCTTCTCATAAATAGCTTTGCTTAAAAAATTTCCCTTGATTGGACGACTTTCAAAAGCAATGGGTCTTTCATCTTGCATGAGAACAACACCAATTCCATTTCCTGAAGCATCACATTCCACAATAAAGGTTTTTGTGAAGTCCGGTGTAGCTAAGATCGGTGCTTGGCACATTGCCTCTTTAAGATGTTCAAAGGCCTTTGTTGCTTCTGGAGTCCATGAAAATGAATCTTTCTTCAATAATGTTGTTAGAGGTGCTACTATTCTCCCATAATTCTTAACAAACTTGTGATAATACCCTGTCAACCCAAGAAATCCTCCGGCATATGCTTTATGGATGTGGGGATTTTCCATTCCTTAATGGCTTTAATTTTTCTAGGGTCTACCTTAACTCCTTCATGAGATACAATATGACCCAAATATTCCACCTCCTGGACTCCAAAGAAACATTTGGATCTTTTTGCATATAATTGTTTCTCCTCCAATAGTTGTAGCACCCTATCAACATGTTCAACATGATCCTTCCAAGACTTGTTGTAGATTAGTATACCATCAAAAAATACTAACACAAATTTTCTAAGGAATGGTTTGAAAATTGAATTCATCAAACCTTGAAATGTTGAAGGTGCATTGGTAAGGCCAAAAGGCATGACCAAAAATTCATAATGACCCTCATGAGTTCTAAATGCTGTTTTCGGAATGTCTTCAATCTTCATTCTGATTTGATGATATCCTGAACGAAGATCCAACTTGGTGAAGTAAATTGATCCATGTAATTCATCAATGACAGGAATGGGGAACTTATCTTTAATAGTGAGCTTGTTGAGCTCCCTATAATCCAGACACATGTGCCATGATCCATCCTTCTTGTGTACCAATACTACTGGAGCTGAGAAATAACTTTGACTCGGTTGAATTATACCAGCCTCTAGCATTTCTGCAACCATACGTTCAATTTCACTTTTTTGGACATAGGGATATCTGTACGGCCTGATGTTTGGAGGAACACTTCCTGGAATCAGATGAATAGCATGATCATGATCACACATAGGTGGGAGACCTTTGGGAGTCTCAAATACCCTTGAATGATTGTCCAGGACTTTTTGTAGATCTGGAGAAATAGATGATTCCAATGTGGAAACATCTAGTGAACATAATTGTGCAATTACACCTCTTTGCTCCTTTTTTAGAAGCTTAGTCATGCCATTAGAGCTGATTATCTTTCTTGGTTTCCCTACAATACCCCTTAATTCAACTTCCTTTCCTTCCATAGAAAATTTGATGAAAAGTTCTTGAAAATTAAAAGCTATTGTACCCAACGATTGTAGCCATTGGACTCCTAGTACAACATCGACACCTCCCATTGGAATGGAAAGCATTGGGCTAGTCAATACATATTCTCCCATGGATAGCTTGATATTATGGCACTTTCTAGAACAATTTATTGTTCCTCCTTCTGCAATCATCACTTGACACTCTGGTGCTGGATATAGGAAGCAATTCAATTCTTTTGCTACCCTACAATGAATAAAATTGTGGGTGCTTCCTGAATCAATCAACACTATTACCTTTTTCTTCTTGATTTGTCCTTCTATCTTGATGGTTTGAGGAGTGGTAATTCCCACCAATGCATTACAAGATATGGTCAGATTTATTTGTTCTTCATCTCGGCTTTGTTCCTGGAATATATCCTCTTCTTTTGACATTTCTTGCTCCTTTTCTTCTTCCTCTTCACAATCTATGTAGAATAATTTCTTCTCAGCACACTTATGACCTTTTGTGTATTTGCTATCACAATTGTAACAAAGTCCTTTTTCTCTTTTTTCTTCCAATTGTTGTGGTGTCAACCTTATAGGTTGTGGAAGACTAGGGGCAACAACACTTCCGTCTTTATAGTTGTGAGTGGTATGCTTCCTAGTTGCCATAATTTTGCTTTCCATTTTTCTTGCTAACCTGAATGCCTTCTCTAATGAATCATGTTCCCAAAGGCGAACATCATGTTGGATATTATCCTTTAAAGACCCTATGAACACATCAATCCTATGCTCCTCTGGAATATCTTTTACCCTTATGTTCAATTTTTGGAACTCCTCAATGTGCTCCATTATTGAACCCTTTTGTTTGAGACTTATCAATTGGCTAAAAAAAGTGTTGCTTTTTGTATCCTCATAATGTGCTATAAATTCTTTCGTAAAAATTGCCCAAGTGATAAATTGTTTACGAGAACAAAGCCATTGATACCATACAAACTGATTTGGTTCCAAATATACAGTTGCCATACGTACCTTTTCTGCGTTTTGCACATTATTGAGATCGAAGAATTGCTCCATCTGTAATATCCATGTGGCAGGATCCTTGCCATCAAACTTCCTCATATCGATTTTTGGAATATGGTGATTCTCCAATCCAATATTAGCGTCTATGGAATCATGATTAACATTTCTTTTGTTCTCATAATGAGTTTCCTTTACTACCTTTTCACCATTAGTAAGTATTTCTTGTAGAAAATTTGTCAAATCTGTCTTCAAATCTGCCATGCCTGTCTTCAAATTTGTGTTCAAATCTATCTTCAAATTGTCCATCTTAGCTTCCATGCCATTCATCTTAGCTTCCACGCCATTTATATTAGCTTCCACGCCATTTATATTAGCATCTGTTAACTTTTGTGAGCGTGACATTTGTTTCACTTGTTCTTGTAATTTTGATATATGATTTAGCATTTCTTCCTCTTCTTCATGAGTCATGCTAGAGCTTTCAGGTTCCTTACTAGGTGTTTGCATTTTCTTTCCTCGAGGCATTATTTATCGATAATAATGCTCTACTATGCCCTTTTAATTCCTTCAAAATAAATTTTCAAACCAAGCTTAAGCAAAAATTTAAAAAAATCTACACACCTTTTTTCACATTGTAGGAGCTCGATATTGCCTCTGATGTATCTCTGCACTTTCCAATCATCTAGTTCTGAATTTGTGATTTGTAGTAGCTCTCTGTGCCCTCTTTCCAATTCCACCAGTCTCATCCAAATTGGATTCTCCAAGAAATAGTTATGCACAATCTCCTAAGATGACCTGATTATAGACCTTTCCAGAAGAGCGAAGTTACATGAAGTGCCACGTGTACAATTTTCGATATTTGGTTCTAAAAAATATATACAGAAAACTACAGTCCGTCCTATTTCTGTACCTTCTTACGAAATTTCAATCTGATTCCCAGAGAGAAAGTTATGACAAGTTTCCCCAGGTCACCTATTTTGAATGTAATTCAGGAGTCTGCAAAAATACCAACTTCCTCAGATCATATCTATGAAAATATTGCGTGAAAAGCTCTGAAATTCAGACACAAGGTTCAACACGATTTCTTCTCAAATGGGTTTTTTTTGCGACTTCTGAAACGTCACAGAAAAAATTTATAGCGAAAAGGCCACGATGACCTATTTGGAGCAGCGAAACCCTAGAATCCAAAGCTCCGATACCAAATGTTATGAAACCAGCTCAAGAAAATATAGAAAAGATAGATCAACGCCTTAGAATTCAGCCTCCTCGAGGGGGCAACCTCCTTTACATTACATAAATGAACAATTCTTTGATGATTCAAATGACAAAACCTCCTTTCTATATATAGGAGTCTAAGGAGTCACAATATAATCCAGCCGACCTAACAATAATAATATAAAACCACAAAAATAAAAATAGAGGGATTCTATGGGGCACAAAAATAACAATATGGGGGTAATAGGGGCACAAAAATATAAATAAGGAGTATAACTATAATAGTAATGGGGTAATCACTAGTATTATAGTGACCCAACACTGTAGCTCTCTCTGCCGCTCCATCCACATCCGTCTCTACCCAATCAGCCAGTCCTGCTACTCCTCGTCGGGGCTCCTATAACAAAGTCAAATAAAAGAGGTTGGGTATCTTAAGGATCCTGCCCCTCTTCCTTGGAACAATCACTCCACATCACCCCACCTCCTACTTGGAGGTATGGCTACATGTGATCCTTCTGCCCACCTGGCTTGAAATTTCCCCTACTGGAGGTCTCTGCATGAGTGGATGCCTCCACTCTGTCTCCTCTCGGCTTCCCTAGTTGTGGCTACTCCACAATCTCCTGAAGTTGTTTTACCAATTGTGGCTCCTCCACAATTGTCTGAGACTTCTTCTGGCATTGCATGTTGAGAGGTAATATACTCTCCCTCTCAACCACCAAGTCTCCAGCAGTTTCTTTACTGCTCAATGCGTTGCATGCATCTTGAACCTCAAGAGCATACAGGTTCTTGACCCATGAACCGATCTGCCTCACCTATCTAGTGATGATGTGTCTAAAGAAAAACTTTCCCTTACTGAAGACTACATCATAGCCTCTGTCTTCCAGCATCGCGATTAACACCAAGTTTCTCTTCAGTCCTGGTACATACTTGACATTGGTCAAGGTAAGGTGAGCTCCATGCTCCTTCTGAAAAATAACAATGCCTACACCTGAGACACTATACTTTTCATCATTACCCATCACTATGAGTATCTGGAGATCTTTCTCCTCCAAAGTACTAAACAAAATCTTGTCATGGTCATGTGGAAAGAAGCTCCACTGTAAAAAAACCAACCACATCCCACCATGGATGAAACCATGCATGTGAAGAGTGTGAAATCCAACTCGAACTATGAAGCAAGTGCCTCACCTTCAGATCCTTCCCCAGATCCCTTCTTGGATTTCCTCTGTGGACAATTTGTAGCAAAATGGCCCACCACATGACAACGAAAGCATCGCACTTTCGATTTGTCAAACTTCTTCCCACCATGGGAAGAACTGGATTTGAAATGAGAAACCTTCTCCTTCCCCTTCTTCGCCTTACTCGCTAAGGCACAATTTTCTTCATCCTCCATGGATGAAGAACCATCTCTGGTGCTTCTTCTTATCTCCTCCTACATCAAATCCGACCAAAGTCGTTCCCAATCTAGCAGTTTCTCTCTTCCATTAACCAAGTCCTAGTAGCTATGCCAGCTCTTAGGAAGACCGAGCAATGCAAGACTCACCATGTCATCATCAGCTATCACGATCCCTACACTTCCAAGCTCATTCCTACATGTGGTGAGCTTGTTCAAATACGTCTAGATTGTGTCGCCCTTTTCACACTTGATCTTTCAAAGCTTGTCTTTCAGTGCCAGCTTCCTCTGATCACTGCTATTCTGATATAGATCTTTCAATGTTTTCCACATTGAAAATGGTGTCTCTTTCCCATGGAGACTCGAGACTATGTGATCTCGAACTCCCTCCAGAAGGATTCTCCTTGCTCTAGCCACACATTTCTTCCATTCAGCCAATTCAGTAGCACCAGTCGGCTTGGGGACTTCTTGATCAATGAAGTCCTTTAGACCATTATCCTCTAGTACTACCTCCATGCGATCCTTCCAGGCTATATAATTCGAACTTCCATCAAGGGCATATTCGAGTCTCAAACAATAGAATGCCATAGGTGAAATAGAGATGTGATAAGAACTCGATTTCTATATTCATGAATCACAAACTTCAACTTCTCCCTTCTTTTATAATTTTCTTCCTTGATCACCTGTGCTCTGATACCTTGATCTACTTCTACAAACAATTTAGCGGAAGCTTAATCGAACATGAGCAACATCAATAAGAACACATATAACTGATAAGAAGGAACCAATCACACATAACTCATAAGATATAACCCGAGGAAAGCCTCAGCCTAAAATCCCAACTCTGTATTATCATACAAGTGAAAATATAGCTAGTATTATAAAAAGAATTAGCTCAAAAGTTATCTTGCTCTCTCTACAATAGCTCTGCTACTCATAGACAGTCAAAGGCCTCTATCTAACCTCTAGTATACCTTCCAAGCCTCCTATTTTTTTGTGCAATTTTGATTGGGGTCCAGTGTAGCCACTTGTGTGAATTGGCCTCTTCACACACTCACTAACCTCTGATCCAACTACGCAGTCTTGAAGGAGATAAATCCTCATCATGGATGAGCTTCCTTTATAGGAAAAATATTCATCCAACTGATAGTACATTGTTCCTTCTCTGAAAGCAACTGGGTCTCTTTCTGAACTGACATTCATGAGTGATTCATGAGAGAATCTTAAGTTATCTGAAGTGTAGCAGTTATATGCAAGCATGCATTAACTAACTGAATTCACATTAATTTAAACAAACTGTTTAAATCAATCTAACTGGACTTGACTCAGTTAACTGAGCCAACTAATTAATTCTCAATATAGAACTCATCCTTATCTCTTTAACTGATGGATAAATTACTCAATTAATAGATAAACTGTTGCATGTCCTCACATAGACTTCATGTTTTATTTTTCACAACTAATTAACTCATGGAGAATTAATCAAGTTATTTTCAAACAACTGTTAAGTTCAAATTCAAATTTTACTTCCTATTTTAGTCTAGGGACCGACTAAAAATAAGAATCCATCCCAAACTGCTAAAATAGAATGCTATTTTTAGCACTTCCATTTTTCATTCCCTGTTGCTCAATCCAACACTGGTACCCAAACTGATATTTATAGTAGTGCTATTTTTAGCACTTCTATTTTTAGCATTTCTTGTTGCCATTTTCAACAAAAAAATTGTGGGTAGGACTATAAAATACATCTAGTGGAGGAATTTCCTCAATTCTCAAAATAATTTCTGAAGTGGGGGTGGCAGGAATGAGCTCAACATCCTGAGTGCCTACAATTTTCTCTACTGTTGTTTCTTGAGTTGACTTGTGTTGTGCTTGCTTAGGAGTCTGTATATCAGATGTTTGTTCATATGTGTGAAGCTTCTTGTTGAAATGTTCCCATTCCTTTTCCAAATCAATAACAAGGGTTTTTCTAACTGAGTGGATGTAGGGTGAACTTATCCCTATTTCTTTGTTGTGGTTTGCTCAGCTGTTTCCTCTATAGTTCTAGCTGTGTCCTTTTCAGACTCTTTATTTTTATTGCCTCCTCCATTTTGAGACTAGTGCTCCGAGTTCTCTTACTCGTGAGTAGATATTTCTTGGGTTTCTTTTTTGGAATTCTCTTTGGAGCTATCCTCCAAGCTTACACTGGGAGTTGGCTCCCTTATTGGTTCAATCTGTAGTAGGTCCAATGGGACCTTCAATAATCTCCTCTTTCTGTACACATGGAAAGCTTCAACATCATCTGGGGCAAAAAGTAGTGATGCCATATGCGTCACTTCTGAAAATGTTTCTTTTTGTAGGAAGAGGTCATCGAAGGCGTCCTCCTCATGGGTGAATGGTTTTACTTTCACCATAGTAGTGAAGTCCTTAGCAGTGCCATTTGGGTCATACTGCCTTCCCAAGATTGTAGCTAATTTCAAAGACTTCATGATCTCTGCTTCTTTGCATGCATGTCCAAAATCATGTAGCGCAAACGCACCACATTGCAATGGAAATGTAGGCCAAATGGCCTTCTTCTGCTCTTTCAATCCTTTGCTCAACCCACCATCCCCTGCCGTTTGGTAGGCTATCTCCCTGGCCATTAACTTGTCAGGGACATAGTATGGGAGAACATGCGGTGAAGAAATGCTCCCAAATACTCTGATATAGGTAAATGTTTCCTCCCCAAACCATCTAGCTACAAGCAAGATATCCACTTCAACTTCTTTTGAAAACCTAGGGGTGGTTGTGTTGTAGACTTGTTTATGGATGGGTAGCATAAGTCCTTGACAAATGTTATAAAAATGGGTGTGAAACTGAGACTCCCACAAAATCTTATTCTACCTATGGATAGGAAGTGGGTCATAAACGGTCCACTTCCATCCCATAATGGGAAATTTGGAACTAAAACAGATTGTGTCTATTACAAAAACGCTCATGAAGAATGGGGGATAAACCCTTAAAGAGGGACTTATATTTCTCCTATATTCCATAATGGCCTTTTCCAAATTATCAGACAAAATTTAAGCCCAATTCGTTATTGTTGCGTTCATAGTTGCATCTATTAATGGAAACCATTCTAGGGAAAATTTGGTGCTATCAGGTTTACCAACACAGCTGCTGCAAAACTATAAGGGGGAGACATAGATGTCGTAGAATACATACTCGTCTTATCTCGTTTCAGCTTGCCTTCGCTTACTCTCTAGACCTGCATGCCATCTGTTGGTTCTTCATTCTCCTTAGAAAATTGCTAGAGGAAGTGTTTATTGTAGAGCTTTTGTGGCTCTAGTAAATGGTACATTAGCCATAGGATGTCTGCTAAACAATATACCATAACCTCTTGCATGTAATTTTTGAATTCTCTATCTGAGACATCCACCACATCAATTATCCACTTGGCCATATCAGTGTATGGGATTATCTTCGGTCTTGTGGCTATGTGGTGTAGGAATGAGCATGCTATCTCGAAGTAGGAAGCGTTAGAGGAAACATGAGCATCGGTTGTGGCCTTTGCTCCAAAATGCCTTAGCTTTTCCTCTTCTAACAAATCATACATGGCCTTCCAAGTTGAAGTTCCTCTATCTCTGCTACATGTAGTATCAGAGAAAAGAGGGATCATTTCTGACTTTTAGAAATCGCTGCCTTTCCCCTCTTTTCCCTTGCTTCTACCGAGTCTTCCTATGGACTTTTCCTGAAATGGAGCAAAGTAGAAGATATTAGATAGACGCAAGCGAGAATGAAAATGAGGAAGAATGACATAGATAACCTTGAAAATGTGACAAGAAAGGAGTTTTAATTAAACGCAGATGAAAATATATCGTATCACGTCGAGCCGCTTTTCAACATAAATGCCATTAACCCATACTAAATATCCACTAATGGTTCCTTATCGCTACCTTTATTGCTCATTAATGTTTTGCATCATAAAACGAGAAGGAAAAATTTTAAGGTGGTGAGCTTTAGTTTGTGAGAATGTCGATTTTGTGATTGTGATGCAATATCGCAAATCGCATTATCGCATAATTGATTGTGCACTTTCTTAGAGTTCCTTAGGTTCCTGTGGGATGTGAGATGTGGGATAAGTAGTGTGTTCTTTAAAGCGTAGCTTGTTTGATGGAATTTTTACCTTATAAAGAGTTTTTTGTTGTGCGGCGGACTTAAGTGCTACTTTATGAAATATGCTTTAATCGGGACCAGGCTTTTATCGCATTTTGAAACATCGCACAGTTCATAAGATTTCAGACCTTTCTTAAGTGTTTTCGACGCAATGCAATAAGGTTGGTCATCTCATCGCAATATCACATTTCTCATGTTTCAACATGCTTCATGAGAGTGCACTCTTTGTGAATGACGATATGCGATAAAGGATTTTTCTTTAATAGGAAACACCTTAGGCCTTAGTTTTAAATGAAAAATCCTAATGATATTTAGGTTAAGCGCGGTGATTCCTTTTGATCGCTTTTCATGAGTTTTTCTTGTTAACAAGGCTCTTGACACACTTGGTCTAGCGGTATGTGAAAAGGCGAGTATTTGCTAGCTTTCAAAGGGTTTTGGCTTGATATCTTGCTTTATTCCAAAAATTTAAAAGAAAGTGTCTAAATGCTAAATTTGTTTTTTGGAAGGATTTTATCAAGGGTCCCTATTTATTAATAGAATATTAGCTATTATATTAATAAATGGGGGGGTTGTTGAATAGCACAACAATTGGTGATTCACTAGAAGAACCAATTATCTCTGATTGTTTTTTGAAATTTCTAAAAACTTCCAAAATAAAGGTAGTTCAGAAAAATAAAAATACATGAAATATGAGATAAGTAACATTTCTCTGAATAAAAAAAATAATAATAATAAATATTAAAAAAAAATCTACTAAATTGTCATCCATTTGATTATCCTCTTCAATATGAAAATTGCTTTGTCTACATCAGCCATTACTTGGTTTTAAAGATAAAAACAGGGGACTCTCGCAAATTAGCTTTTAGATGTACTAGGTTGTCATAGGTAGAGCCTCTACTTCCGGCAGGCATCCATAGCCTCGACAGGGTTACCTTTTAACCATAAATGATATAGTGTCCCATCTAGTTAAGAGTGTGTTTTTTAAAGATAAATTCAGATTCATATACTTCCTTGCTTTCTCATTCTTTTCTTAACAATTCCTTCTTCTTAAAATTTCCATTTTTCTTCTTAAAGGTCATTGTCTTGGTTTTTTGGCCAAAATTAACAATGCCATTCACTGGTTGTAACTCTAACTGAACAAGCTAGCTCGTGATGAGACACCTTGCGTTTTGATAATCATAATCTCAAGCCATTACCCTGCTTTGTTATGTAGTATTGGTAATGTCAGCTTGTTACTTCCCAAGCTTGGTATGTAAGGAAAATTTACATTTCCTTACATAATCGTGTGCATCTTTGAATAAGGTTGGCCAATAATAGTCAGCATGAAGGATTTTATGTGCGGTTGTGTCCCCTCCAAAATGTCCACCATGTTGTTGGGAAAAGTATCCAATACGGAATGCCCCTATCCCACTCTAAGTGGTGATAGTGCCTTAGCAACAAAAAAGGAAAGCTATCTGAGTATTCTTCTTTATGAAATGCGAATAGGGAAAGAAGGATGTAACTAACCGGTGTCTTCCGCTAGTTTGTCGATCCAATCTCTCTCTCTCTTTCGTTTGCTTCCCGTTGCCTACTCTTTCACTGGTCCAGCTTCACACAGTTCCTGCAAGATCACAAGAGAGGAAAACTACACGAAAGATATAGATTCACATTCACAACTAGTTTAGGACCAGATGTAAACTAAATATGCAAATATAACAAAACATCATTGAAATACAAGCATATAGGAGAAACTCAAGCAGCTTTATTGATATGATAAACAAGGTTCAAGAGGAGATACAACCAAGTGAGTCCCGATCCGGCATCTACCTCCCAGCAAAAGAATCCCTTCCTCTCCTCCAACAAAGCATAAATCACCCAATCTACTAATCTCAATCTCAAACCAACAGCAATTCTCTGCAAAGTACAAAATTCCAGCCTCCTGAACCTCTGGGTGAGAGATCCATATATAGATGTGAGCAGAGAGGATGAGTCAGCTCATGTTTTGACTTGTGGCTTCTCTCTGTTAGTTCTTGCTTCCACTTGGAGGTTGAGAACCTCTTACTCATCACTTGGTCGAATTCATTGAGGCAAGTGTCATTGAGGAAGATTCTGGAAGCTTCCAGGGTCTTTACACCTCGTTGAATGAACTTGCCATTTGTCAATTCCCGCTCAGCACACCCTGGTAGTGCTTCTACCTGCGTTGCAGTGCACCTAGCCAGTGCAGACTTTGCATTTCAGCGCAGACAGCTAGTGGAGCTATTGAATTGATCCTGATTTGACCATTTTTGAGTGGTTTTTGGTGGAGAACTTCTAGGAGAAGCTGTCATTGGTTGACCTTGTTCCTTTAGCGGTAGGAACAACTCATTTAGGGACTTTGGATCCCTTGGATTATTGACATTTCATGCTCAATGCGTAAGGCACAAAAATGTCTATAACACACCAGCTGGTCCATCATGGAGTTCTAGCGAAACCTTTTCTGCCTCAGATTATTCAAGACATCTAAGAAAAACATAATCATAATTTATTCTAAACAACACATTATTAATGATTTGATATTGTCTAGATTTTAACCTCAAAGCCCTTTTTCTTTTGTAACTTAGTTGCGTAGGGGCATATCCATTTTTCAAATAAAAAATGATATCATCATATTTGGATTTAGTGTCATTGAGGCTTACCTCATATACTCGTATATCAACACTTGAATCTTGTAGTGCTGGTAAGTTGGATGCTCCTACTAATTTTCAGCAAAAACCTTGACTTTTTATAATTTTCGCTGGTTTAATCTCAATGTCATATTCTTTCAGTGTTGTTACCCAATTTTCACTTTTCTCACCTACATCTCTTTGTATTAACATATTTCTCACTCTTGAGAATGAGACTACTACCTTGGTGTGGGTTTTATGGAGAAAGGGCTTGAAATTCTTTATTTTTTTGAAAATAGAAAAAGCTTGTTTTTCAACATCTGAGTAGTTTAATTCAGCCCCCCAGAAATTGGAGCTAAAGAAATAAATCGGTGCTTTGGCTTTATCATCATTAACCTGTGTTAATATAGCTACATATGATTTCTCGGAAGCAAAGGTATATAAAATGAAATGATTAGAAAAATTTGGGGTTGCTAGTGAGGAAGCATTCAAGGTTGCTTATTTAATCATATTAAAGGCTTCATGCCAAGTATGTCCCCATTTAAAAAGATAATTTTTCTTAATCATAGATTTGAGAGGTAAAAAAATTCATGAAAAATCAGGGACAAATATTTTGACAAAATTTATCTGACCTAGGAAATATTGCATGGCTTTCTTGTTATGAGGTAAAGGGATTCCAAAAATTTCTCTTATCCTATCAGGATCAATGTGAATCCCTTCTTTGGATACAATAAATCCAAGGAGCTTTCCTTCACTCAGAGAAAAGAAAGATTTCTTGGGATTGAGAGAAACTCCATACCTCTAACAATGCTCAAAGATTTGTTTTAGATCCTTTAAATGATTACCATGACTTTTTTAGTACACAGTTATATCATCTAAATAGATTACCACTGATTTATTAACCAAGCCTTTGAAAGCTATGTCCATGGCTCTCTGAAATGTGGCACCAACATTGATTAACCCAAATGGCATCTTTTGATAGGCATAGGTGCCCCATTTGGTTCGAAAGGTAGTCTTTAGTCGGTCATCTGGATGTACTAGAATATGATTATAACTTGAGAATCCATCTAGAAAAGACATTAGTTCTAAGCCTGCAACTGATTGCAGTATCTGTTCCATAGGAGGTAATGGGAAATTGTCCTTCTAACAAGCTTTGTTAAGATTGCAAAAGTCTATACATATTCGAATATCACCATTACTTTTTCTGATAGGAACAAGGTTGGAAACCCACCTTGAGTGCCTGACAGGAAATATAATTTTGGCTTTCAGTAGCTTATTCAATTCAGATTTGATCTGATTTTCTAAATTCGGATGGATTTTTCATACCTTTTGTTGCACGAGTTTTTCATCAGATATCATGGATATGGTATGTTTAAATATAGAAGTGCCATATCTCTTAAGGTCTTCATAGTTCCAAGCAAAGACATTCTTGTATTTCTTCACCAAATGAATGAAGGTTGATTTTTCATCAGGTGTAAGACCATGTCCTAGATTGATATTCTGAGTTTTAAGGTCAGTTCCAAGATTAACTAATTCAAATCTCAAAGTTGAACTTTGGAGTTTTGAATTATTGGGATTTTTGAATCTGTCATTGAGATCATATACGTCCTCCACCTTAACCACAGAATTAGGTATGGAATTCATAGTTGTTTCTTGCTTAAGCTAGGAATCAAGTTGATATTCATCTATTATTTGGTCATCATAAGAGAATTTAGATGTTAAAAAACTTATGATATCTGGATCATTATTAAAGACTCGCCAATTGGTGATATTTTCAGGAATAGAAGGCCTAAAAATCAATTCAATAGAAAAGTGATCAGGGCTATAATATTCTGGTGGAATGAGCTTGGATGCAACATTAGCCAAAATTTCGGCACTTGCATTTTGAAGTCTTCGGTTAGGGGAAATATTAAACAATGTAAAGTGAGAAGTGAGGCCTTGGACTAATGATTGATAATGTTTCAAATGTCCAAACAAACAGTGTATAGTATTTCTTACCTGTTTTATCACAAGTTCTGAATCTCCAAACAGTTGACGGTGTTTGATATTAAGGCCGATAGCCTTATACATCCCTTGAACCAATGCTTGATATTCGATAGTGTTATTTGTGCATTCGAATTCAAGCCTACATGCTAGCATAGTTTTTCCTCCTTTTGGGATAGCTAATATGCATCCTACTCTCAATCCATTGTTAGATTTGGATCCATCAAAAAATAATTTCCAAAATAATGAGCTAACTATAGGTTTATATAAAAAATTTATAAACTTAGAAGTATCTGTTTCAGAAAAAATTTCAAATTGCGATATAATAAAATTTTCCAAGAAGGGTGAAGTACTTACATTAAAATTTCCCAGAAATGATTCAACTGAGTAGTTTCTGATGATATTGCTTCTATATACAACAGGATCATTTTTTTCCTCTAGGTCTGTAATGATATACTTTTGATTTTTTTTGCAATCAACCCTTATATGATTTGGCTTGCCATTATAGGGAAGCCACATGTGGGACCAGTCAGTTCCAAAATGGCCATGAAGCTTTTCTGACCAGTCTCTACTAAGGATTAAACAGTAGAACTCAGGGATATCAGCCATAAGAATGTTAATGACTTGACACACTTTAGGGTTTGATGAGAGTCTGATAGTGACTTGATTGAGCTCTCCTATAACTTTGACTTGGGATTGGTCTAACTGCATAATGCACACAACAGATTTTTGGGACTCAACATTCAATTTCGCACAAACTCTTTGTGGAAGAATGTTAGATGAAGCTTTAGAATCAAGTAAACAATTGTGTATATTCTTGTTCAAAATTTCAAAAGTCAAAAGGAATGGAGGAGTATGGGATTTGGATCTTCCTCCTATTAGAGCAATATCTGTAGGACCAATCCTATCTAATGAGGTATTAGGAGGTCTTCCCATTTCTTGGGCAGATTGCAAGATTACAGGAGCGGGAAGCGAAGAAGTAGGGACTACTTTTAGATATTTGAGCAATAGCTTTTGTTGATGTTTCAACTTGCTAAGCTCGTGAAAGGTAATGTTCACCCTAGTCTTTTTCATATCTTCCACTATGTTGTATTCCATTTCATTAGAGACTAATAGGGTTTTAGCTGAAGGTGAAGAATTTGTTTGAGAAGGAGTGGTTTGAGTGGATTTAGATGAAGATTTCTTACCTATTGTTTTGTCTTTGGGAGTTGGAGTTGATACCTTTTGCTTTGAATTTGTTTGTGGAAAATCAACAGGGCTTCTACTCCTGGTTGCAACAAGTAGTGCTTCTTGTGCTTCTTCATTGGGAAGGATAAAATCCCACATTCCTTGTAACTCGACTACTTCTTCATCATCTATTTTCTCTTCAGCTGTTGAGACTTCATCTTCCTCCACATTCGATTCAATATTTGATATGGTACTTGTTGGGCATGGACTCCCCCCACAACATGTTTTGGGGCTCAAAGCCCAAGTTTTGAGTCGTTATTGTTGTAAAGACTCCGCGAATTGTGGGCGCGGAGTGAAAATTATATGTCAGAGTCATAGGGTTTTCCACCCTAGAGCAAGGCTCTAAGTTGTAACGAAAGCAATGAAGAGGAGTGGACGGAATAAGAGCTCAAAGTGTAGAGCAAGAGTCTAAGTATCTTGGGTCATAATAGTAGGAAGAGGCTCTGCAGCTGAGTGCGCAGAGGCCTAGTAGAGTCTGCAGCTAAGAGCGCGGACACCTGCAGCTGAGTGTGCAGGGTAGAGTTGAGTCTGTAAAAGAAGGAAGAAAATAATAAAGAGAATTTTTATTTGAATTCTATGTATCTATTCTTAAGTTATTACATGTTTGATATCATTGGCAATTATCCTGTTTTATTTACTGCACGCACTTGTTTTATTACTGCACACACTTATATGAATTGTGAATATTGTTAAGTATAACTAAAAGCATACAAATAAGTTAATTTAATCAACTAATATAGGGCTACAAGTAGGGACTTGGGTAATAACATTGTTCAACCCCCAAGTAGGGTTGCGCGAAGGCAACATCTCAGGCTGTGAGGTATGAGTAAGCATGCATAGCAACATGTGCACAGGGTCGAACCGCGGGCCACTTGAAACCATCAGAAATATCCAGGGTGTCGAAACCTGGTTCTAACACACTCCCATACTACTTCGAGTGAGACCTCAGTCCGCGCTCCGCGGACTGTTGCCGAAAGGGCCAGTAGTACTGGGATTTGTTTGGCTAAATCACCTCTGAACCTAGGTCAGGCCCCAATAAGCCAACAAATGGTTCTGTTTCCGGGACCAGGATCTGCATAAGGGATGTTTGATGTTGTGTCACTGGAATCCAACAAAGAAAGAAATTGAAGCGTGGTTGGACAGAAAAATTCATGAGTTCGCGGCACTTGAAAACAGGAATCTGTGACTATCAAAGGAACAGTGGTTAGAGCACTACTTATACATGGAAATCCATGAAATTTTCTTTGCATCCTTCCCCTTTGAGTTGTACGAGTGGATCATGAATCTAGCAGACAATCAAGGAAGGTGTAGGCTCGACCAACCTATTGTGTAGACTCCAAAATTGGTGTGCAGACTAGAAGCGTTAGAAGATAAGATTGCACGTGGTATGGACCATTGGCTCAATCAAATTATTGGAGGATTTATCACTGAGTTCGTGGTAGATACGACTGTCAGCTACAGTGAGGCGGAACGTCGCTTCCTCAAGGGACCACGAGGTAAGTACGTTAAATCATTGAACACTTGGATCAAAATGCTATTATGTGAAAAGCGAGTTATGCAAATAAATTGATGTTTTGGACTACACGAAGCAGGAGGATCTACAGAAATGAAGGTATTGTAGAGATAGAAAATAGCTCCTTGATTTCGCCACAACAGGAAAGTGAGGAAGAGCTCGTGAAAATTTCTCTAAGAAGGGTGATTAGTCTAATAAGGCAACGAATTTCACTCATAGCACCCCCATCTACACCACCACCAATTTCACCATCGTCACCCCCTCTCCACCCACACCACCTCTGCCACCACCACAGTTTAATGTGGCAACTGAAATAAAACTACCGGTATTTAGAGGAGTAGGGAATGAAGATCCGGACCAATTTTGGTTTGTAGTAAAGGCTGTATGGGAAGCGCAAGGGGTTACAGATGACAACATAAATAACACAACATTGGTAAGCGTGTTGTAGGATCACGTAATGACGTGGTACATTAAGCACTCTAATGATAATCTAAATGCAGGGATCGCAGAAATCCAAGTTGCGCTGAATAAGGATTTTAGCATGCCAAAATCAGAGACGCAGTCGATTATCGGGTTGATGGAGATCGCGTTGCTTCTAGGCAAGACTCCCTCGGAATTGGATCAGAGACTGAAAGGAATGATTTTGGAAGCCAACATGAACTTGACGAATGTGCAGCACTGTGCATGGTTTGTAGCTTCACTAACTCCGCATCTAAGGACAACGTTGTCATAGCAGAAGTTATCCACCCAGGCCAAAGCATTGGAGATTGCAATGGGACTACACGAGACCCCTATACAAGATCCTAGCTTGGGAGTTCAACAAATCCATGCACAATTGCAAAATTTGTGTCTGGAAATGCAGAGTTTGAAACAGGATAGGATAACTCGGCCAGAGGTGCGCGAGGAGGTATGGTGCATAAAATGCAAAGGACATCGGCATGACAAGGACCATTGTCTAGTTTTCGCGAATTACTTGGCGGGAGGAGGGTTGATGCCATTAAGACCAAAGGAACAAGTAGGACCAAGCGCGATGCCTACATTATGGTGTGTGATTTGTCAGATAGGAGGAAAACACACTACATATAACTGTCATCTATTACAGAAGTATACGCAAACATCCCAACAATTATTCTGTAATTTCTGCAAGTTGGTAGTTCATGATGATCACACTTGTAGAAGTTACGAGCTGATGATGGATTAGTCTCCTGCCTATAGAGTGCAAACCGAAACATGAGCCCTACATCCAAATGTAGGGATGGCGCGCACTGGATTTCAGGGGCACGACTTAGGTCAAGGTGGAATGGGACCAAGAAGGGGTTGCAAACAACTAATTTGTTACAATTACAGAGGGCCAGGGCACTATGCCCACGATTATACGAATTTGATGAGAGCATCATGTTTATACTATACCCAATTTTATCATGAGATGGAGGACTTACCTACACTAATATCGAGGTTGCACGATAAAGGAATACTCTAGCCTCCCCCAACTCAGAACCTACAACGGATGAGGTATGAGCTGCGTGAAGAGGACCCAAATATAAACATAGTGCTTCGAAGTGGTATCACAACCAGAGATGACAAAGGTAAGTAGCCTAAAGAAAGTACGTGGGTTCGCAAGGCTCCTACAAAGGAACTAGAATTTGATTTGGAGTGCACAAAGGAAACATTCATGGAAGCTAAGAAGAGCTTCACGGAGGCCTCCACTTCAAGTAGTAGGGATCAACTAGAACCAGAGATGGATCCTTCAATGCTCACTACCTTTCTGAAGACATGTATGAAGCTGTTGCGCAATAGCAAGGTTGTGAAAGGGCTGTAGGAACTTATCACTAGGTTGGCCGGGTCAGGAGATCCACACGTAGTACTAAAGCTTGGGAAACATACATCATGAACAGGAAGGGAAATGAGATTGAATGCACAAATCGGTGAGTATGAAATGGATCAAGTAATTCTGGATCTAGGATCGGACACGAATGTACTGCCAAAATAGACATGGTAGTGCATGGGTAATCCTGTGTTACAATGGTCTCCTATTCAATTACGAATGGCAAACCAACAGAAGATTCTACCCATGGGAAGATTGCAGGGGGTAACGGTGGATGTTGAAGGTGTGAGCGCGCTTGCGGATTTCGAAGTGATAGATATTGTTGATGATAACAATACTTATCCCACGCTACTGGGCATAGACTGGGTCACTAATATGAATAGATTCATAAACCTAAAGAAGTGCAAAATGATTTTCGAGAGAAAGTCACTACGCGTAGTAGTACCGCTAGATCCTGTCGAAGGAGCACAATACACAGAACCGGTGCACGAAAATGATAGTGATGATGATCTCAATTATATCTATAAGATAACCACGTGAGAGCAAGATTGGGTGAATCCAACAGAAATTGGGAGAATTTCATGGAAGTGCGACAACTCCTGCACTTCAGATTCAGACGAAGAAGTAGAACGATGGCAGAACCAGTTACACGATTTAACCACGCTAAATCACAACATGATGATAAGGTCATTACACTGTGTAGAAATAGAGGCAAGGGATCTACCCATGTAACATGGATTGACATCAGTGGATGAATTACTAAAAAACTTTGAAAGCAAAGTGCCAGAACAATAGCGGTTCGATGCTCTGAAATGGGCACTGCACTCTATGCCAACAAGATGGTGGGGTACGCACCAGCAGAGTTTCGAGGACTGGTGCAAATGTAGAAAAATGATGCACCTATGATTTCACAAACCATAGGCATGGCTAACAGAAAAATATGATGGAAGCGATGATCCGCGTGCACACCTTGTGAAATGGACCAAGGTCTACAAGGAAGAGCCACAACCTGAATGGGTGCATTTGTTCTATCATACCCTAGACGTCATACTCATGAACTGGTATACTGAGACAGAGCTCTGCGATGGTACGAATGAATGGGATATCTTGCATGAAGGATTTCTGTTAACATTCACGTTTGAATATCGATGGTGGGATACTGTTGATGATGTGCTACAAGCAATAAAAGCAGCTAATTTCAAAATACCTCAGGATCCAATGGAAGTGCTTCAGCCGAAATGGGCAACACAGCTGAGCTGTGTGCTGGAATGTTACAATGTAAATGTTGAGGAGGATGATGAGGACCCATGGAATATTAACATTCCAAAGATACAAGGATGTCACAAGGTGTGAGGACCATTGATTGAGGATCCCGACATCACCGCGCTGCTAAAAACAAAGAAAGTAAACATTGGGACAGAGGAGGAACCAAAGTATACCACGCTTGGAGACTATTGGGATGATGCCATGGTGGATAAGGTCATGGAGCTACTTCGTGAATATCAAGACTTATCTCCAACCAAAATTACGGATTTAAAAGGGATCATTGGTGATTTAGGAATGATGAAGATCACCCTAAAACCCGATGCGAAGCCAGTCAAGCAAAGGCCTTACCACTTGAATCCCAAGTACAAGGAAAAGGTCCGCATAGAGTTAGACAAAATGCTTGCCGCAGGAATTATTGAGCCAGTGGAAGAATCCGACTGGGTGAGTCCTATGGTAGTACAGGAGAAAAAGCAGAAGGGAAAAATAAGAATATGCATGGACCTCAGGAAGCTGAATGATGCTTGTGTACACGATCCATTCCCGACACCGTTCATAGATGAGGTATTGGAAAATGTTGGCAGACAAGAAGCATACTCATTCATGGATGGGTTCTCGGGGTATCACCAGATCAAGATCATGCCAGAAGATAGGAGCAAAACAACCTTCGCAACAGAATGGGGATGCTTTCAATACACCGTCATGCCATTTGGATTGAAGAATGCGCCAGCCATTTTTTCACACATCGTTGTTGCCGCGTTCAAAGAATACATCCACAAGTTCCTAGAGGTCTATCTGGATGACTGGACAGTCTTTGGATTGGTTAAGCACCACATAGCAAGCTTACGCTTGATGTTGGATACTTGCCGACGACACCAGATTGCGCTGAACCTTAAGAAGTGCACATTTTTGGTTCCCTTTGGGAACCTGTTGGGACATGTGGTCTACAAACAAGGGCTAATGGTGGACCTTGTGAAGATTTCTGTTATTCTAAATTTGGAAGCACCGCGAAGTGTTAAACAGGTGTGCACTACCTTGGGACATATAGGGTACTATAGGAAGTTCATCAAAAACTATGCCCAAATAACAGTGACGATGGAAAAGATATTGAAAAAGGATGTTAAATTTTGCTGGAATGACAATTACATGAAGAGTTTGGATGTCATAAAGGGGAAATTGGCCTTCGCTCCAATCTTGGTCTTCCCAAAATGGGATGTGGAGTTTCATGTACATGTTGATGTGTCGTGTATTGTGCTGGGAGAAGTACTCACACAGGAGGGCACGGAGGGCGTGGATCACCCTACCATTTTTGCAAGTCGAAGATTGTCTAAATCTGAGAAGAACCATTCCATCACTGAGCACGAAGGGTTGGCAATGGTGTATGAGCTCCAAAAATACTGACATTATTTCCTAGGAGTACATTTCAAGATGTATACTGACCATTCTGCATTGAAATACCTGGTCAATAAGCCTGTGATGGGGGGGCGCATATGAAAATGGATCTTATTGTTCCAGGAATATGACTTTGAGGTCGTGGTAAAGCCGAGACGCCTGAATGTAGGACCGAATCACTTGTCATGTATTGAGACGGGTGGGGAAGCCACTAATTTGGAAGAGGGACTACCTAACACGCAGCTTTTTATGGTGCGCATCACAGACAAACACTTCAAAGATATAATCCACTTTCTAACTACAAGGACCGCACTAAAGGAATACTCTGTTCAACAAAAGAAGGAATTGGTAGTGCACGTGTCGGATTTTTCTATCATCGCGAGGCACCTATATAAAATGGGCAATAATGAGATATTGCGAAGATACATACCTAAATTTGAACGAAGTTAGATCCTCACAGAAGCACATGGGGGCAGCGCAGGAGGGCACTATGTAGGACAAGAAACTACACAAAAGATTCTCTGCGCAGGATTGTGGTGGCCAACTCTGCACCAGGATTTGAAAGCATGTTGTAAGGCTTGCGATATATGTCAAAGGACTAGGAAACCATCACGGTAGGATGAGATGCCATTAAATCCAAAAATGATAATGCAACCGTTCGAGAAATGGGCAATTGACTTTGTGGGACCAATCAAACCTCAGGGAAAGATGGGTGCGCGCTACATCATCACCGCAACAGAGTACTTGACATGATGGGTAGAGGCGCAGCCGGTCAAAGACTTTACGGCCGCTATGGCTGCGAAGTTCTTGTTTGACAATGTGTTGACCTTATTTAGCTGTCCAAAGAACTTAATGAGTGATTGTAGAACACATTTTTTGAATGAAACCATCAGCGTGCTAATGGAAGAATTCTAGGTATATCATCAGAAGAGTACACCGTATCACCCACAAGCGAATGGGACAGTAGAGGCATTCAACAAAAAACTAGAAACCATGCTAACCAAAGTATGCAACGCACAATGAAGTAATTGGGACCTGCACGTACCTACAGTACTATGGGCTTACAGAGCAACATGCAAGAAACTGATGGGACAAACCCCTTTCCTGTTAGTCTATGGCATGGAAGCTATGATGCCAATGGAATATATCATACCTAGTCTATGAATAACAACACTCACAAGGATGACAGACCGTAAAGATTTGGAAGAAAGACTCGCACAATTGGAAGAACTTGAGGAGGAATGGTTCTTGGCAGGTTTTCATTAGCAGGTTCAAAAACAACATGAAAAATCTTGGCATGATCACCATATTAAGTTGCGCACATTCAAAGTAAATGACTTAGTACTGCTATACGACAGTAAGTTTGAAAAATTTCCAAGAAAATTAAAAATGCATTGGCTAGGACCATACGTGGTTAAGAAAGTCACAGACGAAGGTGTGGTCCAGCTTGTTAAATTAAATGGAGAACCCTTCCCAGGCAAGGTGAACAACAGCCGCTTGAAGCCTTACACAGGTGGGCCAACTATCTGACTAGCCGACAACAGTACAGTCTTCGCACTTCAGGGAGTTGGACAAGGGAGCGGGACTATAAATACATATTGGTACGGCTGCATGGGAACAGTTCAGTTATAGAGGTCTCCGAGGAATGGATGCAGCAAGTTCAACAAGCAACAACTCAGTACGCTACGGACATCAAGACCATTCGAGACAAGTTTAAGGGACTCCACGCCAAGATTGTTGCACCGACAGAGTGACTCAAGGGCAAGTCATGATGTTTGTGTTGGGGGCCTGTTGGGCATGGAATCCCACCCACAACATGTTTTCGGGCTCAAAGCCCAAGTTTTGAGTCGTTATTGTTGTAAAGACTCTGCGAATTGCTAGCGCAGAGCGCGAATTGCATGTTAGAGTCATAGGGTTGTCCACCTTAAGTTTTGAATGTAATGTCGACCTACCCATGGTCCACGGACCATGGGATTGTATAAATAGAGTGAGGCTCTAAGTTGTAAAGAAAGCAATGAAGAGCAATGGATGGAACAAGATAGTGAAGCGTAGAGAAAGAGTCTAAGTATCTTGGGTCGTAGTAGTAGGAAGAGGCTCTACAACTAAGTGCGCAGAGGCCTAGTAGAGTCCACAGCTGAGTGCACAGACACCTACAGCTGAGTGCGGAGGGTAGAGTTGAGTCTGTAACAGAAGGAAGAAAATAATAAAGAGAATTTTTATCTGAATTCCGTGTATCTATTCTTAAGTTATTACATGTTTGATATCATTGGCAATTATACTATTTTATTTACTGCGTGCACTTATATGAATTGTGAATATTGTTAAGTATAACTAAAAGCATACAAATAAGTTAACTTAATCAACTAATATCGGGCTACTAGTAAGGACTTGGGTAATAACACTATTCGGCCCCGAGTAGGGCTACATGAAGGCAGCATCTCAGGCTGCGAGGTACGGGTAAGTACACATAGGGACGTGCGCACAGGGTCGAACCGCGGACCACTTGAAACCATCAGACATCCCCAGGGTGTGGAAACCTAGTTCTAGCACCCTCCCATACTACTTCGATTGAGACCTCAGTCCGGCTCCACGGACTATTGCTGAAAGGGCCAGTAGTAACGGGATTTTTCTGGGTAAATCACCTCTGAACATGGGTTAGCCCCACCAAGCCAATAGTACTTGGAGGCTTAGTATCAGAGGGGGGATTTATTTTGTACGATCTGAAAGGTTTCTTTGAGGAAGTCTTTGCTACCTGTTTCTTGATATCAACCATTTCATTGGACATGGTTTTAAGGACCTTTTGTAGACCTTCAATATCAAAAGGATATTTGGGTGGTTTTTTCTTGGATTTGTCCCTAAAAGTTACTTTCTTGGATTTGTGTTCTTCTACTGCATTTTTCTTATCTAAAGCTAGAATAAGTTTTTCTACAGTTATCACTTCTTTCATGTTTTTTGCCAAAGTCCGTTTGGCAACCCTATCGACAAAAATAGATGTGTTTGAGGGAAGGGAAGAGATGTACCATTCATTTTAGACTTCATCATTGTGCTTAGATGTTATCTGGATTTCATTCAATAACTTGTTAAAAAGTGAATTGAAGTCCTTAATCGGTTCTCTAGGTTTGGCTTTTAAGTTGGAGAGACCCTTGATAAGAGTGGTCGTTGACCTGTCATCTCCAAACTTAGTTAGGAACTACTCTTGAAAGGCATCCCAACTATTAATGGAACCTGATGATAATGAAAATTACCATGACCCTGCTGATCCTTGTAAGGTATTGATCTGAGTTGACTCAACTGCCAGATTTAACCAAGATCTTTTACTTCCATGATGTTGTTAGAATTGCATTTTATAAGTGCATAAATGAACATATATGCATGTTGTAAAGAAGAGGGAACATGACAAGAATCAACAACATAAAACACAAGATGTTGATAACGGAGTTCGTCCAGTGTGGACTACGTCTCCGGGCCCGGTGTCAAGATGGTGTTGGCTACTTCATTCAATGCTGGAAATGGTGAAGATGTACATGGACTATGTCTTTTTTCATACAAGGATATGTGCTCTCTACATGCGTGGAAAAGTCTTTCCATGAGACGTTCTGCTACAGGAACTATCATTCACAATAGAACTCCTATCAACATGAAATAAACTTATAAATGGTGATCATGAGTATCCCGACATCATGGCATCAAAGGGATCTCAACCAAAACATCCACGGTGACAATGAGTATCCCGCCATCATGGAAACAAAGGGATCTCAATCAAAACATACATAACACTCCATGATGAATACATCCCACATGAAATAGACATAAAGATTTCGCGTCATACATAAAGGAAGAATTGAAAACAACATAATACATCTCACAGCAAATGGTCAAAGAAGTACATGACAACAACACTTCATATACCTCGAATATGATGCTGACTGAAGAATGGAATGCTCAGTTTCTAGATCTGAATGCAAAATCAAAATCGTGGTGTCGCATGGCATAAGATTAACTGTCCACACTCTGAAATCTGACACCGTCACTCCAATCTGGAAAATGGCCAAAAAATAGAATGATCAAATGGAAAATCTGATTACACCATCAGATTCGTGGCGTCGAATAGTGTAAAATCGATTGTCAAATTTCTGAATTCTGACAAAGTGAAAATCTGGGGCTACAGGAATCTTTTAGATTCCCCCTAGATTCTCATGGTTTGGTAGAGGGAATTCAAATCGGGGAATCCCAAACTTTTCACTTTGTGCTCTAGTTAACCTTTGAGATGATGGGAACTGAGAAGAAACACTAGCTTGAGATAATTCATATTCTTCTTGAGATATTGAAATCCCATGTAACTTATGGATCAAAGACTAGACTTCAGGGGTTTCTATAGAAGAACATTGATCTCAATTTTTTAGAAATCACAGTAGTGGATTCTAAAGGGTTCTTTACAACTTCTCTCTAGGATTTGGAGATTTGGAATGCGATTGAGAAGTTGGAGGAGATGGTGAGGGAGTTTTACTCTTAGAATGGCCTATTGATTTGAGTTTACTTGCCATTCATAGTTAGGCCCTCCTTCTAGTGCCAAAATGTTGAAGCCCTGAAAATAGTTGCTACAACATGGGGGAAAACCACCTAGTCCGGACCTTGATTAGCAGCTCCTTTTCCGTTTGGTGTAGTGGCTCCAACTGGGGATACTGGTACTAGTTTCCTTGAGGATATTTTGATAGTGTTGATGGGGTGATACACGATGTAACGAGGGAATGATTAAGCTAAGTGTAATCTATTCTAAACAACTAAACACATGCATGTATCCTAGTTTAAACACTATTTAAATATAAATATACCAAATGTTTGTTCATCTGTGTGAAGCTTCTTGTTGAAATGTTCCCATTCCTTTTCCAAATCAATAAATGGGGTTTTTTCTAACTGAGTGGATGTAGGGTGAACTTCTTCATGTTTCCTTGAATTGGTTTTCTCGATTGTTTCCTCTATAGTTCCAGCTATGTCCTTTTTAGACTCATTATTTTTATTGCCTCCTCCATTTTGAGGCTGGTGCTCCGAGTGCTCTGACTCATGAGTAGATATTTCTTGGGTTTCTTCTTTGGAATTCTCTTTGGAGCTATCCTCCAAGCTTACATTGGGAGTTGGCTCCCTTATTGGTTCAATCTACAGTAGGTCCATTGGGACCTTCAATAATCTCCTCTTTGTGTACACATGGAAAGCTTTAACATCATCTGGGGAAAAAGTAGTGATGCAATATGCGTTAATTCTAAAAATGTTTCTTTTTGTAGGAAGAAGTCATCAAAGGTGTCCTCCTCATGGGTGAATGGTTTTACTTTCACCATAATAGTGAATTCTTTAGTAGTTCCATTTCGATCATACTACCTTCCCAAGATTGTAGCTAATTTCATAGACTTCATGATCTCTACTACTTTTCATGCACATCCAAAATCATGTAGCACAAACACACGACATTGTAATGGAAATGTAGGCCAAATGGCCTTCTTCTGCTCTTTCAATCCTTTGCTCAACCCACCATCCCCTGTCGTCTGGTAGGCTATCTCCCTGACCATTAACTTGTCAGGGACATAGTATAGGAGAACACGCGGTGAACCAATGCTCCCAAATCATCCACAGGAAAGATATCCACTCCAACTTCTTTTGAAGCCTAGGGGCGGTTGTGTTGTAGACTTGTTTATGGATGGGTAGCATAATTCCTTGAGAAATATTATAAAAATGGGGGTGAAACTAAGACTCCCAAAAAATATTATGGTATACAGGGATAGCAAGCACGTCATACGTGGTCCACTTCCAGCCCATAATGGGAAATTTGGAACTAAAACAGATTGCATCCATTACAAAAGCGCTCATGAAGAACGGGGGATAAACCCTTAAAGAGGGACTTCTCTTTCTCCTATATTCCATAATGGGTTTTGCCAAATTATCAAACAAAATTTGAACCCAAATCATTATTGTTGCATTCATAGCCACATCTATTAATGGAAGCCATTCTGGGGAAAATTTGGTGCTATCGAGTTTATCGAACAATCTACATAGCATGGCTGCTGCAAAACTATAAGGGGGAGAGATAGATGTTGTAGAATACATACCTGTCTTATCCCATTTGAGCTTGCCTTCGCTTGTTGTCCAGGCTCACTTGATTTCTGCCGTGTCTACATTCTCCTAAGCAAATTTCTCAAGAAATTGTTTATTGTAGAGCTTCTGTGGCTCTGGTAATTGGTACATTAGCCATAGGCTGTCTGCTGAAAAAGATCCCATAACCTCTTTCCTGTGATTTTTGAATTCTCTGTCTGAGACATCCACCACATCAATTATCCACTTGACCATATCCATGTATGGGATTATCTTAGGTCTTGCGGCTATGCGGTGTAGGAATGAGAACGTTGTCTCAAAGTAGGAGGCGTTAGAGGAAGCATGAGCATCGTCTGTGGCCTTTGCCACCAAATGCCTTGGTTTTTCCTCTTCTAACAAATCATACATGGCCTCTCAAGTTTAAGTTCCTCCATCTTTGTTGCATGTAGTATCAGAGAAAAGAGGGATCATTTCTGACTTTTCAGACACAGTTGCCTTTCCCCTCTTTGCCATTGCTTCTACTGACTCTTCTTGCGGATTTTTCTTGAAATGGAGCAAAGCAGAAGATATCAGATAAACGCAAGTGAGAATGAAAATGACGATGAATGACATAGATAAACTTGAAATGGTGACAAGAAAGGAGTTTTAATTAAACGCAGAGGAAAAAATATCATATCACGTTGTATTGTATCATAAATAAAGGAAAAATAATAGCCACGATTTATGGGACACTTATTTCGAGATGAATGTTGGGCAACACATCCTAGTGTGGGTGTTCATTTGGTTTATTATGGCTAAGGAAACTTTTCAAAGGCAATGGTTAAGGCTTTGGAAAGGAAAAATGGCATTTTTGGCACATTAATTTATGAAAAAAATGGAAAATTGGAGAAAAGGAAGGTGAAAGGTCACAGGTTGCACGTGAGGAGGAAAATGAACAAAAATAATGGAAAATGAAGAAAATAGAGGCCTAATTGATAAAAAGGCTTCTGAGGATTAGTTGGTACCTTTTAGTCAGTTCAGTTTTGGATCTCTCTCATTATTCTGTCACTCTTAGACACTTAGAGTTTTCTTGGATCACTTTGGCATTAGATCAAGAAAGGAAAAGTTGGAAAGAGGAAGGAAGGAGCAAGCAAGGAAGAGTAGGATCAAGCAGCTACAACAAGATTCTTTGCAGGTATCGATTTTCATGTGTGTTTTCCTTGCTAGATTTGGCATGCATGGCATTGCATGTGGTCCTTTTCTATTATGGCATGGGTTTTGCTAGGTGTGACAGTGTTTTCAGCGTAGCCTTGCGATTTCCAGGTATCCATGGTGTGATGGGGTTCTCATGTTTTGGTTGAGCTGGATTGCTAGATGGATTCAAAGCTGAGTGAGGTGGATCTCTAAATGATAAAACACATGGCCTAGTAACCCCTGAACCAGAATGTGGTTTGCAGTAAAGCCATATTTTTTGTTGCCTCGATGGGTCTAGGAATCCTCAAGAAGTGAATGGTGGGATATATGGTAAAAACTAGAGGTGGTTGCCCTATATTAGGGCTAGGAATCCTTGTCTGTGAATGGAGGGATATACAATAAAGCCTAGAGGTTGGTGTCTCGGTTTAGGGCCTAATGATCCCTAGATCGGACTGTGGATTATGGTAAATCCTGAGAGACTAGGAGACTAGAAAATTCCTCATGGTGTAGGTGGAGAAATATGACAACATCCATACTTGTTTTGGCCTAGTGATCTAGTGGAGATCATGGTAAATCCTATTATTACATGTTTATTGTGTTTGCCTAGTGATCTGGTGTGGATTATGATAAAGCATGGTTTCTATTGATGAGGGTGAGGTGGTTTAGCCACAGGATGCTCTAGTTGGTTCTTTTGGTTTGATTCCCACATCCATGCTTGGAATATGGCATGGGGGTGAATGACTGAAGAGAGAATTGCCTTAGCCATTCTATGGTCTGGTGGAATGCATAATCCCATCCCGAGTTGGATTTTCCATTCATTAATAAGAGGTTCTTTCCTTGATATCTTATGTATAAATGTAGTGGTTTATATGTGGATTCTATGGTGGATGTATCCATGATATTTCTGTTGTTATTATGCTAGCTATAAGCATGTATTATGACAATGATGATGTATGACTCTCCTCATGTTTTTATTTGTAAATGAATGAACAATGTATATATGACCTAATAGATGATAATGTAACTAATGATATAAGGGATCAATGCTTCTTAGTGATTCTCAGATAAGTATGAGACCCCTATGCTTAGATTTGTTGTTTACTCTTGTAAATTACATATTTGTGATATGTTTGACTAAATTCCTGTAATGGTTAGTAGGGTTCCAATCAATTCCTTATTTAATTAATTGGATTTGTATCATCATTCCAATTTTATCTTTCTATTTTGAAGGTGTCATTTAGTTCTGGGAAGTGACATGCCCTCTGGGCATGTCACTTATTGGGGATGCAAGCATAACACTGAGCAGAAAAGTCCCTAGATGCCGGCATACAATGCCATGGGAGTGTTTAGAGCCTTTTGGATGCATGCATTCCCATATCATGAGAGTGTCCGAGGATCAATTGGTCTAAGAAATCAGGAAGGACCCAGGGTCTGGTTACCTGAGAGGTTGGGATGGTTCTTGAGAGTCCTGTTGCTAATGTGGAAGGTATGTATGGTGTGTTTCCATTAGTTCCACTTCCTTAAGGTGATTTAGGAGGTCGAATCATATCATAGTAATTTCTTGTCACATTTTTAACTTGGTTGGTCGGTTACTTGGGTAGATGTGGGAGGAGGGTGTTACAATACTAGAAAATTATTAAGTCATTTAGTAAATCAAAACCCCTGTGTTGATATGAATACTTAGTTTGATTTTCCACTTATGTCCAATCTTTTGCCAACCCAGTATCCTAATTTCTTTCCTGAATTTACAACGTCGGCTATTGTTTTAAATGCTCTAAGATTTCATATTTCTGTTTTTTCATGTGATCAGATACGAAGGGAACCAATAGAGAATCAATAATCTTATGTTCTAACCAACCAATCTAACCATAATACTGCTTCTAAAAACTATCACTCAATTAATAAATTTTCCATTAGCATACCTAATGATATTTATTTTCCATCGATTGATTTTGTTGAACCTAGTGATCTTCATGGTTTATCATTTCATAGTTCAGGTGCTTTTCATATAGTTGATGCACTTCAACTTTTGTTGATGGTTATGTCAAGCCCTCGCCATCTTGACAAGATTCCTGGACAAGATCAAATCAAATTCCCCTTAGAATATTCTCTTTGTGACTCAAACACATTAATTTAAGTTTCATTTCCTCGTGAGTCTCGGGGTTTTCGAATTGGTTGTTTCAAATATCGAGATCCAATCGTTGAATGGTTAGAGAAATATTACCTAGCAAGGTTCATTGAAGATATTAAATAAGTTTCAATCTTTCTTGATGTTTGCAAAAACTGAAAACATGAATGAATGTACACTCACGGGTAGCCTTAAAGGTTTTTATGATCGTCATTTCAATCAACAAGATAAAGTTCAAGACTAATTAAATATGGTTATTATGGCACATCTTTATGTCATTAAGCAATACCTTCAATTCATTTTGGAATATTTTCAAATTGTTATCTTCTCTCTTGCACATTGCTTTATATTGTTTTTAATTGATCACATCTTTTCGTTTACAAGTTGGAAGTAGTTACTTTGGCTACTTTGGAAATTTTACTTCATGTATCTTTGGACTTCCAGCTTGTTAGGTTAGGAGTAGCTCCAGGTGCACTTTAGTTCTCTATTTGCATTGTGTGACCCTGCACTAGTCCTTGCAATTGGCTTGTGTGCTTTTTTTGTTTCCCATGTTCCTTTTCAGTTAAGGTTACTTTTTCTCTAGCTTTTCTTTTGTCTTCCTGTTATCCCTTATGTTTTCTTTCTTGCTTTAAATTAATAAGATTCTACATGAAAATTCTCTTGTTTGGCTCAAAAAACAATGTGGTGAAACTTGAAAAGGGAAATTGTGACGAAGAACAACGCTTGGCTAATACGTAATCCTATTATTTGTCTTGGTTTACATTTCTTTAAAGTCAATTATGTCTCGATGGAAACTATGATTCGTTCTAGATGGAAAGCCTTTGGACAAACTATGAAGCTTGTATCTTTATTAGAACCCTCATTCTAACTCAGCCATGTATTGAATGGTGTTTTAATATATCAACTTCAATTATATGCATTGCATAGTCATAAGCATCAATGCCTCACACTTGGCCTTTGGAATTGTGCACTGTGCAATCCTTGAGTCTGCTTCCCTGCCCAATACCCAATTCCATCTCAACTAGTGGTTTCCATGAAGCAAGCCAAACAAGTATATTTATGGACTTATGTCATATTTTCATGAGTTATTTTAATTTACAGGTACTATATCTTGACATGATAGAATGATTCTCAAGGAGGATGATTAGGAGATGATATGAGGACACCTATGATTCTAGAACCATGAAGAAGTATTCGAGCACAAAGATGAAGGGACACCATATTACAACATAAGATCTAAGAACATGATCACATGAAGACTCCATATCAATCAACCCCTTAAAGGATGAAGACAAATCACATGCAACATTTATCATGAATATACAAAGAAAGTAGCAAAAAGAGTAGCTTAGCAATGCCACATCATCATGAAGTTCCATGTCATCATTTCCAAAAGTCATCTAAAGAGTCACATGTGTCATAGTGTCTTGCCACATCATTTCTGGAATGTAATTGTTTAATTTCCCAAAATGATAAAATTTAAAATATGTGGAACTAAGGGTCCCAAATGGAATATGAAGAGTCATTATTGATTTCTAAAGTCATATAGAAGCTCAAGAGTCATGAGGGAGGTCAAGAGTCACATGGCAGGTAGATATTCAACTCATTTGTTATAAATACACCCTCATAACTCAAGCAAAGGGAATTTTGAGACTTCAACTTTTACCTTGGCTTCTTTAGCTTGGCACAGGAGAGAAGATATTTCTTTGGAGGAGAAAGTGGTGACTTAATGAGGGGCACAACATAATAAGAAGTAGCACAAGCATTCTTATTTCCATTGGAGACACTATAAAAGAGATAAAATATATAAACAAAGACATAATAAGGTTATGCACAACTATGGAAATAATGTGGGTCATGGGAAGATTATCAACATTTCTTCATATGAGCTAAGTAGGGATGAAGCAAAGGTCTTGAATAAAGGATTAAATTTTTCCATAACCCCCAGCCATATTCTGGTGGAATAAATTATCTACAACCTTGAGGATGGGATACAAAATCTAAAGGAAAAAGATAAAGAACTAATTTGGTATGATTGTGCAATTATTTTAAGAAGAGCAAAGCCACCAAAGATAAACTTGAACCATGGAAAACTTATGGCGCTCAAAAACTTGAGGAACAATGATAGCATTGTTATCTTGAAGGTAGACAAATGGGGGGAAACATTAGTAATGGAAAAATAAAAATGTCACCAAAATGAAATACCACCTGTATAATAGTGGTAGCTACAATAGGCTCAACGAAAACCATATATTTAATATTACCAAGGTAGTTAAGAAGACTATGAAAGATTCTAACCTAGATGATAGAATGAAGAATCACCTTTCTCGAGATAGTGAAATCACCCCACAAATTTATGGAGCCTCCAAAATTCATAAATTTGGTGCACCCCTTAGACCCATTGTCAACATTGTTGGGGCACCCACATACGAATTAGAGAAATATGTTGCAAACACATTGGCTCCACTAATTGGTAAAACCAATTCATACATTAAAGACTTCAATCATTATGTGGAACTTATAAATCAATAAAAATTGGATCTGGGGATAATAAAATATTGGCCAAGATATTTTTTTAGGGAGAAGGACGTAATATGAAGAAATAAAGAATGGTCAATCACAAGGTTTTGAAGGTTTGTTTGGTGAAAGGATGTGTTATATCCCAAAGGAAAAGTGAATCTAGAGGAGGCAAGGATTAAACCCCAAAAGATAAAGGGAATTTCAATATTAAATTGAAATGATGTTGAAGGATAAAATGGGCATTCTAAAGTGAAAATCCATGTCATATGTTAGGAACCATTAATTTGGGCATGCCCTTTTGTTTCCTTCCTATGCTATATGCAACTAATAAGAATCACAATTAAATTATAACAGAAATTGTGGAGAAACAAAAATGGTAGGTTCCGATAAGAATGAAAAGAATCCTATGAAAAATAACCCTCGTTCATCCAAAATCTCTA
Source organism: Pinus tabuliformis (assembly GCA_031772625.1). Classification (NCBI taxonomy): domain Eukaryota; kingdom Viridiplantae; phylum Streptophyta; class Pinopsida; order Pinales; family Pinaceae; genus Pinus; species Pinus tabuliformis. The sequence continues at coordinate 343,561,597 of CM062808.1, read as the reverse complement.
TTATAATGGTAAAGGGTTAAAGGGCAACAAATTCATGATTATCAGGGGATTCTCTTCAGTCATATCCCAATTTATTAAATGGCGCTCATGATGTTTGATGGTACCCTAGGTACACTTTAACATCTAGACAACCAATTGAGTTCTTACTCTTGAGTTGGTAGGATGTCTAAGTATTTTAGATTTTAAAGGAGAGGTAGGGACAAGGATAAGGAAATTCACTCCGAGATCCACACCATCAAGGGTTCCTCATGACATCAAGGAACTACATAATTTTCAAGTTTGATGAGGAAAATTGATGGTAAAGATCCTATAAAATTCATATATTTCAAATGGAGAAATGCACCAAGTGCGAATTTTATAGAAAGTAACACTTGCATCTTTGTTTTCAGCAATGAATCAATTTGTTTGGCAACAATTTGAAGAGATTACTAACGGTCTCCCCCCTACTTGAGATAATGACCATGCTATTCATTTGCAACTAGAAAGTGCACCACCTAACAATAAGATTTACAAGTACATTCCTTTCTTCTATGGTGGCTAAAAAAAAATGGTAGTCCATGGTGCATAAGTCCAAATTAAAAAAAAGAAGCTCAACAAAATAAATTCAGCTAAAAAAATAAACTTTTGATTCTTACCATTCATTAATAATATCATAAAATCAAAATGAAAAAAGATAACCAATCCATACCACACTAAGCTTGTATTATGTCAATAACATCACATCTAACAAAATTAAAAAAAAAAAAACCATTTGGTGAAATAAAAAAGCAACCAGAATATATGTATATATATGAACCTATACTCATAACACTTGAAAAAATACACTTTATTGTGAAATGTATTTTTGAAATTTTAATACAAAAAGTGTAATAAAGAAAGAAGGAAATATTATCTATACTACATATAAGTAAACCTTCACCTAAAAATTTAAAGAACTTGGAACCATGATTATATTAAATAAAACAATAAAAATGAATCATATGGTCTTGAATTGTTCAGTATCCATTATCCCCACAAGTATAAGGTCCGTTTTAAATATTCAATCTCTAGTCCATTTTTTTTATGGATCGATCACTTGAAACTGAAAGTCTATGTCCTGGCATCGTTCTCTCTATGTCATGGCGTTGGGAATATGTTTTCTGTTCAATCAAACCATATTCTGACGTACTACGTATATTTTCGAAATGTACAAAAGATGACAAGCACACTAAAAACTAGTACGAAATGTACAAAAAATGACAAGCACACAAGAATATTATTGGTTTTGATCAAAGGTACATAGAATAATAGAGGTCCTCTCTCTCCTGTGATTTTCGCTTCTCTTCTTTTTCCTTCAACAACTGACAAGTGTGATACTTTTCCGTCCTCATGTTCAGCGTCTTTCTTTGCAAGTTGTTCTCTCAATTCCTTCTCAGCTTCTTTCTTTGCAAGTTGTTCTCTCAATTCCTTCTCAGCTTCTTTCCACCCATTTCTCAGTTTGCTTTCAGCTTCAACAATTTGTGACCTCAGATGAGTGACATTTTCTGACAAACGAATCTTTTGTTCTCTTAAGGTTTCGATTTCTTTAGCAAGGTTTTGATTGAGATTCTCCAACTTCGATGTATAATCATGCTTTTGCAGTAATTCCCGATTAATCGACACAGTCTCGTTTCTTGCATCAGCAATCTGTGATAGAAGTTCATCCTTTTCCACTTCCCAAACTTTACGTGTTGCCTCTGATTCTTCACATATCGCCTGAAATTTTTGCTGAGCTTCCTGCAATTGAGTCTCAGCTTTTGAGATAGAAACTTCATGTTCCGTCTCTTTCTTTGCAAGTTCTTTTCGCAATTCCTTCTCAACTTCTCTCGACTTGTCTTTCATTTTGCTTTCAGCTTCAAATTGTGAACTCATTTGAGTGAGATTTTCTGACAAAATTGTCTTTTCATCTCTTAAGCTTTTGATTTCATTAAGAAGGACCTGATTTAGATTCTGCAACTTCGAAATCTTATCATCTTCGATCATTGGAGAGTTCCCTTCCCTCGAGGAAGCTTGTCCGTTTGCAATCTTAGCATTCGTTTTCTGAGAAGTCCTTTTTCGCCCGCCCATTTTGTTCGCTACTTTCAGCTGCCTGCCACAAACGATGGAAAACACTTATTATTACTAACTGCAGACGGCTACTGCCTCTAAACATGTAAATGCTACTGAACACAAGTTAAAGAAATTGCGAGTGCATAGTGAATCAGCACATTCCGACGAAGTTGTTAAGAACCCCGTAGAATTTCCGGAGGAAACTAATTTTCGGTTAAACTGTATGCATGCAAGTATGCAAATACTCTACATAAAGAACAAACTGAACTTTAAAAACAGGAAAACGGCGTACACACACAACAATCTTTGATAACAGCCCTGTTAATCTCAGTGATAAAATTAAAGAAAATTTGAAACTGAATAAACCTTAGCTATGCAGCCCTAACTCTCAAATTAACAAAAGAAAATAAGTGCTCCAGAGATATAGTATACCTCTTCTACCCAGATAACAAAATGGCTCTGCCAAAATTGCTAGTAAAATCCTTTTCTGAATATTGTTTCTCGCGACGCTTCTACCGAGTGGCTGTTAGCGATTGCTGTTCCTCTCGGACGCTTCTACAATTTTCTAAATTGAGCCTTCGCTAGCGTAGAGGCACTGTCAAGGCAAATAATAAAGAAAACTGCAAGTTTAGCGATTTGTTTTATGAGATCATCTCGCTGTTCTATAAATAGCAAACATCTTTCGAGTAGAAATGATAGGAGTGGAGTCAATGGGCCGACCCTTTATATGGTGAGTGTTCCCCGTCTTCGAGATACGCTAAGAGCCCCGTTTAATGGGTGTTTATCTAGGGATGGTATTTTGTTATTTTATTTACTGGGTTCAAGTTTTTGGAGACACGATTTTTTATAATAAAATTAGAGAGATAAATGTTTTATTAGAATGTTTTACGAATGAGGAATTTGAAATCTCCAAGGCATTTCTACCATTATGTTGGCTTATTAACCCAATATATTAATAATATTATGGTTTTTGAAATATTGATGGGGACTTCAGATTATCAAGATATACAAAAAATTAAAATTAAAAGTATGAAATTTTGAATAGTTTGTTGATAGATGTTTGGCTGGGTAGTAATGTGTCCTATAAAGAATGAGTTATGATTGTTTAACATTATTAGTATATATAGTTATGACATTTGCTCATAGTTTATAATGATAAATAATGGTGTTTATATGAATCATTTGAGGTGTTTAAATGATTTTTATTGTTAAGATATTTGTTTGTTGTTAAAGAAGATGTAGGTAGACTACAGTGTGTTTATATGAATGATTTATTGAAGGTGTTTAAATAATTTTTTTAAGGTTTCATGTTTAGCTTATTTTTAATCTGGTTAAGTTTAAAAGATAAAGTTTTTTATTAAGTATCTCTTATGTGCATTTGAATCTTTAAGATTTGATGTATCTATAATGATGAATGATCTGTAAGCTATGAGGCTTCACATATCAATGGTGGTCAATGATGTAATGATAAATGATATCGTTTGTTTTCAAATTTTTCTGTCTTTGCACTCTAAGGGCTTGGTCTCAAAGCATAGTCACATGAATGAAATTGAGGTGCTAAGCTTGGGCATCACCACACATGACTCCTTGGTTGCATGAATTTATTATTGCATACTTAGTCATTGGGAATAACCATTAGTAAATTAGTTATTAAATTAATTAAAATGATATTTAGTTATAAACTAGTGGTTAGGAATTAATCTTTATTTATTTTAATTATATATATCTACATTAATTAAAATAAATTATAATATTATAAGAATAAAATAAAATAAATAATATTACAAGGGTTAAAAATTCATAAAAAAAAATAGAATATTTATTAGAATAAGTTTAATAATTTTATTAATATAAATTTAAAAAAAAAAAACATTTTATAATGAGAATTCAAGTATAAGAAAATCATTAACATAAGCCAATATTCTTATTAAAATTAAATATAGTAAAATAGTTAAAGAAAAAAAATATGTAATTTTTGAAAAAATTTATTAATTAAAAAAAAAAAAAAAAAAGAGGAAACAAGAGGTGAAATCAAGAAGAGAGGGTGGGAATCTCTCTCTTACTTAATTTCCAACCATCATCCCTATTGGGATTGATTGAATGTTTCTCGATCTCAATAGCATCTCTATTCTTTTATATATGTGTACATGATTTTTTTTGCATAAATAATAGACCATTGGTGGTTGGTGCCAAAATTTGGCAACCTAATAAGGGGTGCATATAAAGAGCCTTTTTGTAGAGTATTTAAATTATTATATAGTGATATCTAGTTATTTTATGTTTTTGGGCTCATTATTAGTCCAAATTTGATTATGATTAGAGATAAGATATGGATGTAACAAGGTGTGTGTGATGCTTTTTTAACACTTATCTGATGCCCATAATCTCTTGAGTATGTTTTCGAGGGTCTATTGGAAGGATTCATTGGTTTTAGATAAATAGTGAAAACAAGTTCTGAGAAGTACTAGAGAATTTTTGAGGTCAAAAATGAGCCTCAAAACAAAAATGTACAGACAAAACAACTTTATAAGAACCAATAGGATTCAATATGATTATGTCAACCATAGGTGATAATTCACCATTTTTGGAGTGAAAAGGTAAAAGGATTAAAAAAAAAAAAAAAAAAAAAAAAAAACTACTTTTTCAACTTGCATTTTAAGTTTATCTCCCTACTATTTTGCTCAAATTTCAAGTGGGGACACTTGTTGGATGCATAACTTAATTTTGCATCCAAAAAGTACCCATATTGCATAATTTTGATGAACTCTACTTCACGAAAAATGTGAAATACATGAAAAAATATGATTGCAACAATTTTTTTGTGTAGTATGGTCCATCTAAAGTATGCAACTCGGGCACTCCTTGGATGCAAAATTAAATTCCGCATCCTACGACTGCTCCTACAAGAAATTTGAGTAAAATCATAGGAAAATAAGGTTAAAATATGAGTTGAAAAAGTAGTTTTTTTCTTTTTTCCCCTCTAAATCTTGATGACATAATCTAATCTTATTTGATTATTTCCATTATTATTTTATAATATTCCTTAAGAGGCCCATTTTAGACCTCAAAATTTCTCTAATGGGGTTTGAGTGACCGAATTGATGAACTTGTTGGAGAAGAGCATGGGCAACATTATTTGCAAGTCATGGCGATGATGATTGTGGTAGTGATTGTGTTTACAGGTTGCAAAGATAGTGATTATGGTAGTGACAATGTTTGCAAATTTCAGTGATAGTGATTGTCAGAGTAATAGTGTTTGTGGGTTTTTAGTGATAATGATAGTGTGTGTAGGTTGATATGATAATATAGGTTGTGATGATGACTACAAATATTATAGGATGAAGATTATGATATTAATTATAATTTAGTGATAAATGATGATAATGGATATAGTTTGAAAATGAGATGAAATAAAGGTCCACAAAGAAGTTGAAGAATGATGCGGATGTCTCCATTGAGGTTGAAGCATTAATCAGGATGGAGCCTAGAGAAGGTTTAATCCTATTCATTATCAAATTTGGTGTCTCAATCAGTTTGTAGCCTACAGTGAGGAGTTGATTGCATTTTTTGAGGTTGGTGCCTCAATTAGGTTGTAGCCTAACATAAGTGTTAGCTTGCATTTCTTGGGGGTAGTTATCTCTAGTAGGTCGTAGCCTACAAACATATGTAATGAATTGAAGATAAATAAGAAGAACGTTTTTGGTTTTATCCTGTTGTTGGCATTATTAATAATGTGTTATCCTTGATGGAAACTTGCTTAATAAAGATGTACTTGATGTTAACATTGATTACCGTGGAACTAATACATATTCGTAAAGATGCTACAGATACCATAAACATAGAAATGATAGTCCAAAGATAGATGGATGTTAAAGATGAAGTTTGAGAAAGTATACGTGGATCCTATGAAGAAGGGTTGCGTACATATGCAGGTCCTATAAGTGAAAGTCACGTACATAATCCGAGCTATGGTAATTTGGATACCAAGGCTCATTACCTTGGTATTGGCCCATAGTAATGGTTGCGACAACAATTATTTGATCCTGTCAAATAATGCTAACGCCATTACCAAGGGATTTACCTAAGGTATTAGCTAAGGATAAATCTATATATGGAGATGGAGATCAAGGTGTTATGTTTTGCAAGTAATGGGTAATTTATGTATGATCTGATCTAGAACAAGAATGCACCAGGAAGCATGGAGAAGACTCAAATGAAGATATGTTGACATATTTGATTGATTGATTTAGTTGTTGCAAATCTCTAAGTAGCTAATAATGATGGATCTGTGATTATGACGATGCTATAATATGAATCTGTGACAATAAAGGTTGCAACATGTGAATTGTGGCTGCAAAAAAAGTATGTTTCAGTGATTTAAGATTCGTACATTGGTTTTTTTATGAATGGTCACATACATACACAGATCTGTCTTTGTAGGGTTGTGTATATATTATGAGATATGGTCTTCACTATGTTGAGATATGTACGTCGGTGTTATGCATGGTAGTCGCGTACATACACTAGTATGTTTGATGGATGTCGTGTATATGCTCTAGAGTTTTCAAGTGTGCCTTGATAATGATATTTGATGAGTTATGCTCTATTCAGTGTTGTATGTCAATGATGTCTCTATTTTGATGATATGTGTATGACAATGTTGACTGGGTTGAAAGTGCAATATTGGTTGGTAATGATGCTAAAGTGAGGTTTTCTATGATTGGTTCAGTGATCTGTGAATGATTTATGTATGGTTCAATGGTTGATTCAGTGTTACAACAATTTAATGATTCAGTGTTCAGTATTCAGAAATTTATAAACAAGTGTTATATAAAATAAACGTGTATATACACAAGTAAGCTTCAGAACAATAGTGTACACATTCTGAAATAAACTTGATCAAGGTTTGTAGTAACAACACTTTGTTTCTATGATGGGTAATAGTGTATGGATTGGTACATTTATGAGTGGCTATGCATTGTTATGATATGGTTATGATTGTTTATATATGTTATGGTTTGTCTTGATCTAGTTGCAATGGTTGATTGAGATTCATTTCAATGATTGGTTTGTTGATGTTACAGTGATTTAGTTGGTTCAATGATTATTTTTCATATTCAGTATCAAGTTTGGTATTGAGCATAATGATGGGTGTGGGTTCAGTTTGAAAATATAATGAAAGGTGGCCTATAAGTTTGATGTTTTGAGTTAGGTGGATCCACTATGAAATATTATGAAACATGGTCCATAAGGGTGCTAAGGGTTGGAGCCTTCAGTAAGGGAGTCAGAGCTTCCTTCCAGTAGTAGTTGGTAAACTTGTTCAGGGGGTAGGTGCTCCCTTCTAGTAGGAGCCGGTAAATAAGATCAGGGGGTTGTAACTCCCTTCCAGTGGGTACTGGAGAATGAGTGGAGATTGTAGCCTCATGCAAGTAGGTGTCCGTGCATTGGTAAGAGTTTGTGCCAATACAAGATGTAATGAAGCTTTATTTATAATAAAAGAAGAAGATAGAGATGGCGACAACGGTGGTTTTCTCCCACATTGGGTTTCCACCTAAAAAAACCTAGTGTTCTATGTGTGTTTATTATGTGTTGTGATTTATCTATTATTTACTGCATACTAATGGTGAATGAATTAATGATGCAATGGTTAAAGTAACTCACTAGTGAAATATTTATCAAATTAAGTTAATTGGATATATGTTGTTTGCTTTTATAAAATTCATGTACACACATTGGATGCATGAAGAAAAGTAGTGTAAATAATTCAAAATAAGAAATGAAAAAGTTAAAGTGTGTTAAAAATATTGATTCAACCCCCCCCCCCCCCCCCCCAATGTTTTTCCCAATCATTGGAATCAAAGTAGGTGGCTCTAGCAAAACCTTAATCACTTAAGAGCGGATCAGGAATAATGGGAAAGAAGCAAAAGAAAAAGGTAGCACAAAGGAGAGAGGTCAAGCCAGGAAAGCCTTGATGGTGATGTATCTAATGCCATAGAAATATCTGCATTCATAGATCTAGGAAAGTTAGCATCAGAACAAGGAAAGTCAGATATAATGGACAATAAAGGTATGTATGTACTTAATGATGCTAACTATCAGGAATGGAAAGAAAATATGAAGTCTAAATTAATGGGTCTTCGAATTGATGTTTGGCACTCAGTATGTAATAGTTTCACTAAAAGTCCCCCATCGGGTGAATAATTGCAAAAGAATAATCACACATTAAATGAAATATTTGGTAACATACCTTATTCAACACTAAAGAAGGTTATGCATTGTACAACTACAAAGGATGTATAGGATAATATGCAAGCAATCCATGAAGGAAAAAAAGGAATATTTTTCATCATAAGAACCCACCGATAATATTATTTCTAAAGGAAATAATGATGTGTCAAAAGATGAGTATGATAATAAAACAACCTTTATTATGTGATCCGAATCTCTTCAATTACTAGAATTAACCAAGATCTTTTACTTTTGTGATGTTAGCAGAATTGCATATGAAATAGTATAAAACAACCACATGTGCATAATTTAAATAAGAGGAAACATTAAAAAATCCATCAAATCAAAGAACACACACACATTGATAACGGCGTTTGCCTAGTGTGGGTTACGTCTCTGATTCTGGTGTCAAGAGTGGGGAGGTCACTTCATTAAATGTTTCAAGATGATGATGAATATATGGTACATTATTTGTCATTACAAGGATAAAATCCCTCGACTAGTGTGACATATCTCTCACCGAGACATTATCATATAAGAACTCTCACTCATATGGGCCCTCCTTCAGCATGACAAGATAATAAATTCTCACATGACATGGCATACAAGTATCCTTCAACATAATTGTCACAAGGATCTCAAAAACAAAATCATTCTCTCAAAAAATCAAAAGAAATACATGGCAACACTGCTTCATATACCTCCATTTTCTAGGGATGGCCTAAAAATGCAAAGTTCAGATGCATAAATGGACATCACCTTTGGATTTTTGGCATAGAATCTTGTCAAACAACTGTAAACTTGACCCCTTTCTGATACCGTCGAAATCTGGACCCTCAGGAATCTTGAAGATTCACCCAAAGATTCCTTCTTGGATATAGGTGAAAAATATGATGCTTGGGTTAAAATTTTGAGCATGCCATTGCAATCCTTGTGAAATTCTGAGAAAAATGACTATAAAGTCAACATCATTCATCCTCTATAAAAAATCAGCCTCCAAGGGAATCTAAAGATTCCTCAAGATTCTGCAAATATTCCTCACTGTTGATTGCATAAAATTTTGATGCTTAGATGAGGAAATGGATCACACCTTCACATTCCCTGTGAAATTCTAGTTCGTTTGAGTATAAAATTTGCATGATTCTCTCACTATGAAAATTTTCCCTCTCGAGAATCTTTTGGATTCCTCACTGATTCTTCATGGAATATTCTGTGGAATATTCCACTTGAATATACTGATATTGAAAAGTGTGCCCACACCTGGGTCCATTTTTTGGCTCTACCTCTATTCATTCTCCCCCCAGCGAATGGCAAGGTTGGGCTTATATAAAAAAAATTGGGTGAATTTAACAAGGAAGCCCATTGGGCTATTGGTAGGTGGGCGGAGGTCCTGGCGTCAAACTCGTGGGCCTCCCTAGTAATGGCACATAGTTGTTTTAATTTTGGGTGTGATTTGATATTTTTGGTGCATTTTTTATTTGAAAATTGGTGGGCTATTGGTTATTTTAGGGCCGCCTGGGTGGCGGGCCAACCAGCTGGTCGGTGGGTTCAAACCCCGTCGGTTGGTCGTTGCAATATGGAGGATTTGGATAGTGTGTCGTTCATTTTGGTGGCCCACCCATATATACAATTTTAGTTTCTATGACGGAAGGGTGGGATGGTTGGGGTGGTAGCCTGCCACCCATATTTTATTTTATTTTGTTTTTTTATTATATAAAAATAGTTAAAATTTCAGTGGTAGTTTTTAAGGGTTACTGGAAAAAATTAAAGAGGCGACAAATTGGCCCATTTCGGTGGTGAGATTCCACGCATCTTTACTTTTCCAAATTTCTACTTTGTTCATGACTGCCACTTGGCCTAGTTTGACCAAAACTTTGACCGTGAATATCTTGAGCATACAAACTCGGATTTGAGTGTCATTCACACCATTGGAATCAAGACGACGAGAACTACGATCTGGTCCTAGTTTTGGTGAAATAAAAGAATTTTTATTTTTGAGCCTTTTTTGAGCCACTTCTGAATTCTAAGTGTTTTTGGAGCCACATGGATCATTCCTCCCCATTGAGGAGCATTTGGTCCTCCAAAAGCATGAACATAATCTGCAATTGTTGTGTTACATTGTTTACACAATAAGTTTCCTGACAGGTCAGACTCCCTTCTCCTTCACCCTTGTTCGTCGAAGCCATAAGTGATGAGCCAACACCTGCATCCTCTACAAACCTGTAGTACAATATTAGCAAACTACATGTTCAATTACATGAACAATCATGACCCAAACATCCCCATACTTGCCAAGATTTTATAGCATACACTCTTTGATCAAATTTACATCATAATAGAAACCAATACCCCAGCTATCAACAAAAGGCCAGAAACATCATCATTGCTTTAATAAGTGATGGAAAACACATCATCACTTTTACAATTATTTGCAACACATTATTTACAAAATGCAACCATGACAAGCTACCATATCTACTAAAACCATCTCTTACTCAACAAAGTGAAACACCATGAATGTGGCGTATTTTCTTGTTGAACATCTTTTCAAACGCATTCCTGCACATGTGCTTTGTCCCTCTTGAGACACTTCTTTAGATGGAGCCTCCAACATGTGGCTCTTTGATGTCCACCTCTGTTGCAATCATTGCAAAAAGTCTTCTTCCTCTAGACCTGCTTAACCTTCTTCCTTCCCTGATGTGGAGAAGGCCTTTCACATCTCATCCTATTCCTTGCTTCCATTCTCTTCTAGCACTCAGCAATCACATGGTTATGCAAACCACAAAAACTACATGGTTTTGTATACCATGATTTCTGCTCAACATTAATAATATGCTTGTTTCAAAATGAAATTTAGAGTACTGAGACTTTTTGTACCTCTCTTGACTGTCTCTAGTGTGATCCTAGCAATGAGAGGTTACCTCATCTCTTTCTCTGTAATGTGCATTGTCAATGGAGGGGTGTGATGTGTTCCAATCATCCTCTTTCCTCGATGGCTTAGACAATGCCTTGGAAGCTTCTTCTGCCTTTAAACGCTCTCCTTTAGTATACCCAAACCTGCAAATTGAGGTCTTTGTACAGCCTCAATGGCTGAGTCATTCCTTGGCCATTAAAACCAAGTCCTCCTCCTTTATACCCCATCTTGGTAAGGAGTCTCATACCAATTCCTAAATTGGGTACCTCCATGTTTCCAACAAAAATAACATCATGTGAAAATGAAACTGAAGAACTACCAACATTGTTTACCTTAGTCATTGATTCTGAATCAAGTGATTATTGCTTCGCTAAGCCTTCGTTGTGCTTCAACTCTTCCAAGGCCTCTTCATGGCTCATAACTGAAGCTACAATCTCTTCTTCTCCTATTTTTCTTCTCGTATAAATCTCCTCAATTCAGCATTCTCTACTTGAAGGCTCTTATTGATCTCCTTATTTGAATGATGAGAAGATGATGAAGAGGAAGAATTTTCACTTGAGGAGGTAAATGGAGCATCGTCCTATACCCTTTCTTTCCCCTCTTTTGCCATTAAATCTACCATGTGTGACATCATGATGAGGTCCTCATAGAGATTAGTGTTGTTCTCCATTTTCCTTCTTGTTTCATGTTCAATCTCTATTATTCACACTCGCAATCCACATCAACAAGAAGACCGCTATGATACCAAACTTGATTTAGATCTCTTCAGCTACTGAAATGAACCAAGATATTTTTCTTTTGTGATGTTAGTATAATTTCATATAAAAGAGTATAAAACAACCACATGTGCATACTTTAAATAAGAGAAAACATAACGACATCCATCAAATCAGTGAACACACAAACATTAAAAACAATGTTCACCCAATGTGGGTTACATCTTCGGGCCCAGTGTCAAGAGTGGGGACGTCACTTCATTAAATACTGCAAGACGATGAGGAGTACATTGTACATTCTTTTTCATTACAAGGCTAAACTCCCTCAACTAGAGTGGCATGTCTCTCCACAGAACGTTCTCCTATAAGAACTCTCATGCATATGGGCCCTCCTCCAACATGGCAAGATAATAAATTCTCACATGATGTGGCATACAAGTATACTTCAACATAATGGTCATAAGGATATCAACAACAAAGTCATCATCTCAACAAATCAAAAGAAAGGCATGGCATCACTGCTTCATATACCTCCATTTTCTAGGGATGGCCTAGAAATATGAACCTCAACTACAGAAATGGACATCACCATTGGATTTATGGCACGAAATCGTGTCAAATGACTCTAAACTTGACCCTTTATGACACCATCAAAATCTAGACCCTCGAGAATCTTAAAGATTCCCCCAAAGATTCCTTCTTGGAGATGGTTGAAAAATTCGCTGCTTGGATGAAAATTCTAAGCACACCACTACGCTCCTTACGAAATTCTGAGAAAAATGACTATAAAGTCGATATCATTATGCCTCTGTCAAAGATCAGCCTCTAAGGGAATCTAAAGATTCCTCAAGATTCTAAAAAGATTCCTCATTGCTGATTGCCTAAAATTATGGTGCTTAGATGAGGAAAAATCCCACACCATCACGTTCCCTATGAAATTTTGGTTTGTTTGAGTATAAACTTGGCATGATTCTGTCACTATGAAAAATTACCCTCTAAGGAATCTTTTAGATTCTTCACTGATTCTGCATGGAATATTATATAAAATATTCCTAAAGAATATTCCCCTAGAATATACCTATTGTTGGGTCTTGAAAATGTCATTCATTTCCATTACACTTTCACTATTATGTCCATTATATCACCTCCATTTCACCTCCATTTCACTACTATGTCACTACATTCATCCCACTTTCATTATCATTGGGCCACATTTATGTTTTTCCAAACTTTATTAATTCTTAGCCTTTTTAAGTGAATTTTTGGTTAAAAATTAGAAAATAATGTGCATATGCTTATACTTCACAAGTGGGTTGAGATTGTTGACATGTGTAGGTCAAAAGGAGACTTCTAGAAGACCCTTATGTGGCACTCTAAGGCCAAATTCGAATTCTAGTGGAAAGAATCATGGGATCATGAGGATATGTGTCACATCTCCTAATTGTATTGAAACTCTAAGAAGACATGTGTCTTATCAGTTCCTATTTTGATTAGGACTCTAGAGGTAGAGGGAGAGATTCATGGACTCTCATTAATGAGATGGCTTCTCATCTTTTTGTATAAATAGGAGATCTTTCTCCTTCATTTGTTAGCTTAGAGTTTAGAGCTTAGCTTGTGAGTCTTAGCTTAGCTTGGAGTTTGTAGTTCTTCCTTGATGGCTTTTGAAAGCTTTGGAGAGCTTTGTTGTACTTTGTAATTTTGAAGAATTTGAATAAAGCTTTGATGTTCTCAACATGGAAGGAGATGTGAAGTAGATGTCATGGAGCATATTAGAATGTAAGGTAGAGTAGATTTCATTTTGTAATTTTGCTTTGATTTCATTATGTCATTTGATTGCTTTCAAGTTTGATAGATTAGATTTTCCATTCATGCAATTTTAATTCATGTAAGTGTGTTCAACCGGTTGATTGTAGATTAGTTTTTCTTTACATGTTTTTGCATCAAATAGTGACATGAGATTTGCCTCTCTGCTGACTTTGTTTTTTTTTAGCTTTTCAATTTCAGTTATGCTTTAATTTCATTCTTATTCATTTGCTTTGTTAGTTAGTTTGGATATCAAATTCCTCATATCATTGATGTTATCTCCTAAAGCCATAGCTTAGACTACCTGGCGAGCTATCAGGCTATGAATGATGTGATTCGATTTTACTTTTATTAGTTTGTAGTTTTTGATTTGTTGAGTGCAATAGCTTAACTTTTATTTTTGTATTTAGATAAACAACAGAGATAGTAATTTCATGATCAATAGTTCATCATTTTTTTGATTTGAATAGTAGCAGATTTCTATTCTTGTTTAAGTATTAATTTCATCAATAACATGTTTTGAGATATTTTGAAGTGCTAAGTTTTGGAAGTTACCATTAGGGACATAAACCCTGTCTTGAAATCTACATCCATACTTGACATTTAAAAGTATTCTTAAAACCTTAGAATAGGATTTCCATTTACATTAGACACTTTAGGAGATCAACAAGAACAAAACCCCAAAACAAAATAAAATCTATACAACAATGAAGTAAGAAAAAGGTTAACTAAGCACATATGGTGCACCACACTTCATCAGTTTACGATACCTGGATTGATAATTTATGTAGAGCAAGTTAAGACGTTAAATTGACTAGACACCTGTCTCAAAAAAATGTTCCCGCACCTCAGTCAGTTGTGTGGCTTTGCCTCTATTCGTTCTCCCCCGTCAAATGGCAAGGTTGGGCTTATATAAAAAAAATTGGGCAGATTTAACAAGGTTAAGCCCATTAGGTTGTTCGCGAATGCCAAGAAATGTGACCAAAAGTCCGAGGGTCAAACCCGCGAGCCTCCCCCATAATGGCACGTCATTTTTTTAAATTTTTTTATGGTTTGATTTTTTTGGGCATTTGTTATTTGAAAGTTGGCGGGTTGTTGGTTATTTTGGGGCCACTTCGATGGTGGGGCGATGACTGGCCAGGCGGGTTAAAACTCCACTGACCCCCCAAATTTGGTTGGTCATTGCAATATGGAGGGTTTGGATGGCAGGTCCGCCATTTTGGTTGTGTTCCCCCATATACAATTCTGGTTTATATGATGGATGGGTGGGGTGGCGGGGCTAGTGACTCACCACCCATATTTTTTTTTTTTTAATATAGAAATAGTTAAAATTTCGGTGGCATTTTTTAAGGGTTACTAAAATTAAAGAGGCAACAAATTTTCCCATTCCACCGATTAGATTCCATGCACCGATGCTTTTCCAAATTGTTGCCTCGTTAGTGACTGTCACTTGACCTAGTTTGACCAAAACTATGACTATGAACATCTTAAGCATATGAACTTGGATTTGAGTGTTGTTCATGCCATTGTAAAGAGGACGATGAGCAATATGATCTGGTCCTAGTTTTGGTGAAATATGAGAACTTTGATTTTTGAGCCACTTATGAATTCTGAGCATTTCTAGAGCCACCTAGATCATTATGTCAAATGGAGTTACTGATTTAGAGGAAGACAGGTTATAAAAAGAACTTAATCTTAGAAGAAAACTTGTTTTTGCTTTGAAAACGATTAGAAATATTTAGAATATGTTGCAAGCATATGATAATAGGGATCATTTTAAATCGGTAAATGCAATAGTAGAATCTACACAATATTGTGAAGAACATAATACTGAGATCATCTCTCTAAGATCAAATCTTGAAAATTCAAATAAATGAAATGAAGAGCTACTTCAAGTATCAAATTAAGCTGGAAGGAAGAGATTATCAAATTAAAAGAGCAAGTTGAAGAAGGTAGAAAGGTTGAAGAAGGAATGAGGAAGCAATATCTAGAAAAGGAAGAACAATTCCAAAGGCTGGAGGTTGAGGTAAACATTCTAAAAGGAAAATTAGAAGAAAAAGATAAACATTTGTGATTTCAAGATAGTACTAAGATTTTGGATAACATTCTTAGTTTTCAAAGGTCTCCCTCCATTAGATATGGTCTTGGTTTTTCTAAAACTATAAAAGGAGATTCTAGTTCACATGCTTATGAAAGGAAATTAAAGGATAACAATGAAAAATCTAAACTTCTCGATAAATATATAAGAAGTCAACAAATTCAACATCCAAGGAAGATGATTTTTTCATTTTCTCCCAAAAATAAAAATATTAATCGATTCTCTCCTATGATCAATGATGTTGAATATTTTACATGTCATAACTATGGACATATTGCAGCCAATTTCAGAAGTCAGTTGTTTCATTCTCAAGCAAATAACCACTTCACACAAAGATCATTAGCTCAAAAGTACTCAAGTTTCTTTAAGGGATATTTTTTTCTTGCAATGTATTTGGTCACAAATCTATTGGCTACAATAGGAGGAATATAAAAAGAAATATTATGATTCCTTTAGTTGCTTTGTTAGTCACTTAAGATGTTATACTTGTAACAAGTTTGGGAATGTAGCAAAAGAATGCAAGAAACAAGTCAATGGATCTCCACGTACAACATGGAAAGCAACAAAATAAGAATATTACTACTAAAATATATGAGAAATATGGATCCACCATCACTTCTCATATTAAGTAAAGGGAAGAAGAACAAATAGGTGTAGCCTTTCTCTTTGTTCATTTGAATATAAGAATGAATGGTACATAGACAACTCACCACATGATGGGAGATAAGAACAAATTTGAATCTTTCAAGAAAAACAAAAATGGTAAAGTTATCCTTGGAAATAATGCTCCAACAAAACTTCTAGGAAAAAGTAGAGCCAAACTTGATAAGTATAGAAGAGCAATTGATCCATTGTTAGTTCAAGGGCTAAAGAAAAATATTCCAAGTGTAGATCAAATGGCTGATAAAGGAATATAATTGTGTTTACGTCAACCAAATGCAAATTTATAGAAGAAGAATATGGAAAGGTTATAACAAGATGATACAAAAATCCATACAAATTATATGTGCTAGGAAAAAATAATTCAGGGAAAAATAAGAGGTATAGTTCCTCTTCTTTAGATTCAGAGTAAAAGAAGATGGTCCCCACTGTAGTTTATTTTTCTTAATGCGTTGTTCTAATAGTAACTGCAAAAGTGAATGAGAAGTACATAGCCTCATGAAGAGCAAGTGATTATTATCAAGTCCATATGATCAGTGGTGCATGATCTCAAGGGGAGCTATGCATGCGTATCTTGGTGATGGTTCTTGATTTTGTTTAGATATTCTTTTGATGATGTATATTACTGAAATTGCATTTGATGAAGTAACAGTGAATAGGAAAAAATAGTACAGATTTAGGGGAGATGTGGCTGTAAATAATCAATAGTTTACTTTTGTATGTGGATCTCATAGAAGACAGACATGTGTATATGCAAGTTTTGATCTAGGCAGTTGCGTATGTTTCTACGAGATGGATAAAAGTGGCACAGATTCGGGGGGGCGAGGGGGCGGGCTGGGTGGGGGGGGTGGTGTGGGGGTGGGGGGGGGGGGGATGGTTTATGCTCTCATTAATTTATTATTGGCTTTCTCATTCTGATAGTGACTTGTTGCAAATGGTTAATGGTACCTATATGTTTCTTATAAATAATGTTGGTTCATGATATTGCTGCAAAATGTTATTGTTTTTGTTGAAATGATTCTTGGATTCATTTGCTAACTAATGAGATGGATAAGGTCATATTTGTTAATTAAGAGTTGGCATAGGTTTAGGGGGAGCATCTTTTATGCTTCTAATAGTGAATAACTGGCATTATGGTTCCTTGTTGCATGATGGTTTTTATGATGAGTCCATGGTTTACTCACTGTTTGTTGGCTACTTTCATTGATGAGAAGATTCATTGATACATATGTTGTTGTCATTATGTCTTGATGCATGGATTGGACATGGCGAACTTATGGAGGATGTATATATGTTGCTTAAGTAGCATTTGGAGGCGTTGATAACAATGTCTATGATGAGTTCATTATGGTTGTCATCAGTCTTATTTCATCACTGACTATTTGAAAATACATGATGGATCATATGTGGTGAAATCATGGATGATGTTTATATGTTGCTTGAGTTTCACTTGGTGAAGTTGTTAATGGTGTGTTAAAATTACTTGATACACTTGATGAGAGAATGTGTATGCTATGGTCATTATTGATGTTGGTTGATGGATTCTGATGCTGGAAGTACTCTTGTCTACACATATGTTATTGATACATGTAGATTCTGCCTATGGTGTCTAATATCGTTGCTTAAGGATTGTGTCTCTTCATACATGTGGAGAGAGTGTGCTGACCTTGATAACATGAGGTCAGGAGGATGAGTTACTGACAGAGCTTGATTACACAAATATTATGCTACAATTGATTGATGTTATTGTTGATCATTTCTACGTAATGATTGGAATTACATTTTGCACATATGTTGTTAATGCATACTTATGGTGTTGTGGTTCAAAAGATTGATATTTCTACTTGAGGATTTTGGCTCTTCCTATATATGAGGAGAGTGTGATGATGACATGAGGTCAAAGATATGAGTTTTTTACAAAGCTCTATTACACTATCCTATGCTTCTATTACAATTGCTTGGTGATGCTTGGAGACATTGCATATTTGGTCATAGGTTGATGATACTGGAGAGTTCGATGCTACATTGATTTATCTTACACTACTCATTTATGATGATGATGTTCATGTTGCTATCATTATGACATCTATATTGGTACTATTAGATGTTCATATTTAAAATTTCTATATGGTGCATGGTGGTTTCAAATGACTATTATGGTCTTGCTACCTCACTATTGAGGTCCCTAGTTTTGATTATAAAGTGTCATATATGTCTCTTGATGTAAAGTTCATGAAAAGACCCATGTTGTAAATCATTGTAAAATTCAGTCATGTATGGGCTATTGGGATCAAGTCATGCTATGTATGTAACCCCATTATGTTGGGACATCAATGTAAAATTTTGGTCCATTATGTAAACCCCATATGTTGGGTAAATGATGTAATCATGGGAGCAT
Organism: Pinus tabuliformis; assembly: GCA_031772625.1. Lineage (NCBI taxonomy): Eukaryota > Viridiplantae > Streptophyta > Pinopsida > Pinales > Pinaceae > Pinus > Pinus tabuliformis. The sequence goes on along the minus strand of CM062808.1, from coordinate 343,542,713 downwards.
AAAATCATTGGTCATAGGAAAGGTCATACTTCGCTGAGTCATAAAGTCTTGGATTTTATTGAATATATTCATAAGGTTCAACATATGGTCACGAGGAAAATGGCTAGTATGCAAATTTCATGATTCAGATTCAGCAGATCAGACCTACAATAATCAACACTGCAAAGGAAGTCCTTCATTCAGCCTGGTTCATTCCTTTGCCCTTGATGTCAAATGGGGATGGAATCTTCGTGTTTGGAAAGAGGTGTTTTCATAGAAGTATTTATGTTTGCAAGTATTTACAGGTGGTGACAAAACACCAAAGTGTTTTCCATCAAGTCCAAAGGGGGATATTTTTGGCATTATGGCTAATTTGTTTTGCCTGATGGAAACTTGCTTAATAAAGATGTACTTGATGTCAAAATTGATTACTGTGGAACTAATGTAGATTGGTAAAGATGCTACAAATACTATAAACAGACAAATGACAATTTAGATAGAGATGGATATTAAAGGTGAAGTTTGAGAAACTATATGCAGATCCTATGAAGAAGGGTCACGTACATATGCAGGTACTGTAAGTAAAAGTCGCGTATAGAATCTGACCCATGGTAATTTTGATACCAGTGGTCATTATCATGGTATTGCCCCATAGTAATCATTGAAAAAATAATTACTTGATCCCTTCAAAGAATACTAACGAAATTACCAAGGGATTTACCTAAGGTATTGGCCAATGCTAAATCTATATAAGGAGATGGAGATCAAGGTGTTAAGTGTGCAAGTAATGGGTAATTTATGTATGATCTGATATGGAATAGGAATGCATCAAGAAGCATGGAGAAGACTCAAATATGAAATGTATGAAGATATGTTGACATATATGCTTGATTGATTTAGTTGTTGCAAATGTATAAGTAGATATTAATGATGGATCTGTGATTATAGTGATGCTATAATATGGATGTGTGACAATAAAGTTTGCAACATGTGATTTGTGGCTAAAATGAAGGTATGTTTCAATGATTTAAAATCTATATGATGGTTTTCTTCTGAATGGTTGCATACATATGCAGATATGTCTTTGTAGGGTCACATATATATTTTGAGATATGCTATTCAGTATGTTTAGATCTGTATGCGGGTGTTATGCATGGTAGTCACGTACATATATTGATATTTTTGATGGATTTCATGTGTATGTTCTAGTGTTTGCAAGTGTAGCTTGATAATGACATTTGATGACTTCTTCTCTGTTTGCTATTGTCTCTCAATTGTGTCTCTGTTTTGATGATCTGTGTATGACAATGTTGATTGGGTTGAATGTGAAATATTGATTGGTAATGATTCTATAGTGAGGTGATATGTGATTGGTTCAATCATATGTGAATGATATATGTATGGTTCAATGGTCGATTCAATTTTATATTGATTCAATGTTCAGTATTCATAAATATATACACATGTGTTATATAGAAGTGTTGACGGTGCTAGACTCGCCAACATTCAAGGGTTCTTCCTGATATGTGGTCCCAATTATACATCACACCATTTTGGATAGGAACCCCATCTGCAATATGGCTCGGGTTTCATTTATCTTAAATATATCCCTTGGCTCTAGCTATCAAAAAGAGATAGGAGTACAAATGCGCATTTGAAAAGCAAGGAGGTGTGCATGTTGAATGTTCAATCATATGTGTGTAAAAGTTATTTCACTATAGAGGGGAGGAGAAGTGAGCCTCTAAGAGAGAGGTAGTATTAGCACCCTGGTAGAGACACACATAAACAAGAAGGATCCATACAACATCAAGCGGAATAGTCCACAAAGATGTGACGGTCATTGCAACCAATGTAACAAGGAAGATCTGTCTAATATCTAGCAAAATAGTCCACGAGGATGCAACAACGATAATAGAAATTACAACACATTCTCAATATGAGAAGTACCAAAATAAATGAAATAGTTCAACTACTTTAGCATAGATGAAAGAAAATATGAATTAAAAACATTCACATAATAGTCTTACAAATATCCATAATCCATGCATGAAGAACATGATGACCCATAAGGCTTCTTATATTAAGTAAAAGTTCCAAGACACATGTATATAATGAACACCAATAGCTCCAATAGTGGAGCGTTGGATCCACTCCTTTCTCCTTAAAAGAACTAGCTTATCTCTCTACATCCTTGCGGGAGGAGCCAAGGTGAAAAGTCCATTGCTCTCACAATGAGGGTGTATATATAACAATGTGGAAGTCATGCTTCACCTTCCTTATGAATCTTCATCTACCTTCATGATTGTTCGAATTCCTATGACTTTTCAACTTTACATGACTCTTCATATTCCACACATGTGCTTTAGACTTCCACTTTACAATACATTTTTGAAACATAATTTATATCATTAACCACAATGGTGTGGCATGTGACAACTCATGACATGATGCGACATGACACTGCTGACATAGACTTCTTGATGATTGGGCAATTTCAAGCCACTGTTTCTATTGTGTGTTGAGGGTCTCCTTGAGGATGCTTTTCTTTTCACCTCTACTTGGCTTGGTGATAAGGAATCTTCAATGATCTCAAGTCTTGAATGATGATCGCAAACTAGTGTCCCTTTGCTTCCTCTTGATTGATCAACTTTCATACTCGTCTATAAGAATGTCTTTTAGCATTTTGTGCTCCTTCATATCCTTCTTCATCATATCGACATGGCATCATAAGGTACATGTTTCTACAATTCACTCATGATGAGACAACATTTGTCTGAAAACCCCTTATTCTAAGACTGTGCATATTGATCCATTGATTGAGTGAGAACTAGATGGAAAGTTGGGAAAGGGGCTTAGTGACTACGAACTTGAGAAGTTAAAGTAGGTAAGGGGAGCCTTGAGCCTTGAGACTGTGCAATGCACAATTCAGGCTGGGATGAGGGAGAAAATTGTGCAATTCTAGAGATTAGTGTGACAGATTAAGGAGATGAGCACTGGATGAGTACATTGCTCAGCTTTGGGATTCAAGGGAGATTGGGCCATTGTGAAATTGTGTATCTCAAGGGCTCAGGGGATTCACTTGAGGTTAGTGACTACACAATACATAGTTAGGGCCAATATGGGAGGAGGGATTGCCCAATTATGAGAGCCAAGGTCAGGCTTTAAGCACTAGAACTATGCAATGCAACAGTATTGGGAGACAAGAACTACGCATTGTGTAGTGCCAAGGGGAAAGGTCATAGCTAGAGGACTGACACATGAATAATACATTTTCTTCTGTGCAACAACTTTACAACAACTTACGACAAGTGCGACACTTAAGATACACTTTGTGACAACTGTGACGACACTTGTGTGACAATAATTAAAACTTTGGAAATGAGTGCAATGGATGTTTACGTTGTTTGAAAAACTAATTTACACAAAGATGACTGATTGAAAACACCATAACAAGCTTAAAAACATGGTGCGATGGCCAACATGTGAAAATATGACATTTTTCCTATCTTTCAAAAGGGACCAGAACGCTTCAAGAAAACACATGGAATGAGTTTCAATGTTTGAAACGACAATATACAAGAACAAGGAAGGCTCTGAAATTGAGTGTATGCCAAAATTTTGGAGGGCGTTGAAGTAACAACAACACTTGGTGATACACTAGTAGATTTCCAACTTCTCTGCCTTGGTTAACTCTTCTATGCAGGGTATTGGTTCTTCAGGGAGCATTGATTCATTGTAGTGATTACTTTGCTCTCCCCACTTACCCAATGAATAAACATGGTCACCTCTATACCTCTCTCTTTTGAAAACATCATAAGATTCAGCGATATCACAAAGTTTTTAATTGGGAACAATAGTGAAGTTTGTGAGCTTAAGATTTTCAGAGTACATTTTTTCATCTCTGGTGTTGCTCCTTTACTAGATGGCTTGGACAGTACCCTAATAGAGTCACTACAACATCACAAACATTGCTCTACTTCTAGCGAGCCTGGACATTACGCCGAAGGAGTTTCTTGCTTCACCTCTATGTGCAAGAAGCCTTTTTCTTCTTTTTCTTTATTTATTTATTTTATAGGATTGTGCATTGGCACTTATTCATTTTATGGGTGGAAGATGCATCCCGACTTATTGAGAGCAGAAGAGATTTTTCCTTTAGAGAAGCATATAGAGACCTCTGATTTAGGTTTTCTCGTTTAGGTTTTTTCCCCTTCTTCTTCTCTACTAATTTGGTAGGCATGACAACACTGAGACATAAAAACCGAGTGTGGGCATGAGGTTTTCCTTAATAGACATAGGTTCATGGTTTAACCAAAACTCTCCTCACATAAAGATTATATTTTCCATTGGAACTTCATTGACCAAAAGATATAAAAAACACGAGGAATATGGACATAAGGTTAGCCAAATGTTGAAGTGTCACAAGACTCTCTTGTAACTTAGTTACACACAAAAAAACCATGAAACACATTGACACACAACATTTATTTACATGACAAAAACATCAAACAAAATAAATAAAAAACAAGAAAAGACTGTGTACCTACGTAGGGCATAGCCCTAGATCATCGTTGAAAATAATGCTTTAAGTCTTGGCCATTGAGGGGGAGAGATTCAATATTCCCATCTAGTGATTGCAAATGATACATGTGTTGGCAAATATTTTCATGAATAGTGAATGGTCCAATCCAAAGGGATTGAAACTTGGTGTGGTTGCCTTTGTCCTCGTGGGATTTATCCCACTTCAAGACTAAGTCACCCACAGTGAAGTTGTTCTTCCCTACAGAATTCTTCTCGAACCACTTCTTAATATGGTTTTGATTGAGTGGAAATATTTATTTTTATTTTAGCCTTTCTTATTGGAACTTGTGAAGGGTGTCCATCCTACGTTGCACTAATAAGCATGGCTTTCCTTGGGATTCTTGTGAAAGTTGGAGAGCGAGCAGGTAAATGTTAGCAGGGAGGATGGCTTCTTTTCCGTACACCAAGAAGTAAAGGGAGGTGCTCAGAGAGGGTTTTGGTGTGACTCGGTCAGCCCATAAAGCATTTACTAAAACATAGTACTAGTTCCTTTGTTAAGAGAATATGATCTTTTTGATGATACAGATGAGGTTCTTATTTGTCGACTCAGCAAGAAAATTCTCCCGCGTATAATAATTAGTTGAATGCTTCAATAAAATTTCATTTTCTAATGAAAAATCATATAATTTTAACGATGCAAAGTATGTTGTATTATTGAAAACAAGTGAAGTAGGAATGCCAAACCTAGAAATGGTATTCTACTGAAGGAAATTGATGACCTTCTGATCGTTCACTTGTTTAAGCGGAATTGCTTCTGTCCACCTCATAAAGTAGTTTGTGGAAGCGATAATATAGTGGTGCTATTTTTATGAATGTGGAAATATTTCTCCAATAAAATCCAAGCCCCGTTGTTGAAAAGGTTCTTTCACTACAATATCCTGCAATGGACCAGCTGACTTCTTGTTTCGATCAACAAACCTTTGAAAAAATGTACGCTTGTGTGTGTAATCATTGGCATATTTGAATAAACCAGCTTGCATGATTTTATGCACAATTATGATTCCCGCAAAATTCTCCCCCAACTATTCCAACATGGAGATCACGCAATACTTTCTCTGAATCGTGTGCTTCCAAACACCTAAGAAAAACTCCATTATGGTGCTTTCTAAAAAGCACCCCATACACCAACTGGTAATATAATGCTTTGAGTCTAAGTTCCCTCTTCTATCGTGAAGATAAATGGGAGGGCACGATGTTGTGCTCAAGGTATTGGCACACATTTGCATACCAAGAGCCTGTGGTAATAGTGGGAGAAGTTTTCTCTACATTATACAATTTTTATTTCGTGTTCCCATCAAGAGGGATCTTCTTCTTCTTTTGCATCCATTGTGTCTGCTTCTATTCGACATAGAATGTGGTCCTTAATTATGTGAACTGTTTTGAACTCTAAATCGTACTCCTGTAAACCGGTCATCCAATTTGTTCTTCTCTTACCTAGCTCTTGTTAAATAAACAATGATCTAACTGTTCACTTCCTTGTATACTGTGTAAGCTTGTTTATCAGTGTAAGGATAGTTTATTTCAGGTCCCTGAGGACCAGTGCTCATGAAATATATTAGCCGCTTCTTTTTCTGATATCATCCTTTTGCATAAACACAACAACAAGAGAAGTGTCAGAAACAAAAGTGTAGAGTAGAAAATCTTTGCTGAAATATGGGCTATATAGAGCAGATGATTCTACGATAGCTTGCTTGATTCAGGAAAACACGTCCTCTTCCCTTTTATCCCATATGTAGATTTCATCCTTCTTTACCATCTCATGGATTGGCTTGACAATTTGAGCATAATCGTTGATGAACTTACGGAGGAAGTTGATTTTCCCTAGGAATGAATGCATAGCTTTCTTGTTTACCGGGAAGAGAATCTGCTTAATCAATTTGACCCTCTCTGGGTCTACTTTAATCTCACTTTTGACAATGATGTGGCCCAAGATATTACCCTCAGACACTGTGAAAATACTATTTTTGGATTAAGGGATATCCCGTACTTACGACATCGCTCGAAAATTTTCCTCAAATGGCGTATGTGGTCAGATCTCTTCTTACAAAACACCGTGACATCATCAAGGTATACCACCACACTTTGTCTCATTAATCCATAGAATGCAATTCCCATGGTGCATTTAAATATTGCACTGAAATTAATCAACCGAAATGTCATTCTCTTGAATGTGAATGTAACCTAATTTGTGTGGAACGTTGTTTTGAGTCTATCAAAGCTCTAAGACTAGAACCTGGTTATATCTTGAATGCCCATCTAATAAAGAAAACATCTTTGACCTCGATACTGTTTGTAGTATCTGTTCCATAGATGACATAAGGTAGTTGTCTTTGTCTGAGGCACAATTAAGGTTGCAGAAATAAACACACAAGTGGATTTCCCTAGATTTCTTCCTTACTGAGACTAAGTTTGATACCCAGGTAGAATGTCACACTTTATATATGGTCCGAGCATCCAACAACTTCCTTAACTCCTTTTAAATGAGAGGCTCAAGCGTCAGATGTACCTTCCATAGATTTTGTTGGAACGGCTTGACCCCTTCTTTGATTGGGATTAGATGTTGGATAATTTATGTGTCATAAGTTTTGAGCTCATCATATGTCCACACGAATACATCTCAGTACCGCTTGAATAATCGAATAAAATCTTGTCTCTCCTATGGTGTGCAATAAGAACCAATATTGACAAACTTCAGATTGCAATATGTTCCCAAACTGATCTTCTCATTCGACAACATTGAGCTATGGGTCTTTTCATTGACTGGCCCTCGGAAGTGATTTTGCAAGTCATACAAATTTTCTAATGACACCACACCTTTTAGCATGAGGTTTTCTTTGCTTGTATTAGCTGCATACTGCAATTCCTTCTTGTGCTCGTCTGCATCAATACCTGCATCTTTGAATACATCAACATTTTCCATAAAGCACGGTATCTATTGGTCATCATTGAAAACACATAAATTAATAATATTATTATGGATGGATGTCTTATAAAGAATTTATACATAAAAACTGTCCCTAAGTAGTGATAACCTTGCAACAACATTTTCCATTGCATCTAAAGCTATGTTGTGCATTCTAGGAATAGAGATAATATTAAAATCTTGGAAATGAAAAATTAAATGCCATACCTCTTGTTGGTAACTTTTGAGATGAGGTGACACACAGTGTATGATATCATGTACCTATAGTACAACAATTTTTGAGTCACCTACTTCTTTGAGAACATCAACATTGAGGTCGATGGATCCTTGCAAACCCAAGATGAGTGCTTTGTATTGTGCAGTGTTGTTCATGCACTCGAATTTCAAGCGGCTAGAAATCAGATGTTTTCTTTGTCACAGGCCTATTAAAACAAAACCAGCTCTAGAGCCCTCTTACGTTTTGGAACCATCAAAATAAAATTTCTACATATCATATGTACAAGGGCTATGTACTACACTAGTACTATTATTATTATTACTACTAACTGTATAAATATCATTTTCACCATTTGGACTAGGAAGGAACTCTAACTGTGTTTCTGGTGGCACTAGGAATGGATATGAAAGATAACACCCCAGTTCAATTTCAAAAAAGTAGTTGCTAAAGATAATATTTGTGAAAGCCATTAGTTTATTCTCTCCCTCTAAGGGAGTTACCATGTGTTTCATTTACCGCTCTAAGTTCACCCAGATCTGATTGTTTATGCCCTTGTATGGAAGCCACAAATGTGACCAATCCATCACAAAATACCCTATAACTTTCTAGACCAGTCTCTGTTCAATACACCATATGCTTCCATAATTTCCACAATTACTATATTTATACATTAATGAACTCAGTGATGATATGATAAATGAATAAGCACATTTTTTATTTCACCAATTGGATGGACAAGAGAATTGTCCAACTGAATGATTTGTGCATCTGTTTTATCCCACTTTGTGTTGATTTTATTCATGATAGATAGAGGCATTAGTTTACCAATGCACTAGAATCAACTAAGCAATTATGTACATTATACTTGAAAATTTAAAATGTCAATAGAAATGAAGGACAAAGTGTGTTTACTTCGAATGTAAAAGCATTAAGTACATACTGTAGGGAACCAGAGGACTTACCAGATTCAGATCCCTTCTGTGAAGAGGCGTATTTACCTAAGACAGATTGTTTGAGTGCACGTAGGAGCATGTCCTGCTGGCTCGCTATCTTTGTTAATTTAAAAAGTGAGATATTCGCGTGAGATTTCTTCATCTATTCAACTATGTTGTAATCTAGTGCATGCGAGATTGTCGTAGTGTCTGGGGGAGTTGGCTTCTCTTTTACTTCTGGAGTGATGGACTTACTTTTACTGCTTGCGAAAGTACTTTTCATTGTAATTTCATTTCCATACTTTATCTGAGTGTTCTATGTTGAGTTGACGGGAAAACAGTTCTTCCTTAACAAATTTTCCTTCAATTTTTGCTTCACCAACTCTTGTGTGGGAGCCGAACCTTGGCTTCTTAAGATATATCAAGGGTTCTGCTTCTGGGTTGGATCATCACTTAGTGGTTTCTTTTCAGCATTTTTCTTTCCAGCTGTGAGTATGCAACTAAATTTTTTCACTGCATGCCCCATGCTTGGAGTCTCTTCAGTCACAATAGTTTCTTTCTTTTCTTTCATAGGCTCGATCTGCTCATCAGTAAGAACTGTATCAATAAAATGCACAGCTAGAGAATTCATATTGTGGTTCCATTGTGGGCATGTTTTTCTGAATGATATTCTTCATGAAATTAACAATACTGATCCATACTCATACTCTCGATATTCAACACAATGTTCAAGCTTTGCATAGACTTGGCTGACTAGTTGTTGCTAATGTCTGAGTTGGAAATACTTCTCAGTAAGTTGGACTTGGGAGGCTTGCTACTCACAGTAGCCTCTCTTGACCTTTGTTCCAACTCTGCCAACTCATTGGATATAGATTTGATAGTGCGAGTCCATCTCTCAAGATCAATTGCTTCCTCTTCTTTGGCCTCGCTTATAGAGGATTGATACATTTTCCCCGTGTCTTTGGAGTCCTTTGTCGATTCATCATCTACGATGAATTCAATGACACACAAGTCCTTTTCAATTGTGATCACCTCTTCAAAAGTCTCAGCCAATGTTGGTTTTATAGTTCTTTCAATGAATTGTGAAATGATTGTTGGTAAGGTAGATGTGAAATAGTGGACAGTGATGGAGTCATGAGGCTTTGTGTCTACTAGAAATATGTTCAAGATAATGTTAACCCTTTGATTAAAATCTTTCACCTTTTATTTCTACTCTATGTTGATATTTCCTATCTCTTTTAAAAGCATGGCAGGGGTTTTATCATCAACGAATTTATCAAGAAATTGTTTCCTAAGACCCCTCCAAATCTGGATCAAGTTCGGAGGAAGACTGTGATACCATACAATTTTTCTACCATCCTAGGTACACGGAAACAGTCTACATGCAACATCATCATAATGTACCTCAAGTGTTTGTAGATGTAGGTAGAATTTGTTTATATGGTCCTTCACTTTAATTTATTTTTCAAGGTCATACTTCATTCGTAGCTTCTTTAGGTGCCATGATATTTTGTGTAACACTTGGAAGTGCAAGTGGGTCATGAGTCATCCAATCCAGATCTTGGTCTGCCATGTCTTCGTCTATGTTTTCCCTTTCTTCATCAGAACTAATTGGTTTTCTTATTCTTCTTCTTCACCGCCTAACCCACGTAAATTATTGTCCAAGAGTACCACATTATCATCGTCACCACCGTTAAAGGTTGGAGGATGCTTTGGTTTTTTTGTGTTTTCTTCAGAATCTCCTAACTTTTTAAGGGTGGCAAGAACCAAATATTCAACTGTTGAGACCACTATCCTAGTGGGGATGGTTTGGTTCTTCTTTGGAGACTATGGAAGATTGTGTACTCCAAGTATCAATCCAATAGCTCTTGAAAACTTTCAAGTGATGGGGCAGATGGCTCAAATCTAGTTATAAGAGATTTCACAAGCTTGTACAGTCTCGAGTTGAGAAATGTGCATAGCGGAGTTGCTAGAATGTTACTACCTTGACTAGAGAAAGTAATATTGGCGTTGGTGAGGTTATTAGCCATAAAAATTTGGCTGCCCTCCTTCTAGCATCAGAAATTTTGATGGTGTTGGACCCGCCAACATTCAAGGGTTAGCCCTAATATGTGGTCCCAATTAGACCTCACAACGTTCAGGATAGAAGACCCATCTAGAATATGGCTCGGTTGTCGGTTATTTTAAAGATATGTCTTGGCTCTATTTGTTAGAAAGAGAGAGTGAAAATGCATCTTCAAAAAGCAAGGGGGTGTTGGTGAGCGCCAGTATTGCAGCAAGAATGCTGCAATTCCTGGACTACCAACTTTACTTTTATCAACTCGGTAGTTCGTAACAAACTTGGAAGCATCAGTGCTGTATGCAAAAGTACTAGTTCTCACTACAGGTTGTCACTTGGTCAGCTGACACGAGATCACTAGCAGCTCAAGCCAACTTCTATAAATTTTAGAAGAATCTCTATGTGTGATGAAAGGAAAGAAATATTACTTATAGAAGCCATTCTAATTGCAGACAAGAAAAAGGCTAGAATGCAAAGCAAAACCTAGTAAACCCTAATTAACAAGCTAATTCTACTTTTACCAAAACACTATGAAAACCATGAAAGAAATGCCATTACCTACTCAAGAAAGTAAACAACATCTAGCCATGTTATTTATGGAAGTAAATAAGCAAAAAACATATTTTTTGATTTTTATATGTTTTTATGTGAATTTGACATGCATCTAATTTATTGTGTGTGAGTGTGGCAGCGAACAGGTGGCGTTAAAGGGTGGTTTTGGAGCTTGGGACGATGTAATATGGTGTGGATGAGTCCTAAGAGATCTTAGGTGGCCTTTTGGAGGCTTTTCCCATACTCATCCTTCAAAAGAAAGCCTACAGGAAAAGCTACAGGAGGACACAGGGAAACTATAGGAGGAAAACAGGGAAACTACAGGAGGACTATAGGAGGAGGCCGAGATAAATTTTTGTTGTTTTGAGGGTGTGAGAGTGGGTGGAAAAGATGGATGAAGGTTGGAGTGAGGTGTTAGGGCACCTAAGGTCTACCATGAGTCACCAGGAGAGAGAAATATGATTGGATTTGCTCAAAGAGAGGGGAAGAAGTCCTATGAAAAAAAGAAGGAAACTAGGGCAGAATTGAGGTGAGGCTTGGGAGACCTATAGGGCATGGATCATATGGAGAGTGTGATTTTTGGTAAGCTGGCCTATTGCTGGAAGAGATTTTCTGCACAAAAACTGATAGTCAACCAAGAAAGTCAACTAACTAATGAAATGAGTGTATCCTAGAAAAGTAGAGTTTTACATTCAAATGACATAAACTATGCTAAAATAGAAGGAAATGTTGGGAAATTCTGCAAGAAAGGAAAACATGAAAGAGAACTATTGTATTATGTCAATAACATCACATCTAACAAAATTATTTAAAAAAAACATTTCGTAAAATAAAAAAGCAACCAGAATATATGTATATATATGAAACCTATACTCATAACACTTGAAAAATTACACTATTGTGAAATGTAATTTTGAATTTTTAATACAAAAAGTGTAATAAAGAAAGAAGGAAATATTATCTATACTACATATGTAAACCTTCACCTAGAAATTTAAAGAACTTGGAACCATGATTATATTAAATAAAACAATAAAAATGAATCATGTGGATTTGATCCCCAAATGAAAGCCGGTCTTGAATTGTTCAGTATCCGTTATCCCCACAAGTATAAAGTCCGTTTTAAATATTCAATCTCTAGTCAATTTTTTTTTATCGATCGATCACTTGAAACTGAAAGTCTATGTCCTGGCATCGTTCTCTCTATGTCATGGCGTTGGGATGCATGGTGATTAAACTATTTTTTTGCACACTGAACTATTTTCGAAATGTACAAAAAATGACAAGCACAATAAAATCTAGTCGTATTATGAATATACAAGAATATTATTGGTTTTGATCAAATGTACATAGAATAATACATGTCCTCTCTCTCCTGTGATTTTCGCTTCTCTTCTTTTGCCTTCAACAACTGACAGTGTGATCCTTTTCCGTCCTCGTGAATTAATTCAAATTCCCTCTCCTGCCCTTCCTTTCCCTCAACTTGGCTGACATGTGCCTGCAGCCGTTCTCCAATTTTTCTACTCAACACCTCAACTTGCTTGTTAAGTCTAACATTTTCATCCATTTCTCTTTCAACTCTTTGCTTCTCTGATTCGAGCAAACTCTCTGTACAGTCAACCTTCTTCTGTAGACGTTCAATCTCCTTTTCCATTGTTGTTTTTTGTGTAACAATAGCTGCTTGCAACGTCGCTACATTACTGGCAGGCGTTGTCTTGGTCATCTGTTTCTCATCTTCCAAACAAATTAGTTTAGCATTACATTCCCTCAACTGGTCCATCAAAGACAACACCTGAGAACTTAAATCTTCATTTATATGTCCCAGTAACTTGTTTTCTGTAGCCGTCAATTCGAGCTTAGTTTGCAGTTCTGAAAGGATATCTTGAGATTTTCTCTTGTCAGCATCGCACAAATGTCGGTCTTGCTCATTTTTTCGAAATATTTCCTCAGTCATCGACTCAGTCTCCTTTCTCGTGGCTACAATCTGTGATAAAAGCTCACCCTTTTCCAATTCCCAAGCTTTGCGTGTCGCCTCTGATTGTGCAGATATCGCCTCAATTTTGTGCTGAGCTTCCTGCAATAGAATACCTGCTTTAGAAGTAGCAGCTTCATGTTCCGTCGTTTTCTTGGCAAGTTCTTCTCTCAATTCTTTCTCAAGTTGCTCGAGCTCATCGTTCATTTTGTTTGCATCTGCAATCCGTGATAAAAGTTCATCCTTTTCCAATTCCCAAGCTTCACGTGTTGCCTCCGCTTCTGTACATATCGCCTTAATTTTTTGCTGAGCTTCCTGCAATTGAATACCAGCATTAGAGATAGCGGTTTCATGTTCAGCCCCTTTCTTTGCAAGTTGTTCTCTCAATTCCTTCTCAGCTTCTTTCCACTCATTTCTCAGTTTGCTTTCAGCTTCAACAAATTGTGACCTCAGATGAGTGACATTTTCTGACAAATGAATCTTTTGTTCTCTTAAGGTTTCGATTTCTTTAGCAAGGTTTTGATTGAGGTTCTCCAACTTCGATGCATAATCATGCTTTTGACGTAATTCCCGATTAATCGACACAGTCTCGTTTCTTGCATCAGCAATCTGTGATAGAAGTTCATCCTTTTCCACTTCCCAAACTTTACGTGTTGCCTCTGATTCTCCACATATCACCTGAGACTGAAATTTTTGCTGAGCTTCCTGCAGTTGAGTCTCAGCTTTTGAGATAGAAACTTCATGTTCCGTCTCTTTCTTTGCAAGTTGTTTTCGCAATTCCTTCTCAACTTCTTTCGACTTGTCTTTCATTTTGCTTTCAGCTTCAAATTGTGAACTCACTTGAGTGAGATTTTCTGACAAAATAGTCTTTTCATCTCTTAAGCTTTTGATTTCATTAAGAAGGACTCGATTTAGATTCTGCAACTTCGAAATCTTATCATCTTCGATCATTGGAGAGTTCCCTTCCCTCGAGGAAGCTTGTCCGTTTGCAATCTTAGCATTCGTTTTCTGAGAAGTCCTTTTTCGCCCGCCCATTTTGTCCGCTACTTTCAGCTGCCTGCCAGAAACGATGGAAAACACTCCTTATTACTAACTGCAGACGGCTACTGCCTCTAAACATGTAAATGCTACTGAACACAAGTTAAAGAAATTGCGAGTGCATAGTGAATCAGCACATTCCGACGAAGTTAAGAACCCCGTAGAATTTCCGGAGGAACTGTATGCAAGTATGCAAATACTCCACATAAAAGAACAAACTGAACTTTAAGAACAGGAAAATGGCGTACACGCACAACAATCTTTGATAACAGCCCTGTCAATCCCAGTGATAAAATTAAAGAAAATAAACCTTAGCTATGCAGCCCTAACTCTCAAATTAACAAAAGAAAATAAGTGCTCCAAAGATATAGTATACCTCTTCGACCCAGATAACAAAATGACAGGCTTCTGCTCTGCCAAAATTGCTAGTAAAATCCTTTTCTGAATATTGTTTCTCGCGACGATTCTACAAAGTGGCTGTTAGCGATTGCTGTTTCTCTCGGACGCTTCTACAATTTTCTAAATTGAGCCTTCGTTAGCGTAGAGGCACTGTCAAGGCAAATAATAAAGAAAACTGCAAGTTTAGCGATTTGCTTTATGAGATCATCTCGCTGTTCTATAAATAGCAAACATCTTTCGCGTAGAAATGATATAAGTGGAGTGTGGACCAGATGGAGTCAATGAGCCGACCCTTTTATATGGTGAGTGTTCCCCGTCTTCGAGATACGCTAAGAGCCCCGTTTTATCTCCAAGCCACATAAAACATAACTTCAACGTCAATCATAATAATCCAAGAACTCACGGAGTTTAATGGGTGTTTAGCTAGGGATGGCATTTTGTTATTTTATTTACTGGGTAAGTTTTTGGAGACACGATTTTTTATAATGAAATTAGAGAGATAAATGCTTTATTAGAATGTTTTACGAATGAGGAATTTGAAATCTCTAAGGCATTTCTACCATGATGTTGGCTTATTAACCCAATATATTAATAATATTATGGTTTTTGAAATATTGATGGGCACGTCAAATTATCAAGATATACAAAAGATTAAAATTAAAAGTATGAAATTTTGAATAGTTCGTTGATAGATGTTTGGCTGGGTAGTAATGTGTCCTATAAAGAATGAGTTATGATTGTTTCACATTATTAGTACATATAGTTATGATATTTTCTCATAGTTATGATATTTTTTCATGATTTATAATGATAAATAATGGTGTTTATATGAATTATATGAATCATTAATTTGAGGTGTTTAAATGATTTTTATTGTTAAGATATTTGTTTGTTGTTTAAGAAGATGTATTTAAATGATTTTTATTGTTAAGATATTTGTTTGTTGTTTAAGAAGATGTATTTAAATGATTTTTATTGTTAAGATATTTGTTTGTTGTTTAAGAAGATGTATTTAAATGATTTTTATTGTTAAGATATTTGTTTGTTGTTTAAGAAGATGTAGGTAGAGTAGAGTGTTTATATGAATGATTCACTTGAAGGTGTTTAAATAATATTTTTAAGGTTTCATGTTTGACTTATTTTTAATCTCAAAAGATGAAGCTTTTTTATTAAGTATCTCTTATGTGCATTTGAATCTTTAAGATTTGGTGTATCTATAATGATGAATGATCTTTAAGCTATGAGGCTTCACATATCAATGGTGGTCAATGATGTAATGATAAATGATATCGTTTGTTTTCAAATTTTCCGTCTTTGCACTTTAAGGGCTCAGTCTCAAAGCATGGTCACATGAATGAAAATGAGGTGCTAAGCTTGGGCATCATCACACATGAGCCCTTGGTTGCATGAATTTATCATTGCATACTTAGTCATTGGGAATAATCGTTAGTAAATTAGTTATTAATAATATTTAGTTATTAACTAGTTGTTAAGAATTAGTTATTAAAATAATTAAAATAATATTTAGTTATAAACTCGTTGTCGGGAATTAGTTTTTTTTATTAATTAATTAAATAAATTTATAATATTATAAGAATTAGATAAAATTAATAATATTACAAGGGTTGAAAATTAGGAATTAGCCATTAGTAAATTAGTTATTAAATTAATTAAAATGATATTTAGTTATAAACTAGTTGTTAGGAATTAATCTTTATTTATTTTAATTATATATATCTATATTAATTAAAATAAATTATAATATTATAAGAATAAAATAAAATAAATAATATTACAAGGGTTAAAAATTCATAAAAAAATAGAATATTTATTAGAATAAGTTTAATAATTTTATTAATATAAATTAAAAAAAAAAAAAAAACATTTTATAATGAGAATTCAAGTATAAGAAAATCATTAACATAAGCCAATATTCTTATTAAAATTAAATATAGTAAAATAGTTAAAGGAAAAAAAATTATGTAATTTTTGAAACATATTATTAATTAAAAAAAAGAGAGAAGAGGAAATAGGAGGTGAAATCAAGAAGAGAGGGCAGGAATCGTTCTCTTACTTAATTTCCAACCGTCATCCCTATTGAGATTGATTGAATGTTTCTTGATCTCAATAGCATCTCTATTCTTTTATATATGTGTACATGCTTTTTTTTTGCATAAATAATAGACCATTGGTGGTTGGTGCCAAAATGTGGCAACCAAATAAGGGGGGCATGTAAAGAGCCTTTTTGTAGAGTATTTAAATTATTATATAGTTATATCTGGTTATTTTATGTTTTTGTGCTCAATATTAGTCCATATTTGATTATGATTAGAGATAAGATATGGATGTAACAAGGTGTGTGTGATGCTCTTTTAACTCTTATCTGATGGCCATAATCTCTTGAGTATGTTTTCGAGGGTCTATTGGAAGGATTCATTGGTTTTAGATAAATGCTGAAAACAAGTTCTGAGAAGCACTAGAGAATTTTTTAGGTAAAAAAGGAGCCTCAAAACAAAAATGTACAAAAAAATCAATTTTATAAGAACCAATAGGATTCAATATGATTATGTCAACCATGGGTGATAATTCACCATTTTTGGAGTGAAAAGGTTAAAAAAAAAAAAACTACTTTTTCAACTTGCATTTTAAGTTTATCTCCCCACTATTTTGCTAAAATTTCGAGTGGGGACACTTGCTGGATGCATAATTTAATTTTGCATCCAAAGAATACCCATGTTGCATAATTTTGATGAACTCTACTTCACAAAAAATGTGAAATACATGAAAAAATATGATTGCAACATTTTTTTTGTGTAGTACAGTCCATCTAAAGTATGCAACATGGGCACTCCTTGGATGCAAAATTAAATTCCACATTTATGTTAGGCTAAAATCATAGGAAAATAAGGTTAAAATAAAATCATAGGAAAATAAGGCTAAAATAAAATCATAGGAAAATAAGGTTAAAATATGAGTTGAAAAAGTAATATTTTTTTCTTTTTTCCCCTCTAAATCTTGATGCCATAATCTAATCTTATTTGATTATTTCCACTATTATTTTATAATATTCCTTAAGAGGCCCATTTTAGACCTCAAAATTTCTCTAATGGGGTTTGAGTGACCAAATTGATGAACTTGTTGGAGAAGAGCATGGGAAACATTACTTGCAAGTCATGGCAATGATGATTGTGGTAGTGATTGTGTTTACAGGTTGCAAAGACAGTGATTATGGTAGTGATAGTGATTGTGAGAGTAATAGTGTTTGTGGGCTTTTAGTGATAGTGATAGTATGTGTAGGTTGATATGATAATATAGGTTTTGATGATGACTACGAATATTATAGGATGAAGATTATGATATTAATTATAATTCAGTGATAAATGATGATAATGGATATAATTTGAAAATGAGATGAAATAAAGGTCCACAAAGAAGTTGAAGAATGAGGTGGATGTCTCCATTGAGGTTGAAGCATTAATCAAGATGGAGCCTAGAGAAGGTTTAATCCTATTCATTATCAAATTTGGTGTCTCAATCAGTTTGTAGCATACAGTGAGGAGTTGTTTGCATTTTTTGAGGTTGGTGCCTCAATTAGGTTGTAGCCTAACATAAGTGTTAGCTTGCATTTCTTGGGGGTAGTTATCTCTAGTAGTTCATAGTCTACAAACATATGTAATGAATTGAAGATAAATAAGAAGAACATTTTTGGTTTTCTCCTGTTGTTGGCATTATTACTAATGTGTTATCCTTGATGGAAACCTGCTTAATAATGATGTACTTGATGTAAAAATTGATGAGAGTGGAACTAATACAGATTCGTAAAGATGCTACAGATACTATAAACATAGAAATGACAGTCCAAATATAGATGGATGTTAAAGGTGAAGTTTGAGAAAGTATACGTGGATCCTATGAAGAAAGGTTGCATACATATGTAGGTACTATATGTGAAAGTCGCGAACATAATCCGAGCTATGTTAATTTGGATACCAAGGGTCATTACCATGGTATTGGCCCATAGTAATGGTTGCGACAACAATTATTTGATATTGTCAAATAATGCTAACACTATTACCAAGGGATTTACCTAAGGTATTAGCTAAGGATAAAGCTATATATGGAGATGGAGATCAAGGTGATATGTTTTGAAAGTAATGGGTAATTCATGTATGATCTAATCTAGAACAAGAATGCACCAGGAAGCATGGAGAAGACTTAGATTTGAAAGATCTGAAGATATGTTGACATATATGATTGATTTATTTAGTTGTTGCAAATGTCTAAGTAGCTAATAATGATGGATATGTGATTATGATGATGCTATAATATGAATCTGTGACAATCAAGGTTGCAACATGTGAATTATGGCTGCAAAAAAAGTATGTTTTAGTGATTTAAGATTCGTACATTGGTTTGCTTATGAATGGTCGCTTACATACGCAAATCTGTCTTTGTAGGGTCGCATATATATTATGAGATATGGTCTTCAATATGTTGAGATATGTACGCAGGTGTTATGCATGGTAGTCGCGTACATACACTGGTATGTTTGATGGATGTCGTGTATATGCTCTATAGTTTTCAAGTGTGCCTTGATAATGATATTTGATGAGTTATGCTCTATTCAGTGTTGTATGTCAATGATGTCTCTATTTTGATGATATGTGTATGACAATGTTGACTAGGTTGAATGTGCAATATTGGTTGGTAATGATGCTAAAGTGAGGTTTTCTATGATTGGTTCAGTGATCTATGAATGATTTATGTATGGTTCAATGGTTGATTCAATGTTACAACGATTTAATGATTCAATGTTCAGTATTCAGAAATCTATTAACAAGTGTTATATAAAATAAACATGTATATACATAGGTAAGCTTCAGAACAATACTGTATACATTCTGAAATAAACCTGATCAAGGTTTGTAGTAACATCACTTTGTTTCTATGATAGGTAATAGTGTATGGATTGGTACATTTATGAGTGGTTGTGCATTGTTATGATATGGTTATGATTGTTTATATATGTTATGGTTTGTCTTGATCTAGTTGCAATGGTTGATTGAGATTCATTTCAATGATTGGTTTGTTGATGTTACATTGATTTAGTTAGTTCAATGATTATTTTTCATATTCAGTATCAAGTTTGGTATTGATCATAATGATGGGTGTGGGTTCAGTTTGAAAATATGATGAAAGGTGGCCTACAGGTTTGATGTTTGAGTTAGGTGGATCCAGTATGAAATATTATGAAACATGGTCCATAATGGGTGCTAAGGGTTGGAGCCTTCAGTAAATGAGTTAGAGCTTCCTTCCAGTAGTAGTTGGTAAACTTGTTTAGGGGGTAGGTGCTCCCTTCTAGTAGGAGCTAGTAAATAAGATCAGGGGGTTGTAACTCCCTTCTAGTGGGTAATAGAGAACGAGTGGAGATTGTAGCCTCATGCAGGTAGGTGTCCATGCATTGGTAAGAGTTTGCGCCAGTACAAGATGTAATGAAACTTTATTTATAATAAAAAAAGAACATAGAGATGACGACAACGGTGGTTTTCTCCCACATTGGTTTTCCACCTAAAAAATCCTAGTGTTCTATGTGTGTTTCTTATGTGTTGTGATTTATCTATTATTTATTGCATACTGATGATCAATGAATTAATAATGTAATGGTTAAAGTAACTCACTCATGAAATATTTATCAAATTAAGTTAACTGGATATATGTTGTTTGCTTTTATAAAAGTCACATATATACATTGGATGCATGAAGAAAAGTAGCATAAATAATTCAAAATAAGAAATGAAAATGTTAAAGTGTGTTAAAAATATTGATTCAACCCCCCCCCTAGTGTTTTTCCTAGTAATTGGAATTAGAGTAGGTGGCTCTAGCAAAATCTTAATCACTTAAGAGCGGATTAGGAATAATGGGAAAGAAGAAAAAGAAAAAGGTAGCACAAAGGAGAGAGGTCAAGCCAAGAAAGCATTGATAGTGATGTATCTAATGCTGTGGAAATATCTGCATTCACAGATCTAGGAAAATTAGCATCAGAACAAGGCAAGCCAAATATAATGGACAATAAAGGTACGGATGTACTTAATGATGCTAACTATAAAGAATGGAAAGAAAATATGAAGTCTAAATTAATGGGTCTTGGAACTGATATTTGGCACTTAGTATGTAATGGTTTCACTAAAAATTCCCCATCGGGTGAATAACTGCAAAAGAATAATCACACATTAAACGAAATATTTGGTAACATACCTGATTCAACACTAGAGAAGGTTATGCACTATACAACTGCAAAGGATGTATGGGATAATATGCAGTAAATCCATGAAGGAAAAAAAAAGGAATATTTTTCATCATAAGAACCCACAGGTAATATTATTTCTAAAGGAAATAATGATGTTTCAAAAGATCAGTATGATAATAAAACAACCTTTTTTATGTGATCTGAATCTCTTCAACTACCAGAATTAACCAAGATCTTTTACTTTTGTGATGTTAGTAGAGTTGCATATGAAAGAGTATAAAACAACCACGTGCATAATTTAAATAAGAGGAAACATAACAACAACCATGAAATCAAAGAACACACACACACACATTGATAACAGAGTTCACCCAATGTGGGTTACGTCTCTAAGTCAGGTGTCAAGAGTGGGGAGGCCACTTCATTAAATGTTGCAAGACGATGATGAATACATGGTACATTATTTTTCATTACAAGGATAAAATCCCTCGACTAGAGTGACATATCTCTCCACGAGACGTTCTCATATAGTAACTCTCACTCATATGGGCCCTCCTTCAACATGACAAGATAATAAATTCTCACATGATGTGGCATACAAGTATCCTTCAATATAATGGTGACAAGGATCTCAAAAACAAAATCATTGTCTTAGAAAATCAAAAGAAATACATGGCAACAATACTTCATATACCTCCATTTTCTAGGGATGGCCTGAAAATACAAAGTTCATATGCATAAACAGACATCACCTTTGGATTTGTGGTGTATAATCATGTCAAACGACTGTAAAATTGACCCCTTTCTGATACCGTCAAAATTTGGACCCTCGGGAATCTCGAAGATTCGCCCAAAGATTCCTTCTTGGATATAGGTGAAAAATATCATGCTTGGATTAAAATTTTGAGCATGCCATTGCAATCCTTGTGAAATTCTGAGAAAAATGACTATAAAGTCAGCATCATTCTGCCTCTATAAAAATTTAGCCTCCAATGGAATCTATAGATTCCTCAAGATTTTGCAAATATTCCTCACTGTTGATTGCATAAAATTTTGATGCTTAGATGAGGAAATGGATCACATCTTCACGTTCCCTGTGAAATTCTGGTTCGTTCAAGTTTAAACTTGTCATGATTCTCTCACTATGAAAATTTTCCCTCTAGGGAATCTTTTGGATTCCTCACTGATTCTTTGTGGAATATTCCCCTCGAATATACTCATATTTAAAAGTGTGCCCACACCTAGGTCCATTTTTTGGCTCTTCCTCTATTCATTCTTCCCCCAGCGAATGGCAAGGTTGGGCTTATATAAAAAAATTGAGCGAATTTAACAAGGAAGCCCATTGGGCAATTGGTATGTGGGTGGAGGTCCCGGGGTCAAACCCGTGGGCCTCCCTAATAATGGCACATCATTGTATTAATTTTGGGTGCAATTTGATTTTTTTGGTGCATTTTTTGTTTGAAAGTTGGTGGGCTATTGGTTATTTTGGGATCACCCGGGTGGCGGGCCAACCAGTTGGTCAGGCGGGTTCAAACCTTGTCAGTTGGTCGTTGCAATATGGAGGATTTGGATAGTGGCTCTTTCATTTTGGTGGCCCACCCATATATACAATTTCAGTTTATATGATGGAAGGGTGGGATGGTGGGGGTGGTAGCCCGCCACCCATATTTTATTTTATTTTGTTTTTTATTATATAAAAATAGTTAAAATTTCAGTGGTGGTTTTTAAGGGTTACTGGAAAAAATTAAAGAGGTGACAAATTGGCCCATTTCGGTGGCCAGATTCCATGCATCTATACTTTTCCAAATTTCTGCCTTGTTCGTGACTACCGGTTGGCCTAGTTTGACCAAAACTTTTACCATGAATATCTTGAGCATACAAACTCGGATTTGAGTGTCATTCACGCCATTGGAGTCAAGATGACGAGAACTACAATCTGGTTCTAGTTCTGGTGAAATACAAGAAGTGTGATTTTTTAGCCTTTTTTTAGATACTTCTAAATTCTGAGCATTTCTGGAGCCGCATGGATCATTCCTCCCCATTGAGGAGCTTTTGGTCCTCCAAAAGCATGAACATAATTTGTAACTATTGTGTTACATTGTTTGCACAATAACTTTCCTGACAGGTCACACTTCCTTCTCCTTCACCCTTGTTCTTCAGAGCCATAAGTGATGAACCAACACCTGCATCCTCTGCAAACCTGTAGTAAAATATTTGCAAACTACATGTTCAATTACATGACCAATCGTGATGCAAGCATCCCCATACTTGCCAATATTTTATAGCATACACTCTTTGGTCAAATTTACATCATAATAGAAACCAATACCCCAACTATCAACAAAAGGCCAAAAACATCATCGTTTCTTTAATAACCGATGGAAAACACATCATCACTTTTACAATTATTCGCAACATGTTATTTACAAAATGCAGCCATGACAAGCTACCATATCTAGTAAAACCATCTCTTACTCAAAAAAGTGAACCACCATGAATGTGGCATATTTTCTTGTTGAACATCTTTTCCAACTAGTTCCTGGACATGTGCTTTGTCCCTCTTGAGATGCTTCTCTAGATGGAGCCTCGAACATGTGGCTCTTTGATGTCCACCTCTGTTGCAATTATTGCAAAAAGTCTTCTACCTCTAGACCTGCTTAACCTTCTTCCTTCCCTGATGTGGAGAAGGCCTTTCACGTCTCATCCTCTTGCTTGTTTCCATTCTCTTCCAGCACCAACAATCACATGGGTATGCAAACCACAAAAACTGCATGGTGTTCTATGCCATGATTTCTACTCAACATTAATAATATGCTTGTTTCAAAATGAAATTTAGAGTACTGAGACTTTTTATACCTCTCTTGACTGTCTCTAGTGCGATCTTGGCAATGAGAGCTTACCTTAGCTCTTTCTCTATAATGTGCATTGTCATGGGAGGATTGTGATGTGTTCCAATCATCCTCTTTCCCCGATGGCTTAGACAATGCCTTGGAAGCTTCTTCTGCCTTTGAACACTCTCCTTTAGTGTACCCCAAACCTGCAAATTGAGGTCTTTGTACAACCTCAATGGCTAAGTCATTCCTTGACCATTAAAACCAAGTCCTCCTCCTTTATACCCCATCTTGGTAAGGAGTCTCATACCAATTCCTAAAGTGGGTACCTCCATGTTTCCAATAGAAATAACATCATGTGAAAATGAAACTGAAGAACTACCAACATTGTTTACCTTAGTTATTGATTCTGAATCAAGTGATGATGGCTTCACTAAGCCTTCGTTGTGCTTCAAATCTTCCAAGGCCTCTTCCGTGGCTCATAACTGAAGCTACAATCTCTTCTTCTCCTACTTTTCTTCTCATATAAGTCTCCTCAATTCAACATTCTCTACTTGAAGGCTCTTATTGATCTCCTTATTTGAATGATGAGAAGATGATGAAGAGGAAGAATTTTCACCTGAGGAGGTAAATGGAGCATCGTCCTCTGCCCTTTCTTTCCCCTCTCTTGCCATTTTCTCCTCATAATCTCCATACATTAAATCTACCATGTGTGACACCCTAATGAGGTCCTCATAGAGATCAGTGTTGTTCTTCATTTTCCTTCTTGTTTCACGTTCGATCTCTAGTATGCACACTCGCAATTCACATCAACAAGAAGACTGCTATGATACCAAACTTGATTTAGATCTCTTCAGCTAATGAAGTTAACCAAGATATTTTTCTTTTGTGATGTTAGTAGAATTTCATATGAAAGAGTATAAAACAACCGAATGTTCATACTTTAAAGAAGAGGAAACATAATGACATCCATCAAATCAAATAACACATAAACATTAACAATGAAGTGCACCCAATGTGGGTTACATCTTCGAGCCTAGTGTCAAGAGTGGGGAGGTCACTTCATTAAATACTGCAAGACGATGATGAGTACATGGTACATTCTTTGTCATTACAAGGATAAACTCCTTCAACTAGAGTGGCATGTCTCTCCACGAGACGTTCTCCTATAAGAACTCTCACTCATATGGGCCCTCCTTCAACATGGCAAGATAATAAATTCTCACATGATGTGGCATACAAGTATACTTCAACATAATGGTCACAAGGATATCAACAAAAAAGTCATCATCTCAACAAAACAAAAGAAAGGCATGGCATCACTGCTTCATATACCTCCATTTTCTAGGCATAGCTTAGAAATATGAACCTCAACTATAGAAATGGACATCACCATTGGATTTGTGGTGTGAAATCGTGTCGAACGACTCTAAACTCGACCCCTTTCTGACACCGTCAAAATTTGGACCCTCGAGAATCTTAAAGATTCCCCCAAATATTCCTTCTTGGAGATGGGTGAAAAATCCATGGATTGGATGAAAATTTTGAGCACACCACTATGCTCCTTATGAAATTCTAAGAAAAATGACTATAAAGTTGGCATCATTCTGCCTCTGTCAAAGATCAGCCTATAAGGGAATCTAAAGAATCTGAAAAGATTTTGAACTGCTGATTGCCTAAAATTTTGGTGCTTAGATGAGGAAAAATACCACACCATCACATTCCCTATGAAATTCTCATTTGTTTGAGTATAAAATTGGCATGATTCTATCACCGTGAAAAATTACCCTCTAGGGAATCTTTTAGATTCCTCACTGATTTTGCATGGAATATTCTATAGAATATACCCGTCTCGAAAAAAATTTCTTACACCTTAGTCAGTTGTGTGGCTTCACCTCTGTTCGTTCTCCCCCCGTCGAATGGCAAGGTTGGGCTTATATATAAAAAATTGGACAGATTTAACAAGGTTAAGCCCATTGGGTTGTTCGTGAATACCAAAAATATGTGGCCAAAGGTCTTAGGGTCAAACCCGCGAGCCTCCTCCATAATGGCACGTCGTTTTTTTAATTTTGTTTGTGGTTTGATTTTTTTACGCATTTGTTATTGGAAATTTGGTGGGTTGTTGGTTATTTTGGGGCCGCTCCAACAGTGGGGCAACGACTGCCCAGGCAGGTTCAAACCCCGCCGACCCCACAAATTTTGTTGGTCATTACAAAATGGAGGGTTTGGATGGCAGGTCCACCATTTTGGTTGCCTTCCCCCATATACAATTCTGGTTTATATGATGGATGGGTGGGGTGGTGGGGGTGGTCACTCACCACCCATATTTTATTTTATTTTTTGTTTTTTTATATAGAAATAGTTAAAATTTCAGTGGCATTTTTTAAGGGTTACTAAAAATTAAAGAGGTAACAAAATTTCCCATTCCAACAGCTAGATTCCATGCACCGATACTTTTCCAAGTTGTTGCCTCGTTAGTCACTGTCACTTGTCCTAGTTTGACTAGAACTATGACTTTCAATATCTTGAGCATATGAACTCGGGTTTGAGTGTTGTTCATGCCATTGGAATGAGGATGATGAGCAATATGATCTAGTCCTAGTTTTGGTGAAATATAATAACTTTGATTTTTGAGCCTTTTCTGATCCACTTATGAATTCTGAGTGTTTCTAGAGCCACCTGGATCATTATGTCAGATGGAGTTACTGATTGAGAGGAAGACAGGCTATAAAATGAACTTAATCTTAGAAGAAAACTTGTTTTTTCTTTGAAAATGATTATAAATATTTAGAATATGTTGCAAGCATATGATAATAGGGATCATTTAAAATCAGTAAATGCAATAGTAGAATCTAAACAATATTGTGAAGGACATAAAGCTGAGATCATCTCTCTAAGATCAAATCTTGAAAATTCAAATAAGTGAAATGAAGAGCTACTTCAAGTATCAAATTAAGCTGGAAGGAAGAGATTATCAAATTAAAAGAACAAGTGGAAGAAGGTAGAATGGTTGAAGAAGGAATGAGGAAGAAATATCTGGAAATGGAAGAACAATTCCAAAGGCTGGAGGTTGAGGTAAACATTCTAAAAGGAAAAATAGAAGAAAAAGATAAACATTTGAGTTTTCAAGATAGTACTAATATTTTGGATAACATTCTTATTTTTCAAATGTCTCCCTCCATTAGATATGGTCTTGTTTTTCCTAAAACTATAAAAGGAGATTCTAGTTCACATGCTTGTGAAAGGAAATTAAAGGATAACAATGCAAAATCCAAAATTCCTGATAAATAGATAAGAAGTCAACAAAATCAACATCCAAGGAAGATGACTTTTTCATTTTCCCCCAAAAATAAAAATATTAATCGATTCTCTCCTATGATCAACGATGTTGAATATTTTACATTTCATAAATATGGACATATTGCAACCAATTTCAGAAGTCAGTTGTTTCAATCTCAAGCAAATAACCACTTCACACGAAGATCATCAGTTCAAAAAGTACTCAGGTTTCTTTAAGGGATATTTTTTTCTTACAACATATTTGGTCACAAATCTATTGATTAAAATAGGAGGAATATAAAAAAGAAATATTATGATTCCTTTGCTTGCTTTGCTAGTCACTTAAGATGTTATACTTGTAACAAGTTTGGGAATGTAGCAAAAGAATGTAGGAAACAAATCAATGGATCTCCACGAACAACATGGAAAGCAACAAAATAAGAATATTGCTACTAAAATACATGAGAAATATGGTTCCACCAGCACTTCTCATATTAAGTGATCTGAAAATCACTCTTGAGTGACCTCAGTTAATTAATTAATGAATGAAGGTATTAGAGACTCATGTGCTAGTGTGTGTCTATGCTATTTTAGGCAACAGATCGATCAGATTGCAAAATACACAAACACTGGAAAATGGAAAATAGTAAGAGAAACAGAGTAAGCAAATACAAGAACACAACAATTAATAAGGAGTTCACCCTATCCTCTAGGGCTATGTCTCTGGTACAACTTTCAGTGGTGGCATTCTTTTATTGTGTCTTTAAAGCAGAGAATTACAATGAGGAGCTCAATCTGAGTCTCCTGAAACAAAATTGCTTGGCAGGGTGGTTCTTGGATTCCCCAAGCCACTAGAGTGCATAGACTCTTTTCCTATCCAAGTCTTGACCTCTCTAATCTTTAATGGGAGGATCCCAATGTGGTGCTCAATTCCCGACAGATCCTCTCAGCGATTGCTTAAACCTCTCAAGCTTTCTGTCTACTCGGTGCTGCCTTAGGTCAGCTCGACTCCCTGTTTTTCTACTTCTTGCTTCATTGTCTTTTCTTCACTTTCGCTCTCTCTGTCTTCATTATCTTCTCTGTGTACCCTGTTCTGTGTTTTTTCATGGCTTAAAGCCAATTTGACCCTGACTGCTCGCTTCCTCTTCTGCCCCTGTCGGATCCCCTGCTGTTGCTCGTTTGGAGTTCCCTGTCTCTGCGTCATTGTCAACAGCTCATAGGGAGTGGCCACTTGTCCTCTCATGAACTGTGCCAGCTCTTCCTCGTCAATTCAATTTTCCAATTACACTGTGGAATGACTCATCCACCATCTCATCGGTCAAATCAGACTTCAGAATTTTATGTGCCGCTTAACTCCCCTATCAAATCTAGTTCCTCCATCGGGCGCGATCTCCATCGTTAGATCTGGAGCCCCCATATCCTATGACATTCACTCATTTCACGCAGTTGACTTGCTCGACCGTTAGCATGCAATGAGAGGTGGTTTTCTCCTTCATCCACCTACCATGCATCGGGTGCTGAATGGAATCGCTCATTTTTCTCGAAATCCACTTACCGCCCAAGGATGCCCCCAATATACTGCCGGTTTTGGAGCATGGGACCCGCCTTTCGCTTTAGCGCTTTCCCCATGGTTTTCCCGGCTTCCATGCGACCGAGTGCTTAAGGGCTTTTCCTTCTCGAGGGGTTTTGCAACTAATCGTGCATCAAAAATGGCCTCCATTTCCCAATCCGGGCTTCCCAACGGCCAGTTTTTCCTCCTGCATGGTCTCCATGGGCCTCAGTCAGCGCGCTTTGACCAAGGTCCTCGTCATTCCTTGTTGGCTGCAAATTGCCACTGTCAGAGGTCTTCCTAATCACTCTTTGTTCATAAATTCGAAGTATGTCTTGTTTTGATACAGTCATGGCATCTTGATTATTTTTCATGGATCCAATTCGGATCACAGCCTTCCCACTGAAAAATATTTTGGACCACCAAAAGTTGGTTTTCAAGCGTCGACTAAGTGAGGGTACAGTTGTCTCACTCGTCCAATCTCTATCCACTTTTCGCTGCTCAGCTTTGAACCCTTGAGCCCAATTCTGAGGTACTCAACATCTCCTCTGCGTGTCGTCCTCACCTTCCTATCCAGAATTGTGTCCTCCTGCAATTCATTAAGATATTCAGGTAGCAGGTCATCAATTGAAGGCAATTTAATCTACTCTTCGAGATCCTCAATTAATGAGGGTTCAAACAATCTCAAGCAATCTGCATTTAAGACTGAGTAGATGTGCATGTAAGCTCGTAGATCAAGGCAAAAAGAATTTTCACCAATCTTCTCAAGTATTTTGAAAGGTCCATACCTGATAGGATTTAGCTTCTTACCTTCACCTTGCATCCTATCCTTGATGATATATAGCCAGACTTGGTCACCAACTTGGAAACTATGCTCCATCTGATGCTTGTCTTTCCTTGCCTTGTATTTGGTTTGGCTCCTTTCCAGCTGTTCTTGTACTGCCTGGTGGATCTCTTGGATTTGTTCAATGATCCTAGTTGCCCTGTCCACATCACTGTGTCCATCAACTATGGTATCTTTACCAAAGACAAAATCCAAAGGAGACCTTGGTGTGAAACCAAACCAGGTCTCAAAAGGAGATCTATGTGTAGAAGAATGTTTTGCTTTGTTGTAAGCATGATGCACATAACACAGACGTTCATCCCAAAGCTTAGGATGTTTACTGCAATATCCTCTAAGTAACTGGATCACTGTCCTATTAACTACTTCTGTTTGGCCATCAGTTTGTGGATGAAAAGCTGTGATTTTCTTTAGTTTGGTGTCCATCAGTTCCCACAGACTTGACCAAAACTTCCCCACAAATCGAGTGTCTCGATTAGATACAATGGAAGTGGGTAATCCAAAATGAATCCATACATGCTCAAAGAACAGTTTTGCAGTATGTTTAGCTGTAATCTATTTATTAGAAGGTATCAAAATGCACATTTTGTTGAACCTATCCACAACAACATATAGATAATCATGGCCTTTCCTAGATTTAGGCAATCCAACAACAAAATCCATGGAAACACTTTCCCAAGGGTGAGAAGGAGCTGGTAATGGAGTGTACAAGCCTAGTTTTCTATTGCTAGGCTTGCTTTTAGCACACATAGTACACCCTCTTACATATCTAGAAACTGTCTCGTATATTTTTGGCCAATAGCAAAATATTTGCAGCTGTGCAACTGTTTTACTTACCCCAAAGTGACCTGATATCAGAGAAGTGTGTGCTTCTCTAATTATCTTTACTCTCTTAGTTTGTGGAATGCATAACTTCCCACAATGGTATAAGAGTCGGCCCTTTACATGATAATCCAATTCTTCTACTCGTTTGCCTTAACTTAAAGTTGCATATGCATATTTAAAGTCTATATCTTGAGCATATTCTTCAGTGTAACTCTCATGTAACACAGAATTATGCTCAAGTATAGTAGATGCATTTATAATAGGTCTAGATAACATATCTACAACTTTATTATGTATGCGCTTTTTATATCTGACAACTAAATGAAATTGTTGTAGAAAACCCATCCATCTACAGTGTCTTGATTACTCGAACTTAGCTTGAGAGTGTAGATATTGAAGTGGTTGATGATCAGTATGTATTACTGTCTCTTTGCCCATTAAGTAATGTTTCCACTTTTTCACACTCTGTACTAATGCATACAATTCTTTATCATATGTAGGATAGTTAACTACTGCAGGATTAAAAGTCTCAGAATGATAACCTATGGGTTTACCGTGTTGTGTCAACACTTCTCCCATGGCATAGTCACTAGCATCTGTTTGGATCTCAAATGGTCTTTGAAGATCAGGCAGTGCTAGTACAGGTGTTGTACTAATATTTTCTTTCAAGTTGTCGAAGGCTTTCTGATGTTTGCCTCCCCACTGAAACACCTTGTTCAATCCTGTTAAAGCATGTAAGGGAGCTGCAATTGAGGAAAAGTTAGAAATAAACTTCCTCCAATATTGTGCTACTCCTAAGAAGCTTCTCACTTCTGTAGCAAATTTGGGTTTAGGCCAGTTCACAATGGCTGCCACCTTAAAGGGATCTATCTTCAATTCACCACCCCCTACTATATGACCCAAATAATTCGGAGATGTTTTGCCAAATTCACATTTTGAGAGTTTAACATGAATTTTTTCTCTTTTCAAAACATCCAGTGTCTGCTTAACATGATTTAAGTGTTCTTCCCACGTTTTGCTAAAAATCAGAATGTCATCCAGATACACAATAACAAAATCATCAAGAAAAGGTTTGATTACATCATTCATTAATCTCATGAAAGTAGCAGGAGCATTAGTTAAGCCAAAAGGCATAACCAGCCACTCATACAATCCTTGCTTTGTTTTGAAAGCAGTCTTCCATGCATCTTGTTCTGCAACTCTAACTTGATGGTATCCACTATGCAAGTCTAGCTTGGAGAAATAAACAACTTCTTTCAATTGATCTAAAAGATCATCGATGCGAGGAAGGGGATAACGATTTTTTATTGTTATCTTATTCAGTGCTCGGTAGTCAATGCACATTCTCCACGAGCCATCTTTCTTTCTCACCAAAATGATTGGTGACCCACATGGTGATGTGCTAGGCCCGATGAACCCTTTCTAGAGCAACTCCTACACCTGCTTCTTGATTTCAGCATTCTCTAAAGAAGACAACCTGCACATTCCAATGTTAGGCAATGGAGCATCTTGCTACAAAATAATATCATGCACTATTTCCTTTTTGGGTGGCATACCTTTAGGTTCTTGAAACAAGATATCATACTCTGAAACAACCTTTCCTAAATCAGCTTGTTGTTTAGCATTACAGCCCTCAAATACATTGTTTTTATTAGGTTTCTTTTCCTTTACAACCATCAGTAAGAATTGTTTGCATGAATTTATCATTCTTTTCATCTGCCCTGATTTTATGAGAGTATAATTATTCTTGAGCTTATGAGCTCTTACAAAATATTCAATTCCATCTTTAAAAAGTAGATACTTGTTCTCAGCTCTATAGAAAATAGATTTACTATCATACAAGTAAGGACTTCCTAAAACAATTCCACATATATCCAAAGGAATTATGTCCAACTCAACCTCATCTACAAATGCTAACCCAAAAGAAAACTTGAGTTTGCACTATCTAGTCACTTGTAGTTGTGTTTTATCACTCAACCATCCTAATGGGTATGGTTTCTTGTGAGATGTAGTTGCTAATCCCAACTTCTTTACAATTGCTTCAGAAATTAAATTTACTTGTGAGCCACTATCAAACAAAGTATCAATCCTTTTATGTTTGGAAATAACTCGAATATGGAAAAGCTCATGTCTTTTTCTCTTATTTTCTTCATCAATAGTAGATTATGCAGAATTACTAGTAGATGCTTTAGAATTCTTACCTTTTATACTTGTGGCTGCAATGGTTGTTTCATCTCCCGAGTCTGACCCTAAATATTTCTGAATAGTTGCAGCAATCTTCTTCTTTTTGTCCTCGAACTTCTTAGGTCTCAGCTCTGGATGCAGAATCCAACAATTCTCGTCATCATGCCCATCCTATTTATAGTGAGTGCATGAAGCTTTGATTTTTTGTGCAGTGTTAGCCTTCTTTGCTTTCCATTTCTCCTTTCTTTTCTCCTTTCTCTTGCTTGCAATGAGTTGGGATGGTCCCCCAACTTTTGGATTTCCATTCTTTCCTCTAGCTTCTAGATGAGTAGCTTGTACAGATACCTCATCTATACTAGTGGGATTAAACATGAGGATGGTGTGCCTCATGTAGCTGTGTAGACCACCAATGTACTTCAACAAAGTCTCTGGTGAGTCTAATGAGATTCCTAGAATCAATGCTCTCTTTCTAAATTCTTGAGTGTACCCTTGCACACTTTGCCCTTTCAACTGTGAAGAGTCTGCCAACTCATCATGGCTTGTTGCATGTAGGCCAATGGATAGAACTGCTTTTTGATTGTAGAAACAAATTCACTCCAGACAGAGATAGTCTTACCATGTCTTTTCATGTCATCTTGGGTTCTGCCTTCCCACCAAACCAAGGCAGTGCCTCCAAGGCATAGGCTTGCTAGCTTAATATTTCTCTTGTCTGAGTTGATATTCTGCATCTTCATCCTTATGTTTTCTAAAGTCCCTATACATTTCTTCTACCATGGACTTTATGGCTAGGAAACTATCTACGAATTGAGGGTCTGGTCCCATAGGACCTTCCTCTAACATTGTCTTCGAAGGATAGACTCTCCCAATTTTAGGATTAGTTTCGACCAACTCTCGTTCTCCTAATTTGAGCTTTGATCTAGTGAGCATTCAACAGCTAAACCAACTCAAGCTTATCTAACCTTACGGCCTAGAGCTCTGATACCACTTGACCTGAAAATCACTCTTGAGTGACCTCAGTTATTTAATTAATGAATGAAGGTATTACAGACTCATGTGCTGGTGTGTGTCTATGTTATTTTAGGCAACGGATTGATCAGATTGCAAAATACACAGACACTATAAAATGGAAAACAATAAGAGAAACACAGTAAGAAAATACAAGAACACAACAATTAATAAGGAGTTCACCCTATCCTCCAAGGCTATGTCTCCAGTCCAGCTCTCAGTGGTGGCCTTCTTTTATTGTGTCTTTAAAGCAAAGAATTACAATGAGGAGCTTAATCTGAGTCTCCTGAAATAGAATTGCTTGGCAGGGTGGTTCTTGGATTCCCCAAGCCACTAGAGTGCATAGACTCTTTTCCTATCCAAGTCTTGACCTCTCTGTTCTTTAATGGGAGGAGCCCAATGTGGTGCTCAATTCCCAAAATATTATCTCAGGGATTGCTTGAACCTCTCAAGCTTTCTGTCTGCTCGGTGTTCCCTTAGGTCAGCTCGGCTCCTTGTTTTTCTGCTTCTTGCTTCACTGTCTTTTCTTCACTTTCGCTCTCTCTGTCTTCATTCTCTTCTTTGTGTCCCCTATTCTATGTTTGTTCATGGCTTAAAGCCAATTTGTCCCTGACTACTCACTTCCTCTTCTGCCCTCGTTGAATCGCCTGCTGTTGCTTGCTTAGAGTTCCTTGTCTCTGCGTCATCGTCAATATCTCACAGGGAGTAGCCACTTTTCCTCTCACGAACTACGCCAGATCTACCTCATTGGTTTGGTTTTCCAGTTACACTATGGAATGACTCATACGCCATCTTAGTGGTCAAATCAGACTTCAGAATTTTATGTGTCGCAGCTTAATTTCCCTGTCAAATCCAGTTCCTCCATCGGGCATGATCTCCACCATCAGATCTGGAGCCCCTAGATCCTACGACATTCACTCATTTTGTGCAGTTGACTTGCTCAACCATTAGCGCGTGATGACAGGTGGTTTTCTCTCTCATCTTCCTGCCACGCATTGGGCGCTGAACAGAATGGCTCATTTTTCTCCAAATCCACTTACCACCCAAGGATGCCCCCAATATACTACCGGTTTTGGATCGCGGGACCTGCCTTTCACGTTAGTGCTTTCTCCATCGTTTTCCCAACTTCCATGTGACCGAGAACTTTGGGGATTTTCCTTCTCAAGGGGTTTTTCCCATCAATGCACTAATCGTGCATCAGAAATGGCCTTCGTTTTCCAATCCGGGCTTCCCAACAGCCAATTTTGCCTCCTACATGGTCTCCATGGGCCTCGGTTAGCGCACTTTGACGGAGGTCCTCGTCATTCATCACTAGCTGCAAATTGCCACTATCAGAGGTCTTCTTGATTGCTCTTTGTTCAGAAATTCGAAGTCTATCTTGTTTTGATACAGTCATGGCATCTTGATTATTTTTCATGGATCTAATTCGGATCATTAAGTAAAGGGAAGAAGATAAAATAGGTGTAGCCTTTCTCTTTGTTCATTTGAATATAAGGATGAATGGTACATAGACAACTCACCACATGACGAGAGATAAGAACAAATTTGAATCTTTCAAGAAAAACAAAGATGGTAAAGTTATCCTTGGAAATAATGCTCCAACAAAACTTCTAGGAAAAGGTAGAGCCAAACTTGATAAGTATAGAAGAGCACTTGATGCATTGTTAGTTCAAGGTCTAAAGAAAAATATTCTAAGTGTAGGTCAAATGGCTGATAAAGGAATATAATTGTGTTTACATCAACCAAATGCAAATTTATAGAAGAAGAATATGGAAAGGTTATATAAAGATGATACAAAAATCCATACAAATTATATGTGCTAGTAAAAAATAATTTAGGAAAAAATATGAGGTATAGTTCCTCTTCTTCAGATTCAGAGTAAAAGAAGATGGTCCCCACTGTAATTTATTTTTCTTAATGCGTTGTTCTAACAGTAACTGCAGAAGTGAATGAGAAGTACATAGCCTCATGAAGAGCAAGTGATGATTATCAAATCCATATGATCAGTGGTGTATGATCTCAAGGGGAGCTATGCATGAGTATCTTGGTGATGTTTCTCGATTTTGTTTTGATATTATTTTGATGATGTATATTACTGAAATTGCATTTGATGAAGTAACACTGAAGAGAAAAAAATAGTACAGATTTAGGGGGAGATGTGGCTATAAATAATCAATAGTTTACTTTCTATACACGGATCTCATAGAAGACAGTCGTGTATATGCAAGTTTTGATCTAGGCGGTTGCGTATGTTTCTATGAGATGGATAAAAGTGGCACATATTCAGGGGGGGGCTTTTTTTATGCTCTCATCAATTTATTATTGGATTTCTCATTCTGACAGTGACTTGTTGCAGATGGTTAATGGTACCTATATGTTTCTTATAAATAATGTTGGTTCATGATATTGTCGCAAAATGTTATTGTTTTTGTTGAAATGATTCTTGGATGCATTTGCTGACTAATGAGATGGATAAGATCATATTTGTTAATTAAGAGTTGGCATAGGTTTAGGGGGAGCATCTTTTATGCTTCTAAAAGTGAATTATTGGCATTATGGTTCCTTGTTGCATGATGGTTTTTATGATGAGTCCATGGTTTACTCACTGTTTGTTGGCATCTTTCATTAATGAGAAGATTCATTGATATATATGTTGTTGTCATTATGCCTTGATGCATGGATTGGATATGGTGAACTTATGGAGGATGTATATATGTTGCTTAAGTAGCATTTGGAGACATTGATAACAATTTCTATGATGAGTTCATTATGGTTTTCATCAGTCTTATTTCATCACTAACTATTTGAAAATACACGATGGATCATATGTGGTGAAATCATGGATGATGTTTATATGTTTCTTGAGTTTCACTTGATGAAGTTGTTAATGGTGTGTTAATATTACTTGATACACTTTATGAGAGAATGTGTATGCTATGGTCATTTTTGATGTCGGTTGATGGATTCTGATGCTGGAAGTACTCTTGTCTATACATATGTTATTGATACATGTACATTATGCCTATGGTGCCTGATACCATTGTTTAAGGATTGTGTCTCTTCAAACATGTGGAGAGAGTGTGCTGACCTTGATAACATGAGTTCACGAGGATGAGTTACTGACAGAGCTTGATTACAAAAATTATATGATACAATTGATTGATGTTGTTGTTGATCATTTCTATGTAATGACTGGAATTACATTTTGCACATATGTTGTTAATGCATACTTATGGTGTTGTGGTTCAAAAGATTGATATTTCCACTTGAGGATTTTGGCTTTTCCTATATATGAAGAGAGTGTGATGATGACATGAGGTCAAAGAAATGAGTTTTTTACAAAGCTCTATTACACTATCCTATGCTTCTATTACAATTGCTTGGTGATGCTTGGAGACATTGCATATTTGGTCATAGGTTGATGATACTAGAGAGTTCGATGCTACATTGATTATCTTACACTACTCATTTATGATGAGGATGTTCATGTTGCTATCATTATGACATCTATGTTGGTACTGTTAGATGTTCATGTTTCAAATTTCTATATGGTGCATGGTGGTTGCAAATGACTATCATGGTCTTGCTACCTCACTATTGAGGTCCCTGGTTTTGACTATAAAGTGTCATATATGTCTCTTGATGTTTAAGGTCATGAAAAGACCCATGTTGTAAATCATTGTAAAATTTAGTCATGTATGGGCTATTGTGATCAATTCATGCTATGTATGTAACCCCATTATGTTGGGACATGGATGTAAAATTTTGGTCCATTATGTAAACCCCATATGTTAGGTAAATGATGTAATCATGGGAGCATAAAATCATTGGTCATAGGAAATGTCATACTTGGTTGAGTCATAAAGTATTGGATTTTATTGAGTATATTCATAAGGTTCAACATATGATCACGAGGAAAATGGTTAGTATGCAAATTTCATGATTCAAAATCTGCAACTCAGACCTACAAAAATCAACACTACAAAGGAAGTCCTTCATTTAGCCTAGTTCATTCCTTTTCCCTTGATGTCAAATGGAGATGGAAGCTTCGTGTTTGGAAAGAGGTGTTTGGAGAGAAGTATTGATGTTTGCAGGTATTTACGGGTGGTGACAAAACACCAAAGTGTTTTCCATCAAGTCCAAAGGGGGATATTGTTGGCATTATGGCTAATGTGTTTTCCTTGATGGAAACTTGCTTAATAAATATGTACTTGATGTCAAAATAGATTATTGTGGAACTAATGTATTTTGGTAAAGATGCTACAAATACTATAAACAGAGAAATGACAGTTTAGATACAAATGGATATTAAAGGTGAAGTTTGAGAAAGTATATGCAGATCTTATGAAGAAGAGTCACGTACATATGCAGGTATTGTAAGTAAAAGTCGCGTATAGAATATGACCCATGGTAATTTTGATACTAATGGCCATTATCATGGTATTGGCCCATAGTAATCGTTGCGAAAATAATTATGTGATCCCTTCAAGGAATACTAACGAAATTACCAAGGGATTTACCTAAGGTATTGGCCAATGCTAAATCTATATAAGGAGATGGAGGTCAAGGTGTTAAGTGTGCAAGTAATGGGTAATTTATGTATGATCTGATATGGAACATGAATGCATTAAGAAGCATGGAGAAGACTCAGATATGAAAGGTATGAAGATATGTTGACATATATGCTTGATTGATTTAGTTGTTGCAAATGTATAAGTAGCTATTAATGATGGATCTGTGATTATGGTGATGCTATAATATGGATGTGTGACAATAAAGGTTGCAACATGTGATTTTGGCTGAAACGAAGGTATGTTTCAGTGATTTAAGATCTATATGATGGTTTTCTTCTAAATGGTTGCATACATATGCAGATATGTCTTTGTAGGGTCACATATATATTTTGAGATATTCTCTTCAGTATGTTGAGATC
Organism: Pinus tabuliformis; assembly: GCA_031772625.1. Classification (NCBI taxonomy): domain Eukaryota; kingdom Viridiplantae; phylum Streptophyta; class Pinopsida; order Pinales; family Pinaceae; genus Pinus; species Pinus tabuliformis. The sequence goes on along the minus strand of CM062808.1, from coordinate 343,504,370 downwards.
TGTATGCGGGGGTTATGCATGGTAGTCATGTACATATACTGATATGTTTGATGGATTTCATGTGTATTTTCTAGGGTTTGCAAGTGCGGCTTGATAAGGACATTTGATGATTTCTTCTCTGTTTGCTATTGTCTCTCAATGGTGTCTCTGTTTTGATGATCTGTGTATGACAATGTTGATTGGGTTGAATTTGCAATATTGATTGGTAATGATTCTATAGTGAGGTGATATGTGATTGGTTCAATGATATGTGGATGATATATGTATGGTTCAACGGTTGATTCAATTTTATATTGATTCAATGATTCAATGTTCAGTATTCATAAATATATATAGAGGTGTTATATAGAAGTGTTGACAGTGCTAGACCCGCGAACGTTCAAGGGTTATCCCCGATATGTGGTCCCAATTATACATCACACCATTTTGGATAGAAGCCCCATCTGCAATATGGCCCGGTTTTCAGTTATCTTAAATATATGCCTTGGCTCTAGCTATCAATAAGAGAGAGGAGTGCAAATGCACATTCGAAAAGCAAGGAGGTGTGCATGTTGAATGTTCAATCATATGTGTGTAAAAGTTCTTTCACTACGGAGGGGACGAGAAGTGAGCCTCTAAGAGAGAGGTAGTATTACCACCCTAGTAGAGACACACATAAACAAAAATAATACGTACAACATCAAGCAAAATAGTCCACAAAGATGTAATTATCATTGCAACCAATGTAACAAGGAAGATCTGTCTAATATCTAGCAAAATATTCCACGAGGATGCGACAACTATAATAGAAATTACAACACATTCTCAATATGAGAAGTACCAAAATAAATGAAATAGTTCAACTACTTTAGCACAAATGAAAGAAAATATGAATTACAAACATTCACATAATAGTCTTACAAATATCCATAATCCATGCATGAAGAACATGCTGACCCATAAGGCTTCTTATATTAATTAAAAGTTCCAAGACACATGTATACAATGAACACCACTAGCTCCAATAGTGGAGCATTGGATCCACTCCTTGCTCCTTAAAAGAACTAGCTTATCTCTATACATCCTTGCGAGAGGAGCCAAGGTGAAAAGTCCATTGCTCTTACAATGAGGGTGTATATATAAAAATGAGGAATTCATTCTACACCTTCCTTATGAATCTTCATCTGCCCTCATGATTGTTTGACTTCCTATGACTTTTCAACTTTACATGACTCTTCATATTCCACACATGTCCTTTAGACTTCCACTTTACAATACATTTTTGAAACATAATTTACATCATTAACCACAATGGTGTGGCATGTGACAACTCATGACATGACATGAGACTGCTGACATAGACTTCTTGATAATGTGGCAATTTCAATCCACTATTTCTATTATGTGTTGAGGGTCTGTTTGAGGATGATTTTCTTTTCACCTCTGCATGGCTTGGTGATAAGGAATCTTCAATGATCTCAAGTCTTGAATGATGATCGCAAACTAGTGTCCTTTTGCTTCCTCTTGATTGATCAACTTGCATACTCAGCTATAAGAATGTCTTTTAGCATGTTGCGCTCCTTCATATCCTTCTTCATCATATCAACATGGCATCATAAGGTACATGTTTCTGCAATTCACTCATGAAAAGACAACATTAGTTCGAAAACCCCTTATTCTAAGATTGTGCATATTGATCCATTGACTGAGTGAGAACTAGATGGAAAGTTGGGAAAGGGGCTTTGTGACTATGAACTTGAGAATTTAAAGTAGGTAAAGGGGAGCCTTGAGCCTTGAGACTATGCAATTCATAGTTCAGGCTAGGATGAGGGAGAAAATTGTGCAATTCTGGAGATTAGTGTGACAGACTAAGGAGATGAGCACTAGGTGAGTACATTGCTTAGTTTTTGGATTCAAGGGACACTAGGCCATTGTGAAATTGTGTATCTCAGGGGCTCAGGGAATGCGCTTGAGGTTAGTGAATACACAATACGTAGTTAGGGCCAATATGGGAGGAGGGATTGCCCAATTATGGGAGCCAAGGTCAAGGTTTGAGCACTAGAACTACGCAACACAACAGTATTGGGAGACAGGAACTGCGCATTGTGCAGTGCCAAAGGGAAAGGTCATAGCTAGAGGACTGAGACTATGTAATGCATAGTTCAGGAGGCTGGGTAAAGCTAGGTGTCTTGGTCGGGAAGATTTTCTAGAAAATTCGAAGTGCAGGATCAGTGAGACTGATGTGAACAGTGATGAGACTTCGACTATGATCACACACTTAGAATTATTGATGACACAATAATATATATCATCCATGACACATGAAAAATGCATTTCCCTCCATGCAACAACTTTACAACAACTTACGACAAGTGCGACACTTAAGATACACTTTATGATGATCGTGACAACACTTGTGTGACAATGCTTAAAACTTTGGAAATGAGTGCGATGGATGTTTACGTTGTTAGAAAAACTCATTTACATAAAGATGACCTATTGAAAACACCAGAACAAGTTTGAAAACATGGTGCGATGGCTATCATGGGAAAATATGACATTTTTCCTATCTTGCAAAAGGGAACAAAACGCTTCAAGAAAACACATGGAATGAGTTTCAATGTTTGCATCGACAATGTACAAGGCCAAGGAAGGCTTTGAAATTGAGCGTATGCCAAAATTTTGGAGGTTGTTGAAGTAGCGACAACACTTGGCGACAAACTGGTAGATTTCTAGCTTCTCTGCCTTGGTTAACTCTTCTATGCAGGGTATTGGTTCTTCAGGGAGTATTGATTCATAGTAGTGATTACTTTGGTCTCCCCACTTACCCCGTGAATAATCATGGTCCCCTCTATACCTCTCTCGTTTGAACACATCATAAGATTCAATGACATCACAAAGTTTTGCATTGGGAACAATAGTGAAGTTTGTGAGCTTAAGATTTTTAGAGTACGTTTTTTCATCTCTGGTGTTGCTCCTTTGCTAGATGGATTGGACAGTACCCTAACAAAGTCACTACAACATCACAAACATTTCTCTGCTACTAGCAAGCCTGGACAGTACACCGAAGGAGTTTCTCACTTCACCTCTCTCTGCAAGAAGCCTTTTTCTTCTTTTTCCTTTATTTATTTATTTTATAGGACTGTGCATTGGCACTTATTCATTTTATGGGTGGAAGAGGGATCCCAACTTATTGAGAGTAGAAGAGGTTTTTCCTTCAAAGAAGCATATAGAGACCTCTGATTTAGGTTTTCTCATTTAAGTTTTTCCCCCTACTTCTCCTCTACTAATTTGGTAGGCATGACAACACTAAGACATAAAAACCAAGTGTGGGCATTAGGTTTTCCTTAATAAACATAGGTTCATGGTTTAACCAAAACTCTCCTCACATAAAGATCATATTTTCAGTCAGAACTTCATTGACCAAAAGATATAAACAACACAAGGAAGATGGACATAAGGTTAGCCAAATGTTGAAGTGTCACAAAACTCTATTTTAACTCAGTTACACACAAAGAAAATATGAAACACATTGATACACAAAATTTATTTACATGACAAAAACATCAAACAAAATAAATAAAAAACAGGAAAAGACTATGTACCTATGTAGGGCATAGCCCTAGATCATCGTTGAAAATAATGCTTTAAGTCTTGGCCATTGAAGGGGAGAGATTCAATCTTCCCATATAGTGATTGCAAATGATATATGTGTTGGAAAATATTGTCATGAATAGTGAATGGTCCAATCCAAAGGGATTGAAACTTGGTGTGTTTTCCTTTGTCCTCGTGGGATTTATCCCACTTCAAGACTAAGTCACCCACAGTGAAGTTGTTCTTCCCTACAAACTTCTTTTCGAACCACTTCTTGATATGGTTTTGATTGAGTGGAAATATTTCTTTTTCTTTTAGCCTTTCTTCTTGGAACTTGTGAAGGGTGTCCATCCTACGTTGCACTAATAAACATGGCTTTCCTTGGGATTCTTGTGAAAGTTGGAGAGCGAGCAACTAAATGTTAGAAGGGAGGATGGCTTATTTTCCATAAACCAAGAAGTAAGGGGAGGTGTTCAGAGAGGGTTTTGGTGTGACTTGGTCAGCCCATAAAGCATTTACCAAAACATAGTACCAGTTCCTTTGTTAAGAGAATATGGTCTTTTTGATGATACAAATGAGATTCTTATTTGTGGACTCAACAAGAAAATTCCTCTGCGTATAATAATTAGTTGAATACTTCAATAAAATTCCATTTTATAATGAAAAATCACATAGTTTTAGTGATGAAAAGTATGTTGCGTTATTGAAAACAAGTGAAATAGGAATGCCAAACCTAGGAATGATATTCTACTGAAGGAAATTGATGGCTTGCTAATCATTCATCTGTTTAAGCGAAATTGCTTTTGTCCACCGCATAAAGTATTTTGTGGAAGTGATAATATAACGATTCTATTTTTATGAATGCGGAAATATTTCTCCAATAAAATCCATGCCCCAAGGTTGAAAAGGTTCTTCCACTACAATAGCCTGTAATGGACTAACTGACTTCTTGTTTCGATCGACACACCTTTGAAAAAATGTACATTTGTGGGTGTAAGCATGGGCATATTTGAATAACGTAGACCAATATAAACTAGCCTGCATGATTTTATTCATAATTGTGCTTCCCACAAAATTCCCCCCAACTGTTCCATCATGGAGATCACGTAATACTTTCTCTGAATCGTGTGCTTCCAAACACCTAAGAAATACTCCATTATGGTGCTTTCTAAAAATAACCCCATGCACCAACTAGTAATATAATGCTTTGATTCTAAGTTCCCTCTTCTATCGTGAAGATAAACGGGAGGGCACAGTTTTGTGCTCAAGGTATTGGTGCACATCTGCATACCAAGATCCTGTGATAATAATGGGAGAAGTTTTCTCTACATTATACATTTTGATTTCTTGTTCCCATGCAAAAGGATCTTCTTATTCTTTTGCATCCACTGTGTCTACTTCTATTTGACATACAATGTGGCCCTTAATTATGTGAACTATTTTGAACTCTAAATCATACTCCTGTAAACCGGTCATCCAATTCGCTCTTCTCTTACCCAACTCTTTTTAAACGAACAATGATCTAACTGTTCATTTCCTTGTATACTGTGTAAGCTTGTTTACCAATGGCGGGATAGTTTATTTCAAGTCCTTGAGGACCAGCGCTCATGAAATATACTAGCCACTTTTTTTTTATATCATCCTTTTGCATAAGCACAACAATGAGAGAAGAGTCAAAAGCAAAAGTGTAGAGTAGAAAATATTTGTTGAAATTTGGGCTATATAGAGCAGATGCTTCTACGATAGCTTGCTTGATACAAGAAAACACTTCCTATTCCCTTTTATCACATATGTAGATTTAATCCTTCTTTACCATCTCATGTATTGGCTTGACAATTTCAGCATAATCGTTGATGAACTTATGGAGGAAGTTGATTTTCCCTAGGAACATATGCATAACTTTCTTGTTCACTGGGAAGGGAATCTGCGTAATTTCTTTGACCCTCTTTGGGTCTACTTTAATATCATTTTTGACAATGATTTGGCCCAAGATATTACCCTTAGACACTGTGAAAATACTCTTTTTTGGATTAAGGGATATCTCGTCCTTACGACATCACTCGAAAATTTTCCTCAAATGGCGTATGTAGTCAGATCTCTTCTTAGAAAACATTGTGACATCATCTAGGTATACCACCACACTTTGTCTCATTAATCCATAGAATGCAATGCCCATGGTGCATTTAAATATTGCACCAAAATTAATCAACTGAAATGTCATTCTCTTGAATGTGAATGTACCCTACTTTGTGTGGAATGTTTTTCTGAGTCTATCAGACTCTAAGACTAGAACCTCATTATATCTTGAATACCCATCTAATAAAGAAAACATCTTTGACCTCGATACTGTTTGTAGTATCTATTCCATAGATGACACGAGGTAGTTTTCTTTGTCTGAGGCACAGTTAAGGTTGCAGAAATCAACACACAAGCGGATTTCCCCAGACTTCTTCCTTACTGAGACCAAGTTTGATACCTAGGTAGAATGTTGCACTTTATATATGATCCAAGCATCCAACAACTTCCTTAACTCCTTTTAAATGAGAGGCTCAAGCGCTAGATGTACCTTCCATAGCTTTTGCTGGAATGGCTTGAACCCTTCTTTGATTGGGATTACATGTTGGATAATTTGTGTGTCATAAGTTTTGAGCTCATCATATGTCCACACAAATACATCTCGGTACTGCTTGAATAATAGAATAAAATCTTGTCTCTCCTATGGTGTGCAATAAGTACCAATATTGACAACCTTCAGATCGAAATATGTTCCCAAACTGATCTTCTCATGCGACAACATTGAGCTATGGGTCCTTACATTGACTGGACCTCGAAAGTGATTTTGCAAGTCATACAAATTCTCTAATGATACCACACCTTTTAGCATGAGGTTTTCTTTGCTTGTGTTAGCTTCATCCTGCAATGCCTTCTCGTGTTGTCTACATCAATACCTGCATCTTTGAATACATCAATGTTTTCCATAAAGCGCGGTATTTACTGGTCATCATTGAAAACACATAAATTAATAATATTATTAGGGATGGATGTCTTATAAAGAATTTCTACAGAAAAACTATCCCTAAGTACTGATAACCTAGCAGCAACATTTTCCATTGCATCTGAAGCTACGTTGTGCATTCTAGGAATAGAGATAATATTAAAATCTTCGAGATGCAAAATCAAACGCCATACCTCTTGTTGGTAACTTTTGAGATGAGGTGACACATACTGTATGGTATCACGTACCTGTCGTACAACAATTTCTGAGTCACCTACTTCTTTGAGAACATCAATGTTGAGGTCGATGGATCTTTGCAAACCCAAGATGAGTGCTTTGTATTATGCAGTGTTGTTCATGTGCTCAAATTCCAAGTGGCTAGAGATTGAATGTTTTCTTTGTCACGAGTCTATTAAAAAAAAACTAGCTCCAAAGCCCTCCTACGTTTTGGAACCGTCAAAATAAAATTTCCACATATCATACAAGGGCTATGTACTACACTAGTACTATTATTATTACTACTACTAACTGTATAGATATCATTTTCACTTGTTGGACTAGGAAGGATCTCTAACTATGTTTTTCGTGGCACTAGGAATGGATACGAAAGATAACATCCTAGTTCAATCTCAAAAAAGTAGTTGCCAAAGATAATATTTGCAAAAGCCATTAGTTCATTCTAGCCCTCCAAGGGAGTTATGATGTGTTTCATGTACCACTCTAAGTTCACCCAAATCTGATTGTTTATTCCCTTGTATGGAAGCCACAAATGTGACCAGTCCATCACAGAATACCCTGTAACTTTCTAGACCAGTATCTGTTCAATAATACACCATATGCTTCCATAATTTCCACAATTACTATATTTATATATTAATGAACTCAGTGATCAGATGATAAATGAATAAGCACATTTTTGAGTTCACCGATTTCATGGACAAGAGTCTTTTCCAACTAAATGATTTGTGCATCTATTTTATCCCACTTTGTGTTGATTTTATTCATGATAGATAGAGGCATTATGTTTACCAATGCACTAGAATCAACTAAGAAATTGTGTACATTATAATTGAAAATTTAAAATGTCAATAGAAATGAAGGATAAAGTGTGTTCAAATCGAATGTTAAAGCATTAAGTACATACTGTAGGGAACCAGAGGACTTACCAGATTCGGATCCGTTCTATGAAGAAGCATCTTTACCTAAGACAGACTATTCAAGTGCACGTAGGAGCATGTCCTGCTAGCTCACGATTTTCATTAATTTAAAAAGTGAGATATTCGCATGAGCTTTCTTCATCTCTTCAACTATGTTGTAATCTAGTGCATGCGAGATTGTCATAGTGTCTAGGGGAGTTGGCTTGTCTTCTACTTCTGGAGTGATGGACTTACTTTTACTACTTGCGAGAGTACTTTTCATTCTAATTTCATTTCCAAACTTTGTCTGAGTGTTCTGCATTGAGTTGACGGGCAAACTGATCTTCCTTAACAAATTTTCCTTCAATTTTTGCTTCATCAACTCTTTTGTGGGAGCCAAACCTTGGCTTCTTAAGTTATATCAATGGTTCTGCTTCTGGGTCGGGTCATCACTTAGTGGTTTCTTTTCAGCATTTCTCTTTCCAGCTGTGAGTACTCAACTGAATTTTTTTACTGCATGCACCATGCTTGGAGTCTCTTCAGTCACAACAGTTTCTTCCTTTTCTTTTGCAAGCTCGATTTGCTCATTAGTAAGAACTGTATCAATAAAATGCACAGCTAGAGCGTTCATATTGTGGTTCCATTGTGGGCATGTTTTTCCTGAATGATATTCTTCATGAAATTAACAATCCTGATCCATGCTCATACTCTCAATATTCAACACAATGTTCGAGCTTTGAATAGACTTGTCTGACTGGTTGTTACTAATATTTGAGCTGGAAATACTTCTCAGTAAGTTGGACTTGGGAGGCTTGCTACTCACGGTCGCCTGTCTTGACCTTTGTTTCAATTCTGCCAACTCATTGGATAGAGACTTGATAGTGCAAGTCAAGCTCTCAAGATCAATTGCTTCCTTTTCTTTGGCCTTGCTTACGGAGGCTTGAGACATTTTCCCCATGTCTTTGGAGTCCTTTATCAATTCGTCATCTACAATGAATCCAATGACACACAAGTCCTTTTCAATTGTGATCACCTCTTCAAAAATCTCAACCAATGTTGGTTTTGTAGTTCTTTTCATGAATTGTTCAATGCTTGTTGGTAAGGTAGTTGTGAAATAGTTGACAGTGATGAAGTCATGAGGTTTTGTGTCTACTAGAAATCTGTTCATGATACTGTTAAAACTTTGATTGAAATCTTTCACCTTTTATTTCTACTCTATCTTGATATTTCCCAGCTCTTTTAAAAGCATGGGAGGGGTTTTATCATCAACAAATTTATCAATAAATTGTTTCCTAAAACCCCTCCAAATCTGGATTGATTTTGGAGGAAGACTGTGATACCATACAACTGCTCTACCATCCTAGGTACATGGAAATAGTCTACATGTAACATCATCATAATGTACCTCAAGTGTTTGTAGATATAGGTAGAATTTGTTTAGATGATCCTTCACTTTAATTTATTTGTCAGGGTCATACTTCATTAGTAGCTTCTCTAGGTGCCACGATATTTTGTGTAACACACTTAGCAGTGCAAGTGGGTCGTGAGTCATTGAGTCCAAATCTTGGTCTGCCATGTCTTCGTCCATGTTTTCCCTTTCTTCATCAGAACTAGTTGGTTTTCTTATTCTTCTTCTTCACCGCCTAACCCACATAAATTATTGTCCGAGAGTACCACATTATCATCGTCACCACTATTAAAGGTTGGAGGATGCTCTGGTTTTTTTGCGTTTTCTTTATAATCTGCTAACTTTTAAGGGTGGAAAGAACCAAACATTCAACTCTTGAGACCACTAACCTAGTGGGGGTTGTTTGGTTCTTCTTTGAAAATATGGAAGATTGTGTACTCCAAGTATCAATCCAATAGCTCTTGCAAACTTTCAAGAGATGGGGCAGATGGCTTGAATCTAGTCGTAAGAGATTTCACAAGCTTGTATAGTCCCGAGCTGAGAAAAATTACCAATTTTAGGAATGTACGCAACGGAGTTACTGGAATGTTACTGCCTTGACTAGATAAAGTAATATTGGGGCTGGTGAGGTTATCAGCCATAAAATTTCGCTGCCATCCTTCCTGCACCAGAAATTTTGACGGTGTTGGACCCACTAACATTCAGGGGTTATCCCCGATATGTGGTCCCAATTAGACCTCACAACGTTTTGGATAGGAGCCCCATCTAGAATATGGCTCGGTTGTCGGTTATTTTAAAGATATGCCTTGTCTCTATTTGTTAGAAAGAGATATTGCAAATGTACCTTCAAAAAGAAAGGGGGTGTGCCTGGTGAGTGTTTGATCATAAGTGTTTCAAAGTTCTTTCACTGTATAGGGGAGGAGAATTGAGCCTCTAAGAGAGAGGTAGTTGTACCAGCCTAGAAGAGACACACATAAACAAAAAGGATATGTACAACATCAAGCAGAATAGTCCACAAAGATGCGACAACCATTGCAACCAATGTAAGAAGGACGATCTGTCCAATATCCATTAGAATAGTCCACGAGGATGCGACGACAATAATAGCAATTACAACATTCTCAATATGATAAGTACCAAAATAACTGAAATAGTTCAACTACTTTAGCAAAGATGAAAGAAAACATGAATTACAAAAATTCACAGAATAGTCTTACAAATATCCATAATCCATGCATGAAAAACATGTTGGCTAATAAGGCTTCTTATATTGACTAAAATTTCCAAGACACAAGTATAGAATGAATGTCACTAGCTCTAATAGTGGAGTGTTGGAGCCACTCCTTGCTCCTCAAAAGAACTAACTTATTTCTCTACTTCCCTGCAGGAGGAGCCAAGGTGAAAAGTCCCTTTCTCTTACAATGAGGATGTATATATAACAATGAGGAAGTGATGCTTCACCTTCCTTATGACTCTTCATCTACCCTCATGACTGTTTGAATCTTATGACTTTTCAACTTTACATGACTCTTCATATTCCACACATGTCCTTTGGACTTCCACTTTACAACAAATTTTTGAAACATAATTTACATCATTAACCACAATGGTGTGGCATGTGACAACTCATGACATGATGTGCCATGAGATTGCTGTCATAGACTGCTTGATGATGTGGCAATGTCAAGCCACAACTGTTACTCTGTGTTGAGGGCCTACTTGAGAAAGATTTTCTTTTTGCCTCCACATGGATTGGTAATAAGGAATTTTCAATGATCTCAAGTCTTTAATGGTGATCACAAATTGGTGTCTCTTTTCTTCCTATTGATTTATCAACTTGCATACTCAACTACAAGAATGTCTTTCAGCATGTTGCGCTCCCTCATCTCCTTCTTCATCATCTTGCCATGGCATGATAAGGTACCTACTTCTACAATTCACTCATGAAGAGTCTGAAAACCCCCCAGTATATGATCAGGTGCTCATGTCCTAAGTGTCGTAAAATGTTCAAAATTTAAAGTACTTAGAACTGGTTCAAAGTTAAATGACTGGAAAGTGCTCGTCTTCCTGATTCCGGTGCCACAAACGGTTCGAAAAACGGTCGTCGTATGAGGAAGTTATGGCAAAAAGAAGAATTTGTCCATAACATTAGAAATTTTAATTTTTCAAAAAAAAAATAAAAAAGGAATATTCCGCCGGGCACGAAATCCGAGGCAACCAAAAAACATTAAATGTAACTGCAGTTAAGTTGGCGGAATTTTGGTAGGAGCGCCAAATTTTGCGGACCCGCCATAATTGGCGGAGCTATCTGGAGTTAACTAAAGTTAGCTGGAGTTTTTCTAGGGAAAAACTGGAGAAACTTTAAATTGCCATAACTTTGGCTAGGAAAGTCGGTTTTGGACGATTTTTTTTTTGATTTTGGGTATTTTCAACCTTCTAAAGCCATTGGTGCAGGTCTTACAGCCATATGAGGTCATTTGCAAAGATTTTGGAGCCGTGAAAGTTCTAGGAGCCACCAGGGCTCAGTTTTGTGAAGACTGTATAGGGTTGCAGGTATCCATTGGAGGTGATCCAATAGTCAATCCTGAAGGATTCAAGTGTTCTGAATCCATTTTTACCATATATTTCTCCTGTAGATGCTTCTATTCAGCTATATTTTCAATTTGAGCATTTAATAAAAACAAGGACAAGCCCGGTTGGGAGCTTTGGACCCAGCAGACGTAGCCCTGGAGGGGGTGAACTGTTTTATCAACTTCTTTTGCATTTGTGGTTGATTTATTTTGCAGAAAAAAATTTGTTTTAATGTGTTAAACAGTAAAAGGAAATAACTCTGCTATGCTTAAATGGGTCATGAACAACTGAAAATTTCATGTGTTTTCTTTCTGCAAGACATGGAAATCTTTTAAACATGTTTAATTCTGAATTGAATACCTTGCAAACAAATTTCAAGTAGTTTCAAATTCAGATCAAGTTGGTATTAGAGCTCAGGGTTTTGTGCAAAGATCTTCTAACTGTCTTGCAAAGTATTGATGCTTACCAGGTTGAAACTTAAAAGAGGGGAAGGACAGTTTACTAGAGAACGAGAGAATCCTCAGTCAAGGAAGGCCAGAGAGCCATCACCTCCACCTTCAATTTTACCCTCAAGAGTCTCAGCAGAAACTTGAAGGATGTCTGAACATGAAGGAGAAATTCCTACAGAGACAGATCCAAGAGAAGAAGAAAGAGTCTTCAGAAAGGCTTTCTTGGACCTCACTGAAATGGTGAGGATATTGTACCAAGAAAGAAATGAGAAATTGGCTGGAGAAGGGTCCAAACATCCACATGAAGGAGAGGGCTCTTCAAGAGGTAAGAAGGATGATGATCATTCCAAGAAAGGACATGGAGGAAATGGTGATTCACCATCCCCATCTTCACCTTCTTCCTCTTCATCTTCGTCTTCTTCTGTTCATAAGCATAGATCCTCTGGAAAAATTCCTTTTTTGAAGCTTGATGTAAAATTCGAATTACCTATGTTTAATGGTGAAGTGAACGCAGAAAAGCTTGACAACTGGATTAGGCAATTGGAAGTTTACTTGAGGATCCAAAATATGCATGATGATGCCACAAAGATTCAGTTGGCTTCTTTGAGAATGGATGGAGCAGCACTGGTCTGGTGGGAGGCCAAGACTAAAGAGGAGATCAAAAAATTTGGTAAGGCTACCTTAACATGGCCTGAATTTCTGTTAGCCATTAAAAAACAGTTTTATCCTCTTGCTCACATGTAGAAGGCCATTATGAATTTGCAAAATTTCAGACAAATTAAGGGTCAGAGTGTCCAAGACTACACCCAAGAATTCAGGAGAAGAGCTCTCTTGTTAGGGGTAGATTTACCGACCCAAGAAACCTTGCTGAAATACATCGGTGGCTTACATAGCTACTTTAGACACACCATCTTGATGTTTAACCCTACTAGCCTAGACAAGGTTTGTGTCCAAGCTACCCATTTAGAGGTAAGGGGAAAAAACACATTTGAAGAGGGTAGAAACAAGCCCCCCAAGGGGAAAAACAAAGAGAAAACCTCCAAGGGAAAGGGAAAAAAGAATGCATCTGTCAAACAGGAGAGTGAGAAAGTGATCTGTAAACATTGTTCTAAACCAGGCCATGAGGAGAAAAACTGTTGGAAATTATATCCTGAAAAAAGACCTCAATTTAACAAATCCAAAGGGAAATAGAAAACTGCTGCTACTACATCTACACCACAAGATTTAGGGGAAGATTCAGGTGATGAAACCAAAATTACAGCCATGGGTTTGAAAAACTTGAAGGGAAAAGAATTTGAAACTCAAGCCAGCACTAGCACCTCAAACTGCCATGTACAAGCTCCTAATGAGGAAGAAAGAATTGAACTGTTTCATGTTAGGGTGATTTCAAAACATACTAAAATTGACACACTTTTTGATAGTGGGTCACAAGAAAACCTTATATCAGAGGACTTGGTCAAGCAGCTTAAACTTGAGACCATTCCACATCCGAAGCCATATCCACTTGGATGGATTTGCAAGGATGCAAATTTACAAGTTTCAAGAAAGTGCACATTGCGCTTTGCAATTACTGCACATTTTATTGACACAGTTGAACTTGATGTGGTACCTTTTGATATAGCAGGAATTGTTTTGGGAAGTCCTTACTTGTTTGACAAGAAAGCTATCTTTCATCGCCATGAAAACAAATATCATCTGTTCAAAGATGGCAAGGAGTTCATTGTTAGAGCTCATCGCAACAAGACAACTATAGCGATGGTGAATGCAAGACATGTAAAAAGGCTGGTCAATTCAAGTAAGAATTTTGTTCTTCTTATGATTAAGCCCAAGGTTGATGTGAATCATGAGTCATTTGACAATTTTGATCCAGAACTTAAATCAGATCTGTATGATGTAGTTGATGCATATCATGAGATGTTTCAGGAGCCAACAGGTTTGCCTCCTAAGAGGGAGATTCAGCATGAAATCCATTTGCATCCAGATTGTCCTCTTCCAAACATAGGCATGTACCGCATGTCTATTATGGAGAATGCTGAAATAAAGAAGCAAATCAAGGACTTGTTGGACAAGGGTTTCATAAGGCCAAGTACTTCGCCATGTGGGTCACCGATTGTATTGGTTCCAAAGAAAGATGGCACTTGGCATATGTGTGTTAATTTCAGGGCCTTGAACAAGAAAACGGTAAAGAATCGTTACCCACTCCCAAGGATAGATGATTTGCTAGACCAGCTGAAAAATGCTCGATATTTCACTAAGCTAGACTTGTGCAGTGGATATCATCAAGTAAGAATTGAAGAAAGTGACATTTGGAAGACAGCCTTTAAAACCAAACAAGGACTCTTTGAGTGGCGTGTGATGCCGTTTGGTTTGTGCAATGCACCTACAACTTTCATGCGGGTAATGGATGATGTCTTGCGTCCTTTTCATGATGATTTCGTTATTTTCTACTTAGATGACATCTTAATTTTCAACAAGTCTAGAGAAGATCATGTCATGCATGTTAGAAAAGTACTTGATGTTTTGAAGAAGAATCAGTTATTTCTTAAAATGTCAAAGTGTGAATTTGGAAAGACTTCTTTGGTTTATTTGGGACACATAGTAGGAGTAGGTGCTTTGAGAATTGATCCTGCTAAGATTGAGGCTATTGTGAAGTGGCCTACTCCCAAATCCATAACAGAGGTAAGAAGTTTTTTGGGTGCAGCTCAATATTGGAGGAAGTTTATCTCTAACTTCTCTTCTATAGCAGCTCCTATGCATGCAGTGACAAGTGTGAAGCATGCTTTCCAATGGGGAGGCAAGCAACAAAAAGCTTTCGAATCTTTGAAAGAGAAGATTAGTTCAGCTCCAGTCCTTGCATTACCGGATTTGAGACAGCCATTTGAGATACAAAGTGATGCTAGTGATTATGCTATGGGTGCAGTTCTTCTACAGCATGGTAAGCCTATTGCTTTTCATTCTGAAACTTTTAATGGTGTTGTTGTAAATTATCCTACATATGATAAGGAGTTGTATGTGTTGGTACAAAGCGTCAAAAAGTGGAAACACTACTTGATGGGCAAAGAAACTGTTATACATACCGACCATCAGCCCTTACAGTACTTGCAATCACAAATCAAGTTACAACAGTCACGACACTTCAGATGGATGGGCTTCTTGCAACAGTTCCATTTGGTAATAAGGTATAAGAAAGGTACTTTGAATAAGGTTGTTGATATGCTTTCAAGGCCTATTATTGGTGCTGTTACTTTACTTAAGAATGATTTCATTGTACATGATAGTTACATAGAACAATATGCATCTGATGATGACTTTAAAGATGTGTATGCTAACTTGAGTAAAGGGAATCATGTAGAGGAAAATGACTATCACATGCATAACAATTTGTTGTTTCATTTGGGCAAGTTGTGTATACCACAGGGGGAAAATGTCATAAGAGAAGCTCATTCTTCTCTTATTGCTGGCCATTTTGGTGTGAGCAAAATAGTTACACATCTACAGAGGTATTGCTATTGGCCTCGCATGGTAGATTCTGTTTCAAGGTTCATAAGAGGTTGTTCATTATGTGCTACAAGCAAGCCTAGCAATAGGAAGCTTGGTTTGTATACTCCTTTGCCGATACTGTTAGGCCCCTATACTACTAGTGTAACCCCTTATTGTTATTAGTATAACCGACTTATTATATTGATGTACCCATGTAGTGCCCATATTGTTACTATTATGCCACATAGAAGCCCACCATTGTTACTATTGTGCCCTACAATATTATTGTTATGTAGGCTTTGATTGTATTGGGACCACTTAGACTCCTATATATAGAAAGGAGGTATTTTCATTTGTATCATCAAAGAATTGTTCATTTATGTAATGTAAAGGAGGTTGCCCCCTCGAAGAGGCTGAATTCTAAGGCGTGGATCTCTCTTTTCTATCTTTTTGTGAGCTGGTTTCATAACATTTGGTATCAGAGCTTTGGATTCTAGGGTTTCGCTGCTCCAAACAGGTCATCGTGGCATTTTCGCCATAACTTTTTTTCTGTGACGTTTCAGAAGTCACAAACAAAACCCATTTGAGATGAACTGGCGCTGAACCTTGGGTCCGAATTTCAGATCTTTTAGCGCGATATTTTCGGAGATATGATTTGCGGAAGTTGGTCTTTTTGCAGACTCCTGAATTACACTCAAAACAGGTGACCTGGGGAAAATCGCCATAACTTTCTTTCTGAGAATCGGATTGAAATTTCGTCAGAAGGTACAGAAAGAGAACGGACTGTAGTTTCTGTTTATATATTTTTCAGAGTCAAAGGTTGAAACAGTGACACGTGGCACTTCATACAAGTTCGCTCTACTAAACCAGTCTATAATCAGGTCACTGCGGGAGATTGTGCATAACTTTTTCTTGGAGAATCCAATTTGGATCAGACTTGTGACATTGGAAAGAGGACACATAGAGCTACTACAGGTCACAAGTTTAGAACTTAAAGATCTGAAATTACAGAGTAACAGTCGTTTCAAGGTAGAGCTCCTAAAATCAAGAAAAAGCAAGATGAGGAAGTATGATGGCAAGGATCCGGTAAATTGGATACTTCAGATGGAGCAATATTTTGATATACATGGTGTACAACTGTTACAAAAGGTATGTATTGCATCTTCATATTTAGAACCAGATCAATTTTTATGGTACAAAGGGCTTTGTTCTCGTAAAAAACTTGTTACGTGGTCAATTTTCACGGAGGAAATGATAGCACATTATGAGGATATAAAGAGCAACAACTTCTTTAGAGCAACAACACAACAATTGGAAAGAGTAAAAGGGCTTTGTGACATAATGGAAAGCAAAATTATGGAAACCAGGAAGCATACCCCTCACAACTATAAAGATGGAAGTGTTGTTTCTCCCAGCCTTCCACAACCTACAAGGGTTACACCACAACAATTGGAAGAAAAAAGAGAAAAAGGGCTTTGTTACAATTGTGATAGCAAATGCACTAAAGGTCATTGGTGTGCTGAGAAGAAATTATTTTACATAGAATATGAAGAGGAGGAAGAAAAGGATCAAGAAACATCAAAAGAAGAGGATATACGTCAGGACACCACCCCAGAGAAAGAAGAAATGAATCAGACCATATCTTGTAAAGCCTTGGCAAGAATTACCACTCCTCAAACTCTCAAGATAGAAGGACATATCAAGAAGAAAAAGGTGCAAGAAGTGAAAGATCACATCGAGAAAGAAGAAATGAATCCAACCATATCTTGTAATTCAATGGATGAAATTACCACTCCTCAAACTATCAAGATAGAAGGACACATCAAGAAGAAAAATGTTCAAGAAGTGAAAGATCACATCGAGCATCAAGAAATGAATCCGACCATATCTTGTAAAGGACTGGAAGAAATTACCACTCCTCAAAAGATAGAAGGACATATCAAGAAGAAAAAGGTTCAAGTAGAGAAAGATCATATCGAGCATCAACAGCAAGTTCTCCAACTTTTAAAGGATAACGCCACTTCGGTGCAAAATCAAATGAAACAACAGGTAGATCAACATCGTAGTGAAAAATGTTTTGATGTGAGTGATTGGGTATTTTTACTGCTACATCTCAAGCAAGCTATTTATGAGAAGGAAATGTTGGCAATACTACATGCACTTAAAAAATGGCGACCTTACCGAATGGGAAGACGCTTCAAGGATGAGGATGTGGAAGCATTTTTTTGTGCTATTTATATTATCCAACCAAATTGGATAAATGAAGCAACGGATGAATGGAAGAAGAACGAAGAAGTATGGCGACTTATTCAAAAGTTGCAAAAGATCCCAATTCAAGCAATATTGCCAGAAATTGAAGAGGAAGGAAAAATCATATTGGAACCTGGAGCAGTCATAGAAACAAGAACCCGACAGCTACGAAATCGATCAATTTCAGAGTATCTCATCAAGTGGAAGAACTTACCCGCTGAATATTCCACATGGGAGGACAAGAATTTTATATAGAAGCATCAAGAACTACTCAAGCGTTGAGGACAACGCTTTTTGAAGGAGAGGGGCATGTTAGGCCCCTATACTACTAGTGTAACCCCTTATTGTTATTAGTATAACCGACTTATTATATTGATGTACCCATGTAGTGCCCATATTGTTACTATTATGCCACATAGAAGCCCACCATTGTTACTATTGTGCCCTACAATATTATTGTTATGTAGGCTTTGATTGTATTGGGACCACTTAGACTCCTATATATAGAAAGGAGGTATTTTCATTTGTATCATCAAAGAATTGTTCATTTATGTAATGTAAAGGAGGTTGCCCCCTCGAAGAGGCTGAATTCTAAGGCGTGGATCTCTCTTTTCTATCTTTTTGTGAGTTGGTTTCATAACAGATACCTTCTAGACCATGGGAGAGCATCTCTATGGATTTTGTAGGAGGTTTGCCAAAATCTCGAAATCAGCATGATTATTTATATGTAGTAGTTGATCGTTTCAACAAAATGTGTATACTTATGCCTTGTAAGAAAACTATAACTGCTGAACAAACTGCTGAATTATTTTTTCATCATGTATGGATTCACTTTGGTTTGCCTACTTCCATTATTAGTGACAGGGATTCCAGATTTGTGGGGAATTTTTGGTCCAACCTATGGGAGATGATGGACACAAAGTTGAAGAAAAGTACTACTTTCCATCCGCAAACAGATGGACAAACCGAAGTTGTGAACAGAACCATTGTGCAACTCTTGAGAGGTTATTGCAACAAGCATCCCAAGCTTTGGGATGAACATTTACACTACATACAGCATGCTTACAATCATGCCAAACACTCTTCCACAAACACCTCACCGTTTGAAGCTTGTTTTGGTTACTTGCCAAAATCACCTCTTGATTTCATTCTTGAGAAAGATGTTTCCATTGAGGGACATAGTGATATTGACAAAGCTCGTTCATTCATTGAAAGAATTTAGCAAATAGATCAGCAAATTCGAGAACAGCTTGAGAAGAGTCAAGGCGAGTACAAGGAAAGACACGACAAGCATAGAGTCGATCACAAGTTTCAAGAAGGGGATGAGGTATGGCTGTACATTAGTAAGGAAAGGATGCAAGGAGAAGGTAAAAAGCTGAAGCCTATTCGTTATGGTCCATTCAAAATCCTCAAGAAGGTTGGAAATAATGCTTTTCAATTAGATTTGCCTTCCTACATGCAAATGTATTCTATTGTCAATGTGGAGAGCTTACGTTTGTATGAACCTCCTTTGATTGTTGATCATGAAAATGCTATTCAGCTGCCATCTATAGAAGATTTCTCGCCAGAATTCTTAGATGAGCTGAAAGAAGATACAATCCTTGACAGAAGGACACGCACTTCAAGAAGGGGCAGTGTAGATTATGTTCGGGTTGGTTTCAAAGGCAGCAAACCGAATAAGGAAAAGTGGATGGAAGTGGACAGAGTGAGGGAGTTGTACCCTCACCTCTTTAACAGGTAGTTGAAGGCTTTTGGGGTCCAAAAGCTTCCCAATGGGGAGGCGTGATCAGGTGCTCATGTCCTAAGTGTCGTAAAATGCTCAAAATTTAAAGTACTTAGAACTGTTTCAAAGTTAAATGACTGGAAATTGGTTGCCTTCCCGATTCTGGTGCCGTAAACGGTTCGAAAAACGGTCGTCGTATGAGGAAGTTATGGCAAAAAGAAGAATTTGTCCATAACATTAGAAATTTTAATTTTTCAAAAAAATATTAAAAAAGGAATATTCCGCCGGGCACGAAATCCAAGGAAACCACCAAACATTAAATGTAACTGCAGTTAAGTTGGCGGAATTTTGGTAGGAGGGCCAAATTTGGCAGACCCGCCATAATTGGTGGAGCTATCTGGAGTTAACTAAAGTTAGCTGGAGTTTTTCTAGGGAAAAACTGGAGAAACTTTAAATGGCCATAACTTTGGCTAGGAAAGTCGGTTTTGGACGAATTTTTTTTTTATTTTGGGTATTTTCGACCTTCTAAAGCCATTGGTGCAGGTCTTATAGCCATCTGAGGTCATGTGCAGAGGTTTTGGAGCCGTGAAAGTTCTAGGAGCCACTAGGGCCCAGTTTTGTGAAAACTGTATAGGGTTGCAGGTATCCATTGGAGGTGATCCAATAGTCAATCCTGAAGGATTCAAGTGTTCTAAATCCATTTTTACCATCTATTTCTCCTGTAGATTCTTCTATTCAGCTGTATTTTCAATTTGAGAATTTAATAAAAACAAGGACAAGCCCGGTTGGGAGCTTTGGACCCAGCAGACGTAGCCCTGGAGGGGGTGAACTGCTTTATCAACTTATTTTGCATTTGTGGTTGATTTATTTTGCAGAAAAAATTCATTTTAATGTGTTAAACAGTAAAAGGAAATAACTCTGCTATGCTTAAATGGGTCATGAACGGCTGAAAATTTCA
Organism: Pinus tabuliformis; assembly: GCA_031772625.1. NCBI lineage: Eukaryota > Viridiplantae > Streptophyta > Pinopsida > Pinales > Pinaceae > Pinus > Pinus tabuliformis. The sequence goes on along the minus strand of CM062808.1, from coordinate 343,483,827 downwards.
TGTGTTTTCTTTCTGCAAGACATGGAAATCTTTTAAACATGTTTAATTCTGAATTGAATACCTTGCAAACAAATTTCAAGTAGTTTCAAATTCAGATCAGTATAAGATTATGCATATTGATCCATTGACTTAGCCGAAACTAGATGGAAAGTTGGCAAAGGGGCTCAGTGACTACACAATTGCACATTTCAAGTTAGAAAGGGGGAGCCTTGAGCCTTAAGAATCTGCAATGCGTAGTTCAAGCTAGGATGAGGGATAAAACTGTGTAATTCGGGAGATTAGTGTGACAGGATGAGGGGATGAGCACTGGATGAGCACATTACGTAATTCTGATAGTCAAGGGAGACTGGGCCATTACGCAATTGTGCAACTCATGGGCTTAGGGGATGAGCTTGAGGCTAGGGCCAAGGTTGGGGTCTAAGCACTAGAATTTCATAATGCAACAATCCTCAGAGGCAAGAACTACGCATTGTGCACTTCCAAGAGGCAAGGTCACATATAGAGGACTGAGATTACGCAATGTGATCAGGGAGGCTGGGTGAAGCTAGGTTGCTTAGTCAGAAGATTTTCCAAAAAAGTTAAGTGTGGGATCTGTGAGACTGATGTGAACAGTGATGAGACTTAGATTGTAATCACACACTTATAATTCTTGATGGCACAACATAGATCATTCATGACACATGAACAATGCATTTTCCTTCATGCAACAACTTTACGATAACTTACAACAAGTGTGACACTTAATATACACTTTACGATGACTATGATGACACTTGTGTGATAGTGCTTAAAAATTTGGAAATGAGTGTGACATATGTTTACGTGGTTAGAAAAACTCATTTACACAAATATGACTTCTTGAAACCACTAGAATAGGCTTCAACACATGGTGCGATGGCTAACATGTGAAAAGAAGACATTTTTCCTATCTTGCAAAAGGGACCAAAACACTTCAAGAAAACACATGGAATGGAGTTTGAATGTTTGTGAGGATAATATACACGACTGAGGAAGGCTCTGAAATTAAGCGTATGCCAAAATTTTAGATGGTGTTGAAGCAATGACAACACTTGGAAACAGATTGGTAGATTTACAACTTCTCTACCTTGGTTAGCTATTCTTTGTAGGGTCTTGGTTCTTTAGGAAGCATTGATTCATTGTGTTGATTACTTTGGTATCCCCACTTACCCTATGAATAAACATGGTCTCTTCTATACCTCTCTTGGTTGAACACATCATAAGATTCGATGATATAACAAAGTTTTGATTTGGGAAGGATAGTGAAGTTCACGAGCTTAAGATTTTCAGAGTATGTTTTTTCATGCCTGGTGTTGCTCCACTGCTAGGAGGCGTGGACAGTACCTTGGTAGAGTCACTATAGGAAAAAAACATTGCTCCACTGCCAACAAGCCTGGATAGTATCTCGACGGATTTGATTTCTTCAACTCTCTATGCAAGAAGCCTTTCTCCTCTTTTGCCTTTATTTATTTATTTTATAGGACCGTGCATTGGAACTTATTCATTTTATGGGAAGAAGAGGGATGTTGACTTATTGAGAGAAGAAGAGGTTGTTCCTTTAGAGAAGCATATAGAGACCTTAGATTTAGGTTTGCTCATTTAGATTTTTTCCCCTTCTCCTCCTATACTAATTGGATATGCATGACAACACCAAAACATAAAAATCGAGTGTGGGAATGAGGTTTTCCTGAATAGACACAGGTTCATGGTTTAACAAAAACTCTTCTCACGGATGGATCGTATTTTTCGTCAGAACTTCAATGACCACTATTTTAAAATTAACCACTAAGTAAAATGAAAACATTAAATATTTCCATATGATTCCTTATCTCACTTATTGGATTTCAAAACACTTGAAATCACTCTTAAGGAAAAATACATAAGGCAGATGTGAGAGAGCACACACATTGTCCTTAATATTTAATATTAAGTATATTAAACATTAATTAATAAGTAATAGTTGACATGATTTACTGCGGATACCTATGGACATGTTGAATATGATGAGTATGGGCATGTTGGGCATTATCCCTAAGGTTTATTATTAGCATGTTACACGTGATGCCTATGGTTGACTATGGTTGGCTATGGTTAAGTATCATTGACTTTCATTTGTTACTATTTACCTCTAGATAGACCATGATGTCCATAGTAACTATGGTCGATGATGTCAACCATAGCTTACCATAATTGACATGTATTAATGTATTGTTAATGAGCCATTAGTATGTAAATTAATGTATTATTAATGTGTAAGTGAATATGTTGATTTGTAAAATAGTGTTATTAATATATAAATGTGTTTCACATAATGTAAATCAATGTATTATTAATGTTCAGAATGATTGATTTTTCCATATTTTAATATCCAGTTCATAAAAAAATACATATTTGTACATCAAACCATATTAAACTTATTAAAACTTATTATTATTAAATATTAATAATAAAATTTATTAATAATTACTAAACCTTATTAATTAAATATTTAATAAATATTAATAATAAATAATAAATAATTAATCTATAAAATTATAAGATATTAGTTATGCAAACAGAGATAAGATTCAACGTAAAACAATGCACAAGAACGATACGTTAACATATATATAGAGGTAATCACTGTAAATGAATGAGATGTTGTAAATAAATGAATGAGATGTTAATCTAATAAAAATGTTAGATTAAAACATATTCAATGTTTTTAAGATAGTTACATCTAAACTGACAGCAACACCTCAAACACTCTTTTAAATTCTGAAATGAGAAGTGTCCCATAGCTATGATACACACAGAAATATTTCAATGGTGAGAGACATAGAAATTTAGAAATTTAACCTTATTATTATTTAATCATATTATTAGAAATTTTTATTAATATTATTACTGATAAATTATTAGAAATTTTTATTAATATTATTACTGATAATAAGTATTAACTTCTGTAGCTAAGTTATATATTTTTATACATTATTTAAATAATTCAAATTACATTTTATTTAATAAAATTTATTATAACCATTGTAGTATATTTAAATTACAAATGTTTCAATATCTGATATAATAGTTGTAATAATAAATAATATTTCATTTGTAAGATAGGCATCTTGTTGGAGTCTGGGATCGAAGCTCTAGTTTTCACGACATCTTATTCTTACAATGAACTATGAATTTTTTTATATATGCGGCTTGCAAGCTATTACATATATGTGGGGAGGTTGCTAGTTCCCCACCAAATTTTTTGTAAAAAGAAAAGAAGAGAAAATATCATACCAACAAAACCAAAGGCAAAGACACATCCATCCAAATATTATTACTACACCAATGACTCATACTCCTAAAATCCAAAACTAAAATGACAATGATAGAGATCCAACACTACCAAGTAACATATTTCACCCTGCTTGACAAAGAAAAATAACAAAGTTAAGGTTATTTTGTAACAATCTCGAAAAATAGATTTGGTCCCCAATACTTATATCCAACATTGCTCCCATAGTTCTTCCCCATTCCACACATGCCATGCTTAATTATAAAGTGTTTTAAAACCCCCCCCCCAAAAAAAAAGAGAATATGGAAATTTGAATTCCCAGTTTTCCCTTTAGTATTTTGTAAAGTATTGAATGATGCGAGGATAAGAAAAAGGAATGTAGGTATCCCAATATGATATATACAAAAAATCATATATCCGACCTTCATAATTGGGGCTATTTTTTTCCCATCTATAGCTATAGAGCCATTAAAATCCATGGAGACAGTAATAACAAAAACATTATAGAAACACATTCAATATTATATCTCTTTATTCTTAGGCTTACAAAACTAGCTATGAAAGATGAATGGTGACTTACTTCCTTGATTTAGATGATTGATTGTTATAATTATTTCCACTGAAATACAAGGTACTGGAAGAATTTGTGCTAGCTTCTATGGCACTCCCAAAATTAAACGATTGCCATTGACAATAATATACCTCACACTTGGATAATTTAATAGAAATCAAAAAATTATTTTCTATATAAACACAACACCGATTCATATAGATATATAACCAACAATTACCACCCATCATATATTTAAATTAGTCTTTCAACGCAAAATTGAAACTGTGAAAGGACGATTTGAATATATGAGGACCATCTCAACCATTCACCTATTTAAAAAATAAATAAATTGAAAAAGGATAAAACATTAATAGAGATTAAATCTAAAACATATACCTTATTTATTTTGGGAAATAATTCAAATGCAAAAAGAGGTGGAGATGGAGCCTCTATGATCACTTAGTTCTAGTTCACGATCACACTCTACCAGGGCACCAACTGTTTATGACTGGGGTTAGGCTCCTACACTTTCTCTTTTGTTGACTACAACTCTCTGTTGTCACTATCTTTTTCTGTTATTCTGGCACCTGGGGCACTCATCAAGTATTGTCTGGGAAATTTTCGGTCGGTGCAATTTTTGGGCGGACCTCCTCTCGTTGTCTGTTGGTTGAGATGGAGGAGGATATGGCTGATTACTATGAGGATATTTATGATTCTGTGACTATTTGGATGATTTCTTCTCCACAGTTGTCGGTCACCTCCTATAACATCTCCCTGCAGCTTCCTACGACATTGGCGGGTGACCCTAGGGCTTTCTCGGTCCTGGTTCTTTCTCACCCTTGCTCCTTGGTTCAATAGTTTGCACCGTCAACCGGTCCATCATCGTCATCATTGCCAATTTCTAGTTCACTAGATGACTCTTTCTATTTGCCTCGCTCTGACTATTCACAACCCTCTTTGGCTTCACTCCAGTTCCTCACATCCTATTTGGACCCATCTTCTGCCTCCTTTTCACTGGATCTCTCAAATTTTCCCTCCTCTATGAACCCTATCCCTACCATTTCCCCAGACCCAAGCTCCCACTATCCTCTTTCATCTAATCTATCCACCCCTGTCCCTCCCCCGCTAGTTACAAACCCATCCATTTCAGGTTTTTTTTTAAGGAACCACACTTCCACCACCTGATTTAGGCGAGGGACATAGGGAAAGTATTGGAATTAGTATTCCATCCAATCCCTCTATAAACCCTCCCTCTGGAAAGTCGGTCAGGACCGTTAAGAACTACAAAGGCATTAAGGCTGGGAGCAGGAATATTTCACTTACTTTTGGTGAAGACCTTCAAATGGGTGATGTGCTAGACACTGCAGATAGGGTACTGGTCGGTCAAGTCCGAGGGAGGTCTTATACTGTTGCTCAATTGAGACAATGGATTTTGGAAATTTGGGGCCATATGCTTGATGAACTTCCTTCAGTGATCACACTATCCCATGGCTCATTTTCCCTACACTTTTAGTGACCTGCATTCATCCCTTGGGTCCTATCAAAGTATTGGCACATTGAGCTTGCACCAATATTACTCAAGAGATGGAGCCCTCTCTTCAACCCGAAGTGCGAGCATTTGGGGGCTAGCCTAATTTGGGTGTGACTACGAGGACTTCCCCTTCATTTCTGGTCTCAGGATGTCTTTACGAGAATTGGTAATTCCTTGGGGACCTTCTTGGACTATGATAAATCATACATCATCACTGGGAATATGGAAATGGACCGCATCTTTGTGCGGTTGGATATGTGAGAAGGCTTAGAGGAGAATTTTCAAATTCAATGGAGGAACAAATGTTGCATCTAGATACTTGATTACGAGGGGGTACCCTACAAATGTCATCGGTGCCACAAAATTGGGCACTTGTACAAGGATTTCCCTTTACTTGCTTCCATCTTTGCATCAGTAGCTCAATCAGAACATATTGTAGAGGATAATCCGATTGGATCGTTGGGTAAGAAACTTGCAAATGCTATTGGGCACCCTCCGAAGACCACATCGCCGATGCAAGGACTAAGAAAGGAAGTTGTTCATCCACCTTCTCCTCACATGACCAGATCTCGTGCGACTGTGGTTGCAGCTATTGCTGCTGCCATCAATGCATGTATTTATTCCTCTACTCTTCCTCTTTTACTTCATCTTTATCTGTATCTCATCTCAGTGCATCCATTTCACAATTCATCTTTACACCTTCCTTTGACCACCATTCTATTACATGCCCCCCAATACCCTCTTCCCCCACTTTCTCCATTACTCCTTTTATCCCTTATGTCCCTCAATTTGTTCCCTCACGTGAGCCTTCTTATGATTCTGGTCAGATTCATCCTTACTTTCTCCATTCTTTATCCAATTCCTCATTTGAAGATTGTTGTGGCATTGGTATTGTTACCTCCTCCATGACTACTAAAACCCCTCGGGGTAGACACTCCAATATTTCCAAGGCTATCTTCCAAGCTAGATTGGATGTAGCTCATGGTCAAAAACTCCCCATTGACAAGGTACTTAGAGCATTGATCCCCCCCCTCTTGGTTCTTCATGAAGTGGTTATCTTTTAATTGTCATGGGATGGCTAGCCTTGCAAAAAAACTAGCCTTCAGAAGACTTCTTGAACTTGAGAAGGTGGACATTATTTACTTACAGGAAACTCTAGCACTTAGTGACCAGATCACCCCCTCCCTAGAAGCTGTTGTACTTGGTTGGATCTTTCATGCACTTGATGTCCAAGGACGATTTGGAGGCATTGCATTAGGTTATAATCCTCAGATTGTAAAGATACTTAATATTTGGGAAGGGGGGGGGGGTATCATTGGGGCTGACATATTTACCTCTAACCCTGGGAAGGAATTAACACTGATCAATGTTTATGGACCCTGCATCAATTGGGCTTCTTTTTGGGAAAATCATCTCAATCTCTCGTACATGCAAGCTAACAACATCATCCTTGGAGGTTATCTTAATTTATCTATAGGCCATGTGGAATCCTGGGGACACAATGCTCAGATTGACGCTTTATCTAACCACATCAATTCACTCTTGGAGGACCATCACCTTATTGATATTCCTATGACTCAAATCCAACCAACCTAGTGTAATTAGAGGACTAGAGAGGCTATGCTTGCCATAAGGTTAGACTGGTTCCTTGTTAAAGAATCCATTTTGGGCCATTTATCTTTGTATTGGCAATGGGTGGGCTCAGGAGGCTTATTTAATCACTCCCCTATATACCTTGAATTTTCTAGTGTTGATTGTAAGCTTAAATCCCCCTATAAGTTCAACTCGACATGGCTCAAGGATGAGGGGTACACTAACATGGTCACTGATTATTGGAAATCTCACCCCCCTGCTCTAGGTCAGTCATTTTCTGAAGCTGTTGCTAAAAACATGCTTTGTCTTAAACACAAATCTATTGAATGGGCCAGAGAAAAAAGAGCAAAGGATGATCATCTCCTTAAAGATATTGAAGTTGAACTTGAAAATTTGGTTGATAAGGATGGACGTGATTCTGAAACCTCAAAAGATAAAGATCGACTAATTAAAATTGAAGCAGATCTGAACAAAATACTAAAGGACAAAGAGGAACCTTGAGACTCTGGAGTTGATCTATTTGGCTTCAGTCTGGGGATGACAATATGAATTTTTATCATCAATATGAAAATGGTTAACGGGCCATTAATACTATATGGCGCTTGGAGGATGATACTAGCGACTAGGTAAAGACTTTTAATCAACTAGCCACCCTCAGTACCTCACATTTCAGTCAATTATTCAAAGCTCCATAGGAAGCTACCCTTACTGAGATCATGAAGGTGGCAGGGTTATTCCCTAGATTTGTAAATCATGAAGAAGCAGAGGAACTTGTACAACTTGTAATTTTGGGAGGATTGGAAGGAACTCTCAAATGGTTCAAGAAAGACAAGAGCCCTGGACCGGATGAATGGCTAGTAGAATTGTATCTTTCCTTTTTCAAAGTTTTGGGTAATGATCTTCTTCAAGTTATAGAAGAATGTTGGGTTAGTGGCTGAATGTATGATGCATTTAATTCTACCTTCATTTCTCTCATACCCAAATCTAATGACCCTCAGACCTTCAATGATTTTTGGCCCATCTCTCTCTGTAATTGTGTATATAAGATCATTTCAAAGATAATAGTCAATCGCCTTAAAACTATCTTATCTGAGCATATATCGTCAAAATATTTTTCTTTCCTTAACGATCGATAGATTCAAGAAGCAGTTGGTATTGCACAGGAGGTCCTTCACTCCATTAAGATCAAGAGATTAAAAGGTATGATACTCAAGATAGATTTGGCAAAGGCTTTTGACCACACCAGCTGGCTTTACCTGAGAATGTTATTGACTCACTTGGGATTTCATTTAAGTTTCATTCAATGGATTATGTGTTGTATTTCTAATGTTTCATGCAATGTTCTTATCAATGGCTCTGCCTCACCTTTATTTCATTTTGAATGAGGCCTCAGGCAAGGCTGCCCACTCTCACTAGTTCTTTTCTTGTTGTTCATGGAAGGGATGAGTCGGTACATATCCGAGGAAAATAGACTGGGTAGATTGATGGGCATCAAGATTTCCAACAACTGCATCCTTACCGACCTCCTCTTTGTCGATGATGTTCTCATATTTCTTAATGGATCGTAGGAGACATTAAAACTTTTTCCACTATCCTCACATCTTTCTATTTTGCTACTGGCATGGAATGCAATCAACTTAAGTCGACTCTGATTATTGTTGGCTGCTCTTTAAATGAAATCCACACAACACATTAGATATTTTCTTATACTATCCTCCCCTTTGATGATGGGTTTAAATACATAGTTGATTGGGTTTGGCTAGTGTAAAAAATCAAAAGGCATCTGAATATCTGGCATCATAAATGAATTTCTAGGGAAGGCCAACTCATTCTCATCAAATATGTATTGGAAGCTACTCCGGTGTATTGGATGTCTCTGGCTTGGATTCCAAGTGACATATTGCATAGAATACAATAGCTATGTTGTAGATTCTTGTGGAAGGGTAAACAAGAAGGCCACACATATGCCTGGGCCAAATGAGATATCATTTAACTTCCAAAGAAATGGGGTGGATGGGGCATGAAAAATTTAGAAGCCTTTGCAATTGCTTTAGCACCCAAAATGGGATGGAATGTTGTCACTTCCAGGAATCTATGGTCAGAGGTGGTCACTAAGAAGTACATTTGCCCACTCCCTACTCTTGATTGGATCAGGCAACCAAATTCGAACAAAACAACTATTTCCACGATTTGGAGAGTGATACTCAACTCAATAGCTTTCATTCGAGATGGATTATCCTAGAGGATTGGAAATGGCAACCTGGTTCGTATTGGTTTGGATCCCTGGTCTGCATGTGGGAATTCTTATCAGTTACCATAGGAGTTACTTCACTTCCTCACTAATGCAGGTATCACTAGACTTTCCCATATTGTTGATAAGGACAATTCTACTATCTTCAACCAAGCTTGGAAATCTACAGACCATCTAGGTATTCCTCCCAGCTAGCTCTATAATTGGAAATCTTATATAAATTCTCTTATTGAATCTCATGTCCGTATTACTGAGGGGGAGGATAAGCTCATTTCAGCACACTCACAGAATTGTGTTTACTCCCCAAAGCATGGTTATCCACTTATTTACTTTGGTCATAAACCCCCTGTATCTAATTGGTGGTGGAGTGTACCCTAGAAATTAAAGGCGCCTCCCAGAGCTAAGCTATTTATGTGGTCAATTCTCCACAACAAAGCACCCACAGGGGATAACCTCCAAAAGCGATCATATCATCGACCAACATGGTGTATACTCTGTAAACAGACATTAGAATCTATAAATCATTTATTTCTCACATGTCTTATTACTATGGAATTTTGGCAAGATGTACTCACAAATATCCAACTTCACTATAGATGGCAAGGAGTTAATATTTTGGAAGCATGGCAATTGTGGTGGTCTGCAACACACACTCCTAGGATTCAGAATCTCCCTCTCCTAATTTATTGGAGTATTAGGCTACAGAGAAACAAACTCATCTTCTCTGGTATCATCCCACATTGGCCTCATGCCACAACACACCTCATCTCTATTTATCACAGTATCCCAGAGGAAAACCACCCCAACACACTCCGTAATATAATTGCTGAGATTACTGACAAGAATTTTCCATGGGCATATTTTGATGGTTCTGCATAGCTACATGGCAGTGGTGGGGGAATTTTACTTCATATTACTTAAAATAATTCCTATAAGATACAGATGGGACTGGGGGATGGAACTAATAATTTTGTTGAACTCATTACACTTCATTATTTATTATATTTTTCACTTGAGAAGGGATGTCATCGCATTCAAATTTTTGGTGATTCCAAACTTATCTTAAACTGGTTTAACCAAAAATCTACATGTCACGTGCACACACTCTATAACATATTGGATGATACTATGTTGCTGAAAACAAAATTTTATTATATCTCCTGTCATAATATATACAACGAATGGAACCAAATTTCTGATGGATTATCCAAGGAAGCCACAAACTAGCCATGGGGTCTCTGGATGGTCCAGGAGTAGACATAACAAGACTTCTACAGATATTACCATCGACCATATGAAGACCAGCAGCAGAATGGGGCCGACAAACCGTGATTATATGATTTAACATGACTTATGATTGTACTTATAATTTTGCATTGTTATTTTTGTTCATATTTATATTTGAGAGACATATCATATGTAAATTTTAATAGTCTCCCAACCTCGGATAGTTTTATTTTCTGATAGCTGAACGTAGACAATGGCATGGCCACACTTACAACTTATGCTTACAAGCATCTAAAACATGTAATTTTCAACTTTTTAATGAAAATTACGATTTTTCCTTGGGGAAAAATATACCTAATTTATTTTTTAAGACAAAATTGAACTTGTGGCTTTCCACAAGCCCATTCCAATATAGAAATATATTTGATAAGTAAATAGAGATAAAATCTAGATGATCTACTTAAATTTTAAATTGAATTAGTAGAAAACCCATTCCAATATAGAGATGCTTATCGACCAATAAAAAAACAATAAAACCAGTCTGAGCTCATCTCTCTTATTCATATATATGTATGTAAGGGTTACTAGTGGATTTAGTTGCTGAATAGGTTAAAACAGATTTCCAATACATAGTGGTTTCATAGACGATTTTTAGTCTCATGGAAATTTTAAAATATCACATTTATCATTCGTGTATCAACACATTTATGACTAAATAAGGAACTGTGGAATTTCTGGAAGGGACTAATCGACGGTTAAACTGTATGCAAGTATGCAAATATTCTGCATAAAATAATTAATTGAAGTTGAAGAAAAGTAAAACCATTGAACCACATAACAATCTTTGAGATCAGTCTTGTCAATCAGTGCAATAAAATTAAAGAAAAGTTGTAAAAAAATATAATTCGAAGTTGTTTAGTAAAATAAATATTAACTATCCATCTCACAATAACACAAGAAAATATAAAGAAAAGAACCTAGAACTGTTAGAAGGATAGAGTAGATTCACTCTAGATGTCAATGATTTTTTTTTTCCAAAGATATAGTAGGTTAGAATACCTCTTCTATGCAGATGAGAAAATGACATACTTTTTCTCTCCCAAACTATTAGTAAAATCCTTTTCTGAATATTGTTTCCAAAAAGCGGTTGTAGGAGAATGTTGTTTCTGAATATTGTTTCTGAAAAATGGTTGTAGGAGAATATTGTTTCCAAATATTGTTTCTGAACAATGGCTATAGGAGAATGTTGTTTAAGTTAAAGTAAAAAATTTCTTGCAATTTTCTAACCTAGAAACTTGAATTGACTAATTAGAGGCACTGTATAGGCAAATAATAAATGCAAGTTTAATTAATTTCTTTATACTAGTATCTAGTTGGTTTATAAATAGCAAATGTGTTTTTGAGTAGCAATGATATGAGTGACAAGTGTGGAACTGGTGCTTCTAATGGAGTCAATGAATAGAGACGATATGAGTGAGAAGTGTGGACCCTAAAGTCAATGAGCGAATCCTTTATAAGGATGGTGTGCCTAGTCTTCAAAAAATGGTAAGAGTTTTATGTATCTAACACAAGATACTTTTACCATGATAATATAGATATTTAATTGTTAAGAATGTGTGTTTAATTTTTATGAATTATATGTTCAAATTTAAATGGCTAGAGTATATAGATCATATTAAAAGGGATGCTCATGGCGCTCTATTTCTTTATTTGAGATTTGAGAAATTCATAGTGCACTTAATTTGGGTCAAATTACTCAGAATATCCATCCATATTTGGGAAAAGGAAGTGTTTAGGGAGATTGAGAATGGCTTAATCTCCCTCAATGAAGTGGATTTGATATTTTAGGCCTCAAGTAAATTTACAATTTCTAGGATTCTGGTAGGAATTGATATGTTGGACAATATGGTAAAGGAGATTATGTTCTTGGAGAAAAGGAGTTTCATTCATTTTCAAACCATTGATTGTATAGGGGTCCCTTTTAGGTGTGTTTAGTCCCACAAATATTGTTATGTAATAGTGGAATATACTAATAAATTCATTGATAAGGTTTGGGTCAAAAAGGTTGAGTACATGCCTCTTCAAGAAAACATTGGCCAACATACTTATTAGGGAGGAGAAAGATGTAATGTGAAGAAATAAAAATTAATGGATCACGAGGTTTTGAAGGTTTGTTTAGTGAAAGGAGATGTGTTATATTCCAAAATAAAAGTAAACCTAGAGGAGGCAAGGATTGGAACCCAATTAAATGGGCATTATAAAGAGAATCCATTTCATATACTAGGAACCATTAATATGGGCATGCCCTTTTCTTTCCTTCCCATGTTGTATGCAATTAATGAGAATCCTAAATAAATTATAACAAAAATTGTGAGAGACAAAATGGCAAGTTCCTATAAAAATGAAAAGAATCCTATGAACAATAACCCTCATTCTTCCAAAAGCTCTATTATGGAGGTTATATTGGGGGGGATGTGGTCTCTTTGAACTCAAATTCATGAATATAGGGGATTCTCCTCAACCTTATCCCACTTCATTAAATGAGACTCATGGTGTTTGATGGCACCCTAGGTACACTTTAATATCTAAACAAAATCAATTGAGTTCTTAGTCTCAAGTTGGTAGGAGGTCTAAGTATTTAGAATTTAAAGGAAAGGTAAGGATATGGAAGAAAATGAAATCCCACCTATACTAACTCCAATCTAAAAACACAATAAAGAGCAACTCTAAGACCTTGAGGAGATTTATCATGAGTTTTATGTTGCTATATGTTTGAGGGTTATATAGTCGCTCTAATAAATGACTATATGGTTGTTGTTATCTCAACAAATGAAATGATGGATGAAGGGAAATAATAGGGGATTCATATTTCATATCTATTGGCTCAATAGATGGGTTAGGGGTTGCATTACTGGGTGGATGAATAGATGTCTAACCCTACTTTAATTTATTTTTCTATAAGTGTTTGTTTCTTCTCTTATAATACAAGGGAATTGTTCATAGTTCTAGTTGTATGTGGTCCTTAGAAGATATGGAAACTTTTGGGAAATGCCTATGTGTACATGAAGTTATGGAATAAAGAAATGCAATATCAATTTAACTTGTACAATATGAGGGTAGAGGAACAAATATTAGCAAAGAGTTTGGAAAATTTTCTTATATCAAATGTTATAGTTGTAGATTCCTTCTTATGATTGACTCAGGGAATGAGTAAGTTTATAATTTGAAATAACTTTTATGATATTTCACTAGAATAGTTCATCACAATAATTATGATAAAATTACTTAAATGTTTATTATTAATTTTTCTTTACATTCTAGATTCTATAGTTAGCTGTTTTTTTCTTAATTAATTAAACTAGTTGAAAAGTGAGAAAAAAAAAACAAAGGAAATACCCACAACATCCAAAATAAACACAAGGATATCATGAAAATAGGGAGAAAAAAATTGTTGATCCCTAGCCACATATGGGGGAGATTTTAATAAATGTGGAGAACACAAAGCTTGAGTCAAATCATGATTATTCATCACTACAAGAATGACATCAAGGAACCACATAATTTCCAAGTTTAATAGCAGGAAAATTGATGGTAAAGATCTTATAACATTGATATATTTCAAATCGAGAAATGCATTGACCTGCACCAAGTGCCAACTTTAGCAATGAATCAATTTGTTTGTCATCAATTTGAAGAGATTACTATCGCTCTTCCACCTACATAGATGATGACCATGCTATTCATTCGAAACTAGGAAGTGTACCACTTAACAATACCCTTAACAAGTATTCATATTCATATGCCCAAGCACATTCCCTTTTCTATGGGGGTGGGCACAAAAAATGGTAGTCCATGGTGCACAAGTCCAAATTAAAAAAAATCTCAACAAAATGAATTCAAATCAAAGGAAAAGTTTTTGATTAATGATTTTTTTATAACATCACTCATGATTTTAGCCTCCAAGATCTCTTCGAGATTGCAAATTTCATCTTTAGCTCATAATCAAATATTCCAACTCAGAAATTCGTTGGGATAAAAAGTGATAGTTTTGTGTTGGACATTTCAGGCAAATGAAGATGAATCTTGAAACTCTGAGACATAGGTTTTGTGCAGAATGGACCAATTCATTTTTCCAATGAGAAATTTTTCAAAATTCAACCTAGTTTGAGAGAAACGCAAGGTTCTTTGAAGGTCATTTTCACAGATTTTCTATTGTGGCCATTTTCTAAATTTCCTCAATTGCAATTCTAGATTCAATTTACTTCCAGATGAATGTTGATGGGAAGATATTTCAGATCTCATCTTACTTATTGAGATTCTATAATCAATCTAAACTGTAAGTGAAATCATTTTGTAATCAGTTTTTTGTAAATTTCCCTGATGTTCATGTATTTAAAAGACACAAATCAGAGAGAAAAAGGAGATAGCACAGATAGAGCAGATCAGATATTAAATGATCAAATCCATACCTTGTAATCATTCTTGAGTTTCATTAATACAAATATGAGCAACATGATTTGGACTGTTCAATTTATTATGTGAGTGCTTTTCTTTGACAGACTGATTCCTAGTGGTTGGGCCGGCCTCCCAGTTGAGGTACTGTCATGTAATTATTAGTAGATTAGTTATATTTTTGTTGTTTCAGTGTGGTTACTTAGTACTTCTTACATAATTGCTTTGTTGTTTCCTAATTTACTATTCTTGAAGAATTCCATTTGTTGATCCCTTCGTTAAATGGTTTTTGTTTCTTTGTCATTATTTCCATTCTTGTTCCCTTAGAAGGAAATTGTTGTTTCCTGCAATTTCTAGATGTCATTTAATTTGTTGCTCTAGATTAGAATTTGAATTACGTTGGGTGCAATATGTTAAATTTCTAATTCAGCAAGGTGTAGTTTAATTTAGTAATTATTCAAGACATGTGATTAGTATAATTCTTTTCCTGTCATTTACCTTTTGCTTTCTAAATTTAGTATTGTTTTTCAAGTCTTACATCTTATTTCTTGTCGAATGAGATTGATAATGTAGAACACAATCATATAGAACCAATATTAGATGTTTGTAACTTCTTGCATATATTTTGCAAATTGCCTTGAAATAAAAAGTCATTCCTCGGGTTGATAATTAATGTCTAGGTGATTAGTTTTTTTATTTATTAAGCAATTAATTTCCCCAACATTTTGGCGTCATTGCCGAGGAGACAGTCGAATAACACTACCACACTAATATATTATTGTAGATGCATACTTGCTTTTGTGAGGGTTGGATATTGAAGATGGAAGGTAAGAACCTACGCACGCATCCTAGGGAACTAGTGGTGGGTCTACCCTTAGTAGTCAGGGTTAGGTCATATAGCATGCATGATTAAAAGTAGGAACATTAGAGGAAGGAACCTAATTTTTTTTTAATCATTTCACTTAAGTGGTGATGTAAGCACCACCCATTCCACTAACCAATTGACAGGAACATTTAAAGGAGGAGCCTCAAAGTAGCACATGAAGAACATCTTCTATTTTGGGAAGAAATGGCACACAATGATACTTTTGAATTTCTTATCAGAGATCTAGAGGGAGTGACACAAATGCACATCATTCCCCCATCTGCTCTACCAAATTTTCATGGTTTGGAAAATGAAGATCTAGATACATTCTTATTTGAGTTTGAAGTACTTTGTAGAGGATATGATTATTGTACTAATGATAAAAGGTTGAAAGTGTTTCTTCTTACTCTAAAAGGAGTAACTCTTCAATGGTTTACGATCCTTAGTGGGAACTGCATCCAAATGTGGGAAGACATGAAGAATGTATTCTTGGAGAAGTATAAAGACTACTGCAAATCCAATGAATATATTTTCAATGTGATACAAGGGGAATATGAAATCTTGGGGGACTATGTGGAGTGATTTCGATACAACCTTCAAAAATCAAAGCATCAGTGTTTGACAAAAGAGGCCTTGAAAACACTCCTACTCAAAGGAATCAAAGACAATTTTTTAGAACTCTTAAATTTGATAGGATAAGATGATGTTTTTCAACTATCATATGATGATGTTTGTGATGTATACATAAGGTATTCAAGAGAATATCCCAGGCTGGTAAGAATTCTAGAGAACTTTCTTCTTATTTTTTCCAAATCTTCTACAATAACAAAAGATATAGGAGCTAAAATCCATGATTTATTTGAACATTTTAGAATTGATTTTATTATCTCTCTAAATTCACAATTGCATGTTTTGCACGTTAAGAAAAATCAGGGAGAATTTGAAGAATTTTTTTTCCCTCAATGTCGAAAGAAACATCCCATAGATAGTTGTCCTTTCTTATCTAGGATGGAGGTAACATATCAAACAGATGAAGAAGTTGAAACAATTTCACAACCATGGAAATCATGGCCTCCATGTATGGTTCAAAAACACTTCCTCTCCATTTTTTTTACTTGCATAATCCATTATGGAATACTCCTATGTTAGGGTAGTCATGAAAATCTCAATATAACCCCCATCAATCTTCTCCACAAGCTTGGCATGACTCATCTTATAATTACATCACTACTTTCTCTCATATTGTAGCACAAGTACATTATCCATATTATTCACCAGCTCTTCAACCACATCTTTCTTACCTATCAAAATCATCCACACAACCCAATCAACTACATCATCAAAATCCTTCATGCCTTGCACAATTTCCTATTCAATCCATTCCACACCCTCACAACAATAAACCAATACAACATGCGTATAGTGCTAAACTGCAAAATCTACCCACCCTTCCCACCCATTCAATCTCGCTTGCACCATTGCAGAAAACTTATATTGAGATTGGGAAGTTTTCAAATCTAAAAATTACAGAAGTTGTGGAAGAAAATGAGGTTTCTTCTAGTCTGCATCAACATGCCATCAAGATCAATAAGACATTAGAAAATTAAAAACTTCACGATATGATGACTTTGTGAAATCAAGAGAGTCAAGACTATATTGAAGATTGGTTTCCCTCCATCATTTGTTTGCAACATCACTCCATACTTCGACAATTTTTGGCACCATCTTTTCAAGGGAATTTGGTCTCTCCTACCTTGGTATTTATTAATGTGTATTTTTCTAATTTGGGTATGTACATACTTGAGACCTTGTTTTGAAAATGGTTTCATTGGAAGTATTCTTATACATATACATATTTCATATTTTTCAAATAGAATAGATTATTTTAGCAAATAAAATAAATAAGTACATAAATAAATACATTTTTTTATATGTAAAAAGAGTTGTGTTTGCTACAATATGTTGTGAAAATCAATATCGATAGATATTTTAATGTATTTGTATATGTAGAGATATTATATTTAGAATCATATTTCTACAAACACTCATCATCATTTTGGAAAAAATGTTTGTTTATCATCTTTTATGGCTTGCAGGCTTGATAAAGTTTCTGAAAAAATATTTGGGACAATCATGTTCTGAGGGACCAAATAGGAATATTTTCAAAACATGTTCCTATATTAATTATCCCTTTATTTCTATTTATTAACCCAAATTGAATCACTCAATTTGGATTTGAAATGAAAAATTTATGACCAAAATACAAACTTCCTATTGTAAATCAGCATTCTTAAAACTTTGTTTTTCTAGCTATTGACTAGTGTATTTGACCAATCAATTCTTCTTGCCTCCAAAACCTGTTTCTATTAGAGATATATAAATAAATCGAATTTAATCTCCAATTTTAATTTGACACATCATCTCATGGTATTTTTAAAACTTGTTTCTACTGGTAACATTCCTATGAATTAACTTTAGGTGGGTTTTGGAATCACTCAAATCGGATGAAAAACAAAGAAGTTATGATTAAAACATTGTTGGTTAGTATGGTTGGCCACCGCTCTCCTGCATGTAATAAATGAATTTTGCTTTGTTATTTATTTTTGTGGATTTGTTTTATGGAGTAACAACCTGTTATTTTTTTGCATATTTCTTGGATTAAGAGAGCTCGTACACCTCTCTCCTTCCATGATTTCATGTTTTATTGCAGGTAAATGCTCGTTTTTTGCAAGTCCCTGGAGAATGAAAGAGGTCAATTTATTAAAAAGTGATTCTTGAAGATAATGCTAATGAAATAAGGGCATTTAATCCAAGAATCTATTAAGAAATTTAATATTATATGATTTTGATTCTTTCTAGGTGCCATGATCTAAATTTTTTTAATCATAAGAGCTTGCTACAAAGTTGTTGTTGCTATTTCCCACCAACACAAAGAAAACAATGTAAAGACTTTTCTTTTTACTTGATGGATTCATAACAAGAGAAATGAAGAATTGATTTGAAGGTCCAAGTCATTGCTACCAAAGTGATTTTCCAAAAGATCTTTTGTTTCCATTCATTCACCATTGATAGATTGTTGTTCCCTTATGAAATAACCTTGCTACAACTGAAATCATAGTTGTTGTAACTTAAGTTATTTATTTATTTATTGTTTTTCATTAAAGTGTTGTTTCTTTTCTAATTTCTCTTATGTTTTTATGTTTTAGGTGTTGCTTACTTCAAAATCACAACTTTTCTTCATTCAACAAAATAAAAGAAGCAAGTTCTTGAGTTTTATGTTGTTGCTAGACATATATGTATTTGTTCCCCAAGTCTTATCAAGTATATGGTTGTCTCATATATAATATTAAACGTTCTTATGGTAAGTCTTGTCAGGAATGATTTAATCATAATTCCTCATTATTTTGTAAAGTGGCAATGACTATTGGATGACTAATCCTTTTCCATGTCACCTTGTTAGGATCACCCATTGATATAGTTTTTGGGTGGGATTTCTACAATCATGCTTGATGCTTCATGTCCACAAGCTTAAAATGGTATGGGTACTTTAGAGGTTGTAATATGCAACGCTGGTATTGTTGGATAAATGAATCCCGAATCATAGTTGTTGCTACCTTAGCTATAGTTGTTGTTTCCTAAGTCACCGTTGTTGTTCTCTTAGTCACAACTGTAGTTCCCTTGGTTGGGTTGATGTTTCCTTATTCACAATTGTTGTTCCCTTGGTCGCGGTTGTTGTTCCCTTAGCCACAATTGTTGTTTCCTTGGTCACGGTTGTTGATCCCTTAGTCACAATTGTTTTTAACTTGGTCACGGTTGTTGTTCCCTTAGTCACAATTGTTGTTCCCTTAGCCACAACTATTGTTTCCTTGGTCACGATTGATGTTACCTTAGTCACAGTTGTTGTTCCCTTGGTCGTGTTTGATGTTACCTTAGCCACAACTGTTGTTTCCTTGGTCACGGTTGTTGTTCCTTTAGTCAGAGTTGTTGTTCCCTCAGTTACAACTATTTTTTTCCAGGTCACAACTATTGTTCCCTCTATTACAGTGGTTGTTACCTAAGTCAAAGTCATCCATTTTTACGCTTATGATTCAAAACTTGTAGGTCTTTTTTATTTTTTTCTCCTTGGTGAATGGGAAATACTTTTAATGTTCTGCGTCCTCTTTGACATAATGATTGGGTAGTCAATTTATCTTTTTTTACCTATAAAAATAATCTTATTTTTAAGGAATAATTATGCAAAGATGATTTCATCATGTCAATTTCCAACTTTCTTAATTTGTTAAGTCCCTGATCTTGTAAAATTTATGATGATTATCATAAAATATTCCCTTCACTATCTAACGAATTGTTCCTCAACCCCAATCTTAACAAAGAAAAATATATTTATCAATAATCATTTGAAGGTTAATAGTTTCTATGAAGCAAGGCTACCCAAGTTGAAAATGGTTACTACAAAATTTTTTACGCCATCCCTAGCTCTTAAGGAGTTGACCTGCCACCCTATCTATTAAGTAATATTTTGTTGATTAACAATAACCATAATTGAATTTTAAACAAAAATAGTCAACTAGAGGATAAGAGTTATCATCACGATCTGACCTACCATGATCATAGGTCCATATAAAGTGACATTACCACTACTAGTCACCAAGCCAAGGTAATGACCTTTGGTCATAAAGCTAAAGGAGAAGAGATCTCATCACAAGCCGGCTTATTTACTTTTGTTAGCTCCCTTGAATGGAATTGTTATTAACTAATTACCAATCCAAAACAATGATCTTTAGTAGACATCTAAGTAAATTGAAATGCTCTTGTAACTATGTATTTATTTCTATTAGATGGGATGCTAACATCTAAATGGGTTAAAAAGGCATACCTGTTGAGGCTATGGACGTTTGCTAGTAGCAGTGGCCATGCCTATGGTATAGAAGTTAATCCAATACTATGATATACTTGGTTACCTTGTTTTCTCAAAACTAATTTTTGATAAAGCCTATTGTTGCTTATATAAGGTTTGCTAGAACTTAAGGTTCATGGGGTAATATTTAATCAGTTCTTAGATGATTATGGTTATGGTTTATATTTATTATTGATTTATAAATATTCACTTTACATGTCAGGGATGCAACTTTTAGGAATTTGATATTTGAAATTTTGTATCATCTAACCTATTATTCCTTTATTCTACAAGTTTCATATCTCTAACCAAAGATAGTTTCTTTGCCCAATCAATCGTAATTTATGCGTAGCTTAACAACACTACTATTATTTTGGGGAAGAGTAAAGAGGCCTAATTCTGATTGTGAATGCCAGGTAATTATTCATATGTTGAGAAGAAAAGACTAAGATAACTAATTCTCACCATTTTTGTGTCCATAGAAACCAAAGTTGATGGGTATAGGGAATGCATATTTCTCTCATCATTTTTACCCTCTTTTATATTCCCTTTTTATCCATTATCATCCCATGGCATTCATAACATGATTATGTCACTTTTATATATAATGAGGTAATTGAGGTGATGAATCATTTATTGAGGCTACTTATGAGATGTATTGTAGAAATCTTAATGACAAGGCAACTAATCATTTTGGGGGAAGGAAGCATTCCTACACTTTATGATTACTTTCTTTCAGCTTGCATGGCTTCCACCTTTTGCATCACTTTGAACATCAGCTCAACAAACATCATCTTCAACAAATATCAGTCCATACATGTAATTCCACATTTCTACGAAGGTAAAACTTGAGGTAAAAATAGAATAAGTTTTTGATGTATTAAAAGTTTAGGAGAATTTTATGAAAAGCACTGAGCATTATTGACTCATATTTTTCAACCATTATTTCTCCTTCTTTACACAAAAGCTTTTAGTTTGGGGAAGCGAATTTCTCATTAATTCATTTATCATGACCATGTCATCACTACTCTCTATCATCCATCGATATCCTTATTCATTCTCGAAACCTCCCCTATTCCTTGTTGTTTTACACCAAGCAGAGATTTCAACAACGATTGTAGCAACAACCTCAAATTGTTTTCAAGTATAGCATGAGGGCATGCTAAGTTTCCAATTTGGGGGAGGATTTGATATGCATGATGATTTTTTTCTCCTTTTCCTCTCTTAAGGCATATAAAATCATTTGTATACAGTCTAGAAATTGATTCGCATATATCTTTATAACTATGCACTAGATTTTTGTGATTTTTTTGACAACAAGAAGATATCATTAAAATACACAAACCCATAAAATTTCAAGCTAAACCAGTTTGTAAAATTGCAAAAACCATGCACTGTCACCTACAACCATTTTACTGATATCTTGAAATTTGTTCATTGGATTACTCTGATTTTCAGAGTGGAGAATCATTAATATAATCAAAATCTTGAAAAATTTCAATAAAATCTAGTTTGTAGTTTTTGAGAAAATGGTTAATGAAGTTTGATGTTACTTGTATCATATTTTGTTGCAACTTCATACACATATTATTAAAACTTAATGTGCAAATTGTTATAGTTTCACCAACATTTCAAGAATTGAATAACCATTGTTTGAAGAAGCCTTTAGGGAAGAAGCCTACTTTTTTTTCCATCAATATCTTGAGTTGGGGTGAGTGTCTTGGTTATTGTATTACAACTTGGTTAATAGAGAGGCATTGGGTTGCATGAGGACATGCAACATGTTCAATTTGGGGGAGACGTGTTGAAGAAAATGTAACTAGGTTCAGTTTTCATTATGACTTGTAATTATAATATTATGTAAAGAAGAAACAAATGAATTATTATTCCTTACATCATGGGTTTCATGAGCAAGATGTGTAGGTCAAAGACTTATTCTTGATGTCTTTGGGATTTATTATCTTAACATAAGTATTATAGAGAAGTCATAAAGTAAAAAATATATGCTCCAATCGATTGTCATTATCCCTATTGCAATTGGCTAAAATAAGACAGTGATCTCCTCAATGAAACGTCAGCCTAGTTCCAGGTTCTCATGTCGGCCTAAAGTGCATGTCAGCCTAAAGTGCAATCACTAGTCACTATATATATGAAGTAACTTCACCTTATAAATGACAAGAAACCTCAAACTACTCTGATGAATACAACGACGTAATAAGGACACAATACAGTGAGCAATAAAGTAATACATATCTCAAGAAAGCCTCGGGTGAAGTCTATCGTATCTCCATGAATAAGTGAAGACTGTCACAAGACAATATCACAATTGTGAAGTGGTGCACTCATCGTTGAAAAAATGTAGAAGCCGAGGAAGAAAGGAATGGTGGAAGCCGAGGATTGTACCTAGACAGCGACGAAATAAGGAGACCGAGGTATGAAGCAATACAATGACATAACAGTGCAAAGAAATAAATCTGAAGTAACACAGTGCGAAGATAGAAGACTGTGATTTGAAGGCCAAAGAGTGCAGGGGATAGTGACAAGTATCTTGGAGGTAATCTTGAGTCAATTAATTTTATTAATGGTCTTGGTATTCGTGAATTAAACATCTATTAGAAGATATTGAAGGGTTTTCCTCACAAGAGGTGAGGTTTTAGCCCTGACTTGGAGCCTAATTATTGCGTCACTATCCTATTGATTTGATTTCTATTTTGATGTATTGAACATGAACACTAATAAGGAACAAAGGTAATATAAGAAGAAGTACACAAGTAGTAATCAAGTGAAGAGAATTGTAATAACATATGCCCTCCCTAAATTCTCAACATGGTTTCAGAGCTATGGTTCAGTCAAGGGCATTTAAGTGGCACTTATTCAGTTTAAAGGTTATCCTCAGTCTTGGATTCATCTACATCATTGGTGAAGTATTACCTCAGTCTAGTAACATATACTAACTCGATGCCACCCACAGACCTTAACATATGATCAATTCAAGAATTCTAGAGTTGGTCTCATTATACAACCTCAACATACCTACAAGTTCTCAAGACAACAGTCTAGGGCTCCATTCTATGGTTCCTCTCACTATCTCAATATATGTCATATCACAGATATTGAAGTAACAATGATATTACAAAACCACTAATCGATCATCCTCTACATTGGGTGTAATTACAATCCTGTAATTCTCAAGTCTATGATTTCAGGTCTATTAAAAGATTGCAGTTCAGATCACTTCTGCAATTCTTACATATACTCCACTGTCTCGATGCCACTTTTCCACAGTCTTGGTGCTTACAATGATACATGGCTCTGTGTTACAACAAGTGATGCTAGATAGTAATGCTACATGATCTCAGTGCTCAATGATAAGACATAATCTCAGTGATGCATTATATCTTAGGCTCATAGTGATGTTCCAAACTACTACTTGATCTTAGTGATGCCGCTACTGCAAGATCAATGTTAGTCTCAAATCTCCTTAAGAATTATTCAAATCGGTGGCATTATTTTCTCACTTGTTGGTGTCAAGATCACAAAACCTCCTCAATACAAATATCTCACAATATATCTTATTTTTGTAGCATGAAGTCCTAGTGACATCACAGTATGCTAAGTTTTGCATATTATTGCGATAAAATCACAATTTGGAGATAACGTTATTAAGCATATCTAGGATAATATTCGTGGGCCTTCTCTAAAGAAGTGTCTCAATGTTAGATCCTCTATTCTGGGCAAGTAGTGCTAGGTCTCAGTGCCATAAAGAGATGATCAATATCTACACATTGGTGCTAATACTCCATATTCTACTTATGTATTATAAATATAGTGCCATGTCAAGTATATCAATTATCATACAGACTTGATAAGAATTCAAAGTACTTTAGGAATTAAGATGATGAACCAATTTCAAATATCATCATAACATATAGTTCGGAGAATTTTTTGTCATGCTTGGTGCTGGACAGTGCAAGAAGTCTTGGTAAAAGGTTTTCAATAATACTCTAGAATGAATCGCATTCAAAGAATCATCATGGTAATGATCTCCTCTTCATGTGCCAAGTAAGTATCTTTCATGTTTATGACCTATATTTGGTTTAAATGACTTCGCTTTACAAGGAAATCGATATGTTGGTCCTTGCATAAGGAGGATAGTCTCAGTCCTCATATCCAGGTGAAGTCATTGAAATCGGTCTCCTTTGAATTCATGAGAAGAAAATCTTAAAGTTCTCTCATGTAAACAACAGTGGAGACATAAAAGAAGCTGGAAGAAGAAAATATGGTCCTTAAAGGACAATATCAAATATAGGAGGAAAAGAAAATTCATGTTATTGGTTAGGATTGAAGGAGTTGAATGAATTCCATGGTAAGAGGGAGTAGAAATATTTAAGTTAGTCTCTCTCACTATAAGTTTCCTTTTGGACTCCTAGATCCTACACAAAATATGTCTACAAATATATAATAAGATGTGGTGTGACATCATGGAAGTATTAGAAACATGAACTCATGCCATAATCACAAGGGTAACTAATTTCATAGGATAAGTAAGATACCTCATTCAACAACTTAGGGTTCCATGGAATAAGGCAAGTTGAAGGCAATAACTTTGCAGAACTCAAACATTTAAATAAGGCCCATCATCCAACAAGAGGGAAACATCTGTCAAATAAGGATCTTTGAGATCCTCAAGATTCTCTGATGGAATCTTCACTAAAAGATTCATTGATCCAAGGATGAAGCAAGTGTTTCAATAGAAACTCCAACTTGTGGAGTTCACGGATGATGATATGATGACGTAAGAGAAGTTCAAGGGGTTGAAGATCTTTCAATCAAGGAAGTTGTTGAAAGAAGCCTGGATAAACTAAAGGTAAAATGAGGTATGTATGCTTGTATTTAATTTTTATATTGATAGTTCATATGGTTGCAGGTAATATGGATCATTACTTCTATCTTAAGAAGCATGATCAATGGAAAAGGATCTCCTCCTATGAAAGGATACATGAAGGCATAAGTCACACTAGATGAAATCAACATAATATGTCCTTATATGAAGTATGAAGTGGTTGACTATAATTACATAACCCTAATTAGAAACCCTTGGGAATGAAATGTGTGAGGAGATCGAGAGATATGCAACCATGATGGAGGTGATCAATATCCAAAAGATATAGAAGAGTTGACTAGGAAATCTCCCAGAAAAATATGAAGACTCTAATGAAAGTTTGAAAAAGATGGAGGCCCTCAAAAATAGATATATTTGGGAAGATATGTCAACATATATATAGGATGATGATACCTACAGAAAGATGTCATGATGAAGAACCATCTCAAAAGATATGATTTTATTTCATGTTATTTTTTGATTTCTTGAATAATATCTGGATAAGTTCATGCAGGGCTACTGGAACAAGAATTGTAAGTGCAAGTACAAGAAAAATTCATGCGGTGGATGGAAACTCCTAAAAGAAGCATGAAGAGAAAGAAGTGTCAAGATAAAGAAGGTTCTAGATATGTACCAATAAGACCACTTTACATGAAGAAAAAAATGGCATGATGAAACAAGGAAAGTAATCGATGATCAATGTCATACAAGGAAAAAGCTCAACTGAATTTCATGACATCAAGGAAAGAAAGTAATCAAACAACTGAAGTACCCACAAAGAAGAAGTTGTTGATGAACTGAAAAGCCCCTATTTAATAGGGATCTTGAATTGAGTCACCCCTTATTAAAAGGGAGTAATAGTTGTGTTTTTCCATTTCATGTGTTATGCATCAGACCACGACTAACAACTGTGAGTCTTAGTGAAGGCCATGAATGGAAATGTAGACACATGATAGACACATCATTATTGTCTTCATTTTGGAAGAAAGAATGGAGGATTGAGTAATCATCTGGCATTCGATACTCTTTGAGGATGTGTAGGGCATCCAAGATAAGACTAGGTAAGAGGACTGATATTCTTTAAGGGTTGGGAACTCAAAATAAGAATAGTCCTAGAAGGTCATACTCAGTGAACACCCAGGTGGGTATGTACCTTTAGAGACAATGATGAAGGTGTCTATAGTAATTGGTCTCGCCAACATTGTGCTCTGATATATTTAGAGATACGACTATTAGTCAAGGCCTTTCTATGTGACATTGTTGGATATAATGATGCTATACATATGGATTACTAGTCCAACTCTTCTTATGAGATCTCTTTAGTATTGAGAATAGCCATGTACTATTTAATGAATACCTCCCTAGTTAAGACGGAGTGTTGAAGAAAATGTAACTAGGTTCAGTTTTCGTTGTGACTTGTAATTAAAATATTATGTAAATAAGAAAAAATAAATTATTATTCCTTGCATCATGGCTTTCATAAGAAATATATGTAGTTCAAAGACTTCTTCTTGATGTCTTTATGATTTATTGTCTTAACATAACTATTATAGAGAAGTCATAAAGTCAAAGATATACGCTCGAATAGATTGTCATTATCCCTCTTGCAGTAGTCTAAAATAGGAAAGTGATCTCTTCAATGAAACGTCGACCTAGTTCTAGGTTCTCATGTTGGCCTAAAGTGTAATCACTGGTCACTATATATACGAAGTAACTTCACCTTATAAATGACAAGAAACCTTGGACTACTCTGATGAATACAACAAAGTAATAAGGACACATTATAGTGAGCAATAAAGTAATACATATCTCAATAAAGTCTTGGGTGAAGTTTGTCCTATCTCCACGAAGAAGTGAATACTGTCACAAGACAGTGTCAAAATAGTGAATTGGTACACTCATCGTTGAACAACTATAGAAGCCGAGGAAGAAAGGAATGATGGAAGCCGAATACTGTACCTAGACAACAAAGGAATAAGGAGACCAAGGTCTGAAGCAATATAGTGACATAACAGTGCGAAGAAAGAGATTTGAAGCAACACCATAGAAGACTATGATTTGAAGGCCGAAGAGTGCAGGGGATAGTGACAAGTATCTTGGAGGTAATATTGAGTCAATTAATTTTAGTAAGGGTCTTGGTATTCGTCAATTAAACATCTATAAGAAGAGATTGAAGGGTTTTCCTCTCAAGAGGAAAGGTTTTATCCCTGTCTTGGAGCCTAATTATTGTTTCATTGTCTTATTGATTTGATTTCTATTTTAATGCATTGAACATGAACATTAATAAGGAACAAAGGTAATGTAAGAAGAAGTACACAAGTAGTAATTAAGAGAAGAGAATTGTAATAACATATGACCTCCCTAAATTCTTAACAAGATGTTGGGATACTAAATTATCATTAATATTACCATTTATTAACATATATTTCACCCATTCCTACCATTCTTTTCATGTAATTTATCATAATTTATCATATATTTCTATTTCATAATAATTCATGCTCTTGTGGATTAGTGATATTTATTCTCTTTTATTTTTAATAAATTGAAGATTATTATGCATGATTTTTCTAATGATGGTTTATTAATGAATTTTTCATAACATCACTCATGATTTTAGCCTCCAATATATCTTCAAGATTGCAAATTTCATCTTCGGCTCATAATGAAATATTCCAATTCAGAAATTCGTTGGGATAAAAAGTGATGGTTTTTGTTGGACATTTTGGGAAAACGAAGATGAATCTTGAAAATCGGAGATACGGTTTTTGTGAAGAATGGACCAATTTAGTTTTCCAATGAGCAGTTTTTCAAAAGTCGACCTAGTTTGAGAGAAACACGAGGTTCTTCGAAGGCCACTTTCACATACTTTCTGTTGTGGCCATTTTCCAAATTTCCTCAATTGCAATTCCATATGTGATTTACTTCTAGCTGAATGTTGATGGGAAGATATTTCAAATATCATATTGCGTATTGAGATTTTGTAATCAATCTAAATTGTAAGCGAAATAATTTTGTAATCAATTTGTTGTAAATTTCCCATTGAAGTTTGTGTATTGAAAAGACACAAATTAGAGAGAAAAGGGAGATAACACATATAGAGAAGATCAGATTTTGAAGGATCAAATCCATACATTGTAATCATTCTTGAGTTTCATTAATACAAAGCTGAGAAACATGGTTTGAATTGTTCAATTTATTATGTGTGTGATTTTCTTTGAGAAACCAATTCCTAGTGGTTAGGCTCGCCTCTTGGTTGAGGTACTGTCATGTTATTATTAATAGATTAGTTATATTTTTTTTGTTTTCAGTGTGGTTACTCCTCACTTCTTATAGAATTGCTTTGTTATTTCCTAATTTACTATTCTTTAAGCATTCCATTTTTTGATCCCTTCATTAAATGGTTTTTGTTTTTTGTCATTATTTGCATTCTTGTTCCCTTAGAACAGAATGTTCTTTCCTGCAATTTCTAGATTTCATTTAATTTGTTGCTCTAGATTAGCATTTGAATTATGTTGGGTGCAATAGGTTAAATTTATAATTCAACAAGGGGTGGTTTAGTTTACTATTTATTCAAGCTTTGTGATTGGTATAATTCTTTTCCTGTCATTTACTTTCTTCTTTTTAAATTTAGTATTGATTTTCATGTCTTACATTTTATTTCTTTTCGAATGAGCCTGATAGTGTAGAACACAATAATATGGAACAAATATTAGATGTTGGTAGTTTCTTGCATATGTTTTTTTGATTGCTTTGAAACAAATATTTGTTCCTTGGGTTGATAATTAATGTCAACATGATTAGTTGTTTTAATTAATAAGCAATTAATTTCCCCAACACTCTATATCCCTCTTTCCCCTTTTTCCTAAAGAAGTTACTTATGTATTTTAACTACCTAATATTTTTTTTTCCAACCTGGGAAGGGTAGAGTTCTTCAAGGTACAATATTTTTATTTCTTTCTATTCTCCCTTTAACCTAATTTTTATTCTCTATTTAATTGTCTGGGTTCTAACCTCGTTTACCACCTGGTGTGAATATTAGGATTTTCATATCTAGATTATTTATTAGTTTCTGTTTTATGATGCAAAGGGTTTCAACTTGGTCGTGCCCTTCAA
Source organism: Pinus tabuliformis (assembly GCA_031772625.1). Taxonomy (NCBI): domain Eukaryota; kingdom Viridiplantae; phylum Streptophyta; class Pinopsida; order Pinales; family Pinaceae; genus Pinus; species Pinus tabuliformis. Next base: position 343,454,171 of record CM062808.1, on the reverse strand, counting down.
GAAATTCCCTTCAAAGTTCCAAGGGTGTCATGCCTAACAATTTATTTGTGATGCTAAAGGTGCCAAGACAGTCCTTTCTTCCAAGAACTTCCCTGAAGTTACAAGGGTACCATGCTACTTTCCCCTCAAGCATCCAGTGGCTACGAGGGGAAAGTATAGGTGCAATGATAGAGACTAGTATCATCTCTGATGTTGCCTGCTATAGTGAGACTAATGGTGTTGGGGATCAGGGAATTCACCTTGATACAAACTCCCTGTAAAATCCTTGAGAGCGACCTAAATTTGGGACCTGTCCCCACGACATCGTGATCTTCAAGGAGAAAGTGTTCCAATCCTTTCAACCCAAGTCATGGTGGGAGTGCTAGCGGGTGAAATCAGGGACAATGTCCCACCCCTCCCATGCAGTTCCATCCAGTTGTACAACCCCATCACCCATGTGTGAGTCATTCGGCTAATAAAATAACCTGTGTCTGCAACCACTAACATATCATTGGTATATATATAAATATATATATATAGATAGATAGATAGATATATATATATATATATATATATATATATATATATATATATATATATATATATATATATATATATATATATATATATATATATATCTATAGATATATATACATATATCATGTGCTTAACTGAAATTTGAATTCCAAAGAAAGTATTAATTTTCAGCAAACTAGATGTTGTTAACTCATCACATGCAAGTTCCTCTGGTGATTTCCTATCATACTCAATATATATCTATATATATCTGTATCTATATATATCTATATCTGTATCTATGTATATACATATATATATATATATATATATATATATATATATATATATATATATATATATATATATATATATATATATATATATATATATATATATATATCATGTGCTCAACTGAACTTTGAATTTCAAAGAAAATATTAATTTTCGTCAAACCAGATGTTGTTAACTCATCACATGCAAGTTCCTCTGGTGATTTCCTATCATACTCAATAATCATTAGTAACAAAGTTTGTTAGCGTTAGTCATTGTCTTAATAACATCATCAACATTACCTATTCATTCACATAATCGTTCATCATGAACTAAAACTACTGTAAGTAGATAACATATGGAACACATCCATCATATTTATCATCATCATAACCTCAATAGGAAACATACATATCCATAAAAGTCACCATCATCATAACATCATTAGAAAACATACATATCCATCAGTTGTCATCATCATATCAACAATAAAGAACATACATATCCATCAATGTTATCATATCAATAGAGAACATACATATCCATTAATGCTATCATCATCATAATATCAACTAGGAAACAAACATAACCATCACATCCACTAATGATAGATTCAATTGTCCCTCCTCAAAGAATAAAGTGTGAGCCTTATGGTGAAATCAAAGTTAATGCTATATCAAGGTTAATCAACTAGAGCGGGGTATTATATACACCCCCTCTTAAATATAGACTTCGTTCTGAAGTCTCACAATAGCTAAGGAAACGTTTGCCATACCTTAATTGCAATATTCCTTAGAAAATAATTTGAAATTATAATTATTTTATTTAACCATAAGTTTTTTATTGTAATAATAACAAAGCTATTGATTACAATGATTTAATACACTTCATTCGCCAATGCTTCCTTAAGTAACATTATCATTGACTCAAGTATTGCTAAGAGAATGGTTTGTTATAATTTATCACACTATCACAAATGGGTATGTGAGAATCATTGAGGTATTGCTTTCACTCTTCTAGTAAGTAGTACCTTCTAGAAATATCATGGTCTGACCATTCCTAGGCTCTTAGGCACATGAGTATCCCACTAGACCTTGACTTGGTGTACTAGTCACTATCTAGGCTATAGAATTCACTAGTACAAAATGAGAATTGGTTCTTCCATTATCATTCTCAGTTACCTTCATGATCCATGTGTCAACAATGCATTAGAGTGCCTCTTTTCAAAGGAAATAAATGTCAGAGTTTAGCTCTTTTTAGACACAAATGAAAAAAAATCAAGTTAAAAACTAATGCCATGATTTTACTATTTGAAAGAGAGGACTTAGAACTAGTTTACCCATCTTGAACCTCCCATAAATCCAACTAATTATTAAAGAATAATCCCCCAAAAACCTGAATTTTAGGCACACATTTATCTGTTATAAGTCTTATAAGCAACTTGAAGGCTAAGAGTTTTACTTAATTTCTTGATCCCCCTCGTAAGCCTATCTTGAAGCTTATGGTATGTACTTCATTGAGGAAGATGATTCCCCTTGCACCATACACATGTAGAGTTCCTTCACAAACACAATGAATGATTCCCCTTGCACCACACATAGGTAGAGTTCCTTCACAAACAAAATCAAGATATCCCAAAATTCTTGACTTATCAATAATTTCATGAGCCAATTGACTTGTATTCTTCACTATTGAATTGACCTTAAAGAAATAAAAATAGTTCTTATTAGAGAAGCATCTAAAAAGGAAGAATTAACCTATCCTCAAAACAATTAGTGTTGCAAGAAAGATAGATACCCTAGGAAATGATCAAAGGAAGAGCCTCATATTCTTTTAAGTTGACCCTAATCTCCACCTCTATAACAATATGCGATACACTCTCCATGTCAAACTCCTCTAGTTCTAGGAAAGTTATCCATTCTTACCCACACCTTGCAAGGGTATAAACATGATATTAACAAGTGGCTTAGCATTTGATATACACTTAAAAGAATGCCATGCCAATGTAAGGAAGCACACATTAAATATGATGTTTATATCTTGTGATAGCTAAGTAAAATGACCTATCTCGAGGACAATAAAGAGGGCAGGAAAAAGGTAAAGGTCTCATGCATGGAAAGAATATCATGGCCCTCTATAGTAAAAACATGAAAATTTAGCTCAAATATTGTACTTGATTGATACAGAGAAAATTCTAAAATATGATTTCTAGAATTTTATTAAAAAACTTTGCAGGTGTCATTTTGAAGTTTGGGATACTTGTATTTTTTTTTTATCTACTTTTCTCTAGGGGGTACTCTTGAGCATATTTTTAGATCTTGCAAGTGAACACAATCAATAAGTAGGTATATTTTTTAGCATTTGTTTGTTTTTTTTAACCTTATTGCCAAAATTCTTCTTTGTTCTTCCCCACTTCATGTAGGGGTGCTTGATATGGGGATGCATACTTCAAAAATGTCCACTAAAATGTCTACAAAGCATACAAGTCTTGAGAAGAAACTTAGCACATGTGTTATTTACTATATAATTGAACTAAAATTCTAAATTTAGGAGTATTATTTCTTTCTCCCACCATTATATGACACACGCCATGGTTTTGTTTTATTTTTTTTGTTTTTAGTAAAAGACCCTGTTGAAAATAACAATAAGAAATACTAAAAATAGAATTGCTAAAAATAGCACTGCTATAAATAGTAGTTCAGCCAGTGTTGATCTTAGCAACAATGGGTGGAAAAATGGAAGTGCTAAAAATAGCATTCTATAAATAGAATTTCGGGATACCTTCCTATTTTAGTCAATCCCTATACTAAAATAGTGAAGTAAAATTCGAATTTGATCTTAGCAGCAATTTGTAAATTAATTAATTCATTCATCTTGAGTTAATTAGTTAAGGAAAATCAAACTTGAAGTCTATGTGGGGACATACAATAGTTTCTCCATTAATTGATGAATTTATCCATCAATTAAAGAGATAAGTGTGAGTTATAATATTGAGTTGTAATTAGTTGACTTAGTTAACTAAATCAAGTCCAGTTAGATTAATTCAAACAGTTTGTTGAATTAATATAAGTTCAGTTAGTTAATGTTTGCATGCATGTAACTATTGCACTTTAGATAACTGAGTATTCTCTCATAAATAACTCATGCATGTTAGTTCAGACAGAGACCTAGTTGAGATCAGATGGAGGGGCAGTGTACTATTAGTTGCTAGAATATTCCATTGTGAATATCCCTTGCATGCAAACGGAATTCTTTCCTTGAGGATTGTGCAATTAGATCAGAGGTTACAGTGAGTGTGATGAGGCCAATTCATGCATGTGGCTTCACTAGACCCCAAGAAAAATTGCACAAGGAAATAGGAGGCTTGGAGGGCTTGAGGAGGACATATACAGTGTCTATTCAGTCTGTGAGCTGTATTGTTTGATTGCAGAGAGAGCAAGATAGCTTGAGAGTTGATTCTTTTTGTAACTTGAACAAGATTTCCACTTGTATGATAATACAGAGTTGGGGTTTTAGGTTGAGGCTTTCCCCGTGATATTTCTTTTGTGTTATGTGTGATTGATTTCTCATTCTTAGTTATATGTGTTCGCTTGATCTTGATCAATTCGATTAAGCTTCCACAAATTGATGAGCCCCAAAAATGGATAATTATATGGGCTCATTCAACCTCCTAATTCGACTTAATCCACCATTCTCATTAGTTTATTGCATGTTTTCTATTATATTTATGCTAATAGGGTGAATTTGGTTAGTCATTATGCCAACAAGTCTAATGGGTGCTTTGTGCAGATTTTTAGTCAATTTTGAGACAAAATCGAAGGTTTTAATGGGCACTTGGCAGCCAAATTCGTGGGAGAATAAGGGAGAGGATTTGTAGGAAGGTGTCCCCTCCATTTATGGGCCCTTACCTTGAATTCTCCACCATCAGCTCAGAGTTCAAGGGCCACCAAATCAATTATCACAAGGGCAACTGAGCAAGTGCTAGTAAAAAGTTTTGGCACCCGAGTTCCTAAAGTTTAGGAGGGATGGTGGGGTCCTCAATTTGTATAAATAAGAGGGCTTAGGGCCTCATTTCAGTTATTCACTTTGTAGGCAGAAGTTAGCTAGTTTGTAGCTCGATTTTAGTCAGTAGATTAGCTCTGCATTTCAGCACATTTTCAAGCTTTCCCTTGTGGACAGTTTTTTATGTAACTCTTCTTTTCTTGCTCAATAAAGATGAATCCAGCTTTGCACCAGCTCTAAGTCTCTCTTAGGAGGCTGTAGCTCTTGGGGTTGGGCCCATCTCAAGTGCCCAGTACCTCCTTTGTTTACCTTTATGTGTCTTTGCTGCATTCTTAGAATAAAATCTGCTATTTAGATTTAAATCTTGTTTTGTTATTTAAGTTGCTTTTGATGATTAAAAAGGCTTTTCATGTTCAGATTGATTTGATAGGTTAATAACAGAGAAGATCTTTAGAAAAAGGCCATCAAGCACCTCTGATTTCACCTCTCCCTCAGTGGGATCAGGAGTTGGGATCAAGGTGACCTTGTTGCCACCAAAAACACTATCTTTGCTTCGCCATGCAACCATTAGTGTTCGATTTTTATTTGTAGAAGTTGGTTACATGTTCAGATTCTTGATTGCTTCGTTGCATAGTTAGTATACATGGTTTCATTGCAAATAAACTTCTGTTCCATTTCTTTGCTGTTATCTAGGTCAGATTAGGTCAAAGTAATTAGCTTCTTGATTTTCCAAGTCTTCATTTGTCTAATTTGAAAGATAACGTGCAGAGCGCCTGTAATACCTCTCCATCCACCTGTACTCCATCAATCCCATCTGCTCCATCCCCTAACTTAGATTCTTGCCTCTCATTTGGTACGTTTTCACACTCTGCCCTAGTTCCTATACTCTCACACAACATTGCTTCTCTTATCTTTGAACCAACCCAATCGCCTTAGCCACTCTTCAGCCTCATTCACCAAGTCCTGGACATCCTCACACCCCTATCTCACCTCCATACCCACTCCTTCATCTTTCTTCCTCCATCCATCCTCCAAAATCCCATTTCTGAACATCCTGTAGAAAAATTACAGACATCCTGTAGAAATTCCAGAACATCCTGTAGAACCCCTGCAGACTTCCTGTAGAAGCTCACGAATGAGGTTTCTTGATAGCCAAACTCTGTGAAACTCTCTAGAATGGTGTTAGGGACCCCTTAGGCCCTCTCTGAACCTTCCCGAACTCCTCCAAGCATTTCCTCTCGCCAATCCACCTCTGCACAGTCAAAAATAGTTAAAGCACATGCATGATAATTCTAAAAACTTATTCAAAAATACAAAAAGATGTTTATTTTCATATGTTACTATAGAAGTAGCTTAGACACATGCATTTTACCTTCCTAGAAGTCAATGGCATCTATTTCAGTAGTTGCATCCTCTTTCTTGCATCAGTAGGGCTGGTTGGTAAAATTAGGGTTTGCTAGGGTTTGTGTTTCTTTTCAGCTTTCTAGTTTCTTTCTGCAAGTAGATTAGCCTTCTTTGAGTTAGCTTTCATCCATCAGTTAAAAAGATTCTTCTAAGAGTTCATAGAAGTTGGCTTAAGCTCCTAGCAGACTTGTGCCAGATGATCAAGTGACAGCCACAGCAAGAGCTAGTACTTATGCATACAGCACCGTCACTTCCAAGTTTGTTACGAACTACCAGGTTGATAAAATTAAAGAAGGGAGTCCCAGGAGTTGCAGCATTATTGTTGCAATACTGGGGCCCACCACAAACTGTTGTAGAAGTAGATCTTGTATTGTGTTTTAGAATATTACATAATCTATTGATCTAAAGTGGGAATTTCTACATGGTATTGGAGCAAAGGTGATCAAAGTGAAGAATAGTATACAAGAAGGAGAAGTTCAAAGTTTGGTTCTTGAAGATAGAAATCGAATTCTTATCACATATCAATTTCACCTATGGCATTCAGTGGTTTAATACTCGAGTATGCCCTTGATGGCAGCTCAAATTATATAGCCTAGAAAGATTGCATGGAGGCAGTGTTAGAAGATAACAGTCTAAAGGACTTCATTGATCAAGAAGTCCCCAAGCCGACTGATGCTACTCAATTGGCGGAATGGAAGAAATGTGTGGCTAGAGCAAGGAGAATCCTCCTGGAGGGAGTTCGAGACCACATTGTCTCAAGCCTCCATGGGAAGAAGACTCTGTTTTTAATGTGGAAAACATTGAAATATTTATATCAGAACAACAGCGATCAGAGGAAGCTGGCACTGAAAGACAAGCTTCGTAAGATCAAGTGCGAAAAGGGTGACACAATCTCTACATATTTAAACAAGATCACCACCTACAGGGATGAGCTTGGAAGCGTAGGGATCATGACAACTGATGATGAAATGGTGAGTCTTGCACTCCTCAGTCTTCCTAAGAGTTGGCATAGCTACCAAGACTCGGTTAATGGAAGAGAAAAACTGCTAGATTGGGAACGACTTTGGTAGGATCTGATGCAGGAGGAAATAAGAAGAAGCACCAGAGGTGGATCCTCATCAAAGCAAGATGATGAGGAAAATCTAGCCTTAGTGAGTAAGGTGAGGAAAGGGAAAGGGAAGGTGTCCCATTCCAAATCTGGTTCTTCCCATGGTGGGAAGAAGATTGACAAATCGAAAGTGCAATGCTTTCATTGTCATGAAGTGGGCCATTATGCTACGAATTGTCCACAAAAGAAATCCAAGAAGGGTTCCTCAAAGGGATCTGATGGTGAGGCACTGGCCTCACAGTTTGAGATGGATTTCTCGCTTATCGCATGCATGGTTTCATACACGGTGGGATGTGTGTGGTACTTGGACAGTGGAGCTTCATTCCACATGTCAGGTGATGAGAATATTTTTAGTACCTTGGAGAAGGATCTCCAGATGCGGATCGAGATGGGCGATGATGGAAAGTATCGTGTTTCAGGTGAAGGTATGGTTGTGTTTCAAAGGGAGCATGGAGCACCCTCACCCTGATTGATGTAAAGTATGTACCAGGTTTGAAGAAGAATCTTGTGTCTATCACTATGCTAGAAGATAAAGGCTATGATGTAGTCTTTAGTCAAGGAAAGGTATTCTTAAGGCATATCGGTACTGGACAGACAAAGAAAATAGGGATTCGAGTCAAGAATCTCTACAAGCTGGAGGTAGACGATTGTGCTACTTTGAGTTCCAAAGCTGAGATGGTGCAGAGCCAAGATGCTGGCGAGCTATGGCATAGAAGAATGGGCCACTTGCAACATGGAGCCCTGAAGATCATGCAGCAGATTTCTACCGGATTACCCAAGGGAAAACTTGAGTAGACGACTACATGCAAAGGTTTTACCTTGGGTAAGTATACGAAATCTTCCTTTCGGAATCGAGACAGTAGAGCTAGAGCAATCGTGGAGCGAGTTCACTCAGATGTTTTTGGACCTTTCTCCACATCCTCCACCACTAAACAAAGGTACTATGTTATTTTTATTGATGATTTTTCTCATAGATGCTAGATCTCCTTTATGCAAAAGAAGGATCAGACCTTCTTGAGGTTTTATGAGTTTAAAGCCTTGGCAGAGAAAGAATCAGGAAAGAAAATAAAAGCCTTCCGTAGCGACAATGGTGGAGAGTATGTCTCCCAATAGTTTAAAGACTTCTACACTGCAGAAAGTATTAAACGAGAATTGATGGCACCCCATAACCCACAGTAAAATGGGGTGGCAAAAGGAAGAATAGATCAATTGTGGGAGCAGCTCGAGCAATTTTGCATGACCAAAGCTTACCACTGCATTTGTGGGCTGAGGCATGCAATACAACATTATACTTGCAGAACATAAGCCCACACCATATACTGGGGATGAAGACACCTATTGAGGCCTATTGTAGGAACCGACCTGATGTAAGTCACTTCTAAATCTTTGAATCATCAGTTTACTGTCATGTGACCAAAGATGCCAGGAAGAAGCTAGACCCAACAGCTGAGTTGTGAATACTTTTGGGGTACATGGATACACCCCACAACTATCAGGTGTACCTTCCCTCCACTCAGAGGACTGTGGTACGCAAGGATCTGAAGTTCGACGAGCAGAAAGCCATGCGCTTATCACTTGAGAGGGAGCGTGAGTTGCATGTAGATGAGGAACTTTCATTTCCTAAGGAGGAGGAGCCTCAGATTGATGCGGAGAAGCCACATGTAGAGGATACGGGAGTGGAGACATCCACTCATGTTGATACTTCCAGAGATGGGTGGAAATGCTCAAGGGAAGCTAACAGGTTCATGCTGGATGTGTAGGAGAATGTGGGACAACCATCCTCTCAGCACAGATAGAGGAGGTCGCCCGAGTGGGACACTGGGTACATGGCCCTAGTTGGCGAGTGTGTAGATACCGAACCTTCTTCATTCGAGGAGGCAATGCAGCAACCAATCTGGGTTGATGCAATGGTAGAGGAGTACGACTCTATCATTTGGAATAGTGTGTGGGATGTTGTCCCAAGGCCTCAGGGCAAGTCAGTGGTGAGTTCCAGATGGCTTTACAAGGTAAAGCAGGCAGCTGATGGTAGTGTTGAGAAACATAAGGCAAGGTTTGTTGCTCGAGGTTTCTCACAGGTCGAGGGAATTGACTACAATGAGACTTTTGCTCCCGTAGCAAGGTACTCATCGATTAGATCGATGTTTGCACTATCAACTCAGATGGGATGGAAGATCCACCAAATGGATGTGAAGACAACATTCCTCAATGGGAATATTGAGGAGGAGGTGTACATCAAGCAGCCAGAGGGTTTCAAGACCTTCGATCGTGAATCACATGTGTGTAGACTCAAGAGCGATTTATATGGGCTGAAGCAAGCACCCCGTGCTTGGTACACCAAGATCGACAGCTATTTCACCAATTTGGGCTTCACCAAGAGTGAAGCAGATGAAAACCTTTACCACATCATGGTAGAAGGTAAACCATTAATCATTGTTCTTTATGTCAATGATCTGATTTTTACAGGTGATGATCATCTGATACAGTCTTGCAAGGAGGACCTTGCAAGAGAGTTCGAGATGAAGGACATGGGCCTTATGCACTACTTTCTAGGCATGGAGGTGTGGCAGAAAAATGGGGAAGTATTTGTGTCTTAAGGCAAGCATGCCAATGAGATACTCAGGCGCTTTCACATGGAGAAGTGCAAGCCCATGCATACTCGTCTAGCTAGGAACTGGAGGAAGGAGGATGCTACTTCAGGTGAGGTAGTAGCTGCTATTGTTTATCAGTAGCTGGTGGGTTCACTTATGTATCTGGTGAACACATGACCTGACTTATGCTTTGCGGTGAACCAATTGAGTCAAGCTATGGTTTAGCCTATCAAGTTGTTTTGGAAGGTAGCGAAGCATGTGCTGAGATACCCCAGAGGCACATCTCAGTTCGGATTGTGGTATAGATGGACAGAGGGAGTGAAGCTTTAGGGTTTCACAGATACGGATTGGGCAGGGATTCCATCAGAACGAAAGAGCACTTCTAGAGGAATCTTCAACCTTGGTGCAGCTGTAGTTTCCTGGTATAGCAGGAAACAAAGATTAGTTGCACTTAGCTCAATAGAGGCTGAATACATGGCTGCTAGTCAGGCTGCATGTGAGGCCATTTGGATGCAGAAGATTCTAGTGGGCTTGTTTGGGTATATGATGTTCCCTACAGTGATCTAATGCGATAACCAAAGTTGTATCAAACTCTCTAAGAATCTAGTTTTTCATGACAGGTCCAAGCACATAGATATCCGGTATCACCATCTTCGAGACTGTGTGGTTAAGAGGATCATGTTGTTAATGTATGTTTCAACCAAGGAATAGGATGCAGATATTTTGACGAAGGCATTGTCAAAATGCAAGTTCGAGTTCCACAGAGACATGATTGGGGTTACTGATAATCCCTTTCTTGTTGAGAGGGAGCGTTGAAAATAGCAACAAAAAATGCTAAAAATAGAATTACTAAAAATAGCACTGCTATAAATAGTAGTTCAACCAGTGTTGATGTTAGCAACAATGGGTGGAAAAATGGAAGTGCTAAAAATAGAATTTTATAAACAGCATTTTTGGATACCTTCCTATTTTAGTCAGTCCCTATACAAAAATAGTGAAGTAAAATTCAAATTTGATCTTAGCAGTAGTTTGCAAATTAATTAATTAATTCATCTTGAGTTAATTAGTTAAGGAAAATCAAACTTGAAGTCTATGTGGGGACATGCAACAATTTATCCATTAATTGAGGAATTTATCCATCAGTTAAAGAGATAAGAGTGAGTTGTAATATTGAGTTGTAATTAGTTGACTTAGTTAACTGAGTCAAGTCCAGTTAGATTAATTCAAACAATTTGTTGAATTAATATAAGTTTAGTTAGTTAATTCTTGAATGCATGTAACTACTGCACTTCAGATAACTGAGTATTCTCTCATAAATAACTCATGCATGTTAGTTCAGATAGAGACCCAGTTGAGATCAGATGGAGGGGCAGTGTACTATCAGTTACTATAATATTCCATTGTGAATATCCCTTGCATGCAAAAGGAATTATTTCCTTGAGGATTGTGCAGTTAGATCAGAGGTTATAGTGAGTGTGATGAGGCCAATTCACACATGTGGCTTCACGTGACCCCAAGAAAAATTGCACAAGGAAATAGGAGGCTTGGAGGGCTTGAGGAGGACATATAGAGTGTCTATTCAATCTGTGAGTTGTATTGTTTGATCGCAGAGAGAGCAAGATAGCTTGAGAGTTTATTCTCTTTGTAACTTGAACAAGATTTCCATATGTATGATAATATAGAGTTGGAGTTTTAGGCTGAGGCTTTCCCCGTGATATTTCTTCTGTGTTATGTGTGATTGATTTCTCATTTTCAGTTATATGTGTTCTCTTGATCTTGCTCAATTTGATTAAGCTTCCGCAAACTGTTGTAGAAGTAGATCTTGTATTGTGTTTTAGAATATTACATAATTTTTTGATCTACGGTGGGAATTTCTACAGACCCTTTGTTAAGGATGTGGGTTGTACCTTACATACTAAAGGTATGAATGTCGAAACAAGTCTTCAAGGGGTATTGAATATATTTTTTAAATGCTTGATCAAACCTCTTTGGAGTATAACCATAGTATATTAGTCTCAATTCCATGGAATTATATGATTAGTTTCATATCTAACTATTAAAAATGTTCCCATCAAGTTTACTAATGGGATTTATGAAGGTTTACAAGCTGCTTTGAGCTATAGCCCGATGTGTATTATACAAAACAAGATGTTCCAAATTCAAGTCTCTTGATTTTTATATTAGGCTAAATGTTATGACTTTGATTGTGGGGTTTGATTCTTAATACGAAAATTGCTTCCATAAAAAAATATATCAACAAACATACTAAGTTAAACCATATACATTTTGCAGGTGAGTAGGCTTTGGTCTTTATTTAAGATCATAGAGGTGTTGAAAATCTCCCAATCCACATTAAGAACATGACTTCCTAATAAGCACGGTGTTATGCTTTAGGGCCTTAGAACTTCTCCAATGTAGATAAGAAATTAGTCTATGTGCTTATGTACTATAAGTTCATCCTTTCGAATCTCTCTAATGTCTAAAGCCTGAACCAAGCCCTTATTAATTTAGCATTAATGTAGCTTATAATGTTTAACTTTGAAAAATAATATGTATTTTTAATATTATAAATAAATAAATAAAATCCCTATATTTCAAACTTTGATTGAACTATAATTTGAAGGTCTTTAGCATAATATAATTCCACGTGGATAAGGGACACACATATTTGGTGTCATAATTTATGGATATGGTTGCTATATATATATATATATATTTCAAAGTTTTGAACTTTGCATGACAACATTCCAAAACAAAATCTTTGAAAAATATCCCATACTGAGGTAAATAACATAATTACCATTAGTTACTTCCCGCCATAATTTAAGCAAGTCCTTGCATAAAAAGCAGATAAGAATGAGATATAAATAAACATTTTTAGGACTTATTTCCCACCATTATTTATGTTTTGTCAACACTTATGTAGGAGTAAAACTATAAATGTGTAAACTTACTAGTAGCTACTACCCACCAAAATTTATCCAAGTTTTTGTGTAATTAATGTATCCACCTCACATCTCAATTTATTAGTTCCTTCCAAAGAAAGTCTATAGGATTTGATTTTCCTATTGACCACTATTAATTTAACATTGGCCAATATAAATTATAGTTTGCTTTTTTTTGTTGCAATTTATCCCTCTTTAATGATAGACAACAATTGATTTCACAATACATGTTAGACAAATAATCTTCATGGTTAATGATAGGATTAGTTTGGGTAGTTATTGGAGTCCAAGAAGAACCGAGAACTAATTCAATTGTTTCCTATATGTATTTATATATACATATTGTACATAATTCTTTGAAATCATTAATATACATTTGATTTGGTTTCCAATTTCATGTGTTTTATAGTGGTACCAGATATGATTAAATGCTTTGTTTAATGAGAGTGAACTTAATATGCTCCATCTACTAGAATGAGCCACCTCCCAGAGTCGAGCCATGGTTTTGGCCTTCTAGAGCATAATTGTATGAGCGTTTTTTTGCAGATATTAACAACCTACAGTTAGCATTGAGTGAGAACGATGAAAATGGAGGTGGTGAGATGAAAATGCTATGGGCTAATGGAGGAGTGCATGCATGCGTACGTAGCCCTCATTCGAGACATGTTTTGAGGTATTTGGTGAAAATAAATCTGCATCAGAAATGATGAGTTTGATAGATCATTTCAAAGAATTTGCCACGAAATACATACATAAATCTACTTGTGAATCGATTGGAGAAATGGTATAAGGTAAATTAAATGTCATATGATCATTGTTTATCATTGGGGCATAAACACAATTGAATACATGTTGGAATTTTTATAAACACATCGTTGGAAGCTTGAAAACATGTTGGAATTTTTAAGCGTTGGAGTTTTTTTTATCATTTTATCAAACCAAAGATAACGATGTTTGTTGTTCGAATTAGAAACTGCTAGGAATGAGTGATGTTTGTGTGATGTTGAATTTTGCCTAGTAATTGGACTTTCAGTCCTTCTTATGTAACTATTAATTTTGATGCCTAGAAAGTTTAATTTTGGACCTACTCGCATTTTCTTCCTACTATAAAAATTGTCCAAAGATCGAGATCGAGTTTGTCTATGTTCTTCTTCACGATGGAATTGCAACATTAGTGGTGGTCATTGTTGAATGCATAAGACAGAGATTTGAAGGCATTAATGTCGTCTGATCGTATGATCGTCAGTTTCTAGGGTTCTTCCTTTCTCCATCCAGGGCAACACATATATCAAGGTTTTGTGCCTAACTGTTCTTTGCATTGTAATTATCACAATATATTTTACTTTTGAGGTTTTGTTTGATTTCTGGATGGGACAAAGTTCGACTGTAGTCGGGATACAAAAATTCCATTCAAATTTAAGCTTGGCCAGTTTAAGTAATCAATGAGGAATGTGTTGCTCTACGTTTTTATTATTTTGATTTGAATGTAGAAAAAAGTTGAAGGTGGGCTTTCTTGACTGCTTGTGGGCTTACAAGCGGGTTGTTCATCCGCCTCATTGATTTATTTGTGCCACTAGTTTTGTGGCCATCCAAAAATGTGTGTGACTCAATTGTGCCACTATTTATCTAGCCATCTAGAAATGTGTGTGACTGTCAAAGACTGTGTATGACCTAAAATGCCTATTGTCCATAATAGAAATTGTCAAAACTACGTGTACTGTGTTATTTGCTAGCATTTTGCAAAATCGTGTCATGGGAGGTGTAAGAAGAATGCCTTAGAAGGTGTAAGGCCGTGAAAATGTTGAAACCAAGAATTGAACTGAACAGATGAAACATATCTAATTTCATTGAAGAATGAACAAGTGGAAGATGGAAAACTGGGACTGTTTCTCGAAAATTTTAGAATTTAACTAGGCGTTTGAGATTTTTATCATTATAAAAAATTGAATATTTTGATTGGATGTTTAAGGAGGGTAGAAATTCAGAGTTATGTGTTGTTTTTTTATGGTATCTGCCAAAGGAGATGAGAAAGCAATTTCCACGGAACATCAAATAGATTTTGATCTATTTCCAAATTGTTGTATATAAGAATTTTCTGTATAAATTAATAAAGAAGAGAGTTAAAGGCATAAATGACTGCGACACATGGTTTTCTTAACGGATTGGTATTCTCATTGATTTTGATAACCTTTTGCATACCTTATAACATCAATCAACCATTCATTAATAGTTTGTTACAGTGCTGAGGTATATGTGTTGAATTGATTACATTATGAGTGTAGTTGTTGATGTGAATTTGCATGTCACAGAGAATATTTAGCAAAAGTTCATCACCATAAAACCCCAAACATAGAGCTTTTCTTTTCTTTTTCAGGAGAGGCACTGAGATGCAGGTCGAAGGACTTTTTTCTAAATAAATATTAGCACATACATTGAAGTTGAATATTTCCTACGCCTTTCTGTCATTGTGGATGCCAACATTAGCTTAAGTTTTATTAAAAACAAATATTACTTTCAAAATCGTGTTTAAATAATTAATAACTACAAGATTTGAGGCATAGGAGACTACCACATCCAATTAAGGAAACAATGATGAGATGCCTGATCAAACTTAGAATCCTCTTAGATGTCGGAGAGTAGATGATTGTGGACAAATTTCAGTTTCTGGAAGACCATGTTGAGTTGTACAGAAATTTCATAGCAGGTAAGTTTCAGTTTCAGTAATGTGCCAGACTTGTCGAAATAAGTTTTGAAAGGTCAGTTTTACATTTATGAGAAGCAGAGATTTGGAACAAAATTTGAAATTTTTGGAACAAATTTTTAAAAGGCGTGGCAGTTTTTGGAGTTTGAAGGTAAATTAATTAAGTTTTATTTATAAAACTTAATTTTTTATGACAAATATTTTGAAACCTATGGAGCAATTTTGACATTAACGGAACATTATTGGAGAGATAAGTTTATTAAAGATATAATTGAGATAAAGGAGATAAAAAAAAATCAAGTTAAGGAAAATGTTTTTCAGAGTTAATTGGATGTTGAGGTTTGCCATAGTATTGTATCACAGGTTTGTTTTCTGTACTTGAAGGTTTGTCCTTCATATCTTCTTATTTTCCATTCGCATTGTACTGGCGAATATCCATTTTCACTTGTTGAATTTTGCATTGTAAATGAGGGTGCATTTTCGATTGAACCTACACCCAGTTATTGTTTGTATTGGGTGCATTTTCAGTGGTATCTGAAACCCATTTTTAAAGTTGATTGCTGGAGAGAATGGCCAAACTCAATAATTTGTTACAGTTATTAAACAATTTAATGTCATCTACTATTGAGTTGATTGAGTACTTCCATATTTGGAATTGTTTGAGGAACTGTTGTGATAGTTCTAGAGTTTATGGTCATCCTAAAACCAATTACCTGAGGAACTGTTATGAAGGTTCCAAAATCGCTGTTGGTTCAGACTTTGAGTTCTCCCATATTGGTTTGTGGTCATCCTTAAAAACCATTCCTTGAAATACATTCAACTCTTGGCTAAAATGCATTTCTGCATTTTGAGCTCTCCTTCTTGGACTTTGGTACATCCCTTCGGATTAAGGGGGGAATGTTGGACAAATAATTTGCATGTTTAATGATAGGGTTAGTTTGGGTAGTTATTGGAGTCCAAAAAGACCCAAGAACTAATTCAATTATTTCCTATATGTATTTGTATGTACATCTTGTACATAATTCTTTGAAACCATTAATATATATTTGATTTGGTTTCCAATTTTGTGTGTTTTACAATACAAACACAGGTGAGAATAATAAATGAATAAATAATGAAATTATAGAAATCAACTCACCCTTATGACAAAAACTATTGTAACTCTATCCCATATTTTATATTGGCACTTAAACTTATATTTGAGAGGTTTAAAGTGATTACAATTTGTATATAGTTTTCTTTACAACAACAATGTGTTACACTAAAACTTGCTATAACACAAGAGGGAAATGAAATTACATAGTGTGGTATCACATATTTATTAAATCTAATACCATACCCTTCGAGGAAGCACCCTATATGGCTCTACTCATTAATCATTCAGTATGCAATGGTTGAAAAACTATTTGACAAAAAGCCTAAATTTAATTAATTATTTGATTTACTCGCTAATTTTTTTCTTTTTTACAACTCAATTAAAAAGATAATTCTTAATAAACTATCATAACCATAATTGATTCGTACAAACACTTTAAATATGAACTAAAGTTTTATCACCTAACTACTTAGTGGTCGTTAATCACTGAGTGGTGAAGTTTTCAGTGAAATAAACATAATCAAATTAAATAAAAATAATTATTCTTAAAGCTAACTATAGCTTAATTTTTTTCAAATTGAAATTTATCATGCTTAACATATTGATTTTAGCCTTTTCCTCACACAATTAATTATATCTAATTAATATATGTTTTATTTCTCAGGACGGCTCGCTTTCAACAATGTTTTCTTTTACTATTACCCAAATGCCAACTTGTTATATTATAATAAGATTATAAGGAAATTTAATACCCTTTATAATAACGAGAAAAGTAGATTATAAATGAAAATTTTAACATTTAAAAGTCGAATGCACAGGTCAACATTTGTCATGCATGTTGCATTAATGGAAGAGTAAACTTTGTTCGTAATTATATGAATTAATTAACGATTGTCATCCCTGTTGTACTTTTGGAAAAGTAACCTTGGTTGCTGCTTATATGAACTAATTTTAATAGTTGATTCATTTTTATTAATGACAATAATAGTCTTTTTTTTACCAACCACTCACAGTTATATATATTTACTCACATAAAAATATGATTTTCCGTAATGGACTAGTATAAAAAATTTATGTCCTTGAGGAGATGAGAATTCTAGTTTATAACATTTCCTTAAGCCTAAGGATATTGATATGTCGATCAAGGTTTTCATGAGTATCCATACGTAGTTGTTAGCATACATATTTTTGTTGTTTAATAGAAATTAACCTTAGTTAATTAGCCTTTGTTAACAACTAAACTGCAACCCTTACAGAAAAATAACCATTTAATTAATTCAATGCACAACACCCAAGTAAATTATGTATTTCCTTTATTTTATTTGATATAATATACGTTTATATATATTTTGAAAACACAATATGGAATAAAAATTCTTCTCATGCTTGCTTCCTAGCACATATGTTTCTAGCCATACAAAATAACAACGAAAGGAAAAAATCTTCAATATCATGGACATCGAAGCCCGAATGTCAAAGGTCCACCGAGACCAGGAATGTAGAATGCTAAATAGAACAACCAGATATTTATTAGTAATTTTCAGCATAACTATGTTCAATTTCCCAAATAGAAATGATAAACTAAGAGCAAATTTTAATGTTGTGAGATTTTTCATGCAGAAGGGTTGAGTCTCGACAACACAATCTCATGGACCTGTGGTTTCAATTCGATATTTGATAAAAATGCTTAACTCACCAAAATGAAAACTAAAAGGAAATCAATCGATTCTCGGTGCCTCTTATTATAATCATATAATTCTTGAATATTCAAGAAAAATTATCCTAAAATTAATAAATAAACAAATATTATCAATACAAACCTCATAATCCAATAATAGAAGCGCAAACTAGAAAGATCCTGAGATCCTCAAGAAAATGAATTTATGGATTTGAAGAATGGATTACATGCTACATTTCCATGCACATTGGAGCTAACATTGTCATGGTGACAATAGACATGGCCATATTTTGGGGGAACTTCCTTCTGCCTCTGATCAAAAATTGCAACATTATACACATATTTTCACTGATTGTAGGTTCGAAACCCTTAGATTTGTATCCATCTATCCTTTATCCAATATTTTTTCTCACTCAAAAGAGGGTTTGAATATATCCATTTGATATTCAAATCATCGACACATGGCGATGCCAGGGAGGGAGGTTTGAGGAACAAAGTTAAGAAACAAAAACAATCACCATTCTTTTACATTAAAAAAAGAAGAAGAAGTTGGGAAATTATCATGGGGTTGAGGGGAGAGGAAGAAAGAAGAGATATGAATATCACCCTACCTCCACCTTACCTGTGCTTTCTTGTCCTTATCATAAAATAGGATCTCACAACATATTGAACTCAATGACAACTAAACAAGGACAAGAGGTGTTGGTAGATCAATTGAAGATTGGAGCAATTTGTGGCACTTGATAATAGGGATTATGAAGATTTCAATTAATTGACTTTATAGATCCAACATTTAGTATGAGTAGTGGAAAATTATGATTCCCAATTGTGAATCCCCTCACTGTGATTTTATCGCGTGTTACAACTCGAACTCCAGATCACTAGATCAGATTTATCGCTCTTTACCACTCGAACTCCAAATCAATGTATCAATCAAATTAATGATTATAAAATTTGTGGATTTGGAAAGACCACAAGGGAACCTAATTTAATGACTACCACACACACGCAGATAGATTACCCCACAACAAACAATTAATAAATTGTCAAACATCATTTAGACTTAAGTGATTGCCTCGTCATTATGGTTGTAATGGAATTTTGCATGCAGTAGGATCCTGCAATCGAATGCAGTTGTAGTTCTTTAATTCTTTAAGGCGTTGAGTCAATGATTAATATCATATTTTGGGCCAACAATGGCATCATTGTATCATTTGAAAATGATGGTGCACGTTATCTTGAATGTCAAAATTAAAGTGTTTACTTATGATGCGCTCTGACTTAAATTATGTGTATCTGGTTAGAAGTATCCTAGGTTTATTTGAGGTTTTTTTTTTTTTTTTACACAGAGTAAATATGATTTTATTTATTATCCATATTAACTTCAAGATCGATAAACAATATTATATCGATAAAAATAATTGTAGCGGTTTATGATTCAATGAAGTTAAAAATTCTAGAACGTTCATTATTATTATTTATTTTCCTTCCTTTCTTTTGCACATGGAAAATCGCCTAGAGTCATCCATGGTTGAAAAAACAAGGACTAGAAATTCTGGTTGTGCTTTAGTAGGGACCGGACCAGGTAGATTTAGCATAAACAAAATAATCATTTGAAAAGTTAAACATTTGACCAGAAATGAAAAGTTAAATTTTCAATTCTTATAAAGTCACCAAGATTTGTACTGCATCAGACCTGTTAGGTTCCTATACCAACAGGAGTCATAATTTTTGAATGGTTGAGATTGAATCTGTAATATGTACATACCTTTGCCTGCTACAAATGTTTTCCATATTCAAAAAAATTAAAAAATGTAAAGAGGGTATGTCCTAAAAGAAAAATCAAAGGACAAAAAGAATAAAAAAGGTAAAAAAAGATGAAAAATGAACCCCAAGAAAAGAAAAGACCATGAAAGTGTGAAAGTCAAAATGCCACTACTATTTACTATTTTGTGCAGAATAACTGATTGTGTGCAGCTTGTTATATTTTCCATAGTCCATGACAGTCAAAATGTTTAAACTTGACTATTTCATGTTTTCAATTTTATGCTTAGAGATAGAGAATAAAATATGACCAAACTATTTAATCTTGGAAGATAATTAGAGTAGGTAGAGTGAATAAAAGGAGCTCAACTATTTAATTTGAGCCCTTGGATGTAATAAGGTTAGACTTAGATAGATTAATATTGTAAAAGAAAAGAAAATGTTTTGATAAGGGATTTCCAGCTTAAGTGCACCCTAATAAAGAGAAGTAAAAATGGTAGGATGAGTAGGTGGGTAAGTAGAAGAAAGGTTGTAGAATTGTGATGATTGTTAGATAAAAGCATATTATTCACCTTCATCATTGAAGTTCTAAAGTATGGATGAAAATTGGGCATGTATCAAGTTCGCAAAGTCAAATTTATTAACCACCCTCACTCATTACACCTTTCACTTAACTAATTTCCAATAAAAGGTCTTAAGTGCCCAAAATCTTAAGTCAAAGGGGCTCAGAGAATTTCTCTGAATTCTAGAGGGACCGGACCCTCAGCCCAATGACTTATAAGTCCTAAGTACTAAAAGTCCCCTTATGAACATTCACCCCCTTCGACTCACTCATATTCCCCAACAAACCCCTTTTCCTAAGAAAAAACATCATTTTCCTAAGGAAAAGTCATTTTCCCCTAATAAACCCCTTTCTCTAAGGATAAAACCTTGTTATCCTAGAAAAAGTGATCATCCCCCATGAAAAAGACTCATTTTCTTAAAAAACCCAAAAAATACTTTAAGCCTAAGTATAATGTGTTTATGACAATGGCAAAATGAAATATATTACACTTTAGCGCTTTTCATTTCCATATTAATTTCTAACTTTATGTATATTAATTCCCAAAGAAATAAACCCTTTCCCCATATCTTATAAATAAATCCTTATGTATTAATACACCACCCCAAAAAAGTTTAAAACATAAACTTTATAAATAAACCAACCTGACTAAATGAGTTAATTAATCGATCTGCGATTGATTAATAATCTAACCCCGCCAATAAAAACACCCTCGACGCCCTACCGTCACCGTAATCCATTGCTAATCAAATTCCGCCGCTCTTAAACCTTCGTCAGGTCCCTCCATTAACCTTCCTACGAACATCCCACCCCGATCACCGTACGATCGACTCCCCTTTAATCCAACGATGGTCAATCATATCGGGCAGCCTCCAGCACCCAAACTTTACCCGCCCGATATGGGTTGTTTTCTTTTGAGCCCCAATGCTATGTGGCACCTGATAAGTGGCATTGGGCGGCCTCCTCCCGAAACCACTCCGCCCACAAAAGCAGTGCGATCAAACCCGCTTACCGCCTCCCTCTAGACGAAAAAAAGTCTCATTATCCTGCTAAAAGCCAAACGCACCTTTTCCCCATGTGCCCAACAACGGTTGACTTCGAGAATTAAACTAAAAAACCTAATTATTTTTTGTTTTATCATGAAAAAGATGCTCTAGACCTCCATACAAGCAACTGACGACGTTCAACTGCCAACCCACATCAAAACGCCAACCTGTAGAAGCCACTGAACTTCCAGTCGACCCTCTAGGTCGAATAGACCACCTGCAACCATGTACAGTCGCCTGTCGACCCATTCAGAGCCAAAAATTCCAGGTATTTATCGAAATTCACCAAGAAATCCTATCTCATGGCTAAACCTGTTACTCAATTGCTTGAAATTATTAAGTAATTAAGTAAAAGAACTCCATAGCAACCCCAAACTGCTCTTTATTTGGACCGAATTGCCCCAATTTGACTGAAAACCCTTTCCCCATTCTTAAATCCACAAGAACTAAGAATGGCCGCTTTAGTTGCAATGGATGTTTGACCAATTACCACTCCCCATTTGGATTTAGACCACCTCCCTTTGGCGGGCAAATATTTCCAAATCAAGGACACCTCTGTCCATGAATCCCCACTGAAATTATGTTGTAGGTACAGAGACCAATACTTAAACCATGCAAACAAAATAGGTCTTAGGGAATCTAATTTGCCTAAGTACCAATTCCCTCGAGTACATATCTTTCCCAAAATTGTTCACTATTGCTATACAAACTACAGTCCCAGCCAAAGAGCAGTGATGTCCCTTGGCCATACTATACTTTTCACCATCACTGTTGAATCCATAAATGAAATGTTGTAGTTGAAACGAATGCAAAATCTAACCCCCATTTCTATTGGATACCTACTAGACAAATTCCCTAGGATTACCCCTACCAGACTTGCTAAAATATTCCAGACCTTTATTGTGGAAGAGAGACATATTCCAAAGGATCCTCCCCCATACATGTGGACCATTTTTTCCAAACTTGGCCAAGACATTGTGTCAATGATATCTAGTGTCTTAGGCAATACTAACAGTGAGTATGTTGATGAAATCATTCTTGCCTTCATGTCCATCTTCACTCCAGGACAGCCCCCTGCCATCATTTATGATTATGCCAAATTCATAACAGATAAAATGCATGATCAATTCTTGAGAATGAGCAATGAAAGAGTATTTAAGTACTCCTCAGTTTTGTACCACCTTTTCTTATATTATCAAGATGATAAATTTCCATTTACTCTTCAAAAGCTTGATACCAGAGGCAACCCTAGGTCAGTAGTATTCTGGACTCCTTTGATCCACCAATATGAATCACCATATACATAAATAGACTTCATAGACCTTTTTGTGCATCCTGTAGTGACCATG
The DNA here is from genome assembly GCA_031772625.1 of Pinus tabuliformis. Taxonomy (NCBI): domain Eukaryota; kingdom Viridiplantae; phylum Streptophyta; class Pinopsida; order Pinales; family Pinaceae; genus Pinus; species Pinus tabuliformis. The sequence goes on along the minus strand of CM062808.1, from coordinate 343,431,160 downwards.
CTATTAGGAAGTCCTCCTCCAAGGATCAGTTCAGATATCAGGAGGATCCTATAGCTTTCTACACAACACAAAGTGGGAGATTGGTACTTGTACCAAAATTACACTGAAATCAGGATCTATGGCTATGAGTTAGCACCATACAAGTTACCCAGATACCTCCCAATGCGATTATTTTCTCTGGAGTACTACATGAAGATAATCAACTCAGATGAGGTACATTTTGTTAAAGCAAGAAGAAGGCTCAACTCAAGATCAAAGATCAACTAGTCCCCTTTGTGTGTAATAGTAGAGAAGCTGGAAGAGAAGCAGAATAAATCCTTCAAAGGCTCAAACTGAAACAAAGCTTCATATGGAGTTATGACCCCTTTGATTTCATCTACAATAGAAGACAAAAAAACAAGTTGTCTCCCTATATCCACCACAGAATCCCTAAGATAGAACAATATGCAAATCAATTTGAATGGGTGTAAAATACTCTAGTGGATAGAGATAGCACTGAAGTTGTCATTGAAAATACATTAATTGATCTAGAGAGGAGACTTGATGAAGATTCTTTCATATAGGTACTAGGAGAATCTCGAGCCTAAAGGGAAACATAGGCACACAGTGGACAATAAGCAGATGAAGGACCCTAGGTGCAAGAAGAGTTAGAACAATCAGATCTATCAGAAGAACTGACTCAAACATGATTTCCAGAGCACATTATGAGTACTACCCCTATCATGCAAACTCCTCTAAATGAGGAGAATAACCCCCAAAGAGACAGGAAGGAGGCCACTCCTTTTGGCAGACCAATTTCACAAACTTATGTCAAGAGGCAAAGACTAATTCCTTTCTTGGAGCAAGAATTCACAGAAGAAACAACTGGAACCACATGCACAGAAAGAGCAGAGAGCAGGCATGCTACTCCCTTTGGAGGAACATAAGAACCTTCCACAACACCTAATCAAGTGTTGGAAAGACAACAAAGTGTTGAAGTGTCCTCATTCAGTACTCCTGCTGGGCAAGACCAAGACATCAAAGAAAAATACAAGGAAATAAAGGCTAAAGGTCCAAAGCTATGCACAGCACCTCAAAATGGCTCCCACCAATCAAGAAAGTCTTATGTCAACCTTTGATGTGAAAGAAGGTAAAATGCATATGACCTTCCTAAAGCCCACCACTCAACAACGTAGATCAGTAGCTGACTACCAGAAGATATATTTTGAAGTACTGGAAAAGGACATACATCCTATTGACCAGATTGAATTGCATAAATAGACAGGAGAGATGGTATATTCCACGTTGACAAGCAAAGCCATTGTAGCCCACCAATTACAGAATTCGCTGAATAATATATCAGCATAGTATCAACTAGAGAAAGCCTCCTCATAGGCCAAGAATACTAGAATCAAGTCCTTGGAGGACTTAATCATAGAGTTGGGACATGATCCCAAAGATGTAAAGGCTGCAGAAAGGTTAATTAAAAAGAAGAATGATGACATAGCTGCCTTGAAAAAACAACTCAAAATTCCACATCTGCACCATCCACAAACAACAGAAGTGTTAGAGACTTAGAAGGAACAAGAAGAGCTTATGGACTTGGTCCTTAAGCTAAATGATCAACTAAAAGAAATAGAGAAGGAGTTGGAAAAATTGATTCAGTCTAAACAGAGTGAGTTGGCCAACACTTCACAGACTATTATTCCCTCAGTCTCTACCACAGTTCCCTCAACATTGGCAGCTTCCTTAGCACCAACAACTCTACCTGCTACAGCATTTCCAATCATAGTCGAGTCTACAAGTGCAGGTACATCGATAGAAAAGACAACAGAATTAGTGAAAGCCATGTAGGAAATGACCATCCAGGCTACAGAGCTTAAAAGGCTTAAGGAAAAAGTGACAAACTCAGAAAATGATTGTAAGCTTGCCCAGATACAACAAAAGGAAGAAACACAAAAAAACCTAAGGATGGGTGAGAGGATAAAGTTCCTTGAAAAATACTTAACATTGCAAGAGCCACTAGGACAAATTAAGGAGATGCTCTGGGCCAACATCATTGACTCTGTCAATGATGTTTTGCCATCAATTCAAGTAATATTTGAGCAAACAAAACTGGTGAAAGTGGCCACCAAAGTAATCCAAAAGGTAAAGGAAGACCTAGGAGACCAGCCTAAGGATGCTAATCAACTCATCAGATTCTTGAACAGTAAGAATAGGGAGGAACTAAGTGAGCTTGATGTGGAGGACAGAACTAAAACTATCATCCAAGTCAAAAAGGTTCTGACTAAGAGAAACCTTATGCTCAACTTAGAGAAAAGATGCCAAAGCATGCAAGCTGACATTGACAGATTCATGGCAAAGTTTTGAATTCTGAGGGAAAAAGGCCTTCCCAGTCCCAATAGGACTACACTAATAGATTAGACAAGTTGGCCAAAGACCAAGCAAGCACTTCAAGAGTCAAAGCATTGCCCGCAGGAAAAGTATTATATGATAATTTGGAAAATTTGTTCTTCCTAGAACATGAGGTAAAAAATATATTTGTCAATAAGCAAAATTTTGCCAAATACACTGAAGCAGACGAGATATACAGAAAGATGATCAAGGTAAATTTACCTGAAGATGAATGGTGGGAAAAATTGACAGATTTACTATAAGTTACCACAATAAATCTACATGGCAGCCAGATGAAATAGGTGAAAAGGGTCAAAGAGTAATAGGTAAAGAGTATCAGTAAAGATTGAAGACCAAAAGAAATTCCAGCACACAAATATCAGTCAACTTAAAGAGCTAAATTCGAACTGCAAACAGGCAACACAATCACAATAAAAGGGACAGCGCAACACAATCACAATAAAAGGGACAGCGAGCTGCAGTTTTCCATTTGTCTCTATCTTCATGCTTGAAGATATTTTTTATTTCCTAGATTAATTCTCAAATTGTTATGAGATATTTTGTAATATTTTTTGTATGAATACTTCACATTTCGAAGTAGTTAGGGTGGATTCAAAGACATTTCTATAGACATTTTCTTATCAAGTTAAGGAGCTATTGTAATCAAGATTGGGTTGGCTTGCTGGATCAAGGAATAAAGTAAAGACATTTCACAAGATTCATGTGTAAAATGGAAATCAAATAAGTATTATCTCTCTTTTATATTATTGTTTTCGCTTCAAGTTTATAAATAATCATATGTGTCTCTATGAAATCTGAATGATAAACTAGGAATGATATTTCAGAATTAGCTTTAATGCTCTCTGTCTTGACTGTTTACATTCTTAATGTTTTCTACTAAACTATCTTAGTATGGGAATTCTTAATTGCTCCCTTACTTCTGTAGTTTCCCCCCTAGGCCTATAGTAAAGGATTCTTAGTTGCCCTTTGCTCATGATCACCTCCTACTCTTCATCTTGATCACGGTCTAAGGATTCTTCATTGCCCTTTCACCCTGGTTAGGATTACTTCATCCATTAGAGACCTGAAGATTTCCCTTTTTCTTTGCTAGCCTGCCCTGTGAACTCTTCCTTTAGTGATTGATCTGATCCATTTAAGCCATCCTTTGATTGACTCCATAGCCCAATGGCTTGAAGGCCTTGTTCTGTCCATCTATTCTCGGAATTCCACCACTCAACCAAAATCAAAACCTTATGAGCACTAAGAACTAGCCTAATATCCCACCAAAACAAAGTTAAATTATAAAGAGAGAGCCCTCTCTGGACTTAGGTTGGCTACAAACCGAGTCTAAAAGATTAGGTTTGTGGTTACCTCAGATTATTCCTTCTTTTTATAACTTCTAGGGAAGACTTCTAAGTGATAACAAGACCATTGACCACAATTGAAGAAATTGGCTACCAAATTTTCTTTGCAGACTACTAACAACTATAATCTCAAATGACATGAATCGAAGGCTGCATTTTTTGGCTAAAGGAGTCGATACTATTGAAATTGGTACATTTACACTAAGATAACTCAGAATGGGTAATGGAGATACTACAATTCCAATTGGATGTGCCTTTAATCCAAACAGGATTATGTGTCAATATTTTAGTGATTCAAGAAAATAATCTTTGGGTTCTAATGGAGGTATTTCCCCAACCCTTATGGTTTTAATAGACCAAAGGTCAGATCCCAATGCAACGATTGTGAACATTAGTTCTAGTGATTGCCTTGGTGCACTTCTTGATACGACAAAGGAACTCAAAGATATTGGCCTGGATGTGGCAAAGACTAGTGTATCAATGGTGCATTCTTGTTTTTCAAAGCTCAACTTTCCTAGCAGCAACTGATCGCAATGAGGAAGAATCATATAATGTTAGTTTGAGATACAATGCTCTACCATTAAAATAGTGGTTTTCAAACAAAATAATTCAACCGAGAATGGAGAAATCAATGGCAAAGGATAGGTGTAAATAAGATTTGTGAAAGCGCTATTTCATGGAAATCAGGGAGTAAAAATAGATGAGGCACCTCGATAGCTTAAAATAAACTTTAGCGAAAAATGTGTTGTGAGGGTGCTAAAAATTTAGAATGATGTATAATAAAAAAAAATTACACAAAGAGGTTATCGACACACTAAGTTTCTATTACGCCCTATTTAAGATGCAATAAATCAACAATAATCTGAGACATATAAACACTTTGAAAATAGACTTAAAAAAATGACAATCTTTAATTCGAGTTGTTTATTATGACACTTATGGAATTTAAATTTCAAGGGTCCATAGGTCCTATACATTGAACTTAGAGCTCTGATACCAAGTGTAAGGAACAACCCTATGCTATTTTTTTTAAAGAATAATACAGTAAACTAGGAATACAACCATAAGTAGATAATCATTGGCAACTCAAAAATATTAAAGCACTTACATGATGCATCCATGAATTTCACTACATTACACATATCATATTTTACATTCTATTAACTATAGGCACAACAAAATCATATAACATAATATTGTAAATAACACATGTATGGTTCACCTAGAGACGAGATTCGATCTTGATCTTGCCACTAGTTTCCCTCCCTTTTTTCATCTGCCTCTAAGTGTGAATTTTGTTGTGCTCTAATCGAATGCAGAGACACACTGGTTGACCTCTTAACCTATTCCTTGGGTACTCTCTTCCCCGTGGACCCCCGAGATGCAATGGGGTTATACAATGGGAGAAGTGCGCTAGATGATAGAGGTGATCCGTTCTTGGCTCAAGAGTCCCCTCTCTAATGTCCTCCACCTCACCAAACTTAACTATAGCTCATAGCCACTCATAATGACATAATCACATTCATCCAATAATAGGGTAAGAAAAAGGTCCCTTCGCCATAGCTTGCCCCTTCTTTTATAAGAGGTTTCATAGGTGACACTTGTTATTTCATGCATAATTAATTAATTTTATTAATCCAAGGGTTTGATTATTCACCCACCCATGTGTCACTCTCTCACCAAGGCTCTCCAAAATTAATTACTTGAATTTTAATTTATTATTTTTTTACATCCCAACAAGACTTCCTATTTCTTCTCCTAGTTGTCTCTTGATCCCCCTTTTCAACTCCTAAATTTGTGTTCATTACTAAAGTCACCTGATAAGTCTCAGATTTGGTCCCCTAACTACCTCCTAATTTAACTCAAGTTGCCTCTTAGATGGATATTCTTATGTTGGCTCTTTCAACATGGAGGTTCTCTAAATTTCTCTAGATTTAATTTATTAATCTTATTTTAATCAACCACCCTTTTCTCTTAATGTACTTTAACTTTTTTAGGATTAATCTTTATAATTAATTCTACGTCCCTCTTTCCCCTTTTTCCTAAACAAGTTACTTATGTACATTAACTACCTAATATTTTTTTTTTCAACATGGGAAGGGTAGAGTTCTTCAAGGTACAATATTTTTGTTTCTTTCTTTTCTCCCTTTACCCCAAGTTTTATTCTCGATTTAATTGCTTGGGTTATAACCTCATTTACCACTTGGTGAGCATATTAGGATTTTCATATCTGGATTATATTTATTAGTTTTTTTTTTATGATTCCAAGGGTGTCAACTTGGTCGTGCCCTTCACAAACTCCCCTTCAAAGTTCCAAGGGTGCCACACCTAACAGTTTACTTGTGATTCCAAGGGTGCCATTCCTAACAGTTTATTTTTGATGCCAAGGGTGCTAACTTAGTTATGCCCTTCAATAAATTCCCTAAAGTTCCAAGGGTTCCACGTTGCTTGCCCTTCAAGCATCCAATGGCTACGAGGGGAAAGTATAGGTGCAATCATAGAGACTAGTATCATCTCTGGTGCTTCCCGATATAGTGGCACTAACGGTTATGGGGATCAAGTAATCTGCCTTGATGCACTCCCCCCAGTAAAATCCTCATGAGCAACCCAACTTTGGGACCCACACCCTCAACATCGTGATCTTCAAGGCGAAGGTGTTCCAACCCTTCCAACCTAAGTCATGGCAACATTTCTAGCGAGTGAAATCAGGGACATTGTCCCACCCCTCCCATGTAGTTCCATCCAATTGTACATCCCCATAACCCATGTGTGAGTCATTCGGCTAAGAAACTAACTTGTGCTTGCAAACACTAACATATCATCAATATATATATCTATATCTATATATATATATATATATATATATATATATATCATGTTTCAATTGAACTTTGAATTTCAAAGACAAAATATTAACTTCCATCAAACCAGATGTCATCAACTCATCACATGCAATTTCCTCTGGTGATTTCCTGTCATACTCAATAATCATCAGTGATAAAGTCTCTCGGTGTTAGTCATTGTCATAATAACATCATCAACATTACCCAAGCGTTCATATTGTTGTTCATCGTGAACCAAAACTATTGTAAGTAGATAACATATGGAACACATCCATCATAGCTATCATCATCATAACATCAGTAGGAAACATACATATCCATCAAATTCGTCATCATCGTAACATCAATAGAAAACATAGATATCCATCAAAACTATCATCATCATATAAACAATAAAGAACATACATACCCATCAATGTTATCATCATCATGATATCAATAGAGAGTATACATATCCATCAATGCTATCATATCAATAGAGAACATACATATACATTAATGTTATCATCATCATAATATGAACTAGGAAAAAAACATAACCATCACTTCCACTAATAATAGAGTCAATTGTCCTGATCCTCAACCTAAGGTCCTCAAAGAATAAAGTGTGAGCCTTAAGGCGAAATCAAATTTAATGTTATATCAAGTTCAATCAACTAAAGCCATGCATTACACTTTCTTTTAATTTTATTTCTTCTAATTTTAATTTAATTTAATTTTTTGTTTTTACATATTATTATAAATACATCAAGGATTATGAAGTGATCATAGCTACATTCTTCAACACTCCCTCTTAGCTAGGTAGGTATTCATAATTGTTATCTAGATTTTTTCTGTATACATGTTATTTCTAAAAAGAAAGGTAAATCTTATCAATAACATATTTATATAGGTCAATACCCTTAACCTACATCAACATCATTATCAATATGTACCACAACCCAAGTTAGCTCTCCTAACTGATGGTTCTCAATCAACTAGTCACCATGATTTGGTGGGCACCTCACCTGATGATACTCTAACTAGTTTGGGGTTTCCATCCCCTATGGTCAAACTTAGGGAAACCTATGTCCCAAATCCAAATGCCTCTCTCTAGGCCATGATGTTGAATATTCACCCACTCAACGAGTGTCCAGGACTCAAAGACTAAATGTCCTTTCAAGAATGTATTTCCCAAATGCTAGTTCACCAATAGTCCGGTCATTCTCATGTTGTCACCAACAATCTGAGGCATACCTTTTTTTCCACCCATAAATAGTCTAGGTCAAGCTCCTGTTGTTACTAATAGTTTGATCTAGGTCCCTACTTATGTCACATCAATTCTCCCTATCGTTGACAGAGGAGTTCTTCACCAGTCCAATCTTGTCTCTAAAGTATACAAAATTTTCCTAAAACAACACAATCATTTCAAGAAATTCGTCGAACAATCCAGAGAGTAGCTTCTAAATCCATACTCAGTCACAACATGCCAAACAAGCTGCAATATACTCTACTTCTATAGTACTGAGTGTGATAGAGATCTACTTCCTACTGATCCAGGATATCATAGCAAAAACCAAACTAAAAACATAGACCAAATGTACTCTTTCTATCATCTACACTCTCTGCCCAGTTAGAGTCCATATATCTATGTACTTGTATCTCACCATTTGAAGCATATCTAAAATAGTAGTTAACAATACCATTAAAATATCTCAATATATGCTTTCTTTCATCCCAATGTTCATGTCTCAATTTGATCTGGGACTAGCTCAAGGTTTTTACTGCAAAGCACATGTATGGCTTGGTATTTACCAAATACAACAATGATCTAATCAAATAGTGGTACATGGATGGATCCACTAGGTCAGACTCAAAATCTCTTATATTTCTCATGTTCGTCATCATAGGAGTTGGCATAGACTTGCACTCCATCATGCCAAACTTCTGAAGGATCTTGATGCCATATTTTCCTTGTCCAAGAAGGATTTCACTAAGGTTCTGCTAGACTTATAGCCCCAACTTGTAATGCATCAATCCAAGATCATTTAGGTAAAATTCATAGGCCATCCCCATTTTACATTGAGCAATAATATGCTCTATACAGGTTAGGAACAAATCATCAACATATAGTAGCAGTATCACTGACTCACCTTTTACAACCTTGATATACATATTTGGATCAATAACACTTTTAGAGAAACCAAGTGTCATCAGATATCCATCAATTCTAGAATACCAAGCTCTCGGAGCTTTTTTGAGTCTATACAAGGCTTTCTTTAACTTGGAAATTTGTGCAAAGACTTCATCATATTCTTCTACCTCTTTATGGGAAAATCCTCTAGCCACGAATCTTGCCTTGTATTTGTCAATGATCCCATATGTTGCATGCTTGATCTTGTAAATCCACTTTGAGGTTACCACAAACTTTCGTTCAGACCTTAGAATAATTTCCCAAAAACAAATCTTCATAATATATTTGTATTCCTCTAACGTTGCATCCTTCCACACTTGTGAAGTAGTTGCGTCCTCGAAGTTGGAAGGTTCGAAGCCAATCAACCCAGTTATTAAAGCTACATAACCAGAATACCTCTTAGGTTTCTTAGATTCCTTGAAGGCTCCTTGTGGATCTGCATGTCTTTATGCATCTTGAAAAGTGGATTTTTGTCCATCTGGTCTTTTCTAGTTTTACATTTTTATACATTATTTAAATAATTCAAATTACATATTATTTAACAAAAATTATTATAACCAATGCAAGATCTTAAATTACCAATGTCACAATATATGATATAATAATTATAACAATAAAAAATCTTGCAATGTTCTGTTATAGTAAATTTGGAAGGAAATGCATCTAGTTGGAGTCTATGATCCTGATTCTGATGGCCTCCAGATGTCTCAAGCTAAATTATAAGTTTTGATATATGTGTTTTGTTGGCTATTGCATATATTTTGGGAATTTTCTAATTCCCACCAACAATTTTGTTAAAAAAATATGATCCCATAAACAAAGCCAAAGGAAATACACATCCATCCAAATGTTCTTGCATACAATGATGACTCATGCTTCTAGAATCCAAAAGTAAAATGACAATGATAGAGGCCCAACACTACCAAGTATCATACTTCACCCCGATTGACAAAGAAAAGTTGATGTTCAGCATTGTAGTGTTAGAACAGGCTTAGGTTTATTTCGTAACAATCTCCAAAAATAGGTTTGGTCTCCAATACTTATATCCAACATTGTTCCCACAATTCATCCCCATCCCTTACATGTCATGATTAATTAGAAAGTGTTTTAAAACAAACAAAAAATATTATGAAAATTTGAATTCTTGATCTCTTCTTTTATATTTTTGTAAAGTATTGAATGTTGCGACAATAAGAAAAATGAATGTAGGTATCCCAATGTGATATATACACAAAATCATATATCCGACTTTCAAAATCATGGCTATTTTTTTCCATAAATGGCTATAGATCCATTAAAATACCTCCAAGATATAATAAAAACAACATTATAGAAACATATTTTGATGGACCTCCAAATTAGACGTAAATTAAGGCTCATCTCACCATCATTCAGCACATTAAACCTTTGTTTTTGTATTAGATGACATATTTTTAGCTTTATCATGTTCATTAGGAAGGTTTAGAGATAATTGCATATTTGTGTCTAATATGATTTAGTTTTGTAGAATATTGTGAGAATATTGCGTAGATTATGAAGATTTAGATGATGAGATAATCTAGGGACTTGCTCCCTACTACACGAAGATCAAGACTGGATAATAAATGAACAAAATATCATGAAATTATTGACAAATTCTAGAGGTCGAGTGATTGAGAAAATCTAGGAATGTGTTCCATGTCATTTAATACAAATTCCTAGCGTTGGGAACCAGATCCACTATTTGAGGCATTTTGGAGGGGAAAGCTTCCTCCTTTCAAGGAGAGTGTTTCCCCATCAATTTTTATAAGTATCAATACAAATTTACCTCTAGGGGCATGCATTTTGTAGTCTTATTATGGAGAAAACTTGTTCCTTAGCAACTCCACTTTCATCTCTAGTAGGGATGTACTTGGATTGATTAAAAAAAATGAAGTTTGATGCCATTTTTAGCTTCTAAATCTTTGTTTCATTAATAGGACTCTATTTTTCCTTGGGCTTGGTCATCCCAGGAGCCTTAGAGCTCTCTTGTATGATTCCTTTATGTCATTTGAATGTCTTTTTCACTTGCATCTCTTATTTTTGCTTTTGCTATTCATGCTTCTTTTGTTGTAGGTTACATTAGTTAAATTATTGAAGTGAGTTGTTTTGCGGGTTATTTACATATTCACAAGTATGATGCAGCCTTATATCAAATTTCAAAATTCATATTCATTATTGAGCTACTTGGATTGGTCTACTAGTTCACAAATCTAGAATTTCTGGAAATTCCTTGTGGCAAAATAGTAGTAATTTTCTGCTATTTTTAGAATGTGTTAATGAGATTAATTTGAGTTGATTCCAATTGTATTGGGTCATAAAAATAAATCAAGTTAATAAAAAAAATTACCCCATATCATTTGCACTTTATTAGGTTAGGCACTTGGTAGGTTAACTAGCTCACTAATTCTTGAATTTCCAGTTTTTAGAGTAGTAAATTTCTACTATTTTTTAGCACATGTTAAAAGGGGTATTTTAGAGTGATTTCACGTAGAATAGAGTCCTAAGAAATCCTAATTAATAACAAAAAATTTACCATCCAATTTGCATTTTATTTACTTGAGCATTTAACAACTTATCTCCTCATGTAGCACCTCTTGTAACCCTCCCGTAGCACATCTAAAATTGACCAAATTTACTCCAAAAGCTTGGTTTTTATCTCTTAGGCTTGAATAATGACCCCTATGATCTAAATCCATGGGTGGGGAAGCATAAAAGCCACCTAGGAATTTCCTTTTTACAATGTAGATTAGGTCTATTTATTTGAATTTATGCTCTTAGGATTTCAATTACAAATTGTTGTTCTTGCATAGGATTAGTTTCTTTTCAAGACAACTTTTCACTTTCTACAATTTGACTAATCATTCACATTGTTGAAAGTAGCACAAGGTTTACATTTTTCAAATAGACAAGTACTTTTCATTCCTACAAATAGCGTAACCTTTACCTTCTTGCAATTAGGACTAGTGTTTACATTTGAACAAGTAGCATTTCCATTTATTGCAAATAGAGTAACATTTTGATTTCTACAATTAATTTTGGCTTTTATTAGATGACATTCACTCCATTTCATTAGATCAATGAAAGGACACATTTCATGTTGCACATATAGTGTTGAAACCTCTTAAGTTTGTATGAACCCCGGGTTGATAATTTAAGTTGGTAGCCTTGGGAGTTGCAACATTCTTGTTACAATGTTGGGGCTCTTCACATTCAAAATTATATTTCTTTATTCCTAAGCTTAAAAAACTAACAATGGAAGATGAATTGTGGGTTGCTTCCTTTGGATGATTCAGAGCATCAATTATCATAGTTATTTCCATTGAGATAAGGTAGTGAAATAATTTCTGCCAGCTTCCATGAGACTCCTTAACAAAAATGATTTCCATCGAGAGTAATATATCTCACACTTTCAATCATTTAACAGAAATCAAAAACTTGTTTTCTATATAAACAAAACACCAATTCAAATACATATATAGCCAACAATTACCACAAAACAATCCATTTAAAATATTTTTTTTAAACAAATTTGAAATAGTAGAAAACCCATTCCAATATAGAGATGCCTATCGACCCAAAAAAAAAAAGAGACAAACTCATCTCTTATATATATTGGAAAGGTAGATAGAGATTAAATCTCAACGATCTACCTAATTTATTTTTAAACAGAATTGAAATAGTAGAAACCCATCCCAATATAAAGATGCCTATCGACCCAAAAAAAAATAAAAAAAACTAACTCAACTCATCTAATATATATATATACGGGTTATAAGTATCAATGAGATTTAATTATTGAATACATTAAAATAAATTCCCAATGTATCATAAACCAACACATTCTGACGAAGTAAGGAATTGTGGAATTTTTGGAAGGGACTAATCCACGGTTAGACTATATGCAAGCATGCAAATATTATGCATAAAATAATTAATTGAAGTTTAAAAACATGAAAACCACTTAAATTTTATTTAGAGATAGAGATACACATACTAGCACAAGACATATAGATACACAAGCTTCTTCATAAAGAATTTTTATTTATTAATGATTCTCTCATATATATCCACTAAGATGTGGCTCTTCCCTCTTCGTGCTTCGCATTACAATAACCCAACCGCAGGTATATAAACACCCAACATTGTAAACATGGAATCATGTAAACTCTAACTTTCTTGTCGACATGCAAACTAAGACTTAATGCTTTTACTAGAATTTTCTAACTTCACTTTAACTTAACTCAACATTTTGGTTTTCCTTAAATTAACTCAACATTTCATGCATTGCATGCATATCGGAGTAATTATTGTTTATAACACTCCCCATTAATTACGACTATATGAATCAACCTTAACTTAATCATGACTCAACTATGCCTGCTAGACTTATAATAAAAAATTGACTCAATTTTTTTTAGAATGCTAGATCTTCTTTTTTGCTTCTTCCAAATTCTATACCCTTGAAATTACTTCATTCTCAGTTGTGCTTTCTTGTTTTAAACTCCATATTTCTTCATTTGTTGTTGTTGCAATTTTTCTTTGACTTATTTCATATTTTTCCTAAAAAATAATGTAGGTTTTATAATCCCTTCTTCTATAGCCTCCTCTTCAAAGATTCATTCACTCATGGACAACTGCCACAACTCTTCATCTTCAAACTGTGAAATTCACTCTAGTTCTTATGCTTCATATTCTTGATCTTCTTTCTGCCATATTCCCTGATAACATAATTTGATCTCTTCTTGTTAAAATTGGCAACCAAGGCAAAACTTCATGTGGGTCATCTTATTCATGGTTGATAATATTTTTATTAGATTCCTCTCATTGAGAGGTGTAGGATTAATTTAAACATCATCTGATTTTGATAAGTATTCATGGAGATATGAATTTATTTTGATTATGGAATTATTATCAAGCCGACCTACAACTCATGTAGGCTCAGAAGCCCAACAGTCGCATCTATTCAAACACCAACATTGTGTATAAATATAAGAGGACTTTTCCTCATTTTCACTCACTCTTCTCATCACATCTCTCTCTCTCTACTGCGCAGAAATGAGTCTCTTCTCTACTGCGCAGAAATGGGTCTCTCTCTCACACATGTGAAGCCGGAAGCTGTTGAACCTGAAGCTGCAACTGCAGAAGCAAAGATTGACTTGCGTGGCCTAGAATATCTCCTCTTTGGAACTGCACTATAGGTCCATATGGATCTCTTCTGAAAGCCGCAACTTTTGGTGGTGGAATGAAGTCAATCCGACGAACGGTTTGCAAGATATCGACTGCCCTAGTTTGAAGTCGGAAATTGCTGAAACTGAAGCTGCAACTGCAGAAGTAAAGAATGACCTGCGTGGCCTAGAAGATCTCCTCTTTGGAACTGCGCTGTAGGTTCATCTGAACCTCCTCTGGAAGCCGAAACTTTTGGTGGTGGAATGAAGTCAATCCGAAGGTTGGTTTGTGAGATATCGTCTGCCCTAGTTTGATAATGAAGCCGCTAATGCTGATGTTGCTGATCTAGGGTTTGTACTGCTGATATGAATCAGATTTATCGTACTATTTCTCTCTGTTGAATTATTGAAGATAAAAGAAGATTTGATCAAAGGGTTTCCCCACACATTGTGGGGTTTGTCCCTGGGTAGCCGCCACATCTTGTGTCTCTTGTCTTGGCTTGTTTTTTGTCGATCATTTAATGTTCTAACTGCACTTTAGTTTATGTACATGTGATTGCTAATCTATGGAATATAATAAGAAAAAGAAGTAAACTGTTATAAGCATAGAACATACCATAACTTAACATGGTATCAGAGCTGAGGTGAAGACAAATCCCGAGCAAGAGCAAGAGCAATCACCGAAGAGAAGATTGGCAAGGCTATCCTAAAAGAACTATGGGGTCCTCAACACTCTACCGAAGGCAAGCTTCGTAAGAAAGATGACTATCACGGATGGAAGATGTCTATCGATCTAACCCTAGAAGATCTAGGAGTGCTGGACCATGTAAGAGGCACTATTGTTGAGCCTCCATCAAATGCATCCACTGCTGCATGGAACAAATGGAAAACTGAAAAAGTCAAAATAGAAGATCATCCGGGACTCTATCGACAAGCACTTGGTGGCCTACATCTTTGAACTGGACACTACGATAGACTGGTGAGTTTATTTAAAGTTAATGATGCAAATCAAGTTTTGTTTCTTAGAAATAAACTAAGCGAAATCAAGAAGGGTAAAGATGAGAGTATGAAAGCATACTTCTTAAGAATAACCGAGATCAAGAACGATCTCCTATCTATTGGGGAGGCTATTACTGATAGGGAAATGACACTCACGACTCTTGGAGGATTACCATACGAATGGTAGGTGTTCAAGACTACTCTTCTGAACTATAATGTAATCCCTGGTTTCGAGGAATTAATGGCTAGATGCATTCAAGAAGAAACAAGGGAAGAAGAGCAAGAAATGCCCATGCCTAAAGGTCCTCCTGTTGCCTTTTCTTCTCATGCTAAGAAAAGAAATAATTCTGGGACTAAATCAAAAGGAAAGGCTGGACCTAAGGGTGGAAGAAAAGGAAGTTGTGACATCTGCAATAAAGAAGGTCACTATGCAAGGGAGTGCCCTGATAGAAAGGACTCACACTGGGACGATGATCAAAATCCCTCTGATGGAAAATCAAAGGAATGACAAATTCAACAACAAAGGTAAGAGGAGAGCTGGGAATCAAGGAAGAGGACAAGCATTCAAGAAGGCTAGAAATTCCAGGATGTATTAAATGCACCTGACCTCCGAAAGAACCTAGTGTCCATCTCGGCAATGGAAGAAAAAGGCTACAAGGTAACCTTCAGCAATGGCAAGGTATGTATATGGAAAAATAATGTTAAAGTTGCCTTTACTCTTGGGTTTAGTGTTGATTCATTATATCATGTCGATGGAAGTCTGCTAGGTGTCATGTCTTGTGACACAACTCTTCAGTCCGAACTTTGACATCGGAGGTTTTCCCACCTTCATTACAAAGCTCTACCCGATGTAAGACAGATGGTAATAGGGATGCCCGAATTCCAAGTAGAGAAAGAAGGTGTATGTCAGAGATGTGCCGAAGGAAAGCTCAAAAGGGGACCATTCCCCTCAAGCCAAAGCAAGACCTCCGATATATTACAGTTGGTTCACTCAGGCATATTTAAGGCTAGCATTAAGAGGGAGACTACTACACCATGTACTCCTGAGCAGAATGGTGTGGCAGGAAGGAAGAACCGCATGATTGTGGAAGCTATCCGGGCCATGCTACATGTTCAAAGACTTCTGAACTTTCTATGGGTTGAAACTACAAACACTGCCGTATATGTACAAAATTGATGCCCTCATCAAGCATTGGGTTCCAAGACTCCTGAAGAAAAGTTCACCGGTAAGAAGCCTGGTGTTTCTCATTTTAGAATTTTTGGAAGCCCTGTATATTTTCATGTGCAAAAAGAGAAAAGAAATAAATTGGGTGCATCTAGAAAGTAGGGAATTTTCGTGGGCTATGGTGAAAATACTAAAGGCTATAGAATCTATGTAGCTGGTTAAAGGGAAGTCGTAATTAGTCATGATGTCACCTTTGACGAAGATATGGCTCTCAGCAAGGTGAACAATCTTCCGACTTTGAGGAGCTCTCAAGAAGCCGACACCAGGGAATCGAAAGAAAAGGATGATGAATGAATGTCTGATGTAGAAGAACCCATGGATCCGATTGATCCTCCTTCACATGAGCCTTCGTCTTCTAGGAAGAGGCCTTCGTGGCTTAGGGGGATACTTGATGATGCTGAAGGACATGCTACACCCCGAGGAACCTTCCGTGAAAGTAAGAAACCTAATAGGTATCAGGGATACCTGACCATCATGAGCACGATCATACAAAATGAGCCTCCATCATTCTCAGATGCCGTCAAGCATCAAGTATGGAAGGATGCTATTATCGAAGAATATGAGTCTATCATGAAGAATGATGTCTGGGAAGTAGTTCCCAGACCCCAAGACAAGACAGTTGTTACTTCCAAATGGCTTTACAAGATAAAGAATGCAGCAGATGGAAGTACGGAAAAGTATAAGGCTCATTTTGTTGCTTGTGGTTTCTCCCAGAAGGAAGGTATAGACTATGATGTGATATTTGCACCTGTTGCCAGATATACGACCATCTGCCCGATCATAGCCCTTGTCGCTTCACAAGGATGGAACCTACATCAGATGGATGTCAAGACTGCATTCTTACACGGCTCAATCAAAGAAGAGGTCTACATGGAGCAACCCGCAGGATTTGATTGAAAATCTCATGTATGCAGGTTGAAGAAGGCTCTCTATGGGCTAAAGCAAGCACCTCAAGCATGGTATGAGAGGATCGACAGCTACTTGATGAAGCTGGGATTCTCTAGGAGTGAATTCAATCCTAACCTTTACTTTAAGGTTGAAGATGACAAGCCTCTCATACTGGTGTTGTATGTGGATGACCTCTTTCTAACAGGTGCAAACCCTCTCATTCACAAATGTAAGAGGGAGTTAGCATCTGAATTTGAAATGAAGGACCAAGGACTTGAAGTGTGGCAGAAGCCAAGGGAAATTTTCCTATCTCAAGGAAAATATGTGGTAAAGATATTGGAAAGATTCGGTATGATGGACTGCAAGCCTGTGACTACCTCGAGGATCTTAACTTTTAGAAGTTATATGGTAGTGATGTCGGACCAGATTTGGGAAATGCCTCTGAGTTTCATAAACTCATTCGCATTGATGTTCTTGGTGAACCTCCATCCGAACATGTGTTTTGCAGTTAGCATTGTGAGCTCATATTTGGTTGAGCCTCACTGGATTAATGCCAAGAATCTTCTGAGATATCTTCATGGTACAATGGGTTAAGATACACTGCGGGAGATGTGAAACTACTTGGATATACTGATGCTGATTGGGCAAGCAGTGTGGTGGACCGTAAGAGCACTTCCAGGTGCTATTTCACCTTGGGATCTGCTTCGATATCCTGGATGAGCAGGAAGCAGAAGTCGGTGGCTTTGAGCACCGCCAAAGCAGAATATATTGCTACTAGCATGACCTCGTGTGAGGCAGTATGGTTGCGAAAGCTCTTCAGTGAGATGTTTGGATTTACATTGGATACCACTATGATTCTCTGTAACAACCAGAGGTGGGATTCGATTATTGAGGAATCCTGTATTCGTTGATTGCTCCAGCAAATAGACATCATCTAGGATATGGTAAGTCGATGAGCAAGGAGGCTCCATCGCATTAAGATGATGTATAGGTCGATACACCTTGTCCAAGCCCCGAGGAAAGATCTAATCTGTGATTTTCCCAAACGACTTGGAGTTGACAAGAAACCCTTGTACAAGGGTCCTACATGTTGCATACATTGAGCTCTGGGAGCTCTGAGGGCTTGCGGTTATTACTGGAGCAACATATGACCACAGGGTGACTCACCCTCCCCTGGTGGTGTGCACTGGAACAAGATGATTCACTCTCTTGTGGAACAAGATGATTCGCTCTCTTGTGGAACAGGATGATTCACTCTCCTGTGTAGCAGGATGATTAGTTCTCCTGTGAGGCCTAGATTGATGTGTTCTCCATGGCGATTGTAGCAGGATTGATGTGTTCTCCTATGAGGCCTGGATAGATGTGTTCTCCATGGCGACCTGGATTGATGTGTTCTCCATGGCGATTGTAGCAGGATTGATGTGTTCTCCTATGGGGACAGGATTGATTAGTTCTCCTGTCGAGGCATCCTACCCATGCAGTCTGGGACTCATGGTAAGTACCTCTCATCTGATCAATGAGAAGGGAAATGAAGTTAGGGACCATAGTAGTACCGATGGACGCATCATTGTATCTATTGTACTCCCTACGCTAGGATGACCTCCATTGATCTGGGATAAATGATACTGGTCTGGGACCAGTGGTAGGAGTTGTACCATACTATGACGCTGACTTCGGGTCGGTTGAGACTGGTCTGGGACCAATGGTACATACTCCGAGACTGAATTCGTGTCAGTGCAGTACTGGTCTAGGACTAGTGAGAGTGGTACATACTATGACGCTGACTTCGGTCGGTTGAGATTGGTCTGGGACTAGTGGTACGCTCTCTTAGATTGCGATACTGGTCTGGGACCAGTGGTAGGAGTTGTACCATACTATGACGCTGACTTCAGGTCAGTTGAGACTGGTCTGGGACCAGTGGTACATACTTTGAGACTGACTTCGTGTCAGTGCAACACTGGTCTGGGACCAATGAGAGTGGTGCATACTATGACGTTGAATTTGGGTCGGTTGAGACTGGTCTGGGACCAGTGGTACACTCTCTGAGACTGCGATACTGGTCTGGGACCAATGGTAGGAGTGTTACTTACTATGAAGCTGACTTTGGGTCGGTTGAGACTGGTCTGGGATCAGTGGTACGCACTCTGAGACTGACTTTGAGTCAATGGAGGATGATATTGGTCTGGTACCAATGGAGTTGTACTCACTATGACGCTAACTTTGGGTTGGTTGAGACTGGTCTGGGACCAGTGGTACATACTCTGAGACTGACTTTTGAGTCAGTATGATACATCCTCGATCATTTCTTCTTCTTCATAATTCGGACAAAAGCAGAGCAGAACAAAACAATGCAAGAGCAGAGCAGAACAGAGAAAAACAGTACAGATCAGTGCAGGGCAGAATAAGACAAAGCAAAATAGGCAGAAGAGAGTAGAGTAGGGCAAGGGTCAAGCTGTACAGGGCAGTGCATTTGATGGATGAATAGTAACAACCGATAAACAGATTGCAGATGTTCTCCCTGGTTGAGAGGGAGTGTTAAAATTGGCAACCAGGGAAAAAATTCATGTGGGTCATCTTATTCATGGCTGATAATATTTTTATTAGATTCCTCTCGTCGAGAGGTGTAGGATTGATATAAAGATCATCCGATTCCGATAAGTATTCATGAAGATATGAATTTATTTTGATTATGGAATTATTATCAAGCCGACCTACAACTCATGTAGGCTCAGAAGCCCAACAGTCACATCTATTCAAACACCAACGTTGTGTATAAATATAAGAGGACTTTTCCTCATTTGCACTCACTCTTCTCATCACATCTCTCTCTCTCTCTCTCTACTGTGCAGAAATGAGTCTCTTCTCTACTGCGCAGAAATGGGTCTCTCTCTCACACATGTGAAGCCGGAAGCTGTTGAACCTGAGGCTGCAACTATAGAAGAAAATATTGACTTGTGTGGCCTAGAAGATCTCCTCTTTGGAACTGCACTGTAGGTCCATCTGGATCTCCTCTGAAATCCGCAACTTTTGGTGGTGGAATGAAGTCAATCCGACGAACGGTTTGCAAGATATCGACTGCCCTAGTTTGAAACCAAAAACTGCTGAAACTGAAGCTGCAACTGCAGAAGTAAATAATGACCTGCGTGGCCTAGAATGTCTCCTCTTTGGAACTGCGTTGTAGGTTCATCTGAACCTCCTCTGGAAGCCGCAACTTTTGGTGGTGGAATGAAGTCAATCCGACGGTCGGTTTGTGAGATATCGTCTTCCCTAGTTTGATAATGAAGCCGCTAATGTTGATGCTGCTGATCTAGGGTTTGTACTGCTTATATGAATCAGATTTATTGTATTATTTCTCTCTGTTGAATTATTGAAGATAAAAGAAGATTTGATCAAAGGGTTTCCCCACACATTGTGGGGTTTGTCCCTGGCTAGCCGCCACATCTTGTGTCTCTTGTCTTGGCTTGTTTTCTGTCGATCGTTTAATGTTCTATCTGCACTTTACTTTATGTACATGTGATTGCTAATCTGTGGAATATAATAAGAAAAATAAGTAAACTATTATAAGCATAGAACATACCATAACTTAACACTTCTTGACTCCATTGCTGAAAGATTATTTCAATGCTTTCTTCTTTCCCTTTAGAAACTTCCATGTCCTTTCTTGTATCTTTTTCTTCATCTTCTCTTTTAGATATAACTATAACTGGATCATTTTCCTATTTACTAGCAAACTCAAAATCAATATTAAAAGCATATTGCTTATGCTCTGCAATAAGATCTTTCTTCACTTCTTATTCCTTCTCTGTCTCTTCAACTTCATTGAGGCTACCGTCCACTGTTACAAAGTAAATGCATATTTTCTTTAAAGAATATTGAATCGTTTTATCCTCTTCTTAATTGTCAGCCGCTACTATATGATACACTACTTCATGAGTAGTTCCAACTTTTTCTTGATAAAATCCTGCTACAATGGCAACTTCAACCTTCAATTATTCATCAACCATGGCACTTTCCATATTTCCACAATTAATACATGTTTCAAAAAAGAGAAAAAAAATGTCATCGACATAACTTCATCAACTCTATGGTGGGATATCTAAGCATTCACATGATCATTAACAATTTCAACTTCACCAAATTCACTAGTTGCTGCTAATTCATGAGAGACGCACTCTCAACTCAACAAACCATTACTTCATATGGAAATATCTCTTTTTCATTCTAAAACTTAAATGTCTCAACCTATTATGGGAAGCGGTCATCATCAATTGTAATCTTACCAACTGGATCACACATGTTATTCACTACTTTATTAGAAGCTTCACCATCATTAGTAATGTCTATTGCTAGATTGACCAATTTAACACTCACTTTGCAGTCATCATACACATGTGTCTCTTCATAGTGGGATTCACTATCATCTTCACCATCCACGTTTCAGTGGATTTCTTGAGCATATATATGCTCTTTCTTTGCTTCACACATAGAGGCTTCATCTTCTCTCTCTACATTATTTTCTACATCTTCTTCATCCATATGCACGACTGCATAATGAGTTTCATGTTTACAATCTTCACGATAATCATCCATATTTCGGTGTTATTCTCCAAGTTTTTTTTTCCTCCTAGAGTCTTACTGATTTCCTATCAAGCCTATGAATGAATTCTATATTAATTCTTCAAAATATTGTGACACAACTTGCTATTACATGTCAAATTTTTCCTCCAATATCTTCCATGCTTCCTAGGAAGATGTAGCTTTTTCTACCTTGTACAAAAACTTTTCATCCAATGCATGTTTTATAAGATCCAATACTAAAGCATTGTATACTTCATCATTTGGGTTATTAGACCGATACTCAATCTAATCTTTACATTGAAGAAAAGTTTTCATTTTGACAACCCACAAATAAAAAAGTTTACCAGTAAATTTTGGAAGTGTTACCAAATCCATTCATCTTTGAATTGTTCTACTTCATCTGGTTGTCTTTTAGATGCCTCGGTTGTGGTGAGAACCTCTATGAGATCGAATGCTTTGGCTCTTCCTTTTGATTTATTTTCTTGGTTTGCTTTAGTCTCGCTTTGCAACCCATGGCTATCATCTTTCTTTTGAATTCTATCTTCTTTTCTAATTATGTTAGCCTTCTTTCCATATCGCCCTCTAAAAAAAATGTTTTCACTATGTGCCCCAATAACTTACAATCTTCAGCATATCCACTAAAAATACTTTCTTTTAAGTCTTTTTAATATATTAATCAAATATATCCATCAAACCTTTTTTCTTTTCATTAAAAAAAAATATTTATAAATAAATGTCTTCCTTTTTTAAACGAGACACAACATTCTTTTTCAAATGAACTCTTTTTATTGTTTTAATTAAAGAAAACAAGACCTCTTTTAAATAAAAATCCCAAATATGATTTTTTCTTAAAAAAAACTACAAAAAGAAATGAAAAGGGCATTCACCTATCCTTTTCTTTTCTTAACTAAAAAACCTTCAAACCAATGACTAGTTGTGGCTAGGGCTTTTGCCCTCTTCCTCCACCGGTGCAACATGTTGATTCTTTGTGAACATGGTTATGGTGGCTAACTCTAACACACTTGAGCTTGATAGTTCTCACAACAGTGGTGATGGGAGTTGGCTTATATGGGAGAATGAAATGATTCTTTATGAAGTTAAGGTTGTGACTCTCTATTTAAAAAAAATGGCTTGATTGCAACACTATTTAAAAAAAACACATCGAGCCTATTGTCGAAGTAGAGTGGGTTTATCAATTAACAACAACAAAGAATTTTTTTTTGACTCTTTGTAGTGAATTATCTCACACATTATGGTTCTGTAAGCTGTGGCTACAGAATCTCTAGCTCTTTATACTACTTTGTTATTCAGAAGCAACAGAGATAAGAATACAAAGACAAGATAGGTAAATATGCAAGCTTATACTTGAATAAAGAATTTCTATTCATTAATTATTCTCTTATATACATCTACCCAGTTGTGAATCTTCTCTCCTTTTGTTTCACATTACAATGACCCAACCATGGGTATATAAACACCAAAATTTCTAAATATGGAATCATGCAAACTATAAATTTCATGTCCTCATGCAAACTAATACTTGACACTTTAACTAAACTTTTCTAACTTCACTTTAACTTAACTCTTCATGCATGGCATGCATACAAGAGTAATTACTATTTCTAATATTAGCCACGAAACAATCTTAGAAATCAGACTTGTCAATTAGAGCAATAAAATTAAAGAAAAGTTGTAAAAATAATATAATTCGAAGTTGTTCACTAAAGGAAATATTACCTATCCAACCCAAACTCTCACAATGACACAAGCAAATATAAAGAAATGAACCTAGAAATGTTACAAGTATATAGTATAATAGATGGAAATGACTTAAAAGATCCAAATATATAGTAGGTTAAAATACATCTTCTTTGTATATGAGACAATGACAGGATTTTGCTCTACCAAACTATTAGTAAAAAGCCTTTTATGGATTTTTTTTTTGAAAAATGGTTGTCAGAGAATGTTGTTTCAGTTGAATCAATGAATAGAGATGGTATGAGTGAGAAGTGTGGATCTGGGGCTTATAATAGATTGTATGAAGTCAATGAGATGACTATTTATATGAAGGGTGTTAGGGTTGTTTGAGTAAACCTGATTTATCCAAGTTATCAATGGTTTTGGGCTTTAGGTATATGAGCACCCATGGATTTTCCCATGGTATTTGTGTTTAATCTAGCCTATTTATAGGATGAAAAAGTTACATGATTATTTGTCTTGCTAGCTAGTGGGATCAAACAATGATGTCTTTAGACACCACCATCTCTCTTGGTGCTCTGTGATCCTAATAGACGGTGTACCTAGTGTTCAAAAAATGATAAGTGTTCTATGTATCTACAAGATACTTTTACAACATTGATAATAGAGAGATTTTATTGTTAAGATGTTTTTATTTTTGATAAATTATAGATTCAAATTCAAATGAGTGGTGCGTAGATCTTCATTTATAAATCAAACCCCTTCATGAGTCTCTTGTCTCACAAAAAGAGATTTTCATATACCACTATAGTGATGATGGGAAAATTGCAATATCAAGATAGATAACAAAATTAATAGTATGGAATTTTAAAAATATTGTTCATGGATGTTTTGTTCATTGGTAAAATGTCGTATCTATATTATAAAGGAGCTATGAGGGTTCCATACTATTAACAAATATTGAGAATATGTATAAATGCATTAGGCAATTAAGGTAACAAACCAAGCTCTAGTGGGCAAATTTAATGGTTGGAATCTCCAAGAGAAACCATTGATGCTTTAGATAGATTAAGGTTGGTTATCTTCCACACTTGTTATTACAACATTGGTTAGTATTTATATCCAAATAAAAGGGGATACTTGCAACATATTTAATGGAATTGGAGGAACTTTTCTCTATTCTTGAAAAGATGATGCTATATTTTTTATTTGAGATTGGAGAAATTGATAGTGCACATATTTTGGGTGAAATTACCTAGGCTACTCATTCATTTATGGGCTAAGGAGGTGTTTAGGGAGATTGAGAATGGTTTAGACTCTCTCATTATAGTGGATTTGAGATTTTAGGCATCAAGTAAATTTACAATCTCTAGGAATCTAGTAGGAATGGATATGTTGGAGGGTATGGTAAAGGAGATTATGATCCTAGAGAAAGGTATTTTGTTTCATTTTCAAACCACTGATTATATAGGGGTCTTCTCTAGGCATGTTTAATCCCCAAAATATTGTTTTGTAATCATAGAATACACTCATAAATCCATTGATAAGGTTTGGGTCATATGGATCATGGGGAGTCGACATGCTCTTATAAACACCTAGACCTTCCAACTCCTCATTCTCCTCTGCTCGTGTCATGATCGCGTGGAGATCCTAAATCTACAGGCCCATTAAATAAGCCTACTATTCAATGGATCTACCAAACCACCCTTGCAGCCAATTCACTAGATAACAAGATGTTATCCATCGTTTCATCATTAATTCTCTTGAGAAATACATAGTTTTTCTTCCTTCCTAAGATGAACAGTTCTCTATTCTATCCATGAGATTAGGTAATAAATTATGCATACGAATGGAGGATATGGGCTTTGGATCTGAAAGGGTTCCAGACATTGAAGGTTCACATTTTTCATCCCATTTGTCCTACATTCCTATCACGATAGCCCGCATCATCCAGCTCTCAACAAATTCGAGGAGAAAATTAATTTCATTGTCCAACATTCTCTCACGGAATGGGAATGTGGCCTACTTCCCTCCCACCAAGCTCACACATCCCATTGGCTGAGGTCAAGCCATGATTCGCCATTTCGTTGGCAGCCATATTGAGGTGCCAAAGTATATGGAACTATTCGTATTTTTCCAATTTTTCCAACCAATATTGCACAGATAGTGGATTTTGGGTAATGATTATTAATGTTGGTGGGAGAAAACATCCTTATAACCAATAAGGAGTCCCCAACCACTTTGATTTTCTTTATTCCTAAAGAGAGAGCTAAGTTTAACACTTTCCACAAGGCTAGCAATTCTACTTTATTGTTGGTTGTCACTCCTAGACCCACGAATATTTTATCTCAACTTGTTTATCAAAGCAAAAAAATACCCCAAATGAAAAAGCCCGTCTTGAATAGTAAAAGGAATCACCATCCATTATGGGAAAATTTAAATATCCAATCACCATCCATTACGGGGAAGTTTAAATATCCAATCACTATTTAAATTTATTAACGTTGGGATCCATGGTAAATTAGAATAAGTTATTAATTGTAAATAAGATTTAAGATATTGTAAATTTTTCTATTAACTGAATGAAAGCTTAGTTAAGTTTTTTTTCCATGAAAAAAAGAAAATTGGAATAAGATATTAAACTAATTTTTTGGACTAATATTATGCTCAAACGGTATGCAAATATTCTATATGTTTTATGTTCAATCCTACCATATTCTTACATATCACATATATTATTCGAAATGTTTAAGGAAACAAATGACAAGCACTGTAAAAACAAAGTCGCATTATAAATATGCAACAATATTATTGGTTTTGATCAAATGTACATAGAATAATACATGTCCTCTCCCTGCTGTGATTTTCCCTTCTCTCCTTTTTCCTTCAACAACTCAGAGTGATCCTTTTTCGTCTGCATGAATTGATTAAAATTGGCTCTCTTGCCCTCCCTTTCCCTGAATTTGGCTGACATGTGCCTGCAGCCGTTCTCCAGTTTTTCTACTCAACTCGTCAACTTACTTGTTAAGTCTACCATTTTCAGCCATTCTTTTTTCAACTCTTTGACTCTGATTCTGGCAAACTCTCTGTACAATCAACCTTCTTCTGTAGACGTTCAATCTCCTTTTCCATTGTTGTTTTTTGTGTAAGCATAACTTGCAATGTGGCTACATTACTGGCAGGCAATGTCTTGGTCATTTGTTTCTCATCTTCGAAGCAAATTAATTTAGCATGACATCCCCTCAACTGGTCCATCAAAGACAACACCTGAGAACTTAAATCTTCATTGATATGTCTCAGTAACTTGTTTTCTGCTGCCGTCAATTCAAGCTTAGTTTTCAGTCCTGAAAGGGTATCTTCAGATTTTCTCTTGTCAGCGTCGCACAAATGTTCCTCTTCCTCATTTTTTCGAACTAGTTCCTCAGTGATCGGCTGAGTCTCCTTTCTCGCCGCTAAAATCTGTGATAAAAGCTCGCCCTTTTCCAGTTCCCAAGCTTTGCGTGTCGCCTCTGATTCTGCAGATATCGCCTCAATTTTGTGCTGAGATTCCTGCAATTCAATACCTAATTTAGAAGTAGCAGCTTCATGTTCCGTCGCTTTGTTCGCAATTTCTTCTCTCAATTCTTTCTCATGTTGGTCTAATTCATATTTCGTTTTGTTTGCATCTGCAATCAGTGATAAAAGTTCAGTCTTCTCCACTTCCCAAGCTTCCCGTGTTGCTTCCGCTTCTGTACACATCACCTTAATTTTGTGCTGAGCTTCCTGCAATTGAATACCGGCTTTAGAGATAGCAGCTTCATGTTCAGCCTCTTTCTTTGCAAGTTGTTCTCTTAATTTCTTCTCAGCTTTTTTCCACTCTTTTTTCAGTTTGCTTTCAGCTTCAATTTGTGACCTCAGATGAGTGACATTTACTGACAAAAGAATCTTTTGTTCGGTTAAGCTTTCGATTTCATTGGCAAGGTTTTGATTGAGGTTCTCCAACTTCGATGTATGATCATGCTTTTGATGTAATTCCCGAGTGATCGCCACAGTCTCGTTTCGTGCATCTACAATCTGTGATAGAAGTTCATCCTTTTCCAGTTCCCAAGCTTTACGTGTTGCCTCTGATTCATCAGATATCGCCTGAATTTTGTGCTGAGCTTCCTGCAATTGAGTCTCGGTTTTTGAGGTAGAAATTTCATGTTCCGTCTCTTTCTTTGCAAGTTCTTTTGTCAATTCTTTCGACTTATCTTTCATTTTGCTTTCAGCTTCAAATTGTGAAGTTAGTTGAGTGAGATTTTCTGACAAAATAGTCTTTTCATCTCTTAAGCTTTTGATTTCATTAAGAAGGACTTGATTTAGATTCTGCAACTTCGACATCTTATCATCTTCGATCTTTGGACAGTTCCCTTCCCTCGAGGAAGCTTGTCCGTTTGCAATCTTAGCATTCGTTTTCTGAGAAGACCTTTTCCGCCCGCCCATGTTGTTTTGCCTGCCACAAACGATGAAAAGCACTTCTTATTACTAACTGCAGACGGCTACTACCTCGAAATATGTAAATGCTACTGAACACAAGTTAAAGAAATTGCCAGTGCATAGTGAATCAGCACATTACGACGAAGTTGTTAAGAACCCCGTAGAATTTCCGAGGAAACTAATTTTCGGTTAAACTGTATGCATGCAAGTATGCAAATACTGTAGATAAAAGAACAAACTGAACTTTAAGAACAGGAAAACGGCGTACACGCACAACAATCTTTGATAACAGCCCTGTCAATTTCAGTGATAAAATCAAAGAAAAATTGTAACTGAATAATCCTTAGCTATGCAGCCCTAACTCTGACATTAACAAAAGCAAATATAAAGGGAAAATAGCTACTCCAAAGATATAGAATACCTCTTCTACGCAGAAGACAAAATGACAGGCTTTTGCTCTGCCAAAATCCTTTTCTGAATATTGTTTCTCCCTGACGCTTCTACAAAGTGGTTGTTAGCGATTGCTGTTTCTGAATATTGTTTCTCTGGGACGCTTCTACAATTTTCTAAATTGAGCCTTCGCTAATGTAGAGGCACTGTATAAAGAAAACTGCAAGTTTAGTGATTTGCTTTATGAGATCATCTCGCTGTTCTATATATAGCAAACATCTTTCCCGTAGAAATGATACAAGTGAAGTGTTTATAACGGAGTCAATGAGCCGACCCTTTATTTGGCGAGTGTTCCCCGTATTCGAGATACGCTAATAACCCCGTCTTATCTCCATGCCACATAGCTTTAGCTTTAACTTCAACGGACATCCCAACTCAATAGGGTGTTTAGTTGAGTGGTAGGGGATGGTGGTTTGTCTCTAATATATGGTCCGTAATAAGTATGACTGAAAAAATAAGTGTTTCGTTGGAGTCTGGAATCTAAATTCTTGCCGTTCCCAAATATCTCGATCGTAAACTAAATTATGAGTTAAGTGTATATATTTAGGCCGATAGGCTTTTCCTATGCATCAACTTTTCGTCAACACTTTTACTCTGATCCGTTAGATCAGATGAAACACTTTCAACGTTTGATCTGAACCAAAAAACAAAACAATGGAAAATCAAAGAAAAAAAGCTCAGAAAAGCAAAGATTTTTGAGGATTTTTATTTTTATTTTTATTTTAAATGCAATGTATTATTAATTTATTTTTATAATTTAATTGAAATATAAATTTAAAATTTAAAAATTAGTTTAGATTTATTTTTAGTTGTAAGTTTATTATGTGTTAAGAGGGATTTTTTTTTTGAGGTATTGATTTTTTAAGAGTGAAAAGAGATTTGATTTTTTTTGGCATTTGGTAGATGTAGAGTTAAAATGAATTTAGATTAGTTTAAATATTAACCTTTAAATAACTCACATTAGAGAAAAATACCATGGGAAAAAACCATAGATTAAAAATATAATAAGGAAAAACCATGGGTTGGAAAATTTTATATTTTATATTTTAATTTTAATTTGACTAAGTCAAAATGTTAAACATTGTAACATCTCTCTAAAATAAGTAAATTCAATTTAAGTCCATGCTAGCTCCCATCATTTTCCTGCTCAAAAGATAGGCGTTCTCAACACCTTAGCTACTTCGGCGGGCGTTGCAAGTTTATGACAAAAATCACCTTGAAGATGAGAAAACTGACCTCCTGGAAGTTTTTAATAAGAATGGTTATAGTAGGTCTCAAGGTCTTAAGGCTTTTCAAAATGCTGAAAAGGGTCCTAAGAGTAAGATTGACCCAAGGATTGGTCTTCCGGTGTTCATCTTCCCTTTATTCAAGGGACCACGGATAAAATCGCTAGGATCTTGAGGAAGCATAAGATTCATTCTTCTTTTAGACCTCTTAACACTATATGAAGTTCTCTTCATTTTGTTAAGGACCCGATTAACCCCAAGGATTAGAAGGGTGTTTATATCATTCCCTGTTCTTGTCGAGCTCCTTATATTGGTGAGACCGGTCGATCCATTAACCAAAGGATTTGTGAACATGCTGTTGACATTAGGCATGGAAGGTCTCGCTCCTCCGCTTTGGTAGAGCATGCAGAAAAAACCAATCATCACATCTCCATTGAAGAGGCTAAGGGCATTGCGAGGATTGACCATTTTCATTATCATAAATTTAGAGAGGCCTTAGAAATTGAAAAAAAAGACTTGTTAATTTAAATAGAGATGATGGCTGGAGTATCAACAGATGCTAGATTCCTGCGCTTTCTTCCTAAACAATTATTTTTATTTATTTATAGATTAATTAATTAATTTTTTTTTGTTAATCCCCATATTGCTTAGTTTATGACTCTCTTAAATTATTTTTGGTAATATGAATAGGATTAAACTTTAATATTAATATAATATTATATATAATAATATTCATTAATAAGATTATATAGGGTTATGAATCCTTTCTCACCTGAGGGGGGATGTGAAAAAGAGAGCGATGAGGGTTCCGTCGCCAGGAGGACTCGAACCAGGGCAGCCTAGGCCATCGGCCTAGGGTGCTGCAGACTAGACCTCATTTTGGATGACGAAGACTAGGAGGTACGGGGTGGGTCAACAGGTTTTCTGTGGAGATGGTCCATACAATGGCCATGTAGGCTGTGGGTTGGATCCAGGGTGCTCAACCTACAAGGATCCCAAGGAATATGTTTACTGGGACAAATTTCATCCAACTGAGAAGGTACAGTGGATGATTGCAGAGGAGGTTTTGGATGGGGATTCTTCCTTCGTTTCTCCCATGAATCTCAGAGGCTTGATCCAGTACACAAACCCCACCCCTTCCCCCTTTGGTCCTTTGTTTATGTAATAGATTATACCCTAAATTATTCATTAATCGAGCATGTCCAAAGGTATGAATCAACAATCCAACTGTATATATTTGTGATGCTTACTGGTGAAAATTTTCATTTTTTCACAAACGCGTAATAGCGAATAGATTTACCTTAAATTATTCAACGTCCAAAGATACCAATCAACAATCCAGCTGTATAGGTATATGTGTGATGTTTACTGGTGCAAATTTTAATTTTTCACAAAAGCAGAATCGCTGTCAGGGTTTACCGGGAAGAGTTGTGGCAGTGTAGGTGACCAGGCTGATTGAACCAATATCTCTTCTAAAAAAATTCAACAATTCCAATTTAATAATCCTATCAGCCTCTCTTTGTACCTTTTGGGACAATTACTAGTTTTAGCAACTAACTATTAGAAAGTTGTGAGTTCCTTGTTAAAATTTCGTTGAAATAAAATAAATCCAAAAACTCACTTTGAATCAAAATCTCTAACTCATGTCCAATGTGATGCTGGCTCATTAACCCAATTTTATGGCCGTTCGGTACCGATGGACATGTGGCATTACGAAGTTATAAACCTAAAATAAAAAGTATGAATTAGGAATTTGAAATCCCAATCTCTAACACATTTCTACCATGATGTTGGCTTATTAATCCAATATTATCGCTTTTGAAAAATTGATGGGCATGTCGGATTATCAAGATATATAAAAGATTAAAATTAAAAGTATAAAATTTTGAATAGTTTGTTGATAGATGTTTGGTTGGTTAGTAATGTTTCATATAAAGAATGAGCTATCACTCTTTCATATTACTAGTAACTATAGTTATGACATTTGCTCATTGTTTATAATGATAAACAATAATATTTATATGAATAGTACGAATTACTCATTTGACAGTGTTTAAATAATTTTTTAAAGTTTTATTTTTAGTTTATTCTTAATCTCAAATGAGGCTAGGTTCAAAGGATGAAGTTTTCTACCAAGTGGAAGAGTTGGGTTACCACCAATAGTTCTCTCAGGAAGAAATTATATCCTTTGCATTACTCTCATCACATGAAAAAAATTCTACTAAATTTGGCTCTTGGTGAACCACTTTCCTTGGTGAAGAAGTTGCCTTGCTTTGACAACCCAATAGAGTTGTGTGTTGTTGGAAGCTATCCATTGTCTTGGTGTTTGGATCCACTGTATACTATTAAATGTTGTTATGATTGAGTGCTATGGGGAGGCAATTTCTCAACTACCTCCGAGGTGTCCAGAAAAGGTGGAAAACATGGTTGAATTAGCTCCATGTAGTGACCCATCATTAATATAGAGAGCACAAGAATATTAGCATGCATACGATGCATGCATATGATAGCTACATATGCATGTATCGCATGCACTGCACTAGTAACTATATTCTAAATTAACTAAAATATTAAATATCCCGACACTCCTTCAAATGGAAAAGTCGCATTCACCCATCAGCACATATTACTTAATGCATCATGATTAATGAGCGATTACCAATGATATTAAGTTTAAAAGTATAAAGTAAAAGGGTTATAAAGAAAATAGATGTAAAGAATTATGTGAATTCTTAAAAATCAAGTTATATAATTATCTATCTCAGAATTTTAATAAAGTATGTCAATAAATTATTAAAGGGATAAATTAAATCAAAATAAAGTTCCTATATATGAACTTAGGACATTTTAATTAAACAAATAAAATCTTTAATCAAAACAAAATCACACATGTCAATATATCCTTAAAAAAAAGATAAGACTCACGACATTGAGGAGGTGTCGCTGAGAAAGGATGCGGTGGGCTCGTTGGTGGAGAGAGCGACCACCGCTAATGAACAGTACATAAGGAGAGGCCGAAGCTGAAGACGGGAGGAAGGAGAGGAAATTTATACATACTGCTTATCATCCGGAACTATTGAGCCTTGCTTGTTGGAAGTTTCTGGGCACGGGGAACGGTATGCATCAATTGAGAAGCATACTGGATTGAGTATCTAGGTATACTCAGTTTGGCTGGGTGGTTTTTGGTCATTCGGTAACGAGAGCACTGGAGAAGTTCTGAAGCATCTTCATCGCAACATCCGTAGCAGACCAGGTAAGTACTTCATCAAATCAATTAATACAATTTCAAACTCTTTCACCATCTTTACAGTTTCACAGTTTACAATCTTTACAGTTTCACAGTTTCAGTCGATCTTTACAGTTTCAGTAATGGCTCTTTAACTTAGTACGGTCTCTACATATGGCATCAGAGCCCTTAATCCTGCGACCTCTGGTTTATGGTTTCTGTATAAATCCGCTGTGTCGTTTTGTATTAATATATTTATGAACTTTCAAGAAATATCTCTGTAGTGGTCTGGGTTAATACACTATAGAATCATAAACTGCGTTTAGCAGGGAATTGTGAAAACGACTAGTGACCGCAGACCCATTTGTACACACCGATAGATAGCGTATCCTTAGAACAAGCGATGTCTATCTCTTTTGTTGTGAAATTGCGCTGACAATATGATAAACTAAACTTTGTATCGATGTACTGGAAATACTATGAATAATCAGAGACTTCAGAAATCAATGGGCATTTTCTCTGCGCTGAATGATTTTTTTTCCCATGTGATTTTTTTTACGACAGAAGGTGGTTGGTATAAGCCGAAACTGAAGAGGGAAGATCCGTTTTAGGGCAATTTACTCTTTACCATATTCAGAAATGAGTAACAATTTGTCCATAGATATGACTTGGAGCATTTGTATTTGATCAGGGCATTATCGACCAGCCTTAGATTCTAGTATTGGCCGTGAGGAATAAGCTCCAGATACTTGGATCAGTCAGCCAAAAGCCCTTACTGCTGAAATAATGAAAAAAAAAAATATCAGTGTCCAAAAGTCGAGTCACGTCATACAGGGACTGAATTTTAAGAGTGATAATCATTGCTATAAATTTAGGAAGCTCCACAGGTCAGCGCTTTTAAACTATATATATATATATAGGAATGTGATGCTATGATACTACATAAGTCTGCAAATACATAAGTTTGCAAAGCATATTTTAAAACAAAATGACTGCTTTTGTGCCTTTGATTGACTCGGTCAAGGATATACCTGAAGTAGGAGTCTTGGATTCTTTTCTTGGATGCATAAGCATTAAGTCAAGCCTTTCAAATATACTAAAGCCATGAGCTTGAGGGGTCTCGGCTCCTTTTGTAACTTCACTATGAGGCACCCAACAAGGTCTTAGAAGGGCTTTAAATCAATTCGAATTCTTTATCAGAAGGGCTACTCCTGTGAGATCATAAGTTCAGTCACCCACAGATGTATACGGTGCTTGGATCCCATAGGTGGTACAGAATTCAGATTGCTTGAAAAACTCCTTAAATGATGGGACCCTTTGTTGACTTTGTCAAGAGTTTGATTACCCATTCAAGAACATCGAATTCTGAGGTAGATTAGTGGATTTGGTAATCTCAGACCTCATATTATGTGCCCAGAACTACGCTCTTCTAAATGATATTTGAAACAGGATCTTGTATGATCTTGTATGATCTTCAAAAGGGATTTCACTCTTTATCCACGTAACTGTGGTCTGGTAACTATGATTAGACTTGCAGAAGCGCTCAGAACTGTAAGCACCTGGCTTTTCTTTGAAACGCAGCAGATTCATAAATCCTTCCTAATTTCATACGGTCTGATCTTTTGAGGAGGAAGGAGGCCATGATCGATGACTACAGATCTGTGAAGTGAATTATAGTACCATGGCACAATGGAAGAAAAATAAATGGGCAGAGTAGAGAGATATAGAGTTCAGAACGCATTACTGTCAACACACTGCAATGTAACTTTACAAAGAATTCGGCTATCAAATATCAGTTTAAGCCTTCGGGGTATGTATAAATCACTGAATATGAAATTCAAAAAAAAAATAGGAGAATTTTAAGATGCACCAAACTGCATTGATCAAAAATCAAGAGAGCCATAATCATACAACGCTGAATAAAATAGGAAGCAAAAGATTTCAATAAGATGGTACAAAATACATTATTGACAGCCAACAACAAACTGTACCACTGTGTTCAATGAAGGAACCTTTGATATTAGAGGACTCTGTTCTATTTGAATCTTAAAATGCTCATATGAATGCAATACAGGGATCTGAAATGCGGGTATAACCATATATGTATACTGCATGCATTCAGTAGAGATAATGAGACTGATTTTAATTTAATAGACCGATTTCTTACCAGCCACGTACGGATCTTGAGGGTTTGATTCTTAGCCTATCCAAATTTCAACTCCTCTCACAATTTGATAAAAAAAAAAATTGGTTTCACAGTAAAGAATTCTTGTGGGTGCATAGTTACCAAACAGGATGAAAAAGTCGGAAAAGCTAGAATTTTTATTCTTCTACAGGAAAAGAACCAGAAATTTTGGAATCAGGAAGCCCGCGCAAGAGGAAAGCCCAATTGGCAGAAATCGCTAGA
Source organism: Pinus tabuliformis (assembly GCA_031772625.1). Classification (NCBI taxonomy): domain Eukaryota; kingdom Viridiplantae; phylum Streptophyta; class Pinopsida; order Pinales; family Pinaceae; genus Pinus; species Pinus tabuliformis. Next base: position 343,396,069 of record CM062808.1, on the reverse strand, counting down.
ATTGGTATTTTACACAAAACAAATCAGAAAATCTGGGATTCTCTCCATTTAAGAAAGGGTATTTCCTCGGCAGATTAGAAATGATCTGAGTGACAAGTGTGGAAACGATTATTTCCATGTGTCTGGGCAACGGTGGTCCGAGTGACAAGTGTGGAAACGATTATTTCCACGAGTCTGGGCAAGTGTGACACGCGGATTCAATTTTAAAATAAAAATATATATATATAAATATTTTATATATTAAGAAAAATATATAAATTAAATATCTATGAGATATTGTTCCGCTATAATTTAATATTTTATATGTTAAAAAAAAATAAAAATAAAAATAAAAAAAAATAAACGTGCAAATAATTTTATAACCAAATCTATCTGCGTTAAAGAATTAACCTCCGAGATAATAAATTATCGCGACTTTAACAGTACTTTTCAAACCATGACATTATACGAAGAACTAAACTGGACTGCCATAATATTTTGACGAGAGAATGCAGAAAATGAACAAAAAATCCAAAAAAAAACCCATCCCCAGAAGGTTTCATGGATGCGGCAAGAAAAGTTAAGGAGAATTCCAAGGAGCTAATGGACGCCATACATGCACAACTCATTAAATATAAAAAGATGGTGATATAGAACCCCAAGGCCTTCTGGAAAGAGTTGAACGTTCAGTAAAATAACATGAAAATAACGGAACGCCCAAGCAATGGCTGTCCAGCATAAAAGCCTTGCGGGATATACGCCAAAAGGAAAAGAATTGATTTATTTGCAGCAACAGCCATATCTGTTTGACTCCATTCACGCAATCTTTGCGTCCATTTGATGGAAGAGGAATCCAGGTCATGGTAGAAATAACTTTAACAATGTTCTCGATTGCATTCCAAGATTATCCTAATTTATATCGATTTTACCAAACAACATCGTTTTTATGTCATGGGTTTGTCTCTTTGTCAATCTGTAGACAGTTTTGATGCCCTAGAAGGTGACAAACCTATAGCTCTAGAATTGGGAAGGGTATCGAAAAGTAAATAAATGTGTAAAATTGTGGAAAACCTTACGTTTTAAACGTGGAACAAGCTTCAGTTCAATTTACTATGACAATCTCCTTCCTTACTCCAATATCAAAATATTAGTAGGGATGGCCAATGAAGAGAGATTGAGAGCGTGGTTTGAAAGTGTAGATGTCCAGGGAACAGGCCAAATCAATGCTTTCGACCTGAAGAAAGCTCTAGCGGCTGGCAATCTCCACTTCTCATATTCGATTGCGCAACAGATGATAAGACAGAAATAGAATCATAAGCTTTACAAAATTTGTGGCTCTTAACACGTTTCTCTCAAATGTACGTATCATTTTCAGCTTTCGTCGCCCTTTAAGAACTTCATCAGTAAATGTTAAACCACTTACAAGTTTTTGAAAATAAAATTTGTTGTCATAATTAATTACTCTTGCTGGAGCTTTGGTATTGCCTTTTTCTACATTATGCCATGAGTAAAGAATGCTATTTGTTTCTTCGCATATATTCTTATATGAAAGTCTGTCATTTGATTTATCCAAAAAAAATATGGTCACAAAGCTCTGGCAATTGGTATTGTCAGAGGCTGGAAGAAATCAACTATGGCATTTTCCTGTGTAAAGCAGCGAATGCCTTGTCTGTGCTAGAATATCTGAATATAAGAATTATGCCAATAATGTTAAAGGGAAGGCAAGTCTTCAAATACATGCATGGGAAACTGTCACAATTTATTTTCCGACTCTTGTAGAGTATTAAAACACAATAGAAACTTTCTAGGTTTAGCTTTTCCAATCAAGAAATTAGATCTTGTAAATATATATATATATATATAACATCAACCTCAGCTCAAAAAAAAAAAAAAAAAACTTATTTCATTATACATTCTATATACCAGAGAAGGAATGGATGTTGTATGATGATACCCACTTCTTTTTATTTTTTTATTATTATTTATGTGGCCATACTTTTATAGAAATCAAAAGTTAATACAGTGGGTAATGAGAGAGGAGATCAGGAGGACCATACTTGTTGTAAGCATGAGTATTGTAGCTATAAGATTTTGTGTAGAGAGTTATTGTCAGCAACACCCCTAATGTGTTTTTCTAGCTCATCAATGTAAATCCCAGAGAATGTTGGTGATAGAAAGCAACCTTGCTTTACCCCAATCGTGGCCTTGATGAAGGTAGAAAATTCCTGAGATATATGAAGCTGTCCCGTAACCTTCTCATAGAGCCTCATGATAGAAAAAATGAGAGACATAGAAATATGAATGTCTTAAAAGAGGCATTCCAAAAGAGGAATTAATTTTTTTTTTAGTTGAGATATCTTTTGCATCCAAAGATTTCAAACCCAACGAAGGAGGGCGATGTGTCTAGAGGAGTTGGAAGCAATTTACTAATCAACACCAATATCAAACCTAGATCAACACCCAAAGCTTACAATATTGTTGATTACTGGAATGTTGCCCCTGGCAACAAATTTATTCCATAATTTTAAAATATCACTATGTATATGCATGGTTAATAAAGATTTCAAAGGCATGCTCCCTGAAATAGGCATGCATTGTATAGCGTTACTGTTTGACGCTAGACTTGTTTTTTTTTTTTAAAGACCTTACTTACAAACCCTATGTCGAGAAGTCAAAGAGAAATATCTACGTTGTTGGCAGGTACAGAGGAGTGAGTCCCCTAGTAATTATAAAGGAGGATGACTAAACATTAAAATGAATATCTAGAAGATTGTAAGAATATAAACATCATTAACAATTGTTTGTTATAGGAGTTGAAGGGTTCAAAAATAAATAAATAAATATTTGAGTTTGTATAAGTTTTTCTATGAGACCTTTCTTCAAGTTTGTATGAAAACTTCTGTAGGTGTTTTCTTAAAAGTTTTTACTTTAGAAAATATATATATACAATGGAAAAATAACATTCAAATGAGGCCTCTAAAGAGTCACATATAATATCTTCATTACTCAAAAATTACCCCAGCTGTTATACATAATTTAGCCATATTATTATCACAATACCACAGTAAAAGATGTAGGATTCCCTTCTGTATATTCTCTTAATTTCCATTAAATTTCTGAGTTTGTGTGAAGGTTACAGTGATCTTTTTTTTTGCACATCAGTTGTTATCTGTTAGCTGTAGGTGAACAGTTTTTCCACTATATTTCGAGTTAAATGATAACAGAACCAGACAATTGGGCTCAAGTGGTTATATATACCATTCACAATTATTCAACAAGGAATACACTACTATTAAACACCATGTGATGAGGAACTAACTCAGAATTGCAACAGCCATTAACTCATTCATATAGAGGCATATAAATAACTGGTATAATGCATAGAACTTAAGTTTGGGCCCTAGAATGTGCTCTGGCAAAAGATCTGGAAACAATAGTTCACTTGGCATGGATATCAACTCCTTGGTAGTGAAACAGTCAATAGGAACGGATGCTTACGCAACATTCAGACCTAATTTAGCAATTTTTATAAGTGATGAATACAACCTGAGCAAAGGTTCCATGAGCATAAATTCAACCTATAGGGCCAAGGTATTGAAAGAGTACTACCATTTAAACATAGAGCAATGTTCGGTGTATTATTGTTAAAGGAAATGTTGAGTACAAAATATGTTCCCCAAATGTGTTGCATACCATACTTTGAGCTAGGTATTTCAAACAATTTATATATAAAAGAGCACAACAAATAACATTATTGTTAAAAAGAAGGAATTGAGATTTGTCTTTGCTAATGACTATCCATATGATGCATTTTGTTACCAAGTAAGACAATAACCCAGCTAGTTGTTACTGGAGCAAACACATACAGATCAATGAATGTTTGAAACATAACGATATGTGCTCGTAAGATCAAATATCAAGTGTCAGTTAGCAATCTAAAGTCATAAGTTTTATGCACAAACAATACATGAAAGAATGATTATATTTTAATATGAAAGCTAATGACATGAATGGATTATGGCAAAGTATGTTATACTTTAGATGAAATGTATGAAATAGACATAAGCTATGTGTTTTTGAAAATATTAATGCACATGTTATAAATGCATGGACAAGTGTTTATGATTGCAGATAAAATCTGTTACCAAAATGACCACGTGATGACAGAAACTTCAGAACAATTAAGGCTCAAAGAGATTCCATGATAGGGTATTAACCCTGATTCTACTAGGAGGGGTGGAGGTGTTGCCCACCGTTTATCCTTCGAACCCTGGAGCCATGGGAGGACTGTGCGAGTCACGCTCCCCTAGACGTGTGATGATGACTGCCAGATGCGTACCAGGGATCAGGTCGGTATAGCCAACGCTGTCACCCTTGGAGTTTATGAATGGTTAGGTCAGTATAACTGACGCCATGGCATACTCCAGTAGAGGACGGATAGGATGGGAGCGGAAGAGATTAGGAAGGATAGGATGATTTTGTGATAGCCTGGGGAACCTGATGAAGTAAAACATGATCATTAAAGTTATAAACCTAAAAGTATTCAAAACACCAATTTTATAGTGCCCTCACATTAAGTAAGAATTTAACCTCAATACACAATCCGAACAAGAATGTACTAATCGCTATTATAAGTATTGATATACGATAAAAACTCTAACTTCGGGATGAAGTTTTCTGAAGGAGGGGTGTATGTAATGACCCATCATTAATATAGAGAGCACAAGAATATTAGCATGCATACGATGCATGCATATGATAGCTACATATGCATGTATCGCATGCACTGCACTAGTAACTATATTCTAAATTAACTAAAATATTAAATATCCTGACACTCCTTCAAATGGAAAAGTCGCATTCACCCATCAGCACATATTACTTAATGCATCATGATTAATGAGCGATTACCAATGATATTAAGTTTAAAAGTATAAAGTAAAAGGGTTATAAAGAAAATAGATGTAAAGAATTATGTGAATTCTTAAAAATCAAGTTATATAATTATCTATCTCAGAATTTTAATAAAGTATGTCAATAAATTATTAAAGGGATAAATTAAATCAAAATAAAGTTCCTAAGTATGAACTTAGGACATTTTAATTAAACAAATAAAATCTTTAATCAAAACAAAATCACACATGTCAATATATCCTTAAAAGAAAGATAAGACTCACGACATTGAGGAGGTGTCGCTGAGAAAGGAAGTGGTGGGCTCGTTGGTGGAGAGAGCGACCACCGCTAATGAACAGTACATAAGGAGAGGCCGAAGCTGAAGACGGGAGGAAGGAGAGGAAATTTATACATACTGCTTATCATCCAGAACTATTGAGCCTTGCTTGTTTGAAGTTTCTGGGCACGGGAGAACGGTATGCATCAATTGAGAAGCATATTGGATTGAGTATCTAGGTATACTCGGTTTGGCTGGGTGGTTTTTGGTCATTCGGTAACGAGAGCACTGGAGAAGTTCTGAAGCATCTTCATCGCATCATCCGTAGCAGACCAGGTAAGTACTTCATCAAATCAATTAATATAATTTCAAACTCTTTCACCATCTTTACAGTTTCACAGTTTCAGTCGATCTTTACAATTTCAGTAATGGCTCTTTAACTTAGTATGGTCTCTACACTCCACATTAAATATTGAGTGCAAGCCAAGGAAAGGAGGAATGCTCAATTCGAAATCATTTTCATCCACAACATTTATAATCGTGTAAGGAGAATATTGAAGTAGTCTTAGCTTCCTATGGCATCTTGTAAAGCACTGCTTCTATAAATGTAACCACACCTTACCACCAACATAAAACTTATGTGGAGCCCTCTATTGGTCATGTCATCACTTGTAATTGACATTGAATTTTTGTAGGATATCAGAAACCTATTGTTGGAGGTGTTGATCCATTCAACAAATTTGGTTGCCCTATTTGCCTCAACTTGAAATCTAAATCATACACCTATAAAATGATCCTCCAGTTCTCTGTTCTCTCACCTAGCTCTTGTAATGGTCTAATTGTGGGGCGTGGAACAAGGATAATACAGTTATTTTTCAAAAGATACGGCCGGAAGTGCTTCACTGCCTTATATACTGTGTAAGCTTGTTTATCAATGGTGGGATAGTTGAGTTCAGGTCCTGAATACTAGCGCTCATGAAATATATTGGCCACTCGTTGTTCTAATCATCATTTTTCTTAAGAACAACAATGAGAGAAGTGTCTAAAACAAAAGTGTAGAGCAAAAAATCTTTGCTGAAATCTAGGGAGTATAAAGTAAGTGCTTCTGTGATAGCTTGCTTGATACGAGAAAATGCGTCCTTTTCCCTTTTATCCCATCTGTAGATTGCATCCTTCTTTACCATCTCTTGTATTGGCTTGACAATCTGAGCGTAATCAGAGATGAACTTACAGAGGAAGTTGATTTTCCCCAAGAAGGACAACATAGCTTTCTTATTCACTGGGAAAGGGAATCTATGCAATTGCTTTGACCCTCTATGGGTCTACTTTAATCCCACTTTTGGCAATGATGTGGCCCAAGAGATTACCCTTGGACACTGCGAAAATACTCTTTTTGGGATTAAGGGATATCCCGTACTTACAACATCGCTCAAATTTTTTCCTCAAATGGCATATGTGGTCGGATCTCTTCTTAGAAAACACTGTGACATCATTGAGGTAGACCTCCATGCTTTGTATGACCAATCCACGGAATGCAATGTCCATGGTGCATTGAAATGTTGTGTTGACATTAATCAACCCAAATGACATTCTCTTGAATGTGAACGGTCCCCACTTTGTGCGAAATGTTGTTTTGATTCTGTCAGGCTCTCATACTAGAACTTGGTTATATCTTGAATTCCCATCTAATCAATAAAACATCTCTAACCCCAATACTATTTGCAGTATCTATTCCATAGATGGCACAAGGTATTTGTCTTTGTCCGAGGTGAAGTTTAGGTTATGGAAATCAACACACAATCAGATTTCCCCAGACTTCTTCCTTACCGGGCCAAGTTCGATTCCGAAGTAGAATGTCACACTTTGTATATGATCCAATCATCCAACAACTTCTTTAATTCCTTTTGAACAAGAGGCTCAAGAATCGGATGTAACTTTTGCAACTTTTTTTGGAAAGGCTTGGCCCCTTCTTTGATTGGGATTACATGTTGGATAATTTGTGTTTCATAACCTTTGAGCTCATCATGCGTCCTCGTGAATACTTCTCGGTATTTCTTGAGTAAGTGAATAAAAGCTTGCCTCTCTTGTGGTGTGCAAAAAGTAACAAGATTGACAAACTTTAGATCTCTTTTTGTTCCCAAATTGATCTGTCATGGAACAACATTGAGCTATGGCTCTTTGCATTGACTGGACCTCGGAAGAGATTCTGCAGGTCATACAACTTTTCTAATGATACCACGCCTTTCGGCATGAGGTTTTCTTTCCTTTTGCTAGTTTCATGTCGCATTTCCTTCTTGTGCTCGTCTTCGTTGATAGTTGCATCTTTGAATACATCAACGTTTGCCATAAAGTATAGTGTATAATGGTCATCATTGAAAACGCGTAAATTAGTAATATTACCATGGACGAATGTCTTATAAAATAATTTCTACATAAAAACCATCCCTAAGCAGTGATAACTTAGCAGCAACATTTTCTAATGCGTCCACAGTTGCGTTGTGCATTCTAGGAACATAGATAATATTAAAAGCTTGGAGATGTGAAATAAAATGCCATACCTCTTGTTGGTAACTTTTGAGATGAGGTGACACACAATGTATGGTATCACATACTTATCGTACAACAATTTATGAGTCACCTACTACTTTGAGAACTGCAACATTGAGGTCGATGGCTCTTTGCAAACCCAAGATGAGTGCTTCATATTCTGTAGTGTTGTTTATGCACTCGAATTCAGAGCAACTAGAGATCAGATATTTTCTCTTTCATGGGCCTATTAAAACAAAACCAGCTCTAGATCCTTCCTACCTTTCAGAACCATCAAAATACAATGTCCACATATCATACGTACAAGGTCTACGTACTACACTAGTACTATTATTATTATTTTTACTAACTGTACAAATATCATCTTCACTAGTTGGACTAGGAAGGAGCTCCAACTGTGTATCTGGTGGGATTGCGGATGGTTGAAAGATGAAGCCCTAGTTTAATTTCAAAAAATTAGATGCTAAAGATAATATCTGTGAAATCCATTGGTTCATTCTTGCCCTCTAAGGGAGTTACCGTGTGTTTCATGTACCACTTTGATTTCATCCAGATCTTATTGTTTCTATCCTTGTATGGAAGCCACAAATGTGACCAGTCCGTCACAAAATACCCCTATAGACTAGTCTCCATATGGTTCCAGAATGTCCATAATTACTATATTTATACATTGATGAATTCAGTGATCAAATGATAAATGAATAAGCACATTTTTTAGTTCACTAATTACACGGACAAGAGTATTGTCCAACTAAATGATTTGTTCATCTGTTTTGTCCCACTTTGTGTTGATTTTCTTTGTGACAGATAAAGGCATTATGTTACCGATGCACCATAATCAACTAAGAAATTGTGTACATTATAATTGAAAATTTCAAATTTCAACAAAAATGGAGGGAAGATTGTGTTTATTACAAACTCTAGGGAACCAGAGGACTTACTAGATTCAGATCCATTTTGTGAACAAGCATCCTTACCTGAGACAGATTATCCAAGTGCACATAGGAGCATGTCTTGTTGGCCCGCGATCTTCATTAATTCAAAAAATGAGATATTCACATGAGCTTTCTTCATCTCTTCAGCTATGTTGTAATCTAGTGTTGGAGATATTGGCGTAGTGTCTAGGGGAGTTGTCTTGTCTACTACTTCCAGAGTGATGGACTTAATTTTACTGCTTGGGGAAGTAATTTTTGTTGTAACTTCACTTCTAGACTTGTTTTGAGTGTTATGTGGTGATTCGACAGGCAAAATGATATTCCTTAACAAATGTTCTTTCAATTTATGCTTTGTGAGCTCTTGTGTGGGAGCTGGCCCTTGGCTTCTTAAGTTATATCGAGTTTTCTACTTCTAGGTTGGGTCATCACTCAGTGGTTTCTTTTCAACATTTCTCTTTCTAGATGTAAGAACGCAACTAAATGTGTTCACTGCATGCCCCATGCTTGGAGTCTCTTTGGTTGTAGAAATTTCTTCCTTTTCTTGCACAGGCTTGGTTTGCTCATCAGTAAGCATTGTATCAATAAAATGCACAACCAGAGCATTCATGCTTTGGTTCCATTATGGGCATGTTTTTCCTGAATGATATTCTTGATTAAATGAATAGTACTGATCCATGCCCATACTCTCAATATTCAACACAATGTTCAAGCTTTGCGCAAACTTGGTCGACTGGTTGTTGCTGCTGTCAGAGTTGGAAGTCCTTCTTAGTAAGTTGAACTTGGGAGGCTTGCTACTCATGGTGGCCTTGCTTGAAATTTGTTTTAATTCTACAAACTCATTGGATAAAGACATGATAGTGTGAGTCAAGCTCTCAAAATCAATTGCTTCCTTTTCCTTGGCCTTACGTACAAAGGCCTGAGACCTTTTCCTCGTCTCTTTGGAGTCCTTTGTTGATTCATCATCTGCGATGACTCCAATCGCACGCAAGTCCTTTTCAATTGCAATTGCCTCTTCAAAAGTCTCATCCAAAGTTGGTTTCATAGTTCTTTTCACGAACTACAATGCTTGTTGGTAAGGTAGATGTGAAATAGTCGATAGTGATAAAGTCATGAGGTTTTGTGTCTGCTAGAAATCTGTTCAAGATACAGTTAAACCTCTGATTGAAATATTTCACCTTGTCTTTCTGCTCCATCTTGATTTTTCTCGTCTCTTTTAAAAGTGTGGCGGGGGTTTTATCGTCAACAAATTTCTCAGGAAACAATTTCTTAAAACCCCTCCAATTCTAGATCAAGTTCAGAGGAATGTTACGATACCATACATATGCTCTTCCATCCAAGGTACACGGAAATAGTCTACATGTAACATCATCATAATGTACCTCAAATGTTTGTAGATGTAGGTAGAAGTTGATAGATGATCCTCTGCTTTAATTTCTTTGTCATGGTTATACTTCATTAGTAGCTTCTTTGGGTGCCTCAGCATTTTTTGTAACACACCTGACAATGCAAGTGGGCCCTGAGTCATTCAATCCAGATCTTGGTATACCATGTATTCGTCATTGTTTTCCATTTCTTCATCAGAATCTGATTGGTTTTATTCTTCTTCTTCACCACCTAACTCGCAGAAAGTATCATCTGAGGGTATCACATTATCACTACCACCACCATTGAAGGTTGGAGGTTGCTCTAGTTTTTCTTCATTTTCTTCATAATCTACTAACTCTTCAAGGGTGGTATGAACCAAATATTTGATTGTTGAGACCAATAACTCTTGCAAACTTTTGAGTGATGGGGTGAACGTCTCGAATCTGGTCATAAGAGATTTCACAATCTTGTACAGTCTCAGGCTGAGAATAATTACCAACTTTAGGAATGTGCGTGGGGGAGGTGCTAGGAATGTTTCTGACTTGACTAAATGGAGTAAGAATGGGGTTGGAAATGTTATCAACCATAAAAATCTGGTTGCCCTTCTTTTAGCGCCAGAGATGTTGACGGTGCTAGACACACCAAAATTCAAGGTGTATCCCCAATATGTGGTCCCAATTAGACCTCACATCATTTGGGATAGGAGCCCCATCTGGAATATGGCCCAGTTGTCAATTATCTTAAAGATATGCCTTGGCTCTAGCTGTCAGCAAGAGAGAGGAGTGAAAATGTGCCTCCAAAAAGCAAGTGGGTGTGTATGGTGAGTGTTTGATCATATGCGTGTCAAAGTTCTTTCACTGCAGATGGAAGGAGAAGTGAGCCTCTAAGAGAGAGGTAGTAGTACCACCCTAGTAAAGACACACATAAACAAGAAGGATCTATACAACATCAAGAAAAATAATCCACAGAGATGCGGTGGTCATTACAACCAATGTAACAAGGAATTTATTTCTAATATCTAGCGGAATAGTCGACAAGGATGCGACAACAATAATAGAAATTACAACACATTCTCAATATGATAATAACCAAAATAGTTCAACTACTTTAGCATAGATGAAATAAAACATGAATTACAAACATTCACAAAATAGTCTTACAAATATCCATAATCCATGCATGAAGAACGTGTTGACCCATAAGGCTTCTTATATTATTCAAAATTTCCAAGACACATGTATACAATGAATACCACTAGATCCAATAGTGGAGCGTTGGAGCCACTCCTTACTCCTCAAAAGAACTAGCCTATCTCTCTACTTCCTTGTGGGAGGAGCCAAGGTGAAAACTCCTTTGCTCCTATAATGAGGATGTATATATAAAAATGAGGAAGTGATGCTTCACCTTCCTTATGACTCTTCATCTACCCTCATGATTGTTTGACTTCCTATGACTTTTCAACTTTACATGACTCTTCATATTCCACACATGTCCTTTGGACTTCCACTTTACAATACATTTTCGAAACATAATTTACATCATTAACCACAATGGTGTGGCTTGTGACAACTCATGACATGACGTGACATGAAACTGTTGTCATAGACTACTTGATGATGTGGCAATGTGAAGCAATTGCTATTACTATGTGTTGAGGGTCTGCTTGATATTGCTTTTCTTTTTTCCTCTGCATGGCTCGATGATAGGGAATCTTCAATGATCTCAGGTCTTGAATGGTGATCACAAACTAGTGTCCCTTTTCTTCCTCTTGATTAATCATCTTGCATACTCAGCTACAAGAATGTCTTTCAGCATGTTTCGCTCCTTCATCTCCTTCTTCATCATCTCGCCATGGCATGATAAGGTACCTGTTTCTTCAATTCACTAATGACGTGACGACATTAGTATGAAAACCCATTAGTCTAAGATTGTGCATATTGATCCATTGACTTAGCTAGAACTATATGGAAAGCTGGGAAAGGGTCTCAATGACTACGCAGTTACATAGTTCAAATAGGAAAGTGGGAGACTTAAGCCTTAAGACTACACATTGTGCGATTTAGGTTGGGCCGAGGGAAAAAACTGTGAAATTCTGGAGATCAATGTGACAGGCTAAGGGGATCATAACTGGGTGAGAAAATTTCACAATTCATGGAGTCAAGGGAGATTAGGCCATTGGGAAATTGCGTAGCTCATATGCTCAGGGGATGAGTTTGAGGCTAGTAACTATGCAATGTGAAACTAGGGCTAGGCTGGAAGGATGAATTGCATAATTTTGGGAGACAAGGTCGAGGTTTGAGTACTAGAACTACACAATGCAACAGTCCTGGGAGGCAGGAACTGTGCATTTCACAGTGCTAATAGGAAAGATCACATCTATAGGACCGAGACTACACAATGCACAGTTTAGGGAGGCTGGGTGAAGCTATTTTTCTTGGTCGAGAATCTTTTCTAGAAAAAGCTAAGTGCAGGATAAGTGAGATTGATGTGAACATTGATGAGACTTAGATTGTGCTCACACACATAGAATTCTTGATGAAACAAAAACAAGGATCATCCATGACACATGAACAATGCATTTCACTATGTGTGACAAATTTACGACAACTTACGATAAGTGCGACACTTAAGATACACTTTGCGACGACCGCAACAACACTTGTGCGACAGTGCTTAAAACTTTGGAAATGAGTGTGAAGGATTTTTACGTGGTTAGAACAACTTATTTACACAAAGATGACCTATTGAAACCACTAGAACAAGCTTAAACACATGGTGCTACAGCTAACATGCGAAAATACACCATTTTTCCTATCTTGCAAAAAGGACCAAAACACCTCAAGAAAACACATGGAATGATTTTCAATGTTTGCGACGACAATGTACAAGACCAAGGAAGGCTTTGAAATTGAGCATGGGCCAAAATTTTAGAGGGTTTTGAAGCAACGAGAACATTTGACGACACACTGGTAGATTTCTGACTTCTTTGCATTGGTTAACTCTTATGTGCAGGTTCTTGGTTGTTCAGGGAGTATTGATTCACCATGTTGATTAATTTGGTCTCCCCTCTTACCCCATGAATAAACATGGTCCCCTATACCTCTCTCAGTTGAATAAATCATATGATTCAGCGATATCACAAAGTTTCGAGTTGGGAAAGATAGTGAAGTTCGCGAGATTAAGAATTTCAAAACATGTTTTTTCATCTATGGTGTTGCTCCGCTGCCAGCAAGCTAGACAGTACCCTGATGGAGTCACTACAGGAACACAAACATTGCTATGATATCAGCAAGCTTGGACAGTACCCCAACGAAGCTGCTTGCTTCACCTCTTTGCGTAGGAGGCCTTTCACTTCTTTCACCTTTATTTATTTATTTACAGGACTATTCATTAGCACTTCATTTTATGGGTAGAAGAGGGATCCTGACTTATTAAGATCATAAGAGGTTATTCCTTCAGAGAAGCATATAGAGACCTCTGATTTAGGTTTTCTTGTTTAGATTTTTCCCCTTCGCCTCCTCTACTAATTGGATAGGCATGACAACACCAAAACATAAAAATTGAGTGCGAGCATGAGGTTTTCTTGAATAGAAACAGGTTCATGGTTTAACCAAAATCTCCTCACGGACGGATAGTATTTTCCATCGGAACTTCATTGACCACTATTTTAAAATTAATCACTGAGTAAAAACAAATCATTAAATTTTTCAATATTTCAATATGATTCCTTATCTCACTTATTGGATACCAACACACTTGAATCATCGTTAAGGAAAAACACATATGGCAGATGTGAGAGAGCATATATACACTATACTTAATATTTAATATTAAGTATATTAAACATTAAATAATAAGTAATAGTTGACATGATTGACTATCGAGGCCTATGGCCATGTTGAATATGATGAGTATGGGCATGTTGGGCATTATCCCTAAGGTTGATTATGAGCATGTTACATGTTATGCCTATGGTTGGATATGGTTAACCTTGCTAGCCACAAAGAACCACAACAACAGAATTGACTATAGTTAAGTATAGTTGACTTTAATTTGTTACTATTTACCTCTAGATAAACCATAATGTCCATGGTGACTATGGTTGGTGATGTCAACCATAGCTTACCATAGTTGACATGTGTTAATATATAGTTAATAAGCCATTAGTGTGTAAATTGATGTATTATTAATGTGTAAGTGAATGTGTTAATTTGTAGAGTAATGTTATTAATATATAAATGTGTTTAGCATAATGTAAATCAATATATTATTAATCTCCATAATTATTGATTTTTCCATATTTTAGTATCGAGTTCATAAAATAATACATATTTATGCATCAAACCATATTATTATTAAAACTTATTAAACTTTATTTTTATTAAATATTATTAATAAATTTATTAATAATTAATAATAAACCTTATTAATTAAATATTTAAAATAAAATATTAATAATTAATAATGAATTACGTTATTAATTAATCCTAATAAAAATATAAGATATAAAAGGTAATATTTTATGTTTGTTGTGCAATATATGTGTCCCTTGTAATAAAATCATAATATATATAATAAAAAATAATTGGAAACAAATCTAAACCATATAATTGAATGGATTGGAATATAAGTATGAAATAATAATCGAAATTGCATTTAAATCATTTCACAGACTTTTAATTATTCAAATGATTTGAGAATATGAATGATATTAGTTATGAAAACAGAGATAAGGTTCAAAATAAAACAATTGAGAAGAACAACGATACATTAACATATATATAGAGATTATCACTGTAAATGAATGAGATGTTATAGATGTTCAGGCAATAATTTATAAAAATGTTGGATTAAAAAATTATGCAATGTTTTTAAGGTAGTTACATCTGATATCGAAAAGGCGTCTTATCTCCATTTTAAAAGTCTCTTCATCGACAAGGTCCATTCCTCTCAGGACCAAATGGATTTTATCAGTCTCATGCCGAGGATGGTACAGAATGAATAGAATGGGATTCTGGGCTGACCTGCTACGATTGATGAAATCCACAGTGTTTTACATGCATGTGCCAAGGACAAGAGTCCTGGTCTCGATGGGTGGGGGGTCAAGCTATATCTGCATTTTTTTGACATCATGGCCAGACCTACTAGATGTGGTGGAAGAATCAAGGGTAAAAGGATATGTCTCTGGTGCCTTAAATGCTACTTTTATCACACTCATTCCCAAGATCAAGAACCCTGTCATTTTTTGAGACTATCAGCCTATATCACTCTGCAACGTTGTTTATAAGATTATCTCCAAACTCCTTGCAGTCAAGCTAAAAATGTATTTGACAAATCACGTTTCACCAAGACAATTTGGGTTTCTTAAGGTGCGACAGATTCAGGATGCCATGGCTACCGCTCAAGAATATTTGCATACTATCAAGGTAAGAAGGAAAATATCATGTCTAATGAAAATTGATATCAACAAGGCTTTTGACAGCATAGACTGGGATTTTCTAAGTTTAATCCAGGAATTTCACACCATAACATTATCTGGATCATGGCATGTGTGAATTCTGCTAATTTTACAATTATTATCGACGATATTCCTACTTCATTTTTCAAAGCATTCAGGACAGGGGTGCACAGTATCTCCTTTTCTCTTCATATTAGTCATGGAAGCACTCAGCAGGAGGATTATTGACTATAGGGACAGGGGACTGATCAATGGTATTAAAATGACTCGCCAAGTATTGGTCACGCATTGTATGTTTGTGGATAACTTACTTTTCAGCAGTGTTATTTCCATCTCAGAGTGTAAATTCTTTCACCACATCCTTGTATCTTTCGGATCTACTTCTGGCCTATTTATGAACTCTAAAAAATCAGAACTGATAATGGATTTTGAGAATGAGAGTGAGGTTATATAGATTTGCCATCTTTTTGGGATCACAACCTAGCCTATGGACTCTAGTTTCACCTACCTGGGTTTTCATATTAAGCCAAACTATTATCAGATCATGGATTGGGGATGGGTTATTGCAAAATTGAGAATAGAATCAGCCATTAGTCCCACAGGTGACTGACCACGGGGGTAGACTAATATTAATAAAATTTGTATTGCAATCCATTTTTGTTTTTTTTATTCACCTTTACATGCTGCTAATGTCCATTATTAAAAAGAATGATGGAATTCTCTCTCTAGCTTTATATGGTCTGGTACAAGTGACCATAAAAAGTTACATCTTGCCCATTTGGCTACTCTTTCCAAAGGTACTGATATTAGGGGCTGGGGGATTCTCGATACACTATCTACCAATCATGCTCTTATCTGCAAAAGCTTGTGGAGAGGTTTGACTGACCATGGCATTTGGTCACTGATAATCCACGGAAAATACATGGCCTACAAGGACTTAGAGGAATGGATTCAATAAGGAGCCAATATCACACATTTCTTCTGATATATCTGGCGATACACGATGAGAAACCGACATTGGCTCTTCGCGGATCTTTGTTGGGAGGTGGGCAATAGAAATAGGACATCGACTGGATTAGACATCGTAAAAGGTCTTATGGGCTCACACAAACTACCTGCTCCTCTTCTCCAACATGTACACAGTAGATGTATGTTTTATTTCTCTCACATTTTCTCTCATAGGGTCACTTCTCCACATATTGAGTCTTGGTATCGGGTAGAGGAAATAGATCTTACAGGTTCACTGGCTGCAGAATGGGACCTCTATATGAGACAGGTAGAGGCCACTAGAATATACCTCATTGATGAGATGGAAAGCATCACCTGGGAAGGTAACACTTCCAAGAGACAAATCGCGGTTCGTGATATATATACGCATATTACCAACCTAATTACTATTTTTGAGGCTCCTAACTGGAGATGGGAGCTGCCATTAAAACTCAAATGTTTTGGATGGTTGGCCCTCCATGATAAAATTCTCACCTAGAGTATTCTCACACATAGAGGCTTCTTGGGACCGGGAATCTGTCCGCTTTGTTTGCTTCACTAGGAGGATGTTTCATATCTCGTTATTAATTTCCCTATAGCTGCAGAAATTTGGCATACTTCACTGCACATATTTCAGATTGATGGATAATGGACGCATCTTATTTTGGAGACATGTTTCAAAATATGGTTTAATACTCATCGAGAGTTTTGTTCCCTACACTTTTATATTATATGGGGCATACAGAGATGCAGGAACAACAATATTTTTGATCCTAAGAAGGTCGACATAAGACAAACTGCCCTGGTAATAGCAGCATATTTTTCATAGATAGGCCCCATAAAGCAAGAAATCAAAAGAAGAAAAATTGTCTCACAAGATATTTGGAGGAAGTTTCATGTTGGATTCTTTGATGGCATGTGCAAAAATACTAAATGTGGATGTGGTGCTCTTATTGTTAGGGAACTAAGGCACTACTTCTATTTCTAGTGGGAAGGTGGCAGGGGCAGCAACAACCAGGCATAAATTATATCGCTCTGGGTCTACTTTACTCAGCACTATGGCTCAGCATCAACGAATTGAAGGTATTTTGGACTCAAAAGGCTGAATTGATTATATCAAAGGGATAAACTACTTTCAGCCTCCAAGGATGTCATGCTAGATGAAGTGCATTCAAACCATGGTGGGTTCCTTTCAACACATTTATTTTGCACACATCTTCCGGGAGAAAAGCCATGTTGCAGATATACTATCCAAAAGAGGTGTGACAAGAATTCCAGGGGTCATCACATATGCTTCATACATCCAAGACAACAGGGTCGACTCCGACATAAATTTAATATTTTCTAATATTACGAAAATTTTGGTTTTTGAATTATTAATATGTTTTTTGAAAGGAATGTACATGCCTGTAAAATGCCATAATATCTTAAAAGTCTATTTTGACAGATTGTAAGTGATAGATATTACATGGTTTATAGGTTGCATAGAGCTGAAAAGTATGAACCTATTTCATTAGATGAAGAACTATTTATATGAACTTTCCTTTTTTATATATAAAAAAGACAACGTATTTTTTCTTCTAGAATAAAAATAAATAAATAAATAAAAATAAAAATAAAAAAATCTAAACTGACAGCAACACCTCAAACACTCCTTTAAATTCTGAAATGAAATTTTCCCATAACTATAATGCACACGAAAATATTTCAACGATGAGTGACACAGAAAGTTAGAAATTTAACATTATTATTATTGAATCCTATGATTAGAAAATCTTATTAAGAAAAACCTTATTAACTTGTATAATTATTAATGATAATAAGTATTAACTTCTATAGTTAGGTTACATATTTTTATACATTATTTAAATAATTTAAATTACATATTATTTAACAAAATTTATTATAATGAAGACAATATATTTAAATTACAAATGTTTTAATATCTAATATAATAGATGTAATAATAAATGATATTGCATCTATAACAATAGGTATCTTGTTGGAGTCTGGGATCCAAGCTCCAGTTTTCACGACATCTCATTCTTAGACTGAACTATGAGTTTTTGATATAAGTGGCTTGCACGTTGTTGCATATATGTGGGGAGGTTGCTAGTTCCAAATCAAACATTTGTTAAAAAAAATACAAAAAGAAAAAAGTTCCTACAAACAAAACCAAAGGAAAAGACACATCCATCCATCATCGATGAAGCCGATGATGCCGGTGAAGCCGATGATGCTGGTGAAGCCGATGATGCCGGTGATGCCGATGATGATGATGTCGATAATGCCGATGATTCCGGTGAAGCCGCTAACGCTGGTGATGCCAATGATGTCGGTGATGTCAATGATGTTGATGCCGTATGATGCCAATGATACTGATGTCGTTGATGCCGATGATGTTGATGCCGCTGATCTAGGGTTTGTTGTTGCTGATGTAAATCAGATTTATGTACTATTTCTCTCTGCTGAATTATTGAAGATAAAAGAAGATTTGATCAAAGGGTTTCCCCACACATTGTGGGGTTTGTCCCTAGCTAGCCACCACATCTTGTGTCTCTTGTCTTGGCTTGTTTTCTGTTGATTGTTTAATGTTCTATCTGCACTTTACTTATGCACATGTGATTGCTAATCTATGAATAATAATAAGAAAGAAAAGTAAATTGCTCTAACAATAGAAAATAACATAACTTAACACATGATTTCCTTGGCATCCCCCTTGAGCATCATCCTTTCATGTCAAGATACAATCCCTACAGATGAAATCTACCCATGAAAAGATGAAATTAGTCCATAAATATTATGTTCTAACTTCTTCTTGCAATGCACCAATTAAACCCGGGACAAAGTGCAAGACTAAGGAGGAGGCTCAGGGATTGTGCAGTGCACAGTTCTAGAAGGTAGTGATGAAGGTCTAGCCATTGTGCCTACGCAATGCATAGTGGTTGAGGGACTGGAAGACGGAACTGCGTAGTTGAGGGAGATAATGACATAGTGAGGTAGGATTTCTCACTATGATGGTGCAATGCGCAATTAAGGGAAGACTGAGCCAAGTGATTGCACAGTTGCATAGGTCAAGGAGGCAATGAGATCTGACTATTGACGAAGACTACATAGTGGATAATGGAAGACTGAGTAGGAGAGATAATTGTATTGTTTTCAGGGACAAGAGGTAGAGACTGAGCACTATGAATGCAGAGTGCGTAGTTCCAAGAGGCAAGGGTGGTTGACTGGGGCCTGGTACTATGCAATATGTAGTTCAAGGAGGCAGAATGAAGTGGTTTGTAGGGCAAGGTGCAAAGAGAGAAATACATCAGGAATTGACTAATTGTGGGATCAGTGAGGTGAGAGATGAAACAAAAACATGACTTGAACATGATTACACACTCATAAATGATCATCCATGCCAAAATCAACATGTACACATTGAAATGACAGTAAAACAACACTTATTTCTAAGTGCAACAATTAAAATGTAGCCTTATGACACTTAGAATAAAAGTTATGACATGAGTGTCAACTACAATGAGAAAGTCTACTTAGCTATGGGAATGTGTCTAGTGCATATTATTATGACATATAAGATAAGCTAATGCAAAAGAGTGTGCTAGATCTTCCTCTAGCAGTGCGCCAAATTGCAACACATGTAAGAGTTAAAACAATCAAAAGCGACAATTTCAACAGTAAGAAAAAGTGAAAATTACACTTGAAAAAGCTAAAGAAAGTGAAAGAAACACATGCTAAAGTGAAGAGAAATAAAAAGAGACATTTGTGAAAGTGAAAGCAAGCAAGAATGACAGTCACAAAAGTGAAAGCGACAATTGTGAAAGCAAAAGGTATGCAAAAGTGATAGTTAAGGAAACTCACCAGAATGATGATACAATTGCCACTAAGAGTGAGAGATATTATCAAATACTATTGTGCACTAACTGTCGACAAGGATTTCACAATCACTATCTCTAGGGATTGTGCAACCACTGTCACCAGAGATTACGCAAGCACTATCTTCAAGGAATACACAGTCATCATCCACAAGGAAATGCGCAATCACAATCCTTTGGCACTATGCAATCACTATTATTAGGGTTTATTCAATGGTTATCATCAAGGATTACAAAATTCTTGTCTTTATAGGGTGTACATTGATTGTTAGGCTTTCTAGAAAAGGGTGCACTTGAGAATGCATGAAAAGGGTAAGCGTGTGTAATGAAGTGGCTTCGACACTTAGATTCTTATAAAATGAATTTATCACTTAGAAAATCATCAACCGACCATGAAGCGACAATGAACAATCAAGGAATCACAAATTATAGGATCACCAGGAGGCTCCAAAATTCAAGTTTAAGAAAAAAAATTGATGGTGTTTATCGCAACGACAACACTTGGAGACACACTAGAAGAACTCTAGCTTCTCTATTTAGGTCTAGCTTTATGCATAGAGTCTAGTATTTCATGAAGTATTGATTCATCATGTGGATTACCTCAACTTCCCCATTTACCTTGGTTATAAGTATATTCTCTCCTATCCCCTTTCTCGGCTAAACACATTTACAAGGCTTACCATATCTCAATGGTTTCGATCTATGAGAAGGATAGTATATATTTGCAAGTTTAAGACAATCAAATTTTTAGTTCCATCTCCAATGTTTCTCTACTGCCAAGAGGCCTATTCAGTACTTCGATAATGTCACTACAAGAACACAATCATTTCTTCACTTCTAGCAATCATGTTCAGTATCCCAGTGAAGTTTCTTTTTTCACTTCTCTGCGTAGCAAGCCTTTCCCTTGTTTTACCATTTATTTTATTCTTCAGTATGCTCATTGGGATTTTATCGACGTTTATACTTCCAGAGCATAAGAGGGATCTCAAATTATTGAGAGAAAGAGAGGTTGTTCCTTTAGAGAATGCTATATACCTATAAAGGGAATTAAGCCCCCACAGGCTAGAAAATAAGCTTAGCACCTAGAGGCCAAGCTTGAGGTCACAACACCCAGTTTTGTGGCGAAAAAAGGAAAGGCATTAGGGAAAATGTGTTAAGGCGTGCCCAAACCTGTAAGAGTTTAGAATTAAGTTTTATAAGAAGTTATAAGCATGCGGTCCTTTGGGTTCATTTTTATATTATGATATATGGCAGTGGCCACAGTTGGCCCTTTGGATCCTCCCACTTATAACAAGTTCTCCTCTATAATTTTAAAGGAGATTTATGTCCCGAAAGAGTAGATGGATGAGTTGACAGTTGAAGTAAATGCACATAGTAAGGTTGGTGCCATGTAATTAATGGAAATTGTAGAAAATCGTTGTGTAAATAAAGAAAGGACAACAACTGCTTAGAATAAGTTAATGGAGCCTATCTCAAACAAGAACAAGCCACCTCTGATTTGTCTTGCACACAATGAAGAATTAGTTGAAATATGGCTAAGAGTAGAATCTCTAATTACAGAGCATGAAAAGCCATGCCTTCAGTACACTCCAATCTTTGTGGGAAAGCAAGAAGGATGGGAGCATTACTGAAACACTCTACCAAAACTAAGAATTAAATTCTAGCATGGAGAATGATCAGTTGTCCATTTTGTGATTTAATGAAGTTGCAACTATTGAGGGAATAGAGCCCATATCAAGTGTTTAATGTGGTTGCAAAGGCCAGGATATTTGATGCAACAACAACATGGACAACCATGCAGTTGAGTATGCTTTCAAGCAATATGGACGACAACATAGAAAACATCAATCATTGTGTTGCAGTGAAACAAAAACAAGGATTGCATTTGTGTAATGGGGGGATGCAACATTATGGTGAGTTGAAGTGTGGATAGTTATGGGAAGAGAGAAAAGAGTTCTATCTGACTGAGTGATTGGTAGGGAGTTAAGAGCAAAGAGTTGATTGTCATACATGGAAAAAAAGGGTTTAGTTCAAAGCATCTTAAGTAGACGAATGTGCAAAAGCATAGAGGGACTGCAAAACACAAGGAAAAGTAGGTGTGGAGTAACTAATCAGACTTTCATTACTTAGCATTTGTATTGGCCTCTGTTTTCAGTTTGAAAATTGTATGAAAATCAGAACAATGGCTAGAGCATGTATTGGTTTTCATTCATAAGAGGTTGGTTCCTCTTGGTAAGTAGTGGCTTGCTATGTTTAGGGGGTTGGGGCCTCCTGTGAGTGGGTGCTCACAAACAACTTGATGTAATTAAGTAGGTGCTTAATTTACATCATAATAACAAACATATTGGTGGTTTTCTCCCTTTGGGTTTCCATGTAAAAATACTTGTGTCAATATGCATCTGCTTCTCAAATTGATGGATTACATGCTCATTTGAAAGGTTTAGATTTATGTATGTATATTGCGTTAAAAATTCTCACATAAATAATTGAAAAGAGTGAATAAAAATAACTGAGCATACAGTTTTAAAATCTCATTAATTATTGATTCACCCCCCTCTAAATAATTCTTTATTTCAATATTTTTCCTCTAGATGATCACTCTCTCTTTCCTTCTCGTTAAAGTACCTTATATACATTGTAAATTTATGCCTCACAATGTTTACTTACTTACTTGTTTCAAAGAATGTTTGTATAAACTCTTATATTAATCATTGCATCTACAGAAAATCCCCAAGGACAATGGAAACCAATTGTATTTTCGATTGAGGCTTCTACCCGAATGGTGTGAGGTCTAATTGGGATATCACATCATGGACACCCCCCTGGTTGACATATTTCCAACACCATAGTTGGTGCTAGAAAGACGGACAGATGACAAGTTGTGCTAGTTAGTCTATTTTGGATCTCTCACCTTAAATGGCTAATTTCCAAATCATAATCCTAGAATGTTTCTCTAATAGATCAAATATTTCAATCCCCATGGAATTAATTGATGACTTGCCAAATTTGAAGTTTGACGGTGAGGGTGAAATATTCATAGTTCAACGTATATCTTTGTTTCTCAATTTTTGTAAATATTATGAAATCAATTGTGAATATGTTTCTAGTAAATTGTTCACCCTCACTCTTGAAGGTTGAGTTAAGAAATGGTGTTAGAATTTACCAGATGTTTCCATTCATTCATTTGAAAAAAATTCTATGGAGTTTCATCAAGCCATTGACATGTATAATTATCATGATGTTTGTGATAAAATTGATCAACTCAGAATGAAATCTAGTAAATATGTAGAGGGTTTTATTAATTTATTTCTTCACCTTTGCTATGAATTTCCCGAGGGAGTGATTGATTTAGATTTCATCATAGAAAAATTTAGAGTTTGATTATCCTCACCTTGAAATATTTGAATCTGAACCCCTAGATGATTCTTCTCTCCCAACTTATGATGATCATGAGACACCCCAAATTTGTGAGGAGGAACATATTATTCCTTTTGTTCCTTGCCCTACTCCTTTCTCAGTACCAATTTGGGTCCCTCCTTATGGTGATGTTAAAATTGGAAAATTTGAAAAGCAAGTTTTTGATTTGTCTCTTACACCTTCATCCCCTTCTCATGCTTTAGATCCTATGGGGAGAACTTGGAATGGTTCAGTAACTACAAGGATTTTGAGGTGAAGGTTGATCCCATAGTTTTTCAAGGTGACACCAATATGTTTAACTCAAGTCTTGAATATAATTTAATTAAAAGTAGTATATACTCAAGGGATATCCTTCAACCTATGTCATTTATGTCTCATGATTCCTTGTTTCATAATATGTTTGATCAACATACTTTGAACCCTATGGATTTTCAATCTGTTGTACCAACTAGTAATCAAGTACAATTTAATTTAATTTCACATATACAGGAGCAAAGTGTTGAATACATGTCATATTTTTCTTCTCTCTTTCAGGATGACAATCCTACATTTGTAGTTGATCATCGATATTGTAACCTTGATATCCTATCAAATAATTCCAAATCCTTCATTCATGTTTAGACTTTGGACAACCATCACCATGACATTTCTATTTGTTGGGTGTGGAGCCTAATTATCTTATGTATTCAAAGGTTTCAGCTGGATGTATACCCCAAGAAGACTGTACACCCCTCCACACGAGGGGGTGCGGGGGGGACTTGTCCCCCCCTGGCAGCCTAGGGTCCGGGGGCCAGTGGTCCCCCAGCAAGGGTTTAGGGGCAGTGCCCCCGAAGATAAAAATAGATGTAAAATTGCCTTGTAAAAGTATAGTAATTTCTAGTTAATCTGGGCCGTTCATTAGGTGGATGATCTGACGGTAGAAGTTATGTTTAATTTAGGTTTTTTTGCCCTATAAGGCAACCCCTCGCTATATATGTTGAATTGTATTGCGTCTATGTATATATGTATTCGGAGTCAGGAAAAGAGAGGAGATTGAGAGCGAAGAGGGAATTACAGCGGATCTACTGTAGGTTGTATCTCTTCAGTTTGTTGGATAATATGATAAAAGAAGGACTGGTTGTTTCTCCGTGGACATAGCCCAAACTGGGTGAACCATGTATATTTGTGTCTCTCTTGTTTTATGTGTTTTCTATGCTTATATTTCTGCAATATTTTATGTGTTCCATTGCTCTTTAATATGTATTTTTATAACAACTGGTATCAGAGCCGAAGGTCTATTTGGATGATAAACTCGCAAGAGAGAAGGGTTCTTGGTTCAAGTGGGAGCAATAGGGGAAGATGGTAGGTTTAGGGTTGAAAAATTCAACAACCAAAACTACCAATTGTGGAAGATGTAGATGGAAGCTTATCTGTATCAGAGAGATCTGTACCTATCATTGAGCGGAAAGACAAAGAAGTCGACGAGTATGACAAACACAGAATGGGATATTCTCGACAGAAAGGCACTTGGAACAATACGGCTGTGCCTAGCGATGTCGATAGCGTTTAATATTTCGAAGGAAACGACAACAAAGGGTTTAATGTCGGCATTGGCCAAACTATATGAAAAACCTTCGACCTCAAATAAGGTATTTCTTATTAAGTGTTTATTTAATATGAAGATGTCAGAAGGTGGATCTATTGTAGACCATTTAAATGATTTTAATACAGTTACAAGTCAGTTAAGTTTTGTAGGGGTAAATTTTGATGATGAAGTTATGGCTCTGTTATTTCTGTGCTCATTGCCAGAAAGTTGGAATGGCTTATTTATGGCCATTAGTAACTCTGTCTCTGGATCTAGTACTTTAAAGTTTGATGATGTTGTCGGTGCAATCCTTAGCGAGGAAATGCGATGGAAAAGCTCCGATGAGACATCAAGCAATGTTGACTGCAGAGACTAGGGGAAGAAAAATGGAAAGAGGAAAGAGCCCAGGATATCGCAGTAAGTCAAGAAAAGCCAGTTCCAAGTCCAGATCGGGGATAGTGTGCTGGAAATGCAGGAAGAAAGGACACTTAATGAAAGACTGCAAGTCTCGGAAGGGAAAAGAAGGAGATGTGCAACAAGAAACTAATCATGAAGCGAATGTAACAGGTGATGTGTTGCAATATGCTTTGATTCTTTCATTACAAAATATTATCGATGCCTGGGTAGTAGATTCAAGGGCCTCATTCCATGCCACACCTGATAAGAAACATTTTCATGATTATGTTCAAAGAGATTTTGGACAAGTTCGATTGGGTGATGATAAACCCTGTAAAATCGTTGGAATGGGTACAGTTTTCATAAAACAACAGAATGGAAATCAATGGCTATTGAAGGAGGTGAGGTATGTTCCAGATCTGAAGAAAAATCTGATTTCAACAGGGCATTTGGGAGGTGAAGGTTGCGTAAGTACTTTCACAGATAAAACCTGGAAGGTCACTTAAGGATCCTTGGTAATAGAGAAAGGAGGAAAGGTTGGTACATTGTATTTATGCATTGGTATTTCTAATTTTGTTAATGCTTTAACATATACAGGAGAAGATACGGCATTGTGGCATCATAGACTCGAGCACATGAGTGAGAAGGGGATGCAGATTCTGCACTCAAGAAATTTGTTGCCAGGTTTGAAGCATGTTGATTTAAAATTCTGTGAAAATTGTGTTTATGGAAAACAGAAGAGAGTCAGATTCCTTAGAGTTGGGAAATAAAAGAAGAGAAAAAAAATAGAGCTTGTGCATATAGATGTATGGGGACCTGCTCTGGTATCATCTCTTGGTGACTCTCGTTATTATGTTACTTTTATTGATGATGCAACCAGAAAAACCTGGATTTATTGTATTCGAAATAAATCTGATGTATTTGATACTTTCAAGAAATGGAGAGCTTTGGTTGAAAATGAGACAGGGAAAAGGTTGAAGTGTCTCAAATCAGATAATGGAGGTGAATATTGCAGCAAAGAGTTTGATAGGTACTGTTCATAGAATGGAATTCACAAAGAGAAGACAGTTCCAGGAACACCACAAGAAAATGGTGTGTCAGAAAGGATGAATAGGACAATCATGGAGCATGCAAGGTGCATGAGATTGCATGCAGGATTGCTTTTACAATTTTGGGCAGATGTTGTAGACATTGTTGTTTATCTAATAAACAGAGGGCCTTCAAGTTCCTTGGATGGTGGTATTCCAGAGGAGGCATGGACAGGTAAAAAGGTAAACTACTCATTTTTAAAGACTTTTGGTTGTGAAGCCTTTGTCCACATTAATAAATAAAATAGAACAAAACTTGATGAAAAATCAAAGAAATGTACCTTTATTGGATATTGTCTTAATGATTTTGGTTATCACTTATATGATTATGAAAATCTCAAAATCATTAGGAGAAGAGATGTAATATTCAATGAAAATGTCTTGTATAATAATTAGTTGCAGGAAAAGAAACAGGAAAAAGAAAACAGAGAATACACAGTGCTTGACGATATCACAGGAAAAGTGATGGTTCCTGAAAATCATAATGATCAATAGCTAGAACAACAACCACAACAGCAAAAAGCACCTCAAACACCTGAAAGTGGTGTTAGAAGATCTACCAGGATAAGTAGACCCCATGAACGATACTCTCCTTCATTATATTATGTATTGTTGACTGATTCTGGTGAACCAAAATGTTATGAAGAAGCAGTGCAGGTAGAAATCAGGAAGAAGTGGGAGCAAGCCATGAAAGAGGAGATGGACTCCTTAGCACATAACCAGACTTGGGACTTAGTCAAGTTGCCTGCAGGTAAAACAACATTGCAGAATAAATGGGTTTACAAGTTGAAAGAAGAAGATGGAGGTAGAAAAAGGTATAAAGCTAGACTTGTGGTGAAAGGGTTTGCATAGAAAAAGGGTATAGACTTTAATGAGATATTTTCTCCTGTTGTGAAAATGACTTCAATCAAAACCATTCTAAGTCTAGTAGTTGCTGAAGATTTACATCTTGAACAGTTAGATGTAAAGACAGCCTTTCTCCATGGGGATTTGGAGGAAGAGATATATATGTATCAACCACAAAGATATGAGGTAAAAGGGAAGGAGAAACTAGTGTGCATGTTGAAGAAGAGCTTGTAGGGCTTAAAACAAGCTCCAAGGCAATGGTATCTAAAATTTGACAGGTTTATGTCTGAACAAGGTTATACTAGATGTCACTCTGACCATTGTGTTTATCTCAAAAGGCAAAATGATGGCAACTATATTATATTGTTATTGTATGTAGATGACATGCTTGTTGCGGGTTCTAACATCTAGGAAATAAATGTGCTCAAAATGAAATTGGCAAACTCATTTGCAATGAAGGATTTGGGTGCTGCAAAACAAATCCTTGGTATAAGAATAACTAGAGACAGGAAGAATCGCAAATTAAAATTGTCTCAAAGTGAGTACATAGAAAATGTGTTGAAAAGGTTTAATATGAAGAATGCAAACTAGTTGGTATACCTTTGGCTAGCCATTTCAAATTAAGTAAGGAGGCGTGTCCCAAGATTCAGGAAGAAATGCCTCATATGTCTAAAGTTCCATATGCATCAGCAGTTGGAAGCTTAATGTATGCAATGGTCTACATAAGGCCTGATATTGCACATGTAGTGGGAGTTTTAAGCAAGTACATGAACAATCCAGGAAAAAAACATTGGATGGCGGTGAAGTGGATTCTCAGGTATTTGAGAGGTACCACAAATCAAGCATTATGCTTTGGTGGTTCAAACATTGCTCTAGAAGGATACGTTGATGCAAATATGGCAGGTGACAAAGACACGGGAGGATCACTACAGGATACGTATTTACTGTAGGTGGAACAATTGTTAGTTGGGTTTCAAAAATCCAAAGTGTTGTTGCACTTTCAACAACAGAAGCAGAGTATGTTGCTGCTACAGAGGCTAGTAAAGAAATGATTTGGTTACAAAGGTTTCTGGATGAATTGGGTAAAAAACTGCAATTGGGCAGGTTATACAGTGACAGCCAGAGTGCCATACATCTTGCAAAGAACTCTACATTTCATTCCAAGACTAAACATATACAGCTCAAGTACCATTTCATACGGTAAGCATTGGAAGATGGACAGTTGAAGCTGGAAAAGATACACACTAGCCAGAATCCTGCAGATATGTTAACAAAAGTTGTAACCAGGGAAAGACTAAGAATCTGCTCAGTTTCAATTGGACTTCAAGTATGATGAAGAAGATTAGAAACAGCCAGGTCCAAACTGTAGCCATTGTCTAGCAAATGAAGCAGCGATGGGGTTGTTATAATTAGTCTCCAAGTGGGAGATTGTTGGGTGTGAAGCCTAATTATCTTCTGTATTCAATGGTTTCAGCCGG
The DNA here is from genome assembly GCA_031772625.1 of Pinus tabuliformis. NCBI lineage: Eukaryota > Viridiplantae > Streptophyta > Pinopsida > Pinales > Pinaceae > Pinus > Pinus tabuliformis. Next base: position 343,366,958 of record CM062808.1, on the reverse strand, counting down.
ATGTATATCCTAGGAAGACTGTACACCCCTCCACATGGGGGGGTGCTAGGGGGGAATTGTCCCCCATGCGGGAGTCCGGGGGCCAGCAGTCCCCCGGCAGGGGTTCGAGGGCAGTGCCCCCGAAGCTAAAAATAGATGTAAAATTGCCTTGTAAAAGTATAGTAATTTGTAGTCAATATGGGTCATTCATTAGGCAGATGATCTAACGGTAGAAGTTATGTTTAATTTATGGTTTTTTACCCTAGAAGGCAACCCCTTGCTATATATGAGGGAATTGTATTACGTCTATGTATATCCATATTCGGAGTGAGGAAAAGAGAGGAGATTGAGAGCGAAGAGGTAGTTACAGCAGATCTGTTGTCGGTTGTATCTCTTCAGTTTGCTGGATAATATAATAAAAGAAGGACTGGCTGTTTCTCCATGGATGTAGCCCAAACTGGGTGAACCACGTATATTTGTGTCTCTCTTGTTTTATGTGTTTTCTGTGTTTATATTTCTGCAATATTTTATGTGTTCCATTGCTCTGTAATATATAATTTTCTAACACTATTTACATTAACACATGTGGTGATGAATATCCAAGTACATTAGATGGTATCTTTTCTTCCTTTGAAGGCTTATATTTTAGAGGTATCGACTCAGAAACTACTTCTCATATCTTGCAATATTCATTTATGAATTGGAATAATCTTCTAGTTTGGGATGCTTCTTTAATTTCTTCACTTCATGCATTTTCAAATATGAAATTTGAAGAAATATGTTGTCACGATTTTGAATCTTCAATATATCTTGTTGAAGTAAAGCAAGGTCAATCTAAATATCATAGTAATATTCCTTTATTGTTAGAAAATTATATATTATGGAGCAATGGAACACATAAAATATTGCAGAAATATAAACACAGAAAACGCACAAAACAAGAGAGACACAGATATGCGTGGTTCACCCAGTTTGGGCTATGTCCACCCCGAATAGCCAATCCTTCCTTTCTATTATCCAGCAAAATGAAGAGACACAACCTACAGCAAATCCGCTGTAATATCCTGTATTTTCTCTCACAGTCTCACCTCTCTATTTCTCGCTCACAAAATACACATCTATCACACAGTCTCAAATACAATACCCTCATACAAAGAGAGGGGTTTCCTTCTAGGGAAAAAACCCCTAAACTAAACATAAGTTCTATTGTCAGATCATCCGCCTAATGAACGGCCCAGATTGACTAGAAATTACTATACTTTTACAAGGCAATTTTACAGTTGTTTTTAGCTTCGGGGGCGCTGCCCCCAAAAACCCCCCGCAGGGGGGGCTCCCAAAGGTCATAGCCCCCCCCCCCCCCCCCCGGACCCCCCCTGCAGCGAATATTTTATGGGCGGCAACATTTCGAACTGGGGTCCTATGTGGCGATACCTTTGAATATAGAAGATAATCAGGCTCCACACCCAACAATCTCCCACTTGGAGACTGATTGTAGCAACTCCACCGCTGCTCCATTTGCTGGACAATGACTCCTCTTTGGACCTGGTTGTTTCTCATCTTCATCATCATCCTTGAAGACCAACTGAAACTGAGCATATTCTCAGTTTCTCCCTGGTTACAACTTTTGTTAGCATATCTACAGGATTCTGGCTAGTGTGTATCTTTTCCAGCTTCAACTCTCCATCTTCCAACACTGATCGTATGAAATGGTACTTGAGTTGTATGTGTTTAGTCCTGGAATGAAATGTTGAGTTCTTTGCAAGATGAATGGCACTTTGGCTATCACTGTATAACGTGCCCATATCATGCTCCTTACCCAATTCACCCATAAACCTTTGTAACCAAATCATTTCTTTACTAGCCTCTGTAGCAGCAACATACTCTGCTTCTGTTGTTGAAAGTGCAACAACACTTTGGATTTTTGAAACCCAACTGACAGTTGTTCCTCCAACAGTAAATACATATCCTGTAGTGCTCCTCCTATTATCTCTGTCACCTGCCATATCTGCATCAACATATCCTTGTAGGGAGATGTTTGAACCACCAAAGCATAATGCTTGATTTGTGGTACCTTTCAAATATCTGAGAATCCATTTCACTGCCATCCAATGTTCCTTTCCTGGATTGTTCATGTACCTGCTTACAACTCCCACTGCATGTGCAATATCAGGCCTTGTGCAGACCATTGCATACATTAAGCTTCCAACTGTTGATGCATATGGAACTTTAGACATATAATCCATGTCTTCTTGGGTCTTTGGGCACATTTCCTTGCTAAGTTTGAAATGGCTAGCAAAAGGTGTACTAACTGGTTTTGCATTGTGCATGTTAAATCTTTTCAACACCTTTTGTATGTACTCATTCTGAGACAATGTTAATTTACGATTTTTCCTGTCTCTAGTTATTATCATACCAAGGATTTGTTTTGCAGCTCCCAAATCCTTCATTGCAAATGAATTTGCCAATTTTCTTTTGATCACATTTATTTCCTGCATGTTAGATCCTGCAACAAGCATGTCATCTACATACAATAACAATATAATATAGCTGCCATCATTTTGTTTTTTCAAATAAACACAATGATCAAAGTGACATCTAGTATAACCTTGTTCAGACATAAACTTGTCAAATTTTAGATACCACTGCCTTGAAGCCTGTTTTAAGCCATACAAGCTCTTCTTCAACCTGCACACTAATTTCTCCTTCCCTTTCACCTCATATCCTTGTGGCTGCTGCATATATATCTCTTCCTCCAAATCCCCATGGAGAAAGGTTGTCTTTACATCTAGCTGCTCAAGATGCAAATCTTCAGCTGCTACAAGACTTAAAATAGTTCTGATTGAAGTCATTTTAACAACAGGAGAAAATATTTCATCAAAATCAATACCTTTCTTCTGTGCAAACCCCTTCACCACAAGTCTAGCTTTATACCTCTGTTTTCCTCCATCTTCTTCCTTCAGCCTGTAAACCCATTTATTCTTCAATGTAGTTTTTCCTACAGGCAACCTGACTAAATCCCAAGTCTGGTTATGCATTAAGGAGTCCATCTCTTCTTCCATGGCTACCTCCCACTTCTTCCTGCTTTCAACCTGCATTGCTTCTTCATAACATTCGGGTTCACCGGAATCAGTCAACAATAAATAATATAATGAAGGAGAGTATCGTTCAGGGGGTCTACTTATCCTGGTAGATCTTCTAACACCACTTTCTGGTGTTTCGGGTGCCTGTTGTTGTTGTGGTGGTTGCTGTTGTTGTGGTTGTTGATTATTATTATTTTCAGGCACCTTTACTTTTTCAGTGATTTCATCAAGAACTGTGTATTCCTTATTTTCCTTTTCCTATTTCTTTTCTTGTAACTGATTCTTATACAAGACCTTTTCATTAAATATTACATCTCTACTCCTAATGATTTTGTGATTTTCGTAATCATATAAGCGATAACCAAAATCATTAACACCATATCCAATAAAGGTACATTTCTTTGACTTTGCCTCACGCTTTGTTCTATTTTCTTTATCAATATGGACAAAGGCCTCACAACCAAAAGGCTTTAAAATAGAGTAGTTTACCTTTTTACCTGTCCATGCTTCCTCTGGAACACCACCATCCAAGGAACTTGAAGGCCCTCTATTTATTAGATAAACAGCAGTATCTACAGCATCTGCCCAAAACTGTAAAGGCAATCCTGCATGCAATCTCATGCACCTTGCACGCTCCATGATTGTTCTGTTCATCCTTTCTGACACACCATTTTCTTGTGGTGTTCTTGGAACTGTCTTCTCTCTGCGAATTCCATGCTCTGAACAGTACCTATCAAACTCTTTGCTGCAATATTCACCTCCATTGTCTGATCTAAGACACTTCAATTTCTTTCCTGTCTCAATCTCAACCAAAGTTTTCCATTTCTTGAAAGTATCAAATACATCAAATTTATTCTTAATACAATAAATCCAAGTTTTTCTAGTTGCATCATCAATAAAAGTAACATAATAACGAGAGCCACCGAGAGATGATACCTGAGCAGGTCCCCATACATCTGTATGCACAAGCTCTAATTTTTCATTCTTCTTTTCTTTCCCAACTCTGAGAAATCTGACTCTCTTCTGTTTTCCATAAATGCAATTCTCATAGAAGTCCAAATCAACATTCTTCAAACCTGGCAACAAATTCCTTGAGTGAAGAATATTCATCCCCTCTTCACTCATGTGTCCAAGCCTATGATGCCATAATGTTGCATCTGCTCCTTTGGAAGTTAAAGCATTAACAGAGTTACAAATACCATTGCATAAATACAATGTACCAACCTTTTTGCCTTTTGCTATTACCAGGGCTCCTTTGGAGACCTTCCAGGCTTTATCTGTGAAAGTTGTCACACAACCTTCATCGCCTAACTGCCCTGTTGAAATCAGATTTTTCTTTAGATCTGGAACATGCCTTACCTCCTTTAATAGCCATTGGTTTCCATTTTTCTTCCTCTAGACTCTGCACTCAAAGCATTTCCCGATGTCTAACCAGAGCTTTTCCGTCGCATTTCCTCACTAAGGATAGCACCGACAACATCATCAAACTTTAAAGTACTAGATCCAGAAACGAAGTTACTAATGGCCATTACCAAACCATTCCAACTTTCTGGTAATGAGCACAAGAATAACATAGCTCTAACTTCATCATCAAAGTTTACCCCTACAGAACTTAACTGACTTGTAACTATATTAAAATCATTTAAATGGTTTGCAACAGATCCACCTTCCGACATATTCATATTAAATAACCGTTTCATAATAAATACCTTGTTTGAGGCCAAGGGTTTTTCATATAGTTTCGACAACGTCTGCATCAAACCCTCTGTCATGGTTTCCTTCAAAATGTTGAAGGCGACTGACGCAGCAAGGCACAACCATATTGTTCTGAGTGCCTTTCTATCGAGAAGGTTCCATTCTTCGTCTTTCATACCCGTCGGCATCTTTGTTTCTCCGCCCAATGGTAGGTATAGATCTTTCTGATACAGATAATCTTCCATCTGCATCTTCCACAGCGAGAAGTTTTGGCCGTTAAATTTCTCGACCCTAAACTTACCATCTTCCGCCATTGCTCCCACTCGAACCAGGAACCCTTCTTTCCTGCGAGTTTATCAGCCAAATAGACCTTCGGCTTGATACCAGTTGTTAGAAAAATTATATATTACGGAGCAATGGAACACATAAAATATTGCAGAAATATAAACATAGAAAACGCACAAAACAAGAGAGACACAGATATACGTGGTTCACCCAGTTTGGGCTACGTCCACCCCGAACAGCCAGTCCTTCCTTTCTATTCTCCAGCAAAATGAAGAAACACAACCTACAGCAAATCCGTTGTAATATCCTCTGTTTTCTCTCACAGTCTCACCTCTCTGTTTCTCGCTCACAGAATACACATCTATCACACAGCCTCAAATACAATACCCTCATACAAAGAGAGGGGTTGCCTTCTAGGAAAAAAACCCTAAACTAAACATAAGTTCTACCGTCAAATCATCCGCCTAATGAACGACCCAGATTGACTAGAAATTTCTATACTTTTACAAGGCAATTTTACAATTGTTTTTAGCTTCGGGGGTGCTGCCCCCGAAACCCCTTGGCATGGGGGGGCTCCCAAAGGTCGCAGCCGCCCCCCCCCCAGACCCCCCCTGCAGTGAATATTTTACGGGCAGCGTTGCCGCCCCCATTTCGAACTGGGGTCCTATGTGGCGATACCTTTGAATATAGAAGATAATCAGGCTCCACACCCAACATTTATTTGATCATTATGCTGACGAAGGTTATGATGATTCAATTAATGTTCAACATGACTCAGTTACAACTGGTGTTTCTCCTCCTGAGACTTTTCATCTTTCCTCACCCTTGACACACTATTCATTGTACCCAAATATGTTGGATAATTTTGTTATACCAACAGCTTCTATAAATTCTTTATATCATTATCTGATTGGTCATGATTGCAATAAGGTACAAAATGGTGTTGTCTTACAATCAAAACATTTAAAGGTTGAATCCATTGAATGTGATGATCAAGTAAGTTTTTTTATTGATGTATCTCAATTATCTATGCACCAAGAATCTAATATGATTAACCTTAAGTCTAATCAAAAAAGTGGCATTAATAGTGTTTTCGTTGATACATCTGATGATAGTGGTGCATATCTACCTGTTGATTTTTCTAAGCCACCCAAATTTTATGATCTACCATTAGAAGGTTCATAGACCTATCAGGAAGTCGAGGAACTTTATCCCATATTATTGATGGTTATGTCAATTTCTCACAATCTTGAAGGGATATCTGAACTAGACTGGATCCATATTTTCACATATAATCCTCTCTTTTCCATTTTTCCACTGGATGTGAGCTCATTCTTGAAGGAAGTTTTGCATTTTCAAACTAATTATCTTAATCTTCAAGGTAGGGCCTTATATTACATCAATCATTCTTTTTGGGTTAATCTATCTTCATCGTTTGAATCCCCTGTATCACATTCAAAATTAGAGAGCATATCTTATACGGATTATCAAGACAAAGGTCATCTTTGGCTAGAAGATTTCTCCCTAACAAATTATTCCGAAATTGATCACCTTCTCATTCCCTTTGTGAATGCTATGAATTTAATATTATTTTTGGACAGTCTCTCTTCTTCAATGCTAGCAAATTATTAGGTCATTTGGCGAATCAAAACCCTTATGTTGATATGAATATTTGGTTTGATTTGACACTTATGTCCAATATTCTTCCAACCCAGTATCCCAATTGGTTCCCTTAATTTACAATGTCAGAGATTGTTTTTAAATTCTCTAAGCTTTCATATTGATGGTTTTGCAAGTGATTGAATACGAAGGGAACCAATAGAGAATCAAGAATCTTATGTGCTAACCAACCAATCTAACCATAATATTGCTTCTAAAAACTATCACTCAATTAATCATTTTTCCATTAGCATACCTAATGATAATTGTTTTACATTGATTGATTTTGTTGAACCTAGTGATGTTCATGGTTTATCATTTCATGGTTCAGGTGTTTTTTAGATAGTTGATGCAATTCATCTTTTGCTAATGGTTATGTCAAGTCCTCACCATCTTAACAAGATTCCTGGACAAGATCAGATCAAATTCCCCTTAGAAGATTGTCTTTTTGACTCAAACACATTAATTGAAGGATCATTTTCTCATGAGTCTCAGGTTTTAGAATTGATTGTTTCAAATATCGAGATCCAATCATTGAATGGTTAGAGAAATCTTACATAGCAAGCTTCATTGCAGATAATAAGTTTCGATCTTTCTTGATGTTTGCAAAAACTGAAAACATGAATGAATGTACACTCATGAGTAGCCTTAAAGGTTTGTATGATCATCATTTCAATCAAAAAGATAAAGTTCAAGGCTAACTAAAGTTGGTTATTATGGCACATCTTTATGTTGATAAGCAAGACCTTCAATTCATTACGGAAGCTTTTCAAATTGTTATATTTTCTCTTGCACATTTCTTTATATTGTTTTTAATTGATCACATCTTTGTGTTTGCAGGTCAGGAGTAGTTACTATGGCTACATTGGAAATTTCACTTCACGTAGCTTTGGACTTCTAGCCCGTTAGGTTAGGAGTAGGTATGGTGCACTTTAATTCTCTAATTGCATTGCATGACCCTACACTAGTCCTTGCAATTGGTTTGTGTGATTTGTTGTTTCCCATGTTCCTTTTCAGTTAAGGTTACTTCTCCTCCGGTTTTGCTTTTGTTTTCTTGTTATACCTTATATTTTATTTCTTTCTTTAATTTAATAAGATTCTGCATGAAAATTCTCTTGTTTGGATCAAAAAACAATGTGGTGAAACTTGAAAAGGGAAATTGTGACGACGAACAAAACTTGGCTAATCTATAATCCTCTTCTTTGTCTTGGTTTACATTTCTTTAAAGTCAATGATGTCTAGACGGAAAATATGATTCATTCTTGATGGGAAGCCTTTGTCTGAACTATGAAGCATGTATATTTATTAGAACCCTCATTCTAACTCAGCCATGTATTGAATGGTGTTTCGATATGCATTAGAGGAAATTAAAGCCAAAAAGTGGCCTCCTAATGAAAAATAATAAAATAAGAGTTGTCGATTTTAGAGGGAAAAGAAGAAAACTATTTTTTAATTGTATTTTTGGCTTACTCCCTATAGGTTTACTCAAATTTCAAGTGTAGGCACTTTTTGGATTCGAATTAAATTATGCATCCAACGAGTACCTATCATGTATACTTTTGAGAAAACCCACACTGATAAAAATTGAAGATACATTAAAAAAGTGTGTTGAACACGCTTTTTTAATGTATCTTAAATTTTTATCAATGTGGATCTTCTCAAAAGTATGCACGATGGGTACTCGTTGGATGCAGAATTTAATTCTGCATCCAATGGGTGTCTACACTTGAAACTTGAGTAAACATATAAGGAGATAAGCCAAAAATACAATTAAAAAACAAACAATTTTTCTTCTTTTCCCTCCAACATATTTACATGTACCTCTTTTCAAATTTAAATGATTTTGATTGGTTTGCATGTTATGACATGGAAATTACGTGAAAATTTCATGGGCACTTTTAGGCTAAAATTTCCTCTAATGTCAACTCAATCAAGTAGAGAAGGGAAAGGATAAAAAATTAAAATGACCATATTAACTTCAATTATCTTTCTAATCACTTAAACAAGGAACAACCTCTCCCACTCTCAATAAGTTGGGATCCCTCTTCCACCATCCTATAAATTCTCAATAAGTGATTCAAGCATATCTTTAAGAAAATAAAATAAAGTGTGCAGAAGTGAAAGGCTTCTTGCGCAAAGAGGTGAAGCAAGAAAATTTGTCGAGGTACTGTCTAGGCTTGCTCACAATGAAGCGATGCTTGTGTTTCCTTGAGACGACTCCACTAGTGTACTGAATAGGATCGATGGTAGTGGAGAAACACAAGGGAATGTGCTTAAAAATCTCGGTAAACTTATTATCCTTTTCCTATATCAAAAGTTAAGGTATGACTAGTTTTATGTTGATGTGTTTTAAGTCGAGAAAAGAATAGAGGGGACTGTATATTTAACTGGGATAAGTAGCAAAGATGAGGTAGTCTATATGGATAATAAATACTTCCTAAAATATTAAGGCCTTGCAGTCAATTATTAAACCTAAACAAAGAAGCCATAGCTCTTTCAATGTGTCGCCAAGTGTTGTCGCTGCGACAAACACCCTCCAAGAGTTTTCTTACACTTTAATTTTAGAGCCTACTAGGGATCTTATGATCTATCGTTTCATGGTCACTTATGGTCATCTAATGTTTTTCAAAGTATTAATTATTATTCTAAGTTTCAAAGTCACTATCCCACACATGTTCATTCTTCGATGAATTCACAAACACACATCTTTCTATGTAAGCTTAGATAGGCATTGCACGACTCTTGTAGGTAAGGCTTGCACAATCATTAGTGACAATGATTGCGCAATCCATAAGCACAGAGTATTGTGAAACATATATCGATAATCAGTGTGCACTCTCCATTGACAGTCTCCCTCACTTTTATTGCAATTGTACTTCTATTTCAATGAGTTTTCTCAACTGTCGCTCTAGCACACCTTTGTTTTCACAAGTGTTGCTTTCACATTTGTGACTATCGTTTCTGATTTATTTCACTTTATCAAGTGTCATTTTCATGTTATCTTTTCTCTGGCATGTGTCATTTTCACTCTCTTTAAGCCTTTGCAAGTGTCGTTTGCACTTTTCTCTTACTTTCGCAAGTGTCGTCTTGTGGTTAGGGAAGTGTCACATCTAGTCAAAGGGATTCATTTGTACATTCTTGAAGGGAATTTTTTATGCATTCTCCTACAATACTATGTTCTATCTATCATAAAGACATGCATTAGACACATTACCCAAGTCTTGCGAAGTGCTTCACTAGTGTAGTCACTCGCGTCGCAAAGTGTATCTTAAGTGTCACACTTGGAGGTAAGTGTTGTTGTTTTATCCTTTCAATGAGGACATGTTGATAATTTCTTCATTATCAAGTGGTTGATAGTCATTAAGTGTGTGAATATTTTAAGGTCATGTTTTGGTCCCATCTCTTTGATCTCGGGTCTCTACAACATCTATACTTAATAAAACACAATAACACTCAATAAAAATTATATCTAAACTAAGTTGTTATAAACAATTAGAGACAAGTTCCAATGAATTTTCATGGGGAGGTTAAAACCAATGGTTGACACAATCTAAACTAACAAATTTAGACTCCGATAAATTTTAATTCACACAAATTCTAAGAAAAACTTACTACGAAGGATTTTAATGTGGAGGTTAAAAGTGAAATGTAAAACAAATTCTCATGTCACTTCTCTATCACTCGTTGACAAAGTCTAAACAAGGAAAATTTAGAATTTATTTATAAGATATAGGCATGAAAGAAAAATGTAAATAAATTGTGGGATTTCATGCACCAGATTCTATTATTTGTTATCTTCACACTCCAGAGTAAAATTTCAAATGTATAAAGTAAAATGAATAACAAACAAAACAACGTGAAAAAACCTAAACTTTGAAACTTTGAAGAGAGCTACAAAGTCTTCATGCATTGTGTCTTTATTAAATGGTTCAGTTCTCTTTACTAAATTGAAAATTGGTGAGGGTATTGATATTTGTGGTGGAATTTGGGATTTACTTGGATTTGCGTAAAATATTTTGTTGCAATGAATCTCTCACATTAAAGAATGCCTTTAAATAGGCTACAATAGAGAATAATACCATGGGAAAATATATTGGTTTTGAAATCTTGGCCCAAAAATATCCATTGGTAAACTTACTATTTTATGTTAATTTTATTTTAAATGTTTTTTATTTTTTGTAGGATTGTACTTTGGTGGGCCATTGATGTTATGTGTTAGATGATTAGAACATTTTCGGCCATTGGATCATAGGCTAGATGGATAATGTTGCGCTAAAGGTAGTTAAGGTAGTTTTGCAAGCACCAATCATCGATCACTCCCAATAACTGAACTGGAACTGATATGGAACGGTGTAGCTAGTTAAGGTAATTTTGCAAGCCCCAACCATTGATCACTGCCAATAAACAAATTGAAACAATGTAGTTTTTTAGTCACTCGCCTTTGGTATGTGAGGGGAGGAGCAAGGGTCGATTTCCTGCCACATGGACAATTAGAATACCATAGCGAGGGGCAGGGAAATGGTGGCAGAGGAGATGTGGGAAGGAGGGGGCTAAGAATTTGTGGTCCAAGCACAAATTATCTTGAGAAAAATGTTGTTTTTCCATGCCTGCAACAATGTTTTGGGCTTTGTTTTAAAGTAGTGAAGAAACAGTATTATGTACTCGGGCTTGTCAAACAAAATTGTGTGCATGGTCATCAATTCCATAGCCATTGTTGTCGATGGAATTCTCTTTACTAGCTCGACTAACAACACAGTCATAGTATGGGTATGTGCTCCTATTTCTAGAAAGGCAAAGGAAAAATATGTTCTCACACAAAATCTCAGCGTCCAACTATCTATTGTAGTGAACGCACTCGCCCTTAGCACAGATGAAGTGATTCTCTACTCATGTTCAGCTTAGGGGCTATTAATATGTGGGAATGAGAAAATCACATCTACATGAATTCGATGCTACAACACTCATGGATTCTGAGAGGCCAGAGGCTCTATGTAATTTCCAACTCAAAAAAAAAGGCTTCTAGTTTGTTTACTCATCTAATATCTTGTGAAAGGTTTGTTGACTAATCTGCCTCATTTATGTATGCACTTTGAAATTGGTACATCCATAGAGTTGGTAGGAAACCGGTTTTCATTTGCATTCAGAAAGAAGGAACCGGATTGGCCTAAACCGATTCAGAGAGTTCAAAGTATTACTAAAAGTGGAATCGTATTTTCCCAGAATTTCCCAAGTTGGGTATACTTTATTTGATGACCAGATTCCAATTATGGATGTATTTGGGTTGAACGATGAGCGTTGCTGCAAAACTATGAAAAAAATATCATATGCATGCAGAGAGTGGGGATTCTTCCAAGTGATTAACCATGGAATAGATTTTCATGTTCTCAAGACTACTTTGGACGTCAGTGGATAATTTTTTAAGCTTCCATTAGAAGAAAAGGATAAGCACGCAAAGATCCTATCACATATGAAGGATATGGAAGCCGACTTGGAGTGTAGAAAGGTGTTGTTCTTGATTAGGGAGATTATTACTATCACTATTTTTTTCCTCTGGATATCAGAAATGAGAGTAAATGGCCTTCAGAATGAATGAACTACAGGTAATAATAGTTATAAAGTTCGATCTACAATTATTTTTAACTAAAAGTTTTAGTTAGTTGTTTTTTGCATGATCATTTCTACAATCATCATGTAAACTCTAACATAGGATACATATGAATGAATACCACAAAGAAGTAGTAAATTTTTGCTTGAAGTTACTCTCAGTATTTTCAGTCAACCTCGGTCTTCATACAAATTATCTGAAGGAAGTATTTGGAGGAAAGGAAGATATGGGCATGTGCATTTGAATCGATTATTATCCTACATGTCCAGAGCCAGATCTGACTTTGGATTTTTCATTTCACTCCCATCTGAGAGGTGTAACTTTCTTGCTTCAAAACAATGTTCCGGGTTTTCACCTGCGAAAATGTAACATTTGCATTTCTGTTAAAATAATCCCCTATTCTTTGGTTGTAAACCTATGTGACCAAATGCAGGTAAGTAAAATGTGAAAATATCTAGGTTTATCGAGGTTTTGATACTTCGACTTAACTATTTGCATGTGTATAAGCCATACTGACTTGCAATTAGAGACATATTTGCATGTGTGTAATGACTTTGGCTTAAAATTAGAAACATACTTTTCAATTTAAAATGTAAAATGTGAAAATATGCTAGGTCTCACTTATTTTCTTAAGAGTATCTACCGTTTTCAAGTTTAAGTTTGGAATGTAAATTCATTTCTAATAGTTTAAATCAACTCATCAAATATTTGAAAACTATATGTTCATTACATAGATGCAACAAATATATCAAAATCTGCAACTTTGTTTCAACTTTGTTTCAATATTCATTGTAGTTTATGTTATCAAGATTTTGATGGTTTATGTGGGTATTTTCCCAAAGTTGAATATGTTACAATTTTATTAGGCTACGCAATAATTTATTTAATAGCACACATCGATCTACACAACTAGTTTTAAAGATATTTAAAAACTACATCTACAAAAATGATGAACATAGAGTTGTCCTCAACGAAAGAAGAGAACGATTGTCCATTCCTCGTTTTTATAATGCGTGTGGAGACAAAATAGTGGGATCAATAGTGGAAGTGATCAATGATCGCAGCCTTCCACCATACAAATCTATGACAATTAATGAGTACAGGGAGCTTATACGAGCAGGTGGCACAAAATGAAAGGCCTATATAAACATCATTTCTACGTGCGAAAAAGAGATTTAGTGATGTAAGACAAGTCTAAAACATGTGTACCACTCTTTTGTTCTTTTGAATGCTAGATGTTTTGGAATTTTTTTTGGAACTTGGTTGGAAAATAGAAAAATTGAAATTTTAATAGTTTCAAAACTTTTAAAATTCAATAAAACCATCATTTCTTCAATATAGTTGAAAACCGTCATTTCTTCAATATAGTAACATTGGATAGATTAAATAGAGTTTGTGAAAATGGTTTTTAAAATTTATTAAAACTTAATAAAATAAATAAAATATATTTTAATTTAGGAGGGAATGATATCTAAAATTTATTTTTATTTGATATAAAATAGTGGATTAGTTATTTAAGATTGAAAGATATTCCTCAGGAATGAAAATTATCAATAAAAATAAAAATGTTAGTTAAGATAGAATGTGTCTGTCTATATATATAGATATATAATGCCCTTTATTATTAATTAATCACAAAATTATGATAAATTTTAAGTTTTCTTGAAAAAAAAAATGGGTTGGTTTTACCAAAATATTTGTAAATTTTAATTTTAATTATCTCAATGACCTTTCTATTAACTCAATATCTCTTTGACACACACAAAATACATGATATAAAAGATTCAAATTCGAAAATACTGGAATTTTCATTTTCTTTATTATCTAACACTCTCCCCCTTCAGGGAGAAATGAAGTCTTTACCACACCCAACTTATCTTCCTTTGCAACACATGGTCCTCTTGATCAACAATGCGTATGTTTAGCTCAACCTAGTATTTATATCATACTTCTATGATGAAGGCATCCATATAAATGAACAACCATCCAACGAATGCATAGGTAACCAACTATTGCAACCACTATTCTAATAGGATGTCTTTCTTGTACATACATCATTCAACCATTTTTCCACTGCATGCCTTCATTCCTATACATTTCTCTATAAATTCCCTAGTATCATCATTATTCTGGGCTTTCTAATATTGTCTACAACCATGGTTTAGGTTTTGTGAGCACCCGCATCCATGCTCTAGGTTTTCTCTGATGTCCTTCAACCATCACAATAAGTGGTTTTGACTTACCATAAACCTACAGTTACAAAGTGTTTCAAACTACCATGAACTACATGGGGTACACATGCCTCATCAGGACAACTGACCAATTTCCATTCATGCAACTACGAGGTACGTACATTCTCAAAAACCACTACATTAAGCCAAACATGACACTATATAATTTCTTATATACATTACATAAGAACCATAAGTTGTCATATTCAACACTCCTTTATCTACATTTTTCAACCATCCAATCTCATTTGCTGCTCCATACAATACATTTTTCTACTATAGTGCCTCCAAAAGCAGTATCTCTATTATAGTCATCCACTTCACTTGGGTTTTCTTCATAATGGGATTTTTTTTCTCCCTATTGTACCTACACATCATTGATTATTAATTTCCATATAAAAATAAGACCATCTATTGAGTTTCACATGTATTTTTCTCCCTCTTATGCCTACACATCATTGATTATTAATGTCCATATAAAAATAAGACCATCTATTGAGTCTCACAAGTGTCATATGTTGTACTCACTAATTTTATAGGAACCCTTCTCCCCTACATGGTTCATCAACATGTTAAAATTTATCTAACTTGGTCCCTCACATTTCAAGATTACTTCATCTCTCATTTTCCTCCTTAATCAAAGACCATCTTCTCTAATTATCCATCAAGATTAGATATGAGTACACCTAACACCCTCATATCTTCCTAGTGGTTAATTCCACAAATTGATGTCACATTATCTTTCTACATAAGAGATGGAAACATAAGACACACTAATGCATGTAGGTTTGACTGAATAGGGCATACAAATCACCTAGGGAGATCAACAGTTTACAACATGGACCAAAACTACTGATGTTGTTGGTCACCTCCGAGAGTGAATGACGACGTACTTGATCCGAATGTGATGACCCACCGATTAACCTCCTCGCCTACTCCTTGGGTACTCTTCTTCCCCGCAGACCCTCGAGCTACAATGGGGTTGTACAATGGAGGAATGCACTAGTTGGTAGAGGACAGCACTCCTTGGCTCAAGAGTCCCCTCTCTAAAATCCTTTACCTCACCAAACTCACTATAGTTTCGTAATCACTGCTCTGACATCATCTCATCCATCCAACAATAGGGTTCCCCCAAAAAGGTCCCTTCTCCCATGGCTTGCCCCTTCTTTTATAGGAGTCCTCATAGGTGACACTTGGCATGTCATGCATAATTAATTATTTTTTATAATTCAATGGCTTAATTATTCACCCACCCATGTGTCACTCTCTCATCAAGGGTCTCCCAAAATTATTTACTTAAATTTTAATTTAAAACTACTATTTTCCTCACCTCAACAAGATTCCTATTTCTTCTCCTAGTTGCCTCTTTATCCCCTTTTTATTCCTTAATTTGTGTTCATTACTAAAAGTCAATTAATGAGTCAAGATTTGATCCCCTATCTACTCCCTAATTTAACTCAAGTTATCTCTTAAATGGATATTCTTATGTTGGTTGTTGCCACATGGAGGTTCTCTAGATTTCTCTAAATTTAATTTATTATTCTTATTTTAATTCACCTTCCTCTTCTCCTAACTAGGTTTAATTAGTTTAGGATTAATCGTTATCCTTACAATTATTTCCCTCTTTCCCCTTTTACCTAATCAAACTACATAATCTACCTAATATTTCCCAACATGGGAAGGGTGGAGTTTTTAAGGTAATCTATTTTATTTCTATCTATGATCCTCTTAACCCAAGTTTTATTTTTGATTTAACTACCTCTGTTTCTAACATCATTTACCCTTGATGTCAATTTACCTAGTTTTCATTTCTTGATTATATTTATCAATTAATTTATTTTTAATGTTTCCAAGGGTGCCAAGTTTGGTCTTTCCCTTCAAGAACTTCCCTTGAAGCTCCAAGGGTGCCACACCTAACAATTTATTTGTGATGCCAAGGGTGCAAAGTTGGTCGTGCCCTTCAAGAAATTCCCTTGAAGTTCCAAGGGTGCCACGCCTAACATTTTATTTGTGATGCCAAGGGTGCCAAGTTGGTCATGCCCTTCAAGGAATTCCCTTGGAGTTCCAAGGGTGCCATGCCACTTGCCCTTCAAGCATTCAGTGACTACGAGGGGAAAGTATAGGTGCAACGTCATTGATCACTATCATCTCTTATGTTGCATGCTATAGTGAGACTAATGGTGTCGGGGATCAAGGAATCCGCCTTGATGCGCACCCCCCGGTAAAATCCTCATGAGCGACCCAACTTTGAGACCTGCCCTCATGGCATCGTGGTCTTCAAGGTGAAGGTGTTTCAACCCTTCTAGCCCAAGTCACGGCGGGAGTGCTAGTGGGTGAGATCAAGGACATTGTCCCACCCCTCCCATGTAGTTCCATCCACTTGTACAACCCCATTACCCATATGTGCGTCATTCGGCCAAGCAAATAATCTATGCCTGCAATCACTAACATATCATCAGAATATAGATAAACATATAAAGCAGGTTTCAAAATTGACTTAGAATTTCAAAGATAAAATAATCCAATTCTCATCAAACCAGGTGTCGTCAACTCGTCATATGCGAGTGCCTCTGGTGGTTTACTGCCATACTCAATAATAATCAGTAACAACATTTCTCAGTGTTAGCCATTGTCATAATAACATCATCACCATCACCTAGTCATTCACATCATTGTTCATTGTGAACTACAACTAATGCAAGTAGGTAACATCGGGGACACATCCATCAAGGCTATCATCATCATAAATTCAATAGAGAACAAATATAACCATTTATTCCACAATCATCATATTATCAATAGAGAACGTGCATAACCATTAATATTATCATCATCATAATGTCAATGGAGAACATACATAAACATCACAACCACTAATATCACAATCACTAATAATAGAGTCACGTGTCAGGATCCTCAACCTGAGGTCCTCAAATAATAAAGTATCTAATAAAATGTCATATTAGGATCAGGAAACTAGAGTGGGAACTACATACACCCCTTCTTAACAATGGAATTCGTCCCGAAGTCCTTAGAACATAAAGGAAAAATGACGACACATATCTTAGGAACCTTTCTTGAAACTCTTGCTAACCTTCTGGTGGGCATGTTATAATTTTCCCAAGGTGTCTATACCATGAATTCAAACATTCAAAATATTTTACAACAATAAAAATGTTTCCTTCACTCCATAGAATACAACCACAACTCTGTCACATAGAATATTCACCTTCAACGAAAATTTCTACCAACGATCTCAACCCTACCTATTGTACTCCTCACAATGTAGAGACTTATGATAGAATAAAACAAAACCTTTATAGATCATGAAATCCTTGATGATAGTTTCGTTGGACTCTCAACATGAAGTTTGAGATGTAGATGGATCAATGCTTGAAAAGGTTGGTCTTCCTTGTTGGTTGATCATGGGTTTGGAACACAAATCTAGACTGACTATCTCTTGCATGACTTGCCAATCGTTGCAAATACAACATAGATTCAACACCTTAAGTCTAATCATGATTTATTTTTTTGGTTTGTTATACATATCATTGCTTCTAGAAGTTTTGGCTCATGTGCAGGATATGTTTATTTTATTAGCATTTGGGGTCTCTACATAATAACCATTCTCTTGTGGGTATCACCCCTATTATTAGCATTTTGGGTCTCTACTCAGTAAAAGTTCTCTTGTGGCTATCTCCCATTTTATTAGAATTTAGGGTCTATGCATATTAGTCATTCTCTTGAATCATCATATGGATACCTATGAGGTTTCTTCCACAATAGTAAATCTATCCTAAAAGTAATTAACAACCAATCAAACAATTAGCAGAGTCTAAAACCGTTCATTGATTTTTCATCAGTAATATTCAAAAATTTTAACGCTTTATTTTATTGTAATTGAAGTTGTGAAAATTTTGATGATTTTTCACTCAAACTTCTAGCGTTTTATTGTATTGCAATTGAACTTGGTTGTGTTATTCATATTGGAAATCCATATTTGGCATCCCTAAAAATCACAAGGAACTTTTGTATGGATTTCCGCAAGTCAATATATATTTCTTTGTTAGACAAATTTTTGTTCTTAGTAGATATACCCACCCTGGTGTGGGTTTTGCCAAGTATTAGAACCAACATATAATAAAATTGCAAAGAACCTTCATGTATTTGACTCCCTTGTCTTAGCTAAGATGGATCCCCATGCAGCATAGTGTAAGCTCATAAATTTTCCAAAGAATGTCGATTGAACAATGTGAAGCAAAAGATGAAAATTATTTGCTTGAAGCAAGAAGGTACAAAAATGCACATGTAGAGTTTTGTTTTGGTATTTATTTTTTTTTTCATGTATCAAACATTTTGTTCGAGTAAATTAACAATAATTATGAAATTTATGTATGACACTAATCCTTCTCCTCCATTGGACCTTGACATACAATAACGCAAAAATAAACACATTCAAAATCAAATAATGTGCAGGTAGAATGTAAAAGACAGCTTTTGATCAAATGAGAAAGTTCAATATTGAAAATTGTCAGAAAAGACTATGAGAGGATAAAGAAATATGCACCAAACATGTGTGGAAGGAAACAATCTCAACATCAAATGTACACTTCACAACCTTTTTCCACTTTTTCATAATAGAGTTTGCTTTGTGAGGCATAAATGCCTTTTGTGAGGCATAAATGCCTTTTGTGTTTATTTATAGGCCCCTTCCTGGTTAAATGCATAGCCAAGTCTCACAGAATATCATGTTGAATAAAGGAAAGATCGTGACCGCTACCAAGAGTTCACCATGATACCTATGAATAATGAATTAAAGTTGACATGTCAACTAAAAGAATTATTTAATCAATGCTCAACAGAAGGTCCACTCGTCTCCTATCAAACAATGTAAAGTTGTTATGTTTCTTAGCTCTACTTTAAACTAGTTCAACTAATGGTAAATTTTGAATTTTTCATTCTCGGAAAAATATTTGAATAAACCTCCTATGTTACAAACCAATCCAAATGCCCAAAATATGTTAAGCAAGGAGAAGCAAAGGAAAATCCAAAAACCTTAAGAGAAAGTGGTAAAAGACTCTAAGCTTTTGATCAAGTGAGATAGTTGAATATTGAAAAAGAGCATCTTTTTTATCAAATATTTCCTATTTGAACTTGAAATAGAATCTTTGAAGATTAGAGGAAATCTATACTGGAAAGGTTATAGAATATGTAAATTTGGCATAATGTAAGTGATTTCTCTTTATCTTCTAGATTTGAATGACATTTTTTTTATTAATTTATGTATTCAATGATCTTCTATATGTGACTATTCTTCTCGAATTTATGCCTTATGGCATTTCATTTGCAACGTCTGGTGCAATTTCAAGTTTAAATACATTTAAATAGGCCTCATTAGAGGGTGTTTCCTTTGCAACATCAGGTGCAATTGGTAGTTTAAATACATTTAAATTGGCCTCATTAAAGAAGAATACCATTGACAAAACCATGGGTTGTAATTGCACGTTTAAATGCATTTAAATAGGCCTCATTATAGGGTGTTTCGTTTGCAACATCAGTGCAATTTCTAGTTTAAATACATTTAAATAGGCCTCATTAAAGAAGAATAACATTGACAAAACCATGGGTTGTGCAAATGTGGAGCCCAAAAACCTTCATCCATAAATTTATCATTTTATTTTAAATTTATTTTAATTATAAATTTTAATTTATTTATTTGTAATTTGACCAAGTCAAAATGTTTACATAACATCAAAACAACTCTTCCATTATGGGTTGTAGAGGCATTTGACACAAAAATATTTATAAAATATTTTGATTTTGAAATGAGTTATGATTTCTGCGTATGTGGTATTGATAAGCCATGGTTAAGAATTTGTTATATTATTGTAAGTATTAACATTGTATGTGTTTATTAATTAAATTTAAATATGGATATAGAATCATTATTTTACACCACTAGATCTCCCTCATACCTTTTTTTGAGATTTAATTTAAAAATTGTTTTAAAATAAAATATTTTTAAAATGTTTACAATCTTTCTTACATTACACCTAGCACCTACACATCAATGTGGAGATAGATGCAAGTGATTATTCCATGAGAGAGGTCTTAAGGAGGAAGGCCCATATGCTACCACTCTAAAATATTTCATTGGAAAATTCTCCAATACCCTATAAAATTCAGACTATCAAGAAGTGGAAGAACCATTTGATGGGAAAGATGACCATCTTCCACAAATCACCAACCACCACACTATTTTTTGTCCCAAAACAAGCTACAAAAAACCACACACTACAAGTGGATAGGGTTAAAATAACATCATCATCTAGTTTTCAAGTATAAGAAAGTTAGCTCAAACATCTTAGTAGGCGTGCTCTCATGGCCACCTACATCTAAGACTACAACTTTGTGAAATTTTGTTCATGTGGAGAAATTTACCCATGATAAATACAAAGATGCATGCATAGAAAACAAGGACTTGAAGGTGTTTTAGAAACTACAGTGATGTAAAACAAAGTAATCTGATCCTTTGTTGTTAATTCACCTTTTCAAACTTTTTTTTGACATATTAAACCTTTAGTCATGGATGTTGCATCTGGACAACAAGGGGGAATGAGAGAGGACCTCATAGGAGACACATTGAGAGCATTAAAAATTGGTTTAGGCATATCTGTTTGCATGTACATGAGATGCTGAAGAAATCAGAAGAAAATTTAAGGTCATATTTCATCTGCAAAGAATAGAGAAAATGTTCAAAGTGGGAATAAGGAAAGGATAAAGGGTCCTATTAAGAAGATCAAGGCTCCATGTTTTTTTCCTAGGAAAACAAGGTAATTTTCATTAAATAAAATTAAGAAAATTACATGTTGCAAGCCATGTATGAAATGCTTTCACTGCCGAACAGAAATAGTCCATGTTCATAAACACTATTTACATGTCATCATGGTCATACAATAAAACTGAAGCTGTAAAAGCCATATAGGCCAAAAAATCGATCTAGATCATAATCTAAAAACTACAAAATGAAAAATAAAAAAAAAATAAAAACGATCCTCGGGATCATTCTGAGAGGCTTTCCTCCCCTTCAATGAAAGGGCAATGAAAAAAATGGAGGAAATACCCATCCCTGAACTCCTGAATCAACCATTGACCTATGTTCAACTGTGTGGCCTCTTTGGATAGAAAATCAGCAACTTCATTCCTTTCCCTGTATATATGAGAGTAGACAATAAACTCAAACTGTGAATTTAAAGATAAATTACCCTCCAGTAAGTCCCTAAGTATGTGCAAGTGATAGAGATAAACCCCATTTATCCAATTTGTGATAAGCTATGAGTCCCCTTAAATCTAAATCTTATGGAAATTTTGTTCCACGGCGAAAAGGAGGAGGTGTCTTAGGTTGTGTAACTCTACAAAGTTGTTTATGCCTCTCCCTAAACCCACTTTAATTTTGAAAAAAACAAAATCGTCAGTATGAAGGACTGCCCACCACCCCCCCCCCCCCCCGCACATCCTTCTGCTTACACCGAACCATCGAAATAAGCCCAAGGAAAGATTTTATCAATAACTTCAAGATTGATGACCCTAATACTTTTCCGAACTAGGTCCTCAGGAATCAAGTTGTAAATACCCAACATGTGATTATAAGAGACAACCCATTGAATTGGTGAATCCATAAATATTATGTGATTCCTAAATAGCCAAATACCCCAACAAACGATCAGGGGCAGATTTCTGACTTTTTTGCAGGTAGCAGCTAATCACCACCATTGTCAGGAATCACTAATGTCTTGGCCTTCTCAATGTTTATCTAATTTGAGAGCTATTGTAATGAATGACCAAACTTCGGTTGAAAGTAGGCAATGAAGAAATAGGTGGTATGTATCCTCTATATCTGCTTTACAGAGGCAACATCTAGAGGGACCCTGCACCATTTGCTTGCTCAAATTTTCTTCTGTAGGGACTTTATTTGAGAGGATGCACCACATGAAGAGCCGAGACTTGTGAGGGGCTTTTAATTTCCATAAATGATGCCACCACCAACTTCCCTCCCCCAAAGCCCAAACCTCCATGATCACAGCGAAACCTTCTTCTGGGGTGTACCTGACTGTTGGGGCATTTTCCCAAATGAGCTCATCTTCCCTATCAAAAATTCTGATGTTGGATTCCTCCAATGCCCCCATAGAATGATACCAGACTCTACTCCATCTTTCCTCTAAATCCAAGTTCTCGAAATCCAACCAATGTGGGGGACCCTCTACCAAAATTTTTGCTAACTGAGTGAATCTTGCTACCAACAAGCCCTAACACATTTCCCTTGGAAGAATATGCGCATTCCCACTTCCATCTCATGCATGCATGCCAATTCTAACATGCACCCCATCAGCAATCCTCCAGGCCAAACCATCCTTGATAATGCTAAAGGATTAAGCGATGGATTTCCATATGATCGATGCACCTGGAATATTTTGACAAGGGCTTCTAATCCATTCAATAACATATAGGGGGTAGATGTACTTGTTATAAATCATCTCCTTCCAGAGGTTGTCTAAGAATATAATTTTCCACCCCATCTTAGCCCCCAGAGATTCTGCAAAAACTTGGGGTTCCTTCAGCCCCCACCCACCCAACCTTTTTGGTTTTAAAATCTTGTCCTAGCTGACGCATGCAAAGGTGCGCCCCATGTTTTTCCCCTTCCAAACGAAGCGGCAACAAATCTATTGAATCCTTCTAAGAATTCTTTTTGGGATCGGGGCAAGCGACATCCAATATACCAAGATGGCCTCTATCACAGTTTGATTGAGTAAGCCTACCTGCTCTTGAGAGCCATATTTGCTACCATATGTTAATGCAACTTTCTATTTTTTCTACAAGCCATGACCAGTCAGCAATAGGGTATCCATTCAGCTTTAGCCTAAATCCTAAATACTTGAGACCATAATCCATCTCATGCCTGACAAAAGCGAAATGTTGGGCAACAAATCTTTGCTCATTTTGCAAACACGAATTGAATATGATGGTAGATTTGTCATAGTTTGGCTCCATACCTGTCGCTTTACAAAACAATGATAGGATGGTCTTGAAATAAGAGGAATCACGGTATAAGCCATTTAAGAAAATAAGTACATCATCTACAAACAAAAGATGCAAGAGGACAATCGTGTTTGTGATCGAGACCCCTCCCAGTGCTCCAGATGAGCGAGCATTTTTTAACAACCTACTTAATCCTTCCATTATTAAAAGGAAAAGAAAGGGGAAAGAGGACAGCCCTATCTTAGCCCACTTTCTGCATGGAAGAAACCAGATGTAGCCCCATTTATGAGAACACTAAATGAAACTAAGGTGTAACAACACATTATCCAATTGATAAAAGGATGAGGGAAACCAATATGAGTAAGAATAATTTGAACGTAGTACCAACTCACGTGATCAAAAGTTGTGGACAGGTTAACCTTGAGGATAACAACATTTTTTGGAAAGATATTTGATCGAGTGAAGGCCTTCTTGAGCTGCACCTATGGCTTCATGGATCTAACGATGACGAAGGAAGGCAAATTGCTCCTTTGAAATCATCCTAGATAATATAGGCTTAATATGAAGAGCTATGGTTTTTTATATGATCTTGTAAATACAATTGCAGAGGGATATGGACCAAAAATCATTAAAATATAGGGGCTTATCAAACTTCAGGATGAGGGCCAAGAAAGTTAAGTTAAAACGTTCAAACATCCTTCCTGAAGTTTTGCACTCCTCAATGATAAACAAAATATCTTGTCCTATGAGGTCAAAAAAGAAAGTGTAGAATTCCATAGGCCAACCATCCAGTGTCGGGCTCTTATCCTTGTTGAAGCATTTCAAAGCAACTTCCAATTCCCCCATTGAAACTAGCAAGTTTAAAGCCTGCACTTCATCCTCCTCAACAAAACTAGGCATGACCTCTGCAACATAGAGAATCTCAGCGATGGAGGTCCCCCTCAGAGCCTTGTAAATGCTTGATAAATGTCACATGCCCATGTTAGCAAGCTGATTGAAAGAGCTAGCCTCCCTATCGTATGATCCCTCAGCTCCTAGAGCGTATTAATAGATTTTCTACCTCTAGCATATTGCTGGAAAAATTTTGTGTTAGATTTTTTGGGATTCAACTGCGTTAAGTAAGTCATTCAAACGTATGACCATTTCATAGCGCTCTACTTTTCAAACGCCAAGTTTCCTCTTTCTGTCGCAACAACCTGATCTTCTCTCTTTCAAGTTTAACTAATTGGTCCTTTTCTTCCAGAGATGCATAACTAGACAACCCTGAATCTTCCAACTGTTTGGGAACCCTTTCAATCCTTTTTAACTCCTCCCCATCCCTTTTCTTCTTTATCTTAGCCCAACTAATTTTTTGTGACTTTAAACGGGCTAGGTTATTTTCTATAACCACTGCCAGCGAGGGATCAATATCCAGACTATAGTGGATCCAATTCTTCCTAACGATATCATGGAATTCTACCTCTTCCAACCAAGTTACATTGAATTTGAATGGCAAGCTTGGTTTGACATTAGAATCCTCAATTTCTAAGAAAATCAGTGAATAATTAGATTAGCCCCCCGAACCCACCCATTGTCAAATTCGGTCTAAACGGGTTAGCAAGGGAGCCTTGATTAGGAATCGATCCAACCTTCTAGCCAAAGTATCCACCCTCGCCCTTTCCTTGATGTCAGCATGATTCATGCCATTTCAATATTAATTAGGTTGTGATCATCCAACAGGCATTCAAAGAATCCTGTTAAACTGTTCGTCTGGGCTCGGTGCCCCCAAGATTCTACTTGCCCAAGAGAGAAATTAAGATCACCACCAATAATCAGATTCTCAGCCTGCATAAAATCAACTTGGAGCAGATTTTCCCAATAAGATTCCCTATTTTGGCAGGGCTCATAGATATTTATGACCCGCAAATGGATATTAATGATAGAAGAGGAGATGTCTGCCCCCAGAAAGCCTTCGCCACCCCAAGCATTTACCATTGTTATCATTCTCTTGTTAAAACCCATTGCACAACCACCAAATCTCCCTCTTACATCCAGAAAAAAGAAATCCCTATCCGAAAGAAACTTCTTGAGGACTTTGTTGATAAGGTATCCAACACCTAGGGTTTCTTGTATAAAAAGGACATCCAATCTCTCTAACATGCACAATCTTTGAAGCACCAATTTTGTGTCTAGGCTGGCCAGACCCGTGCAATTAAATGATATGCACTTCATGGGACAGCCTTTACAGGGTTCCCCTTTGCTCTAAGGACCTTATCTATGGGAGACTGAATACCAAAAGCAACTTCAATGTTAGCCCTCTTTATAGCTTTTGACAGGCGATATTGTCTGCCCCCGGGGGCCTTTGGGGGTAAAGATGGATGAGGGTCATCATCCAGGCCAAAAGATGTTGGCATTATGATTCAAGTGTTGTCCTTGATGGCAACTCACTCAGAGGTTGGTACAGATGCTCAGAAGTTGGTACAGGTAATGGCAACTTAATCAGAAGACAGATCCTAGTACAGCTTACCAAGGAAGTTCATACACGCAGGTTTGTTAAGCCCAAGTCGCGTGTACACGCAGGTTGGCTTAAGAAAAAGCGCGTGTATGTGGAAAAGTACCTTTGGTCCATGGCGGTTAGTCCTTGGAAGTTGTGCCTATGGTTTTGGACCATTGTGTCTCGACGGGCGTGTCGATCCCTAGTTTTGAAGTTGATGGTATTGTGTTTCTATGGTTTTGGCTCTTGGTATTGAACAAGGCCTAAGGCTATATAAGGAGAAGATCACTAGGCAAAGATAGGTGTGTGGGTGTCTGACGCAGTGAGAGGATCTGGTATTGCTGGTTATCTGTTCGGGACGCTTGGCAAGGGTCGGATCTGACAGCAAAGGCAGAAGTAATCATTTCTAGATCTGCACGCGGGTTGCCTTTGGAGAAAGCGCGTATACACGCGGTTTTGGTACAGTGAAGTAGCGTATGCATGATAAGGGTTGATATTTCAGGTTGTTGCTGATTCTGGTGGTTGTTGCAGAGTTCTAGATTCTGGTTTGGGTTCTGTGTTCTTGATGACAGGGTTTCAGTGATTCGGTATTGGGTTGTTTAATGAATTATGATGCAAGTATAAGTTGATGATTGTATTGCGGTAATGTTTGCTTTGTACTCTTGGATCCAGTCTGAAAATTGATGAAACGTGGTCCCTGAAGGTTGTAGGGTCAGCACCTACGTACTAGTAAATGGATCAGCTAGTACAAGAGCTGAGGGGGTTGTAGCTCCCTTCCAGAAGTAGTTGGAAAACGAAAGAGAGGGTTGTAGCCCTCTGCAGGTTGTAGCCTG
Source organism: Pinus tabuliformis (assembly GCA_031772625.1). Classification (NCBI taxonomy): domain Eukaryota; kingdom Viridiplantae; phylum Streptophyta; class Pinopsida; order Pinales; family Pinaceae; genus Pinus; species Pinus tabuliformis. The sequence goes on along the minus strand of CM062808.1, from coordinate 343,340,082 downwards.
CATACTGGTAAAGGACTGCACCAGTATATTGTAAAAGAAGTTTCTCATTAAAGAAGAAAGAGACGAATTGCAGCAGGTGGTTTTCACCCACATTGGGTTTCCACCTTATATCATGGTGTTCATGTGTGTGGCTCTTGTGTGATGTTCTGTTCTGTTATACTGCACCTGTTTACTGTTAAATTGCTTAATAATGTTCTGATGCATTTACTGAAGATAAGATTAACTGAATCATAAGATATCTGCATATACGCTAGTTGCTTTAGACACAGTCGCGTGTACACGCGGATTCACTTAACTGAAGTCGCGTATATGTTTCTGAGTATGAAATTGAAAAGGTTTTATTGATCTGATAATACTGATTCACCCCCCCTCTCAGTATTATTTCCAACAATTGGTATCAGAGCAGGTCCTTCAGAGGAAGCTTGATCGCTTGAAGGAAAAGATCCATCAAAATGGCTAATCCAGAAAGAGAGGCACACATCAGGCCACCAGTCTTTGACGGGAACAATTTTACTCACTGGAAGATAAGAACCACTGCATATCTACAGTCTCTTGGAGCAGAAGTTTGGGGACTCGTAGAAGGAGGATACAAATTCCCATCAGCAACTCCTACAGATCCAGCAGAGAAAAAGCAATATGAGCTCAATGCCAAAGTAGTTAATGTCCTATTGAGTACTTTGACTCAATCAGAATTTATGAAGATCATGCATCTCAAATCAGCTAAGGAAATATGGGACAAAATCGTTACAAGCTACGAAGGAGATGATCAGGTAAAAATAGCGAAGCTTCAAACTCTCAGAATCCGGTATGAAACTCTTAAGATGCGAAGTAATGAAAGCGTAGCTAATTATTTCCTGCGTATGGATGAGATTGTGAATTGTATGAGGGATCTGGGTGAAGAATTTGAGGAAGTTGTCTTAGTTCAAAAGGTTTTGAGATCTCTGTCTACTAAATTTGATTCTAAAGTATCTGCCATAGAAGAAAAGGAGAATGTGCGGAAAATTACCATGTCACAGCTTCACGGGATCTTAACTGCTTTTGAAATGCGACAAGAGGTACCACCAGAGGCCGCATTCGAAGTGTCAGAGGAAGAAGATGAGGTAAATTTTGTCAAGAATCTTGAACGGGGAACTGGACGGTTCAAAGATAAGCTGCCTTTCAAATGTTTTCTATGTGGTAGAGTTGGTCACTATGCTGCTAGATGTCCTCATAACAAAGAAAGGATATATGAAGAAGATGGTAGAAGCTATTATTCCCATATTAAAAGTTCATTAAATGATAGTGAAGATATTAGAAGTCTCATGGCGCACAAGAAGAAGAATGCTTCATCCAATAATAGCGAGGATATTAAAAGTCTCATGGCACATGAAGAGAAGAATGCAGAAACTGAAGAAGCTGCCAAATTAAAAGAACTATTGGAAACAGAAACCAGGGTAAGGGAGAGATTGCAGGATATAGCAAAAGATCAGAGCACAACTATTCAGAGACTTGAATCAAAGATCCTCTCTCTAAAAGAAGATCTTGAAGATCAAGAACATGAAGTGATCAAACTAAAGCGACAAGTGGAAGAAGGGAGAAAAGTTGAAGAAGACCTAAGGAAGCAGTATCTGAAAAAGGAAGAACAACATCAGGTTGAGGTAAATATCTTGAAAGGTAAACTAGAAGAAAAGGATAAGCTCTTACGATTTCAAGATAGTTCTAAAGTCTTGGATGATATTCTTAATAGTCAAAGATCTCCTGCTATCAAGACTGGTCTTGGTTTTCATGAATATGGTGAAGGTGAATCTAGTTCACAAGGTGAGGCAAGAAACTCTAATGAGAAATCTGAAATGCTCAAGGAACAACCAAGGAAAGAAATTCCTCAAGGAATATCCTTTACTCCTAACTATGGACGTGATAGACGATTATTTCCTCTGCTGAATAATGTTGAATGTTATGTATGTCATAATCTTGGACATGTTGCAGCCAGATGCAGAAGTAGAATGGTTCAAGAAAGATCATCGCATCCCAAGTATTTCAGAGGGTATTGTTTTGCCTGCAATGCATATGGACACAAAGCAATTGATTGTGATAGAAGGAACATGAAAAATATAAGGTGTTATACATGCAACAACTATGGGCATAAAGCAAGGGAATGCAGGAGCAGATTTCAAAATTCAAGACAAGGGGACCATACATCATCACAGTTGCAGGAATTGAAGAAGACAGAGACAGAAAGGTGTGGGACAACTCAGTCAGCTGACATAACAGACACAGGGGAATCTGAAAGTGATGAGATTCAGTATTCCATCCTGCATACGCTGAGATAATGAAGACAAGGCGCGTATATACGCGAGTTACAGGCTGCAAAGTCGCGTATATGGAGAAAGGGCAGCAGAACAAACCCAGGTTCAGTCATGGTTGGCTCAGGCTCAGGGGGAGCAGAACAGACTCAGGAAATGGTTCAGACATGGTTGGCTCACACTCAGGGGGAGAATATTCTTCAAATAATGCATTGTTGGCATTATGGTTAGAAGTTGTTGATAAAGTCTATGAAGCTAAATGATACATCTTACTGTTTAGGAATGGGATTGCAGGCTGATGCTTATGGTACAGATCATGATGCTGTTGGTGGCTTTCATAAGTCTTGGTCTAGATATTTCGTCTCTATGTCATGTATCTCTTGTGATATCTCTTTTTATGGTGTCAAGGTCATGTAACGGCCTATGTTGGTTTCCCCACTATGCCTGGGATGAATGATGAATGTATGTTGAGTCTTTTGGTGATAGGAAGGTCTTCTATGATGTATAAGTCCTTGTTCTTCTTGAAGAACATCTTTTGCAGATCTTGCCTACAGTCAAGGGGAGCATGAACAGCACAATTCAGCAAGAGCAGGATGGATAGATTGGTACACTTTGGCATATACAAAGGGGGAGCACAGTTGGAGATTTCAGCAAGTACTCAGGGGGAGTATGGACAGCAGAAAGTATACCAAAGAAGAGAATATCTTGGTCCGCCCTTTGCCCTTGATGTCAAAGGGGGAGAGTGACTTGGTGTAGTGGTTGCCATCAAGTCCAAAGGGGGAGATTGTTGGCATTATGATTCAAGTGTTGTCCTTGATGGCAACTCACTCAGAGGTTGGTACAGATGCTCAGAAGTTGGTACAGGTAATGGCAACTTAATCAGAAGACAGATCCTAGTACAGCTTACCAAGGAAGTTCATACACGCAGGTTTGTTAAGCCCAAGTCGCGTGTACACGCAGGTTGGCTTAAGAAAAAGCGCGTGTATGTGGAAAAGTACCTTTGGTCCATGGCGGTTAGTCCTTGGAAGTTGTGCCTATGGTTTCGGACCATTGTGTCTCGACGGGCGTGTCGATCCCTAGTTTTGAAGTTGATGGTATTGTGTTTCTATGGTTTTGGCTCTTGGTATTGAACAAGGCCTAAGGCTATATAAGGAGAAGATCACTAGGCAAAGATAGGTGTGTGGGTGTCTGACGCAGTGAGAGGATCTGGTATTGCTGGTTATCTGTTCGGGACGCTTGGCAAGGGTCGGATCTGACAGCAAAGGCAGAAGTAATCATTTCTAGATCTGCACGCGGGTTGCCTTTGGAGAAAGCGCGTATACACGCGGTTTTGGTACAGTGAAGTAGCGTATGCATGATAAGGGTTGATATTTCAGGTTGTTGCTGATTCTGGTGGTTGTTGCAGAGTTCTAGATTCTGGTTTGGGTTCTGTGTTCTTGATGACAGGGTTTCAGTGATTCGGTATTGGGTTGTTTAATGAATTATGATGCAAGTATAAGTTGATGATTGTATTGCGGTAATGTTTGCTTTGTACTCTTGGATCCAGTCTGAAAATTGATGAAACGTGGTCCCTGAAGGTTGTAGGGTCAGCACCTACGTACTAGTAAATGGATCAGCTAGTACAAGAGCTGAGGGGGTTGTAGCTCCCTTCCAGAAGTAGTTGGAAAACGAAAGAGAGGGTTGTAGCCCTCTGCAGGTTGTAGCCTGCATACTGGTAAAGGACTGCACCAGTATATTGTAAAAGAAGTTTCTCATTAAAGAAGAAAGAGACGAATTGCAGCAGGTGGTTTTCACCCACATTGGGTTTCCACCTTATATCATGGTGTTCATGTGTGTGGCTCTTGTGTGATGTTCTGTTCTGTTATACTGCACCTGTTTACTGTTAAATTGCTTAATAATGTTCTGATGCATTTACTGAAGATAAGATTAACTGAATCATAAGATATCTGCATATACGCTAGTTGCTTTAGACACAGTCGCGTGTACACGCGGATTCACTTAACTGAAGTCGCGTATATGTTTCTGAGTATGAAATTGAAAAGGTTTTATTGATCTGATAATACTGATTCACCCCCCCTCTCAGTATTATTTCCAACAAAAGAAGGGTGCAAGGAGGGGGGTAAAGAACGTAGGTTATACCGGTGAGAAGCACCAGAGGCCGAGTTTTCCCTGGAATCCAGAGAGTGAACATCCTATTCAACTAAAAAACTGACGCATAAAATAGCTAACACAGGCGCTGTGGAAAGATAGGTCTTTAGATATTGCATTGTAAATTCTCCTTATTGATCACTCAAAGAGCATTTCATTAGTCAAATAAGTTTTCTATTTTCAGATCCTGTATCTTTTGCCAGGAATTAGCTAGGGGATTTATCTGGGGAATATCTGAATGCCAAATTCGTTCTCTCTGCGAACGGAGTCTTCACAAAGGGTCATTTATCGAAAATGATACCCGGTACGTCCGAGAGTAACCAGCATGTTTGTGTCTGACCTCCTATAAATCTTCCTCATTACTAGATTTAGATCAGGGTTATAGAACGAAAGATTCTTCCAAATCCGAGGGGCAGGCGTCAGCCCCCATACATGGTCTTACGACTTTGCGGAGACCTGTGTTTTTGGTAAACAGTCGCCCGGGCCCAAAGGAGTTGCAAATGGATTTTCTGGTTCACCAATCATTGATGGTTCTAGAACCGCTAAACCTATTGTACATGCAATAGTATCTAAAATTACTACTGGAAAAATATATGAAAGATCATTGGGCCGGGTTTGCTACTTTAGGTCTTCCGGAGGAAATGCAACGATCCGGAATGTTAGTAATAGGGGTACAGAGGGAGGGTGAAGGAGCAGAAGCCATAGGACATATTAAGGGACTCATCTTGGCAACCTTAGAACCCAAACCCAAAAAAAACACAGATGAAGAAGAAACAGAAAACTGAAATTTCTTTGTAAACAAATGAGGGGGAGGAGAAGTACCCGAAAACAAGGTTGAATCTCTGAAGTGAGCTCTAGTGACTAGTGTAGCAGAGGTCCAGGTGTCCATCCTGAGCCATGCCTCTCTTGAAACCCCCTAATCCCGCACCACATCAGCCAGAAGAGCAGCTTGTGAAAAATCCACCATCTTCTCAGTTTGGGTGCCCGTCGTGGCAAAGGATTTCAGTGGACTCAGCCTCCTACCAATTATTAAAGGGAAATATTTGTACAAGTGACCAACCTCATGATAATGCCAGCATCTGAAGGGGACACCTTCATATTCCAACTCCTGCCATTTGATAATTTCCCCCATTTGAAAACGGTAACTCTCCACTAAACCTTCCCAAGTATCCAAATGCACAAGAATTCTGGCCATTGCTAGGGAACTCGTGTCCTGGTAAGATCTATCATGGTCTAGGTAAATCCCCAAGTCATCCCCAATGATTTGAAGTGATCATATGTTAAAACTGATGTAGAATTGATTAGCCATTAATTATTTGAATGTTAACGGAAAGTGCTAAAATCGAGGAAACTTCTTGAGAAGAAAGACTTTACGATAGCTAATTAAACATAATAAAGATTCATAACAGAAGTGAAAACAATAAAAACACAGTGATACCAGACAACAAAGTTGATTACGGAGTTCGTCCCTGATGGACTACATCTTCGAGTCCACTTTAAATATGGGTGACCACTTTATTAGGATTAATACCAAGGAGTTCAATTGCACAGAGAATAGACTAGACTAAATGTTCACATAAGCACTTCTGATCACTGTCAAAGGATATCTCTCTAAACCAGCTTTCCAACACCTGTCACAGTTCCCAATTCCGACTTCGAATGCTCCTGGTACACTGAAAACAAAAACAGCCTCTAACCTCCAGAATCTACATACAAAAACCAAAATCTCCAATATCCCCTTCAATGTAAAAAACCACCTCTTATAGGCCTGCAGGTACATCAAAACCTCCCCTGGCCTAAACATAGCATGAATTGGATTATTTTTGGGTAAGATGATACTCGATCTTGTCGTGAAAGGACACCTAGGGTAGGCTTATAGGTCTTCAAATTAGTTTGTTTAACAAAATTCTTAACAAAAACCCAAAAATAACATTATAATAAAAGCAGAACCGCATGCAGTTATCAGACGGCGTGCTGGCCAACTGTTTCCATGTGAACAGTTGTTTTTCTCCGCAGTCAACTGTTTGACTGCCACCTAGTGGCTTATCCACCCGGCGGTTACGATTATCATCGCAGTTAACACTTGACTGTTCACATGTCCAAACGGTTCCCCTAACTGTTTGATGCTGCGGCGAACTCTCCGCTTGCTAACTCCGCTGACTAACACTGCCTCCGTTCACATGATGACTACCAGAGTCATCTTCCCGTGTGGTTAAAGGCCTGTGATTAACTCCAAGCAGTGGTTACCTACATCTGATCACATGTAGTCTTTGTGGTTTAGATCCCTAGGCAGTCAGAGGTAGTGGTTAGGACCTATGGTTGTAATTTATATTGTTTTTTAATGTATTTCAACATGTTAACATAGTCCAAGAGCTAATACAAAGGGTTTTAGACTTAGGAAAATAGGTTTTTATGTATTTTTTGATACATAGCAATGTAATGTAATTTTGTTAGGGTTTCGAACTTAGGTTTAGGTTTAGATGTTTAGGTTTATGGCTATGTGTATTAGGTTTTAGGATTACATTATTTTGTTTTTAAAACCCATGTACAATATTGTCACAATGTGACATAAAACCCAAATACATATTGTCGACAGCTTTTTTTGCGACGACATCACATGACGACGAACCATACTGAACCCCTACAATGGATAACACACCCATGTCGATGATCATCCCTGGCGGAACTGTCGATGAACACTTGTCGACAACCAAATCCTGCGAGGCGAACAACAAACACATGTTGTCAACCAAATCCTGGCGAAACTAACAAGAAACACATGTCGACAACCAAGTACAAAACCATATAAACTTAACAACCTGAACCATAAACAACACTATCGAAACTAACGACATTGAATGCTGACAACGACATGGAACTGAATGCTGACGACGATCCTCCTTGATCAATCATCTCCACTTGAAAGCTTTTGGACCACAAAAGTTTGACTAAACAAATAGTCGATGAGGGTAGAACTCCCTCACTTTCCACCTTGACCTGATGATGTACTAATACATTCGATCAATCACCTGCACGTGATGACCCTAATGATGCTAACCATGACACTTTTTGAGTCGGTGACCTATTCCTTCCATCTGTCGTATGAACAAATTGCGACAATGGTCAAACAACCTGTTATTAACATGGAAATTGATTTCTTTCCATGAAGAACCATGAGTTAGTGATTCATAATCATCTTTGAAAATAGTGTCTGTTGGATATTGTTTAATACCATCAACATGTATTAACAATCTATGTTGCGGAATAACAACAACAATCAAAGATGTTTTTGACATCAAACCAGCTATACTTTCTTGATTCTTATTTACTAAGTGAACTTGCTACAATAAACTCATCAAATTGTAAGATGAAAATTGTTGCAACTTAGTTTGTCTTTGAAAGTATTGAATTAGCTATTGATTTGTTTGAATCACTTTTTCTTCATTTATCAAATGATGTTTCCATTGATTAGCACTTCCCCTAATGCATAAGCTTCCCTTAGACACTTTGACACTGCTTTAGAAAAGGCTTTGATATGAAAACAAATGGGCTTCCTCTCCACTTGAAAAGAGGTTTCCAAAATGTTCGAAACATGAAATGGTGACACAATATAAGAGAAATTTAACATTGGCTTTCCCCAATACTAACCTATATCCCTGTAGCTGTTAATTTCCAAACTTGAACTGAATTGATTCATTATGACATTAGGAAGAGGAGTTTTAGGCACAAATTGTAATTCATGTTGTATTCCCTGCTTATTAGTAAGATGTTTTGTTTTACATAGAACTGGAATAGTTTCTATTTCTTTAATCAAACCATACTTAAGTTGAGTCTCATAACTTGAACAAACATCATGTTGATTATTATGTTGTTCCTTTACACACATGATTACAAATCTCTTGTTTGAACTTATTAATCTCTTCATCGGATTAGCATTAATATTCAAATGATTTTTACTTTGATGTTCCTTGACAATAAATTCAATCCCATCTTTCTTAAGGTGATATTTATGTTCTCTCCTATAAAATACTGCATCACGATTATAAAGATAAGGACTTCCTAAGACAACTCCACATATGTCTATTGGAACCACATCTAATTCCACATCATCAATGTAATTAGCTGTAATGGAAAATCTTAATTGACATTGTTTTGTGACTTTTATCTGAGTTGATTTATTTCACCATCCTAATGGGTAAGGTCTTGGATGATTCCGTCTTTCCAAACCCAAACTTTTAACTAAATATTCAGAGATTAAATTCACCTATGATCCACTGTCAAACAGTGTATCTATATTTGTATGCTTAGAAGTTATCCTTGTGTTAAACAATTCAACTCTTTTATCCTCATTTGAAGGATTTATGTTTGATGAAGATGCAATAGTTTTTGAACTTGAACCAGTGTCAGAAGTTTTACCTATCGTTACCATGGTGGATATCCTCCTTTCATCACCTGAATCTGATCCTAGATCTTGTTGGACTACTGCAATTGCCTTCTTTTCATCCTTCTCCTTAAGGAACCTTTTGGGCTTAAGTTCTGGATGAATTTTCCAACACTTAGATTCATCATGACCGATTCTATGGCAATGAGAACAAGTAGGTCTTTCCTTGTGAGCTATCGCTGATTTCTTTCTCTTTGAATTGTTCTTCCCTTTACTGTCATTGGAATCTTTGATTTCCAACTCTTTGGATGACGCGATGAAAACTTGAATGGTCTGTCACCTGATTCAATATGTATGGTCTGAACACACACTTCATCAAAATCATTAGGATTAAACATCAATAATGTATGCTGCAAATATGAATGTAAATTGTCGATGTATTTTAATAAAGTTTCACTTGTATCCAATGAAATACCAAGCACCAATTCTTTCTTTCTGAACTCCTTATTAAACTCCTAAACACTCTGCCCTTTATCTTGCCTCAGATGCTTCCAACCAATAACACATTTTTACATGTATCCTAAATGATAGAATTGTTTCCTAAGAGCTTTTAGAAACTTAGACCATGAAGAGATGACTTTTCCTTTACGCTTTACATCTATCTGAGTTTTACTTTCCCACCAGATTAAATTTGTTCCCCCCATTCTAAGTGTAGCTAAATGAATTTTCGTTTTATCATCAGAAATGTTCTGAATACGAAAATACACTTCTAACTGCTTAATCCAGTTTTCTAGCTTTTCAGGATTCATTTCACCATCATAAATAGGTAACTCAAATTTCACATCAAGTTTCAAAAGAGATGTTTTCTTAGGTTTCTTACATGTTTCAGATTCTGCACTGGAAGAAGAAGAAGAAGATGATGATGATGGAGATGATGGAGGTGAAGGTGGTTTATCAGTCTTGCCTTTACCTTTGTCCTTCTTCGATGTCTTTAAAGAAGAAGCTGCATCTCTCGCCTTCTTGTCTTCGTACAGTTCTCCTAACACTGTTGCATAGTCAAGAATGCTTGCTGAAACTGTTCATCACTCATCTTAGTTTTAATGTTTTCACCTACATCAAATCCTGTCATGGTCGACTTATGAACGACTCATCGCTTTCCAATCTTTGGATCAATCTTCTGAAGGATTCCTTCTCCTCGTTGTAACTTTGACCTAGTTAACATTCAATGGAAAATTATACAACCACAACCTACTCTAATACCAAATTATATGATCTGAAACGATCATATGTTAAAACTGATGTAGAATTAATTAGCCATTAATGATTTGAATGTTAACGAAAAGTGCTAAAATCGAGGAAACTGCTTGAGAAGAAATACTTTACGACAGGTGATTAAAAATAAGAAAGATGCATAGAAAAAGTGAAAACAGTAAAAACATAGTGATACCAGACAATAAAGTTTACTACGGAGTTTGTCCCTGATGGACTACGTCCCCAAGTCCGCTTTCAAGATGGGCGACCACTTTATTAGGATTGATACTAAGGAATTCAATTACACAGAGAATAGAACAAACTAAATGTGCACGTAAGCACTTCTGATCACTGTCAAAGTATATCTCTCTGAACCAGCTTTCCAACTCCCATCACGGTTCCCAATTTCAACTCCGGATGCTTTTGTTACACTGAAAACAAAAATAGCCTCTAACCTCCAAAATCTGCATACAAAAACCAAAATCTCCAATATCCCCTTCAATGTACAAAAAATGCCTCTTATAGGCCTATAGATACATCAAAACCTCCTCTGGCCTAAACATAGCATGAATTGGCTTATTTTTGGGTAAGATGATACTCAGTCTTGTTGTGAAAGGACACCCAGGGTAGGCTTCTAGTTCTTAGAATTAGTTTGTTTAACAAAACTCTGAACAAAAACCCAAAAATAACATTATAATAAAAGCAGAACCGCTGGAGGTTATCAGATGGCATGCTAGCCAACTGTTTCCATGTGAACATTTGTTTTGCTTCGTGGTCGATTGTCTGACTACCCCCTAGTGGCTTATGCGCCTGACAGTTATGGCTATCATCGTGGTTAACACTTGACCGTTCACATGTCCAAACAGTTCCCCTGAATATTTGATGTTGCGGTGAACTCTCCACTCGCTAACTCCACTGACTAACATTTCCTTTGTTCACATGATGATTGCCACAGTCATCTCCCCGCGTGGTTAAAGGCCCACAGTTAACTCCAATCCGTGGTTACATACATCTGATCACATGTAGTCTCTGCGGTTTAGAACCCCGCGCGGTCAGAGGTGGAAGTTAGGACCTGTGGTTGTAATTTATAATGTTTTTTTAATGTATTTCAACATGTTAACATAGCTCATGAGCTAATACAAAGGGTTTTAGACTTAGGCAAATAGGTTTTTATGTATTTTTTGATATATAGCAATGTAATGTAATTTGGTTAGGGTTTCGAACTTAGGTTTAGGTTTAGATGTTTAGGATTAGGGTTATGTGTATTAGGTTTTAGGATTACATTATTTTGTTCTTAAAACCCATGTACAACACATTGTCACAATGTGACATAAAACCCAAATGCATATCGTCGATAAATCTTCTTTTGCAACATCATCACATCATGACGAACCATATCGAATCCCTACAACGGATGACAAACCCATGTCAATGATCATCCCTGGTGGAACTGTCGATGAACACTTGTCAACAACCAAATCCTGTGAGGCGAATGACAAAGACATGTTGTCGACAAAATCATAGCAGAACTGATGACAAACACATGTCAACAGCCAGGTACAAAAACATATCAACTTAACAACCTGAACCATAAATAACACTGTCAAAACTGACGACACTAAATGCTGACAACATCATGGAACTAAATGTTGACGATGATCCTCCTGGATCACCCAATGCATCTGAAGATGTCCTTTGCCCAGAACTAAAGCGGAATCCCCAAGAGGCGAACCCAAATCATCCTAGCCCTCAAATTTTCCTTTTCTGGGTCAAAAAGAGGCAACCAACGCTTTAGCAGGACGGGATTCATTTCTAAATGCCAATATCTTGTCAACACCCAGTCCACCTTCTCTGGTTCCGAAAAAATAAGGGCAAACCAGCTCCTAGACATTGTTAAAACAGCTGGAAATTGCTCCATAACATTACCCCACACCTCCACTGTCCATTTTTTCAACTACCTCGGGGAGTAATTCCTACCATGGGCCCTGCCCACCGCCATCGTGCTCTCTATCATGGCTGCTTTGTCCATACCTATTCCTACTCCAAAGACCAGCAGTCGACCCCTCTCTCTTGTTTTCGAAATTTTTGATTTCTTGCTTACCTTAGCACCAAAACCCTGAGCTGCACTTTTCTGAGGGCCTTCCCCCCTGTGGATTTATATCATAGTCCAACGTCCTTGTCTCTTCCGCCTCTGACTCTCTTCTTGCAATGTCGTCAAATAATCCCGAGGGATGATGATTCCCTTTTGCAACCAAGGTTGGAAATCTTTCTGGATAAACCTCCTGATCACTGATGGGTATGTTCACTAGGTCATTTAGGCCGTGAACCATACCACTTGACCTTTCCAATGAAACCCCCACACTTCGAAATAACTCCTCGGCACGTTGATTTTGGTTTGTCCAAGTTAGAAAATCTGACGGCAACGGAATAGAAAGGAATGGCGAGCTCGAGCCCTCTCCCAAAGGTAACAACCCCTCAAACACCACCTCATCCAGTTGAGAAAGACCTAGACCCTACAAAGTCACCTCCATGTCATCCATTACTGACTCAAGAATATCAACATGTGCTTTCGGTAAGGGAGGCGTCTCCGGTTTTTTCCCAGCGCTCGACATGGGTCGGTCTTCCACCCAGATGTTTGTTATAGACATTTTTGTGCCTTACAGCTCCAAGCATGAAATGTCCATAAACCAAGGGCTCCTAAGTCCCTAAAAGTGTTGTTCTAACCCCTAAAGGAACAAGGTCAACAAATTACAGCTTCTCCCAGAAGTTCTCCACCAGAAACTGCTCAGAATAAGTCAAAACATGATCATTTCAGCTACTCCACTAGCTAAGTGTGTTTCATAGCACCTTAATCCACTGGCTAGGTGCGTTGCAACGCACCTAAATGCACTATGAGGGTGCGTTGGGCGAAAAATGACAAATGGCAGTGTCATTCCGCGAGGTGGAGAGACAATGGAAGCTTCCAGAATCTTCTCCTATGACACTTGCCTCACTGAATTCGACCAAGGATGAGTAAGAGGCCTTCAGTCTCCAAGTGGAAGCAAGAACTGACAGAGAGAAGACACTAATCAAATCACAAGCTGACTCATCCTCCTTACACACATCTATATATGGATCCCTCATCCCAGAGATCCACAGGCTGGAATTTTGCACATTGTAAGTAATTGTTGTTGGTTTTGAGACAAACATCAGAGAATTGGGTGATCAATGCTTTGTTGGAGGTGAAGAGGGGCTTCTTTGCTGGGAGGTTGATGCTGGGTCAGGAATCATCGGTTGTAACTCCTCCTGGATCTTCTTGTTTATCAATAAAAACTATTTGAGTTTCTCCTCCATGCTTTTGTATCATTGATGCTTGTTACATATGTATGGTTAACTTAAATCTGATCCTAAGTTATTTATGAATATAGATCCATGTCTTTGTATAGTTTTCTTCTTCTGTGATCTTACAGGTATTTGGTGAAGCTAGGCAAGTAAGAGAACACGTAGCTGGAAGCTGTCAAAGGAGAGAGGCATTGGATTAAAAGGATTAGCGCAAGACACGGGTTGGTTCTTTCTATTCCTCTCTATCTATAGTTCGTAAAGGAAATACAAAAGTAGTTTTCTCTGTTTGTTTCTAAGGCAATTGTCACACCTTAGTGGGATATAGCAGTTCTAAATAGACACTTTTCTCGGTAACAAAATGGCGACTCCGCTGGGGAGAATGTCTAATTAGTTTGTTTGTGTACCTCTTGTTGTTTGTTTCATAAACTTATAAGTAGCATTCGAACTGCATTTGTCATAACAAATGCAAAGTAGACATCTGCTGCTTCAATCCATTCACTGGATCTGTTTATGATTTGAACAGCTGATTCACAGACTATCTGATTGCCCTTGTGATAGCTCTTAGACCCTCCTTAGATCTACCCCTGATTATGCATTATTGATTGCTTTTACTCGACCAAAAACCAAAGACTAAACTGCAAACTGTGACCCAGAACCCGGACAGAATTCTTGTTTCTGGCCCAGCACAGGTACTGTGAAGAGATCTTGCATTTCAACGCACTTCCCGAAAGGGCAACATGCACTGCAATGCAGTTTCTCTGTGTTACAGGTGCACTGATCAGCCTAACCCTGTGTAGCTGAGGTTCTTGTGCTTCATTCTTTCTAGTTTTGTCTCTGAATTTTGAAGCCTGTGATCAGTATATGTCTGTTTAAAACCCCTTTTCCTTACTGATATTCTGCCTCCTTTGTACAAAAGAACTGTAGATGTTTTTGTGTGTTTGGTGAGTCGTTTACAGTTTTCCATTGCAAAAGTAGAATAGTCGTACTGTCGTCCTTTGATTTAGATCTGTTGCAAGTGTCGATTTAGATCATAGGAGAAAGTTTAATTGTTGTTGATGGTCGATTATACTTTTACTATTGCCTTTGGTCTGAATTTGTGACTTTCTAGTGTCAAAACGAGTATTCATTTCAAAATCATAAAGTGTCGTAATCATCTCTATCTTTTGATTTCGAAAAGAAGCTTGTTTGTGTTTGTCGCTTGAAAGAAAATTCAGATTTGTACATCAACTTTCTTTTTAGCATCAATATTAAGAGAAAAACAAATACATGCATGTGCATTTGCATATAGGCAGTCTGTTTGGCTTGATTTAGGAAAGTGCATTTACAGTGTGCTCTTTCTTCTTTGTGAAAAGATTGTGTCTTTCTTTTCCCCTAGTAGCTAGGATTTTCATTGCAGAAAAGAGATAAAAGTTTGTTTATCATCTTTAGATTGCATTTTAGGAATTACATCTACATCTCGTGGTGAACCCAAAAGGAAAACTTCATAAGCAAGATCAACTTAAAATAAATTCAATGAATCTAACAACGCTTTGGAACTTAACGCACAACATTTAGAGGTCTAGGCTAGAGACGTATTCCGGCGTCGTAAAGCCTGGTAACTATTGTCCTCACTGATGGTTGGGTGATTCCTCCACTTTGAGACAATAAGTGCCAGTACGGACTTGTGCTCCCACGTACCGTCGAGTATATTTTGGGAGACCCCTATAGGCTTAAATCCTTTATCCATAGGAAGCCATGTCGGCTGCCCTACTGATCGCAATGCACTGAACACAGCATTCAGGAAGATTGGCTGTCGTATCGTAAAAAGTATTCTGCAGTTTTGCGATTGGTTTGGTACACCCTCTACCTAGACCTCCAGAGCAGTCCCTTTCGTTCCTTTTCAGAATCCTTAACGGAAAAGGTCCATCTGAGCACTTGTCACTTCAGGCTCATTAAAAATCGAAGGAGACTAGAGTCATCTTTTGTTTTTTCTCGACTCTTAAAAACTGAAAAAACAAGTTGTGTCAAAGCGTATAAAGATTTATTTTAAACGGAATATTCATACCCCTTTCCTACGTTGACCTTGGGTTGAGAAAATGGAGTCTACCAACCAAGGAATTCCCCTTAGTGGAAATCCTAGTCCCTTATCCTCTTGGGGAGATGTTGGTGCACCCCATATGGCCACATTGTTGCTTCCAGGGCTAACAATTGGTTTGCCAGTATGGCTTTTCTCAACCTCTGTCGTTCAGAACACCACTATTCCTAAACAATCGAATCAGCAATTAGACGAGTCCAGAGTTGCCCACCAGCCTTCTACTTCCTCTAATGCTTCCTCTCCTCCTTCCTCTTCGCTTGATGGGGCTGGTAAAGCCAAAGGTCAAGTTCCTAAGGAGAAGAAGGAAAAGAAGAAGAAATAGAAGAAGAAGAAAGAGCCAAAGGTGAATGGGGGAAAACGAGTGTCGTCTAACGAAAATCCACACACTCCACCGACCAGGCCTAAATCGCCATGTGTCATTTGCAAAGGAGACCACTTTCACAGAGATTGTCCTTGCATCCCTCGGATATTAAGGGACTGGTCTCCTCGTTTGCACAACCCGGTGTCGTCAACCTCTGATGATCATGTTGAAAGCACACCATCAACTAGTGAAAGTGAAGCCCCGGGACAAAAAGGGAAATGTAGATTTCCTTGTAAACTGTGTGAAGGCGATCATGCCGTCCACCATTGTCCCTTCTTAGACGAAGCTAAAAGAGTTTTGGATGATCGTCCGGTTTCACCGTTACGACTTCCTCCTAGATATAAAAAACTCTTGCCGAGTTCGTCACTAGTTGAAAATCCGGCTGGCCCGCTCAGGTGGTCGGCTGAAGCACATATCATTGAAGATAAACCATCTGGATCCATACCAGAAGAAATTCAAAAGGTCGAGGCGGCAATTGACCCAGTCTTGCCTTCAGAGGTTTCATCTTCAAATGATACAGTCACTGAAGAGAACAAGGATAACACCTTCCAAATTCTCTTCATAAACACAGACTCCGACGAACATGGGGGCAATTTACCCGTTCCTTTACCGCAGGAAGGAAGTTCGTCAAAGCCATACCCGGCTGTCTATTCGGTCCCACCTCCAAGCAACCTAGTTGTCTCCTTCGACTGGAATCAACTAGGCAGACCCCGTTTACCAGCAAGCATACCATTCTGAATTATCGTTCAAATATATAGAATGGTTATGGCTGGTACCATCATAGATGAGGGGGCTTCTGTGAGTATCTTTTCCTCAACTGCTTGGAAATCGCTTGGTTCGCCATCGCTTTTGCCTGAGATGAGAAATCTGATGGGCTTTGATAAAGGAACCCGTCGACCTTTAGGGATCCTTCCCGATGTGCCCATAACATTGAGAAGGAAAACAGTTCACATGAACGTAATGGTAGTTCAAGGACCCCTGGATTACAATCTACTCCTTGGACGAGACTATATTTATTGCATGGAGGCAATTATCTCCTCACTCTTTAGAGTAATGTGTTTTCCGCACGAAGGAAGAGTGGTCAAGCTCGTGGACCAGCTTTCATTTCCCGGATCATACAGAGCAAATAGTCATATACCATCCCTGAATGGTCTTTTCACGCAAGAAACTTCTCAATCTCCAGTCCGTCCTCCCGATGAGCGTGAGTAATTCGGAGGGATATGACTGAAACCCAGAGGGCATGCATCCTGGTCTGCTTCGGCAGGAAAACTTCGGGTATAGGGTAGGTTTCCGCAAGAGAATATGACTAGTCTGTACCCCGTCCATGAGTGGAAAACAGGGTTATTCTAGAACAATATTCTCTTGTCAAAGTTATGTGAGTTGGCGAGCGCCGCCACTCACCTTTGTTTATTTCGGTAGACATTGCCAAAGAAGTGTTTCGTTTGCGCTGCGAATAGAACAATCTTTGGGTAACTTGTAAGAGGTAGGCCTCTCTCGGTAAAACAAGTGTTTTGGCAGATGGAAGTAGAGGTAACCTTGAAACTCTGTTTTATACCTGGGGGCATGCAAAACTTTTGGAGTGCAAGCGAAGGGCGACCATTTATTTTTTTAAATTTTTAGGACCTCTAACCCTTTAAACTCGTAGGATTGGTCGTCTCCTAACTTGCATAAAGAAAGGATGTGGGGAAAAACTCTAAAGTTGTCGTTTTCATATGAGGCATTCTTATCATACGACTGGATTAATCGAGCAGTGTTACCGCAAGGTTCAAGCTCGTTAAAAAATAAACCCGCACCGAGAAAATGTTTCCACCCACGTTTAAGCTCGTTAAAAAATGAACTATTTCCTGGTAAATAACCACCGTGAATGTAGTACTTCAGCCATTAAAGCCTTGGTCGTGTTTGCACTGTCACCTCCACTTTTTCATTTGCCGATCATTCACCTCCATTTGATTGTTTACCCATTTTGAGGAACAGATGCGAAGAGTGATTTCACTAGCCATCCTTGTGACACTGCCATGATTGGAAAATTCCAAACCTTACCTGGAATCAGCTGCTACCCATTTTATCACTCGTTCCTCAAAAGACGAGTCTTCTTTAAGCTCTTTTCAACTGACTCGTAAAATATGAAAAGATTGTCGAGTTCTTGGCCTTCCAGCTCGTTAAAGGGACAGGAAGTGCTATCCCTCATCTAGATTTTAATCTTTTCGGACCTGAGGGATTATTGCACAAAAAGATCAAGCGCTTGTTTTGTTCGGCTCATTAAAATTATCGAAAATTCATCCCTTCTGTATTGTTTTATACTTTTTCGGACTTAAGGGATTAGATGACGAAAAAGGAATTTTGGAGTTACCTTTACGTACCTTTTCAGACTCTCTAAAAATGAAAAGGACCGAGTTATCTTTGTCGTTAAACTCGTTAAAAAGATTAATAGCGACAAACTTGTCTTTAGACGAGAACGAGTTTCACTATCGCTAGGCTCGTTAAAACATAGCAATGGGTTTGCCCGAAGGGCAAATTATAGAACAAGCATATATTATCCTCCTCAAGCTTGACAAAAATAAAGAGGTACTGGTCAGCAATGACTAGGGAAAAATTGGGAAGAAAACTCAAAGAATCTTTATTGGTAGCAAGTCGCTCTTGAACATGACACTTCCACTTCGTGCCCGAGTCGGGTTGGGTTGTTTCATTCACCGGTCACATCGCCATGGTCACAAGCATGAAATGTCCATAAACCAAGGGCTCCTAAGTCCCTAAAAGTGTTGTTCTAACCCCTAAAGGAACAAGGTCAACAAATTACAGCTTCTCCCAGAAGTTCTCCACCAGAAACTGCTCAGAATAAGTCAAAACATGATCATTTCAGCTGCTCCACTAGCTAAGTGCGTTGCATAGCACCTGAATCCACTGGCTAAGTGCGTTGCAACGCACCTAAATGCACTATGAGGGTGTGTTGGGCGAAAAATGACAAATGGCGGTGTCATTCTGCGAGGTGGAGAGACAATGGAAGCTTCCAGAATCTTCTCCTATGACACTTGCCTCACTAAATTCGACTAAGGATGAGTAAGAGGCCTTCAGTCTCCAAGTGGAAGCAAGAACTGACAGAGAGAAGACACTAATCAAATCACAAGCTGACTCATCCTCCTTACACACATCTATATATGGATCCCTCATCCCAGAGATCCACAGGCTGGAATTTTGCACATTTTAAGGAATTGTTGTTGGTTTTGAGACAAACATCAGAGAATTGGGTGATCTATGCTTTGTTGGAGGTGAAGAGGGGCTTCTTTGCAGGGAGGTTGATGCTGGGTCAGGAATCATCGGTTTTAACTCCTCCTGGATCTTCTTGTTTATCAATAAAAACTATTTGAGTTTCTCCTCCATGCTTTTGTATCATTGATGCTTGTTACATATGTATGGTTAACTTAAATCTGATCCTAAGTTATTTATGAATATAGATCCATGTGTTTGTATAGTTTTCTTCTTCTGTGATCTTACAGGTACTTGGTGAAGCTAGGCAAGTAAGGGAACAGGTAGCTGGAAGCTGTCAAAGGAGAGAGGGATTGGATCAAAAGGATTAGCGCAAGACACAAGTTGGTTCTTTCTATTCCTCTCTATCTATAGTTCATAAAGGAAATACAAAAGTATTTTTCTCTATTTGTTTCTAAGGCAGCTGTCACACCTTAGTGGGATAGAGCAGTTCTAAATAGACACTTTTCCCGGTAACAATGTCTGAAGGAGTTAAGCTTTCCAAGGAATAATATAATAATTCCTCCTCCATACACCCACCAACTAAACGGCAAACGGCGTTAGGATCTTTGGAGGTTCCAAGGAAATTGGGTCAAACCTACAAACCCTAAAGAAAAACTTTGAACCCACTGCACCACCTCCGTAACACCAACTGAAACTGCCACGGGAACCACAAAGACCCCAAGAATCGTTAAGAGGTTCACGCCAACTGTAACCCAAGCCTAAAAATTGGAAATAACAAATCCAACCACCAGTCACAAAATAGGTTTTAACTATAAATAAAAATGCCTCACAACTGCCTCATGATACCCCATGTGAGCTCAGAGACCATGGGCTTCTCCCCATGGAGAACCCCTGCTTAGACCTTAACCTGTTACACTAGCATTTCGAAACCCTGGTTCTGGCATCGAAACCCTTTGCCAATATTTTTTAAAAATCGTCGGAGCTCGAAGTCACTCTCCCTTAGGGGTCTTCTCTCAATCAAGGCTCTATGTTATGTTCCTTTTAAGATATCAAAAATTGTAGGAGACAACACCTACAAACTCAATCAATCCACACCATGACCTTTAATAAATTTAGTTGGAAGGAAAATATTCAAAAAAAGTGATGTGGTATTCTAAGAAGTAGAAAATAAGTTTCCTCACCTTATTCAATAAATATTTTGGAGATAAAAACTTGCTTAAATGGGGAGTTATGGTTCAAATTCAATCATTATATTATTTTCATATTTTAGACTTCTGGGATTGTTGGCTTGTTGTAGTCATTCTTCTAGATAATCCCATCCATTTTGACTTGAGAATCAACGTTTCGAACCTTAGTTGCAGGTTTGAAACATCGATTTTCAAGTCAAAATGGATGGGATTTATCCAGAAGAGTCCTACAACATTATATTATTTTTCATCCATCTTAATGTATATGGGTCTAACCATGTCTAGAATTTCAAGAATACTCTATAATGTCCAAAATTGTCACTCTAATTTAAGGGTTGAGGAAGTAAAAATCCTAACCCTAGATGGTTGTCTAGCAATGTTAAATACCAAACCACTAAGAGGAGAGGGGGTTCCATCTTATGTTATTGTATTTGTTTCATAGTTCAATACAACATCTAGGTGTAGGAAGTTAGAGAGAAAACATAAGGTGACAAGATTATACAGTAAAGGCCATATGTCTCAAATAACTCCACAAAGTAACTATTTCTTTGTAGTTTTATATTTCCATACTAGAAAAAATAGAGTACAGCAACTTCACATTCTATCTATGATCTTTCAACATAGCTTTCCTATGGTAAATTATATGTTTATTTGTGGATGGTGTCTGTATATTTGTTTTCTATTATTAACAATTTAGATATATTATGCATTTAATCATAAACCAATAATTAAAGTATCTGATATGTAAAACTAATTAAGCTTAACAATAATGATTTTAGTATTTTATCAAATATGTTGAGAAGAAATGTTCCATTGGAATAATTATGATAATTCATGATTCATATTAATATGAACACATTTTTTTTTGGGTATTTTGTAGAAAGTTATGTAGATTCGTAAATTCAAGAAGAAGAAAAGTTATAAAATCCCTATACCCAAAAACTAGATTGCTAATATTTAATTAAATATTAGATATTTTCCCTAAAGACAATTACATTATAACTAAAATTCACAAGAAATTATCATAATTTAAACATTATATTTTATATATTGTTTAAACAACCAACATATAGATAGATATTAAATTATCAATGTTTAACCATCTTTATATTTTAAACTAGCCTAGATCCATCTTAACCTAGATCTATAAAGGGCCGACAGGGATCCAATCTCCCAAGTTGCAAACCTCTTTTTTGAGTGCAAAACTTAAGGAAAGGTTTGCACCTGGAGAGATTTGATCCATCTCGACACTTGATAGATCTAGGTTAAGATGGATCTAAGCTAGTTATATAATACTATATAATATCTATATTTGTATCTATGTGTCTCTTTCTTATTCCCTCTCTCTATATCACCCCCCAAACACACACACACTCCATTTCTATCTTTGTCTCTCTCCCTCCCTCTTCCTCTCCGCCTCTCTCTCTTCCCTCCTACTCTTCTCTCTCCCTCACTCTCTCTCCATCGCTCCCTTTTCACTCCCTCTCTTTCTCTCTACCTTTCTCCCTATATGTCTTTCTTCTTCCTTCCCTCTCTCTCCCCCTCCAACTCCATCTCTCTCTCCTCTCTCTTGAGTCCTCCCTCTCCCTTTATTTCCCACCTCCTTTGTCTCCCCCCATCTCTCTCTCCCTCTCTCTCTCTCTCTCTCTTGCTCCCTCTCCCCTTCTCTTTCTCCCCTCCATATTTATGCCTCCCTCTCTCTCACTTTCCCTTCTCTCCCTATCTCTCTTCCCTCGTGTTCTCTCTATTCGCTCCTCTCCTCTCTCCTTCACTCTCTCTCCATATATCCCTTGTCACTCCCTCTCTCTCTCCACCTAATCTCTCTATGTCTTTGTTCTTTCCTCCCTCTCTCGCCCCCTCCAACTCCATTTATCTCTCTCTCACTCTCTTATTCTCTCTCTCCCACCTCCCTCTCTGTGGCTCCCCCCATCACTCTCTCTTTCTCTTTCTCTCTCTCTTCACCCTCTAGCTTCGTCACTATCTCGCTCCCTCTCTCCCCTTCCCTTCTCTTCCCTTCACTTTACTTGTTGTCATCGCTTGAATCCTTAGCTAAGATGGATATATCTTGGTTCTAACTAATACTATTTGTATTATATAAATTTCACATCTTTAAATATAAAAGTATTTTCATTTTTAATTTTATTAAAACCTTAATTTAATTTCTATGGGAATATTTTTAGTAGTCATAAGGATAGAGGGTTTAGATATATCTCAAAACTAATTATAACCTTTTTCCTATTAGCTTCAATAAAAAAAATTATAAAATTAAATTAAAATAAAACATTTTTATTGTGAAATAAGTTATGGCTTTTGGCCATGTGGTATTGATAAGTCATGGTATTAGCCCATAGTATTGTAACAAAACCTATTTACAAGTTACTAATATCCAAGGTAAAGTGGGGATGAGTAACAATGGTTAAGCATTTTGTCATATTGTTAAAAATAAATAAATAAATAAAAATTAAAAATTAAAAAAAAAAATGATTGTGAAATAAGTTTGATTTTTTGGTATGTGGTATTGATAAACCATGATATTAGCCCATGTTATTGTAACAAAGCCTATTCACAAGTTCATAATATCAATGGCAAAGTGGAGGTGAATATCCATGATTAAAAATATTGTCATATTGTTATAAAATATTTTGATTGTGAAATAAGTTATGTTTTTGGGGCATGTGGTATTGACAAGCCATGGTATTGTAACAAATACTATTTACAAGTTAGTAATATCCATGGTTGAGAATATTTTCGTTATAAAATATTTTGATTGTGAAATAAGTTATGTTTTTTGGGCATGTGATATTGATAAGCCATGTTATTGTACCAAAGCCTAATTTTTACAAGTTAATAATATCCACTGTAAAGTGGGGGTGAATAAGCATGGGGTGAATAAGCATGGTTTACAATCTTGTCATATTGTTATAAAATATTTTGGTTGTGAAATAAGCATGGTTAACAATCTTGTCATATTGTTATAAAATATTTTGGTTGTGAAATAAATTATGATGTTTGAGCAAGCAGTGTTGATAAGCCATGGTATTGACTCATGATATTGTAACAAAAACTATTCACAAGTTAATGACAAAATCAAAATATAATAAATTGAATTTTATTATTTTTATTACTTTAACTTTTTATTTTCACTCATTCTAATCACTTTTAACTTTTTTTTTTAATATTATTTACTAATATTTTTAAATTTCTTAACATTGCTCCAATAATACCAATAAAATAAATCAAGAAAATCTAAACAATCGTTATATGACAAATAAAATCTCCAGAAATCTGAACACAGATCCAACATAGTATCGATACTCTAAAGGTATCAAATTATTCTCATGTTTTCTGTTGAATCACACCATATTCTTGCATATTACATATATTTTCGAATAAGGAAACAAGTGATAAGCATCACAAAACAAAATAAATAGCATTATAAATATAAATGAATATTATTAGCTCTTTTTATCAAATGTAAATATAATAATATTCCCTCACGGGGCAAGAATTTTGGCTGCTCTCTTTTTCTTTCAACAACTAACAGTGTTATCCTTTTCAGTCTGCATCAAAAGATTCCATTCCCTGCCTTCCTTTCCTTGAACTGAAGCTGGCATGATTTTGTGGCAGTTCTTCAATTTTTCTACTTGACTTCTCAATCTAACCTGCTTGTTAGGTTTATCCTTTCAACCATCCCTTTCTCAATTATTTGCTTCTGTGTTTCAAGCAAACTCTCGGTACTATAAACCACCTTCTAAAGACGTTCAATCTACATTTCCATCACTGTTTTTTGTGTAATCATAGCAACTCTCTTTAGGCAATGTTAACATCATTCCTGGACTTAAAAGTTGGTCTCAGTTTTTCCTCTAAGGGCCAGAGAAAATATCAATCTTCTTTGAAGCTAAAAGATCTCTTTCAATCGTAATAGCATAATCTCTAGCTTGAGCAAGAGTCGTAGGTTTTTCTCTCAATAAAAGGTATCCAAAATCTCCATCAAACGCACTAAGATATTGTAATAAAACAACACGTTGGGGAGGCATGTAGTCATTAGGAATCATCTTCAGTAAACTATCAAATCTTTGATTAAATTCTGGAACATTTTCAGCATTACTTCTTTTTTATCTCATTAAATTGGCGAATTAATAAAGATCCGCATTTCCAAGTTGCCCATCTTTCAATGAAAAACTCATGAAATTGCTCCCAATTTTTTATGCCCTTATCAGGTAAAACTCTGAACCAAGAGAGAGCAGCTCCCTCCAAGGAAAGAGCAAAAAGTCTCATAACCACATCCTCTTCCTCAATATTAAAGGCACCCATGTAATTGTAAAATATATCTATATGTTCCTCGGCTGTGATTTCATTATTTCCTGAAAACTTGGGTAGCCATTTATTAAATCTATCAGGCACCTTATTGGGATATCCAGGAAGAGCGGTCATATCCAAGGGTTGGAACGCATAGTTAAGCCATGGCTTAGCCATTGGACCTACTCTGGTTTGTTCATTTTTTCGGACTAATTCCTCAGTAATCGCCTCAATTTCTTTTCTTGCTGCTGCAATCTGTGATAAAAGCTCGCCCTTTTCCAGTTCCCAAGCTTTACGTGTTGCCTCTGATTTTGCATTTATCTCCTGAATTTTGTGCTGAGCTTCCTGCAGTTGAGTTTCAGCTTTTGAGATAGAAGCTTCATGTTCCGTCTCTTTCTTTGCAGGATCTTTTCTCATTTCTTTCTCAACTTTCTTCGACTTTTCTTTCATCTTGTTTACAGCTTCAATTTGTGACCTCAGTTGAGTGAGATTTTCTGACAAAATAGTATTTTCATCTCTTAAGCTTTTGATTTCAATACAAAGGATCTGATTGAGATTCTGCAACTTCGATATCTGATCATCGTCGATCTTTGGAGAGCTCAAGTCGCTCGAGAAAGTGCGTCCGTTTGTAATTTTAAGATTCTTTGCCTCAGAATATCCTTTCTGCTTGCTCATCTTGTTCACTAGGGTGAACTCCCTGACACAAACGATGAAAAACACTGTCCTTATTTTGTTAAATAAAAATTCGAGACAAATGGTGAAAAACGCTGTTTTTAACCAATAAAAATATTCAAAACTTTTCGGCCTGGAGTATGCCGTAAAACTGCTTTTGCTTGGCTAAGAGCTCGTCTTCCTCGGACGTAAGGAAACAGGTTAACGGCCCAAGACCCAGAGGCATCTGGCAGGAGTGAAAGCCTGCTCCCTTACGGACCACCAGCGGGTTATTACAGGTGGCGTGGTTTTCCTAACGGTGATGAGTCAAACCGACATTCGCGGATAGCAGCCAGAGATGGCTGTCCTCACTGTTGGTTTGACACCTGAGTTTGATAGGTTTTGCCACCTTCGGATAAAAAAAAAAAAAAAAAAAAAATTCAAAACTCAAACCAGGAAATAGCATATATATGTGTGTGAATGACTGAATCGCGGCCGCTTCTAACAAATCGCTTAATTTTATCCCGCTACTTCCTCTAACCATAATCATATTGTGTTGAT
Organism: Pinus tabuliformis; assembly: GCA_031772625.1. Classification (NCBI taxonomy): domain Eukaryota; kingdom Viridiplantae; phylum Streptophyta; class Pinopsida; order Pinales; family Pinaceae; genus Pinus; species Pinus tabuliformis. The sequence goes on along the minus strand of CM062808.1, from coordinate 343,314,359 downwards.
TATTATTGAAGACAAGTTAAAGAAATTGCCAGTGCATCCTACATTCCGGGGAAGTTAAGAACACTGGAAATTTCGGAGGAGACTAAATATACAGTTAAACTGTAGTAGGTACGCAAGTATGTAAATACTCTACATAAAAGAATAAACTGAAGTTTAGAAACAGAAAACAACCCTGTCAATCTAAGTGATAAAATTGTTGGGTATTTTTTTATGGGTAAATACCAAAAACCAAACATTCAAACACACAGGCAATGCTCTGTTTTACCTCCACAGGATCCTTTTATGCACAGGGAAGTTTTTAAAAAAAAATTACTGAGGAACAGAGTATTTCACCACCATAAAAGATTTCTATTCATTAAAAAAAACATTTACTCTCTCTCCATATGAGAATTTACACAGCTGGAAAAAATTCCCATTAACATTTACTGCTGTAAAACTTCCATTAACATTTACTAGTGTAAAACTATTTTTACATACTGTTGTAAAAAAAAAATTACACAGACTTACAAAAACTCACTCCACCATTTTCTCTATGCACTGCTGTGCAAAACCACACATGGTTTTTGCTACTCCTCTGTTTTACGATGCCTCACAAGACATTACAACCCTGTTCTGTGTAATTTCTCGCACTGCTGTGCGTTCAATACATACCACACATGGTTTTTTTTCGCTACACCACGAGCCCTCGCATATTACCAAAAAGTCAACTAACTAAAATATATATGAGCTCCTTTTTTTTAAGTATTACATTGCGTAAAAAAAAACTGACCATGCCTATCTTTAAATGTACCATACCTTCTACATTAAAAAAAAAATTACGTGCAATATATAAAAACTTCAATATTCTACCTACCACTATGACATTTCATTAATTAAAACGTATGGTCAACCAAAATTTGACATTCACTCCACGCAATTTGATTTGACGTTGGTTTGTATGCAGCTTCAATCGATCAACGGTGGAGAACACGGGAGCAGATCCGACGGTGGAGAAAGATATCAGAAGCCACTTTAATGCTGAGCTTTACCTCCCGATATGTCAGAGATGCTGACGTCAGGTGAGAGCCACATGTCTTCACCAAATCGTATCGGAGCCAAGAATACGGAAACAGCTTTTCGCTGGAAGGTGGTGCGATATCCTCTGGGCGGTTTGTGGTTTTGTTCGGTGGTTTTGGGGAGCGCAGTACAGCTGCATTGAAATTACAAATTTAACACTCCCCTTTAATTTCAACAGTTGGGCATTCGGTCATACCAAGACACTTCCTCAAAAATTCAAAGCTTTTCTGATCAAGTGGCTTTGTCAAGATGTCTGCAACCTGTTCTTGAGTCCTGCAATGTTCTAGGACAATTTCTCCATTGTTCACCAATTCTCTGATGTAGTGAAACCTTGTATCAATGTGTTTCGTTCTTTTATGAAACACTGAATTCTTTGACAATGCAATAGCTGAGCTATTGTCACAAAAAATCACTGTCGCTTTTGCCTGCTCTTGGCCTAAGCTTCTCAACATTCTTCTCATCCACACTGCTTGACATGCTGCTGCTGTAGCTGCCACATATTCAGTCTCTGCTGTAGACAATGCTACAATGGACTGCTTCTTAGAAGCCCATGAAATGGCTCCTGAACCCATATGAAAAACATAACCGGAGGTGCTCTTCCGATCATCTACACTTCCAGCCCAATCGCTATCAGTGTATCCAACCAAATCTGAATGTTCTGAGACATTATATAAAATTCCAAACATTTTGGTACCTTTGACATACCTCAAAATTCTTTTTGCTGCCTGCCAATGTGCCTCCTTTGGCCTCTCCATGAACCTGGAAATTAAACTAACAGCATACATTAAATCAGGCCTAGTTGCTGTTAAATATATAAGGCTGCCCACAATGCTTTTATACAAGATAGGATCAAAATCCTTGTTGTTGTCCTCTCTGCTGAGTTTTAATCCCATTACTGTGGGAGTGATCGCTGCCTTGCATTCTTCCATCTTAAATCTGCCCAAAATTTGATTTACATATCTTGCTTGAGATATAAAAATTCCTTTTTCATTTTGATCTACTTCTATGCCTAAGAAGTATCTCAACAAACCCATGTCAGTCATTTCAAATTCATCCTTCATGACTGATTTAAAGTTCTCAATAAGTTAAATATCATTTCCAGTGAAAATAACATCATCTACATACAAGACAACAATTAAAATTTTACCATCATTTTCCTTGATGTAGACTGTGGGTTCTCCTTCACATTTGTCAAATTCATTATCCAATAGATATGAATCTATCCTGCTGTACCATGCTCTTGGCGCTTGCTTCAGCCCATAAAGAGCTTTCTTCAATTTGCACACTTTGTGCTCTTCACCTTTCTTCTCATATCCGAGAGGCTGTTCCACATAGACCTCTTCCATTAACACTCCATTTAGGAATGTTGATTTCACATCCATTTGGTATACTTTCCATTTGTTTTGTGCTGCTATGGACAGCACTTCTCTCACTGTTTCCATTCTTGCAACCGGTGCGAAAGTCTCCTCATAATCTCTTCCATACTGCTGCTTGTAGCCTTTGAAAACCAACCTTTCTTTATGTCTTTCAATCTTGCCTTCAGCATTACTCTTGGTCTTATAAACCCATTTAACTCCAATGACTTCTTTGCCTTTTGGTAGCTCAACCAAATCCCATGTTTTGTTTCTCTCTATGGCATTCATTTCCTCATCCATAGCTTCTATCCATTTCCTATCTTTGATTGCATCTTCGAAATGAATAGGATCATCAACATGACAAAACAAGGCAAATAAGGAATTCATTCCTTCTTCATAAATTTCACTTAGATTTCTAAACTTCTTACCTCGTTCACTTGGTGTGCAAGTGCTTGAAGATGCACATGACTTTCCTCCTTGTGGTATGCTTGGAGAAGCACTCTCATTTATCCTCAATGGTGTCCCTTGCTGTCCTTGTGTTGGCGCTGCTGTTTGGGGATGCATTTCAGCCACCTCCTCTTCATCCTCATCATGAGACAAACAGTTCTTGACATTCACTGTTTTCTCTATGCTTCCATCCCAAGCTTCCTCTTCAATGAATTGAACATCCCTTCTGACAAAGAACTTCTTGGTAGATGGGATGTACAGCCTGTAGGCTTTGGATTCATCACTGTATCCAACAAGGATACACTTCTCCCCTTTGCTGTCCAACTTCCTCCTTAGTTGATCTGGAATGTGTGCATAGGCCACACACCCGAAAACTCTCATGTGGGTGACTCCTTGCTTTCTCCCACTCCATGCCTCTTCTGGCACTTTGTTCAAGACTGCTTTTGTAGGACACCTATTCAATATATAAACTGTACAATGTACAGCTTCAGCCCAATACTCATTTGGCAAATGCTTTGCCTTCAACATGCTCATTGCCATCTCCATGATGGTTCTGTTTTTCCTTTCAGCAACTCCATTTTGCTGCGGAGTGTACCTTGCTGTAAATTGTTTGTGAATTCCATTTTCTCTACAAAATCTTAGGAATTCCTTGGAGATATACTCACCTCCTCTATCAGTTCTCAAAACTTTTATATGCAGCCCGCTTTGGTTTTCCACAAATTCCTTGAAGTTTTGGAATTTCTCAAACACTTCACTTTTGTTTTTAAGGAAATATATCCAAGTCTTTCTTGTAAAGTCATCAATGAATGTTAGGAAATATTGGTTGCCTGCTAGTGATGGAGCTTGCATTGGTCCACATAAATCTGAGTGGATGATCTCTAAGGGTGCCTTTGCCCTTATGCCTTTCCCTGATGGAAAACTTTCTCTATGTTGTTTGCCCAATATACAACCTTCACAAAGGCTGTCCGGCGTCTCTATCAATTGTAATCCTCTTACCATTCCTTTTCTGCTTAATAGATTTAGACCTCCAAAATTTAGATGCCCGAATCTCAAGTGCCATAACCAATTTTCATCCTTTGGCACGCTTTGGAAGGCCTCTTGGGTAACTGCTGCAATTTCTCCTTTGTTTTTCAAATCTGCCCTGATCCTGAGAGGGAACATCCTGTTCCTTGTCATCTTCACTTCAGCAATGCATCTTTTGCTGGGTGTTATATCCATGATGGTGCATACATCATTTTTAAAGAAAACATTGTACCCCTTATGGACAAGTTGTCCAATACTCAAGAGATTACATCTCATTCCGAGGACATAGTATACATCTGCTATGGTTTTCCTTTCTCCTTGCTTTGAAAATATTTTTACTTCTCCTTTTCCCATAACAGACACTTTACTATCAGTTCCTAGTGTGACTTCTGATTTCACATTTTTATCTAGGGCAGAAAAGAAGGCTATATTTCTGGTCATATGGTTGTTGCAACCTGAGTCTAAAAACCATATGCCCTCACCATGTGTTTCAGCGATGTTACAAGCTAACAGGACATTTTCTTGACTGTTGTTTTCTCTTGTAACATTTGCATTTTGTCTGTTGTTCTTATCATGCTGTTTCTTTCTACAATCACTAGCATAATGTCCATACTTTTTGCAATAATAGCATTGAACATTAGATTTATCATACCTTTGTCCTTGACCCTGATACTGATCTCTTTGTTGGCTGCTGCCTTGACCTTGGTTCTGATTTGGATTGCTGCCTCTTCCTTGTGCATTTGATGGGTTGTTCCTTCCACCTCTGTTCTGGCTTCTGCCTCTTCCTCTTCGGTTTCCTCTACCTTGACCTCTTCCTCTTCCAAAGGACATCTGGGTCTTGAAGGCTTGCTCAAGAGATGAGTTTTCATTCCTACTCAACCTCTGCTCATGTGTTATCAGTGATGCATGTAGCTCATCAACTGAATAGTTTGAGAGATCATTTGTCTCTTCAATGGTGGTGACTATGGCATCGAACCTTGAGGGTAAGACCCTCAATATTTTCTCCACAATCCTTCTATCTTCAATGGTTTCTCCATGAGTTCTTATTTGTGTGATTACACCAATCACATGAGTGAAGAATGAGTCAATGTTATCTGACTCCTTCATGTTCAAGTTCTCAAAATCCTTTCTCAACAATTGTAGTTTTGTTGTCTTCACTCTCTCCATGCCTTGATAGGCTGTCTTAAGGGTTTCCCATGCTTCATTTGTTGTCTTAGCTGCTGCTAACCTTGGAAATATGCTCTGGTCTACTGCTAGATACAACAACACACAAGCTTTTGAATCCTTCTTCCTATTGCTCTTCAGCAGATCCTTCTCTCCCTGAATTAATGCATTGAACTCAGTTTCATCTGTTGGTTCTTCAAAACCATCTTCAACTATTTCCCATAAGTCTTGGGAAGCAAGCAAGGCTTTCATAGTTATTGACCAGTAGTCATAGTTCTTCCCATTAAACTGTGGGAGCTGGGTATTAAACATACCCATACCAGTGCTTGTGCTAGCCATTCCTTGACTGTGTATTTAAAACACTGACTGTCTCTTCAATAACAAACAAGATAGCTATGAAGAATACATGAATCCTTTGTTGTCTGAGTCTTCTAACTGTCTGAGAAGTTTTGCTGCAGCAACAACCTTCTCCCTTCAGCTTCTTTAACTTCTTTAAAGAGCCTGGACCAGCTCTGATACCACTGTTGGGTATTTTTTTTGATGGGTAAATACCAAAAACCAAACATTCAAACACACAGAGTCAATGCTCTGTTTTACCTCCACAGGATCCTTTTGTGCACAGGGAAGCTTTTAAAAAAAAATTACTGAGTAACAGAGTATTTCACCACCATAAAATATTTCTATTCATTAAAAAAAACATTTACTCTGTCTCCATATGAGAATTTACACTGCTGGAAAAAATTCCCATTAACATTTACTGCTGTAAAACCTCCATTCACATTTACTGGTGTAAAACTATTTTTACATACTGCTGTAAAAAAAAATTTACACAGACTTACAAAAAACTCGCTCCACCATTTTCTTTATGCACTGCTGTGCAAAACCACACATGGTTTTTGCTACTCCTCTGTTTTACGATGCCTCACAAGACATTACAACCCTGTTCTGTGTAATTTCTCGCACTGCTGTGCGTTCAATACATACCACACATGGTTTTTTTCGCTGCACCACGAGCTCTCGCATATTACCAAAAAGTCAACTAACTAAAATATACGAGCTCCTTTTTTTAAGTATTACATTGCGTAAAAAAAAACTGACCATGCCTATCTTTAAATGTACCATACCTTCGACATAAAAAAACTTACGTGCAATATATAAAAACTTCAATATTCTACTTACCACTATGACATTTCATTAATTAAAACGTATGGTCAACCAAAATTTGACATTCACTCCAAGCAATTTGATTTGACGTTGGTTTGTATGCAGCTTCAATCGATCAACGGTGGAGAACACGGGAGCAGATTCGACGGTAGAGAAAGATATCGGAAGCCACTTTAATGCTGACCTTTACCTCCCGATATGTCAGAGATGCTGACGTCAGGTGAGAGCCACATGTCTTCACCAAATAGCCAAAAATACGGAAACAACTTTTGGCTGCAAGGTGGTGCGATATCCTCTGGGCAGTTTGTGGTTTTGTTCGGTGGTTTTGGGGAGCCAAGTACAGCTGCGTTAAAATTACAAATTTAACAAAAATTAAAGAAAATTTGTAACTAAATATGATTCGAAATCCTCAGCTATCGAGACCTAACTCACACATTAAGAAAAACAAATATAAAGAAAAAAATAAAAGCCTTTACTGAATATTCTTTCTCCTGGACACATCTGCAAAATGGCGGCTAGGAAAGCTGGTTTTGAAAACCGTTTCTCCGGGAAAATTCTACAATTTTCTAAACTGGAAGCTTGACTGTTGTAAAGGCAAATATTAAAGAAAACAGCAGGCATGGTGAAATGTTTTATGCGATCATCTAGGTGGTCTATAAAGAAATTGCCAGTGCATCTACTTAAAGAAATTGCCAATGCATCGCAAATTCCGAGGAAGTTAAGAACTGTGGAACTTTCGGAGGAGACTATTATACGGTTGAACTGTATGCACGTATGTAAATACTGAAGTTTAAAACAGAAACACAGCGTACAAGCAAACAACGTTTGAAAACAGCCCTGTCGATCTCAGTGATAAAATTAAAGAATTTGTAACCGGATATAGTTCGAAAACCTTTGTTATCCGGACCTAACTCTCACATTAAGAAAAAACAATTGCAGGAAAGATACAGTAGTATATTAGAATACCTCTTCTAAGCAGATGACAAAATGACAGGGTTTTTGTCTGCCAAATTGCTAGTAAGAGCGTTTTCTGTATATTGTTTCTCCCGGACACTTCTTCAAAATGGCCCCAATGCTGTTTCTCCCGGAAAATTGCACAATTTTCTAACCTGGATGTTGTTGTAAAGGCTCAGTAAAGGCAAATATTAAAGAAAACGGTAGGTTAAGTGAAACCCTTTATGCAACCTGAGTGATAAATATTTTCATATGCAAGAGATTTGATTTTTCACTTGGCTGGGTGGACCAAGAATTTAGATACACTTCAGGTTGGTTTGATGTTTTTTTTTCCTCTTGAAATAGCTTATATTCCACATTAATACTATTCTCATAAAACTTGGAGTTCAAAAACCACTTTGACCAAATAAAATTTATTTTAACTGCTCAACAAAAACTAATTAAAATAATAATAATATAAAATTTTTATTTTAATTCAGAATTATTTTTATTTTTATTTTAAATTTATTTTAAACTTTAATTACTCAACAAAAATTAATTAAAAATAATAATAATATACAATTTTTGTTTTAACATAAAATTATTTTTATTTTAAATTTACTTTAATAATCTAACAAAAATAATAATTTAAATTTTATATTTTAATTTAGTTTCTATTATTTTATTTTGACCGAGCAAAAATTTTGATTTAAAAAAAGCTAAATTTTATATTTTAACTTAAATTAGTTTTTATTATTTTATTTTGACCGAGCTAAAATTTTGGTTTAAAAAAAACCTTTGGGTGCAAAGAAAACTGGAGGTTAATAAAATGCTTTATGCGAGCTGAGTGAGAAGTGTGGACGCAGTGCTTATAATGGAGTCAATGAGGTAAGTATTGGCTTACCAACCCAATATTCTGGCCGTTGGGTATGGATAAGCTTCCGGGCTTATAATGGAGTCAATGAGCCAAGTATTGGTTTACCGACTCAATATTATGGCCGTTGGGTATGGATAAGCTTCGTATTACCTTTGATACGTGGGAAAACTAGTGTTTATAATGGAGTTAATGAGTTAAGTATTGGTTTACTAACTCAATATTGTAGGAAAAGTAATGTTTATAATGGAGTCAATGAGTTAAGTATTTATTTACTAACTCAATATTATGGTTGTTGGTTATGGATAAGTATTATATTATTTTTAATAGGTGGGAAAATTTATCATAATTTGATTGTCAAATTTTAGTGAGGAAAATTTTTTCTAGTTGTTATCTTTTAATGCACACTGAATCATCACCCTTATTTAAGGAAAAACACGCCCGAATAATCCGGGCGTGGTCAGGGACAAGCTTTACTCTAAGAGATGCCTCCTATTATCGAATTATATAAAAAATAAAAGTAAAAATATTATTGAATTATATAAAAAATGGAGTTGTCTTTAGTGCAACTTTCTGGTGCCGGAATTAGGTGAAAACCACGCCACCTCGAATAATCAGGGACAAGCTTTACTCCTACGAGATGCCTCCTATTATAGAATTATATATAAAAAAATAAAAGTAAAAATATTATCAAATTATATAAAAAAAATTGGAGTTGTTCCGATGGAAAAATTCAAGGTGAAATCTTGATTTCTGTTATTTAAACTGGGTTTTTGACTGTATATATGGATTCAACACCCTGAAAAACCCCTAGGGCTCTTGGATTATGCAAGGTTATCCATCAAAATTGTGATTTCAACAAATTCCTGCTGGATTTTACATAAATTAGACCGAAAAAAGCCACCATAAAAACTTCCAAAAAAATCGCACAAAATTGTGATTTCAATAAATTCTTATCGGATTTTACAGAAATTAGACGGAAAAAACCCACCATCCAAAAAATCACAGTAAAAACGACTCAAAAATAAAAGTAAAAGTATTAATGCAAAATAGAAATCTCTAACTTATACTTATATTTAAGATGATGTTAACTTACCCATCAATATTAACCAAATATTAATAAGCAGTGACTAGTGACATTATCACTGGAGTTTTAGAATTTATTTATAGCGATGTCACCCGTGTAACAACTTACGTGTTTAAAATCAATTTAGAGTAATCTCACACGTGTAACAATTTACTAACCCAATATTACGGCGTGCTTGGCACGTGGCATTATAAGGCCATGATAATAAGCCCATAGTCCACTTTAAATCGAAATCTCCCACTCACGATATTGGCTCACCAAACAAATATTATAGCCGTTGGGTGTCCATGGGAACGTGGCATTATGTAGTGATGTGAAAAAATAAAAATAAAAGTATTAAAGAGCAAGCCGAAACGTTGACTTATCAATCAACATCATCCAATTAATGGACAGGTGGCATTATAAAGATAAATAAAAAATTAAAATTATAGGGGTGAATTTTCAAATAAATTGTTACTAGCTGCTTGGTTGATGGTCTTGTAAAGGTCCTAGGAGTGTTCCATATTATTAGTAGATATGTATAGGGTATTTGCTCATTGTTTGGTAGGATGAAGGAGAAGCAAGTTGCTTACCTGAATGACTCAATGACTCATTGGACGCTGTGGAAATTATTTTTATATGTGTTAGCTTCAAAGGATAAGGTATTTTGTATTATGTATATTTTGTGTGCATGTAAATTTTTAAGATTGGTGTATTTAGATATTGAATGAAGTATATAGGGTGAGGTTTGACATGTTATTGGTGATTAACGTTTTAATAAGGTTAAAGATGATATGATAGATGATAAGATTTTTTTTTCAAAATTTTCCTTTTTTGCACTCTAATTTACAAGGTCATTTGACATTAGAAAAGTTGAAGATAGAGACATCTCTACTTGGCACTAGCCTCTAGGAAGAAGATCATTTAGTTAACTTTTGAGGCTACTTGAGAGAGGGGGGAGGCTCTGGACACAAGAGGGCATGGTTTGGCATAACAAGATTGAAGTATTTCATAAAGGGAAGGAGAAGTTTTAATCCATGGTAGAAGTGAATATGAGGAACAAAGGAAACAAAAAGATGTGGATCATCATCCAATTATAGTGGGAATGGATACACTGGAGTGCATGGTAAAGGGGATGATGCCCTTGAGCAATGGGACTTTGGTTCATTGTCAAAACATTAATTATTTATGGGTCCGCTTTAGGTGTGCTTAATCCCACAAATTGTTGATTGTCGAGCTTGATTATATCTCTCATTCATGGATCCTATTTTTTAGTTGTGTTTGCATCCTTGTTCCTGACTAGAGGTGTAAGGGGAATTTCCACATAATATTGTTGTTAGGCAGTCCAAGGGGGATAAAGACAATTCATTGGAACCCCCTAGCGAGGTTCGAAGGTAGTGTCTCGAAAGATATTTTTTTTGGAAAAAATCCTTGTAAAATATTATAATTTCATAATCAATCAAGACCATTCATCATTAGGTCACAGATTTGATGTTATATATTATGTTAAGGTTCTTTTCCCTAGAACAAAGCCCTCTTTTTATGACAGAATTAAATTGTAGTCATGTATTATTTAGATAACATTTTAATTGAGAGAGAGAAAGGGAGGTTGTAGTGGATGTGATGAAGCTTGTAATCACTTCATTTTGCTAGACAAAATAAAAGGAAGAATTGGTTATTTCCCCATGGACATACACCAAATCATGTGAACCATGTATATTGGTGTCTCATTTGTATTGTTTCATTCTATCTTTTATTTTAACATTCATTTTGATTTTATTACTCTATGATTTTCTTCTTAACAATTGCTATCAGAACCAAAGGTTCATTTGATTAATAAAACTCATAGGAAAGGAGGGTTCGTGGTTCAAGTTGGAGCAATGGCATAAGAAGATTTGAGTCAAGTTTAATAGCCAAAACTATTAGCTATGGAAGATGAAAATGGAAGATTATCTATACTAGAAATATCTTTTTCTACCACTAGGAAGTGTTGAAAATAGCAACAAGAAATGCTAAAAATAGAAGTGCTACAAATAGCACTGCTATAAATAGCATTTTGGGATACCTTCCAATTTTAGTTAGTCCCTGAACTAAAATTGAGAAGTAAAATTTGAATTTGATCTTAGCAATTGTTTGTAAAATAATTAATTAATTCATCTTGAATTAATTAGTTGTAGGAAATCAAACATGAAGTCTATGTGAAGACATGCAACAGTTTCTCCATTGATTGAGGAAGTTATCCCTTGATTAAAGGAGATCAGGATGAGTTGTACTTTGAGTTGTAATTAGTTAGCTCAATTAACTGAGTTAAGTCTAGTTAGATTAGTTCAAATAGTTTGTTGAACTAATTGTGAGTTCAGTTAGTTAATGCATGCATGCATGTAACTGCTCCACTTTAGATAACTGAATATTCTCTCATAAATAACTCATGCATGTCAGTTCAGTCAGAGATCCAGTTGAGATCAGGTGATGGGACAATGTGCTATCAGTTGCAGGAATATTCCTTGGAGGATATCTCTTACATGAAGAAGGAATTCATTCCTTGGAGATTGTGCAGTTACTTTTTGATTTTGATGGTTGTGTGATGAGGCCAATACACACAGGTGGTAGCATTGGACCCCAAGAGAAACTGCGCAAGGAAATAGGAGGCTTGGAGGGCTGGAGGAAGGCATATGTTGTGTCTATTTGGTCTGCGAGATACATTGTTCAATTGTGCTGATAGCTGGATGGCTTGTGAGTTGAAGCTTTGTGTAATCTGAACACATTTCCACTTGTATGATATTACAGAGATCAGGGTTTTAGGCTGAGGCTTTCCCCAGAGTATTCTTCTGTGTTCATGTGTGATTGCTTTCTCATTCTCAGTTATATGTGTTCTATTTGATCTTGCTCATATTCGATTAAGCTTCCACAAAGTTTGTTGTAGAAGTAGATCTTGTATTTTGCTTTAGTATATTGCATAATTTGTTGATCTACAGTGAGAAATTCTACATGGTATTGGAGCAAAGGTGATCAAAGGAGAGAACATTATACAAGAAGGGAGACGTTCGAAGTTTGAGGTTCCTGAATATAGAAATCGAGTTCTTATCACATCTCAATTTCACCAATGGCATTCAACAGTTTAAGACTCAAGTATGCCCTTGATGGCAACTCGAATTATATATCCTGGAAGGATCGCATGGAAGTAGCATTAGAGGATAATGGTCTAAAGGACTTCATTGATCAAGAAGTCCCCAAGCCGGCAACGGCTAATGCTACAGAATTGGCGGAATGGAAGAAATGTGTGGCTAGAGCAAGGAGAATCCTTCTGGAGGGAGTTTGAGACCACATAGTCTCGAGTCTCCATGGGAAGGAGACACCATTTTTGATGTGGAAAACATTGAAAGATCTATATCAGAACAACAACGATTAGAGGAAGTTGGCGCTGAAAGACAAGCTTCAGAAAATCAAGTGTGAAAAGGGCGACATGATCTCTACATATCTGAACAAGCTCACCACCTGCAGGGATGAGCTTGGAAGTGTAGGGATCACAATAGCCGATGATGACATGGTGAGTCTTGCGCTCCTCACTCTTCCTAAGAGCTGGCATAGCTACCAAGACTCGGTAAATGGAAGAGAGAAACTGCCAGATTGGGAACGACTTTGGTCGAATCTGATGCAGGAGGAGATAAGAAGAAGCACCAGAGATGGTTCTTCATCCAAGGAGGATGAAGAAAATTGTGCCTTAGCAAGTAAGGCGAAGAAAGGGAAGGAGAAGGATTCTCATCCCAAATCGAGTTCTTCCCATGGTGGGAAGAAGTTTGACAAATCGAAAGTGTGATGCTTTCATTGTCATGAGGTGGGCCATTATGCAACAAATTGTCCACAGAAGAAATCCAAGAAGGGATCCTTGGAAGGATCAGAAGGTGAGGCACTGGCCTCACAGTTCGAATTGGATTTCACCCTCATCGCATGCATGGTTTCATTGATGATGGGTTGTGGTTGGTTTCTTGACAGTGGAGCTTCATTCCACATGACTGGTGATAAGAGTTTGTTCAGTACCTTGGAGGAGAAAGACCTCCAAATACTCATAGAGATGGATAATGAGGAAAAGTATAATGTCTTAGGTGTAGGCACAGTTGCCTTTCAGAGGAAGCATGGAGCTCGCATTACCTTGATAAATGTGAAGCATGTCCCAAGACTGAAGAAAAACTTGGTATCGATCGCGATGCTAGAAGACAAAGGTTATGATGTAGTCTTCAGTAAGGGAAAGGTTTTCCTTAGACACATCACCATGAGACAGGAGAAGCAGATCAGTTCACAAGTCAAGAATCTGTATGCTCTTGAGGTTCAAGAAGCATGCAAAGCCTTGAGGAGCAAGGCAACTGTTGGAGACTTGGTGGTTAAGAGGGAGAGTACATTACCTCTCAACATGCAGCACCAGAAGAAGTCTCAGACAATTGTGGAGGAGCCACAATTGGTGAAGCAACTTCAGGAGGTTGTGGAGCAGCCACAACTATAGAAGCTGAGAGGAGACCAAGTGGAGGAATCCACTCATGCAGAGACCTCCAGTAGGGGGAAATTTCTAGCCAAGTGGGCAGAGGAATCACATGTATCCATACCTCCAGGTGGGAGGTGGGGCGATGTGGAGTGACAGTCCCAAGAAGGCTGAAATAGGGGCAGGATCATTGAGGTACCCAACCTCTTTTATTATACCTTTCTACGGGAGCCCTAACGAGGAGTAGCAGGACTGGTTGAGTGGGTAGAGACAGATGCGGATGGAGCGGCAGAGGAATCTTCAGCATCAAAGGATGTTTCTAGCCCAACAGGGAGGTCATATGGGAGATCAGTTACTTACTTCTCAGTAACCGAGTTGCAGTGCAGCAGTGGGCAGCACGATGCAACATGATGAGAGGAGGTGCAGTGCAGATGCAATGCTGCGAGATAGAACCAGCAGCAGCATGGATGTAGCAGCAGGAATCAGTTAGATTGATGCAGTTAGATATCAAAGTGATAGAGGCTAGAGCAGTCAGATAATGAAGAGCACAAAGGTGCAGATTTTTCAGTCGACAGAGGTAATAGTAGTCAAAGACTTTGATGACAAAGGCATCATTCTGATTCAGGTTGGATATTTTTTTTCTAGAGTTGCTAGAGTAACAACACTAGGGAGAAGTGTTGCATGGAGAACATTCCAAAGGTTCAGGATCGAGTTCGAGTTGAATGCCTTTATTGCTGAGAGGGAGTGCTGAAAATAGCAACAAGAAATGCTAAAAATAGAAGTTCTAAAAATAGCACTTCTATAAATAGCATTTTGGGATACTTTCCAATTTTAGTTAGTCCCTGAACTAAATTGAGAAGTAAAATTCGAATTTGATCTTAGCAGTTGTTTGGAAAATAATTAATTAATTCATCTTGAGTTAATTAGTTGTAGGAAATCAAACATGAAGTTTATGTGAAGACATGCAACAGTTTCTCCATTGATTGAGGAAGTTATCCCTTGATTAAAGGAGATCAGGATGAGTTGTACTTTGAGTTGTAATTAGTTAGCTCAGATAAATGAGTTAAGTCCAATTAGATTAGTTAAAATAGTTTGTTGAACTAATTGTGAGTTCAGTTAGTTAATGCATGCATGCATGTAACTGCTTCACTTTAGATAACTAAATATTCTCTCATAAATAACTCATGCATGTCAGTTCATTTAGAGACCCAGTTGAGATCAGGTGATGGGACAATGTACTATTAGTATCAGGAATATTCCTTGGAGGATATCTCTTGCATGAAGAAGGAATTCATGCCTTGGAGATTGCGCAATTACTTTTTGAGATTGATGGTTGTGTGATGAGGCCAATACACACAAGTGGCAGCATTGGACCCCAAGAGAAACTACGCAAGGAAATATGAGGCTTGGAGGGCTAGAGGAAGGCATATGTTGTGTCTATTCAGTCTGTGAGCTACATTGTTCGATTGTGCTGAGAGCTGGATGGCTTGTGAGCTGAAGCTTTGTGTAATCTGAACATATTTCCACTTGTATGATATTACAGAGATCAAGGTTTCAGGTTGAGGCACTCCCCAGAGTATTCTTCTGTGTTCATGTGTGATTGCTTTCTCATTCTCAGTTATATGTGTTCTATTTGATCTTGCTCATATTCGATTAAGCTTCTGCAAAGTTTGTTGTAGAAATAGATATTGTATTTTGCTTTAGTATATTGCATAATCTGTTGATCTACAATGAGAAATTCTACAGGAAGAATAGGAAATAAGTTGGTGAGTATGAAAGAGGAAGGATGGGAGATTCTTGACAAAAAAGAACTAGAAACAATACGATTGTGCTTGGAAACATTTGTGGTTTTCAACATTTCAAAAGAAAAGATAGTGGAGGGTTTGATGATGACATTGGTTGAACTGTATGAAAAACCATAAGCTTTGAAAAAAGTATTTCTTATGAATAATTTACTTAATATGAATATGTTAAAAAGTGGGTGTGTTACTAATAATTTGAATGAATTTAACATGGTCACTAGTCAATTATTTTTTGTAGGAGAAAATGTTGATGATGAGGTTAGGGCTCTTTTGATTTTTTTTCATTGTTAGAAAGCATGTTTAGCTCTATAGATGCCTCATGTTAACTCTGAAAGCCCTTATTAATCCCTAGATATTGAGTGATTACATTTCCATTGTTATATTGTTATGTAGGATAGAACCCCTCATGGCCCCATTTTATTATAATTGCACTTCTTGTCTTTTATATATATACTAAAGGGACATAGTCTTAGAATTATCAAATATTTTCTTGTACATTGTATTCACTATAAAAAGAGTCTTCCCCCTTGAATAAGATTGTAATTACTGGTTTCTTATCTTTTCTAAGGTGAAAGGATCATAACATTTGGTATCAGAGCTCGTGATGTTCGGGTTTTGCTAATTCAAACAAGACATTGTGGAATTTTCACAACAATATTTTTCAGGAAGGTTTCAAATGACGAAATTTGGAGAATATTTAGAATACATCTTAGGTAATACTTAGTTCTAATTTCAGGTCTTATTTTGCTATATTTTTGGAGATATGTTCCAAGGAAGTTAGGGTTTCTAAATGCTCCTGAAATCAATCTCAAATAGATCAATTCAACAATTTCACTATAAATTTGTTTTTGTGAGTTTTCAAACTATGAAAATTGAGCGCATTAAATTGAAATAAAAATAAACATCCAGTTAAAATTTTAGATCTTGGTTCATTATAATTTTGGATATATGCTATAATGAATTATAAGTTCCTCAATGCTCCTAAAATTAGTTTCAAATATATCAGCTTGGTTTTTTTTTTCTATATCTTCATATCTATGATTTTTAAGGCTATAAAATCTTTAGGGATTTTAGGAGACATATAAAAGTGTCTCAGGTGCAAATTTCATAATCATATTTGAAGAATTATACACATAGCATGCTATACAAGTTCGCACATGAGAAGAGGCCAAAAAATAGCAAGTTTTGGGAAATTTATTATTGCTTTCACTTGGCACATCGAATTTAGTTCCCACATGTAGAATTTTAGTATAGACATATCAAATCATTATAGAAGAAAAATTTTCAGATCCAGAAAGGCTAAAATCTTAAAGATATATCAATAAAACTTCAGCCATTCTTATATTCTCCAAATTAAGGTACATAAATTATTAGTGACCTATTTTTTTATTAGAAGATCCTTTTTTTTGGTGTATGAAAGTTGTAAATAATAGGAGTACTATTGGTATTTTCTAGCATGCCTCTAAAGAAAGCTACTACACCAATTAAATATATTGAAGGCTTATCCTTGATTTATGAAGAAAGTGAATAACTAGAATTTAGTTTATCTCATTTAGAGAAGAAAGTTAATGAAATATATTGTAGTATTTTGAAAAATGTGGATTTATATGGTTCTTGAGAAAAACTTAAAAGAGAAACAAAAAAGAAGATAAATGAAAATAACAAAGAAATAAAAAATAATATGAATGGAAATAAGGAAGAAATTCAAAAATTTGTGATTTCCATGAAAAATATTCTCTAGAAGAGGCATCCTAAAAGGGATGTGGAGATCCAAGGAAATCATGAATATAAGGAGAATCATGGTGTTGGGAATCAATCTCATTGATGGCCCTTAGTATTGCAACAAAAATACCACAATTCCCAAGGGTCTCGACTTTAATTTTCAACCCAAAGTTTGTACAAACTTAAGAGGGATTAGCACTATGTGTGCAACATGCATTATCTTCTTCTTTTGATGATTCTATGTGGGTGAAAACACTCAGATGAGGTTCAGTTATTAAGAGACCATTCTACCATTTATGCTACAAGTAAAATTCAAAATTGCAGGAAGTAAAGGACAATATGCAAATATACATTGATTGTAGGGAAAAGAAAACAAACCATTTTAACTATGATGAGATAAAAGCATGTCTATTTATATTGTGTAGAAAGAAAAATCACAACTGAAACTAAGCATGTAAATTCCAAACCCTAATTTTACAAGAAAAAGTTAATTTTCTACAACAACTAGGTTAAGGAAACTACTTGGTCTTTTGGTTTCTAAACTTCAGCTTGAGGGTCTTGGGGACATTGGAATAGATAAAAGAAGACTAACCATGAATTGGATGCAAATTTAAATGAGTTTCTAATTAAAAATGAAAGTTGCTACAGAAGTCCCTTTTTTGTTGCAAGAGACAATTTAATGAGCAGAAAAATGCACTAAGGATGCAATTTGAAGGTGGAATGTGGCTAATGAAAGCTAAGGAATGATCAAGAATTCATGTCCATGGAATTGGATCAATGAAAGGAAGGTTTACTCATGGATTGGATAATTGATGATGAAATTAAAATGAAGAAGGTTGTCAAACTTGAAAGTTTCGAGAACAGAATGAAATTTCCACATAGGCATCAAAATTTGCTAGATGGGGATGAGAACGTTAGAAAAACTATGGTTCAATATTTTTCAGGGGAATCATACATGAGATATAAGATTCGGATGTTGATTAAGAGAAACTTGTGGACATTTTTGTTCACTTAGATGGTCATTCAACTTAGCAAAGGATAGGTGGATCCTTTTGCATTGCAACTTGGCATTAGATTCAATTGTCAAGCATTTTTAGGAAAGTATGAGACTTGTAATCATTCACTTCTCTTGGTTCACACTCTTTAGATTAGAGTTTTTGGCATCCATTTATTGGCAAGTTTTTAGGTAGTTCTTCATTGAGGCTCAAATCATGGGTTTCAACATGAAGACTTGGAGATGGTACTAGTTTATGTTGAATTTTAGGTATTATTTCTCAAACTTATCACTGAGGGAGATAATGTTAGCCTCTTACTCACATAAATAATTATTGAATCGTAATGTACCACCTTTATTTATTTCACACCATAGGATATAGTTTTTATCCTAAGTATCTTTCTAGAGTTTGTAGATCATATTTTCTATTGGTGACATGATCTTGTGATAGAGTAAATGTAGATAAAACATTATTATCTTAATAAATATTTATCCATGAAACTCTAAGCTACCATCTATGAATTTGGGCTACAAATTTATTGGTTGTGTTCTTAGACACATGATCAATAATTTTTTGTAGTTTGTGCTCTTCAACGTTTTCAAATATCAACTCTACTCGAAGTTATTTATTCCTCTAGTGATGAAAAACTCTTTTGATATATGAATTCACAACATACTATGGAGCTATGATATCAAAATTTCCATGAAATACTATCATGGAATTACCAAACCGAAAGAACTATGGACGCTCTTATACCCATTATAGAAATATAAAAGGTAGGAAAAACAATATCAGAGACAAAGCATTTGGCAGAAAATGCCTAAAGCCTCACAACATTATATATTCATCTTTCAAACTCTAGAAACATACTTAGGATGAAAAATATATCCTAAGATTTGAAATAAATAAAGGTGGTACATTAGGATTTAATGGTTGTTTATGTAAGAAAGAGGCTAAATTGGATGATTGTAGAGTCTCATGTAGCTTTGTAAAACAGGAAACCATACAAATACAACATACAAAAATGATAACTAGCAATGAAAGATCAACGACCAAAGTAATTTCTAATGCATAAAAAGAAATATTAAATAAGACAAATGATTACCATAAAAAAATTTGTCATCTAATGTCTATTGTTGCACAAAAAAAGGCTATAAGAAATAAGTTGATTAACCCTACATAGATTAACAATACTCATAAGTGAAATTTCAAAAATAAGTAAATGAACAAATGCATGAAACAATAAGAATATAGGATGGGTCTTGAGAACCTAGGCTGGGCCCTAATGCAAGGAGGATCAGATCCCTGAAGTAAGAGCAATCTAAGAACCAAGAATGTTTTTCATTGATTAGACAATGTGTCGGTACATGAAACGTTGCATAACTAGAAACTCTAAGCTAAATCCTCCACCAACTTAAGTACTCGTAGCTTATTCTCACTTTCTAACTAAACCTTAATGGGCTACTCGAGCCCTTTATTTATAAAATATGGATGAGGGAGAACCTGTTTGAAAGGAGGACCATTTTCCCTCCAAAATCCCTAAAAAAAAAATCAAGCTCCCTAAGTGACATCACATTTATAGGGAGGAGTAATTGGTACTTCAAACTAGCTGATCCAGGAGGATCTTATCAAATCAGTTGCACAGGTTTAGTTCATTGTCATCATGCAGTTCATGGGCAGCGTTCAGTTTTTGTCAATGATGTTTGGTTCAGTAATGTGGTCTTTGGGTTAATGTCACATTGTGACAATTTATTGTAAAAGTTTTTTTCATATTAATGTACAAAGTCTAAAATACTTATATTCAAACATTACATTAAACCTAATGTAATGAACCTATCACTAAAACCTATGCTAAAGTCTTAACACTAAGCTATAGTGTCAAACCCTAGTGTTAAACCTATGACATAAAACATCATTAAAACCCTAAAAACCTAAGTCTCGACCATATTGCAAACATTGCAAACTAACCCTAATCATTGGCTTAACCACGCAGGGGAGGCCAACCGTGACCGAAGACCATGTGGGCAGAAGGGAACAGTTAAGTGGTTAACCGTCAACGGACTTCAATGGATGATAGTTGCATGTGAATGTGTTTCACCGCACCGTTAACTAACATCACAGTTACTGCGTCTTTGCCAAAATTGTCGTGAGGAAGTGTTGTCACATGGCATGTCACAAACTGTTAGTCGGAACCGTCGGGAACCAGCATCGGGTGTCAGCTTGCGGTTAGACCGCAGCAGGTCACATGTGACTATCACATTATCTTTGCATCATTTGCTGACGTTGACAAATAAGTGCCTATCAAAAGTTCTAAAGTGGGTTTATTTGCATTTTGGATAATTTAATTAATTCTTAAGTGGTGAATGTCACTATGTGACTTTAAAACTTAACCATAAATCCTAATTTAACCCTAAAGGTTAGCTAGTTCATTCCTAAACTCAGCATGAAAGAGTTTGCTGGAGGGTTATAAAGGAAGTTTGGTGCTTTGAAGAAGAAAAAGAGTGTTTTAGAGTTTTGTATGCAGATTCTGGAGGACATAAGCTGATTTGTTTTCAGTGTAACGGGAGCATCCATAGTCAGAATTGGGAACCGTGGCAGGCGTTGGAAAGCTAATTCAGGGAGATTTCTTGTGACAGTAACTAGAAGTGCCTGTGTGCGCAATAAATATGGTTATATTGTTGTGTAATCAACCTCCTCAGATTCAATCCTAATAAAGTGGACACCCATCTTGAAAGCGGACCCAGAGATGTAGTCCATTAAGGACGAACTCCGTAATCAATATTGTTGTTTGGTATCGTTGTGTTTTTTCTACTTATTTCTTCTTCTTGCATGTTTCTTATGTTTCAATTTTATAGTAAAGTCATTCCTTTTCAATCAGTTCTCATGGTTAAAGAACCTTAAGTTAACATTCACTTCACTAATGGCATTAATCAATTCTACTTCAGTTTAATGTATAATCATTTCAGATCATATAATTTGGTATCAGTGTAGGTTGAGTTTGTAGAATTTTTCTAGTGAATGTTAACCAGGTCAAAGTCGCAACGTGGAGAAGGAACACTCGAGGAGATTGATCCAAAGATTGTAAAGCGAAGAGTCGCTCATAAGCCGACCATGACAGGATCTGATGCAGGTGAAACTCCTGAAACTAAGATGAGCGAGGAATAGTTTTAGAAAGAATTCTTGAGTATGCAGCAAATGTTGGGAGAATTTTACGAAGACAAGAAGGCGAGAGATGCCGCTTCTTCTTCAAAGACATTGAAGAAGGATAAAGGTAAAGGCAAGGTTGTTAAACCTCCTTAACACCCATCATCTGCATCATCATCATATTCTTCTTCTTCTTCTAGTTCGGAATCTGAAACAGAAAAGAGGCCTAAGAAAATATCTCTTTTGAAACTTGATGTAAAATTTGAGTTACCTATTTATGATGGCAAAATGAATCCTGAAAAGTTAGATAACTAGATTAACCAGTTAGAAGTGTATTGTCATATTCAAAACATTTCTAACGATAAAACAAAAATTCATTTAGCTACACGTAGAATGGGGGGAACAATTTTAATCTGGTGGGAAAGTAAAACTCAAATAGATGTAAAGTGGAAAGGTAAAGTCATCTCGTCATGGTCTAAGTTTTTAAAAGATCTTAGGATACATGTAGCAAGCTGTTATTGATTGGCAGTACTTGAGGCAAGGTAAAGGGCAGAGTATTCAGGAGTTTACTCAGGAGTTCAGAAAGAAATCATTGGCGCTTGGTATTTCATTGGATACACGTGAAACTTTATTAAAGTACATCATCAGTTTACATTCATATTTGCAGCATACATTATTGATGTTTAATCCTAATGGAGTTGATGAAGTGTGTGTTCAAGCCTTTCATGTTGAATCAGGTGGCAGACCATTCAATTTCTCACCGCAATCATCCAAAGAGTTGGAAATCAAGGATTCCAATGAAAACAAGAGGAATAACATTCGAAGGGAAAGAAATCAGCGACATCTCTGAAGGAAATACCTACTTGTTCTCATTGCCAGAGAATCAATCATGATGAATCTAGGTGTTGGAAACTTCATCCAAACTTAAGCCCAGGAGAACGATGAAAAGAAAGCAAATGCAGCAATCCAACAAGATCTAGGCTCCTATTTAGGTCATGTAAGGAGGATAACTGCCATAATTTCCACAGGTAAAACTTCTGACACTAGTTCAAGTTTTAATACTACTATATCTTCATCATACATAAATCCTTCAAATGAGGATAAAAGAGTTGAACTATTTAACATAAGGATAACTTATAGGCACACAAAGATAGATGCAATGTTTGACAGTGGATCACAAGCAAATTTAATATCTAAATATTTAGTTAAAAACTTGAGTTTGGAGACACAAAATCATCCAAGACCTTACCCATTAGGTTGGTTGAATAAATAAACTCAAATAAATGTCACAAAGCAGTGTCAGTTAAAATTTTCCATTACAGGTAATTACATTGATGAAGTGGAATTAGATGTGGTTCCAGTAGACATATGTGGAGTTGTCTTAGGAAGTCCTTATCTTTATGATCATGATGCAGTGTTTTATAGGAGAGAGCATAAATATCACCTTAAGAAAGATGGGGTTGAATTTATTGTCAGGGCACATAAAAGTAAAACTCACTTGAATTTAGTTGTTGCTAATCAGATGAAGTGATTAATAAGTTCAAATAAGATATTTGTACTCATGTGTGTAAAAGAACAACATAAGGATCTAAGGGATACTTGTTCAGGTTGTGAGTCTCAGTTTAAAGATAGTTTGGTCAAGAAGGTAGAAACTTTTTCAGTTCTATTTAAAGAACCCAAACATCTTACTCATAAGCAGGGAATACAACATGAGTTACAGTTGATGTCCAAAGCTCCTCTTTCTAATGTTAGAATGTCTCATTTCAGTCCAAGTTTTGGAGTTATAAGTTACAAGGATACAGGTCCGTATTGGGGAAATTCAGTGTTACATTTCTCTTGTATTATATCACCATTTCACGTTTCAAACAGTTTTCAAGCCTCTTTTCAAGTGGAGAGGAAGCCCATTTGTTTTCATATCAAAACATTTTCTAAAGCAACATCAAAGTATCGAGTACATAAAAAGGAAACTTATGCATTAAGGGAAAGTGTTAATCAATGGAGACATCATTTAATGAATGAGGAAACAATGATTCAAACAAATCAATAGCCACTTCAATACTTTCAAAATCAAACTAAGTTGCAGCAATTTCACACTACAGTTTGATGGGTTTATTGCAGCAAGTTCACTTAGTAATCAGGAATCAGGAAAGTATATCAAGTCAAGTAGCTGGTATGAGGTCAAGAATGTCTTTGAATGTTTCTACTATTCCACAAAATAGATTGTTAGTACATGTCAATAGTATTGAATAATATCCTGTGGAGACTATTTTCAAATATGTTTATGAATCACTAATTCATCGTACTTCGTGGACAGAAGTCAATTACCATGTTCATAACAGGTTGTTTAACCATCTTCACAAGTTGTACATACTGTAGATGGATGGAACAGTTCACATATTCAAAATGTGCCATGATCAACATCATCAGGGTCATCACTTTCAGGTTGTTGGTCGAATGTATTGGTACATCATCAGGGAAAGGTGGAGAGTGAGGGAGCTCTACCCTCACATGTTATCTGTCTAGTCAAAATTTTGTGGTCCAAAATCTTTCAAGTGGAGAGGATTGATACAGGAGGATCTTGTCAGATCAGTTGCACAGGTTTAGTTCATTGTCAACATGCAGTTCATGGGCAGTGTTCAGTCGTCGTCACTGATGTTTGGTTCAGTAATGTGGTCTTTGGGTTAATGTCACATTGTGACAATTTATTGTAAAAGCTTTTTTTATATTGATGTACAAAGTCTAAAAGACTTGTATTCAAACATTACACTAAACCTAATGTAATGAACCTAGCACTAAAACCTATGCTAAAGTCCTAACACTAAGCTATGGTGTCAAACCCTAGTGCTAAACCTATGACATAAAACATTATTAAAATCCTAAAAACCTAAGTCTCGGACCATATTGCAAACATTACATTGCAAAACATTGCAAACTGGCCCCAATCGTTGGCTTAACCACGTGGGGGAGGCCAACCGTGACCGCAGACCATGTGAGCGGAAGGGAACAATTAATTGGTTAATCGTCAGTGGAGTTCAGCAGATGATAGTCGAATGTGAATGTGTTTCACTGCACCGTTAACTAACATCACGGTTACCGCACCGTTTCCGAAACCGTCATGAGGAAGCGCTATCACATGGCACGTCACATACCGTTAGTTGAAACCATCGGGAACCAACGTTGAGTGTTAGCCTGCGGTTAGACCGCAGCTGGTCACATGTGGTTGTCACCTTATCTCTGCACCATTTGCTGAAAGTTGACAGATAAGCACCTATCCAAAGTTATAAAGTGGGTTTATTTGCATTTTGATAATTTGATTAATTCTTAAGTGGTGAATGTCACTATGTGACATTAAAACTTAACCATAAACCCTAATTTAACCCTAAAGGTCAGCTAGTTCATTCCTAAACTCAGCATGAAAGAGTTTGAATGCATCTAGAGGGTTATAAGGGCAATTTGGTGCTTTGAAGAAGAAAAAGAATGTTTTAGAGTTTTGTATGCAGATTATGGAGGACATAGGTTGATTTGTTTTCAATGTAACGGAAGCATCCAGAGTCAGAATTGGGAACTGTGATAGGCATTGGAAAGCTAATTCAGAGAGATTTCTTGTGAAAATAACTATAAGTTCTTGTGTGAATAATCATTTTAGTTAATTTGTTGTGTAATTGACCTCCTCGGATTCAATCCTAATAAAGTGGACGCCCATCTTGAAAGCAAACCCAGAGACGTAGTCCATTAGGGACGAACTCTGTAATCAATATTGCTATCTAGTATCGTTGTGTTTTTTCTGCTTATTTCTTCTACTTGCATGTTTCTTATATTTCAATTCTTTCGTAAATTCATTCCTTTTCAATCAATTCTCACGGTTAAAGCACCTTAAGTTAACATTCAGTTCACTAATGGCATTAATCAAATCTACTTCAGTTTAATATATGATCATTTCAGATCACTAGCCAAGTTTAATCATCCTATAGGAAAGGACAGACTCCATAAATTTCTTTAACTGGATATCTTTGTGAACTATGCCAAATCTGCTCAATATCCTACATCATAAGCACATTATGCACAAAAAGTATGATAAACATCTCTGACCTTCCTAAGAAATTTTCTAATCTAAGAAATGTATTTAAGTGCAGAAGGAGAGGTCTAATGTTCCTATGAAAGGTTAGATGGTCCTTATAAGATACCTAATTGGGAGGCACATCACACCCACCTAATGAATCTATTGCTCATCCTCTGAGCAAACTATTCTTCTTATTTTCTCTACTTTTCCTCATTCATTTCCCTAATGACTTGCTTAAAATCCCATGTTATGTTGTAGATTGTTTCCCCTGCTAGATAGAATCCTTCATTTGTCATGTACATCCACTCTCTTGACTCTTCCTCTTGGATTTGAGGTTCGTAAAGTCTTAACAGCAAAGGAGAATTAAATCTAAGTCCAATCCATTGGGTCTCCAGTTTGTGGATGAT
The DNA here is from genome assembly GCA_031772625.1 of Pinus tabuliformis. NCBI lineage: Eukaryota > Viridiplantae > Streptophyta > Pinopsida > Pinales > Pinaceae > Pinus > Pinus tabuliformis. The sequence continues at coordinate 343,288,673 of CM062808.1, read as the reverse complement.
TATTTTATATAAGGGATTTGTTTTCTACTGCAACCAATAATCTGTCAAGGGAATGATATTCCCTAATCTTCATGTTGTAAGGAAGTGTCTTCCATCTCCTCTAACAAGCCTATGAACTCTCTTTTCCAAATAGTCTAAAGGTATCCTTAAATTGGAGGATGACCTCTACCTACCTTTGTTTGTAAATATTCACCATTACAGGGTCCTTTGCTTTGATTACATGGGTAGAAGTGAGTATGGTTCGATTAGGGTGCTTTGGTATGATCCAAAGTGATTATTTGAACTTCGTGTCTAAGGATATCTTTACTTCCTTTGCCTTGATCTCATCATTCCTTAGACAATATGTTAGGTCCATCAGTTATGTATCTTCTAAATATGGATTTGGGTCCCATTCAGTCATATTAGATAGCACCAAGTTGTCAATGTAAAACTCGGAAATCTTGGCCTTATCTTATGTGTTGCACTATAGGAAAAGTCAATTGAGCCTTTAATGTCCTTTAGAGGGAAGGATCCTCTGTGTTCAAGCATTTTAATTTGAAGTTGGCACCACTACTCCTTTAGAAACAATGAGTAAGTTTTGGATGGTTGCTTGCAAGTCACTAATTTTATGAAAAGGTGTGCCATGATGCCTAGGTTGGTTTCAAGAGTTGCAACTTGGGTTTCTTTCCCTTGTAGTAGTATTTGGGTTTGTTGTAGTTGGACCCCTATGTGGTTTTTTCTCTTTCTAGGTGATCTGTTTCATTTACCTCATCGAACCTGAGGTGTGTCATCTCCTCTCTCATCTTTTTCATTTCTTCATCCATCCTTCCAACATTAGCAACTCCCTTATATTTTGTAATTTGCTTCCATCTGTGACTACTTGCATTTTCTTCTTCAACCTTAAAGAATTATATTGGTGCTAAGTGAATAGGGAGTATTGGTTATGTGTTATATATGAATTAGGGTTTCATGTGGCAGCAGTGGATTTTGCACTAAAAAAGGAAGTATATGTAGAAAATCCTTGAAACCTTACAACTGCTAATGTGAGAAAACTGATCACAGAAGACACAAGATTTCTCTTCGAAAATATATAGAAATAAACAATGAATAAAAACATGATCACACATAGAACATTAAATATATATGGGGAACCCATATGGGAAAAACCCCCTTTGCTTGTATTAAATCAATTGAGCTATCTAATCTAGTACAAAGAACTTGCTTCAATCTTGAAACTCCATGTAATATTGATCAACTCTCTAATCATCAATCTTGTACACAAAAACATGTATACAATAATAAATTACAATTGTGCATTCATCCAATCGCAATAGGAAATTTGAATTGCATGACCTACTAGCATTAATTTTAGCAGCTGCATCTAGTTAACTGAGAGTAAGTTGAGTTAATAGAAATTAAACTACCCAACTAAACTCATAACTATCTCTATTCTAGAACTAGAGATCATTTAACTGATAGACACTAGAGATAACTCCACTAGTTAGCTAATTTTAGATATCAGCTGGTCCACAACTCATTAAAACCATCTAACTCGAATTTATACTAGACTGGATTTTAATTTTCTTCTTTGACTAAGGAACGAGTCAAAAGAAGCCCTTCCTTGCTACAATTTTAACACTCCCTCTTAGCGAGGAATGGATGATGGACAACCCAATCCTCCCGTTGTGGAACTCGAACTTGCCCCTTGATAGGGCCTTGGTTAAGATGTCTGCATCCTAATCTTATGTAGGAATGTATTGTAGCATCACAATCGTTCTCTGCACACAATCTCTAAGACAATGGTACCTGATTTCTATATGCTTGGATCTACCATGAAACAGTGGATTCTTAGAGAGTTTTATGCAACTATGATTATCACAATGGATAAATGTAGGATTCATCCACTGACTGAAGAGTCTTACTAGGATCTTCCTCATCCAAACAGCCTCGTATTCATCCTGAATAGCATTCATATACTTGGCTCCTATTGAACTCAATACAACTAATATTTGCTTCTTTTTGTACCAAGACACTGCAGTTGACCCAATACTGAAGATTGCTCTCTAGGTGCTCTTCCTATATTAAGGACTCCCTAACCAATCTACATTTATGAAGTCTTGAAGCCTCACTCCATTAGTTTATTTGTACAACAATCTAGAGTCTATTGTGCCTATGAGGTATCTCAAAACATGTTTTTTTTCTTTCTAGTGGACCTTGGAAGGATCCATCATGAAGTGACTCAACTGGTTCCCAACAAAACAAATATCAGGCCTTGTGTTCACCAAATACATCAAGGACCCAATCAATTTTCTATAGATTGTACCATCTACTGCATCTATTGTGGAAGCATCCTCCTTCCTCCAGTTAGGACCTAAAGGAGTATCTATTGAAAATAGCAACAAGAAATGCTAAATATAGAAGTGCTAAAAATAGCATTGTTATAAATAGCAATTCAGGATACATTCCAATTTTAGTTAGTCCTTGAACTAAAATTGAGAATTAAAACTCGAATTTGATATTAGCAGTTGTTTGAAAAATAATTAATTAATTCATCTTGAGTTAATTAGTTGGAGAAAATCAAACATGAAGTCTATCTGAAGACATGCAACAGTTTTCCCTTTGATTGAGGAATTTATCCCTTAATTAAGGAGATCAAGATGAGTTGTACTTTGAGTTGTAATTAGTTAGCTCAGTTAACTGAGTTAAGTCCAGTTAGATTAGCTCCAACAGTTTGTGGAACTGATTGTGAGTTCAGTTAGTTAATGCATGCATGCATGTAACTAGTTTACTTCAGATAACTAAATATTCTCTCATAAATAACTCATGCATGTTAGTTCAGTCAAAGACCTAGTTGAGATCAAAGGATGGGACAGTGTACTATCAGTTGCAAGAATATTCCATTGAGGATATCTCCTACATGTAGAAGGAATTCATTCCTTGAGGATTGCGCAGTTATTTTTGAGTTTTGTGAGTTGTGCGAGAGGTGAATTCACATAGGTGGCAACCAGAGGACACAGGAGAAACTGCACAAGGAAATAGGAGGCTTGGAGGACTGAAGGAAGGCATATGTGTTCTCTATTCTATCTATGAGCAGCAGTGAGGAATTGTACTAAGAGCTGGATAGCTTGTGAGCTAAAGCTTTGTGTAATCCTGAGATATTTCCACTTGCATGATAATACAGATAGCGGGGTTTTTAGCTGAGGCTTTCCCCAGGGTATTCTTTTGTGTTTAATGTTTGATTGAATCTTCTTCTATGTTATATGTGTTCTATTTGATCTTGCTCAAAATCGATTAAGCTTCCACAAGTTTAATTGTAGAAGTAGATTAAGTATTTTTCTTTAGTATATTGCATAATCAGTTTAATCTACGGTGAAAGTTCTACATGGTATTAGAGCGAGGTTTTGTAGAAAAAGTTCTACATGGTATCGAAGCAAAGGTGATCAAAGTAGATAACAGTATACAAATAAGGGATAATTTCGAAGTTTGAAGTTCTTGATTGTAGGTACAAAATCGGTTTCTTATCACATCTCAAATTTCACCAATGGCGTTCAACGGTTTGAGACTCGAGTATGCCCTGGATGGCAACTCAAATTATATAGCCTGGAAGGATCGCATGGAAGCAGTATTAGAGGACAATGGTTTGAAGGACTTCATTGATCAAGAAGTCCCCAAGCCAGCAGCTGCTAATGCCCAAGAATTGGCGGAATGGAAGAAATGTGTGGCTAGAGTGAGGAGGATTCTTTTGGAGGGAGTTCGAGACCACATTGTCTCGAGTCTCCATGGGAAGGAGACACTATTTTCAATGTGGAAAACATTGAAGGATCTATATCAGAATAGCAGTGATCAGAGGAAGCTGGCGCTGAAAGGCAAGCTTCAGAAAATCAAGTGTGAAAAGGGCAACACGATATCTACATATCTAAACAAGCTCACCACCTATAGGGATGAGCTTGGAAGTGTATGAATCATGACAGTCGATGATGACATGGTGAGTCTTGCTCTCCTCAGTCTTCCTAAGAGCTGGCATAGCTACCAAGACTTAGTAAATGGAAGAGAGAAACTATCAGATTGGGAATGACTATGGTCGAATCTGATGTAGGAGGAGATAAGGAGAAGCACCAGAGATGGATCTTCATCAAAGCATGATGATGAAGAAAATATAGCCTTAGTGAGTAAGGCAAGGAAAGGGAAGGGGAAGGCTTCCCATTCCAAATCGATTTCTTCCCATGGTGGGAAGAAGATTAACAAATCGAAAGTGTGATGCTTTCATTATCATGAGGTGGGCCATTATGCTACGAATTGTCCACAGAAGAGATCCAAGGAGGGATCCTTGAAAGGATCAGATGGTGAGGCACTGGCCTCACAGTTCGAATTGGATTTCACTCTTATCATATGCATGGTTTCATCGATGGTGGTTTTGTTTGGTACCTGGATAGTGGAGCCTCATTCCACATGATCGGCAACAAGAGTCTTTTCAGTACCTTGGAGGAGAAGGACCTCCAAATGCGCATAAAGATGGGCGATGAAGGAAAGTACCTGTTTCAGGTGAAGGCACGGTTGTGTTTCAGAGGGAGCATGGAGCTCCTCTCACCCTGACTGATGTAAAGTATGTGCCTGGTTTGAAGAAGAACTTGGCATCCGTCGCTATGTCTGAAGACAAAGGCTATGATGGAATCTTTAGTAAAGGAAAGGCTTTCTTGAGACACATTGGCACTGGACAGACCAAGAGGATTGGGATTCGAGTAAAGAATTTCTACAAGCTGGAGGTAGATGATTGTGTTGCATTGAGTTCCAAAGCAGAGTTGGTGCAAAGCCAAGATGTTGGTGAGCTATGGCATAGAAGATTGGGCCACTTGCACCACGGGACCTTGAAGATCATGCAGCAGATTTCTACCGGACTTCCCAAGGGTAAACTGGAGCAAGTGGTTACATGCAAATGTTATACCTTGGGTAAGTATGCAAAATCTTCCTTTCAGGATCGAGACAGTCGAGCTGGAGCAATCCTGGAGCGATTTCATACAAAAATGTGTGGACCATTCTCGATAGCCTACACCGCTAAACAAAGGTACTATGTTATTTTTATTGATGATTTTTCTCATAGATGTTGGATCTACTTCATGTAGAAGAAGGAACAAACCTTCTCAAGGTTTTGTGAGTTCAAAGCCTTGGTTGAGAAAGAATCTGGAAAGAAAATAAGGGCCTTGCAAAGAAACAATGGTGGAGAGTATGTATCTCAACAGTTTAAGGACTTCTACGCAATAGAAGGAATTAAACAGGAGTTGACGGCACCCCATAACCCATAGAAAAATGGGGTGGCTGAAAGGAAGAACAGAACGATTGTGGGAGAAACTCGGGCAATTGGTGGGCTCCAGTATTGTAGCAATAATGCTACAACTCCTGGAGCTTCCTTCTTTAATTTTATCAACCCGGTAGTTCGTAACAAACTTGGAAGCTGTTAGCGCTTGAAATTTCACCTCAGGCTGAGAAAGGTAAAGCTCAAGGCAACATCAAACCACTTAGCCTCGTAGCTAGCCCTACGGGGCAGGAGAGGGCTCTCTCCGGTCTATCTCAGTAAATATCTTCAATGGGCGAGATGACCGATAGGAAAACACTGATTTTAGGCTAGTAAACTGATCAAGAGGTTTAAATTTGGGATTTTTAAAGTTTTGGTGGAAAATTGGGGAATGGCAATTTCGGGTGCGGGGATTGGACACAGTTTTCGCAGGGGGTTCTTTGGGGCGAGGTAGGAAACAGTATTGATGCCTTTGATAGAGATGGATTGATGAGAATGACTGGTGAGGAGTTAAGGAGAGCAAGCAATAACCTTGAATTCCCCTTAAACAGTTGAAAACATTGATATTAAGCAAACTTAAAAGCAGAGCATGACAGTCATGAATTCTACTTTAACACTTCATTTGCCTAATTTGCAGAAGGAAAAGTAAGGAACTGATTCACATAACACACTTACAAGTACAAAGAGAAACACGCCATCAACACATGTGACCACAAGAATCCCAAAAAGGACTGCAAAACCCTGGTCTTCCTTTGCCAAAAATTGCAGAGATACAGTGAGTAATACAATAAGAGCTTCTCCCTCAAGAGTCCAACCATGAAAATGAGCAAGAAAGTACATAATATAGATCATCTAACATCTTTCCTTGCCTCTAGGGGTCGAGCTCACTATCCTAGGAGCTGTTTCAACCACTTCTAAACTAAGCACTAAAAACTAGGCAGTCAAAACAACTTGCCTCTATAAGCTAGGAAACCAATTCATTCATTTAATTTTCACCTATTTCATGAATGAATCTTCTAGAAGAGATACATAAGTGTAAAAGTGTCATAAAATTACATTATTTACATCAAGGAGGATGACAATCCACTCCAAAAAGTCAAACATGGTCAAAACTGCGTTTTGCTGCGCTGTACACTGAAATTTTGAGAAATTTGCCTGATGGGTCGCGCGCCATTCCCTGACGGGTCGCGCGCCTTTGAGGGAACTTTTGGGGCACTTCCAGGTGTCCAAATGGGGCAAGAGTAGGCTTGTTGGAAAGGTCTAGATGTCTACTTTCCAACCCAACTGGAATTTCTGAATTTGGTGGTCATTTTCCCCTCCAAAATTGCAATCTCCCAAGACTGCTTTCTGTGTGTCAAAAATGTGGCAGAAAGTCATTTTTTTCTTGTTTTTTGACTTTCTGGAGGCCCAAAACTTCATAAAATCTCTTGGCAATGGATGAGCATGTGTAAATTTTCATGACAAATCTGGAAATGCTGAGTTTCCCCAGAAAAGAGTAGCCAAATGAAAGGGTCGCACGGGGGGTGAGACCCGTTGAGAGGGCAAAACCTGTAAATTGCCTGAGAAAACCAAAATTGACCCAAAATGTTCAAAATTTCTTGGTATTTGTGCTGTGGTTGATCTATTTAGTGCCTTGATCCTTCAAGGAAGCCTCAGCCAAGATGTGGAGGGGATCGGGCCTTTTTCTCCTTTTTTATGCCTTGGCCAACCGCCTTTGGAGCACCTTCATCTTCGCCTTGCACACGTGCATCCGCGCCCAATAATGGTTCTTCATGTTTCTCAACAATTTCTTATCTTGGTTGGCCTTAGCCAACAGCCTCTCCAAGTGAGCATTGAGCCAAATAAGCATGGACTCTCGCTCAGCGGGCAATAGATCACCGAGTCTTCTTCTATTCAAGATGCGGTCTCCACGAATCCTCCACAACTCATCAAAAGCTTGCTCATCCTCCAATTGCTTGTTGCGCTGCTCTAGATATGATATTGTCCATTGTGCCCCCTCTAATCTCCTCTGCAATGCATCATTTTCAGCTCTAAGGTGCTGAATGATCTCCTTTGACTCTAGGCTAGGAGAACTGACATCAAGATCAACAAGCTCTATATCTGGAACACCTGATGGCCCCTCATCAATCCTGGGCTGTTTGCCCCTCTCTGATACCTGTGCTGCTGTCGGAGACGAGGCCCCTTCCACCTGGTGTGGAGATAACACTCGTGGTGCTGATGAAGAAGGCGAGACCCCTTCCACCTGCTGTGGAGAAAGTACTCGCCGAGCTGCTGCAAATAAGGCCCTTTGGCCTCTCTGATAAGTGACCAATGGTGAGGAGCTGACATGTCTAGTCACGGGGATGTCATGCTGCTGTGATGGTCCTCCTTCCTCATGAACAATCTCCGGATGTGGTGGTGGTGCTGTAAAGAACTCACGAGAGATGAACTCCTCCCATGAGATGCCCTGCTGAGCCAACTGATGTAAGACCACAAGCTGAATCAAACCATAATGGTAGAGGCTCCTATACTGCTGTGCCGGGCTCTTCCGCTGCATCACAGGCACCATCCTCTCAATGTTCTGGCAGAAGAAAACAGGGATGTTCATCATCTGTACCCGTGTGAAATGCATCAATAGGTGAATATGGTACGAATATACCTGTGAAAATCTGCCCTCATAGGTAAAATAGAGCATGATAAGCCTTATCATGGGAGCATACTCACTCCTGAGAAATCTGAAGGGAAACACACCTGTCAAGTGTCTCATGAATGCGGGTCTAACGAAAGGCTCAAACTGAACACTGTCCAACACCTTGCGCTTATTCCATACCTCTCCGACATTAGGTATCCCTGTGGCCTGTGCAATTACCTCGGGTGTCAATGTAAAATCCACCCCGGCAAGGTTGACATGTCCATCATGCAAATGTAAAACAAATAGGCGAGCCAACTCCCTGTGATGTTGAATCCGAGAGATCCTCTCGCAAAACTCATAGCAAGACATATAACGGAAACATGAGACTGCCATAGGACAAGCCTGTAAATCTGCCAAAGAGGTGGGCTCCTCTCTTCTATGATGTCCACCCTTTCCACCCTTATGAGGCCTCCTCTGTACCTCAATCTCTGAAGCTGATGCCTGGTCATCACTTTGCTCATAATTGGTTTCGATTTCTGACATTGTTTTAAGAGCAAAGTGGCTGAAATATACTGCTGTTTCTGCTTTGTAAAATGCTGATTAAAATGTTGTTTCAAGGGGACAAGGAGCACGAGGGGAATGTTAGGGGAGGGATACTTTAAAGGGAAAATGGGATAATAATATATAAAACAGGGATTTTAGGGAAAAATCATAGCAAAATCATTGCATATGCATCATTATATAAATTTATTTACATGGATATTATGAGAGGTAGGGTTAGGGTTTGATTTTTATTTCTTAGGGAAGAGGGGTAGGGTTTAGGGCTTTTCACCAATTTTGTAAGGGAAATTTACATAGAAAGACAAGGAAAAAGAAATGGGAAATGGGGAAAAAATGATAACAAGGGGATACCTTAAAACAGCATATAAATCCTAGCCATTTTTACAATTTTAAACCAAAGCAAAGTGGAGCTTTTCATTTGCAAATGGAGACCTTTGAAAATGCACTCATGATTTCCTTTAACCATAACAAGCAACAAATTTTTGAGTTGGAGGGCCTACCTCACACAATTCGGCGATTTTGTGGCTCCTTGGTGAATTTACAGGCAGTTTTTTACAATGAGGGCACTGACGGGTCGCGCGCCTCACCCAACGGGTCGCACCCGTTACAATTTTGCATTGTCGGAGGGCGCTCAACGGGTCACACGCCTCTGACGGGTCGCGCGCCTGGTTTGACGGGTCGCACGCCTCTGCAACTCACAACTTCGGCTCGAACTCACTTGCAATCACTTGCTCAATGACTTGGATGCACAATGAGGCTCGATGGAGGGAGATTGGGGTTTTTATAACTTTATTTGAATTAATTTCATGCCCAAACCTACTTTATAATGTTTTTCTTTGACACCTTATAAACTTGACTCTTTTTTTTTGTTTTTTGCTTTCCTTTTGTCCTGAAATTGACTGATTTGATGCTTTTCTTTGATAATTTTTGCAGGGATAGCATTTGAGGGATCTTGACAAGGGAGCCAGGGTTACATGCTGTCCTTTGAAGCCTTGTGAATTTTTACCATTTTTTACAAAAGTTTGAAAAATGACCTTGGCTTTAAAAACAGGGTTTTTAAATCCAAGGTGAAAATTAACTGTACAAGATAGAAATTTTCAAAGAAACACTTTGAAAATCATCCCTCTGGCTTGCTGGGCACTTATTGACCTTCAGAGACATGACCTTGAAGATAATCTTGACCAAAACCCTAGACCTAGAATTTGACTTCAAGACAAGACAAGTAAGCTTGAGAGAGCCTAAGGACTGAAACAACTTTGATCTAGCAATGCCAAGAGGCGGACAAAAACACCAGCTCTTCCATCAGGGTTATGGCATGCCTAATGGAATGCAAAAAATGACACTGATGAGACACCTACCTATGCAAATGCAAAGAGCTTTGATCGCTGATGGAGGGCTACTAGACCGACTCTAACAGAAGCGACGGTGTTGTATGCACAAGTACTAGCTCTTGCCGCAGCTGTCACTTGGTCAGCTGGCACAAGTCCGCTAGGGGCTCAAGCCAACTTCTATGAGCTCTTAGAAGAAGCTTTTTAACTGATGGATGAAAGCTAACTCAAAGGAAGCTAATCTATTTGCAGAAAGGAACTGAAAGTCAACAAGGAACGCAAACCCTAGCAAACCCTAATTCTACCAGCTAGTCTTACTGATGCAGAGATGGGAATGCAAACTACTGAAAGAGATGCCATTACTTTTATGAAGGTAAAATGCATGTGTCTAGACTACCTTTATCTGAAGAAAACACTTTTTGTATTTTTGTTTAAATTATTAGAATTATCATGCATGTGCTTTTAACTAGCTTTTTCCTGTGCAGAGGTGGATCAAGGAGGAGAAATGCTTGGAAAAGGTTGGGATGGTACAGAGAGGGCCTAAGGGGTCCCTAACACCCTTCCAGAGAGTTTCACAGAGTTTGGCTATCAAGAAACCTCATTTGTGAGCTTCTACAGGAAGTCTGCAGGGGTTCTACAGGATGTTTAGGATTTCTACAGGATGTTCTGTAATTTTTCTACAGCATGTTTAAGAATTGGATTTTGGAGGATGGGTGAGTGAGGTAAGGTGCATGAATGGATAGGGAGGCAGGGTAGGGGCCTGAAATGACCCAAGGACTGATGGATAGAGTTGAGGAGAAGGTGTAGATGGCTGGACTTGTTCCAAGAAGACTGAAGTAATGCTGCACAAAAGGTAGGGTTATGAGGGCAGTATGGCAACGTGAGGCAAGAAACCAAGTTAGGAGATGGAGAAGATGGGTTTGAGGGAGTCTAGGTAGACAGAGAAGTGGTACAGGTGCTCTGCAATTTGTGTTTCCAACTGAACTAACAAAGACATGCAAGAAAACAACGATCTAGTTATGCTACCCTAATATGATCTAGTTAACAGTAACAAGAATGGACAGCAACTTTATTTGCAAGGAAACCATGTATATTAACTATGCAATGAAGCATTCAAATATCTAAACATGTAACCAACTTCTGCAAATGAAAACTAAACACTAATGATTGCATGGCAAAGCAAAGTCAGTGTTTTTGTGGGCAGCAAAGTCATCCTAGTCACAGCTCCTGATCCCATTGAGGGAGAGGTGAAACCACAAATGTTTGTTGGCCCTTCTCTTGAAGCTTTTTCTTTTAACAACCTATCAACTAAATCTGAGCATGAAAAGCTATTTTACTCATCAAAAAACAAACTAAATAACAAAACAAGATTTAGATCTAAATAGCAGATTTTATTCTAAGAATGCAGCAAAAACACATAAAGATAATCAAAGGAGGTATTGGGCACTTGAGATGGGCCCAACCCCAAGAGCTATAGCCTCCTAAGAGAGATTTAGAGCTGGTGAAAAGCTGGATTCATCTTTATTGAGCAAGAAAAGAAGAGTTACATCAAAACTGTCCACAAGGAGAACTTGAAAATGAGCTGAAAGCAAAGCTAATCTATTTCCTAAAAATCGAAATGCAAACTAGCTAACTTCTGCCTACAAAATGACTAACCATTGGCTACAAAATGACTAACCACTAGCTAACCAAAATGAGGCCCTAAGCCTTCTTATTTATACAAATTGAGGACCCAACAGTCCTCCTAAACTTTAGGGACTCGGCTGCCCAAAACTTGTAGTTAACAGCAGTCCTACTTGACTTGCTTGGCTGCCCTTGTGCTAATTGATTCAGTGGCCCTTGAACTCTGAGATGATGGTGGAGAATTCGAGGTAAGGGCCCATAAATGAAGGGGACACCTTCCTACAAATCCTCTCCCTTGTTCTCCCACGAATTTGGCTGCCAAGTGCTCATTAAAACCTTCAATTTTGTCTCCAAGTTGACCAAAAAGGCTACACAAAGCACCCATTAGACTTGTTGGCATAATGACTAACCCAATTCACTCTATTAGCATAAATATAATCAAAAACATGCAATAAACTAATGAGAATGGGGGGTTAATTTGAATTAGGAGGTTGAATGAGCCCAAATAATTATTCATTTTTGGGGCTCATCAGCAATGCTGCATGACCAAGGCATACCACTTCATTTACGGGTTGAGGCATGTAATACAACAGTATACTTGCAGAATAGAAGCCCACATCATATACTGGGAATGAAGACACCAGAGGAGGCTTTCTCCGGGAAGAGACCAGATGTGAGTCACTTCAGGATCTTTGGATCATCGGTTTATTGCCATGTGACCAAAGATGCCCGGAAGAAGCTAGAGCCAATAGCTGAGTTGGGGATACTTGTGGGGTACACTGATACACCCCACAACTATCGGGTGTTCTTTCCTACCAATCAGAGGACAGTGGTATGCAGAGATCTGAAGTTCGATGAGTAGAAGTCCATGTGAGTTTCCCTTGAGAGGGAGCTCAAGTTGCATGTAGAGGAGGAACTTTTGGTTCCTAAGGAGGAGGAGCCTCAAACTGATGCGGAGCAGCTACATGCAGAGGATCTAGGAGTGGAGACATCCACTCATGTAGAGTCTTTCAGAGATGGGCGGAAACGCTCAAGGGAAGCTGACATATTGGTGATGGATATGAGGGAGAATGTGGGGCAACCATCCTCTCAGCGCAGACAGAGGAGATCACCTGAGCGGTACACTAGTTACATCGCCCTTGTTGGGGAGCGTGTAGAGACCAAAACATCTTCCTTTGAGGAAGCAGTGTAGGAGCCAGTCTGGGTTGATGTTATGGTGGAGGAGTACGACTCCATAGTTCAGAAAAGTGTTTGGGATGTTGTCCCAAGACCGGAGGACAAGTCAGTGGTGAGTTCCCGATGGATTTACAAGGTCAAGCAAGCAGTTAATGGTAGTGTGGAGAAACATAAGGCAAGGTTCGTTGCCTGTGGTTTTTCACAAGTCGAGGGGATCGACTATGATGAGACTTTTGCTCCTGTAGCAAGGTAATATCTATCAGATCGATGTTCGCACTATCAGCATAGATGGGTTGGAAGATCCATCAAATGGATGTGAACATTGCGCTCCTCAATGGCAAGATTGAGGAAGAGGTGTACATAGAGTAGCCGGAAGGATTTGAGACCTTCGATCATGAGTCACATGTGTGTCAACTCAAGAGAGCTTTGTATGAGCTGAAGCAAGCACCTCGTGCTTGGTACACCAGTATTGACAACTATTTCACCGGGTTGGGCATCACAAAGAGTGAAGCAGATGTGAACCTTTACGACATCATGGTAGAAGGTAATCCATTAATCATTGTTATTTATGTTGATGATCTGATATTAACAAGTGATGATCATTTGATTAAGTCTTGCAAGGAGGACCTTGCATGAGAGTTCGAGATGAAAGACATTGGTCGCTGGTGGGCTCCAGTATTGTAGCAATAATGCTACAACTCCTAGGGCTCCCTATCTCTAATTTTATCAACCCGGTAGTTCGTACAAACTTGGAAGCGACGGTGTTGTATGCACAAGTACTAGCTCTTGTCGCAGCTGGCACTTGGTCAGCTGGCACAAGTCCGCTAGGCCTCAAGCCAACTTCTATATGCTCTCAGAAGAAGCTTGCTAAATGATGGATGAAGGCTATCTCAGAGGAAATTAATCTACTTTGCAAAAATGAACTGAAAGCCAATCAAAACATGGAAACCCTAGTAAACCCTAATCTGACTAGCTTAACCTCTATGATGCAATGGGTGGAGTGCAAGTGTCTAGAAATGATGCCATTACTTCTAATGATGTGAAATGCATGAACTTAGACTGCTTCTATTGAAAAGAACATGTTTTTGTATTTTTGCTTAAATGGTTGGAGTGCTTATGATTTTGTTTCTTATTAGGGTTTGGTTGTGCAGAGGTGGTGCGAAAGGAAGGAAAGCTTGGGAAAGGTCAGGGGGGCTAGGAGAGGTCCCAGAGGATCCTTAGCATTAGTCTACAGAAGTCTACAACGTTTGGATGCTCGGCAACCAAGTTTGCAGGCTTCTACAGGATGTCTACAGGTGATCCTATAGGAAACTCAGGGATTCTACAGGAAGTCTGCTAACTTCTACAGGATGCTCTACCATGGGAGTTTTAGGTGATGGTGAGGTGATGGAGTGGTATGGGTGGATAGGTAAGGTGGAGATGGAGCTTGTGGTGGCTCAGGGACAGAGATATGAGATGAGAAAAGAGTGGGTGCAGTTGGTTGGTGAATAGAAGGGTGGAAGCAAGGAAAAGTTGAAGAGATGGAGCTACGTGAGAAGTAGAAGGGTTGGAAGGCTAATGAGCTGAATAGAGGATGAGTAGGTGGCTTAGGCACGGTTTAGAAAGAGAAGAACACGATGAAGTGGTGCTGTGCAATGGAAATGAACAAATCCTCTATATCTTGCACAAAACCAAGAATTCCATCAACCTATTCTAACTGTGTTATTAAATCAACGAACAGCAATGTAAATTGTGGAGAAAAACCGTGCATGGTGTTGGAACGAAGAAGTAGTGCTCAAGATCAGAATGCATGGATGGATCTACGAGTGAAATGACTGTGTGGCAGCTTGCATGAAAGCATAAGACTGCGTTTTTTTTGGTGGTTGGTACAGCCCAGACCCCCACTCTCTAAACAGAGATGGCAGCGAGTGCACTATCAACCTTTTTTGGAGCTCTAATGAATTACAATCCTCCTACTCTAATCTAAGCAACTAAAAGCACTTTAACCATAAACTAATCCTATCAATCACATTAAAGAAATTAAATCAGCAAACTGTGTTTTTTTCAAATGCATGTCAAACAAGGAAATAAAGTGCTGAAAGGAAACAAGTAACAATACAAGGAAGAGGAGGTCTATTGCTCTCAGGTTGGGCCCTAACCTGAGAGCTATAGCTCCCTTAAAAACTCCGAATTGAATCCAAAGCTGCCTGCCTTTATTGAATAATCATGAGTCTAACATCATGCCAAAACTGGCTTACAAAAAGACTAACTGGCTAACCAAATTGACTAACTACTAGCTACAAAAATGACTACCAACTAGCTAACCCCAAATGAGGCCCTAAGCCTTCTTATTTATACAATTTGAGGACCCAACAGTCCTCCTAAAATTTAGGGACTTGGCTGCCCAAGACTTGTAGTTAACAGCAATCCTACTTGACTTGCTTGGCTGCCCTTGTGCTCATTGATTTGGTGGCCTTTGAACTCCGAGCTGATGGTGGAGAATTCGAGGTAAGGGCCCATAAATGAGGGGGACACCTTCCTACAAATCCTCTAACTTGTTCTCCCACGAATTCGGCTGCCAAGTGCTCATTAAGACCTTCAATTTTGTCTCCAAGTTGACCAAAAAGGCTACACAAAGCACCCATTAGACTTGTTGGCATAATGACTAACCAAATTCACTCTATTAACATAAAAATAATCAAAAACATGCAATAAACCAATGAGAATGGTGGATTAAGTCAACTTAGGAGGTTGAATGAGCCCAAATAATTGTCCATTTTTGGGGCTCATCAGTCGCATGCGCTACTTTCTAGGCATGGAAGTGTGGCAGAAGGATGGGGAAGTGTTTGTGTCTCAAGGCAAGTATGCCAATGAGATACTCAGGCGATGCCACATGGATAAGTACAAGCCTATGCAGACTCCTCTAGCAGGTAACTGGAAGAAGGAGGATGCTACTTCAGGTGAGATAGTAGTTGCTACTGTTTATCGGCAGCTTGTGGGTTCATTGATGTATTAGTGAACACACGACCAGATTTGTGCTTTGCGGTGAACCAGCTGAGTCAAGCTATGGTTCAACCTACCAAGCTGTTTTGGAAGGCAATGAAGCATATGCTAAGATACCTCTGAGGCACATCTCAATATGGATTATGGTACAGACAGACAGAGGGAGTGAAGCTTCAAGTCTTCATAGATGCAGATTGAGTAGGGAGTCCATTAGATCGGAAGAGCACTTCAGGAGGAATTTTCAACCTCAGTTCAGCTGCAGTTTCTTGGTACAGTAGGAAACAGAGGTCAGTTGCACTTAGCTCAACAGAGGCTGAATACATGGCTACTAGTCAAGCAGCATGTGAGGCCATTTGGATGCGGAAAATTCTAGTTGGATTTATTAGTGTCAGTATTTTCATACTTCCATCAGGGATCAAAATTTGCTCTTTTGCATTTTCATAGTAGGAGTTCCATACTATAAAAAAATTTCATCACTCCATTAGGTCATGATATATGGATCCACTGATGGTTGTTTTCTCTTCAGCTCCTCCCTTATAGACTATACTTGTTGATCCTCAATCTGTAATCCATTTCATTAGGTCCTAGGGTTTGTTTTCATTAGGTCTAGGGTTTCATTACCAAGGTCAAGAAACTGATTTTCAAATGTAAATAAAGGAAATAAAGGTCAACAAGGGCATGAAGATGATCAATAAGTCAAGCATGATGGCTTGGAAATCATAGCCTACTGAAAATATTATTTTTGTAACCTAATGTAATTTTCACCTCAAAAACATGTTTTTGAGGTGAAAACAGAGTATTTTGAATTTGTTTATATTTCTTATGTAATTTTAAGTTTCTATATGTAATAATGGTTCCCAGCTACTCCTAAGTATCTATTCCTACTGCCTAACAAAAAAGCACTGCAAAAATCAAGTCAACATGAGCATTGATCCACCTGCAAAGACAAAATGAGAAAAGGCATTAAAAAACAGAGTTTTGAAAAAGACAAGGAACATTTGAAAGTGGGTTTTTCTAAAGTGAAAAATCAAATTTGTACTCATATATAAACCCTCACATTCCATTTTCTAAGTCATTATGCTCATCTTGCAAGCAAAGAAGTCCAAAGGTAAGAGAAAAAGGTGAAATTCAAGTGAGTTTGGGCAGAAGAAAATAGGCGCTGTGTGTAGGGAGTAAGGCACTGCACTTCTGAAAAAAAAGGTCGGTGCTACGCGTAGAGAAAATTTTGCTCAGGATGCCTATTTTTCCAGTTTTTTATTATGATCATGGATTCTCTCTCATGGTGGATGATTTACTATTGTAAATGATGTCATGGCTTGTAAATATGATGGTTAAAAAGTTGTAGAGGGTAGATTCATTGCTTTAGGAGTTAGTTTGAAGTCAAATGAATCAGTTTTTCATGTGTTTTCTTAGTCATTTGTAAAGTTTGGACTCACTTGGATGCTTAATGCTTGATTGTACATCATTGTAAGTAGTTTGGTAAGGAAATTAATAAGATTTGCAGAAATTTTTATGGGATCCCTGTGGTATGGAGTTCTAGCATAGTTTATTCTTTTGTAAATATGTGTTCATATGTTTTATGTATGTCTCATTCATCCAATTGCTTCAAGTTGAATGTTTTCAAGTTAGATAGGTAGAATCCATTAATTTTGATGCTTTGCCTTGGGAAAACACAACATTTTATGTTTTTCTACTATTTAAGAAGGATCCATGACCTCCATATGCCCTTCTTAGCTTCTCACCAATCAAACATCTCACACCATTAAGCCTAGAGTGCTAAATCCTATGCCTACCTTGCCCCATAGAACACCCTGCATTTTTGACCTAATTTCCCAGACCTAAACTGCCTAGCTCCATCTAATCCAGCAAAACACCAACAAATTCAATCAAAACCTTTCGAGCTACTATACCTAGCCTAAAATCCTTTACCTGATCCAATCATCTTGGCTGAGATCCTTATGGAGAGAGCCCTCTCTCGACCTAGTAGGGCTAGCTACCAAGCTAAGCTTGGTTTGTGGTTACCCTAGAATTGCCTCCCTTTAGCCTGAGGTCAATCTAGGTGATAACATAGTGGCGACCATACTGGGGAATGAGAGACAAATCACCCCAGTAGTATATTTCATTTAAATTCTTGAACTTCGGATGATGAGTTTTAGAATTTCTAGGCTGAAATAGGAAAGTTGTAAAGCAATATAGAAAAACTTCAAAATTTGAGCATACTGGCTTCGAGAAGGTACACCAGATCCAATCCAGATCCAAATCCACCAGTCATTGTCGATGATCCTCACAAGATTGGGAAGAAACATAGGAAAGCTACAAAGAAATTCGGTGTTGTTGAAGAAAAATTGACTGAACAATCAAGTGAAGTTTCTATTCCTCGTGTCCACTCACTCCCGGAAAGGTTAGATACTCTGCAGGATATTGAATTTGATATAAATTTTGAGCAAAGTTTGTTTCGAAGTAAGTCTTTGAGTTGGCTTGATCAAATAGTTTTTGACTCTTCAATATCTCTTGATAACCCTGCTGAATATTTGTTTGCCCAAAGTAAATCAGGATCACAGATTATCCATGCTCTTGATCAGTTACAAAATCTTGTCTCAAATGTAGACACTTGGGTGAAACACAGGCCATCTTTTGATTTTCGAAGTACCTCTTTTACATCTACTGCAACTCAAACAATCCCCTACCCACTGCTTTCATCTTTGCAGATTGTTAATCCACCTGTTGTTGCTGCTCCATTAAATATATCAAGTACCACAAATCTTGCTTTAAATCCACCTCCCCCACCTCAAGTCATGGCTGCCCAGTATGCACCCCTTGTTTTACCTTAGAATCTCAGTGTTATGCCTGCTGATTACCAAAGTAAGATACCTCTTTTTGATGCCACTCAAAACATCATCATAGCTCAACAACATGTTGATAGAATGAATGACTTTTTTGACCTCCATGAGGTAGACCTAGAAGATGTGACTATGAGATTGTTTGTTCAAAGCTTTGGAGGTGAAGTTTGAAAGTGGTTCAAAGCTTTGCCCACAGCCTCTATCACCAGTTTTCTAGCCCCGCATAGGCAATTTCTGGATCGTTGGGAGGTAAAGAAGAATCCACTCCAAATTTTATCTGAATATGAAAATATCAAAAGGAATACTGGTGAAAGTGTGCAAGATTACTGTGTGAGGTTTAATGCAATATACAATGCTATTGCGGTCAACATTAAAACACCAAAGGGATTAGCCTTGCTCAAGTTTCCATACGGTTTCGATGCTGATATGGCATATCAGTTACGAGAAAGAGATCCCACCACACTTGAAGATATGCAGAAAAATGTGGTAAGTGTAGAAGCAAATATGTTGGCCAAAAGAGCGAGAATGAGAACTGAAAAGAAGGTGACTATAAAAGAATAAGCATCTACTTCAGATGTTAAGATGGATACTTTGATCCGAAAATTTGAGAAGATGGTTAACCGACTGACTATTGCAAATAGACCTGAACCACCAATCAGGAATCCAAACTTTAGAGGATAGCAGCAGCCCCAATTCTGAATCAAGCAAAGGGAACAAAAGGCAGAAGACCAAATAGCACAACAACAGCATATCAGAACACCTTTGCAGCAAAATTATGTTCACGGAATGGAAGAGGAAGATCACGATGATCCGGTAGTTGAAGCAAACCATTTATTCACTACCGATGGTATGCTCATTTTTCTGATGGAAGATGAAGAATATGCAGAGGTTTCAGACACCTGAAGGGATGAAGATTACATATTAGAAAATGAGGCAGTCTTGGAGGATGAGTCAGATAATTATCAACGAGGATATATGAACACTTTAACAGCACAGCAGAGGCAATATTCTCTGAGGAGCAGAGATGTGCCAATCAATCCCATTCAGAAAAGGAAAGAGCTACAATCGAAGAATGACTCCTCAAACATTCAGAAGAAATGGAAAGAGCCTGTTGATCCGAGTTCCAACAAAGTGTCATCAGCAAATAACACCGCAAACGAGAATAATAATCATCAAAATGCAGCGAAAGATCAAGTGGAGAAGAAGGACATCACTATCAAAGAGGTAGGAAAAGTTTCATCCTTTAATTTAGAAAATGAAATTGCTAAATTAAAAGTGTCCATTCCTTTGACTGGGCCAGTTAAGAATAGTAGTTATAAACATCAAGTGTCCAGAATTTTGAAAATAGACCCTTTTTCAGATATGGTAAATGTAGAAGATGATTGTCTTGAGCTCATTTTGGTCCAGCCATTGAAGGTCAGTTTGAAGATAGTAAAGTTCCTCCTTTTTATCTAAGTCTCAGATTGCATGAATACATTCTCCACAATGCCATGTTTGATTTTGGAGCTTCTCATAACTTGATGCCTAAAGCCATTATGGAGAAGTTGGGCCTAGATATTACCCGGAAGTACCATGATTTGTACTCCTTTGATTCCGGTAGAGTCCGTTGCATTGGTCTTATCAAAGATTTCGTAGTTTCTTTAGATTAAATCCCAGACAAAAATGTTTTGATGGATGTGGTTGTTGCTGATATTCCACCGCGATTCGGCATGCTCTTGTCGAGATCATGGGGTGCGAAACTTAAGGGCACTTTACAACTTGACTTCTCTTATGCTACCATTCCCGTTTTCAGCCAATTGAGAAAGTTATACAGGGGGAAGAAAATGAAGTACATGATCACTAGCAAAGAGAAGCCACTCAATGATCCAATAAACGTTGTACATATTGATTTAGAATCATTCGTTTTGTATTCTGATAGCGGATTAAATGATGTAAATATTCATATTGTAGAAGTAGATAGTTTGCCAGAAATTTCAGAGAATTTTAAGGAAGTCCTCAATCAGGAGAAAGAAAAAATAGCAAGTTTTGCTTAGCAGTCCACATACCAATAGCAAAAGGTCAATGAAGAGAAGAAAAATGAAGTGATCAGTCAAGGTAAAATAGAGAAGGAAGCAAAATTTCAACATTTAGAAGACGAAGCAGGCCTTTGGAGCATGGATTTTGATGGTGTCATGGGTAAGGATGGTGCCGGTATAGGTATTTGGATTCGTAGCCCTGCTTTTCAGCCCACCAAAGTCCCAAGCAATGTTAGAGTATGTTCTTATAAGTTTCCTTTTGATTGCTCTAACAATGAAGTAGAATATGAAGCTTTGATCACAAGTCTTAAAATTTTGAAGAAGTTGAATGCAAAGAGGATTTCAGTCTATTGTGACTCAGAATTGGTGATCAAACAAGTAAAGGAAGAGTATCAAGAAAAGTATCCATGGATGAGAGCCTACAGAAATAAAGTCCTAGATATTTTGAGAATGTTTCCTGAATATACTTTGGCAGTAGTACCCCGAACTCAAAACATTATTGCAGATTCATTCGCCACTGCTGCAAGCAATTTGAAGATCCCAATGAACTCCAATAACAAGTTTGAAACTCATGTCAAACACCGGCTTGCTGTTCCGAATAATTTAAGGTATTGGAAAGTGTTTTGGGATGATAACGAAATCAATACGTTTTTGTAGAATGACGGAAAAGTCAAGGATGCTTCCATAGATGATGATTATGATATCGATAAACAAGAGATTGAGGTGAACCAGATGGAGGTATTTCAGCTAAAATATAACATTATTCCTAGAGGTCTCATACCTTTAGAGGAGATTTTCGATCAGGATGATGTGGCTCAAAAACCAAGCTTGGTCCCTACCGAAAAAGGAGTTGAAGATGTCAATCTCGGAACAGCTGACAAGCCCAAGATTGTAAAGCTCTCATAAAAATTATCACCCAACGTAAAGGCCCAATGTGTTAGATTACTTTCTGAATTTTCTGATGTGTTTGCATGGGATTATTCAAATTTGAAGGTGTATGACAAAGATATAATTTAGCATACTATTCCTATCAAGCTGAATCAGAAGCCTTTTAGACAAAAGTTGAGAAGGATCAATCCAAAGTTGTTGCCCTCTATCGAGAAGGAAGTGAACAGATTGTTCAAAGTTGGAATCATTGTTCCAATCATATTTTCTGATTGGATTTCGAATTTGGTCCCGGTACGAAAGAAGACTGGAGAAATAAGGTTGTGCATAGATTTTCGTAACCTCAACAAAGTATCCTTAAAGGATAACTATCCACTTCCAAAGATGGATCATATTCTACAAAGAGTGGTTGGAGCATCGCGGATGTCACTACTTGATGGTTACTCGAGCTATAATTAGATCTTGGTGCATGAAAAAGAACAAGACAAAACTGCTTTCACAACACCGTGGGGAACTTTTTAGCGCGCTAAAATGCCATTCGAATTGAAGAATGCTGGAGCCACCTTTCAGCGAGCGATAGACATCGCTTTTGCTAATGAGAAGGATGTCTTTTTAGTTGTTTATTTAGATGATTTGACGTTATTTTCTGGTTCTGATGATGAACACTTGCACCACTTGAGGATTGTATTTCAGAGATGTAGAAAGTTTGGGATTTCTCTCAACCCGAAGAAAAGTATTTTTGCCATGGACGAGGGCAAGCTCCTTGGTCATATCATTTCTAAAGATGGTATCCGTATTGATCCTTCAAGAGTGGAGGCAATTCAACATATAGATTTTCTGTGCAACAAAAAGGAGATTTAGGCATTCAATGGTAAGATGAACTTCTTACACAGATTTATACCCAATTTGGCAGAACATTTACGTGAAATGACTAATATGTTGAAAAAGGACAACACTGTAAAATGGACCGAGGATGCCATGAAGTCATTCAATTTGGTAAAGTTTGCTTTGACCACAGCTCCAGTCTTGATTAGTCCTAATTACACTCAAGATTTCATTATATTTTCATTTGCATCTGAGCACACCATGGCTGCAGTATTGATGCAAAAGAGAGATCAGATTGAGCAACCCATTTCTTTTTTCAGTAGGACTATTCGAGATGCTACCTTGCAGTATAATATCATTGAAAAACAAGCATTGGCTCTCATAAAAGCATTAAAGGATTTCAGAGTGTACATTCTACATTCACATACCATAGCATATGTTCCTAATGTAGCAATAAAGGATGTTATCATGCAAACTAATCGAGAGGGAAGAAGAGGCAATTGGATAGCAGTGATGTTGGAATATGATCTGGAAATTAAGCCTACAAAATTGATCAAGGGACAAGACTTAGCAAAACTGATGGCAGAATCAAATCTGCATGCTCTGGACATAAATCTTATTGCAGCAATGTCAGAAGATGAGGATGATGGCTCACTCATTCCAGTTTCAGAAATGTTTCTTCAATCACCATGGTATTCAGACATAGTTTATGTTCTTCAGCATCTTTTGCCACCTCCAGGAATGTCTAGAAGCAAAGGTAGATCACTAAAACTCAAATCTGCAAAATTCTGCATTCTAAATAATGCTCTTTATTGGAAATATCCAGGAGGTGTTCTACTTAACTATTTGGTTGAAGACGAAGCTCAGCAGGTGATGCATGACTTTCATAAAGGTGATTGTGGCAGTCATTTGTTTTGGAAGACTACAGCTAACAAAGTGTTGAGAGCAGGATACTATTGGCCGACTTTATTTTCAGATTTGTATAAAACAGTGATGAGCTGCCATGAATGCCAAGTTTTTCAAGGAAAAAGGAAGTTGCTTCCTCTTCCTTTGAAACCAATTGAAGTAAATGCACCCTTCCAGTAGTGGGGACTTGATTTCATAGGGGAAATCCATCCTATATCATCAGCACAGCATCGATGGATCTTGACAGCTACCGATTACTTCACCAAGTGGATTGAGGCCATTCCGACAAGGCAAGCCACGGATACGGTAATTATTCAATTTTTAGAATCTAATATCTTGTCTCGTTTTGGTTTCCCTCACAAGATCATAATAGATAATGTAGCGACATTTAAGTCTAAGAAAATGGTGGAGTTCTGCAATAAGTACAATATTACATTGGGCCATTCTACAGCATATTACTCACAGGGAAACATATTGGCAGAGTCATCAAATAAGTCTTTGGTGAATATAATCAAGAAAATGTTGGAGGCGAATAAGAAGAATTGGCATCAGAAGCTTGTTAATGCTTTGTGGGCTGACAGAGTGAGCAGCAAGAAATCCATAGGTATGTCACCATTTGAGTTGGTTTATGGTATTGACATAGTATTTCCTATGTCACTTGCAATCCCGGTCATGAGATTACTACAGGAAGCTGGAAGTGAAGGGGATGATATTCAGCGAGGGATTAATCAAATGATCCACCTTCAGCAAACAAGGGAAGAAGTTTCTCAAAACACTTTCTGGTTGTAGGAAAAGATAAAGAAGATCTATGACCACAAACCAAAGTAGAAAAGTTTCAACTAGAGGATGTAGTGTTGCGGTGGGATTCACGAAATGAGGACAATGGAAAGCATGGGAAGTTCAACAATCTATGGAAAGGACCTTATAAGATTTCAGCATAGAGAGGATAGAATGCTTTTCATCTCAAGGAGATGGATGGTCAGGATTGTCTACGAGGGCCAGTGAATGATAGGCTCCTGAAGCACTACTACTTTTGAGGTGGTTCTCTGAAATTATATCACTTTCATTGTATATACCATTTTCATTTTCCTTGCAAGATTTCATCTACACAATCATTGAATCTTGGGGCCCGAAGTGAAGGCTATAAAGCTTGAATAGTATGTGTAGAGTTTGGTTGTTTTGATTTGGTTTATAGTTAAAGTTTGGATTCATGAGTCAGTCTCAGTTTGCATTAAGTTAGTTTTTAGTCTTCAAAATTGTTGACCATATTGCCCAATGGATAAGACTACTAGGTCTATGATGTTCTTGGCACCTCAAAGGAGCTACCATCCCCATTGGAGCCAATGTTAGTGTCAGTCTTTTCATACTTCCATTAGGAATCAAAATCTTCTCTTTTGCATTTTCATAGTAGGAGTCCCATTCTATAAAAAAAATTCATCACTCCATTAGGTCATGATATATGGATCCACTAATGGTTGTTTTCTCTTCAACTCCTCCCTTATAGACTGTACTTGTTGATTCTCAATCTGTAGTCCATTTCATTAGGTCTAGGGTTTCATTACCAAGGTCAAGAAACTGATTTTCAAATGTAAATAAAGGTCAGCAAGGGCATGAGGATGATCAATAAGTCAAGCATGATGGCTTGGAAATCATAGCCTATTGAAAATATTATTTTTGTAACCTAATGTAATTTTCACCTCAAAAACATGTTTTTGAGGTGAAAACAGAGTATTTTGAATTTGTTTATATTTCTTATGAATTTGTTTATATTTCTTATGTAATTTTCCTCCTAAGTATATTTTCCTACTGCCTAACAAAAAGCACTGCAAAAATCAAGTCAGCATGAGCATTGATCCACCTGCAAAGACAAAATGAGAAAAGGCATTAAAAAATAGAGTTTTGAAAAAGACAAGGAACATTTGAAAGTGGGTTTTTATAAAGTGAAAGATCAAATTTGCACTCATATATAAACCCTCACATTCCATTTTCTAAGTCATTATGCTCATCTTGCAAGCAAAGAAGTCCAAAGGTAAGAGAAAAAGGTGAAATTCAAGTGAGTTTGGACAGAAGAAAATAGGCGCTGCACATAGGGAGTAAGGCGCTATGCTTCTGGAAAAAAAGGTTGGCGCTGCACGTAGAGCAAATTTTGCTCAGGATTCCTATTTTTCGAGTTTTTTATTATGATCATGGATTCTCTCTCATGGTGGATGATTTACTATTGTAAATGATGTCATGGCTTGTAAATATGATGGTTAAAAAGTTGTAGAGGGTAGATTCATTGCTTTAGGAGTTAGTTTGAAGTCGAATCAGATTTTCATTTTTGGAGGCAATTTGTTGATAATGCCTATATTCCTATTCCTTGTTTAGTATCAGTTAGATCATCTCCACTTCTCATGGATTCGACCCTTGAAGCTAGGATGAGTTGTTTTGATGCCTATATCATGTGTTTTCTTAGTCATTTGTAAAGTTTGGACTCACTTGGATGCTCAGTGCTTGATTGTACATCATTGTAAGCAGTTTGGCAAGGAAATTAATAAGATTTGCAGCAATTTTTATGGGATCCCTGTGGTATGGAGTTCTAGCATAGTTTCTGGTGGGCTCCAGTATTGTAGCAATAATGCTACAACTCCTGGGGCTTCCTATCTCTAATTTTATCAACCCGGTAGTTCGTACAAACTTGGAAGCGACGGTGTTGTATGCACAAGTACTAGCTCTTGTCGCAGCTGTCACTTGGTCAGCTGGCACAAGTCCGCTAGGGCTCAAGCCAACTTCTATATGCTCTCAGAAGAAGCTTGCTAAATGATGGACGAAGGCTATCTCAAAGGAAATTAATCTACTTTGCAAAAATGAACTGAAAGCCAACCAAAACATGGAAACCCTAGTAAACCCTAATCTGACTAGCTTAATCTCTATGATGCAATGGTGGGAGTGCAAATGTCTAAGAATGATGCCATTACCTCTAGTGATATGAAATGCATGAACTTAAACTACTTCCATTGAAAAGAACATTGTTTTTGTATTTTTGCTTAAATGGTTGGAGTGATTATGATTTTGTTTCTTATTAGGGTTTGGCTGTGCAGAGGTGGTTTGAAGGGAAGGAAAGCTTGGGAAAGGTCAGGGGGGCTAGGAGAGGTCCCAAGGGATCCCTAGCATCAGTCCACAGAAGTCCACAATGTTCAGGTGCTCGGCAACTGAATTTGCAGGCTTCTACAGGATGTCTGCGGGGGATCCTACAGGAAACTCAGGAATTCTACAAGAAGTCTGCTAACTTCTACAGGATGTTCTACCGTGGGAGTTTTGGGTGATGGTGAAGTGATGGAGCGGTATGGGTGGATAGGTAAGATGGAGATGGAGCTTGTGATGGCTCAGGGGCAGAGAAATAAGATGGAGAAAGAGTGCATGAAGTTGGTTGGTGGATAGAAGGATGGAAGCAACGAAAGGTCAAGAAAATGGAGCTACGTGGACAATGGAAGAGTTGGAAGGTAAACGAGCTGAACAGAGGTCGAGTAGGTGGCTTTAGGCGTGGTTAAGAAGAAGAAGAAGGAAATGGAATGATGCTGAGTAGTGTAAATAAAACAAATTGCTTATGTCTTGCACCAAAAACGAGAATTCATTAACCTGTGCTACCTGTGCTATTAAACAAATGAACAGCAATGTAAATCGTGAAGAGAAGTCGTGCATGGAGTTGGAATGAAGAAGTATGGTTCAAGATCAAAGTGCATGGATGGATCTACAATTAAAATGACTGTGTTGCAGCTTGTATGAAAGTAAAAAGACTGCGTTTTTTTTGTGGTTGGTACAGACTGCACCCCAATCTCTAAACAGAGATGGAAGTGAAGGCACTATCAACCTTTTCTTGGAGCTCCAATGAACTACAATCCTCCTATTCTAATCTAAGCAACTGAAAGCGATTTAACCATAAGCTAATCCTACTCAATCTCATTAAAGAAATCAAATCAGCAGACTGTAAATTCTAAATGCATATCAAAACAGAGGAAATAAAGTGCTGCAAGGAAACAAATAACAATACAAGGAAGAGAAGGTCTATTTCTCTCAGGTTGGGCCCTAACCTGAGAGCTATAGCTCCCTTAAAAACTCAGAATTAGATCCAAATCTGCTTGCCTTTATTCATAATCAAGAGTCTAATGTCATGCCAAAACTGGCTTACAAAAAAAACAAACACCGAGCTGTAACTCGTGCTCAGAAATTACAATAGTAATTCAAAAGTTCAAAAAGCTCCTATCAAAGGCTATGGCCTTCATATTTATACACAATGGAGATCAAGCTGGCTTCCTCCATTCATGGAGCTTGGCTGTCCAACTGAAAGTTAAACTGCTGATCCTGTAGAATCTGTTGGCTGCCGTTAAGCTCGGTGGGGAGAGCTGTTGGAGCTCGGAGTTAAGGTGAAAATCACAAGGAATGTCATCAAGACTGTGGACAACCTCCCTATGAACCCGCAATGTCACCTTTGTTGTCTCCTTGTCTCCATTTGCGTGGTCTTTTGCTCTCTTTAATGCCAAAAACCTGAAATCATCATGTATTAGCCACATAGATATAATGCCTGCCCTTCTTCCTACAAATAACACGAATATACTAAGAAATGAATGCATAAGTGATAAAAGATGAATGGTTGAGCAAGGTAAGTAGGCCAAATGAGCCCAAATTGTACCAAAAATTGGGGCTCATCATCACCCCCCAGCTAAAATATTTGCTCATCCTTGAGCAACTTAGTCCAAATCTTCATCCTTCATTGCTTTTACTGCTTCCCTTACATCCCAAGCCTCTGTGGTAGTGTCCTCCTTGCTGATATGAAACCCAGCTTTCCTGTTCACCTCTTCCCATTGTTCACTGTCATCCTTCTCTGTGCTACCTTCAGCCAATCCTAGCAGCAGTGGTGGGCTGAGTTTAAGGCCAATCCAGCTGGCCTGGAGGCTTTGCATGGATTTCTTGTAAAGGTCTACCCTTACCAAAGCTTCCCTCATCCGAGTTGGGGTATGGTACTCTCGGATTTTCAAACTGTGTGCCAAGGTATTCCATCTGCGTGTGCATGCTTGGGCAGCAGTTTCTCCTAACAGTCTTTCCATGTCTTCAAAATGAGCTATGGCTTGGGCCTGTTGGTCCATAAATCTCAAGGAAGTTGTGGGATCAGTAGACAAGTGTTGGTGTGCTGAGATGAGTGCCACTGGATCCTCTGGTTCTGCTCGAATGAACAATGGCTCGTTCAATTCTCGGTTCATGACCGATTTTGCTTCAGCTGCTCTTTGATCCTCATGGTTCAACCATGAAGCGAACGCCATCAATTGCATATCTCCCAAGGCAGTATTGGGATCCCAGGAAACTTCATTAGGCAAGGCCAAATTGTGGAGGTAGAATTCTGCTAATTTGGCTTTATCTTCTGACGAACTAGTACTGCACAACTCAGAAAATTGTTTTGTGGGTCCTGGATCTGAGAAATACCTCTTTGTGCCAGGGTATTTATTTGGAACTGCAGCCATTGGTCTTTCAAATACAAACCATAGGATTTTGCAGGTTGTCTGCACTGTATTGCCTCCATGGCCCAACTGGCCATGCAGGCCAATTGTGCTTCCTTTTGCTGCAGCTGTTCTTTTAGAGCTTGCACTTCAATTTGTGCTTGTTGTTCTGCTTCCTGTAGAAGTGTCATTGGCTCCTCAAGACTGGTGGTCAGCTCCTTTTTTCCTTGTTGTTCTTCTATGGTGTCTTTGGAGGATGTACCTGCCCCTGCCCTTAGCTCTTGTAGCTGCAATCTCATCTTTTGGTTTTCTTCCTGTAGAAGCACACGTTGGCAATTAGCCACATGTTTAGCCATGGCGAATTCACTCCTGACCTCCTTGAGTTGCTCTTGTAAGGGACCTATGTCCGCCACACCCTTTGACTTGGCGATCTGCATCCATGTGTGGGTACGGACTCTTTCTTCCTCTAATGCAAAAAATAGGGGTACAGTAAATTTCTGCGGTATGATTTTGCCCGCCTCTAAAAAGGTGTAGTATGAACTCAGAATAGGCTGAGGGTTGGGCTCTGGTATATGTACTTCTTCTGCCTCTTTAGGTGGCTCTACCTCACCCTCCCTTGGTGGTGATGAGGGTCCTTCTCCTTCCCTCTTCTCCGTTTCCTGTAGCCGGGCCAGAGTTTCCTGTAGAACATTTTCAGCCTCCTGTAGCCGAGCTTTTTCAGTCAACAGGTCTAACCTTTCTTGCCACGTAGTTTTCTTTGGGCTCCCCTTCTCATAGGTGACTGTTATCCTTAAGGGGGACTTTTCCTTGGGAGAAGTAGGGGTATCTTCAATGACAATTGGGCTGCTGGACGAAGGTTGCGGTTTGCCTGTCTTTATTCGGACACTTCTTCGAGCTTTAAAGTATAGAGGGGTCTCCCTCTTCCTTTTCTCTTTTGGCTTAGGTGGCGTGCTGAGGGCAGCCAGCACAGCTGCTGCCTCTCTCTCACGAATATCAGCCTTCTTCTCCTTGGGTTTCATTTTGTCAGGGCTTCCTGTAGAAGACCCTGTTTTAGCAATTTTCGGGCTTCCTGTAGAAGACCCTTTCTCTGTTTTCGGGCTTCCTGTAGAAGCCTGTTTCTACTTTCCTGTAGACACAGGTGTCGCCACCTTGGCTTGCTTTGCTGCATGGGTTTTGCTTTTCGGTTTGGTTGCGGGTGCTGATGAGGTACTTGGGCTGATGTGGACCATCTCAGCTTTGTCCGTTCTGCTCTGCAACCTCTTCTCTCTTGCTGACAAGATGGGTGTGTCACCTTTTTCTTTGTCATCCTTTTTCTCATGCTTCTTCTTTTGTTCTTCCTTCTGCACTGTGGTCGGGGTCTTCTGGCCTGTTTCCTTCTTTCCCTCTGCCACTGATTCTTTTTCCTCACTGCTGGAGGAACCACTTTCTTCAGTCAGCATCCTTATGTCTCCGTCTCTTGTCAAATTCCTGAATGATTCCCACGAGAGGGGAACCTTATATGAATGAAGTGCATCCTCCACAAGAATTTTGATCAACCCATGGTGGGCTACCTGATCTGGTATGCCTTCTTTTAACTTTGTGGCACACTCAATTAGAGACTGTAGCAGGAAATAAGGGATGCTCAGTTTCTTTTCTACAGGAAGATCAATCCGGTGCCTTAATTCAGTGAGCAACCGAAAGTGATACCCGTACACGATGCTATAACGGCCTTCACAGGTTATATACTTCATGATCTGTAGGCTAACTTCATTCCATGGTGGCAACAAACTTGTTCTACGCACCCCATTTTTGTCCTCCGAGAATTCCTCCTCAGGTGGAAAGAATTCTTTCTTGGCCTGCTGGCTCAACTTCCTTTCTTCCTTATCCCACGGCAGACCCATTGGAAGTTCAGTAATTCGACTGATATATTGCGGGGTGAGCTTGAGGCTTAGGCCCCTGAAGTTCACTGTGGCCAGTGTCTTGGATTTCGGCCTCAGAGCCTGCAAAAATTCTTCTGCCACTTCATCGTCGTAACCCTGCAATTTGTCACAAAAAGATATCCATTGAACCCGTGTGAAGAGCTCCACCACCTCCTGGTTTTCCCTTAACTTGGTTGAATCAGTGGGTTCTCATCTAATAAACCCACCCGGCATGATAAAACAGTTTCCTTAACCAAAGGTGGTGATTGTGGAAGAAATTTGGTCTACTGAGACAGAGCGTAGAATTACGCTTCTGTCATGCACATAATCCACAAAACTTATCCCTGAGGAACTTAACACAGTTTAATTACCCTGACATCTTGTAGAATGACAGTATAGGCACAGCAGACAACAATTTCACCAATTTTCTATGACCAGACTGTGGACGACGATTCTGCCACCTTTAAAAACCAATTGCATGAAGAGTTCAGGGTTACCTTTTTAATCTGCCACCTTTTTACGTGAGGCACCCGCCTTCCTGTAGAAACTGCGTTCTTGTAGAAACAGCGTTCCTGTAGGAGTAGCGCGCGATTTTCGGGAAAGACTACAGTTGGTCTGCGCTCTGGGTGTGCTTCACAAGCGTTCTGATAGCCAAAGGCTCGGCGTATCGAACTGCAGAAAGATCAGGATAGCCACTCGAGTTCAAAACGGTGGTTGATAAATGCATGAGGGCAATATAGCCGATTAGATTTTGAATCGGCGGAATCCGTGGCGCGGGGGTGAGCTGTCCCCACCGGACCGTTGGGCGACGTCATCCATAATTTGCCTGCGAGTTCCCTTGCTGCCGCATCAATTCCCGCAGATCTGCCGCCGTCTCTTCTGTTAAACTCGTTTTTTCCCCGACGGGATTGCTCTCACGTGCGTGCTGCCCATTCTTTTTGTCATGGCCGCCACCCAAACATCCAACTAGACCATTAACTGGCCGACGTGGCCAGCCAAATGTCCATACGGCCGCTCAACCCATTCACCTTTACACTTTTCAATCAATTCAAAGTAAAATTCATGCAATTTGATGGAAGGAAGGGTCGAGACACTTACCTGCGCGGCTGCACACGATGTTTCAGTTTTTGGACGCTGATGAGTGGATTTACCTGTTGCTGGCGAACTTACACAGGACCGGCGGTTCATGTTTACAGGCTGCCGCCGATGGATTGGACGCTTTAGTTGCATGTGCCCGCATTTCATTGCATATGGTCGGCGCTGTGAATGGTATCCACTCTAGCGGGCTTAACTGTTACAGGACTCCCGCGGGATGTCTTGTAACAGTTCTTCCTCCTTGGGTGCATGCTGCACGACGAAGGATCTGGCTTCCCAATCACGCTCCCAGGGCTACTGGATGACTGAGATGTATGAGATCTCCAGCGTTTTTTCATTTAAAATTTGCTTTTTCTTGAGAACTCATCGATCTGCTTTGCTGGTGCAGGTAACTTCGTTGCATGTCGACAAGGATGGCAGGACGAGGTGACAACAATGTGCAAGGGAGATAACAATAGTTTGCATGCGTCCAAACCGATCCTTAGTCGTTAGATCTCCTCATAAAATGGATTCTGGGCCGTTCTGAGCTTCTACAGGAAGTTTCCTATAGAAATATAGAGCTTCCTGTAGAAAGGTTGCGTTTCCTGTAAAGAGTCTGCACCTTCCTGTAGAAAATCTGCATCTTCCTGTAGAAAATCTGTGTCTTCCTGTAGAAGACTCAAGCTGTAATAAAATTGCACATACCTTGGAGAAAATGAGTATTCCTAGAGGAGGTGTTAGTGAGGTGTCTTGACAGCATGATGAGGACCCTTGGCTTTGAGTTGAGAGGCTTCCTCTCCTCCATAGACACCTGCAACCTGCATGCAATTTTACAATATGAACTTGTTGTCCTTGTCTTTCTTGCTTATTGTTTTTTTCTTTTTTCTTTTTTTCTTTTTTTTTGAAAGATAACAGGGGCGCCTCAAAGAGGTTTTCACCCTTGCCCTCTGCCCTGAGCGCCTCAGAGAGGTTTTTACTCAAGGATCTTTTCAAATCTTTCTCTTTTTTTTTTGAAAGACAATAGGGGTGCCTCAATGAGGTTTTCACCCCTACCACCTGCCTTGGGCGCCTCAGAAAGGTTTTCACCCAAGGATCTTTATTATTTATTTATTTTTTATTTTTTTTTATTTATTTTTTTAGATTCTTCAGGGTATGCCCAAAATAGAGGCAGAACCCTTCTCTATGACCAACACTGTCTTCTCCATAGTTTTGATGAACTCTTGTCTTGAGAGAGGCTTCCTGTAGATCTTCAATCGATGCCCATTGACAAGCATGGGGATGGCTTTCTCATCAATGGTCCGAATAAGAACAGATCCATTGTCATGACATTTTTCCACTGCATATGGCCCTAGCCATCTGGTTCTCAGCTTCCCCTTGAAATATTTGTATCTGGAGTCATACAACAAGGCCCAATCTCCCGGCTGGAATTGCTTGTCATGGAGATGTTGGTCATGCCACACCTTTCTCTGAAGTTGAACCACTTCTGAGTGAAGGAGGGCCTACATTCGGTACTCATCCAGTCCATTCAGCTGCAATAACCTTTCTTGTTGTGCATGGCTGAGATCTAGGTCCAGCTGAGCTGCCATCCTCAAAGTGTTGTATTCAAATTCAATGGACAGCAAAGCTTTCTTCCCATAGACCAGCTCATAAGGTGTGAAGCCGGTTGTGGTCTTCCAAGTGGTGTTGTAAGCCCATGTGGCTTCAACCAGGCGATCTGCCCAGTCCTTTCTGCTGCTGCTCACCACCTTAGTCAAGATCCCTTCTAATGCTCGATTGGTGACTTCCACCTGCCCATTTGCTTGAGGGTGATAGGGGGTGGAAGTCCTATGCTTGATCTTGTGATGAGCTAGTAGATCTTCAACCAGGTTGGATGTGAACTGGCTCCCTTGATCGGTGACCAGCTCTCTTGGATAGCCAAACTTATAGAAGATGTTTTCTCTTAGGAACTCGGCCACCTTTTCTTCTGTTGCTGCTTTGATTGCTTTAGTCTCTGCCCACTTTGTCAAGTAGTCAGTACACACAATGATGTAAGACCTTTGCCTCGAAGGAGGGTTGATTGGGCCCACAAAGTCCATACCCCACTTCTCAAATGGCTCAAGAGTCACCTGAGGTTGGAGAGGCATCTCATCCCTTTGGGTCGGTTTCCCCATTCTTTGGCATTGATCACACTGGCTGACATATCTTCTGACATCTTGATGAAGTGTGGGCCAAGTAGCCTGCCTGCAGGATTTTGAAGGCAGTTCTCTTTGCTGCAAAATTTCCTCCACAAGGCCCATCATGACAGGTGAGGAGGATATCAAAGACTTCCTCCTCCCTTACACAACGCCTTAAGATCTAATCGGGGCCAAGCTTGAACAGATTGCCCCCGATCCAAGTAAATGAGGCACTTTTTCTGATGATTCTGCTCTTCTCTCTTGAAGATAGGTGCGGAGGGAACTGTGCTGAAACAAGGTAGTTTGCTATATCAGCAAACCATGGAGAGAGTACTGAAATAGCAAACAGATGTTCATCAGGCATCTGGTCATCCACTGTTCCATCCTCATCTGCAGACAAATCCAATCTAGATAAAAAGTCAGCAACAACATTTTCTCTACTTGGTTTGTCAACAATGGTCAAATCAAACTGCTGCAATAAAAGTAACCATCTAATAATACGAGCATTCACATATGGTTTATTCATTAAATATCTAATTGCAGCAGGGTCAGTATGTACAAATGTTTGATAGCCAGTGATATAATGTCGGAACTTGTTCAGTGCATGGACCACAGCCAAGAATTCTTTCTCGGTTACAGTGTAATTCAGCTCAGCTTTGGACAAGTTTTTGCTAACAAAGTAAATGGCATATGGAAGTTTTTGCTCAACTTGTCCTAAAGCTGCACCTATGGCTTTGTTCGAGACATCAGTGTGGATGTGGAAAGGTAGGGCCCAGTTTGGACCTCTCAGGATTGGGGCTGACACCAACTTGTCCTTCAATTCATTCAAAGCCCTCTGACAATCGTCAGTCCATTTAAACTCCACATCTTTTGCCAACAGGCCAAACAATGGCAAGGCTAGCTTGCTGAAGTCTTTAATGAATCTCCGGTAATATCCTGCTAATCCGAAGAAACTCCGAACATCCCTTACCTTTTGAGGAGGTGGAACCTTCTTGATGAGAGCAATTTTGTTAGGATCCACCTGTAACCCTTGGCAAGAAATGGTATGGCCTAGCACGGTCCCTTCAGTCATTAGGAATT
The DNA here is from genome assembly GCA_031772625.1 of Pinus tabuliformis. Classification (NCBI taxonomy): domain Eukaryota; kingdom Viridiplantae; phylum Streptophyta; class Pinopsida; order Pinales; family Pinaceae; genus Pinus; species Pinus tabuliformis. The sequence continues at coordinate 343,253,976 of CM062808.1, read as the reverse complement.
CACATTTTTCAGGACTAAGAGACAAGTTCATCTCAATGCATTTGGTTAGGACTTTTCCCAGATTGGACAATGCTTCCTAGAAGTTGGCCCCATAAGGAGTAAAGTAATCCATATAGATTTCCACTGCATCATGGACCAGCTCCGAGAAGATGCTCAAGACAGCTCTCTGGAAGGTAGCAGGAGCATTGCATAGCCCAAAGGGAAGAACTCGGTAGGCAAAGGTACCCCAAGGACAAGTGAAGGTGGTCTTATCTTGGTCTTCCGGGCTGATTTGGATCTGGTTGTACCCGCTAAACCCATCCAGGAAAGAGAAGAACTTCTTTCCTGCCAGTCCATCCAACACTTGATCTATGAAAGGTAGAGGGAAATGGTCTTTCTTGGTAGCTTTGTTCAGTTCTCGGTAGTCCACATAGATTCTCCATTTCCCATTTTTCTTGGGAACCAAGACCAGAGGGGACACCCACTCACTATCTGAGATGGGGTAAATGAATCCGGCATCCAACAGTTTTTGCAATTCTTCCTTGACAATGTCCTTAAGGGCTGGATTCATTCTCCTCTGGGGTTGCCTAACCGGTTTACAATCCTCTTTGATGTATATGTGATGGGTACAAACCGAAGGATGGACTCCTTTCATTTCCTCATAGCTCCAAGCAAAAGCATCTAGGTGGCTGGCCAATAGGCTACACAGCTCCTTTTCCTGGGAAGGAGATAGGGAGGAGCTGATCTTTAATGCTCTCTCAGGGCCAAACTCCACATTCTTAACTCTGGGAGTGACAGGGTTGGTTGTACAAAGATCCACTAAGGTGCTAGCTTGGGCATCCTCCACCAATTTCTCTAAGGATAGTGCACTGGAAGGTGGATTCTGGATCAAGGTCTCGATCAAGTCATCCTCAGTTGGGGGGTCTCTTCTAGTGGTATCTAGGGTGCACAGAGGTGCTGAGTATACCTCGTCTTCCTCTCCTTCCTCCAACCAGAGTGGTAAGTCATGCTCTAAGGAGGGTTGGGCAGGAGGGTATAGGACTAGCTGCTTGGACATAGGACCATCTTTTATGGTCATATTTCCTGCACGGCAACTTATGTAAGCATCTGCAGTGGCTAACCAAGGCCTTCCCAAAATGAGAGGATATCCAATAAGCTTTGCCTTTGGTTGCAGAACCAGGAAGTCTGCAGGGTATTCCCAAGAGTCAATAGAGACCAGGACATCCTCCACAATCCCTTCGGGAGTCACGGTGGAGCGATCTGCTAGTTGCAGTACTGTCGAGGTCTTCCTCAAGGAACCCTGAAGATTGAGTTTGAGCATGGTATCCCTGGTCATCACATTAATGGCAGCCCCCAGATCAATCAAGGTGTGAGGTATGATGGTGCCATTGATGTGGACATCTACTACAGGACTTCCAGGATCTAGGTACTTTGGGCAGATGACTTGTCCTAACATAAGGTCAGACAGTTGTCCTATGACATTAATGGTTGAAGCATCTGTCTTCCGCCTGCCTGGGTGTTTGAAACACTTTTCCTTAACCAGTTTGTTGTATATTGGCACATCCTTGATGGCTTCGAGAAGTGGTATTTTCACACACAACTGCTTGAGCTCACCCAGAAGCTCATCCTCCTCTGGGTTGGGTTGTGTGGTGGCTGTTAGTCTCTCAGGAAAGGGTGGAATAGCCTTTGGTTCACTTTCCTGTTTATCTTCCTCATCCTCTGGGGGAGGAGGTTGGCGATCTGGAAGAGTCTTTCCAGATCAAAGATTGATCTCCTGGATCTCCACAGCATAGGTAGGGCATGAGGTTTCCCCAGTATATACCTGTTGAGCCTGTCTATTGTTGGGGTTCGGGTTCGGTTGAGCAGGCATTTGAGGTTGCCTTGGAGGAGCAGGAGGTAAGGGTTGAGGTTGAACAGGTGGTGGAGGCAAAATGGCAGGAGGAGTGTTGTATTGGGGCCTCCACCCCGACTAAGGTGCATTCGACTGAGGCTGTGGCTGGGCATGTGAATGATATGAATGAGAAGTAGGTTGAGTAGGGTACTGAGGTGGATAAGACCATGGAGGAGGCATGGACCAGGAAGGATGAGCAGGGGGACCCCAGGAAGGCATAGGAGTCGATTGGTTGGGGCTGTAATAAGCTTGAGGTGCCCCTTGCATTCCCTGCTGATAAGGTCTAGATCCTTGTGGCCTCCTTTGGTTGATGAAATAGAGAGGTTCAGTGGGGGCTTCTGTCCCTTGGTACATGGCTTTAAACCCAGGTAAGGTTGGACACTGATTTATGGGATGGTCCTCCTCACAAACGAAACACACTTCAACCAAATGCAATGGGCATTCGTTCTTAGGGTGTCTCCTTGTGCACCTAGGGCAGAAGATAGCCAAGGCTCTCTCAGCTTCTTCTTTCTTCTGCTGGATCCTGAATGTGTCCAGTTGCATAGCAATGGTCTGTCTCACCTCACTCTTAAGATCTTCTAATTGATTTGCAAGCTCATGTTTGGAGAAAGGGACACCAGTTGAGAGGAGGTTTCCTCTACCTCGTTTCCGTGCTGCCCTGGAGTGGTTTCTAAACACAGTCTTGATGTCCTCATAAGGCAGTTGGTAAATGTCCCCCCCAGCTAACATGTGAAGGGTATCTAAGAGGTCTTCAGGGACTCCTCGAAGCATAACCAACTTGAGGGATTCAGGGTCAAGTGTGCACCTGGCCCGCTTATAGCTAAGTTGGAACCTTTCCTTATAATCCTCTAAGGACTCATCATTTCCCATGGTCATCCGAAAGATTTCTCCCTTGGTTTCCTTGGACCTACAGTAATCCTGGTACTTGGTATTGAAAGCTTGCTGCATCTGAGCCCAAGTGGTGATACTATTCCCAGGTAAGCCCATGAACCAGCGTAATGCTGCATCCTTAAGAGTTGAAGGGAAGAGTTTAAGCTTTTGCTCATCTTCAGTATAGTCATAGGTTCTACAAAGGACAGCAAACTCAAACAGGAAGGTATCAGGATCTTCAGTGGTCAGTCCATGGAAGTGAGGTAAAGCAGAGGGGCTAATGTTCTTCATTTTCATCTCTCCATTGGTCTCTCGGATGGGGAAGGCACCTTCTATTCTCTCATCTTCTCCTCTATTGTCAGCCATAGCTTCAGATGGAGTGGTCTCTAACTCTTCTTCTTCTATAGGATCTTTGTATATCTCAGGATGTTCACCTATAGGTTCTTCTGGGTCACTGTCACCAAAGAAGAGAGAAGGGTGACTCAGTGATGTGGTGGGGGTGTTGGGTAGGAATTTGCCTGATTTATCTCGGTTCCTACGAGGCATGAAATGAAAAAAACTCTTTTTGATTGCTTTTGCTTTTTTTTCTTTGGTACCTGCAAAACTGAAACAGATTGATCTACAACTAACTATCTTACTGAAATGAAGATGCAGAATTGAATTGAAAGCAGGAAAGAACTAGTCTACTTTTCTCAAATGAAATTGCAGGAATGGAAATGCTAATCTACGCTTGCAGAATTGAAATTGCGGAATTGAAAGGCTATTCTAGGAAAGCAGGAAATGCTAATCTATGAAAGCAGGAAATGCTAATCTATGAAAGCAGGAAATGCTAATCTATGAAAGCAGGAAATGTCTATGCTACTTTTGCAGAATGGAAATGAAGTAAACTACTGAGCAGAAGGTAAGAGTAAGAAAATAGAAGAAAAGCAACAATTACTAATACTCTGACGCTTCCCCGGCAACGGCGCCAAAAAGATGGTGGGCTCCAGTATTGTAGCAATAATGCTACAACTCCTGGGGCTTCCTATCTCTAATTTTATCAACCCGGTAGTTCGTACAAACTTGGAAGCGACGGTGTTGTATGCACAAGTACTAGCTCTTGTCGCAGCTGTCACTTGGTCAGCTGGCACAAGTCCGCTAGGGCTCAAGCCAACTTCTATATGCTCTCAGAAGAAGCTTGCTAAATGATGGACGAAGGCTATCTCAAAGGAAATTAATCTACTTTGCAAAAATGAACTGAAAGCCAACCAAAACATGGAAACCCTAGTAAACCCTAATCTGACTAGCTTAATCTCTATGATGCAATGGTGGGAGTGCAAATGTCTAAGAATGATGCCATTACCTCTAGTGATATGAAATGCATGAACTTAAACTACTTTCATTGAAAAGAACATTGTTTTTGTATTTTTGCTTAAATGGTTGGAGTGATTATGATTTTGTTTCTTATTAGGGTTTGGCTGTGCAGAGGTGGTTTGAAGGGAAGGAAAGCTTGGGAAAGGTCAGGGGGGCTAGGAGAGGTCCCAGGGGATCCCTAGCATCAGTCCACAGAAGTCCACAACGTTCAGGTGCTCGGCAACCGAGTTTGCAGGCTTCTACAGGATGTCTGTAGGGGATCCTACAGGAAACTCAGGAATTCTACAGGAAGTCTACTAACTTCTACAGGATGTTCTACCGTGGGAGTTTTGGGTGATGGTGAAGTGATGGAGCGGTATGGGTGGATAGGTAAGATGGAGATGGAGCTTGTGATGGATCAGGGGCAGAGAAATAAGATGGAGAAAGAGTGCATGAAGTTGGTTGGTGGATAGAAGGATGGAAACAATGAAAGGTCAAGAAAATGGAGCTACGTGGACAATGGAAGAGTTGGAAGGTAAACGAGCTGAACAAAGGTCGAGTAGGTGGCTTTAGGCGTGGTTAAGAAGAAGAAGAAGGAAATGGAATGATGCTGAGCAGTGTAAATAAAACAAATTGCTTATGTCTTGCACCAAAAACGAGAATTCATTAACCTGTGCTACCTGTGCTATTAAACAAATGAACAGCAATGTAAATCGTGAAGAGAAGTTGTGCATGGAGTTGGAATGAAGAAGTATGGTTCAAGATCAAAGTGCATGGATGGATCTACAATTAAAATGACTGTGTTGCAGCTTGTATGAAAGTAAAAAGACTGCATTTTTTTTGTGGTTGGTACAGACTGCACCCCAATCTCTAAACAGAGATGGCAGTGAAGGCACTATCAACCTTTTCTTGGAGCTCCAATGAACTACAATCCTCCTATTCTAATCTAAGCAACTGAAATCGATTTAACCATAAGCTAATCCTACTCAATCTCATTAAAGAAATCAAATCAGCAGACTGTAAATTCTAAATGCATGTCAAAACAGAGGAAATAAAGTGCTGCAAGGAAACAAATAATAATACAAGGAAGAGGAGGTCTATTTCTCTCAGGTTGGGCCCTAACCTGAGAGCTATAGCTCCCTTAAAAACTTAGAATTAGATCCAAATCTGCTTGCCTTTATTCATAATCAAGAGTCTAATGTCATGCCAAAACTGACTTACAAAAAAACAAACACCGAGTTGTAACTCGTGCTCAGTAATTACAATAGTAATTCAAAAGTTCAAAAAGCTCCTATCAAAGGCTACGGCCTTCATATTTATACACAATGGAGATCAAGTTGGCTTCCTCCATTCGTGGAGCTTGGCTGTCCAACTGAAAGTTAAACTGCTGATCCTGTAGAATCTGTTGGTTGCCTTTAAGCTCGGTGGGGAGAGCTGTTGGAGCTCAGAGTTAAGGTGAAAATCACGAGGAAGGTCATCAAGACTGTGGACAACCTCCCTATGAACCCGCAATGTCACCTTTGTTGTCTCCTTGTCTCCATTTGCGTGGTCTTTTTCTCTCTTTAATGCCAAAAACCTGAAATCATCATGTATTAGCCACATAGATATAATGCCTGCCCTTCTTCCTACAAATAACACGAATATACTAAGAAATGAATGCATAAGTGATAAAAGATGAATGGTTGAGCAAGGTAAGTAGTCCAAATGAGCCCAAATTGTACCAAAAATTGGGGCTCATCAGTTTCTCCTTTTGTAATTATGTGTTCATATGTTTTATGTATGTCTCATTCATCCAATTTCTTCTAGTTGAATGTTTTCAACTCAAATAGGTAGAATCCATTAATTTTGATGCTCTGCCTTGGGAAAACACACAACATTTTATGTTTTTCTATTGTTTAAGAAGGATCCATGACCTCCATATGCCCTTCTTAGCTTCTCACCAGTCAAACATCTCACACCATTAAGCCTAGAGTGCTAAAGCCTATGCCTACCTTGCCCCATAGAACACCCTGCATTTCTGACCTAATTTCCTAGACCTAAACTGCCCAGCTCCATCTGATCCAAGGTGTAATTCCCCTATCCAACAAATACCTCTCCATCACCCTGCCAAACCTCTAATCCAAGGAAAGAGTGCATTAGCCCCATATCCTTCATTTCAAACTCTCTTGCAATGTCCTACTTGTAATCTTGGATCAAACTCTCATATCTTGTCATAATCAAATCATCCACATAGAGAACTAAGATGATAATACTTACATCTACCAGAATGTAGTATAGATTGGCATCTGCCTCACTTTTAGTGAAGCCAAATCCTCTAAGATAAGAATCAATGCAAGTGTACCATGCTCGAGGTGCCAACGTGAGCCCATAAAGAGCTCTCTTAATCCTACACACATGTGTGTCTCTGCTAAAGGTCTCGAATCCCTTTGCTTTCTCTATGTAGATCTCCTCCTCAGCCACTCCATTAACAAAATTTGTCTTGACATCCATCTATTGGATCCTCCACCCAATCTGTGTAACCAATGAAAGTATGGTCCTAGTAGATGATTATATTGTCACTGGGGAAAAGGTCTCCTCATAATAAATCCCCTCAATTTGAGAGAAGCCCTTAGCCACAAACCTGGACTTGTACTTCTCAACACTACCATCAGCTGCATGCTTCACCTTATACAACCACCTGGAGCTAATGACTAATTTTTTGTTGAGTATAGGCAAAACCTCCAAAAAATCCTTCTTCCTAATGGATTCATACTGCTCCACCATGGCATCCACCCATACCTGTTGGGAAGAAACCTCTTCAAAAGAAGATGGCTCAGAATCTATCAACTCCATCATGAGAGCCTTGTATCATGTGTATCTATCTGGTGATCTACACTGCCTGTGTGAGGAACTAGGAAGTCCAACCTACTCCTAAGCTTCTTGCACCAATCTGTAAACCAACCTGGTCCTCTTCCTCCTTTCTCTAGGAGTCACTGTCTGAGTGGGTGCCTCCACTCAGTCTATTCTCTAAGCCTCATCATGTGGCTACTCCACATAATTCTCTTGGAATTCTCTCTTGCCCTTATGCAAGGACTAACTCCATGAATTTGACTGAGGCTCCTCCTTGGGGGCTAGAAGCTCCACCTCTAGTGATATGCTCAGCTCTCACTCTAGAAAAATCCTCATGGATTTCTCCTCATCAAATCTCACATCCCTTCTCAAAACAATCTTTTTGAGAGAGGGAATGTACACCCTATAAACATGTGTTGTCTCATTATAACCCACAAAGAACCTCCTCTCTATAGTAGGCTCCAACTTCTTCTTGTCATATTTGGACAGACAAGAATACACCATGGATCAAAAAATTAATAATAGGGATACATTTGGATTCCTCCCAGTGAAATCCTCATCAGGTGTAATCATCCCAAGAACTTTGTGAAGTACACAACTATGTTGCATGCATATGCCCATAAGAATAAGGGTAACCCCTAATGATGTAACACGACTTTAGTACCCAACGTCTAATTCATTAATTTGACATGCCTAAAAACAATTATAACCTCTTTAATCCTTAAAATTACCTATTTTAAAAACCACATATCCCTTTTCATAGTCCCTTTCGCTAATTTAGCTCCGAACATTTCCAGTGTTGCCTTGAATTTCACAGCTACGCAACAATCTTCTTACAACAGTGATCAACATTTGTTTGGTAATTCGAAACTCTAGTACGTAATTCATGTTTATGATGTCTTCATCTAAAAGCAAGTCCAAGTTAGTTGTAGAAGCCATGTGCTGCCTTCTATAATTAACCTAGATGAGCTCCCCCTAGTAGATACACAGTATAAAATCTCAGAAACCCAGGGTGAGTTCGATCTTTATGAACTCCACAACTGGGCAAACCAAAAGTTTCTTGATGTCAATGATGAATTAAGAATTTTGGAGTCTTTCCTTCCCCAAATGGTCTTTCCCCAGACCGCTATTTTTACTGAATTTGCTACCTGGTGTCATCTCAGATATCTTCCTAGTCAAAGGGTTATAATTGCCCAACATAATGAATTTTTATTTGTTATTACTCCTGAGTCCATATGTCAAGCACTCCAAATCAATCCTTCATCTCCTCCGCACCCTTTTTCTATTGATTCCCTCATGGATATTTACCAAAAACTCACATTTCCTCAGCCAGCCCGAATCTTTGAGTCATTCTTACCTTAGAATCATGTGTTGCCTAGGACCAAGCCGCCCTATTCCACTTCAATTTCCTAGAAATATCTATGAAATTCATCTCTATGATCGCATGTCTATTAGGTTACCCTAGCGATTAGTGGGTCAATGAAGTAATATTGGGATTTCTTGTTGGGTGCGACCCAACTTGGTCGAGTTCTGGTCAAAGACTCCACATTTGGAGGAGTGAAGCATATAGAATTTATGAAGTTCTATTCATCGTGCAATGTCTGGGGGCTTTTTGGTGGGTCGAATCCCCTCATTTTGTAACGAGTATCAATGTTTTATCTCATTGTTTTTTCAAACCCATAGTATGTGGACCATGGTTTTGTAGCAATGAAATATATATAAGGAGATGTAATGCTTTGTCGAAAGAGAGAGTCATAGATGAATTGATCATACTTTATGTCTGTAGTCTGTATTTTGGGCCTTGAAAGGAAGCCTTTGCAGCTAAGTACGTGGAGGCCTTGCAAGAGTCTGCAGTTGAGTGCGCAGACCACCTGCAGTTGGGTGCACAAGTTGAAGAAGTTGTATGTACTGAAAGATCCATCTTAATAAAAAAGAAGTTTTGGCGAAGTCTTGTGTATCTGTATTCTTAATTTGTGTTCCTATGTACTGATATGCATGCTTCTTACTTATTTATGTGAAAGAATACATGTTATATTGTTCTCTGTATGTTTATGTAATAAGTGCAAATCTATGAAGTAAAGCATCAGCGAGAAATATTTTATGTATGCAAATTTGTAGATCAGTACAAAATATAAGAAAACGCACAGGTGCCACAACATAATATCCCTCTGGCTACAAAAACCTGGTTCTACAACCTCCCATAACTGCTTCGGGTGATATTGTGATATGCTTGCAGGTCGTTGTTGAAAGAGCCAGTGGTTGAGGGTTTTGTTGGTCCGCAATACACTTTGAACCTGGGTCCAAACCCCTTAAGCCAATTAATGGTTTTGTTTCTAGGACCAAGATCTATTTGAGGGATATATTTTGGCATCATCGAGGAGTGGGTTGAACAAAAAGAGTGAGAATTTGCAGTTCAGGAAAATAGGAATCCATGATTTTTTACTGAAGCCTAGTTGCAAAAGTATCTCTATACAGAACAACACAAGATCTTCTTCATGATGTTTTCTGATGAACTATATGAATGCGTATCAAAATTGATCGAGCATAACACCTCTTTCAAAAATGACCAGCCTATTACACAGAGCCCTGAATTGATACAGTGACTTGGGAATATTAATAACAATATCTCAAGAGCGGTTGATTTTTGGATTGATAGTATTTTGGGAGGATTTATTACTAAATTCGAAATAGACACGATAGTATCTTACAAAGAAGCTGAGCGAAGATTTTCAAGGGTCCGCGAGGTAAGTACCTGAATTCTTTAAAGTTGTGGATTAAAATGATTTTGTGTGAAAATGGTGTACTACGAATGCAGTCAGATTAATTTTTGGATGAAGAGGGAATAAGTCTAAACTAGGATCGGGATCTGTGCGAAGTGGAAAGTGATATAGAGTAGATTGTGAACCAAAGAAATTTATTGAAACTGACTATAGTCCCTTGTTAGGCGGGTCTAAGAGTGAAGAAGAACGGCATAACCTTGCAATCTCATTGTATTCCCCCCTAAAGGTGCGTTGAAGTTAGGAGTTGAGAAAAATTAGGACATCTTTGGGATTCCCCATCCATCTATTCCCCTTACCCCCCATCCCCCTCCCCATAATTCCCCTACGCCCCCTCCCCCTCCCCCTCCCCCTAACCCCCCAAGAAGAAAAATGGGCGATGAAATTAAGATGTCTATCTTTAGATGCCTTAGATAAGCAAATCCTAACCAGTTCTGGTTTGTAGCTGACACAGTATGGAAAGAAAGACAAATCATTGACGAAGATGTCAAGAAGGTGCAGCGCATCATGATGCTGCAAGAAAGAGCGCTAACATGGTACATGAAGTATTATGAGATTAATCAGGCTGCTTCATTGGATGATATTAAGAAAGTGTTGGTATCAGAATTCAAGAAGTCAAAATCAAAATCACAGTGCATTACGGAGCTAAAAACAAATTCAGAGTCAGCTAGAAAATTTGACCTTGGAATTACAAGATCTCAAGAAATGTAAAGAAACCAGATCAAAAGTGTGGTGTACGAAATGGAAAGAGAGGGCCATTATAAGGATCAATGCCCTGTGTTCAGAGATTACTTGGCAAGCGGAGCACCTAATCCAGTCAACCCAGGATCAAGTTTGTGGTGTGAGACTTTTAGAACGAGAGGCCAACATCGCTTTGAAGATTGCTATTTATTACAGAAGTATGTGCAGACCCCAAAGCAGCTGTTTTGCAAATTTTGTAAGTTAGTGGGCCATGATGAGAGAAATTTTCAAAGTTATGACTTGATGATGGAGCACACTGCTGATGCTTATAGACTGCAAGTGGAAGGAGATACACGCGAGGAGCCAAGCCAACATACTAATCGAGGAGGCTTCCAAGGATGTGGATGAGGACAAGGACGAGGAGTTGGTCAAGCATGTGGTCAGATCATCTGTTATAACTATGGACAAGAAGGACACTTTGCAAAAGATGGTCAGAACCCTACTACAACCTAAATCTACTACAAATATTTTGATCACATTGTAAAGTGTCCAATAGTCACAATGATCGAAAGTACTATTTTCATATTGTGGATAGGGTCTTAGGGTCAAATTATTATATTTTCAAATAAAAATTGACACCTCTCTTGGTTGGAAAAGGGTCTTGAGTCAATGTCTAAATGTATAACGTATATTCTACTCTCATCACAAGCCTATGGTCATGGTCATCATCAAAAGTATCATTAGAAAATCTCATGGGTCTTTTGAGGTCATTTGTTGCACACAGGGACAGTTTTACTTCAAAATCTGTTTCTGAAGTAATGGACATGAATTTTACAAAAGTGAGAGAAGTTTTTGTCAATCACAGGCCAAGTAACAAAAACATACTTCGGTTTATGCACACATGTTATGATTTGGGATATATGCAATGATATTTGAAGCTTATGTTCAAAAAATCAAATTTTGAATTTGTTTTACTGTTTTAGTAATTGTTTTTTGGTGTGCGTTTCTAACATCTGGAAAATAATTCTGAGAAACCCAAGGATGTTTTTGTCCATAACGAGCAAAGTATCAAAAACCTCTTTCATTTTCTTCACAGGTGTCGTGGATTGGAATATCAAACTAAATATTTATAGCCTAGTTTTATAGATTTAAACATTTAATGATTTCTTGTTTTAGTCATGATGTTACGGCACATGTTCCAAGGAGATGGGGATGAATCTGTGAAAACTGAGAGAGTTTTCTCTCAAAAAAAAGCTAATATACAAAAACATCTCTCATTTTGTAATATATCTCATGATTCAAGAGATACGAGTTAATATTTGACCCCTATTTTCATAAATTCGGTCCATATTCCTAGCAGGGAACGCTAAATTTAATGCAATTGTTTCTATCTTTAGAGAGATGGTTTAGTTTGACTCCCCTAGTCCAGGGATGAGCTATTTTATATATTTCATGAATTTCAGCGAAAAATGTTTTATATCATAGAAGAGAACACTTGTAGCTTGTACTTGAACACTTTATTCGAGAAATCAAAGGAGAAATTTGCAGCTATTATCTAGGAATTCATGTGTAGTGAGTTTGTGATGATATATTTTCTCTATTTTAGTTTTATTTGAATGATATACATCTCTCCTTTTCATCTCTTGTTTTTTCAGTGGTTTTCCTTAAAGTTTATAAGCAGAATTCTTTGCATAAAGCTTTGTTTTTATGGGAACCTCATTTTGTGTAATTTTTCCTCCTTTCTTAATGAATTCATGGTGCACATGCTCATTAAGACCTTTTTCTCCTTCCAAACACTACACTACACCAATAACTCTAAAGCCATCACAAAAGCATTGCTACCTTGCTCCACTATATCTTTGTTGTTGTAACCCTTTGATCCTTTGACCTAGCTACCTAGTTTTCATCCCTTATCCAGCGTCAAAACATAAAAATTTCAAAACCCTACCTGAGCCTAACATATCTAGCCTAAAATCCTTTCCCATTCCAGTCATCATTGCTTGTGAATCCATATAGAGATCCCACTCTAGTTTAGCAGGGATAGCTGCTGAACCATAAGTGGTTTGAGGTTACCTCCTTCGGTCCCCCTTCTCAGCCTTAGGATATTATGGAGGATAACACACGTGATAGAAGAATGTCCCATATTTATCATGAAGATGTAGGAGAAAAGGAACCAACAGCCTACAAAAAATATTCGGATGATGACCGCTAAGCCAAGGGAGGATGAATCGCACATCAACATCATAACCAGGAGTGGAGTTGCGGTGAGAGGTGATAAGGGTAAGAAGAAGGTAGAAGAGACATGAGTAAGAAAGACTATAGAAAAGGTCCTTAGGTTCAGTATCCAAAAGGAAAAAGAAATTTTCATGGGAGAAAAGCGAAGCTTCATGGATGTTGGTGCTTCAACATCTATTGCACACCCAAATTTAATGCCCAAGAAGGACTATGACAAAGTGTCTACTCCAACGCAAGAATTCGATCCAAGTATTTTTGAAGTCATTTTTACAGACTTGCATGAATTTTTTGAGGAATCTGAAGGCTATCGAAGGACTCCATGAGTTGATAGACTCCCGAACTGATAAAGAAGTACCGCAAAGCAATCTACATGTAGTAAACAATTTACATCGACACAAGAAAATAACGAGGAAGGAAATGAGATTAATGGTGCAAATTGGGGAATATGATATGGATAAGGTAATCATGGATCTAGGATCTGATGCCAACATGTTACCTAAGAATACTTGGGAGTCAAATGGAAGACCAAAGTTGCAATGGTCGCCAATACAGTTGAGGATGGAAACCAATAGAAGATCGTCCTATGGGAAGGCTACCTGGCATCATAGTAGACATCGAAGGAGTCTAGATTGTTGCAGACTTCAAAGTGATTGAAATTGTAGATGGTAACAACCCTTATTTGGTGCTTCTTGGATTGGATTGGGCTTTCGATAATTTGGCAATGATCAATTTGAAGAAGAGAAAAATGGTGTTCGAAAGAGACGATATGAGGCTCATTTTCCCTCTACACCCCTCAGAAGGAGTGCGTTATACATAGCATGTCCGAGATGAGTATTGTGATGCACATGTTCACAACATTTATCAGATAACAGCTAAGGAATCTATCCAAAAACTCGAAGAACTTTTTCCCTTCAAGAACATCCAAAACATGGTTAGTGAAAGGCAAGGGAAGATGGTCATTTCTGGTCGCTTTGTTGAGTTCTCTGTAATTTACATAGATTATATATTTTCCACTCTTTTTAGGTACAATGACTAAGGGAGACAACCATTCACTATCCTAGATTGGATAAATGAATCTCGCATGCACTAATTTTTGCAATTCATCTTTCACAATGTCTTTTAGTGGATGGTCCGTTCGCCTATGAGGTCGAATGATGGACTTGATTCATTTCCTTATAATCCCATGAAGATGCAACATATATTTTCTAAAAAAGGTGAGCATTTTATCCTCTTGTTCAACAAAAGAATGGGGTTGATTTTCAAGGATTTAGAAGGGCTTATTTCAATGGATTTCACATTATTTTTTTCAGAACCAATAGTTATCAGATCTTCCCATGAACCATCTTGATAACAACCAAGATGTCTTGTAGATACATCTTTCAATCCATCAACATTTATGGAAGTATGGTAATTATTTTGTAGAAATTTGTCAATCAAGTTATTGTCATCCATTAGTCTACTTCCAATGGTGGTTTCTGTTGATGGTGTTAGATACTACCAACAATCATGGGGTCTCCCCAATATGAAGTCCCAATTAGACCTCACATCATTTGGAGAAGGAGCCCCATCCGGGAAATAGGCCTAGTTACCATATTATTAATGATTTCCCTTTGCTGCAATAAACAACACAAGAGAAACACATATACTTTTGAGATAAACAAGTAAGTTAGCCTTCTGATGTATTCAATTGAAAAGTGTATAATGGTTCTTTAATGATAGGGAAAATAAATTAAGTCTTTAAGAGAAAAGTAATAGTACCATACTAATAAAGACACACACACACATATATGAAAGAATCATTATTTATCTTGCAAAACAGTTCACAAAGAAATAATGATATGAAAACAAGAGAAACAGTTCAAAGAAGCATACTAAAGCCAACGAAATAGTTCGTTTTCATTAGTATGTATAAACATGAACATACACTGCAAACAATGAAAGAGAAGTCTTATGAGAGTTCACAACATATGCATGAAAGTGTGCTAGCTCTAGGAGCTTTGAATTATAAAGTGAAAGTCCCAAGATACACCATTACCATGATACAACACTAGTTCCAATACTGGAACATTAAGCAACTACTTGCTTCTCGAAAGAGTAATCTTCTCTCCTATGCCTCTGTTGAAAAGCCAAGGTGAAAATTTCTTTGCTTGAGCTATGAGGGTGTATATATACAAATGAGCTGACTCTCCACTTCCCTTTTTACTCTTGAGTTTCCCTCATGAATCTTGAACTCCCATGTGACTTTTAGAATTATTATGAGACCTTTGAGCTTCTACTTGACTCTTCACATTCTATATGTGACCCTTGGGCTTCCACAAATTTTACATTTTCTTTAAAAAAATATATAATATTACATTTCCACAAATTTGTGGCAAAATACAATGACACATATGACTCTTATGGTGACACTTTGAGAAGTCATGACTTGGTGATGGTGACATGGAACTTCATTATGGTGTATCAATGCCAAGATTTTCTCCTTAATACTATATTCACATCTTCATGATAGGCCTTGCATTTACTTCATATTCATCCTCCAATAGGTTGGGATGGTATAGAGTCTTCCAAGTGATCTTGATCTTCATTATTTGATGGTGATCTAGTGTCCCTTTATCCCTTTTCTTGATGATAACTTTGCATTTTCATCTTCACAATTGTCTTCTTGCATCATCTCCTTAGTATCCTCCTTCAGAATCATCCTGTCATGTCAAGATAATAACACCTGCAAATGGTATTCACTCGTGACAAGATGACATCAGTCCCAAGATATCATAGTCTATCTTGTTTCTCATGCAACATACTACCTGAGTTGGGACAATGTGAAGGATTGAGGAGGAGGCCTAAGGATTAAATAGTGTGCAGGGGTAGGAGGCATGGTGTGAGGGTCTAGGCTATGTAACTGCACAGTGCACAGTGGCTGAGAGATAGGGAAGCATGATTTCAAAGTTTTGGAATTTAGGGAGGCAAGGGAGACATGCTTGCTCACTATGATTGAACTGTGCACAGTTCTTGAAAGAGAGAGTCAATGCATTGTGTTGTTGTGAATTTTATAGGTTGATACATGAATTGACTACTGACTAGAAGTGTGCAGTGCACGGTGGAGGAAATACTATGCAAGGATTGTGTAGTCGGAAAGAGCAGGTGACAGTGAATGACCACTAGGACTTCACAGTGTACAGTTGATGGAGGAATCTCTCTGTGACTGTGCATCGCACATTTCTAAGAGGAAAAAGATTCGTGAATATGGATTATGACTACACAATGCATGGTTCTAGATGGCAGAAATATAAGTGCTTGGTTAGGCAAGTTGCGAAGATAAGAGAACTCTAGAATTGACTAAGTGTGGGATCAATAAGGAAGAAATATCACACTAGAGCATGTAACAAGACTTGAACATGATCACACACTCACAAATGACCAATAACATGACAATGAAATAATCAACATCTAGAATCAACATGCATCCATTGAAATGACAAAAAAATGACACTTACCTCTAAGTGTGACACTTAAGATACACCTTTCAACATAAGTGTCTATTGCAACAAGAAAGTGCACAATAGATTGAGAATTATTCCAATGCATTTCCCTATGATAGATAGAATCCATTAGTATAAGAGAAAGCATCAAAGCTTCTTCTTATTAGTGTGCCACAATTTCCTTTCACGAAAAGCGACACTTCACTACACTTGGAATTCCTTCACAGGGACTTAGAAACTTACGAAGCAAACATGGGATGACTCTAATAACTAGAAATGATAGTTCACAAGATCAAAACGAGGCTCCAAAGTTTTAATATAGGCCAAAATTTGGAGGGTGTTGTAGTAGCGACAACAATTTCTAATGTACATATGGGTTAGGGTGATGATAGATATAGGTCTTCTTCTTCTTCTACCCACATAGGAAAATCATGTTCAATGACGGGTTGAGAAGGTGGATATAATACAAGATGTTCTTTAATATTTCTCATTAGTGATAGTCATATTTCCAGCCCTACATTAGATATAAGCATCATCAGTGACCAACGAAGGTCTTCCTAAGATAAGAGGGTATCCATTAAACTTGAAGTTAGGCTAAATAACAAGGAAATTTATAGGATATTCCCAAGAACCAACGAAGATCATAACATATTCAATGATGCCCTTAGGTGCTATTTTGGATCTATCAACAAGTGTAGAAATTCTCATTGTAGATTAATCTGATTATGAAATGTACTAAAGCAAAATACTTAATCTACTTCTACAATCAAACTTGTGGAAGCTTAATCGATTTGAGCAAGATCAAACAGAACACATATAACAGAGAAGAAGAATCAATCACACATGAAATGTAGAAGAATACTGTGGGGAAATCCTCAGCTAAAAACCTCGCTATTTGTATTATCATACAAGGTGGAAATACATCAAGATTACACAAAGCCTTTAGCTCTCACAACTAGCCAGCTCTCAGTACAATCCTCCTGGATGCTAACAGGAAAACAAGGCTTCTCACAAGCCTTCTCCTCTGCCCTCCAAGCCTCATATTTCCTTACGCTGTTTCTCCTGGGTGATCCTATTGTTACCAAGTGTAACACTAATCACTCACACTAATCTCACACCCTGTAAAACTGTGCAATCCTCAAGGAACCTTGTTCCTTCTGCATGGATGAGTTTCTTTTATAGGAAAATTACTCCAACTAATAGTACGATGTCCATGCCTTTAATCTCAACTGGGTCATTGTCTGAACTGACATGCATGAGTTATTTATGAGAGAATCCTCAGTTATCTAGAGTACACTAGTTGCATGCATGCATGCATTAACTGACTGAACTCACAATTAGTTCCTCAAACTGTTTGGAACTAATTTAACTAGACTTAACTCAGTTAACTGAGCTAACTAATTACAACTCAAATACAACTCATCCTTATCTCCTTAATTAAGGGATAACTTCCTTAATTTAAGGGATAATTGTTGCATGACTTCACAAAGACTTCTAGCTTGAATTTCTCCAACTAATTAATCCAAGATGAATTAATTAATTATTTTTCAAGCAGCTGGTGAGACTAAATTCGAATTTTAATTCAAGGACAAACTAAAATTGGAATATCTTGAAATGCTATCCTTAGTAATGTTATTTTTAGCATTTCTTGTTGCTATTTTCAGCACTCCCTCTCAACAAGAAAGGAGTTCAACTCGATCCCGATCCTAAACCTTTGGAATGTTCTGCATGCAACACTTCTCTCAAGTGTTGTTTCTCCGGCAACTCAGAAACAAAAAATATACAACCTGAATCAGAATGATGCCTTTGTCATCAAAGTCTCTCACTGTTATTGCCTCTGTCAGCTGAAAACTCTACACCTCTATGCTCTTCAATATTTGACTTCTCTAGCCTTTGTCACTTTGATCTTTGACTGCATAAATCCCACCGATTCCTCCCCTTGCATCCATGTTGTTGTTGGCCCTATCTCCCAGCACTACATCTGCACTGCACCTCCTCTCATCATGTTGCATCGTGCTGCCCACTGTTTCACTACAACTCAGTTACTAAGAAGTAAGTAACTGACCTCCCTGTTGGGCTAGAAACACCCTCTGATGTTGAAGCTCCCTCTGCTGCTCCATCCGCATCTGTCTCTACCCACTTAGCCAGCCCTGCTACTCCTCGTCAAGGCTCCCGTAGCAAGGTCTAATCAAAGAGGCTGGGTACCTCAAGGATCCTACCCCTATTTCAGCCTTCATGGGACTATCACTTCACATCACCCCACCTCACACCTGGAGGTATGGCTGCATGTGATCCCTCTGCTGACTTCTTCAATTGTGGCTCCTCCACAATTGTCTGAGACTTCTTCTGGTGCTACATGTTGAGAGGTAATTTACTCTCCCTCTCAACCACCAAGTATCTAACCTTTGCCTTGCTCCTCAAGGCTTTGCATGCATCTTGAACCTCAAGAGCATACAGGTTTTGTACCCGTGAACCGATCTGTTTCACCTGTCCCGTGGTGATGTGTCTAAGGAAAACCTTTCCCTTACTGAAGACAACATCGTAGCCTTTGTCCTCCAACATCGCGATCGATACCAAGTTCTTCTTTAGTCCAGGCACATACTTCACATCTGTCAAGGTGATAAGAGCTCCATGCTCCCTCTGAAAAGAAACTGTGCCCACTCCTGAAACACTATACCTTTCATTGTCACCCATCTCTATGAGTATCTTGAGGTCTTTCTCCTCCAAGGTACTGAATAAACTTTTATCGTCGGTCATGTGGAATGAGGCTCCACTATCAAGAAACCAACCACAACTCATCATCGAAGACACCATGCATGTGATGGGGGTGAATTCCATTTCGAACTAAGGGGCCAATGCCTCACCTTCAAATATTTCCGAGGATCCCTTCTTGGACTTCTTCGATGGGCAATTAGTCGCATAATGACCCAGCTCGTGACAATTAAAGCATCTCACTTTAGATTTGTCACATTTCTTCCCTCCATGAGAAGAACTCGATTTGGGGATGAGAATCCTTCTCCTTCCCTTTCCTTGCCTTACTCACTAAGGCCAAATTTCTTCATCATCCTTGGATGAAGAACCATCTCGTGTGCTCCTCCCGATCTCTTCCTGCATGAGATCCGACCACAGTCGTTCCCAATCTGGCAGTTTCTCCCTTCCATTCACAGAGTCCTGGTAGCTATGCCAGCTCTTTGGAAGACTAAGGAGAGCGAGGCTCACCATATCATCATCAGTAGTAGTTATTCCCACACTTCCAAGCTCATCTCTACAGGTGGTGAGCTTGTTCAAATATGTGGAAATAGTATCACTGTTTTCACACTTGATTTTCCAAAGCTTGTCCTTGAGCGCTAGCTTCCTCTGGTCACTACTATTCTAATATAGGTCCTTCAATGTCTTCCACATTGAGAACGGAGTCTCCTTCCCATGGAGACTCGAGACAATATGGTCTCGAACTCCCTCCAAAAGAATCCTCCTCGCCTTTGCCACACACTTCTTCCATTCCACCAATTCTTGGGCATTAGCTACTGCTGGCTTGGGGATTTCTTAATCAATGAAATCCTTCAAACCATTGTCTTCTAATACTGCTTCCATGTGATCCTTCCATGCTATGTAATTCGAGCTGCCATCCAGTGCATACTCAAGTCTCAAGCCATTGAACACCATTGGTGAACTTTGAGGTGTGATAAGAATTTGATTTTGTACCTGCAATCAAGAACTTCAAACTTCAAACTTTTCCCTTCTCAGTATGTTGTTCACAGCTCTGATCACCTTTGCTCTAATACCATGTAGAAATTCTCACTGTAGATTAATCTGATTATGCAATGTACTAAAGCAAAATACTTAATCTACTTCTACAATCAAACTTGCGGAAGCTTAATTGATTTGAGCAAGATCAAATAGAACACATATAACATAGAAGAAGAATCAATCACACATGAAACACAGAAGAATACTTTGGGGAAAGCCTCAACTAAAAACCCCACTATCTGTATTATCATACAAGGTGGAAATACATCAAGATTACACAAAGCTTTAGCTCTCACAGCTAGCTAGCTCTCAGTATAATCCTCCTGGATGCTCAGAGGAAAACAAGGCTTCTCACAAGCTTCTCCTCTACCCTCCAAGCCTCATATTTCCTTGTGTTGTTTCTCCTGGGTGATCCTACTGTTACCAAGTGTAACACTGATCACTCACACTGATCTCACACCCTGTAAAACTGTGCAATCCTCAAGGAACCTTGTTCCTTCTGCATGGATGAGTTTCCTTTATAGGAAAATTCCTCCAACTGATAGTACAATGTCCATGTCTTTAATCTCAACTGGGTCTTTGTCTGAACTGACATGCATGAGTTATTTATGAGAGAATCCTCAGTTATCTGGAGTACACTAGTTGCATGCATGCATGCATTAACTGACTGAACTCACAATTAGTTCCTCAAACTGTTTGGAACTAATTTAACTGGACTTAACTTAGTTAACTGAGCTAACTAATTACAACCCAAATACAACTCACCCTTATCTCCTTAATTAAGGGATAACTTCCTTAATTTAAGGGATAATTGTTGCATGACTTCACAAAGACTTCTAGCTTGAATTTCCCCAATTAATTAATCCAAGATGAATTAATTAATTATTATTTAAGTAGCTGGTGAGACTAAATTCGAATTTTAATTCAAGGACAAATTAAAATTGGAATATCCTGAAATGCTATCCTTAGCAATGTTATTTTTAGCATTTCTTGTTGCTATTTTCAACAAGAAGTTGTAGCTTGTGGTGGTCTTCCTTAGGGATTCTTGGAGTTTGAGTTTAAGCACAGTCTCCTTAGTCATGACATCTATTACAACTCCCAATTCAATAAGAGCGTTAAGAACTACAATATCATTGATGTAGACATCTACTACCAGACTACCAAGATCTAAATACTTTGGGATGATTACCTTCCCAAGCATAAGATCAACTAGTTTCCCTATGACATTGATAATAGGGGCATTTGTTTTTCTCCCCCTTAGCCTTCTAAGGCATTCTTATTTGATGAATTTATTTTATATAGGAACATCCTTGATGGACTAGAGGAGAGGAAATTTAACACGTGGATTTTTCAATTCTCCTATAAGTTCAACTTCTTATGGAGTGTGTACTTTGTGAGTGGTAAAACTTTCAAAATAGGGAGGCTTCGTGACTTGAGGTGCATGTTATGAAACCAGCTCAAGAAAAGATAGAAAAGATAGATCAACGCCTTAGAATTCAGCCTCTTCAAGGGGGAAACCTCATTTACATTACATAAATGAACAATTCTTGGATGATTCAAATGAAAAAACCTCCTTTCTATATATAGGAGTCTTAGGAGTCACAATATAATCCAGCCAACCTAACAATAATAATATAAAGCCACAAAAATAACAATAGAGGGATTCTATGGGGCACAGTAATAACAATATGCGGGCAATAGGGGCACAACAATATTAATAAGGGGTATAACTACAATAGTAATGGGGTAATCACTAGTATTATGGGGACCCAACATGCCCCTCTCCTTCAAAAAAGTGTTGTCCTCAACGCTTGAGTAGTTCTGGATACTTCTACATAAAATTCTCATCCTCCCATGTGGAATCTTCAGCGGATAAGTTCTTCCACTTGATAAGATACTATGAAATTGATCGATTTTGTAGCTGTCAAGTTCTTGTTTCTGTGACTGCTTCCGATTCCAATCTAATTTTTCCTTCCTCGTCAAGTTCTGGCAATATTGTTTGAACTGGGAGCTTGTCGCCTATAACCTTCTTTAAACATGAAACATGGAAAACTGGCTGCAGGAAGCTCCAATTTGTATGCCATAGTACCAATCTTTTGCAACACCTTGTACGGACCATAATACTTTGGTGATAATTTATTATCCTTCTTAGCTTGCTTGAGGGACATTTGCTTATATGGTTGTAGCCGTAGGAATACCTAATCACCTACATCAAAACTTCTTTCACTGCGATGTTGATTTGCCTGTTGTTTCATTCTATTATGTGCCAACACGAGGTTATCCTTTAAGAGTTGGAGGACTAGTTGTTGATGTTCAATGTGATGTTCCACAGCCTGAAACTTAGAATTTTCTCTTAAATATGATGTGATGGATGGTGGTTGATACCCATAAAGTGCCATAAATGGGGTCATTTTTGTTGATGTATGGAAGGAAGTGTTATACCACCATTCAGCCAGAGGCAACCATTTGACCCATTGTGTCTGTTTATCAGATACAAAGCAATGAAGATATCCTTCCAAACATTTGTTTACTATCTCAGTTTGCCCATTAGATTGAGGATGATAAGATGAGCTATGAGCTAACTGAGTACCAAGACAAGAAAATAATTCTATCCAAAAATTTCCAGTGAAAATGGGATCTTTGTCACTTACAATAATCTTTGGGTTTCCATGTAGCTCTTGAATTGTTTCCATAAATGCAGTAGAAACTGTACTGGCTTTAAATGGATGTGATAATGCACAAAAGTGTGCATACTTGGTAAGTCTGTCAACTACCACCATGATGACACTCTTTCCCTCAGACTTGGGTAAACCTGTGATAAAATCCATTGAAACCTCCTCCCAACGTTGGCTTGGAATGGATAAAGGTTGTAATAGACCCGGTGTCTTAATTGTTTCAACTTTATTTTGTTGGAAAACCAAACATTCCGCCACAAACTTTTGAATATCTGATTTAAGGCCATCCCAAAAAAATTCCTTCTTAACCCTGTGGTAAGTTTTTAAAAATCCTGAGTGCCCTCCTAAGGGAGAAGTGTGCAATTCCATAAGAATATTTTGTTTTAGCTGGGAATTCTTACATAGGTATAAGCGATCTTTGTACCATAATGAATCATTTTGCTAGCTAAATGTATCAGACGTACTGGAATCTTGTTGTAACTTTCGAATAAGTGCCCACACTTCTTCGTCATTCTTCCATTCCTCCCTTGCTTCATTTATCCAATCTGGTTGGATAATAGAAATGGCGCACAACAATGCTTCCACATCCTCATCCTTTCTTGAGAGTGCATCTGCCACCACATTTTGCTTCCCTTTTTTGTATATGATTTCAAAGTCATAACCCAACATCTTTGTGACCCACTTTTGTTGCTCTTTAGAGGATAATATTTGTTCTAAAAATTATTTAAGGCTATCATGATCCGTTTTTACCTTGAAGTGTCTTCCCATTAGGTAGGGTCGCCATTTCTTAAGTGCATGGAGTATTGCCAACATTTCCTTCTCATAAATAGCTTTGCTTAAAAACTTTCCCTTGATTGGACGACTTTTGAAAGCAATGGGTCTTTCATCTTGCATTAGAACAGCACCAATTCCATTTCCTGAAGCATCACATTCCACAATAAAGGTTTTTGTGAAGTCCGGTGTAGCTAAGACCGGTGCTTGGCACATTGCCTTTTTAAGATGTTCAAAGGCCTTTGTTGCTTCCGGAGTCCATGAAAATGCATCTTTCTTCAATAATGTTGTTAGAGGTGCTGCTATTCTCCCATAATTCTTAACAAACTTGCGATAATACCCTGTCAACCCGAGAAATCCTCACAGATGCTTTATGGATGTGGGGATTTTCCATTCCTTAATGGCTTTAATTTTGCTAGGGTCTACCTTAACTCCTTCATGAGATACAATATGACCCAGATATTCCACCTTCTGGACTCCAAAGAAACATTTGGATCTTTTTGCATATAATTGTTTCTCCTCCAATAGTTGTAGCATCCTGTCAACATGTTCAACATGATCCTTCCAAGACTTGTTGTAGATTAGTATATCATCAAAAAATACTAACACAAATTTTCTAAGGAATGGTTTGAAAATTGAATTCATCGAACCTTGAAATGTTGAAGGTGCATTGGTAAGGCCAAAAGGCATGACCAAAAATTCATAATGACCCTCATGAGTTCTAAATGTTGTTTTCGGAATGTCTTCAATCTTCATTCTGATTTGATGATATCCTGAACGAAGATCCAACTTGGTGAAGTAAATTGATCCATGCAATTCATCCAGTAATTCATCAATGACAGGAATGGGGAACTTATCTTTAATAGTGAGCTTGTTGAGCTCCCTATAATCCAGACACATGCGCCATGATCCATCCTTCTTGTGCACCAATACTACTGGAGCAGAGAAAGAACTTTGACTCGGTTGAATTATACCAGCCTCTAGCATTTTGCAACCATACGTTCAATTTCACTCTTTTGGACATAGGGATATCTGTACGGCCTGATGTTTGGAGGAACACTTCCTGGAATCATATGAATAGCATGATCATGATCATGCATAGGTGGGAGACCTTTGGGAGTCTCAAATACCTTGGAATGATTGTCCAGGACTTTTTGGAGATCTGGAGAAATAGATGATTCCGATGTGGAAACATCTAGCGAACATAATTGTGCAATTACACCTCTTTGCTCCTTTTTTAGAAGCTTTGTCATACCATTAGAGCTGATTATCTTTCCTGGTTTCCCTGCAATACCCCTTAATTCAACTTCCTTTCCTTCTGTAAAAAATTTGATGAAAAGTTCTTGAAAATTAAAAGCTATTGTACCCAAGGATTGTAGCCATTGGACTCCTAGTACAACATCAGCACCTCCCATTGGAATGGAAAGCATTGGGCTAGTCAATACATATTCTCCCATGGATAGCTTGATATTATGGCACTTTCCAGAGCAATTTATTGTTCCTCCATTTGCAATCATCACTTGACACTCTGGTGCTTGGATATAGGAAGCAATTCAATTCTTTTGCTACCTTACAATGAATAAAATTGTGGGTGCTTCCTGAATCAATCAACACTATTACCTTTTTCTTCTTGATTTGTCCTTCTATCTTGATGGTTTGAGGAGTGGTAATTCCCGCCAATGCATTACAAGATATGGTCGGATTTATTTTTTCTTCATCTAGGCTTTGTTCCTGGAGTATATCCTCTTCTTTTGACCTTTCTTGCTCCTTTTCTTCTTCCTCTTCACAATCTATGTAGAATAATTTCTTCTCAGCACACTTATGACCTTTAGTGTATTTGCTATCACAACTATAACAAAGCCCTTTTGCTATTTTTTCTTCCAATTGTTTTGGTGTCAACCTTATAGGTTGTGGAAGACTAGGGGCAACAACACTTCCGTCTTTATAGTTGTGAGTGGTATGCTTCCTGGTTGCCATAATTTTGCTTTCCATTTTTCTTGCTAACCTGAATGCCTTCTCTAATGAATCAGGTTCCCAAAGGCGAACATCATGTTGGATATTATCCTTTAAAGACCCTATGAACACATCAATCCTATGCTCCTCTGGAATATCTTTTACCCTTATGTTCAATTTTTGGAACTCCTCAATGTGCTCCATTATTGAACCCTTTTGTTTGAGACTTATCAATTGGCTAAAAAAAGTGTTGATTTTTGTATCCTCATAATGTGATATCAATTCTTCCGTAAAAATTGCCCAAGTGATAAATTGTTTACGAGAGCAAAGCCATTGATACTATACAAACTGATTTGGTTCCAAATATAAAGTTTCCATACGTACCTTTTGTGTGTTTTTCACATTATTGAGATCGAAGAATTGCTCCATCTGTAATATCCATGTTGCAGGATCCTTGCCATCAAACTTATTCATATCTATTTTTGGAATATGGTGGTTCTTCGATCCAACATTAGAGTCTATGGAATCATGGTTAACATTTCTTTTGTTCTCATCATGAGTTTCCTTTACTACCCTTTCACCATTAGTGACCCTTTCTTGTAGCAACTTCTTCAGTTCTTCCATGTCTGTCTTCAAATCGTCCATCTTAGCTTCTACGCCTTTCTTTAAACCATCCATCTTAGCTTCTAAATCTTTCTTTAAACCATCCAGCTTAGATTTTGTTCCTTTTTGTGCAAGTGACACGTGTTGCACTTGGTCTCGTAATTTTGCTATATCATGTTGCATTTCTTCCTCTTCTTCATAAGTCATGCTAGAGCTTTCAGGTTTCTTACTAGGTGTTTGCATTTTCATTCCTCGAGGCATCAGTTACCGATAATAATGCTTTACTATGCCCTTTGAATTCCTTCAAACCAAGCTTACGCAAAAATTTAAAAAAAACTACACACCTTTTTTCACTTTGTAGAAGCCTAATATTGAATCTGATGTATCTCTGTAATTCCGAATCATCCAGTTCTGAAATTGTGACCTGTAGTAGCCTTCTATGTCCTCTTTCCAATGCCACTAGTCTGATCCAAATTGGATTCTCCAAGAAAGAGTTATGCACAATCTCCCGCAGTGACCTGATTGTAGACTAGTTCAATAGAGTGAACTTGTATGAAGTGCCACGTGTCACTATTTCGACCTTTGACTCTAAAAAATAAATACAAGAAAACTAAAGTTTGTCCTGTTTCTGTACCTTCTTACGAAATTTCAATCCGATGCTCAGAAAGAAAGTTATGACGATTTTCCCCAGGTCACTTGTTTGGAATGTAATTCAGGAGTCTGCAAAAAGATCAAATTCCTCAGATCATATCTCCGCAAATATAGCGCGAAAAGATCTGAAATTCGGACCCGAGGTTCAGCGCGATTTCTTCTCAAATGGGTTTTTTTTTCAACTTCTGAAACGTCGCAAAAAAAAAAAAAAAAAAAAAAAAGAGAAAAGAGTTATAGCGAAAATGCCACGATGACATGTTTGGAGCAGCGAAACCCTAGAATCCAAAGCTCTGATACCAAATGTTATGAAACCAGCTCAAGAAAAGATAGAAAAGATAGATCAACGCCCTAGAATTCAGCCTCTTCGAGGGGGCAACCTCCTTTACATTGCATAAATGAACAATTCTTGGATGATTCAAATGACAAAACCTCCTTTCTTTATATAGGAGTCTAAGGAGTCACAATATAATCCAGCCGACCTAACAATAATAATATAAAGCCACAAAAATAACAATAGAGGGATTCTATGGGGCACAGTAATAACAATATGGGGGAAATAGGGGCAAAACAATATTAATAAGGGGTATAACTACAATAGTAATGGGGTAATCACTAGTATTATGGGGACCCAACAGTGCAAGATTTATGTCTCCTCTTCTTTGTTTTTAGTTGGAGAAGGTTAATGATCATTCAAAAGGACCTTCCCTAACCTAAGGTTGATTTGTTGAATTTCTATAATATAAGTTGGATAAGAGGTGTCTCCACTATAGACTAGTTGAGGTTGCTTGTTTTTAGGATTTGGGTTTGGTTGGGCAGGCAACTAAGAATATTTTGGAGGATTATTTTGGGGTACTAGTGGTTGAGGAGGAGGATGCATCAAGTGGTTGGGTTTCCTGAGGACTCCATCCAGAAGATAGATTACCTCATTAACGAGGTTGGTGTTGATACATATGAAAAGGATGAATGGAATTTTGGGATAGATAAGGCCATGGAGTGTGCATAGGATGGGGTAAAGTAATAAGAGGAAATCAACGTTGAAAATCTGCATTGTAAATTGTATTGAAAGGATATGGATAGTTCATACCTTGTTGATACTTCTTGGGGCCTTGTGGCCTATTTTGATTGACAAAGCAAAGATGTTCCATGCTCCCTTTTGTTCCTTGGTATACAACCTTCAAACCTGGCAAAGATGGAAATTTTCCAGTAGAGTGATTTTCTTCTCATAAAAAACATATCTCTATGACATATAAAGGACACTCATTCCTAGGATGTCTTTTAGTGCATCTAAGGAAAAATATAGCTAATGCCTTTTATTCTTGTTGTTTTCTCTTTATATGTAGTGTATCCATCTACATAGAAAAGGTGTGTAAGATCTCAATTTTTAGGTCCTCTAACATACCTCATATCTAATTTTTAGTACATGTAGAGGAGGAAGAGGGACTTACAAGCCTTTTTTCTCCCTACCTATTTTCCTAGTATCTCTAGAATGATTTTTGAATGTCATTTTGATGTCATCATAATTGAGTAGATAAATGTCTCCATTGGCTAGAAGGTTGAGTGTTTCCATTAGTTATTCTTTGCCCCCTCCATAGCAAGACTAACTTCAAGGAGTCTGGATCTAGGGTATAGTTGTGTGCTATTTTGTAGCTCAACTGGAATCTTTTATTGAAATCTTTTAGAGATACATCCACTCCTTAAGAAATTTTGAATATCTCGTCTCTAGTGTCTCTTGTTATGCAATAGTCTCGGTACTTAATGTTGAAGTCTTTTCGCATATGTCCCCAAGGAGTGATGCTAACCCCTTCTAGGCTCATGAACCAATGAAGGGGTTGCATCCTTGAGAGTAGAAGGAAAAAAATTGAGCTTCTTCTTATCCTTTATGTAATCATATGTCCTGCAAACCATAATAATCTGAAGCATGAATGTTTTAGGGTCCTCAGTAGTTAAACCATAGAAGTGTGGGAGACCAGTTGGACTGATGATTTTCATTTTGGCTTCTCCATTTGTCTCCTTGGTAGGAAACACCTCAGGTTTCATATTTATAGCCATGGTATTGATGTTTTGTGAAGGTATATATCCTTCTACAAGCTCCTAAAAATCCTCTTTTTCTCACTTAACACAACCTCAATATCCTTTGTGGATAGGGTAGGTGTAGAAATTATGGTGTAGATTTGAAACTGCTAATGAAATTACTAAATCACAAGACTCAAACCTACTCTACTGTTATGTGGAATTCAATTCACAATATAAAAATCTAATCATAAATAGGAAATAAGAAATAACATGCATGCACAATGTATTTTTCCAAGGGAAAGAAATCTGCTAAAAACCCCAATGCCAGCTTGCATTAATCTGATGAATAGAGATGTATGACAATTGCTTTATTCAACTAAGCACAATGTGCAAGTGAATAACATATCTCTCTAATGACTAAGGACCTCTGACCAACACTTAGCCATTTTTATTCCTCCATTAGTCCCCTATTTCCTTGCACAATTCTTGAGGAAATTAGGACCCTATTATTTAGGAATTTCCTCCAATTTACTACGCAATTCCCAAGGATTGATCTTTGATTACATGCAACACATATACACTCTAGAATAGTATACATTTGATGTTACCCTACTTTGGAATGTCCACCTCAATTGGGTAACTCGAACTATCTACATTCATTAGTTATTTTGGGTTGATTAATCAGTTAACTGGATGATCATTAAGTTAGACTAAAGTCACACTACACAACTGACCTTCCACTAGTTCCTCCAACAGTTGGAACTAGTTTAACTAAACACAACTTAATATAACTGAATTAGATTGCTACATATCAACAATCACTCATGCTTAATTGAACTCAAACCCTCCAACTCAAATTAACTAATCTAACTAAGTGATAAGATCCATTTCATCTCAGTTAACTACCTCCAATATTTCTGCTAATGTGGAAACTCAAATTATCTCTAGTTTGACCAAGGAAAAGTCCAACTGATATTTTCTTGCTGCATTTTTCAACACTCCCTCTAATCAAGAATGGGATTATCATCCACCCCTCTCATGCACCTTTGGAATGTACTATAGCACCACCTCTCGCTGTTGTTGTTGGAACTGCAACTGAGGCATTTAAAAAAAACAAAACAAAACAAAAAGAGTTGAATCAATTGTGTCTGCAACTGTCTACTGGGAAAACTCTGTTAATGTTGACTCTGCTACTAATCCTCCTACTATGTTTTCACCACTTCTCCACTCTCATCAATATCTGACTAACAATTATCCTCCTACTACTAAATACTACAGGCCCCTGTAGCAATGTAATGATCCATGAGGAAAACACCTCAATGGACCCTGCCCAAATTTCTAAAATTCTGAGATTAGGGCTTCACATCGCCCCACCTCACACCTGGAGGTATGGATGAATGTGCTCCCTCTTACCACTTGGCTTAAAATCTCCCCCTACTGGAGGTCTCTTCTTGAGTGGATGTCTCCACTCTGCCTCCTCTCTTCCTCTCCATTTGTGGTTGCTCCACAACTTCCTGAGGCTCCTTCTAAGGCTTCATTTTGAGAGGTATATCTTGCTCCCTCTCAACCACCATATACATATTATTTGCCTTTCTCCTAAAGGTTGTGCATGCATATTCTACCTCAAGTGCATACATTTTCTTGACTTGATCACTTATTTGCTTCACCTATCTGGTTTTTTCTCCTCCTTGCTAGACTTTTTGTGTGGACACTTAGTGGCATAATGCCCAAATTCATGACAATTGAAGCATTTAATTTTGGACAAGTTTTTCTTCTTTCCCTCTTGGCTAGATTCAACATCACCTTGGGACTTCTTTCCCTTGGCCTTTATTCATTTTCCCACTAGAGAAAAGTCATCTTCCTCTTCTTTGGATGAGGTCACAACTCTAGTATTTAGGGAAAATTTTAAGAACCACCCTAAATTTATATGTATAATAAATGGGCTAATCCACATGATGCATAGGAAAAATGGGAGGCGATTTTATCAATAATATAATATGTATATATAATTTGTTTGGCGAATCTCTCACCAGATTATATTATCTTGTATATTGATGGAGAATCTTTCACTGAATTATAAAATCTTGTAAGATCTTGGCAAATCTTTTACTAAATAATAAAACATTTTGAAGTCTTTTCGAATGTTTTGTTAAAGTATGAAACCATATATGATAATAAGAAAACATATTCATTAAACTGTAATATACTAACATACATGTTTGGAAAAAAGAAACATAATTTTCTCTTCCTACAAACAATGTTCCAAGTTTCAGTGGCCATGTTTGTCAAGGTTCTTACAACACACTCTTTCATATCCTTATATTAGTTTTGATAATATTCCACAACAAAAGTCTTGTAGGTGTTGATATTGACAACGAGTTCTGTCAAGGTAGGAGAGATTAATCTTTTCTCTACAACTTTTGTCAAGGTACCACCTTTTTCAAGTTATCAAATTTCTTTCTTATTCCATAGACTCCAACTACGAGATTAAAAAAAAAAAAAAAAAAAAAAAAAATCAAGTTTGTTTACCCCAACACGCCAACAAGTAGCAAGCCCCAACTATATTATATAAGAAAGTATTATGTATCCCAAAGGCTTGAAGGGGATATAATTGAAAGAAGTGACCATTGTGAGAATCCTTCCAATCAATATATGAATATATAAATGTAGATTTATTATTATTTTAATTGGAAATCTTCAATTAAATAATAAAATTTAATTATGTCTCTCCCAATCTTAATTGCTTATTAGCATAATTCGCTACCCTCGTAGGTCTCGCATTTTTTAATAGCTTTGTAAAATGTAGATTAATTTCCTTTTTGGTGAACAATCTCCACCTTTTAGGAAAATATGGTGCAATGGCTCCAACCCCTACAGATCATTAGGACAAACTAAGAATAGCACAAAAGATGAAAGGTTGTACAAACCAGCTTATTTTTCAAACAACTAATCCAACATCAGTACCTAAACTTTTTCATGAAGATATCATCTTGAGAATGTTTGAAAAATGGTGAGAAATCTTCTGCGAGGGTGATGCGGAAAGAGTGATAAGGTTTCATTGTTTTGAATTTTTTTGTTAAATCAGAAAAATTTAAAAACCAATATTAATGGAGATATTGGTATTTTTTACTAAATTTTGTGAAGTGACTAAATGTAGCTTTAACCATTCACCTTAAGATGTTTTTACAATATAATTTCCTAAGTCTATTCAGTATCTTCATTATCATAAAAGCCAACCTATATCCATCTTAATTCCACATCTACCACTCTAAGGGGGATGAAATCTATTCATCCCTCTGAGCACTTGGTAGACCCAGAATTAAGATGGATCTAAGATGATAGAATTTCTCCTTTAAATAGTCTATGCTCACATGAATACCATGGTATTACCATGCGTTATCATAAACCTGGAGCTTAAAAATTACTATTAGTAATTTATAAAAATTAATAAAATTAATAATTGATTTTTATTTTATTTTTTATTTGAACCAAGTTAAAATGTTTAACATACATTAAAATACAACATCCATTTTTACTCTTGATCCACCAAGCCCCTAGAGGGATCAAATATTTTTTCAGTCTATGCTAGTTTGCATATCACGATATTTGATCCCTCTCGGGGCTTTGTAGATCCAGAGTAAAGATGGATCTATGTTGGTTGAATTCCCCCATTTAAATAGGCTACATTCCATGTGAATACCATGGGTCAATACCATGTGCCATTTTTATTTTTATTAATACTAATATTAGGGTTAATAATGTTTTTTTGCATGGTATTAATAATAATCTAGCCCATGGTATTTGGCCCATAGTATTTTTCCCATAGGTTTCACCTAAATATAACACATTTTTTTAATGTTCGTAAATATAAGGTGACTTATGGAATAAATATAAAAAAATGTTTTATTTGTTTACCATACCTCTCGTTTATTTATATTTTTATTAATTTACCATACCTCTTTTACAAATATGGTATTTGGCCCATAAGATTCACTTAAATAAAACCTCTTTTTTGAGCCTTCACAAATAAAAAGAGGGTTATGGACTAAATATAAAAAGAGGTTTTATTTATTTACCATACGTCTAGTTTATTTATATTTTTGTTTATTTACGATACCTTTTGAGTAAGTATAAAAAAAGGTTTTATTTATTTACTATACCTCCACTTTATTTATATTTTTATTTGCTTACACCCTTGCATGTATATAAAGTGACTTATGGAGTAAATATAAAAAATATTTTATTTATTTACCATACCTCTCATTTATTTATATTTTTATTAATTTACCATACCTCTTTTATAAATATCTTATTTGGCCCATAGGATTCACTTAAATAAAACCTATTCTTGATAATTAGGGCGAATGGAAGGTTGTAACTTCTAATTTCAAGGGCTAAATTTACCTTTTTTACCCTCTCCCTTAAAATAAGGTGGGCTATTTGAGGCGATTTGTAAAAATGTACTATGATACAAAATATTCGCCCACTAAAAATTTAAAACCCCTTAATTTCCCCAAAGGGCGAACATTCGCCCCTAAAATTTTCCATGCTAGTATCCCACCTCATTTCCTCCCATACAAAATCAGACCATAAGTGTTCCCAATTTAGTAGTTTCTCCCACTCTTTCACTGAATCTTGGTAGTTTTGCCAGCTCTTGGGAAGGCCTAGAAGCGTTAGGCTTACCAAGTCATCTTCTACAACATTAACACCAACCCCAACAAGTTCATCACGACATTGTGTGAACATGCTCAGATACAGAGGAATAGTGTCATTCTTCTACATCTTAATATTTCGAAGTTTATCCTTGAGCACCGGCTTCATGTGGTCACTGCTGTTCTCAAACAATTCTGTCAGTTCCTTCCACATTGCGAAAGGAGTTTCTTTCCCATGGAGATTTGAGACAATGTGATCCCGTACTCCATCCAAGATTATTCTCCTCGCCTTGGCTACATATTTCTTCCACTGAGCAAGGCCTTGGAAACCAACTAATGGTGGTTGTGGAATTTCTTTGTTGACATAATCAACAATCCTTTGTCATCCAATACTGCCTCCATGTGATGAAATTAGAGATGCCTTCCAAGGCATACTCTAACCTCAACCCAGTGAATCTCATCTTCCCAACTCTAAAGAGACTACAACATTGAAATGCAAATTCGATTCTATTGAGAAAAAACTTTGAAGTTCCTACTCTAGTGTGAATCATGCTCTGATACAATGCAGAAATTATGGTGTAGATTTGAAATTGCTCATGAAATTTACTAAATCACAAGACTCAAACCTACTCTATTACTATGCGGAATTTAATTCACAATATAGAACTCAAATCATAAACATGCGATAAAAAATAACACACATGCACGATGTATTTTTCCCGAGGAAAGCAATCTGCTAACAACCCCAATGCCTGCTTGCATTAATATGATGAATAGAGATGTATTACAATTGTTTTTCTCAACTGAGCACAACCTACAAGTGAATAACCTATCTCTCTACTGACTAAGGACCTCTAGCCAACACTTAGCCATTCTTATTCCTCCATCAGTCCCCCTATTTCCTTGTGTGATACCCGAGGAAATTAGGCCCCTATTATTTAGGAATTTCCTACAATTTACTATGTAATTCCCAAGGACTGATCTTTGATTGCATGCAACACATGTACACTCCAGAATAGTCTACAATTGACGTTACCCTACCTTGGAATCCACCTCAACTGGGTAACTCGAATTATATCCATGCATTATCTATTTTGGGTTGATTGATCAGTTAATTGGATGATCACTGAGTTATACAGAAGTCACACTACACAATTGACCTTCCACTAGTTCCTCCAACAATTGGAACTATTTTAACTGAAGACAACTTAATATAATTGAATTAGATTGCTACAAATCAAAAATCACTCATGCTTAAATGAACTCAAGCCCTCCGACTCAAATTAAAATAGCTAACTGAGTGACTAGATCCATGTCACCTTAGTTAACTACCTCCAATATTTCTACTAATGTGGAAATTCGAATTATCTCTAGTTTGACCAAGACAAAGTCAAACTAAGATTTTCTTGCTGCATTTTTTAACAGTAGGAGGATCATAGTAAACAAAAGAAGGATGCTACTTGTCGAAGTGGAATTTTCTTATAATAAAAAAAAATTGTATTATCCCTAATTCTACGAGGGATAAAGAAAGAAAAAAATTTCTATTTTTCTAGTTTTTTTTTGGATTAAATTGATAATGCAATGCATTTTCTAATTTTGAAATAAAGAATTATGAATGTAAATTTTATTTATTTTTGCAGAAAATGAGTGAAATAGCAAATCAACTAGGGAAGTAGAAAGTAGATTCTTTGACAATTTCCTGACAATGATGTCAAATATTGATTGCTTTCAGTATCGCAGCAAGAATGTCGCATCTCACAAGGGTCTCAAATTTAATTGTCTACCTGAGGTTCATACAAACTTAATATGGGTCAGCACTATGTTTGCAGCAAGTATTATCTTCTTCTTTTGCTAATTCTATGCAGGTGAAAACGTTGAGATCAAATTCAATTAATCAAAGACCATTATATTGTTTACATGACAAGTAATATTTAAAATTGCAGGAAGTAAAGGTGTTGGGCGCGGGATACCCCAAGGCAAGTTTTTGGGCTTAACGCCCAAGTTTTGACTATGTCTAATGTAAAGACTCCGCAAAGTGTGGGCGCGGAGCGCGATGTTGTAATTGAGTTACAAGGTTGTCTGCCCTTACTTTTGTAATGTAATGTCGGCTTGAGAGTTCTACCCACGGTCCACAGACCATGGGATTTTATAAATAGAGCGAGGCTCTAAGTTGTAGAGGGAGCTAAGTAAACGAAGAAGAAAAGAGAATATGAAGCATTGAGTCTTGGTTGAAGTGTAGAGTCGTGTCTTCGGGTCGTAGGATAGGAGAAGGCTCTGCAGCTGAATGCGCAGAGGCCTAGTAATCCGCAGCTGAGCATGCGGACCCCTCCAGCTGAGTGCGTAGGGTGAGTCGAGTTTGTAGCCATTGGAGAAATTAATAAAGAGAAGTTTCTTATATTTCTATGTGTCTTGTTCCTGTTTTATGCATTGAAGTATATTGGGTATGAATTGCAAGTTTATTGTTTATTTGTTGTGCGAACTTATATAAATATGTTGAATAAGCGAATATAAGATAAGTATTTGTTTACGCGAAGTTAACTAACAGTTATAAGAAGATAAGTAAGATCCCTAGTGTAACTTAGGGAAATAGAGCAAATCACTGCCTTAGTAGCGTGAAATCGCCTCAGCCCTTGACTAGGGCTGCGCGAAGGCCTTGCAGGTCAGGAAAGTGCGCGAAGTGACCTGCGTGAAGGTATTCACAGTTGGACTAAACCGACCCCTTAAACATCTCAAGGGTGCGGAAACTTGGTTCCAGCATCCCCCCATACTGCTTCAGATGAGACCTCAGTCCGCACTCCGCGGGCTGTTGCTGA
This sequence comes from Pinus tabuliformis, assembly GCA_031772625.1. Classification (NCBI taxonomy): domain Eukaryota; kingdom Viridiplantae; phylum Streptophyta; class Pinopsida; order Pinales; family Pinaceae; genus Pinus; species Pinus tabuliformis. Next base: position 343,218,025 of record CM062808.1, on the reverse strand, counting down.
AAGGGCCAGTAGTACAAGGATTTGTTTGGCTAATTAACTCCGAACCTGGGTCATGCCCCATCAAGCCAACAAAAGGATAGTCAAAAAATCTACATTAATTGCAAGAAAAAGAAATATTTTTTTTTAAACTATGATGAGATAAAAACATGTTTATTCTATTGTGTAAACCCGTCCCGGACCATCGCAAGGAAAACTATAACCAAAATCTTTTTTATCTGGCATTAACCTGGAACCACGCGCATCCAAAGCACCTTTAACTAGGATCAATGTAGTTGTATGCAAACCTAGAGCAATAGCATGATGAACCACAAAACAAACTCACAATTGAAACTAAGAATGTAAATGTCAAACCCTAATTTTGTAGGAAAAGGTAGTTTTGTACAACAACTAAGTTAAAGAATCTATTTGGTATCTTAGGTTCTAATCTTCATCTTCAAGGTCTTTGGTCCATTGTAACACATCATAGAAGACTAAACATACATTGAATAGAAATTTGGATGAGTTTCGAATGCAAAATGCAAGTTTCTACAAGAGTTTTTGTTTTGTTACAAGAGACAATCCAGTGAGCAGAAAAATGCACTAAGGATACAGTTTGAAGGTGGAATGAGGCTAATGAAAGCTAAGGAAAGATAAATAATTCATGTCCATGTCATTGGATCATTGGAAGGAAGTTTTATTCCGAGAGTAGATGGATGTAGAGTCTCTTGTAGATCTACAAAACAGGAAACTACACAACTACACCACATAGAAATGATAACCATCAATGAAAGATTAGAAATCAAAGTAATCTATAATACATAGAAAGAGATATTAAATAAGAAAAATGATTACTATAAAAAATATACCATCTAATATCTATTGTTGCACAAGAAAATATTGTAAGGTATAAGATAATTAACCTTGTACAGAATAACAGTACTCAGAAAGGATATTGCATAAATAAGTAAATGAACAAATGTATGGAAAAATAAAAATACAAGAGGGGTCTTGAGAACCTGGGGTGGGCTCTAACCTAAGGAGGCCCAGGTCCCTGAAGAAACAACAATCTAAGAACCAAGAATGTCTTTCATTGATAAGAAAAAGCGCTAGTACATAAGAAGTTGTAGAACTAGAACATCTAAGCTAAAGCCTCCACTAACTTGAGTACTACTAGTTTATTCTTGCTTTATATCTAAATCCTAATAGGCTACTAGAGCCCTCTATTTATACAATATGGATAAGGAGCATCCTCCTTGAAAAGAGGACTACTTTCCCTCCAAAATCCCTAAAAAATAGGAGCATGTTCCCTAAGTCATCATGTAGCTACACAGAGGAGTAATTGGTGCTTCAAGCCAACTAATTTTGATCATCCTATAGGAGGGGATGGGTTCCATGAATTTCTCACTAGATATCCTTGTGATATGTGCCAAACCTACTCAATATCCCGCATCATAAGCACATTAGGCATATAAAGTATGATAAACATGTCTAACCTTCCTAAGAACTTATTTAAGCTAAGAAAATGTATTTAAGTGGAGAAGGGGAGGTCTAATGTGCCTAGGAAAGGTCATATGGACCTTATTACATGCCTAATTGGGAGGCCCATAACTCCCATGGGGAGTATGCTTTCACAATTGGATATCACAAATGTTGAATCACAGAACCATAATCATGAACTTTCAATCCAAGTTCCACATCATCAGGGCTTCAATTTTAGCACCAAGGAAATACTATATTTTGAATAGTGATATTATGAAGTTTGAAGGCAGTGATCCAAAAACACAAATGTTTCAAATAGAGAAATACTTTGATCTACATTGAGTGAAATCCTTACAAAAGGTAAATATTGCATCTATGTTTGTAGAATAAGACCAACATGTATGATGTCAATGGATTTGTGAAAGGAAAAGGTATTTTTTAATATCTTAGTCCATGTTTATAGACGAATTGATAGCGCATTATGGGGATATTTAGAGAAATAAATTCTTCACTCAATTGGTAAATCCTCAAAAAACGGTACAATCACATAACACATTCAACAATTCCAAAAGTTAAGTCTCAAAGGATAATTTGCTAGACCAATTTATGGGAACCTAAAGGAAAGAATCCAACATGAGGTGTACCTCCTTGAAACTAAATATCTATATCATGCTTTTATTTTGGAAAATAAATTTGAAAGTAAAATTATGCCCACTAAAAAATTAGTTGATAGTGATTATATCAAAGATCATATGTTTGCTCCTAATCTAACAAGGTTGATTCCTCACCAAATGGATGGAAGAAGAGAAAAAAGGTAACAATGTTTATTAATTCCGACAGTACCCATAAATTCATCAACTAAAAATTATCAAAACTTCTCAACTGTTTCATACATTCAACACCAAAGTTTGAAGTAATGATTGTATATGGAGGCACCATAAATTTTTCAAAGAAGTTCCATAGTATTAATCTCAATATGGGGGAGTATTTGTTGGAACACCCCATTAATGAAATACAAGTGGTTGGAGTTAATTGTGTATTAGGGAGTCGAATGGTTACAACTTTTGTGAACAATGACTTTTTATTTTCAATATATCTTCATAAAATTTTCCTTGGAAGGAAAGGGAATTGAGATTAGAGGCATCTACTGGAAACCCTATAAAGTGATAAGCTCTAATGGAATGAAAAAATTACTCAAAAAGGGTCATCAGGGTGTAGTGGCACTGTTATGTTCACTAAATATTCAAATGTGAGTATCATGTATGTCAAGGGATCTCCATAAAGTTGTCAACAATCATCCAAAGATATCTGGATCAACACCTAAGGGTCTTCCACCTGATCAAGACCATGGCCACGTTATTCAATTGTAGCCAAGAACTGTATCAAAGATAAATGAATAAGGGAAAATCATACTAGAAGTATAAAAGATCCTTGAAATGAGTATTAAGTAGCCAAGTAAGATATCATTTGTGGAGTACATCATCAAACATAATTACATACCAATGGAAGAGACAACATGGGAAGATGACTTATTCTTGCAAAAATCTCTAACAATTAATCAAGTGTTGAGGACAAAACTTTTTTGAAGTAGAGGGGCATGTTAAGCCCTATATATGCCTCATGTTAACCCTAAAACTCCTTATTGTGCCCTAGATATTTAGTGATTACATTTCTATTGTTATATTGTTATATAAGCTAGAATCTCACGTGGTCCCATTTTATTACAATTGCACCCCTTGTCTCCTATACATATACTAAGGATACCTAATGTTAGAATCATCAAATATTTCCTTGTACATTGTATTCATTGTAAAAGGAGGTTTTTCCCTCAAATAGGACTATAATTATTGGATTCTTCTCATTTTTAGGGCACAAGGATCATAACAAAGCTAGAATGGCTATGAGTAATTCTATATCTAGTTCAAACACTCTAAAGTTTGATGATGTTTTTATTGTTATCCATAGCAAGGAAATGTAAATGAAAAGCATAAGTGAGATGTTAAGTAATTCCTCGACAATGGAGAATAGGGGAACATAAAGGGAGTGAGGAAAGTGCCTAGGGAATCGTGGAAATTCGAAGAAGGATAGACACAAATCCAGAGGGAGGCTGGAATGCTAGCATTGTTGGAAGAAAGGAAACCATAATGTGGTATGGGAATGTAATCTTAAATACATTAATAAGTTTTGGGTTGAAAAGGTTGATTCAATTCCCATTCATGGAAACAATGGTTGAGATATGTCTTAGGGAGGATAATGATATAATGTGAAGAAATAAAGAATGATAGATCAAGAGGCTTTTAGTGTTTATTTGTGAAAGGATATGTACTAGATTCCAAAGGACATGAAACTATAGAGGAGACAAGGACTTGACTCCAAAACTTCAAGGAAATTGTGATATTAAATGTAGATGACAGTGAAGGATAAAGTGAGCATTATAAAGAGAAATTATATGTCTATATGAAAAGAATGATTAATATTAGTATGTACTTATGATTCCCTTCTATTCTAGATGCAATTAATAAGAATCCCAAATAAATGAGAAGGAAAATTTCCTAGACCTAGTGAGCTACGAAAATGCAAGGTCCCTAAAAACTACAAAAAAATCCTATGAGTAATGAGCTTCATTCCTCCAAAAATCATATCATGAAGGCTATATTTTGGGTGGGGTGTGTGAATGCATGGGGGTGTCCTCCTTCAACTAAAACTCATGATTATAGGTGGATTATTTTTAATCCTATCATACTTTAGTAAAAAGAGTGTGTGATGATTGATCATAGTCTGGGTACATTTTAACATCTAGACAAAACCAATTGGGTTCTTAATCTTTGGATTATAGGAGATCTAGGTATTTTCTAGTTTAAAGGAGAGGATGGGATAGGAAGGGAAAATAAATCTAGTTACCCATCCTTATCCTACTCTAAAAATATGATAAATAGGTGCAAGTTTGATTACAAAAAATTAGTGAGGGAACATTTAGAGCAATCTAAACATTGGATGGGAATTTATCATGGTTTTTATGTTGCATATATTTGAGGTAAATATAATCACTATAAGATTCTAGTGGATATCCATAAGCTTGATGCAATCTTGGCACATGTAATAATGGGTGAAGGATAAATAATCTTTGGTGACTTGGATAAACTTTTAGGGGATTGGAATTTCATCTCTATTGAATTAATATATAGGTTAGGGCACTCGTTATTGGGTAGAGGAAAATATCATTATAGATATATCTATTTTACTTTATTTTTTTATACGTATGCAGTTCGTCTCTCATAAGATAGGGCGATTGATATGGTCTTTGTGAAGATGTGGTGACTTTTGTAGAATTACTATGCGCACAATGGCTTATGAAACAAAGGAATGTAATACTCAAATGGGATTTGAATTTCATCATACAGAGAAGATATATTATAGGTAACGCATTTTAAAAAAATGATTTCTTCAAAAAGAGAATTGATGATGTGGGATTGGTTAACATAAAGTCTACCAAACTTACTCAAGATTGGAGGATATGAGGGTGGAGGTAGAAATATTAGTAAAGAGGTTGGAAAAATTTATTATTCAAATGTTGTAGTTGTAGGTTTGACATGGATAAGGAAATCTGTTGAAATACGTGGGGGATTTGATTGTGTACTTCATTTTATTAAGATGATAGAGTAGGAAAATAATATCCCAAACCTCTTTAAGTTTACTCTAACATGGATAGATAGGACTAGTTACTCAATCTATTTAAGGAAAACTGAGTTCTTTATCAAATTTCACTTACAGAATCACCATGTATACAATTTTGAAACAAATATGATTTCCATTAAGAAGGTTATGGCAGCTGAGTTCCACCAGAAAATTTCATTATGAATTAGGCTTAGCATTTATTTAAATATGAATGAAGAGTCATGGTAAAGTTAGATAGTTATGTTTCCTTCCAAAAAATGTAATTGTGGAATTAGGGAGATGGAATAGAGGAAAAGGAAGCTACTTTTATTTTCATTAGTTTTTAAACCATAAGAATTACTTTAATATACTTTGGGAGATTAAAAGGGAAGATGGATCCTTAGCTCATAGGTTCAAGATATTGCTTAGATAGGGATGGAATATTTTGGAGGTATATTTAAGGGGGAAGAGAGGTTATCCATTACAAAGGTAGTTAAGGTGACTTATGTTAGGGAAAGAATAAAAAAATAGGTTTAAAATAGAGAGAGAAGTAATTTGATGCCTCGATAATGAAATAGAACAATCAAATATAAACCTTTTCAAAGGGGAAAGTGTTGGCGGAAAAGTTCCATAAGGTAAGGTTTGACGACCTCAATAGAGCAGAAAAATATAATCAACAAAGAGTAGTCAAGCAAGCATGCCAAACATATGAATTACTAAATGTGGACTTGGAAACATACCTGGAGGTCCTAAGTTTGATGATGTTCCCGAAGGGTCCAAACCCTCTGCTTCCTCCAGAACGAGCGGGTCTACAAGTCAATTCACATAAGAATATACATGATAGATAATTCAATGTGAATAGACAAAATATATGTTAGATAATTATATATAAGAATACAAATTACTATTCATGAGACAATAACATATTAGGAACAAAACATGAGCCTCTTTATTGATTAACAACAATAAGTACAGGAAAGGTACAATCTGATCCAAGCCAAAACACCGACGAAGCCTTCCATCGAATCCGTCCAGCCTGAGCCACGAAGACAACCTCTCTAACAATTGCAAGGAGATGCTATAAAGATGATGAGCATCTCTACAAAGGAAACTAGTGTTTCCATAGAGACTAAGAGTGTAGGAGGCAAGGGAAAATTAGACTTGATCTCGGAGAAAAATGGGTATAATGTTGATAACCCTTCTCTTATGTCCTTTAGGCCTTCCCAAGGGGTGTATATATACCACTTGAAATTAGTTAATTCAGTTGTGCTACAGGCTCTTGTAGGTGGGCTCTCGGTAAACCCATGAACCCCGACCAAAAAATAGCACATTATTTTATTTTTTAATATTTTAAAATATATACGCAGGTATAGAGTTATAGAACTCGCGTATGTATGCGTTTTAGTGTGGACAGAATCACGTATCGAATTTAAAATATTGTTTTTTAGGATAAGATCAATTTTGCATGGGAAAAGGCTATTGAGGGCCATATAAGAGCATCAAGTCTACAAGAGTGCTAAATGATGTTATAACAGATGCCCCCTAATATATGAGGTCAGAAGGGATACATGATCGCCGAAATATATTAAGTATAGAGAGAGGATTCATTTGAAAACTGGAGATGAGATCACAAAATTCTTGCTCATCGAAGACCTTTGAAAGGAGTCAAAAATAAAATCATGTCTAAGGATGGCATACCCATGCTCAGAAGTAATAAAGCATGTTCATTGATCAAGTATAAATAGGATCTAGAATGTATACATAAGTGAACAGAAGGATCTGTAGAATACATAATGGATCATCAAATCATAGCCGCAAAAGAACACAGCGGAGTTGTCTCAATATCACATATAGAATAATATCCAATCAATGATGCTAGAAAACTTTCTAATCAATGATGTTGCATAACTGGCCATCATAAAGCTACCAAGTCATATAGGTGAAATAGTGGTACTGCATAAACTCGAGTGCCAACATATAAGATGTTGTTCTGAAAGACTGCAACATATAAAAGTGGAAGGTGTCGCTGGCAGAAAACTGAAGGAGCTATCAAGTGAACCAAAATGATGACACTACCTGAGGTCTTCACCAACCGTAGATGGTACATTTCTACATTATGGGAATAAATGAGCTGAATCTGACCATGTGAGAAATTGTTTGATTACTGATCATTGATGTATACCATTAACATATGCAAGATAACTCACCAATAATGATAATGAGTGTCAAGGTACCCCAGTACGATCTAACATGTGCAAATAAATGTGTTGAATTAGAACACTTGAAAGAATCTACCAATCAGGAGACATTAATTTATTCTCACAATTGATAGTGAAGGAGTCTTCCACTAATAATTGCAAACCCTAAGGTGTTGAAAAAAGGACTCTAGACCTTATCCCTAAAGTAATGATTCAGAGTTGATGGGAAAATATCCATTGGAAGGAAGGCATTAAAGTCATCCCACATCAACCAGCGTGAGTGTAACCCTTAGGCAAATAATTTGGAAGAACTAGGACGAAGAGAGATGAAGTGTTTCGAAGTAAATTTCCATTGTACACGAGACGTGATTAGGGCAGAGCAGAAATCCTCTAAACCAACCAATAATGAAAGATGGCATAGAGGAGAGGAATCCAAAAATAGGGTCAAATGGAAACCAAGGTACTACATGAATCCCAATGTGTGATAATGTAAGTTGACATCGAGCACAAGGGAAATCACTCAGTCAAAGACCTGTGATATTGATCGATGTTGAGCCCAAGGTCACCTAGCAATCATGTAAATAGGGCCAGGGTGCGACTCTAGGTCTACTCTCAGAGCAATTTTTCAGAGTCAATAAGAGGAGACCATCCAATAAGAAGTGAAGGACCAAATAACTGATGTGATATTGAAGATAACTTGACATACCAGGTACCGACAAAAATGAGTCAAAAGTGATCCAGGTGGATATTGGTTGCCACCTTCCTATTCCACTTGGACCCCCAATACTATATCTTTCAGTTTTTAGGTTTCCTTAATCGTAGCACAATTTACTATTTTTGGCATTTTTTCAGGTCCTGAACTTCCGGAGCTGTTTTGAGGCCCTAAACGGTGTTTTTATGGAAAATGGAGACACTGAAAACATCCCAAGCTAGCTTACCTGTTCATTTTCGGCCTTATCTTTGAGATCTTCGAAACAAGGTATTATGATAGCCAAAGAGAGATTGTATGCCAAAATTACGACCCCGGGAAGTTGATGTACCAATTTACACAAACGGGGCCCACAGTTTTGGCGCTTCATCTCCTAGGGTTAGGTTTTTCCATGTTTAGGGTTTTCCATTGTTTCTTAATAATAAATAGGCCTTTGAGCCTCATTGTAACACAGTTCAAAGGCATGTAGCTGCCACATATCTCCTCGCAGATAAGCTAACATAACCCGAGCTATCTTATTTCTATTCTGTTTGTAAGCATAGTTCAGTGTTTTTCCATTAATAAAATGAAGTGTTTTTCTGCTGCATCTCTGTGTTTATGATTATATCTGTAAGTTGTTGTGTTCCTATTTAAGTTCGAATCAGTGTTATCATAGCGGTCTGCTCTTTCTCTGTTTTTCTTTACATGTCCCCAACGAGGTTAGGCTATAAGGAATTAGGACTCGATCTAGTTGAACCATTGTAGGATCAGCCTCGCAAAACCCGACGACCTCCCATAGCGGAAGAAAAGAAAGATTAGGTCTAATATTCCCATGGCAACAAGCGGCATCCATCCATAAGATAGGTGTCGATCAGGGGTTGATGAATGAGAGGAGATGAATGGAGATCAAGATCGACTAGTTGGTTCCGTCAATAGGCTCATGCTCAATTTATCATATGTGAAAGGAACAGCTAGGCAACAATTCGAAGAATGCTTCTAGAATCGAGATTGCATTATCTATTTGATTCTTGCTTCTTTTCATTCTCCTTTGGCACCTGCGGTAGAGATCGGAGGTATCTGGCCCCCCAAAGGGATTGGGGTGTTGAAGGTCATCCCATGCATTGGCAGTCATAACACTGCTTCACATATTACACAACATTGTTTAAATAAGATTTCATGGTTACTTGTTGGATCTCTTGAAGTCTATCAAGAAGTTGTTTGGTGATGGATTCTTGCCTATGATAGTGGTGGTTCTTTCTCTAAATATCTACTACGAGAATCAGCATCACGTTCACGAAAGCTAGGAGCTCAATAGATATGGATCACTTATAGTTAACCTATTAGATAATTTCAAGCGGGTATTAAGTTGTTATGGATTTACTTGTTCAGACTCACTATCTACTAAAGAGACTAAACTCATAAGATACTTTCTTTCTACTAAAGCATACCTAAATCGATTTGGGATATACAAGGAGAGACGGATGAGGTCTTCTGAATATCCAAGTTGAGGCTGCCCCATCTTGAGCTTAGAATCATGTCAAGTATTCTATGGAGTTATGGCTGAGAAGGTCCATCCCCATAGTGTGCGTACTTAAAAAAACCTAATGACCCACATTGAGTTTATTACTAGAAGGATTGAGGTTATTACATAGCATTCGCACCTACACCACCAAGCTATTTCTCATATGACTCTCGTAGCGGATCTTGTCTTATACTACCTAGAAGTTTCCCTTACCTTTCTGAGCTTCATATTAGATGAATCAATGAGGTGAGTCAAAAGGCGGTTCTGCATGCGAGCTGTTGGGGCCCCTATCGATCCTATTCGCAGAGGTTCCATACATTTTCTTATTGAAAAGTTGTTCATATTGACCTGTATGATGGATGAAAGGATGGAATGATTGGCTTTACAATATATACTGGACTATAGAAACTGGATTATAGAATTACCATAGACCCTGGACTATAGACACTAGAATGACTTTATAAAGCACGAATTATTATACGCCATCTATTCTTTTCTTTGTTCAATTGTTTGACAACATGAAACTATGAAACCAAAAGCTCTGCCTTGCATTTTCCTAGCAGCTAAGGTGGTATGTACATTTCTCTTATATTACGATGCATCAAGAAGCTAGGAGGTTGGTTCTTTCACGTACACATCTATGGGTACTCATGCAAGGATGAAAGTCGGTGTGTTACCATTTTTAGTTGTTCCATGTAGCGGTTATTGGCTACCCCACATATGACAAAGAGCATTTTTGCCATTTACAAGCGAAGGCCTGATAAATGCAGACACTGTAGATAAATGGTTAAATCTATTGGAAGGATATTTTTTGGTTCATGACTTTTCCAATCGGGAAAAGATTATGTTTACACTTCTCAAAGCCACCCCACACGTCAAGGACTGGTGGGAAACCTACTGTGAACAAAAGGACAAGAGTGAACCCTCGTTGTTTTAAGCTGCACCCACTTGGAATTCTTTCTGAGACATCATTAAGGAACAGTATTACCCTGTCAGGATCTATGAATATAAATACATAAAGTGGACCACGCTATGGTAGGGAAGGGGACAAGATGTGTTGGAGTTCACAAATAGTTTCGATACCCTTCGTACAAAGTTGGGTATCAAGGATACTTACCGGCATTTGGTGCTCAAGTACCGTGGCTATCTACACAAGTACATCCAGGACGAGATGGAGTTCCTAGATATTTCCTTGCTGGACACAACATATTGGTACACTGTAGAGATTGAGCAAAAGTTTAAACAGAAGAAATGGGACTTTGGAGCTGCGAATCCAAAGCAAGCAAAAGGTTCCCCTAAACCATAGAACAAGGGTAAACCATAGAACAAGGGAGCAAGCCAAGGCAAGGCTACCCAGGACAACCCACCGAAGCCGCAAGCAAAGAACAACACCACAAAGACGAAGAAGGACACGGAAAAATGGTGTGAGTTCCATAAGAGCTCCACTCAAAATACAAGTCAGTGTCAGGCTAAGCTTTCACTAGTGGCTGAGCTAAAGGCTTCTGAATGAGACGCAGGTTCTGACTCTGAATCAAAACCCGATAAGGGGACTAACAAAGGGAAGAAGATCATTGATGCAAATCCCAGTGCCACCGTGGCGACCACAAAGATCCAGAAAATTGATCCTGAAGATATAAAGGAGGGGGAACGCCTCTTCCACTCACAAATGTGGGTGAAGGGTTCTCTGCTACAGTTCATTGTCGATAACAGGAGCCAAAAGAACCTCATTTCAGCAGAAGTCGTCAAGCGGCTGGACCTAAAGACTATAACACAACGCATCCACAAATGTACACCATCGGGTGGCTTCACCATGGACGAGATCTTCGCGTCAGCCAGCAATGTTGTCTTCCCTATAGCATCAAGCCCTTCACAGATGAGGTATTCTGTAATGTTTCTCCTCTTGAAGTTTCTAATGTATTGTTAGGTCAACCATACTTGTGGAATGTTGTATATGAGTCTAGACCTCGCTCTGTGATTTTTGTTGGAAAATTTATATATTACAGAGCAATGGAACACATAAAATATACTGCAGAAATATAAACACATAAAACACATAAAACAAGAGAGACACAGATATATGTGGTTCAACCAATTTGGGCTACATTCCCAGAGAAACTGCAAGTCCTTCCTTTTATATTATCCAGCAAACTGAAGAGATACAACCTACACTAGATACATTGTAATACCATCTTCGCTCTCACACAATCTCCTCTCTCTTTCTCACTCAGAATACAGATCTACATAGACGCAATAAAATTCCCTCATATATAGTGAGGGGTTTCCTTCTAAGGCAAAAAACCCTAAATTAAACATAACTTCTACCATCAGATCTTGGCCTAATGAACGGCCCAGATTAACTATGAAAATTACAACATTTTACAAGGCAATTTTACATCTATTTTTAGCTTTGACGGCACTGCCCCCAATCCCCTGCCGGGGGGGCTCCCAAAGATCATAGCCCCACCCCCCCCCAGACCCCCCTTCCAGTGCAAATATTACAGGCAGTGTTGTTGCCACATTACGAACTGGGGTCCAATGCGGTGATACCTCTTAATAAAGAAGATAATCAAGCTTCGCGCCCAACAATCTCCCACTTGGAGACTGATTATAGCAACTCCACTGCTGCTTCATTTGCTGGACAAAGACTCCACTTTGGACTTGGTTGTTTCTCATCTTCTTCATCATACTTGAAGACCAATTGAAACCAAGCAAAATATTAGTTTCTCCCTGGTTACAACTTTTGTTAACATATATGCAGGATGTTGGCTAGTGTGTATCTTTTCTAGTTTCAATTGTCCATCTTCCAACACTAATCGTATGAAATGGTACTTGAGATGTATATGTTTAGTCTTGGAATGAAATGTAGAGTTCTTTGCAAGATGTATGGCACTCTAGCTGTCACTTTATAACCTGCCCAACTCCTGCTTCTTACCCAATTCATCCAGAAACCTTTGTAACCAAATCATTTCTTTACTAGCCTCTGTAGCAACAACATACTATGCTTCCGTTGTTGAGAGTGCAACAACACTTTGCAGTTTTGAAACCTAACTGACAGTTGTTCCACCTACAGTAAACAAATACCCTGTTGTGCTCCTCATGTTATCTCTATCACCCGCCATGTCTCCATCAACATATCCCTGTAGAGAAATGTTTGAACCACCAAAGCATAATGCTTGATTTGTGGTACCTCTCAAATACTTGAGAATCCACTTCACCGCCATCCAATGTTCTTTACCTAGATTGTTCATGTACCTGCTTACAACTCCCACTGCATGTGCAATATCAGGCCTTATGCAGACCATTGCATACATTAAGCTTCCAACTGCTGATGCATATGGAATTTTAGACATATAAGCCATTTCTTCCTGAGTCTTGGGACACACCTCCTTACTTAGTTTGAAATGGCTAGCCAAAGGTATACTAACTGGTTTTTCATTTTGTGTATTAAATCTTTTCAACACCTTTTCTATGTACTCACTCTGAGATAATGTTAATTTTCGATTCTTCCTGTCTCTAGTTATTCTCATAGCAGGGATTTGTTTTGCAACACCCAAATCCTTCATTGCAAATGAGTTTGCCAATTTTCTTTTGAGCACATTTATTTCCTGCATGTTAGAACCTACAACAAGCATGTCATCTACAGATAATAACAATATAATATAGCTACCATCATTTTTTCTTTTGAGATAAATACAATGATCAAAGTGACATCTAGTCATAGAAAATTTTAGGGGCCAATGTTCGCCCTTTGGCGAAATTAAGGGGTTTTAAATTTTTAGTGGGCGAATATTTTGTATCATAGTACATTTTTACAAATCACCTCAAATAGCCCACCTTATTTTAAGGGAGAGGGTAAAAAAGGTAAATTTAGCCCTTGAAATTACGATTTACAACCTTCCATTCACCCATTTTCAAGAAATAGATTTTATTTAAGTGAATCCATTCGCCCATTTTTAAGAATAGGTTTTATTTAAGTGAATCCTATGGGCCAAATACCATATTTATAAAAGAGGTGTGGTAAATTAATAAAAATATAAATAAATGAGAGGTATGGTAAATAAATAAAACATTTTTTATATTTAATCCATAAGTCACCTTATATACATGCAAGGGTGTAAACAAAGAAAAATATAAGTAAAGTGGGGGTATGGTAAATAAATAAAACATCTTTTTATACTTACTCAAAAGGTATGGTAAATAAATAAAAATATAAATAAACTATACGTATTGTAAATAAATAAAACCTATTTTTATATTTAGTCCATAAACCTCATTCTATTTATGAAGGCTCAGGAAAGAGATTTTATTTAAGTGAATCCTATGGTCCAAATACCATATTTGTAAAAGAGGCATGGTAAATTAATAAAAATATAAATAAACGAGAGGTATGGTAAACAAATAAAACATTTTTTTATATTTACTCCATAAGTCACCTTATATTTACGAACACTCAAAAATGCGTTATATTTAGGTGAAACCTATGGGCAAAATACTATGGGACAAATACCATGGACTAGATTGTTAGTAATACCATGCAAAGAAACATTATTAACCCTAATATTAGTATTAATAAAAATAAAAATGGCACATGGTATTGACCCATGGTATTCACCTGGAATGTAGCCTATTTAAATGGGGGAATTAAACCAGCATAGATCCATCTTTACTCTGGATCTACTAACCCCTGAGACGTATCAAATATCGTGATATGCAAACTAGCATAGAGGGAAAAAAAATTTGATCCCTCTCGGGGTGGATCAAGAGTAAAAATGGATGTTGTAATTTAATGTATGTTAGAAATTTTAGCTTGGTTAAAATAAAAAATAAAATAAAAATCAACTATTAATTCTATTAATTTTTATAAATTACTAATACTAATTTTTAAGCTCCAGGTTTATGATAACCCATGGTATTGACCTACCAAGATCTTACAAGATTTTATAATTGAGTAAAATATTCGCCATGCCTGGTGAGAGATTCGCCAAAAAACTATATATACATATTATATTATTGATAAAATCGCCTTTCATTTTTCCTATATACCATGGAGATTCGCCCATTTATTATACATATAAATTTAGGGGGGGGTTCTTAAAATTTTCCCTGCATCTAGTATAGCCTTGTTCAGACATAAACCTGTCAAATTTTAGATACCACTGCCTTAGAGCCTGTTTTAAGCCATACAAGCTCTTCTTCAACCTACACACTAGTTTCTCCTTCCTTTTTACCTCATATCCTTGAGGCTGCTGCATATATATCTCTTCCTCCAAATCCCCATGGAGGAAGTTTGTCTTTACATCTACCTGCTCAAGATGAAAATATTCAATTGCTACTAGACTTAAAATAGTTCTGATTGAAGTCATTTTAACAATAGTAGAAAATATCTCATAAAAATCTATACCCTTTTTCTGTGCAAACCCTTTCACCACAAGTCTAGCTTTATACCTTTTTCTTCCTCCATCTTCTTCCTTCAACCTGTAAACCCATTTATTCTGCAGTGCTATTTTACCTGCAAGCAACCTGACTAAGTCCCAAGTCTGGTTATGTGCTAAGGATTCCATCTCTTCTTTCATGGCTTACTCCCACTTCTTCCTGATTTCTACCGGCACTGCTTCTTCATAAAATTATGGTTCACCAAAATCAGTCAACAATACATAATATAATGAAGGAGAGTATCATTCAGGGAGTCTGATTATCCTGGTAGATCTTCTACCACCACTTTCAGGTGTTTGAGGTGCTTGTTGTTGTTGTGGTTATTGTTCTGGCTGTTGATCATTATGATTTTCAGACACCGTCACTTTTTCTATGATGTCATCAAGCACTGTGTATTCTCTGTTTTATTTTTTCTGTTTCTTTTCCTGCATCTGATCCTTATACAAAACCTTTTCATTGAATATGACATCTCTGCTCCTAATGATTTTGTGTTTTTCATAATCATAAAAGCAATAACCAAAATCATTAACACCATATCCAATAAAGGTACATTTCTTTGATTTTTCCTCAAGCTTTGTTCTATTTTCTTTATTAATGTGGACAAAGTCTTCACAACCAAAAGTCTTTAAAAATGAGTAGTTTACCTTTTTACCTGTCCATGCCTCCTCTGGAATACCACAATCCAAGGAACTTGAAAGCCCTCTGTTTATTAGATAAACAACAGTATCTATAGCATCTACCCAAAATTGTAAAGGCAATCCTGCATGCAATCTCATGCACCTTGCACGCTCCATGATTGTCTTGTTCATCCTTTCTGACACACCATTTTCTTGTGGTGTTCCTGGAATTGTCTTCTCTCTGCGAATTCCATTCTCTGAACTGTACCTATCAAACTCTTTGCTGCAATATTCACCTTTGTTGTTTAATTTGAGACACTTTAACCTTTTTCCTGTCTCATTTTCAACCAAAGCTTTCCATTTCTTGAAAGTATCAAATACATCAGATTTATTTCAAATATAATAAATCTAGGTTTTTCTGGTTGCATCATCAATAAAAGTAACATAATAACGAGAGCCACCGAGAGATGATACCTGAGCAAGTCCCCATACATCTGTATGCACAAGCTCTAATTTTTCGCTCTTCTTTTCTTTCCCAAATCTGAGGAATCTAACTCTCATATGTTTTCCATAAACACAATTCTCACAAAATTTTAAAACAACATGCTTCAAACCTGGCAAGAAATTTCTTGAGTGAAGAATCTGCATCCTCGTCTCATTGATGTGCCCAAGCCTATGATGCCACAATGCCATACCTTCTCATGTAGAGGCTAAATCATTAATAGAATTAGAAATACCATTGCATAAATACAATGTACCAACCTTTTCTCCTTTTGTTATTACCAGATCTCTTTTAGTGACCTTCCAAGTTTTATCTGTAAAAGTAGTTACATAGCCTTCACCTCCCAACTGCCCTGTTGAAATTAGATTTTTCTTCAGATCTGGAACATGCCTTACCTCCTTTAATAGCCATTGATTTCCATTCTGTTATTTTATGAAAATTGTACCCATTCCAATGATTTTATAGGGTTTATAATCACCCAATCGAACCTGTCCAAAATCTCCTTGAACATAATCATGAAAATGTTTCGTATCAGGTGTGGCATGGAATGAGACCCCTGAATCTACCACCCAGACATCAATAATATTTTCTAATGAAAGAATCAAAGCATATTGCAACACATCACTTGTCACATTTGCTTCATGATTGTTTTCTTGTTGCACGTCTCCTACTTTTCCCTTCCGAGACTTGCAGTCTTTCTTCAGGTGTCCTTTCTTCCCACATTTCCAGCACACTATCCCCGATATGGACTTGGATCTGCCTTTCCTTGACTTACTATGATATCATGGGCTCTTTCCTCTTTCCATTTTTCTTCCCCTAGACTCTACAGTCAAAGCATTACCTGATGTCTCATCGAAGCTTTTTCGTCGCATTTCCTTGCTAAGGATTGCACCGACAACATCATCAAACTTTAAAGTACTAGATTGAGAGACAGAGTTAGTAATGACCATAAATAAACCATTCCAACTTTCTGGCAATGAGCATTGAAATAACAAAGCCCTAACTTCATCATCAAAAGTTACCCCTACAGAACTTAACTGACTGGTAATTGTATTTGTTGAAATATGGCAATAAGAATATTCCAATTTAATTTGTCCTTGAATTAAATTGTGAATTAAAATTGAATTTAGTCTTAACAACTACTTGGAAATAATTTATTTATTTATTTTAAATTAATTAGCTGGAGAAATTCAAGTTAGAAGTCTTTTTGGAGTCATGCAAGAGTTATCCCTTAAATTAAGAGATAAGATTGGGTTATATTTGAGTTGTAATTAGTTAACTCAGTTTACTAAGTTAAGTCCAATTAAATTAGTTCCAAACTGTTTTAGGAACTAATGGTGAGTTAATAGTCAGTTGATGCATGCATGCACTCAACTAACTGAAGATTCCCTCATCAGAAACTCATGCATGTCTATTCTGAGAAAGACCCAGTTGATATTAAAGTCAAGGATAGTGTACTATCAGTTGCATGTGTTTTCTTATAAAGAAAAATCATGCATGTAGTCAAGGAATCATCCTTGAAGATTACGCAGTTTTGGAGGTTAATCATCCACTGGGTAGGAGATCATCCACTTGGTAATAGGAGAATCATCCACAAGGAACAACGCAAGGAAATAGGAGCTTGGAAGGCAAAGAGGAAGGCTAGAGAGAAGGCAAGATTTCCTGTGAGCATCTATGAGGATTTTACTAAGAGCTAGCTAGTTGTGAGAGCTAAGGCTTTATATAATTCCTATGTATTTCCACCTTGTATGATAATACAAATAGTGGGGTTTTTAGCTGAGGCTTTCCCCAAAGTATTTTCATGTGTATTGTGCGATTGATTCTTATTCTTGTTGTTATATTGTTCAGCTCAACCTTTAAGCTTCCACAAATTGATAGCAGAAGTAGGTTATAGTATTCTGGTTTGATTTATATAGCATTATCGGGTTACCCTACACAAATTTTCTACAATGCTATCAGAGGGAGATTTGTAGAAATTATTCTACATGGTATCAGAGCTGTGAGCAGTATACTAATAAGAGAATTCAAAGTTTGAAGTGAAAATCGAATTCATATCATACTTCAAGGTTGGCCAATGGCATTCTATGGCTTGAGACTCGAGTATGCCTTGGAAGGTAGCTCTAATTACATAGCATGGAAAGATAGAATGTAGGTTGTATTAGAAGACAATGGCTTGAAGGAATTCATTGATCAAGAAGTCCCAAAGCCAGCTTCAACTAATGCACAAGAGTTGGCTGAGTGGAAGAAGTATGTGGCGAAGGCGAGACAAATCATACTTGAGGGAGTTTGAGACCATATTATCTTGAGTCTTCATGGGAAGGATACTCCATTTTCAAAGTGGAAGACATTGAAGGACCTCTACCAGAACAATAGCGACCAGAGGAAATTTGCGCTCAAGGATAAGCTTCAAAGAATCAAGATGGAAAAGGGCGATACTATTTCCACATATCTGAAAAATCTCACCACCTACAGAGATGAGCTTGGCAGTGTGGGAATAACAATTGTCGATGATGATATGGTGAGCCTCCCTCTCCTTGGCCTTCCAAATATTTGGAATAGCTACCAGGACTCTGTTAATGGAAGGGAGAAACTGCCGGATTGGGAACAATTGTGGTCGGATCTTATGCAGGAGGAGATCAAGAGGAGCACACGAGATGGTTCTTCATCCAAGAATGATGATGAAGAAAATCTGGCCTTAGCAAGTAAGGCAAGGAAAGGGAAGGGGAAGGCTTCCCATTTCAAATCGAATTCTTCTCATGGAGGGAAGAAGGGTGACATGTATAAAGTAAGATGCTTAATTGTCACAAGATGGGACATTATGCGACTAATTTCCCATCAAAGAAGTCCAAGAAGGGATCCTCGGAAGGATCAGAAGGTGAGGCATTAGCCTCTCAGTTCGAAATGGACTTTAAACTCATCACATGCATGGTGTCATCGATGATGGGTTGTGTCTGGTATCTTGACAGTGGAGCCTCATTCCACATGACCAGTGATAAAAATTCATTCAATGCCTTGGAGGAGAAAGACCTCAAGATGTGCATAGAGACGGGTGACGATGGAAGGTATAGTGTTTCAGGAGTGGGCACAGTTGCTTTTCAAAGGGAGCATGGAGCTCCTCTCACCTTGACAAATGTGAAGTATGTGCCTGGACTGAAGAAGAACTTGGTATCAGTCGCGATGTTGGAGGACAAAGGCTACGATGTTGTCTTTAGTAAAGGAAAGGAATTCTTAAGACACATAGCCACAAGTCATACCAAAAGGATAGGGATTCGGGTGAAGAATCTCTATAAACTAGAGGTAGATGATTGTGCAACATTGAGTACGAAAGCAGAATTGGTGCAAAGCCAAGACATTGGCGAGTTGTGGCATAGGCGGTTGGGCCATTTACATCATGGGGATTTGAAGATAATGCAGCAGATATCTACAGGACTTCCCAAAGGTAAACTTGAACAAGTTGACACATGCAAAGGTTGTACCATGGGAAAGTACACCAAGTCTTCCTTTCATGATCGAGAAAGTCGAGCATAGGCTATCTTAGAGCGAGTTCATACTAATTTGTGTGGACCATTCTCGATGGCATCCACAAAGAAGCAAAGGTATTATGTGATTTTCATTGATGACTATTCTCGTAAATGTTGGATTTATTTCATGTAGAAGAAGGACCAAACTTTCACAAAGTTTTGTGAGTTCAAAGCTGTGGTCGAGAAAGAGTCAGGGAAGAATATTAAGGCCTTGAGAAGTGACAACGATGGAGAATATGTCTCTCAAGAGTTTAAGGACTTCTGTGTAGCGGAAGGCATTAAACGAGAGTTGGCGACACCTCATAACCTACAGCGGAATGGGGTGGCTGAGAGGAAGAACATAACTATTGTAGGGGCAGCACGGCAAATGTTGCATGACCAAGGCCTACCACTTCACTTGTGTGCTGAGGCATGCAACACGGTGGTCTATTTGCATAATAGAAGCCCGCATCACATACTTGGGATGAAGACACCAGAGGAAGATTTCTTTGGTAAGAGACTAGTTGTGGGTCACTTCAGGACCTTTGGCTCATCAGTACATTGCCATGATACAAAGGATGCACAGAAGAAGCTTGAGCTAACAGTAGAGTTGGGAATATTTGTGGGGTACACTGATTCACCTCACAACTATCAGGTGTACTTGCCTACCAGTCGGAAGATAGTGGTTCGCAGAGATCTCGAGTTTGATGAGTAGAAGGCCATGCGAGTTTCCCTTGAGAGGGAGCTCCAACTACAAGCTATGGAGGAACTGTTGGTTCCTAAGGAGAAGGAGCCTCAGACTGATGCGGAGCAGCTGCATGCAGAGGTTCCAGGAGTGGGGACATCCACTCAAGCAGAGTCTTCCAGAGATGGACAGAAGCGCATAAGAGAAGCTGACAGATTTTTGGAGGATGTGAGAGAGAATGTGGAAGCACCATGTTCTTAACGCAGACAGAGGAGGTCACCTGATAGGTACACTGGATACATGGCCCTTGCCAGGGAATGTGTTGAGACCGAGCCATCTTCCTTTGAGGAAGAAGTGCAGCAACCAATTTGGGTTGATGCTATGGTGGAGGAGTATGAATCCATAGTTTGTAACAGTGTTTGGGACGTGGTCTCGAGACCGGAGAACAAATCAGTTGTGAGTTCCCTTTGGCTTTACAAGGTAAAGCAAGTTGCTAATGGTAGTGTGGAGAAGCATAAGGCAAGATTTTTTTCCCATGGCTTTTCACAGTTCGAGGGGATTGACTATGATGAGACTTTTGCTCCTATCGCAAGGTACTCATCTATTAGATCTATGTTGGCACTATCAGCACAAATGGGTTGGAAGATCCATCAAATGGATGTGAAGACTGCATTCCTCAATGGCCAGATTGAGGAAGAGGTGTACATAGAGCAGCCGGAAGGTTTTGAGACCTTCGATCATGAGTCGCATGTGTGCCGACTCAAGAGAGCGTTGTATGGGCTGAAGCAAGCACCTCGTGCTTGGTACACCAGGGTAGACAAATACTTCACCGAGTTGGGCTTCAAAAAGAGTGAAGCGGATGTGAACCTATACAACATCATGGTCAAAGGTAAGTTGTTGATAATCGTACTTTATGTTGATGATCTCATATTGACCAGTGATGATCAGTTAATCGTGTCTTGCAAGGAGGACCTTGCAAGAGGATTCGAGATGAAAGACATGGGTCTCATGCATTACTTCCTTGGCATGGAAGTGTGGCAGAAGGATGGGGAGTTGTTTGTGTATCAGGGCAAGTATGCCAGTGAGATACTCAGGAGATTCCACATGGAGAAGTGCAAGCCCATGCAAACTCCTCTAGCTGGTAACTGGAGGAAGGAGGATGCTACTTCAGGAGAAGTAGTGGAAGCTATACTGTGTACAGGCAGCTTGTGGGTTCACTGATGTACTTAGTGAAAACATGACCAGATTTGTGCTATGTGGTGAACCAGCTGAGTCAAGCGATGGTTCAGCCTACCAAAATGTTTTGGAAGGCAGCAAAGCATGTATTGAGATACCTCAGAGGCACATCTTAGTATGGATTATGGTAAATATGGACATAGGGAGTGAAGCTACAAGGCTTCATTGATGCAGATTGGGTAGGGAGTCCATCAGATCAAAAGAGCAGATCAGGAGGGATTTTCAACCTCGGGTCAGCGGCAGTTTCTTGGTACAGCAGGAAAAAGAGGTTGGTTGCACTCAGTTCGGTAGAGGAAAAATACATGGCTGCAAGTCAGGCAGCATGTGAGGCCATCTAGATGCAAAAAATCCTGGTTGGTTTGTTTGATCAGAGGATGGATCCAACTGTGATCTATTGTGATAATCAGATTTGTATCAAACTCTCTGAGAATCCAGCATTTCATGATAGGTCCAAGCACATCAACATCTGGTATCATCATCTCAGAGACTATGTAGCAAGGAGGATCATGTTATTGCAGTATATTTCGACAGAGGAGCAAGATGTTAACATTTTGACAAAGGCATTGTCAAAGTATAAATTCGAGTTTCATAGAGACAGGATCGGGGTGGCAGATAATCCCTTTCTTGTTGAGAGGGAGTGTTGAAATATGGCAACAAGAATATTCCAATTTAATTTGTCCTTGAATTAAATTGTGAATTAAAATCGAATTTAGTCTTAATAGATACTTGGAAATAATTTATTTATTTATTTTAAATTAATTAGTTGGAGAAATTCAAGTTAGAAGTCTTTCTAAAGTCATGCAAGAGTTATCCCTTAAATTAAGGAGATAAGATTGAGTTATATTTGAGTTGTAATTAGTTAAGTCAGTTTACTGAGTTAAGTCCAGTTAAATTAGTTCCAAACTGTTTGAGGAACTAATGGTGAGTTAACAATCAGTTGATGCATGCATGCACTCAACTAATGTTACTCCAGATAACTGAAGATTCCCTCATCAGAAACTCATGCATGTCTATTCTGAGAAAGACCCAGTTGAGATTAAAGTCAAGGAAAGTGTACTATCAGTTGCATATGTTTTCTTATAAAGAAAAATCATGCATGCAGTCAAGGAATCATCCTTGAAGATTACGCAGTTTTGGAGGTTAATCATCCATTGTGTAGGAGATCATCCACTTGGTAATAGAAGAATCATCCACAAGGAACAGCACAAGGAAATGGGAGCTTGGAGGGAAAAGAGGAAGGCTGGAGAGAAGCCAAGATTGCCTATGAGCATATGTGAGGATTGTACTAAGAGCTGGCTAGCTGTGAGAGCTAAGGTTTTGTATAATTCCTATGTATTTCCACCTTGTATGATAATACAGATAGTGGGGTTTTTAGCTGAGGATTTCCCAAAGTATTTTCAGGTGTATTGTGTGATTGATTCTTCTTCTTCTAGTTATAGTGTTCAGCTCGATCTTTAAACTTCCGCAAATTGATAGTAGAAGTAGGTTATAGTATTATGCTTTGATTTATATTGCATTATCGAGTTAACCTACACAGATTTTCTACAGTATTAAATTCATTTAAATGATCAACAACAGATCCACCTTCTGACATTTTCATATTAAATAAATGCTTAATAAGAAATACCTTATTTGAGGCCGAGGGTTTTTCATATAGTTTGACCAATACCGACATTAAACCCTCTGTTATCGTTTCCTTTGAAATATTAAACACTACCGATGCCGCTAGGCACAGCGGTATTATTCCAATTGCCTTTATATCGAGAATATCCCATTTTGCGTTTGTCATACTCATTGGCTTCTTTGCCTTTCTGCTCAATGGTTGGTACAGATCTTTCTAGTACAAATAATCTTCCATATGCATCTTCCACGTCTGGTAGTTTTAGTCGTTAAATGTTTTTACCCTAAACCTACCATCTTCCGCCATTGCTACCACTTGAACCAGGAACCCTTCTCTCCTGTGAGTTTATCAGCCAAATAGACCTTCGGCTCTGATACCAATTGTTAGAAAATTTATATATTACAAAGCAATGGAACACATAAAATATAGTGCAGAAATATAAACATAGAAAACACATAAAACAAGAGAGACACAAATATATGTGGTTCACCAAATTTGGGCTACGTCCACGAAGAAACAACCAATCCTTCCTTTTATATTATCCAGCAAACTGAAGAGATACACCCTACACCAGATCCGTTGTAATACCCTCTTCACTCTCACATAATCTCCTCTCTCTTTCTCACTCAGAATACAGATCTACATAGACGCTTACAATTCCCTCATATATAGCGAGGGGTTGCCTTCTAGGGCAAAAAACCCTAAATTAAACACAACTTCTACCATCAAATCTCTGCCTAATGAACAGCCTAGATTAACTACGAAAATTACAACATTTTACATGAAATTTTACATCTATTTTTAGCTTCAGGGGCACTGCCCCCGATCCCCCGCCAAGGGGGAGCTCCCAAAGATCACAACCGCCCCCCTAGACCCCCCTTGCGGTGCAAATATTACAAGCGGCATTGCCGCCACATTACGAACTAGGGTCCAATGCAGTGATACCTCTAAATAAAGAAGATAATCAAGCTCCACACCCAGCAATTATTACTTTGACTAATAAGTTGTAAAGGATACCGGAGGTAGCCCCACCTACCAACATCTCTCTGATCACTACAAAGCAATGTTGTAAGATCATTTCCCAAACCAGGAAATTTGTTTTCGTTATGATTCGCCCCCAATGCAAGAAGAAGGTTGTGGCAACGACTTCTAGGTAGGGCTCCTCTGCACAACAGCAACAGATGGACAAGATCGTGGAGGAGTACAGGGACATTTTCGCCTCACCCACAGGGGTACCTCTACACTGTTAGGTCAAGCACTCCATCGATCTGACCCCGGGCGCGCCGCTACCCAATGGACTGATCTATCAACACTCTATTCTAGAGAACGATGAGATCAAGAGGAAGATTCAGGAACTACTACAGAAAGGGCACATCAGGCCAAGCTCATCACCCTATGGGAGCCTGATTGTATTGGTACAAAAGAAGGATGGGACCTGGAGACTCTGTATTGACTATCCGGCGCGAAAGAAGATCACTACCCGGAATAGGTACCCAATCCCGCGGATTGATGACCTTCTGGACTAGCTCAAGGGGGGCAAATATTTCATCAGGATTGACTTGAATTCAGGTTATCACTAGGTGCCTATTGAACCTTTGATGTGTGGAAGATTGCATTTAAATCCAAGGAGGACCTTTTCAAGTGGTTGGTCATGTTGTTCGGATTGACAAACGCCCCTGCAAACTTCATGAGACTAATGGATGACATCTTGCGGCCCTTCACCAATGCATTCGTGGTGGTGTATCTAGATGACATCTTGATCTTCAGCCAAATTTGTGAAGAACACCTCCACCATATTCGACAAGTCCTTCAAACCCTTTGACAACACAAGCTTTGTGCTAACTTGGAGAAATACACCTTTGGCTTGACCCAAGTTCAATAAATGGGGTACATCATTGATGAGTTGAGTGTACATGTGGACCCATCCAAGATACAATTCATTCAATATTGGCCAGCCCCAACCACTCTAACAGAGCTCCGCAACTTTCTGGGTCTTGCCAATTTCTACCGCAGGTTCATGTTGGGGTTCTCTCATATCGCTCGGCCTTTAAGTCAAGTCACCAAGGGTGGAGCGAAAGCAAAGTTATTTTGGTCGGAAACCCAGCAGTGAGCGTTCTCCGAGTTGTAGAATCACCTATGTTCTGTACCAGTGTTCACATTACCAAACCTGCAACAACCATTTGGGATTGAGACAGATGCCTCCAACTATGTTATTGGGGAAGTTCTTACTTAACGTGGGCATCCAGTGGCTTACCACAGTGAGACACTTTCAGACACACCAAAAGTACCCCACTTACAACAAAGAAATGTATTCCATTATGCAGGTTTGTCGTCAATGGAAGCATTACATTGGGAAGGAATCGTCATCCACACAGACCACCAACCTCTATAGTTCATACAAACACAAGGGAAGTTGCAGAATGATCGCCATCAAAAATGGTCCACCTATCTGCAACAGTTCCATTTGAACATTAAGTATAAGAATGGCAGCACCTATAATGTCATTGATTGCCTCAACAGACCACCAGTCATGGGGCTGATCACGGTGCTTGACTCCTATGGGCACGAGACATCGGGGTGGCCTCATGTTTACAAGAGTGATCCAAAATTCGGTAGCATATGCCACACACTCCTGGAAGGGAAGAAAGTTCCAAATTTTCACCTTCAGGATGCATTGTTATGCCACCTGGGACACATATGTGTTCCTTCAAGTCAGTGTGCCAAGATTATTTGGGAGGCACACTACAGTTGGGTCGTTGGACATTTCAGAGTAGAGAATACAGTGGCAGTATTGCAGAAGTATTTTTATTGGTCAAAACTTCGTCAGGATGTTGGGAAGTACATTATATCCTGCACCACCTGCGCCATTTCCAAACCAACCATCAAGAAGCAAGGCCTATATACTCCTCTACCTACTCATAGCCGGCCTTGGGAATCTGTCTCCATGGATTATATGTCGATCCTTCCTTTTACTAAGCACGGCAACAATTTCATTTTCGTGGTCGTCGACAGATTCTCTAAGATGGCCAGCATGGCGGCGTGCAAGAAGAGTATCTTAGCAGAGACCACTGCTAAGCTCTTCTTTGAGAGAGTGTGGGTAGACTTTGGGATCCCACAGTCCATTATCTCGGATGGGGACAACAGATTATTGAGTGAATTTTGGTCAAGTCTTTGGTCGATGCTGGATAAAAAAAACTCACTAATTCCACGGCTTTCCATTCCTAAACTGATGGCCAAATAGAGGTTGTCAACCTAATGATCGTACACATTATGCGCATGTACAACTCGAAGCATCCACACACATGGGATTAAAGTCTCCCCTATTTCCAACACAGCTACAACAGAGCTCTCCACAGCTCAACAAGCCATAGCCCCTTTTAGGTAGGGTTGGGATTTCAACCATTATGCCCCATTGATGTGGCCATACCACTTACAGCCACTCAGGTAGATTCAGCTCACGTGCGGTCTGAAGCTGAAAGGGCTAGCAGCTTCATTGAGCGCATTCAACAAATCCTCCAACAGCTCCATGATATATTGGACAAATCCAATTCTAAGTATAAGCAGCGCCATGATCAACATCGAGTTTCGTACAAATTCCAGGTGGGTGACAAAAGTTTGGCTTCATTTGCAGAAAGAGTGCCTTGCTAGGCCCCACCACAAGCTTCGCTTGCTCTGATATGGGCCATACATCATCACCAAGGCCATCGGTGACAATGCCTTCGAGCTCAACATCCCACCGTTCCTTGCTATGCACCCAGTGTTCAATGTAGATCACATTCAGTCATACTTCCTACCATTATTGGACACATCTGACATTGCAGAACAACTCACACGAACATAGCTAAACCCATACTGCATTGAACAGGCCACAACTGATCAGATCATGGACACACATATCAAGAGAACTCGCCAGTAGAAGATCCAACTATATTTGGTTGTTAAAGCTGGCCAACTCCTTCACAAGAGCAATGGCTCACCAGGGACCAAGTTCAGCAGAAGTTTCCCCATCTCATGGAGGCACTCAACGCAATGGGGACCATTGCTTCCTAATTGGGGGGGGGTAATGATCCAGGTGGATATTGGTGGCCACCTGCCTATTCCACTTGGACACCCAACACTGTCTCTTTCAATTTTTTGGTTTCCTTAATTGTAGCACAATTTACTATTTTTGGCAATTTTTTGGGTCCTGAACTTCCAGAGTCATTTTGAGCCCCTAAAATATGTTTTTAAAGAAAACGGAGAGACTGCAAAACATGCTAAACTTGTCTTCCTATTTTCTTTCGGCCTTCTCTTCAAGATCTTTGAAACGAGGTATTATGATAACCAAACAGAGATCGTATGCCAAAATTACGACCCCAGGAAGTTGATGTACCAATTTACCCAAACAGGGCCCACAATTTTGGCGCTTCATCTCCTAGGGTTAGGTTTTTGCATGTTTAGGGTTTTCCATTGTTTCTCAATAATAAATAGGCTTTTGAGCCTCATTGTAACACAGTTCAGAGGCATATAGCCGCCACATCTCTCCTCAAAGATAATCTAACATCGTGCGAGCTATCTTATTTACATTGTGTTTGTAAGCATAGTTCAGTATTTTTCCATTAAGGAAATGAAGTGTTTTTTTGCCGCATCTCTGTGTTTATGATTATATCTTTAAGTTGTTGTGTTCCTGTTTAAGTTCAGATCAAAAAGACACCGCATAATAGCTGACAATAGGTTTACTTCCCTTGAACAAAAGCATGACTCAGTGTGACTTTATGGCAACATAAAATAACTTTGTATAAATTTGCAATGAAGGAGGCATTAACAAACTCTCCATATGATTGGAAGAGATAACCAACCAAAGCAAGATTGACTCACAAACAAGGTTATGGTGTCCTAAAGCCAGACTAAGTGCCATCCAAATGGAGGAAAGACTCATTTTAAGTGCTTTGTTCAAGGGCGACACGAATGACTTTTGCTGCCATCAAATGATGAAGAAATTGTTCTGTTCTTGCTCTTTTTGGAATATTTAATTTTTTTGTCTTCTCAATATTTAAAGCCTGAAAAGGAATAAAAGAATGCCTATAGTATAGTGGAGAGAACGAGTGTCAAGGGAAAGTGCACTAGTTCCTAGGATTGGAACAATCCTGTGCTCAGTATAAGGTGGCAGATGCTAGTCATCGACACTCGGGGAATGTTCTCTCCACAGAAAAATAGGTTTCAAGTCGCAAAGGCTAATGAACGCATGGTTTGAACTTGAAAAAGGTCATGGTCAAAAGTCTTATAGACAAGTCGAAATGAATCCATATTAAGGCCAAAATAGGTACATGTAGTCAAAATGCAATGTAGTAGCATAATTTAACACATGGGAGCCTCTAGGGTATAAGGCCAAAAAATAGCAAAGAAGAAGAAGAATGAGGCTTCAATGCAAAGTCATGGCGGACTAAAGAGGACTCTCGAGCCTACACAATACTTGCAGCATGGGCAACATATGTCAGCGAGGATCTAACTAGGAAGCCCATGGAAGGAAAGGCTCTACCACTATGTTACAATTTTACAAGATGACGAGTGAAAGTGGTTAAAAATTGCAACATAATGGGGTTGACCCTATGGAAAAATATCGCAGTATGAGGTCAAGATGCATAATGCAATGAAAAAGTGATATGTCTTAACCTATATTCAGGTTAGAAAATGATACCTGCCATGATAGCTCAGTGATCATGGAGTCAAAGTGGTGGAAAAACATCACTAAGTCTTCATTACCCTAAAAAATAACCTCTCCCAACACTTCAAGCAAAAAGTCAAAAGTTCATAAAATTATAAAAATTAAAAATATTGAACTTTAGAAAAGTGGGTTTTTTAAATTTGGTTATAAAAAGAGTTTTTTGAACTCACCCAAATTCATTTTCACCATCCAAGTGTTGAGAAGAGGGCTCTTGGAGAAAATTTGGGAAAACCAAATCAATCAAATCCATCGACGAATTCATCACATACGGTCTTCAGGTAATTCCAATCCTTCAACTCATCCATTTGATCCAAAATTTCATGATTTCAAATCAATTTTAGGGAGATATTTTTAGTTTTTAACTCGGCGTGTACATGGGTCGATAACTTGAAAATCGCATATAGAAAGCCTTATACGCGAGTTTTCAAAGGAAAAGTTGTGTATGTACGCAACTTCTCTTTACATAAGTCGCGTACACGCAAAGTAAAATTAAAATCTCAATTTCTAATGAATAAAATCTCTCAATTTTGTGGGATGTCAATCATTTGGAGAGAGAGAGAGAGCGTATTGATGTTGATAATGCAGTCTTGGAGGATCAAGAATTGTTGGATGGATTAAAAAATTGCGGTTTGCTCAAATTCTTCATGATTCCCAACATGAAAACACAAACTCGATTGCTAGAGATGTTAGTTCATTATTAGGACCCAGAGCAGGAGCTATTTATTATAGATCATATGCCTTTACAGATTGAAGTAGAGGATATCTACTTCATAACAGGGCTTTCCTAAAGGGGAGAAGTGGTTGACCTAAAAGGAAAGGCCCGTGGAGGCCTTAACATTGCAGATTATATTGTCGCATAATTTGCACCAAATATTGACAAGGTCAGATCACAGGTTTCAGTCAAGGAAATCTCTAACCTTCCAATCAAAATCATCATCTTTACCATTTCTAGGATAGCAGGTTCAACCTCATTACATCAAGCTTCACAACATGCCATGTTATTAGCAGTATAATGCCTAAGACTAATAGTCTATGATTGGTGTACAACACTTTTGATCAACATGAAGAAATAATTGACATCAATCAAACAGGGTAAAGCAAATAACTTTGGCTATTGTAGCATCCTTTGCTCATTTTTATTTGAGCAGATTACGATGCTATGACCCAGAGTAGCTACTACCATCAGCAGTCCTAAAGATCCCAGGATGGCCAGATGGGCAGATCTGATGAAGCAACTTGGTGGAGGTGAAGTCACTTGGGAAACCTTCAATGAGGAGTTATTCCACTGGTGGGAAAAACAAGTCATGGCCATAGATGATTACCCCTATGTGGGTGTAGATTTCTGAGAGTACCCAGAGCTAGCACTTCCAGTAGGCGCTGCATGGGTGACATTGGTAAAATTTTGATTTTTAACTTATTTGATTTTTTGGATTTTTAAATTTAATCTCAAGAAATTCAAAACCATTTTCCTTGAAACAAAAATCTTACAAGATTAAATGGTCATGATACAAATATTGGACCAATGAGACCTGAGGGTCTACCAAGGAATAGGTGTCACGACAAATACGTGGAGAGAGCAGTGGCTGAGTCTAGGAGAGTTATTCATGTAGTTCAGAGGAACTTGGAGAGTTTGACTCACTAGGTTCCCATGGCAATAGTAGAGGATCTCCCTAAGACTATATAGAGACAAATTGTTGGAGTACCACGAGAGTGGGTGCGACTCTTTCAACGAGTGGAAAATGCCATCGTCTTCTTCTGAGATGCTCATCCAGGGCAGGGCCCACAACCTTATATTTTTAGATGACTGATCCTTTTTTATATATGGACATGATCGGGCTTAAGCCCTAATTTTGTAGGACATTTTTCCACATTTTGTAATATTTTGACATACTCTATCTATCTATATACAGAGATTTCGTGATGATTCGATCATATATACAAATGATTTTGTGATATTTTTTATTTAATGTGATGAATGATTAATGTGCCAATCCAATGCTTGGTTAGCTATAAAATTAGCAAATGCATTATCTGATCATGGAATATGAATGAAAGTAATAAAAGTAAATGATCTTTGCAATAATCTCACTCTCATAAATTGACAATGTAATAAAGGATCCCTCACATGATAAATGTTATTTAATTGAGACATTGTGAATCCAAATAAACCACTAATGATTCAATACCATAAGATATTGCTTCAGATAGTAAATTGATGACGGCACTTTATTCAACGATATTATTAGAAGCAGGACCAATACATATGCCTCTTGAGACTAACAACTAACTAGATGGATAATATATTACCCAAGCAGTAGAAGCTAAATTTCGAGCATGTCTACTATCACCATCTGCAAATCCTAATACGTCAAATCACCCATCAAAACCTTCGAAGGCAGATCAAAAATATCATCATCACTACGAGACCTATAGACAAAAATAAAAACTATGTACAATATTTACAAAAAAAAATAAAATGCTAGGCAAGAGCCTAGGCATAATAATTTTTTAGAAAGAGCCCATTTCTAGGCTCTGACAACACATTTCCCTCAAAGTCAACCAATTCATACACACCCTTCCTTCAAGACATTTTTAACAATATAAGGATCCTACCAAATAGGTTTAAATTTTCCTACCCCCATGGTGTCTTTGCCTTGGTCATAGACAAAAAAAATGGTCATCTTCAAAGAAAACCCTAAGTCGTATAGTCTTGTCATATTGGGCTTTCACTCTTTTCTTATGAGCTTAGTTCATTATGGCTACATCCCAGCGCTGCTCATCAAGATGATCCAAATGAATGAGGTGTTCTTCAAGACTTGATGTATCTGGAAGAATCTAGATAACTAACTTAAGGGATGGAGACTTTGAAGTTAACAAATATTCGATAGGGGAGGAAATTGAAGTATGGCCTCAACCTTGAAGGGGTCTACACAAATCCCTTCATTAGACATGATGAATCACAATAACCGACAAGGTGTAACTACGAAAATTCACTTATTAGGGTTCAACTTGATTTTGTAGTAATCAAATCTATCAAAGACTAAACAAAAGTGTTATGGATGTTCCACTCTTCTATGAGATTGAGCAGCTAAATCATCCACATATGCCTCAATTATATTCTTGATGTCATGGAAAGAGTAGGACATGGTTCACTGAAAGGTAGCCCCAACATTTTTTAGGCCAAAAGGCATTTTCCTATATGTAAACGTACTCTAGGGGAAAATTAATGTTGTCTTATGTTGTTCCTCAGGACAAATTCTTATTTGACTGTATCCAGAGAATCCATCCATGAAGGGAAATATTTCATTTCCAACACACTCATCGATAATTTGATCAATAAACGAAGTGGGGAAATTGTCATTTGGAAAAGCTTTATTCAAATCCATAAAATCGATGCACACGTGGATTGTTCCTTGTTTTTTATCAACGGGGACTGGATTTGAAATGCATTCAGTCAAAGGAATAAGGTAGATGAAACCTGCCCTAAGCAACTTTTCTACCTCATCCTTAATAGCCGCAACTTTCCTAGGATTAATCGATTGAATCTTTTTCTGTACAGGATTTTAATTTTCGTAGGTCTTGATCTCATGCTGAATTATCGAAGGATTGATTCCAGGAATTTCTTTATTAGACCAAGTGAATACATCTCAATTTTTTTTAAAGAGATCGATATATATTTTGATTTCTTTAGGGGAACACTCAACTCCAATGAATATATTCTCAATAACGTTGGTATTTCTGGAAATGTTCACCAAAATGGTTTCCAAAATACTAGACATGTTACCTTTGGCATAAATATGTGATGGAGCCAAAGGGTTATGAACATTTCCACTAAAGGAAGGACTAGACAAGTTTGATTCCACTTCACACAAATTAGGCAGAAAATAAGATCAATGATGTAAATCACCCACGGTCTTTCTACACCAACCATTGCTTATAAAATTTCCTCATCGGATGGTAAAACAATATCAAGGCAATCCATAGCCAAGGTGGAATCCACTATCTAGACAGGCGACACATCCCCGTCTACATCCTCTGATGGGAGAGGGATGGGATCAGGATATGCAGAATTCATAATATATTGATACGCAATTTCTGTTGCAGATATTGGATAAGACACTCCACCTACTTGCCCCTCTTCTAATGTGGCAGTAGGAGGGGGCAAGAGCCAAGGACAAGAAAAATAATGAGTTCTGAAAGAACCTTGTCGAGAAACAATCTTGGAAGATGAAATGGAATTGACATGAGAAATAGGAGATGGAATATCAAAAGTACCCATAAAATAAGAATACATTCCAACTCCTAAATTCTCGACAGGCTGCTTGGTATTCTTTACCAAGGGGATAGTGGAGTTAGAAAATGCATTAGGGTCATTAGGAGAATAAGCTAATTGATCAAGTGTAACAATTCTCCCTTCATGAGGGAAGCATAAGATGCGAAATAAATATGAGATAAAGACATCCATTGTGTAAACCCAATTGCGACCCAACAAAAGATTGTAATCGAGATTAGCATCAACTATCTCTACTTCCACATTAGCGACCTTTCCCCCTACACAAATAAGGAAGACAGATAGAATTCCATGAGGCCTATGAGAATGGCCATCATATGTAGTAAAAAGAGTAGGAGAGGGAATAACTTTAGGTGATGCAATAGTATTCCAACATGACATAAACATGACGCATGTGGAATCCTCTTCACCAACTACAGTTTGAAACATGGTCATCTTCCAATATGTAGATTTAATCTGGAAAGTCATGTGATGAGGGACTCTAGTCTTGAAATTTGACATATTTGGGTCTACTGCTCTGACCACAGTGAGAAAAGTACTCCTCTATGCATGACATGATTGGAGTACCTCTAATGCCGACATGGCACAAGCACTCTAAGCTAAGTCTTTAACAACAGAGTATTTTTTACTAGCCCTCACATTTGGATTATAGGTCGAACGTTTTGAGGAGCCTTTAAGAATCTGAGGTATAGGATCTACTGAGGGCTTTTCAATATGAAGAGGTTTGGGGGTATCAGAAGAAATTTTAGCTTTAGAAGGTTCTTCCTCTTCATAATCATGAGCTCTCGTCGAAATATCAACATGAGACATAACCATGTATACATTCAATGTAGATTCCCCATCCTAGTTGCCCCCTATAGGGGTTCTAGCACTAGCATTTTCCCTCACAAGTGTCATCACTGGGTTTATTAGCATTTTCGTTCCCTTCACTTATCTTTTTTCTTCCCACATCCCTTCTTCTTCCCATCAGATTGTTGATTTCCTTTGGGATTTGAGGACTAGACAACGTTAAATGTTAAAGGTTGAGAAGGATCAGACATATACGACATAGTTTGTGTTGCAGAAGCAGATTGTAATGACAACTGCAGTAATTGATTCAATAAACTAGCCACATTTCTATTGATCGATCCTATATCTCCGTCAGCATGGGGACCCGCTTTCGGTTTGGCGAGATCGATTTTTGAACTAGGAGCATCAGGAAAAATATTCTAGAGAACTCTCGCCTAGAAGTAGATTGAGCTCTACTTTCTAGGCTCTCAAGATAGCTTGTTCTTTAGTGAACACCCCAGAAAGTGACACATCCTTAGAAATCTCCAGTTGCAATGATTTCAAAAACCATTCTAGAATAAATTCACCAACGATATAGACCTTGATCATTCTCTTCATTCTGTGCTACTCTTGAATGTGATAATAAATATGTGTAGCCTTTTCGTGCTCAAAATTGGCCAGAATCTCAGTTCCGACATCATAACAGATATGCAACTGAAAATGGTTTAGAAACGCTGTGGCTGAATCACCAAACGTAGAAAAAGTACCCCCCTTAAATTGATGTACCAGTTAGCCAAATTTCTTGTTAAAGTGTGTTGTAACAGTCTCAACCTAATCAAATAATCAATCAGGGAGTTTGAGGAGCACCATAAATGGAAAGTGCTTATATGGTCAGTCAGATCCTCACCAGACTTCCCTTCAAATTTGGTAATATCAAATGGAAGTTTAGTAGGGACCGGAGGCTAAGACAAGTTTGAACGGATCAGATCATTTTTCAATTTTGAAATATCTAGAAAATTAAGCATTTCCAAGAATGGTAAGCGCGAAGGAACAAGAGAATTTCAAGTGGAATTTCCAACATTCAAAAAAGAGTATCCTAGATACCGAGCTGCCACGGGTTACTCGTAGAAACACTTGAACCATAAGGAAAACCTTGTATTCTAGGGGTATACAGAGGGTATCCACCCCCTATTGTAGGGTTACTTGTCATAGGAAGACTTCCTCCTAACAGAACATTATATGAAGGGGAAAGCCCCTGATAAGGATTCCATGCACTAGCTAAAGGAGGAAAAACTTGTGAAGTACTAGCAGTAGGGAAGGGAATACTCCCCCGCTGACGAAATAAATGGGAAAATTATCTAACCCAAAACCACTCACATAAGGATGTGTCAAGCCATGGTTCCCTTGAAAAGGATTAATGTTTTGAGCATGACCAGAGAAAGGAATTGATCCTAAATTCAACGATGGATTGGAAGGAGGAACATGTCCACTTCCAAATTGAAAACCTTGTAAAGGCACTGAACCAATAGCCATCAACATCATAGATGTAGAAGTAGCAGAGGTTAAAGTTGAAGACACTGAGGGAATCCCATTAGATGACATCCCAAAAGGATAAGCTCACGTGAAAGGAGCTGAAGGTTGGGTACCCCTACTTGGAATCAAGATGGAGGTAGAGACAATAACTATCGTTCTATGTGTAATAGTAGATATAAGAATAGTACATCCTCCTACAACTGAGAAAGGAGTATATACACTAGTCGTATCGGTAGAACCACTAAGGCTCACCATTGAGAAGAAAGAAGGAGATGGAATAGGGCTAGTTTGAGTACCCACATATGAAACGACGCGAGGAAGATGAGAAGCAAGAGGTTCTGGTTGGAGTCTTAGGAGGCTCCAAAACGTATTCAATTTATACTTCATCTTCCGATTGGAAGAGTACTCTAGCAAGCACCAGAGCATTATGATCCAGATTATGGACTAGACTGGGTTCACCCTATAAAATGAGAGCCCTCATAGAAGGATTTGTCTTTGTTGCGTTAGCTAACACTGGTTCAAAAGCACCAACATAATTACTCCTATGCCTTCTAGGTGAAGACTACACTCGCATGTGAAAGCCCATGAAGCCTTCTAGCCCAAAGAATTGGTCGATCAACCAATTGTATATATTAAGATAAATTAAAAACTCAAAACACCTATGGAAAGCTAGGAGCAAAGAGAACTCGCTAAAAACATCATAAATATATAACCAAGCAAACAACTTCTGGGTATTTTTGCTCCAGGTGATTAGGATCAGACACCAAAATACAAGAAAGTGAAGATAAGGATCTCGTAGTTTGGGATGATGAGAGCCCAAGCCTACCAGGGAATGTATTAGAAGCAGTTATGTTGGCCTCTGTTATCTCAAAATTAGACCCTGGAAGGCTGCTGACCAGGAAGACCTTAAGTAACTATTTCAAACCTACTTTAGGCTGAGGCTTAGCCTCCCCAACCTGAGAGGGCTCTCTCAAAGGATTAATGTTTTTGATTATGATTAAGATGGCTAACTCTTGTGAAACAAAGATTAAAAAATGAGAGTGGTTGAAACACAATTAGAAGGTATCCATTGGGCTTATTGAGTCACAATCGTTTCAATATAACAATGATATCAACCTTACATAGAAGTTAGGGCATTTAGATTTCTACCATTCAGAACACACCAGAAACATATAGGGCAACACAGTTTATAAATATGTGAAGGAAATTAGAGCACAATCAGTGATTTCTAAGTAATCACACATCTATACCACTGCAAATATTGAAGAGAAGATAATACACAACATTCTAAACAGTAAACTCCTTCTGATTCCTGAGAAGTAAAGCCAAGTCTTGTATTACTAAAACAGAGTCATATACATAGCACAATAGTTCCAATTTCTCTGAAATTTTCCAACCCCAAGTACATTGATGTTTCTGCTATATATAGAATTCTTTACAAAGCCGAGATTCCTCCTCCAGCATGAGGGGAACTCGAATTCTTCTTGCTATGACACCTATTCAAACTTTAACTACTTATTAAATGCAACAAAATGCTAACTAGACATTTTAGAAACCTAAAACAATTAGGAGTCTAACTCCACATCATGCTGGTAATAACATTAATTACAATCAAATCTTGTTCTCTGACAAGTGGTCTCCTTCAATTTAGCTGTGGTGGATGTTCGAAGCTCCTTACTGGTCCTTAATGTTTTATCCCTTTACTGCTGCTGAGAAGTAGGAAACTGCCCTGTTTTTATGCTTTTGGTTTCCTCAAAGATATTCAGAACCAATTAACCATGTTGATCTTCTTTAATTACCCAACCATCTATTTGAGTGCCACGTTTTTCATGTGCTGTAAGCCTTTCCCATATACATGTGTGATGACAAAACCCCTTTTAAAGCTGATTGAAAAGTCATTTACAATACTATCATTTGTATAATAAAAATTTTAAAAATCATATAACTTCTTTCCACTTGTTTTGTCGTGGCTAATTTCTTGCATATTGTAAATGATCTTTTCTAAGATTTCCTTTCAAAAATGTCCCCTTGGTCCCTCAAAATTTGGCCGACTGAGCTTTAATTATGCAGCTACAGCAGTTTCGTAGCACGCTACGAAACTGTTGTGCATTATGTGTTCTTTTCAGCAGTTTCGTAGCGCACTACGAAACTGCTGTGTAATCACAAAACACAGTTTAACCCCAAAATTTGACTGACTTGAGCCTCTTTTATCTTGACATATCCCTTTCAACTACCCTGAAGCTATCAAAACTGAGTAGAGATGTATCATTCTTCAAGAAACTATAACAAGGTAAATCGTCAAAAATTTGAATATAACCTTACTTGTTGTGTGGTTTCCTTAAGGAGATCTTTCCTGCTGGCTTAACTGCAGCTTCAACTCTTCAATTTGTCTCTTCATAAACCTGTTCCCAGCTCTAAGTTTCATATTAACTCTCCTAATGAGCATTGCTTCCTTTAATGCAGGGATTGACCAGGTATAATATTGTGCATTATAGTCGACCACCTCGAGTATTTGGACTGTTTTGTCTTCCCACAGAGCTTGCATTTTGTCAAAATGAGCTTCCCTGATTGCATGCTTCCTAGAGGCTTTCTTCAATCTAGCAATTTCAAGATTTGCTAACCTCAACTTATTTTTCAATTCTTCAACACTATATTCCTCTTGCGGGATGATTTCCTTTCCTCTATCTTCTTTATGCAACTGTGATGATGATTGTAACGAAGTCACGAGTTTGTCATGAGTTTTTACGATCTCCTATGTTTCACCTGTTTCTAGCAGCATCTCCTATATCTGTTTGAAATTCCTCGTCATGGGTCTTCTTGGCTTAAAGACAAATTGAGCAACCCGATCATCAAACTCGAGCTTTTTCGAGGCTTTGGTTCTTTTAGTCTTGTCTTTACCTGATTCTATCAAATCTGCTTGAACCAGGGGAGATTCTTCAATATCAATGGCTTGCAGTAAGTCATTCAAGTTTCCCTTTGAAACAGGGTTTTCCTCAGCAACCACCTTCTTGCCTTTTTCCTTAGCTAATTGACTCATGGTCATTCTTCTCTGGACTACTTCTCCTGCAGATGATTCACGTCTACCTTCTTCGATCTAAATTTTCTTTTTCAAGGACTGTTGGGGTGTGTCTTGGATAACCATTGATCTGGCGGGCTCCCTTACTTGTTTCCTAGCTTTCAATTTTTTGAATCTCTTGGATCTTGTTTCTATATGATGACCAGCTGTTGGTGGAGAATGTTTCACAGCTTAGGGGTTGAGACCAGTTTCATTTTTAAAGCCAGACATAAACATAAACGTGGGCCAGTCCCTACCTACTCTCTGGAGTTCATGCAGAACGATCAACTTAACTAAGCCATGGTGAAACAATGAGGTCTCACAGGCTTCTTTCCTTAGCTGCACCTTGTCACACATTTTGCTTAGGCTACGAAATAAGTAGAAAGGTAAATCAAGAGATATCTTTCCTGTGAAATGCAGCAGAAGCTTGAAATGATATGAATACACCTTGTTATATCTCCCTTCACAGGTAAGGTACCTCTGTATGTAGGTAAGCAAATTAGCATATGAGTCCTTGACATAATTTCTAGGCACAAACTTGTTTAAATCTGAGTCAATGAACTCTGGCTTCAGAAATTCTTTGCAGGGGGTCATATCAAATTTAAAATTTTTAAACCAACTTTCTTGTCCCCTTGGAATCTCAGTAACTGTGGATATTACCTCTGGTGAGATTTGCAATTCAAGCATCCCAACCTTTGAATTCAGTCCTGTGAAATTCAAGGCAAATTCCTTGGTGATTTGTGCATGACCTCCCTAGAGTTTCTCGCAAAAATTCCAACATCCAACCTGCTTGAATGCATGCTCAACTTCTCTGTTCCTCAAGATAATGTCTACCCCTTCAGGTTCGTTCCTCAAACATCTACCTGACCTGTGCTCTTTTCTTTCTGGAGATCCTTCCATGAGACTTCAGCGTAATGAAGGTTTGAAATACTGGCACTGCTCAATCTTCGATCCCTGCCTCGCTTGATGGCTGCCTCGCTTGATAACTGCCTCGCTTGATGTACAATGCATTCAAATTGAACGCTTGCAGATTTGTTCCTCATGCCATGAATACAATCATAATTATGACAGTGAATGTCTGGCTCTTCTTGAAACTTGCAATCCGAGTGTACCAAGGTACCTAACGACTGTAATAATGAAGATAAGTGGTTGGACATGATATGTGAAGTGTATAAGCTAACAGTGGATGATGCAACCATAACTGAACTTGACAGATATGAAAACTAAGAAAGATTTGCTACGGATTGCACGAATCTCTGATTTCGTAGCGCAGCCAGTGTAAAATCTGGGTTATGCGCTACGAAATCACCTAAACTGCGTTGCGCTACGAAAACACCTAAAGCATTTCATAACACTTAAGAACCTTTACAACGAGCTTGATACAGATATTCTATGTAAGTTATGGGACCAATGGTGAATGAGAACGAACTGTTGACTTTTATTTAACCATTCTACCAAGACTCTCAAGACACTAAGACTTTGACACTAAAGTAAACATGAAAAAACTGAACTTTGGACTAACACCTAACCTTCACAAACAAACTAATGTGAACATTTTAGAAATTGCTTCTTTAAGTGATATCAACCTCCATACAATATCCTTTGTCCATGCAACTGCCCAAGCTTCACAAGGGTACCCTCCAGAAGTACCATGAAAGTGATGCAACGTCTACCTCAGATACCATGGGCATCCCCCTTGTATTCACTTGTCTAGTCCCTAGGAAAGGAAACTAAGGTCACTAGTTCATGATCAGAATTTGGATGGAACATTCGCAGAAATGTGATCCAACAAGTAGGAGAGGGGGTATCTCTCTTTCCTTATCTTCACACGTCCTCGTGCTTAACTCATGTTTTAGAAGAGCTTTCTTGGACAGCTTAACGAGACTGTTAGTAAACTTCTATACTTTCAGTTCAAGTGGCCTTGGAGAGTTTACTCTCCACACACCTATTCCAAGGCCCTAATGCCCTAAACTAGTTGATGTTACTATGACAAAAATAAAAAGTCTAGTTCATTTTAATTAAGCACTTATTTTAATTGGTTGTTATTTAGGACAAGGGAAGTGGAGTGCAATTGATGATGTTATGACGCAAAAGAAATCAATAGAAAACCTAGGCTACATGCAAATGAAACACTTATTTTTCTTCAATGAAAGCGATTTCTACACGAGTTCTACGAGAAAGCTAAGAAAGAAAAACTCTTTTTCTTTTTCTTTTTAAGCACTCACACATTCAACACCTAAATAATAAAAAAACTAAATGATGTCTAAAATGCAACTTACCCTAATGCACTCTAGAATATAAATGCAAGATCCAAGTAAAGCTCAAAAACAAGAAAAGGTGAACTCAAAAGAAAAAGGCAATTTATCAAGGAACAAGAAGCAAATCTCAAAGAAGAAACACTCATTAAATCAAAAAGACTCTTAGCCCTAAAACAAGAATTCACACCTTTGTCAAAAACTCAAAAGTCAAAAAACCAAAGAAAAGAAACCCAAAGAAAATGGTTTTCTTTTTCTTTAAGTGATATAAAAACTGAAAGTTACAGAAAGTGAAAGCAAGCATCAAATTCAAGACCAATAACAAGAAACATACTCAAATGTAACTAGTCATTATTAATCCAAAAAATTAAAAGACTAACGTGAATAAGAGACTAAAACACCTTGAATGATTTGGTCATGAAGACACAAAGGATTCTAGAAATGAGAAGGAAATGAAATTTCTCATTTACCCAAGAATTGAAAGCGCTTTTCTCAAACAAACAATGCAAAGCAAAAAACAAGCCAACTTCAATAATGTAAAAGAAGCAATGAACAATACTAGGTTATAAACAATTTGAACACAACCAACTATCCCAAAAGTGTAGAACAATCGGACACTTGTTAAAGAAAGTCTGAAACCCAACTTCAGATATAAAAATCTTCAAAAAACCTACAAACCCTAGGTGTACATAGGATTTTCACAAAAGAGATGGAAGAAACCAACAACAACTGATAAAAAGATAATTCTAGGCCTCATTCAAACCAGAAAGACATAAGCAAACATGGTCAAACCCCCAACAAAAGCCAGAAATGAAAAAAATCAATTTTTCAAATCTGTATGCAATTATGTGACTCCAGAACCCCATATGTACACGACTATGTCTGAAGAAACTAACATATACATGGGTTTCTTTGGAATAAAACACGTATATACGCTTTTGTCTACAATAAAAAGTGCGTATAAATGGAAAACAAGGAAAAAATAAAATATAGCCCTGATCCAAGAGATCAGGGTTAATGAACAGATTTCCTAAGAGTAAAGAAGGCTAGCAAAATCAAGAAATGACAAACCAAAACCCAAATCAAAGGATAACAATCGTTCTAGGAAATACTTAATGGTATTCCCGAGTAGAGTCGCCAATTATGTTGGTGGGAAAAGATCCCTAAGGTAAGGTTTGACAACCTCAAAAGACCAAAAAAAAGAAGAATTTAAGCAAGCATGCCAAACATATGAATTACTAAATGTGGACTTGGAAACATACCCTAAGGTCCTACGTTTTATGATGTTCCCATAGGGTCCAAACCCTATGCTTCCTCCAAAATGAGTAGGCCTGTAAGTATATTCACAGAAGCATATACATGATAGATAGTTCAATGTGCATCCACAAAAGATATTTTAGATCATCATATATAAGCATACA
The DNA here is from genome assembly GCA_031772625.1 of Pinus tabuliformis. Classification (NCBI taxonomy): domain Eukaryota; kingdom Viridiplantae; phylum Streptophyta; class Pinopsida; order Pinales; family Pinaceae; genus Pinus; species Pinus tabuliformis. Next base: position 343,175,884 of record CM062808.1, on the reverse strand, counting down.
AATTATTGTTCATGAGACAATAACATATCAGCAATAAGACATGGACTTCTTTATTGATTAACAACAATAGGTACAGGAAAGGTACAACCTGATCCAAGCCAAAGCACTGACAAAGCCTTCCTCTAGATCCGTCCAGCCCGAGCCACGAAGACAACCTATCTAACAAATTCAAGGAGATTCTATAAAGATGATGAACATCTCTGCAAAGGAAACCAAGGTTTCCATAGAGACTGGGAGTGCAGGAGGCACGGGAAAATTAGACTTGATCTAGGAGAAAAATGGGTATAATGTCGATAGACCTTCTCTTATGTCCTTTAAGCCTACCCAAGGGGTGTATATATACCACCTAAAATTAGTTAATTCGGTTGTGCTATGGGTTGTTGTAGGTGGGATCTAGGTAAAAATTGTGAACCCTGCCTAAAAAATTAGCATATTATTTTATTTTTTCATATTTTAAAAGGTATACATGGATCTAGAGTTATAGAACTGGCGTATGTACATTTTAGTGTGGGCAAAGTCGTGTATGGAATTTAAAATATTATTTTCTAAGACACGATCAAGTCTGCATGGGAAATTTTTGTCGAGGGCCATATAAGGGCATCAAGTCTATAGGAGTGCTAGATGATGCTATAACATAAAGCCTCCAATTACAATACAATGAATGCATAAGATAATATTCCCTTAAGATTAGGTCTTGTTTATACACATGCATACACACACATTTATGAGGAAAAAGGTGAATTATAATTAAAAGGTCTCACTCAAAAAACTATTATAATAATAAAAATGTAATAACTCAATACACAAGTCTTATCATGGGGATTTATACTTAACTTGGGGCTTTGTCTAGGAATTAGTACATGCATCCTATTTGAATAAGTGTTTCCCTCAATGATTGATTATTTATAGATTTTTTTACATGGAAAACTCATTTTCCCTCTTCACCTCTTCTACCAATAGGTTCTTCCATTTTATGAGTAATTAATAATTGGTTTATTTCCTATTATCTTAATCTTAGTTTCAAGGATTTTTTGTAGTTCATATATGATATCCTCATGGCCTTTTCATCAAGTCATTCACTTCTCTTCAAGCTTCCTCTCAACTAGGGAGATAACTAGGGAACAAGTCCATCAACTACCCAATTCTTCACATAGGCTCTTCCTTTTGCATCAACAATTTATCATATAATTTTAGACCTTCCAAAACTTCATCATTCCTTCACATGGAAACAAAGTCATCTATCAAACTTTAATGTTATCAAGGTTCTCACAGCCCCCCTCTTTCCATCATGCTCGACATCATCATCAAATACAAGGTAAGCATATTCATCATCTTGAAGACTATGTACTTGCATATCTTCAACAACAAGTACAACCAAACAAAAATATGTGTACAAGAGCATGAAGTCAAAATTATGTCATTACAATGGAAGCATAAAAAATATCTAGACCTAGTTAGGTTCATAGTTAAGAATCATTACATCTTTTGGACTTCAACAACTTGCTAGGGTTTTTGTCATAAACCCTAGATTCCATCATCGAGACTTAAAGCCTTGATATCAACAACTGAAACAAGTTAGCAAATCAATCATAGCATTTTACATCTTCAATATTATGCCCTAGAACTTTATGTCAAATTCTACTAGGGTTTTGTCACAAACCCTAGATTTCATTAATCAACAATCAAGTTAACATACTAGTATTTCATATCTAGGGATTCATTCTTATATCAATCTCTTACTAAGGTTTTTATTGTAATCCCTAGATACATAAATCAAACTTCAACAATTTGACCAAACTAGGGTTTCAATTATGTGAAAGCTTATACACGTAGGGTTTCAATTATGTGAAAGCTTATACACGTAGGGTTTCATTCCTAGGGTTTTGCTAATACAAGGGTTTTGTTGTAAACCCTAATTCACCAAACTCTAAAGATTTAGGATTTCATTATATGTTCTCAATGCAAAATCCCTAAAGGACTAGCATTTTACTATAACACAATCAAAACTATCAAGATAGTAGGATTTCATCATGGGTTCTATTCTTTAACATCAAACCCTAAATTGTCTAGGGTTTCATTATCAACATAACCTAAGCATCAAGAGGCTAGGGTTTTACAGTGAACCCTAAGGGTTAGTGTCTCACCAAAAATGATAAAACAAGAGATAGTATGATAAGGGTAGATTCAATTTAATGATTAATCACCCTAACAAGAATCCTTACGATTCAAAAACCTAAACATAAGAAAGTTAGAAATAAATTTCAAAATGATCATATCCTTTATTAAAGAAGTTCTTATGGTTTTAGACATACATGGAGTTGCTCCTTTTACAAACCTTGTAGGGATTCCTTCATTGAAGCGCTCCCTTTGAATTTAGACATAATGTTTATACCTGCAATACTTATTGGCAAATACAACCAAGAAAAATATGTGATATTAAAAGCATGATGTCAAATTTGTCAATCTAGGGTTTATATGCAATAATGGAGGATGGAATCCTAAGGTTTCCAAGTACAACCCTATATCTAGTAAAAATAAAATCATCTTCTTCTGCAATCAACACTAGGGTTTACCATACACCTTATATTACCTACAAACCCTAGAAGCCAAAAGTAATGAGGGAACACACAAATTAGAGTTATGGTTTCTATATTACTAATATTTTCATGTGCCACCTAGGTTTTTCAATCCTAGATAATTTATTTTCAATATAATGAAAACTACAAACCCTAGATTCATATGAGTCATTAAATCCTAAGATAGTTTATGTTAGATCTTTATTAAATGAATATGTCATACATACCTTACAATTACATGCATTTGTCCTTCATGATCATGGAGGTTGCCTCAAGGCTTGCTACTAGATGCCATGATCTTTTGCTTACCTTCAATAGTGAAGACTTCATATTTGTCTACAAAGGTACTACAGTCTTTGTCTTCAATGCCATTCAAAATGCCAAAATCAATTTCAGGGATGTTGAAGCTTCTTCCTTGTAAATATACTATTTTTTAGATGATCACTTCCACTTTTCTTGAGATGGCCCTTTTAATAGACCTTTCTCAAAACGCTGGTATATATAGGTGTTCAAAATTCGAATTGTATATAAATTTGCTCAAGATTATTGTTCTTTTCATCTCCCAAGGTCGGCCTCATTGTTTCAGACTTGAACTTTGTATATATATATGTGTGTGTGTGTGTGTGTACCACAAGGCTGCCACAACCTTGTGGATTCTGTTGTAAAAGCTTGTGTTTTCTCCTTCAAGATTGTAGTGAGCTTGTAGATTGATGGCAAGCCTTCAAAAATAGACTTAACAATAATTAGTCCTTTGAATGCACAGGTCTAGAATGAGTATTGGTCCTCTCATAACATAATTGTTACACTTGGAATTTATGCCCAGAAATACAGAAGGAATCTCGGCTTCTTTCAAAAATAGTTGTAGCTTCATGTTGAGTCCTCTAACTAGGCCTAAAAAGACCTTAAACCAAATCAAACTTTCTTGCTTGTTTCACTAGCTATGAGTACTATTTCAGATTATGTGACTCTCCAAATAAATATTAGGTCACCCATAAATGTGCCCAGAATTCTGAGATATAAAGATTTTGGATTTTTTTAAGTGACAATTTCAGGCCTTCTAGCCTATGCACAGTGCTTCTCTCCACTTGTCAATTTGCTTGGACTTACTTGAGTTAGAAAATTGGTCTTTGAAACAAACCCTATAGGCTCTTCCAAAACCTCATGTCTTTCTTGCACAGGATTAGGCTTATTGTGATGACACAATTCAAACCCTTCTTTTGGAGTGATTTTAGACTAAGGAGCTATATTCAAAACCTCGATCTTTTCTTCAAGGAATTTGGTTTTGAGAGGGATATTTCCTTAGCCTTTCTACCTTCCAAAAATAGTACTTTTATTTTCTTTGTTGTCTGCAACCTAGTCACTGTAATTAGAGTGCTAAAAATTTAGATTTTCTTCTTTCTAGGAGCTCAGTCATAAATGAACAGACTTCTTTGTCATGACTTGTAGCCTTTGTGATCTCCTTCTTGCCCTTATGCAATTGAACCAAGATCTGATACCATGTTGAGAAATCTAGGAAAACATTGTTAGGGCTTCTCATTTGTTTGATTTCTCTTTTACTTAAAAATTTCTTATGATTAGTTATTTCTTCTTGAAAATGGTACAATTGGATAGGCCTTGGAAAGACCTTTCCAACGGTATATGGTAGGCTAAAAAACACCCCACAAATCAAAAGTTGTGGCAAGCCAAAGTTTGGCTGGGTTCCATGGGGCCTCATGATTCCATTGGTGCAACATCATCGTGCCCTAACATTTTTCCTATCAGAGTGATAAGTCCCATGTTCTAGCAGTTAATAGAGCTTGTGAGATAGACAAAGTTCTTGTCAGTTTCTGTAAACATTGACGTCGCGCCCCAGAGTAGAAGTAAAAAGGCTTGCGGAGGAATTGTCCCATGGTCCCACGGTCTTCATGTTAATAGAGCCCAAGATGGAACTTTCTCCCTCTTGACACATAATCTTTAGGGATTAGGAAAATATTTTAAATAATGTAAATATGAGAATAAAAAATATGAAGAGACACTAGAAAATGAATTCCAAGGGTCTCCCTTTCCTTGTATATATTAATGATCTTTCTTATGGAAAATAAAACAATTCTTGGAGTTAACAAGCTTGGCCTGACATGGTATCAGAGAACAGATCCCATTTTAACATTTCTTTACCAATATAACTCCTTATGCTGTCGTCCTCTCCCTGTCATCCACTTCCTTGGTATTTTGTCTCTTGTTTACTATTGCAGTGCACTTTGTAATGTATACCTTTGCATTTTTCCTTGACATCTTGGATCTGGAACATATACATGTATCTTATACCTATCCCTATTTTGAGACATGTTGAATAGTCTTAACATGGTGCAATAGGGAGAAAATATAGTGAAAATGACCTGGAATCCATTCGTAATTCTTTGCTTTGTGAATAGGTGTTGTGAATTAGGTCTCAACTGAATTCGATTGATCGTGGAGATTTTCTTTTAAATAACTGATAGTAGTCTGATCGTTTAAACTCAATATTTTCGTAACATGTTTTCATAAGGAAATGCATGGTTCTGAAACATTAGTCCAAAAAATTGAAGAGCAGACTAAATGATAATTCGGTTTTAATAATAGTGCCCTAAGACAATCACAATGGCGAATCCAAGCCACCATTCAAAAGGAAGCAAATTGTTATCAAATAATAGCCCTAAAAAAATAAGGCATGAAACCTAGGGTTTTGAGGCTTTTTTATGGTAATAGGTATTCACAGGGTCAAGACCTGAGATAAAAGGCTTCTTGTGATTTACTTCAATAAGTACTGAGCTCATACAACCTTCAAGGAAGTCCTCAATTTGAGGGAGAAGAACCTAGGGTTTCCCTCTTTGAGAAACATTTAGGGCAAGGGATTTTATGAATGAAAGTGGAGTGGATGCCCACCAAACTTGAAGAATAGATAGCTTAGGCCCTAAGCCTTATGTTTAGGTTGTCAAATTCTCAAAACATCTCCTTCCTAAAATTTCACTACAAGCCCTAGATTGTTTCCCTAGCCTTAAAAGAACTGAATTTTAAGAGGAAAAATTATGGATGAGAAGTAGAGATCACTCCCAAGGACTTGGATTAGTGCCTTGTCCTTTGGGCATATGAAGTCTTACGATGTTCAAGATGAGCTAAATCGTATCTAAGGAGGCTTAAAAATGATGCCTCAGGTACCAAGTTTAAACATATACCCACTTCCAAGAGAATGGAATAGAGTTCAAGAATTTCCTCCACTAAGAACAATCATTACATGCCATACATTGAATAACATATGAAATACTCAACAAGAAATATTTCCAAAAATAATTTTCAATAATTAGGACACAATTAGCACATTCTAGATGCAACAATTCCATATACTAAGGAAATTCAAGAGAAAATTTCATCAACATTAAGCACTTACAAGATGACATACAATATATCCATCCAAGATCCAGTAAATAACTCCAAAGAATAAAAGTGAATTAGCTCCAAATGTAAAAATGCATTCGAAAGGATTCTCTAATAGCCAAAGAAACAATTGTGAGTTCTTATCAAGAAATCTAATCCAAGTGTTATGATGATGAGAAGCTCAAATGGGCTCTCATCTATTTATACATGATCTATCAAGTCTAATTTAGCCTAGAACCCCCTTATTAGTTGTTAAATTGAGGGCAAAACTAATTGTGGTTACAATCCAACCACATAGCCAATGAAAATGATAAAGATAAACCCACAAGAGGGCTTAAATGTTGATATCATCACAACATGGGCCTCTTGGAGGCATGCGTTGAGCTCTCTCTGTGCCAGAATGAGTCAAGAGGGCTCCATAAATGATCTAGTAGCGGTTGGCCCGTAGAAATGCATGCAAAACATCAAGTGGACCCCAATTTTGTGTTTGGTGCACAAATGGGTCTCATGGGTCTCTAGGTGGAAGAGTAACTTGTATTTGCTCCAACATTTTTTGATTTTTTCATGGTGCTTCATAATCAGGTTTGATTTTAAGATCATGATCACAACACACTGAAACACCATAGCATTACTACTTTGCACAACGGAATAACATGCATCAGTGAATCAACTAGTGCACACGACAATTTTTAACTTTCTAACCAACTACTTGTTAAATTACAAACTTTAATACAACAGTCTCTCATACCAAGGATCATGGCCCTTACATACAACCCCTGATACAAGGACACAATTAGGGCTTGTTATCAACATATATATTGGTCAAATATCTGAATTTTTGACAATACTTAAATCTTTTGTCTCCTTGAAATATCGGCCATGTAGCAGCTGCAAAGAAACTCACACGTGTGAACAAATTAGGGTAGAAATTGAGATTTTCACTCTCCCTTGACTTTGCTCTCTCTTTCCTTTGAATTTTTCGCTGAAAATCATATTTCTTTTACACAGAAATTGAATGATGGATAAATGCTAGATGAGATCAAACTTCTCTTGTATTTGTACACTTTCCAGGAGGTTGAATAGGTGCCTCTTCTAGGCCGACTTAGCTTTATGTAGGACAAATTTGATTTTTTCAATCATTACAAAATTTTCTTTCTTTTCTTTCATGATTTCCAAATGTGACTTTAACTGAAATACATTTTTTTTACCCAAGAATAAATTTTCTTAGACTCAATAAATCATAGAAGCATGAAGAACATGCTTTTACTATAAAAAATAATAATAATAATTTTCCTTTTTTCTTCTTTTCCTTTTACATGAAGTATATAATTATGATAGTTATGAAGTCCGAACCTAGTTACACTTTTCAAAAATGATGACTGAAACTTATGCAACTTCTGAATGCTTGCATCTCTAGTCACTCAATCTACCACTATCAATACTCCTGTTGCTCCAAGAGTGACTGAACATAGGCTCAACAATATGCCCACTAGCAACCTTCTTGCTCCACCAAGATTTCTGCTCATAGGGTCTTTTGGATCTTCCCTCTTATTAGTGATTTACCACACCAAATGTGAAATTTATTTAAATTGCAGCAACTAGACTTTATTCTTCTAACTTATTACCAATTTATTTGTTTGTAGCAAATAACGAATAAATCGCCATGCAATTCTTCACAATAAACTTACATTGTGGAATGTAAAATCAAGAATTGAGAAGTAGATGCACATACATAAAAAATAGACACAATATTTTCAGACTAAAAATCCCCAGAAAAACCCTGAAGGGAAAACCTATGCAACAGATGAGGGTTTATTTTATTATTATGTAGAAAATTTGTGAGTACAATAATCTGGATGCCTAACTGGCAATCCTACGAAAAATACGCTAGCAAAATAATCTGGAGATCAAGGATATCGTCTACAAAACAACTCAACCTCCATTGGCCTATTCAAACCCCGCACTGGCTACTCGCACTATAGCTTAGAACTTATACTGTTGGCTCTAGATAACTCACACTTCCTGGAAATTGGCTCAATGTGAGCCATCCTGCCTCCCTCTTCCTCTGGAAGTGAATCTCTCTACCTCCCTTCTCCTTTGGAAGTGACTCACTCTACCTCCCTATCCCTATGGAAGTGACTCGCTCTGCCTTCTAGAAGCTAATCCAGCCTCTAAAAACTGAATTCTCTCTCTTTAGACAACTTCCTCAAGGGTTTTTGGCTTTTGCAACCTTCCCTGTAGATAATTCAACCTCCTATCTCCTGCCACTCTGGCACTGGAGAAATACTAGAACACTCTTTGGGATCCTGCTCCCAAATTTTTTTTTCTCCCTCTCTCTGATGTTTTCCCTCTGGCTTGACTTGCACCCTCACTGAAGTTGTGAATTGGGTCACTCGATTTTCTTTACTTGCATTCTCTCACAACTGTGTCTATCTCCATCCCATTGACTTTCTCTTATAATATCTCGCCGGAGCATCAACGACAAAGATCTAATCGTGATCGATGGCTCAAATCATCTTAGACTTCATCAAGTCACTTTCCAGAAATCAGTGGAGAAAAATTTGATTTCCTCAATTAACACCCATTAACTAATCAATTTTCCTAAGTTAGACTTAGGAATTATTTAATTATTGACCAATTAATTTAATTGAGAGGTTTCTAAGTGTTTTCTCTCAAAACATTTTTTGAGTTTTGGAGATATCATGTTCCTTAACCTCTCTGACACCTTAGAGACTACAACATCTATTCGATGCTACCTCAAATCCATAAACAAACAACAAATCCCTGAACTAGGGCTCAATCAAATCTACCTCCTAACATTCCCTTTGCTACTCCAAGGATCATTGTACATGAGGTCTTCCAAATCTACCCACTATCCATCTCCTTGTTGCTCTAAAGGTGACAAATTTTAGGGCTCAAAAATTTTCCCTGATATCACTGAAGTTGTCCATCTACAACCCACTGAGCTAGGGCACACAGTCTGCCTCCTAATAGTCCATTAGCTCCTCCAATGAACATCGTACATGAGGACTTCAAGAACTGCATTTACACGGTGACAAGGTTGCTCCTTTGTCACACAAACAAGGGCATCATCAACAACCCATTGATCTTCTCTTTGGCTTCTCTAAGAGGCAATCCTCAGGGCATCCAAAATTGCCCACACACAATCCACAATCTGGTTGACCTTACGGCACAAATACACAACCCTCACAGTTGTATCTTTCTCCTCAAATTACACAAATCTAGGGATCTTCCTAGCAGCCCACTTAACAACTTAGGGCTACTTCTGTTGTTCAATGCTTATGAACAAACATCTTTACATTAACTTCAATATTTCATGACAATAATACAACAATAACCAATTCACCCTACCTCTGTCCATACTTAACGCTCTTAATTCCATACACTAAGAGTATTTTCGCCTCCTCACTTGGATCTATTCTCCCATACACTTGTACTCTCAATCTGATGCACAATGTCCCTCAAAATACAGATAATCCAACTCATGTAAGGTCTCGGTCCTCTCCACTTGTACATAGAAAATAAAGCTTACTTCACCAAGTATCTAGGGTAGAATTGAATTATGTTGACTATCCATGTACCAAATCATCCCTAAACTAGGGCATAAGACCTCTATCCAAAATCCTTGGGCATACCTCCATCTCCTAGCAATCGATCAACATGAGAAGAAATCTCTTACCTTTACAAGACGCCAACGACAATCCTGACTTCTTGGTTTTGTGTATAGTTCACTAAGGTTTTGGCCCTCTGTTTAAGGCTTTTGTTATAGCTACAGAAGACCCCTAACTCAACCTTCAAACAATCCTACAAAACAATGACAAATCCTCTCCACAATACCTTGAACTTTTTCACTATTACTCAAGGAAACTCAACCTTATTTCTCACTGCTCTTCCAAGGATAAACTACCCCTGTACAACACCAAAATAGGGGTTTGAACCTCCTTTAGAATCTCATATTTTAGTGCAGCCTTGTTACAAAATAATGTCAGAACTTGTGCGCATAAATGCTCCAACAAAACTCACCCAACAACTCCTCCTACTCAGCTAGACTAGAACTAGGGAAAACATAAACAAAATCTTCCTTCTCCACACTTTGGCTTAGATCCTTACACTTGTGACTATCTCAAATTTTATTCTTAGCCCATGATTAAACGCACTAGGACGGTGAGTGAATGAGATCTCCTTACTTCTCTTTATATAGTGTTCTAGGTGGGTTTTAATAGCCACCTAAGGTCACCATATTTCACCAAGCTGACCTTAACAAATTGCTAAAACTTCATAAAATATGAGAGATAAAATTATTTTCATCCACCCAACGCCACATCATAAATCCTTAGGTGCCCATTAGCTCCTTAAGGGTGCCCCACGTGGCCTCAATGAACGAATATCAGAAAATCATCTTGGTTTCGCACCCACAACTTTGGATGTGAAACCCACTATTTGGGTATACTTTCCCACAAAGCCTGTGTGGGTCAACTTCTCCCAAACACTATTCCTTAGGGTTGTGGGAATACCTCCCATGCTACACAAATCAAGACTCCCTCTTGGCGAGGGGGGTACTTTCACCACACAAAACTAACCATCATCATCAACGACATTGACTCGTCTATGGCGTTCACCACTGCAACATACCCTGTAGAATGAACCACTCTATCTTGATAGTGTCTCTCCATCATCATGGAAAAACTTGGAGATTCCAACTTCCATAGGGCATCTCCTTATGAAGCTAGACTCTGTCTCAGTCTACACAACCTCCACTGGCTCACACTGCTACTGAACTTGTGTTCTATAAGGTCAGTCTGAACTACGTCAAATAGGGGCCACATCACCATCGTAACTTAGCCCTTAAAGCAATCTCATCCTCTTGGATCAAATAAAACACATGCACATGGCTCCAACCTTGGATGTGCAGCATCACGACCCAACGAAGAAACTAGCTTACCATCATATCGTCCTTCACATGAAGCCAACTCGTTGTTTCAGGATCTTTACTTCAATGATGTTAGCAAAACTTAATAAAAGAGCATGTAATACCGTAAATGAAACACTTAAAGAAGAAGCAACACAAGAGGAGGCCATAAGCTACGTCTCCAACCCAAGCTTCAAAGTGGAGAGGCCTCTGTATTATCTCAACGAAATGAAAGGCAAGTACATGGAAAAGTACATAGTTATACCTGACTTTGGGAGTGACCTGAAAATGGGTTGGTCAAATCCCAAATCTGAAAGCACTAGTGAAATCCTTGTGGAATTTGGATTAAAATGAGTATAAACTTAGATGGGTTCTAACACCGTCCATTATGTACCCCCTAAGAATCTCTAAGATTCCATAGAAGAAAATAATATTTTGGGAATATTCTTGAGAATATATAATGACTTGTTTAAATAAATCTTCACCAACTATTTATAACAAACACACAATTGGCATAATGGTATGCAATTTCATTGATTCCGCCGAGGTCAGGGATTCGACCCCCGATGACTATGTGGTGCCATGTGGCTCCCAACGATTGGGCCACTTGGCGACTGCAAGTTGATCCATGTCCCATGTGTCTTGGCCAACTGGATGCTGCCACATGGCAGCCTTGGGTTGGTCCACATTACCATTGCCAATTTTAGCCCAAACCACCAAATTTTGGCTGTGCCAACTTTGGTTATGGTTCGAATTTATTTAGAGCATAACTAAAATTTATCCAATGCCGAGTTTGACTAGAACTTTGACCGGCTATAACTTTTGTATATGAACTCAGATTGAGGTTCCATTTGCATCTTTGGAATCATCTCAACAAGATCTTCGACTTGACGCTAGTTTCACTAAGATTTAAGGAATTCAAATTTTAGGCCTTTTGGGATCCTCTTGGATCATTCCTCCCCATTAAGAATATTTTATGCCTCCAAAATCTTTATCAATCAATAGGGAGGTGAGGGAATTTCACCCTCACTTTCTCCTTTTCAATCCATCGTGCCTTGCTAGGATGCATCCCTTTGAAACCCATCTCGAAGGTACCCCACATCTCTCCTTCGTAAAGTTTTGGTTCTTCTGTCTAGGATGATATATTCGAGCAACTTGTCCAAGTATTTTGGAGCAAAATCATCCACTAATGGAACTTGACCACTTTCCTTAGGGTCCATGACCATTGGAGGTTTGTAAAGTTTCAAGTTCTCAACATTGACTATAGAATACATCTACATATATGCTAGAATATGAAGGAAATATTTTCTAAGATGGTGAATGGACCATATATGATTGGTTTCAACTTCTTGCCTTCTTTGTTCAACCTGTCCTTACTGATGTGAAGGCATACTCTGTCTCCAACCTGGAACTGGTGATCAACTCAGTGTTTGTCCTATTGGGATTTATATCGTGCTTGACTCTTTTCCAAATGTTCCTATACTACTTGATGAATCATTTGGATTCGTTAAATGAGCTTGTGAGTTCTGTCTTCATCACTACATTCGTTGGAATCCTCATCTTTCCCAAAGACTAAATCTAAGGAATCTTTCGGTAGGTACCCAAAGCATGTCTCAAATGGTGAACTTTGAGTAGAAGAGTGCAAAGCCCTGTTGTATGCATGTTGAACATAATGTATCTATTCATCCCACAACTTAGGATTCTTGTTGCAATACCCTCGAAGAAAATGAACCAATGTTCTGTTAATGACCTTGTTTATTCGTCGATTTGTGGATGGAATGCCACGCTCCACTTTATCTTGGTGTCCAAAATCTTCCACAAGCTTGTCCAAAACTCTCCAAGGAATTGAGAGTCTCGATCTAAAACAATGGATGTGGGTAGCCCAAAATGGACCCATACATGTTGAAAGAAAAGTTGAGCAGTCTGCTCAGTAGTAATCTACTTCTTACATGGCATCAAGACACACATCTTGCTAAACCTATCCACCACTACATACAAGTAGTCATGACCCTTTCTTGACAAAGGAAACCCCCCTAAAAAATCCATGGAGATACTCTCCCAAGGATTAGAAGGAATAGGGAGTGGTGTGTAATCCCAATTTTCTATTAGTGGGCTTACAAACAAGCACATCACACACCCCTTTACATATTTAGTTACAATTTCTTTCATCTGAGGCCAATAACAAAACCTCTGCAAGTGAGACATAGTTTTTCCTACCCCAAAGTGACCAGACACAAGAGAAGTGTGAGCTTCTCGAATTACATGGACTCTTTCACTTGTAGGAATACATAACTTGTCAAGGTGGTAGAGTAACTTATTCTACAAATGGTAGTTCTCCACCTGTGATCCATGGGTTAGCTTCTCATAAAATTCTTTAAAATCTTCATCAATAGCATATTGTTCAACATAGTTATCATGAGATAAAGAATCATTCTTTAAAACAATAGATGCAGAAATAAGAGGTCTAGAAAGCATATATGCCACTTTGTTACTTGTACCCTTCTTGTATTTGATTACCAAATGGAACTGTTGGAGGAATCCCATCCACCTGAAGTGACAAGCCTGTTGCAGTGTGGTTTGTTACTAGAGATACCATAAAAGCTGGTGGTATGTATGTATGATAGTCCCCTTCCTTGTCAAGTATTGCTTCCATTTTTTGACACTTTGAACCAAGGCACACAACTCTTTGTCATGTGTGGGACTATTTACAACAACTTGAAAGAAATTATATGAATGGTAACAAATCAGTTTTCGATGTTGCATCAATACTACACCCATGGCATAACCACTAGCATCTATCTCGAACTCGAATGGTTGATGAAGGTCTGGCAATGCTAGTACTAGTGTTGTGTTGATCTTTTCCTTTAAGGTGTTTAAATCCTTTTGTTGCTTCCTCCCCACTGAAATATCTTCTTCACACTTGTTAGGGCATGCAAAGGAGATGCAATGATGGTGAAGTTAGCTATGAATCTTTTCCAATACTAAACTGCTCCCAAGAAGCTTCTCAATTCTGTTACATTAATTGGCTTAGGCCATTTAACAATTACATCAACTTTAGAAGGATTAATATTTAGTTGAAATCCTCCAACAATATAACCCAAATACACGAAAGAAGTTTTGCCAAATTCAAATTTAGACAATTTAACATACAGTTTCTCCTTTTTCAAAGTATCTAGTACTTGTTTGACATGTCTTACATGATCATCCCATGTTTTACTAAAGACAAGTATCTCATATAGGTACACAAGAACAAACTCATCTAAAAATGGTCGAAATACATCATTCATTATCGTCATGAATGTAGATAGGGCATTACTAACCACTCTAACAACCCTTGTTTGGTTTTGAAAGTAGTTTTCCATACATCATTCTCTGCAATTCTCATTTGATGGTAACCACTGCGCAAATTAGTGAAATAAACAATATTCTCCCATTGATCAAGCAAATCATCTATACAGGGGAGAAGATATTGAGTTTTCACTGTGATCTTGTTGAGAGCCCGATAATCCACGCACATCCTCCATGTGCCATCTTTCTTCGACACCAACACAATTGGTGAACCACATGGGGATGAGCTATGTCTGATGACTCCATGGTTCAACAATTCTTGCACATGCTTCTTGATTTCTTCCATTTCCATAACTGACATCCTATACATGTCCACATTTGGTAGAAGGGCATCTTGTTGAAGATGAATATCATGTTGAATTTCTCTTTTAGGTGGAAATCGACTTGATTCCTGAAAAATCTCATCATAGTTAGAGACAATGTCAAACTTTTCTTTCCTATGAGAAGTATTACAACCTTTGAGAGCATGTAATGTCCTTTTTAGTGGATTTTGAGATATTTTTCAGATAATTTTATTTATAAAATTTTATGCTGGCATTTTTACCAAAACCCACGAGATCACACCAAAATGCACCAATAAATAACAACCCAAAAATTATACAAGCACAGTGCACTCATAAACTTAAATAACATCAGAAAATGCAGCACAAGGAATGACTCATCTCATTTATTATAATATATCATGCAGAGTACAACTGAAAATATCTTAGACAAAATAAGAAAGATGATAGCTGCATGGACCTCCAAATATTTTTTTTCTATGTTGATCTTGATCCCTCAAAACTCCACAACAGTTGCACTCTCCCTCCAACAACAGTTGCCACTGAATCAACTGAAAGACGATGAAGCACCAATTGAGGACCTAAATGATCCTCACTCTAACATCCCTGAAGCTCTATGAGACTCCTGGATGAAGTCTCCTCAAAGAGAGTTGGATTTTCATCCAACACTCGACAACATACCTGAGAGTTTCTGTCCTGGGGCTAGAGAAGTTGGGAACTAGGTTCTCCAAACCTCACCAATAGAAAATATCAATAATCCAAGATGTCCCCTAATGGCCTCCTCCTCCTCTTTTTATAAATCTGATGGACCCGTCTAGAAGCTCTTAATTTATAATTATTTTAATTATTAAGCACAATTCCCTCACTTAAAATATCTTTTTAATGTGGGAAAATGGTAAATTGGCCACCATACTCTCCCTGACCACGTGAAGTCACTTCTCAGCATCCCATCCTGTAGATCTTCTTGTTCTAGTTCCAACGAGCTATTACATTCAGGCATTCCATTAATTAATCTCTCTAGAATGCCACCTTGAGCATAATTAATTAAGTTAGGCCCCATCATAATGTTAATTTTTGAAAGTTGTTGGAATGTAATGGAATGAAAGGAAAACTGTGCTGATGATGAAATATGCCAATTGAATGCCATCAGATCCCATAAAAACTCCTCAAAACTCCCTCGGAACCCTTGATGACATAAACCTGCTCCAATGACCTGGCCATCTCCTGCCCTGGAAATCCACCCTAGTTGTAGTATGAGGAAAATAAAAATGGGGACATTACAAATCCTTTGCCCCAAGATTGTTTGCCCTCAAGCAATCTGTGCATGTACATTGTAGAGGCATCTGCAAACTAATACCAGGATCCCATATGAACCATTGTTCCACATCATGCCTCCAAACAATCCAAACATGACTGGATCCCCCAATACCTGGATCCCATGCCCATCTCCGACTTAACCTACTACTAGTAGACCCACCTAGATCCCAATTCCACCAAGTCCAAGTGTCAATGCTCCATGGCTCCTACTCTGTTATAGCTTTGGTTGTGAATTTTGCCCCATCAGTTGTGTACCAACTCATTACTTCTCTCCATTCCAACCCTTGGCCTAGGCCAAGGTCAGTCCCACTGTGTACATGCATGCCTAAAATGCAGAAAAATTGTTGTCCTACCTCCCACCGCCAACTGGAACATGTAGTACTCCTCATGTCTAAGGGTCCCGGCTGCATTATGCCCTTAACTAAGAATATTGTGCCACCAACAGGATACCAACTCATGATATCCCACCAATCCATCCCGTGGGAAGGATCAGATGTATGTGCACCTGTATGTGGCATGAGTCGACTGTGTTGTGCCCTGCTCAACTCATGTAGTTCTACCCAACCAATCAACCAAATTTGCATAGGAATGCATTCCTCTCTCCCTATAGTTGGGCAACCCATGTTGCATGCCCTGTCTATGTACTCCTGGAGAGGGTTATTGCCTGGAAATACTGCAGCTTTGCTAGCTGCCACTGCATTTACCTGTACCTCATCAAAGGGTAGACCCAAAGATGGATGCACTACTATGTCCAAAAGAGCCTCCCTCCTCTAACCGGAAACTCCATGCTCCATCAATCCACTCGTCACCTGTAAAACTGTTCTGTCAAGTCCCAACACGTCCTAATGAACCATGTTTGCAAGTACTAACTCCCTAGTTGCAGTATGTACATCTGCTTGCTCCTCATCAAAGGTTGGCCCCAAGGATGTATGCTCTTCCTCCATCATGGGCTCAACATGAGACACTAGCTGACTCTCCAAAGACGTCCCATCATGTGTACTATGCTCCACTATGTGTTGCTCATGCTGAATGATCATGAGTGACCCATCCCCATGAATGTCTCCCATGGGGTCCATTGACTGCTCACAAGAATATGTATATAGGTTGTTGTTAACGACTCCATACAACTACTAATGCTTCCCAGAGGTATCCTCGAAAGAACCCATGGACTCAACTAAATAAGAATCCTCATCTGGAAAAATTCAGAGGGATCCCCCTCTTGATCTACCTCAGTCATCTCTGTTGTATCACCCAAGCATGATTGATCAAGTCCCCAAGGCTTCTTGCAGCTGAAGCAAAGACCTTTTCTCCACAGCTCATTCCTGCTACATGGTTGGTCACCAAAAATCCTCTGCAACTCCTCCTGGGTCAACCATCTCCTAAACAACCCAATATTTTTCTTAACCAAGCTTTCATCTAGTTCATGAGCAGCAGGTGGGACCAATTGTTCTCGCCGCCAAATGGCCAGTAATCTAGATTGCAACTGTTTGCAAATGATGTCACCTTCAACTAGTAATGAAGATAAGATATCTTGCATCTTGGCTTTTACTTCCTTAGGGTGATGCTCTCTGATGTCGGTGAAGAAAAATTAGCACATATGAAGGATCAAGTCATCCTACTCTAGATCAAGCACGACTATGTATGATATGATTTTAGCCATAGTGTCTAGGATCACACACCTTCTATCAAAGTTTGAGCTTTGAGTGTCATGCAACCCTGAATATCATTCTACAATCAACTGAAAGACCTTATTCATGATGTCATCATTATAGGGAGGGTAAGGTGCTACTATCCTCATAATATTGTTGAAACAGGATGCGATGATAAAATTGGTTTTTTCTCCCAAGTGCTTCAAAAATCTGGCTTATAACAATGCAAGCATAGTTGGTTCCAAAGCCCAATTTAAACTCCAATCAGATTGAACCACCTTGTAAAGATAGGCTTCCAGTTCTTCCACTATGAGGTCATCTCCTGATCCCCCAGCCTTTAAGTCTAACCCAAGTACGAAAAGCCAATTCCCTACTTCTTTTTCTTTTGTAAGTCTCTCGAATGCCTTTCTTGGAGCATGCTATGGACCTTCCTGGAGAAAGGTTTGTTTAAGTGTTTGGGTGCATGGTGTTTCACAGAACTAACTTCTGCATTATTGAATTTAGGCTTCTGTGATCCATATCAATTTTGAGAAGAATCTTCGGCGAAAATCACATAGAGATAATTTTGTCAACGGGTTTCGAACCAACCAATGTGGTTCATCGTCAGGACAAGTTGAAAATCACATAGAGATAATTTTGTTGACGTGTTTCGAACCAACCAGTGTGGTTCATCGTCAGGACAAGTTCAACTTGTCCTGACAATGAACCACACTGGTTGGTTCAAAACGCGTCAACAAAATTTTCTCTATGTGATTTTCGCCGAAGATTCTTCTCAAAATAATTTCTGCATTGTTCAATCTTTATAATTTGTTTAGGAGTTCGTCCATGGTTTAGCAGAAGAATGACTAATACACCAAGTTATCTTAGCCAAAATATAACTATAAGATTCTACCTTGTCAAACTTTTGATTTTGCTTTTAAATTTTTGAGTTTTGAGTTTTAGTTTCAGTGGGGGAGGGTTTCTTCAAACAATTGGTCTACACTCTATTGTAGGTGTTCACTGTAAATTAATAATTTATGGGTAATAACTAACATGAACCAACAGACTCCTCGAAACACACATATCCCCTTTATGACAACTCATAAATTATTACATTGTTGATACATAATGATATAACCCACAAGCATTCCCCTTCACATTACAATATGAACATACAGTAAACAAAACACAGGTGATGAACCTAGTATTTAGAGGCAACCACTAATAACAGATGCATACAGAAATATCCATTTATCTGTAGTACGTCCAATATTTGATGACTTCTTCTGCTACCCAATGATGAAGTGATGGCTTAGATTTTGAAGTATGATCATCCAACAATTGTCTTTTCCTTCAAGACATACCAATCGATTGGAAGATAATACTAGTAGCTCATATGCTCAGCCAACTAGAGAATTGGATTTGTACTAATGCATTCCAACCCAAAAAAGTAAATCTTTGATAGTGTGATTTCCCAAAAGATAGACACATGCCTTCTTTGATAGTATGCTACCCCAAGTCCTCAAACATTGAGCACTGTAATTTTGGCACTAGGATTGTATTTCAAGAGCTGCTTTTGGATATCATTCAAAAGATGGAATGAGTTCGACGCCACAGTGCGAAAATTCCAAAACCCAAAATCTCTACTGCAGTAAACTGATGTTACTTCTCCTACTTGTTAATCCATGGAAGTTATTTACAACGTTCTACTGTAAATATCGAAGTAAATATAACTGCATCCTTCACTTAATTAAATTATATGTGGAAACAAGAAACTGAACATGAAAGAAATACAACACATCTACACAATTATTTTTGGACAAATGTCCCCGAAAAAACCCAATGCGGGAAAACGGGTGCAGCAGCTCTGAGGATTTTTGGTGAGCACCAGTATTGCAGCAAGAATGTTGCAACTCCTGGGCTTCCAACTTTACTTTTATCAGCCCGATAGTTTGTAACAAACTTGGAAGCATCAGTGCTATATGCACAAGTACTAGTTCTCACTGCAGGTTGTCACTTGGTCAGCCGGAGCGAGATCACTAGGAGCTCAAGCCAACTTCTATAGATTTCAGAAGAAGCTCTATGTGTGATGAAAGGAAAGAAATATTACTCTACAAATGCTATTCTAACTGCAGAAAGGAGAAAGACTAGAATGTAAAGTAAAACCTAGTAAACCCTAATTAACAAGCTAATTCTACTTTTGCCAAAAACACTATGAAAACCATGAAAGAAATTCCATTACCTACTCAAGGAAGTAACAACATCTAACCATGCTATTTCTGGAAGTAAATAAGAAAAAAACATATTTTTGGATTTTTATGTGTTTCTATGTGAATTTAAGATGCATCTAATTTATTGTGTGTGAGTGTGGCAGCGAACAGGTGGCACTAGAGGGTGGTTTTGGAACTTGGGAGGATGTAGAATGGTGTGTATGGGTCTTAAGAGGTCTTAGGTGGCCTTCTGGAGGTTTTTCCCACAGTCGGCCTTCAAAAGAAAGCCTACAAGAAAAACTACGGGAGGACACAGGAGAACTACAGGAGGAAGCCGAGAGAAATTTACGTTGTTTTGAGAGTGTGAGAGTGGGTGGAAAAGGTGGATGAAGGTTGGAATGAAGTGTTAGGGAGCCTAAGGTCCACCATGGATCACCAGGAGAGAGAAGGGTGATTGGGTTTGCTCAAGGAGAGAGGAAGAAGTTCTATGAAAAATGAAGGAAACTAGGGCAGAATTGAGGTGAGGTTTGGGAGACCTATAGGGAATGAATCAGATGGAGGGTGTGATTGCTGGTAAGCTGGCCTACTACTGCAAGAGATCTGCTGCATAGAAACTAACAGTCAACCAAGAAAACCAAGCAACCAATGAAATGAGTGCATCCTAGGAAAAACAGAGTTTTGTATTAAAATGGCCTAAACTATGATGTATAGAAGGAAATGTTGGGAAATGTTGTAAGAAAGGAAAGAATGCAAAAGGACTATTGCAAATTAGGAAGTGAACAGGATAAAGAAGATCTAAAGCAAAGAAAAATTGGACTATCAACCTACTAGAGAGCTGCAAACACTAGAAGTCCTAGGAATGAAGAAAATTTGTGTTTTTGGGGAAGCATGAGAGTCTTTGCCTCAAATCATGGTCCCAGAGCGAGGAAGAGAGGTGAAGGAACTATTGCTAGCCTTTTGAATCTTCTCTGATCACTGCTTAACCTACTATAGAAAACACAAATGGAAGCAAGCTACTAAATCATCAAAAGCGACCTATTTTTAATCATAAGAGAAATACATCTAATAGCGAACTAATCTACAAACTGAAGTAAAGCATACAAATACAAGTAAAGAGAAGCTTGGCTGCTTGGATTGGGCCCTAAACCAAGAGCTTCAGCCCTTTGAGGTAACT
The DNA here is from genome assembly GCA_031772625.1 of Pinus tabuliformis. Lineage (NCBI taxonomy): Eukaryota > Viridiplantae > Streptophyta > Pinopsida > Pinales > Pinaceae > Pinus > Pinus tabuliformis. Next base: position 343,155,030 of record CM062808.1, on the reverse strand, counting down.
CAATGCTAGCTCAAAAATGATTCCATCTTCATTATCAAAAAATAGCAAGATTACATAAAATTGTCATAAAATAGTAAGCTCGAAATTTGAGTAGAGTTTACACAAGCAAAAAAAAAGTCGACCCTAGTGAGGCCCTAGGCCTCTCTACTTATACATCTAAAGCTACCAATAGCTTCCTTGAAACCAGGCAGGCTTGGCTCCCAAAACTCGAGATAACTATCAATCATCTTCCACTTGCTTGGCTGCCTTCTAGTGCATGATTCGGCTGCTTGTACTCCGAGCTTAATGAAGGGGAATTCAAAGTGAGGAGCAATAAATGAGGGGGATTCCCTCCTATAAGTCCTCTCCTCTATCTACTTTGAGTTATTGTTGTAGTTTGACCACTAGATCCTTGACTTTGACCTCGAAATCCATCAATAATCTGCATTAAATACATGTTAGACCACATGGCATAATAACTAACTCAACTCATCCTATAAGCATAAATATAATCAGAAAATCATACAATAAGCTAAGAGAATGGTTGATTTGACTAGGTTAGGAGGTAAAATGAGCCCATATAATTACCGATTTATGAGGCTCATCATCACCCCCCTACTGAAGGTGTTGCTCATCCTCTGAGAAACCTAGTCAATCTCTTCGTCTTTCATGGCTCTGGTGGCCTCCATAGCATTCCATGCTTCTAGTGTGGTCTGCTCATGGTGGGGTAGGGTGTTCCATATTCTAATGCATGCATGCATACATTCATCCCCAAGTATCCTATGCATATCTTCAAAGTGTGCAATTGCTTGTTCCTGATTGGCTAGATATTTAGGGGCAATCCGAGGGTCATTGGCAAGCAGGTTGTGTGTGCTGATGACTGGCATAGGATTTGATGGCTCGGCTCTTATCATCAATGGTTCATTCTGCTCTTTTATTAACAATATTTTCATTTTTGTTGCCCTTAATTCTTCATGGTTCACCCATGATGCCATGGCCATTAATTTCAGATACGCTAGCTTGGCATTCGGGTCCCACACATTTAGGTCTGTGATGGCCATGTTGTGTAGATAGAACTCTGCGATCTTTGCTTTGTCCTCGGAGGTGCTTTGGTCACACAAATCCATGAACTACCTGTAGTATTAGAAAGGCATTATGCCTCTTTGTGCCAAAGTGTTTATTTGGAATTGAAGCCATTGATCCTTCAGATAGAGACCACAAGCTTTGGCTGATGTTCTGCATTGTAATGCTTCTATGGATAAGCTAGCCATGTATGCCAAATAAGTCTCTTTCTCCTACAGCTGCCTCCTTAGTAATTCATTCTCATTCTCAAGGTGGCTTCTTGTAATGGCTTCTTTGTCTCTAAGAGCACTCAATTCCATGCCCATCTCCCTGAGTTTGTCTTCCATGTGGCCAATATCCTCAGCTCCTTTGGACTTGGCTATCTGCATCCACCTATGCATTCTCACTATCTCTTTTTTCAATTCGAAAAACAGTGGAATTACAAATTTCTATGGGATTATCTTGCCTCCCTCAAGTAGTCCGTAATAGGAGTCAAGCTTAGGCTGGGGGTCAGGTTCTTGTAGCTCTTGTGCTTTCTATTTCACCTTTGGCTGTCCTCCTATCTTTTCCTCAAGTTTTTGTGTGTCCTGTAGTTTAGACAGTGTCTCCTATAGGACTGTTTTAGGGTCCTATAGAATTGCCTTTCCTTTCCATGTAGAAGATCTTGTAGTCATCCTTTCATAGGTTATGGGTGTCTTGGAAGGAGATTCTTTCACCTTGGTAGATGGTGAATCTTCAATGTTAATGGGAGTCTTTAATGAGGGTTAAGGTTTGCCTATTTTAATTCTAGTACTCTTCCTTGCCTTGAAATACATGGAGGTTTTTCTTTTCCTCTTCTACTTCTGCTTGACTGGTGTATCGAGGGCAGTGAGGGCAGCTGCTGCTTCTCTTTCCAAAGTTTCAGGGGACTCTTCTCTTTTCTCTGCCCTCTCTGGCTCCTTTTATCCCTCTTCTATCTCTTTTTCCTCCTCCTACTCTGTCTCTTTTTCTACCTCATGTTTTGTCTCTTCAACTCTCCCCTCCTCTATTTCTTTTCTTTCCTCCTTCCTCTCTTGCTCTGTTATGTCACCATTGGCTTCATATTCTCCTCCTTGTTGTTCTCCCTCTTTACTGACAGCAAGACTGACATCATAGGTTAATGCCTTGATGTCATCCTCAGCTGTCATATTTCTAAAAGCTTCCCATACCATAGGGATTGTAAGGGTATGGAGGGATTCTTCTACTAGGATCTTGATTAGGCCATGGTGAGCTAGTTGCTATGAATTTCCTTCTTGTACCTTGGTGCTGGAGTCAATGAGGGACTGAAGGAAAAAGTAAGGGATATTGATCTTTTGATGTGTTGGGGTATCCATGCCATATCTCAATTCTTGGAGGATTCTGAAGTGATATCCATAAACAATGTTGTGCCTCCCCTCACAAGAAATGTATTTGATCACTTGGTAGCTAAGCTCATCCCATGGATATGGTACATTAGCCCTCCTAATTCCATTTTTTTCTTCAACAAGGGTTTCATTATCTTGGAAAAATTTCCTCTTGGTAGCCTGGCCAATTGTTTTCTCATCTTTACTCCAAGGCAGCCCAAGAGGAAGGGTAGTGACCCTCCTGATGAATTGAGGGGTTATTTCAATGGATAAGCCTCTAATGGTTACAGTAGCATGAGTTCTTGTGTAAAGGACCCCAGAGAGAGCAAATTCATGGGCAATTTCATCATCAAACCCTCTAAATTTCTCAAAGAAATTCATCCAGTTTGCCCTTGTAAATATGTCCACCACTTGAGGATGTGCATGGAGTCTAGTTGTTATGAAACCAGCTCAAGAAAAGATAGAAAAGATAGATCAACGCCTTAGAATTCAGCCTCTTCGAGGGGGCAACCTCCTTTACATTACATAAATGTACAATTCTTGGATGATACAAATGAAAAGACCTCCTTTCTATATATAGGAGTCTAAGGGGTTATAACATAATCAGAGCCGACATAACAATAATAATGTAAGGGCACAATAATAACAATAGTGGGCTTCTGTGGGGCACAATAGTAACAATATGGGCACTACATGGGTACATCAATATAATAAGTGGGTTATACTAATAACAATAAGGGGTTACACTAGTAGAGGGGCCTAACATGCCCCTCTCCTTCAAAAAGCGTTGTCCTCAACGCTTGAGTAGTTCTTGATGCTTCTGTACAAAATTCTTATCCTCCCATGTGGAATATTCAGTGGGTAAGTTCTTCCACTTGATGAGATACTCTGAAATTGATCGATTTCGTAGCTGTCGGGTTCTTGTTTCTGTGACTGCTCCAGGTTCCAATATGATTTTTCCTCCCTCTTAAATTTCTGGCAATATTGCTTGAATTGGGATCTTTTGCAACTTTTGAATAAGTGGCCATACTTCTTCGTCCTTCTTCCATTCATCCCTTGCTTCGTTTATCCAATTTGGATGGATAATATAAATAGCACAAAACAATGCTTCCACATCCTCATCCTTGAAGACTCTTCCCATTCGGTAAGGTCGCCATTTTTTAAGTGCATGTAGTATTGCCAACATTTCCTTCTCATAAATAGCTTGCTTGAGATGTAGCAGTAAAAATACCCAATCACCTACATCAAAACATTTTTCACTACGATGTTGATCTACCTGTTGTTTCGTTTGATTTTGCACCGAAGTGGCATTATCCTTTAAAAGTTGGAGAACTTGTTGTTGATGCTCGATGTGATCTATCTCTGCTTGAACCTTTTTCTTCTTGATATGTCCTTCTATCTTTTGAGGAGTGGTAATTTCTTCCAGCCCTTTACAAGATATGGTCGGATTCATTTCTTGATGCTCGATGTGATCTTTAACTTCTTGAACATTTTTCTTCTTGATGTGTCCTTCTATCTTGATAGTTTGAGGAGTGGTAATTTCGTCCATTGAATTACAAGATATGGTTGGATTCATTTCTTCTTTCTCGATGTGATCTTTCACTTCTTGCACCTTTTTCTTCTTGATATGTCCTTTTATCTTGAGAGCTTGAGGAGTGGTAATTCTTGCCAATGCTTTACAAGATATGGTCTGATTCATTTCTTCTTTCTCTATGTGATCTCTCACTTCTTGCACCTTTTTCTTCTTGATATGTCCTTCTATCTTGAGAGTTTGAGGAGTGGTAATTCCGACCAATGAATTACAAGATATGGTTGGATTCATTTCTTGTTTCTTGATGTGATCTTTCACTTCTTTCACCTTTTTCTTCTTGATATGTCCTTCTATCTTGAGAGTTTGAGGAGTGGTCATTCTTGCTAATAGTTTACAAGATATGGTTTGATTCTTTTCTTCTTTCTCTGGGGTTGAGTCTTGGCATATATCCTCTTCTTTTGATCTTTCTTGATCCTTTTCTTCCTCCTCTTCATACCCTATGTAAAATAATTTCTTCTCAGCACACTTATGACCTTTAGTGAATTTGCTATCACAATTGTAACAAAACCCTTTTTCTCTACTTTCTTCCAATTGTTGTGGTGTAACCCTTGTAGGTTGTGGAAGGCTAGGAGAAACAACACTTCCATATTTATTGTTGTGAGGGGCAGACTTCCTTGTTGCCATAATTTCACTTCCAATATGTCACAAAGCCCTTTTACTCTTTCCAATTGTTGTGGTGTTGCTCTAAAGAAGGTGTTGCTCTTTGTATCCTCATAATGTGCTATCATTTCCTCCGTGAGAATTGACCACGTAACAAGTTGTTTACTAGAACAAAGCCCTTTATACCATAAAAATTGATCTGGTTCTAAATATGAAGATGCAATACATACCTTTTGTAACAGTGGTACACCATGTAGATCAAAATATTGCTCCATCTGAAGTATCCAATTTACCGGAGCCTTGCCATCAAACTTCCTCATCTTACTTTTTCTTGATTTTAGGACCTCAATCTTGAAACGACTGTAACTTTGTAATTTTGGATATTTAAGTTCTGAAATTTCTACCTGTAGTAGCCCTCTGTGTCCTCTTTCCAATGCCACCAGTCTGATCCAAATTGGATTTTCCAATAAATAGTTATACAATCTCCCAAGATGACCTGATTATAGACCTTTCCAGAAGAGCGAACTGGTATGAAGTGCCACGTGTCAATTTTTTGACCTTTGGTTCTGAAAAAGATATACAAGAAACTACAGTATGTCCTCTTTCTATTTCCACAAGTCTGACCCAAATTGGATTCTCCAAGGAAGAGTTATGTGAAATCTCCCACAGTGACTTGATTATATACTAGTTCAGTAGAGCGAACTTGTACGACATGCCACGAGTCATTGTTTCGACCTTTGGATCTGAAAATTTCATAAAAGAAACTACATTCCGTTCTCTTTCTGTACCTTCTTACGAAATTTCAATCCGATGCTCAGAGAGAAAGTTACGACGAGTTTCCCCAGGTCACCTGTTTTGAATGTAATTCAGGAGTCTGCAAAAAGACCAACTTCCTTAGATCATATCTCCGCAAATATCACGCGAAAATATTTGAAATTCGGACCCAAGGTTCAACGCGATTTCTTCTCAAATGGGTTTGTTTTGCGACTTCTGAAACATCACAGAAAAAAAGTTATAGCGAAAATGCCACGATGACCTGTTTGGAGCAGCGAAACCCTAGAATCCAAAGCTCTGATACCAAATGTTATGAAACCAGCTCAAGAAAAGATAGAAAAGATAGATCAACGCCTTAGAATTCAGCCTCTTCGAGGGGGAAACCTCCTTTACATTACAAAAATGAACAATTCTTGGATGATACAAATGAAAAGACCTCCTTTCTATATATAGGAGTCTAAGGGGTTATAACATAATCAGAGCCGACATAACAATAATAATGTAAGGGCACAATAATAACAATAGTGGGCTTCTATGGGGCACAATAGTAACAATATGGGCACTACATGGGTACATCAATATAATAAGTGGGTTATACTAATAACAATAAGGGTTTACACTAGTAGTATAGGGGCCTAACACTAGTGGAGATAGTGGGCTCTTTTCTCATAAACCCCCTGTCATACTACCTGTACTTTTTTTTAAAAACCAGATATGGAGGTGGAGACAAAGAATTTTCAGTGAAATCGAAAAACAGATGAGACTGTGTGTTTTTTTTTTTAACAGAATTTTTTTAATGTATTTCTACCCTCTTAAAGACTCATTTTATCTTCAACTTGAGACCAACTTTTTCACTTTTTGATATTCAACAAAGAGAATTCATGAACCCTACCTTTTCAAACTGAAATTCGTGCCAAAAATTATGTTTCCTCCCTTCAAAATGACTCACTGCCCCTCCTGTAGAAGCCCGTTGTCCCTCCTGTAGATTTCTTGTAGGTGCTCCTGTAGAAAATTCCGAGAGCAAAAATATGGAGGAAATCGATGGAGGATGGTGGATACGAGGTTGTGGGGGCATAAGAAGACTGCTGTGTGGCTAAGTTACGAGGAGAAACTGAGGAAAAGGTGGTGAGAATGCGCGGGGAGGAGTGCTCATTATCTTTTATGGTTGTTTTCGGTTATGAGGGCTGAGCTGGCAAGGTGTACGTTACCTAGATTAGGACCATTGGTACCCACCTACTTGGCCATCGTGACCTCCCCTCGTAATCATCCCCTCATTACTGCATCGGAGTTAACTCTTCCTCCCACTACCTGTCCTTCACATCTTTTGCTTGAGTTGACTATGCGCACATGTGGGTGATATCTCGGTTAAGTGGAGTCAACTAAATGAAGGTGGCCAAGTTAACTGGCCACCTTTCCCTCTTTCGATTTCAACCATCTCATTGATTTCGTATGATTCCTAATTACACAAATGCAAATAGAGGAGTGACTCAGCTACTTACATGTAATCCAAGTGTATTTGCTGCCATCGACTGTGAGATGTTGTGGCTTTCTCTATTGCATGCCTTCATTTTCCTTCTTGCATGCTGTCTCTGCTTGTTGATGTGTTGTTGTGTGTTTTTGTAGGTTCTTCTTTTGCTGGAGCTGAGCTGCATGTGCCTTTTCAACCTTCAGATGTGTTGTCCCATGTTGCTGGTGTTGGACTTCTATTTGATCAGCTGCTACAGGAATTCCTATAGGAGCTCCTGTAGCTACTTCTCCCCTTGAAACTTCAGCTATTTCCTTGTGCTTGGAGCTCGAGAATGATGCCAGAGGCGGAGATGAATGATGGAGGGATAGTAGGTAAGCTTCAGGTAAAGTTATTGGTGCATTTTCCTCCTTTTATTTTTCCCCAAAACTGAAAAGTTGTTTTTCTGTTTTTTTTTTGGAAAGGGAAAAAAAAATAATGATGCTTGGAGTGTGATGCAGGCTTGGAAATGATGGCAAGGAGGTTTGAAGATGGTAAGAGGGATTATAGGTTCCTCATGAAGCTTTTCTTGCCCCTCAAACTGCCTCCTGTAGACACTTTTGGTTCTCTGTAATTCCTACAGGAGTCTCCTATAGAAAACACAGTTTTGGAAGAAGAGGTACAGTGGGGTCAAAGAGATGCCAAAAATGATGGAGGAAGGTGTGGAGAAGATGAGAAGGATGCTGGTATGAATGTCAGGGTCCCCTTGGCACCTTCTTCGGCTCCCTGTAGTCCTCCTGCAATGCAATAAAAAATCAATTTTTTTTTTTTGAAAACAACTAGGGCGCCTCAGAGAGGTTTTCACCTTAATTGCCTGCCCTAGGTGCCTCCATGGGAGGTTTTCACCCAGGGATCTTATTCTTTTCCCCTTTTCTTTTACATCACTAGGCCGCCTCAGGAGAGGTTTTCAACCCAATGATGGGACTCAAGCACCTCATGGAGGTTTTCACTTGAGTCCTTATTTTTTCTCTTTTTTCTTCAGTGAGTGGGTGAAGTGGAAGCTAAGACATGCTCCACTACCATCACTGTTTTATTAAAATCTCCAATAAACTCTCGCTTGAAGAGGGGTTTCTTGTAGACTTTCAACTGATGTCCATTGACAAGCATGGGGATGGCTTCATCATCAATGGTTCTGATCAGAACTGAACCATTGTCATTGCATTTCTCTATAGTGTAGGGTCCCAACCCTCTTGTCCTCAGCTTGCCTTTGAAATCCTTGTATCTTGAATCATAGAGTAGTGCCCAATCTCCCTCTTGGAATTGCTTCTCCCTGATATTTCTGTCATGCCATATCTTTCTCTGAAGCTGAACTACCTCTGTATGGAGAAGGTCTTGCAATCTGTATTCATCCAATCCATTGAACTGAAGTAATCTATCCTCCTGTGCATGGCTAAGGTCTATTTCGAGATGAGCTGCCATCCTTAGGGTATTGAATTCAAACTCTATTGACAACAAAGCCTTCTTCCCATAGACTAGTTCATAGGGTGTGAACCCGGTGGTGATCTTCCATGTTGTGTTGTAGGCCCAAGTGGCCTCAACTAATCTTTCCGCCTAGTCTTTTCTGTTGCTGCACACTACCTTGGTTAGGATCCCTTCCAATGCTCTGTTAGTGACCTCCACTTGCCCATTGGCTTGTGGATGGTAAGGGGTGGAAGTCATGTGATTGATCTTATGATGTGTGAGCAGGTTTTCAATCAGGTTGGAAGTGAACTGACTGCCTTGGTCTGTGACCAACTCTCTCGGATACCTGAACTTGTAGAATATGTTTTCCCTCAAAAACTCAGCTACTTTTTCCTCTGTTGCTGCTTTAATTGATTTTGTCTCTGCCCACTTTGTCAAGTAGTCGGTGCACACAATGATGTACTGCTTCTGCTTTGAAGGGGGGTTGACAGGCCCCACAAAGTCCATGCCCCACTTCTCAAATAGCTCAAAGGTCACTTGAGGTTGAATGAGAATTTCATCCTTTGGAGTGGGTTTCCCCATCCTCTGACACTAATCACATTGGCTGGTGTATCTCCTCACATCCTAATGAAGAGTGGGCCAGTAGTAGCCTGCTTGCAATGTCTTGAAGGCAGTTCCTTTTGCTGCAAAATGACATCCACAAGGCCCATCATGACAGGTTAGGAGGATGTCAAAGAATTCCTCCTCCCTGACACATCTTCTCAAGATTTGATCCGAGCCAAGTTTGAAGAGATTACCACCAATCCAGGTGAAAGGGGTGCTTTTCCTTACTATCTTGCTCTTCTCTTTTTGAGGATAAGTGTGGTGGGAAGTTTGTTGAAACCAAGTAGTTTGCTATATCATCAAACCATGGAGAGAGTACTGATATAGAAAATAGGTGTTCATCTAGCATTTGGTCATCCACCATTCCTTCTTCACCTGCAGGCAAATTTACTCTAGACAAAAAGTCAGCAACAACATTCTCTTTACTAGGCTTATCAATAATGGTCAGATCAAACTGCTGCAGTAAAAGCAACCATCTAATAATGTGAGCATTTACATCTGGTTTGTTCATTAAATATCTAATTGCAGCATGATCAGTGTGCACAAAGGTTTGATAGCCTGTGATATAATGTTTGAATTTGTTTAAGGAATGCACGATAGCTAAGAGTTCCTTCTCGGTCATTGTATAGTTTAACTCTGCCTTTGACAAGTTTTTGCTTATAAAGTATATGGCATAAGGTAAATTTTCATCAATTTGTCCTAAGTCTGCTCCACAATTGCTTTGTTCAAGGCATCTATGTGAATGTGAAAGGGTAGGGCCCAGTTTGGACCTCTGAGAATTGGGGCAGTCACTAGCTTGCTCTTCAAGGTATCTAGGGCTTCTTGACAGTTTTCCAACCATATTAACTCAACATCTTTGCCTAGTAGGCCAAACAAAGGAGAGGCTAACTTGCTGAAATCTTTAATGAATCTCCTGTAATATCCAACTAAGATTAGGAATCTTCTAACATCTCTCACCTTTTTAGGAGGTGGGACCCTTTGGATGATGGCAATTTTGCTGGGGTCCACCTGCAGTCCTTGTTGAGATATTGCATGACCTAGCACGGTCTCTTCAGTCATAAAAAAAATTCACATTTTTCTGGACTAAGGGACAGGTTCATCTCAATACACTTATCTAGAACTTTTCCTAGGTTAGATAAAGCCATAAGGAGTAAAATCATCCATGTATATTTCTACTGCATCATGAATCAGTTCAGAAAATATACTCAATATCGCTCTTTGGAAAGTGGCTGGAGCATTGCACAAACCAAAAGGAAGGACACGGTATGCAAAAGTACCCCAAGGACAAGTGAAAGTGGTCTTATCTTGGTCTTTTGGGCTTATTTGAATCTAATTGTACCCACTAAACCCATCTAGGAAGGAGAAAAAAAATTTCCCTGCTAGACCGTCTTACACTTGATCTATGAAAGGTAAAGGAAAATGGTCCTTTTTAGTGGCTTTGTTCAATTCCCGATAGTCGACACAGATTCTCCACTTACCATTTTTCTTTGGCACTAGCACCAAAGGAGAGACCCATTCACTGTCAGAGATGGGATAGATGAATCTTGCATCAAGCAATTTCTGCAGTTCTTCCTTAACAATATCTTTAAGCTCTAGGTTCATCCTCCTTTGAGGCTTCCTGACTTACTTGCAATCTTCCTTGATGTATATATGATGAGTATATACTGAAGGGTGTACTCCCTTCATCTCCTTATAACTCCAGGCGAAGGCATCTAGATGTTTTCTCAGTATGCTACATAGCTCCTTCTCCTGGGAAGTAGATAGGGATGGATTGATTTTCAATGTTCTTTCTGGGTCGAACTCTATATTTTTAACACGGAGAGAAGTGGGGTCGGCCACACAGAGATCATTTGAGGGGTTGTTTTGGGTTTCTCTTACTATGTCTTCTAATGGTGATACACTGGGAGGTGGATTTTGAATCAAATTTTCAATCATATCATCCTCATCTTGCGGTTTCCCCCCCATGGTGATTTCTAATGTACAAAGTGGTGCAGAATAAACTTCATCCTCATCCTCCTCCTCCAACTAGAGAGGTAGATCATGTTCTAGCAAGGGTTGGGCAGGAGGATATAGGATTAACTGCTTGGACATGTGTCCGTTCTTTATGGTCATGTTCCCAGCTCGGCAGTTGATGTAGGCATTGTTGTAGCCAACTAGGGTCTTCCCAAAATGAGAGGATACCCAGTGAGCTTTGCCTTTGGCTGGAGAACTAAGAAATCAGCAGGGTACTCCCAAGAATCAATGGAGACCATCACATCTTCCACAATCCCCTCGGGGGTCACTGTGGAGCGATCTGCTAGCTGCAGCACTGTCGTGGTCTTTCTCAAGGAGCCTTGGAGGTTAAGTTTGAGCATTGTGTCCTTTGTCATCACATTAATGGCAGCTCCCAAATCAATCAAGGTATGTGGGACCATTGTGCCATTGATGTGGACATCAACTACTGGGCTTCCAAGGTCCAGATATTTTGGACAGATTCTCTGCCCCAACATCAGGTCGGACAGTTGTCCTATGACATTGATGGTTGGGGCATCTCTCTTGTGTCTTCCTGGATGCCTAAAGCACTTCTCTTTGATCAACCTATTGTAGATAGGCACATCTTTTATGGCTTGGAGAAGTGGTATCTTCACACATAAATGTTTCAATTCTCCCAGGAGTTCAGTCTCTTCTGGGGTAGGCTGGATTGTCATGGATAGTCTCTCAGGAAAGGGTGGATTTGCTTTAGGTTCATTTTCCTCTTTATCTTCCTCAACCTCCCTGGGTGGAGGCTGGCTATCTGGGAGAACTTTCCCGGATCGCAAGTTAATTTCTTGAATCTCCACAACATAAGTTGGGTATGATGGTTCCCCACTATACACTTGTTGAGCATGTCTGTTGTTCGGGTTCGGATTTGGATGGGCAGGCATTTGGGGTTGCCTTGGTGCAGCAGAAGGTAATGGTTTTGGTTGGGTAGGTGGTGGAGGCAAAAGAGCGGGAAGGTAGTTGTATTGGGGCCTCCACCCTAATGAGATGCATTCCACTGAGGTTGCGGTTGAGCATAGGATTGAAATGAATGGGTGGCTGGTTGGGCATGATATTGAGATGTGAAGGACCAAGGAGGAGGTGTGGACCAGGAAGGATGAGTAGGGGGGCCCCAAGAAGGTATGGAGGTGACTTGGTTGCGGTTGCACTATGCCTGAGATGTCCCTTGCATCCCCTGTTGGTATGTACTAGGTCCATGCAGCCTCCTTTGGTTTATGTAATAGATCTGTTCAGTGACTCCTTCGGCCCCTTGGTATACAACTTTAAGTCCAGGCAAGGAAGGGAACTTATCTGTAGAATGATATTCTTCACAGACTGAACAAACCTCTATAGAATGGGCATTAATTATTAGGATGCCTCCTGGTATCGAGGGCAAAAAATGGCCAAAGCCCTCTCTGCTTCCTCTTCTTTTCTTTTGATATGTAAGGTATCCATTTGCATGGCAAGAGTCTGTAGCGTCTCACTCTTGAAGTCTTCTAGCATGTTTCCAATTTCACCTTTAATGGATGAATTGGAAGAAGAGGTACTAGCTATGGGTTGACTCCCCCTACCTTTCTTTCTGGCTGCTCTAGAATGGTTTCTAAAAACAGTCTTTATGTCCTCATAGGATAGTTGGTAGATGTCTCCTCCAGCCAGTAGATAGAGGGTGTCTAAAAGGACTTCCCGAATTACCCTGAGCAAGACCAACATCAGAGACTCAGGGCCAAGTTTACACTTGGCCCTTTTGTAACTGAGTTAGAACCTCTCTTCATAGTCTTCCAGGGACTCATCACTTCCTATGGTCATTCGGAAGATTTCTTCTTTAGTATCTTTTGACCTATAATAGTCTCGATACTAGTTGTTAAAGGCATGCTGCATATGAGCCCAAGTTTTGATGCTATTGCTAGGTAATCCCATGAACAAGTGCAATGTTGCGTCCTTGAGAGTAGAAGGGAACAGTTTCAACTTTTTCTCGTCTTCGGCATAGTCATAAGTTCGACAGATGATAGCAAACTCGAACAAGAAGGTGCAGGATCTTCTGTAGTCAGACCATGGAAGTGAGGTAGGGATGAAGGACTTATGTTCTTCATTTTGATGTCCCCATTAATCTCCCAAATGGGGAAGGTACCCTCTATTCTCTCTCCATTTCCCCTAGCATTTCTATTTTCAGCCATTGGCTCCAGAGGAATGTTTTCTTATTCTTCTTCCCCTATAGGTTCTTCAAATATGTCTGGCTGTTCACCTAAGAGTTCTTCTTGATTGCAGCCACCGAAGAAGAGAGAAGGTTGGTTGTGTGAAGCAGTGGGGCTGTTGGGCAAATATTTTCCTAAGTTATCTCTACTCCTACAAGGCATGAAAAGAAATATTTTTGGTTGGTTTTTTTGTTTCTTTTTCCCCCACACTGAAAGTACCTGCAAAAACTGAAATTGTGATTGAACAAAACAAATTGCAACTACATGAAATGAACTTGAGAATGGAAATTTCAGAATTGAAAAGGAAAGAAAGGAAATGGAGAACTGAAAGAAAAGAAATGACTAGTCTACTTTCGCCAAAATAAACATAGAAGAAAGCAATAATCACAGAACACTCTGACGCTTCCCCCGAAACGACACCAAAAAGTGGTGAGTGCCAGTATTGCAGCAAGAACACTACAACCCCTGGGCTTCCAACTATACTTTTATCAACCCGATAGTTTGTAACAAAATTGGAAGCGTCGGTGCTATATGCACAAGTACTAGTTCTCACTGCAGGTTGTCACTTGGTCAGCCAACGTGAGATCACTAGGAGCTCAAGCCAAACTCTACAGATTTCAGAAAAAGCTCTATGTGTGATGAAAGGAAATAAATATTACTCTACAAATTCTATTCTAACTGCAGAAAGAAGAAAGACTTGAATGTAAAGGAAAACCTAGTAAACCCTAATTAACAAGCTAATTCTACTTTTGCCAAAAACACTATGAAAACCATGAAAGAAATGCCATTACCTACTCAAGGAAGTAAACAACATCTAGCCATGTTATTTCTGGAAGTAAATAAGCAAAAAACATATTTTTGGATTTTTATGTGTTTCTATGTGAATTTAACATGCATCTAATTTATTGTGTGTGAGTGTGGCAACGAACAGGTGGCGTTAGAGGGCGGTTTTGGAGCTTGGGAGGATGTAGGATGGTGTGGATGGGTCCTAGGAGGTCTTGGTGGCCTTTTTGAGGATTTTCCGACACTCAGACTTCAAGAGAAAGCCTACAGGAAAAACTATAGGAGGACACAGGAGAATTACAGGAGGAAGACAGGGAAACTACAGGAGGACACAGGAGAATTACAGGAGGAAGACAGGGAAACTACAGGAGGACACAAGAGAACTACAGGAGGAAAACAGGGGAACTATAGGAGGCCTACAGGAGGAGGCCGAGAGAAATTTTCGTTGTTTTGAGGGTGTGAGATTGGGTGGAAAAGGTGGATGAAGGTTAGAATGAGGTGTTAGGGTGCCTAAGGTCTACCATGAATCACCAGGAGAGAGAAGGATGATTGGGTTTGCAAAAGGAGATAGGAAGAAGTTCTATGAAAAATGAAGGAAACTAGGACAGAATTGAGGTGAGGTTTGGGAGACCTATAGGGTATGGATCAGATGGAGGGTGTTATTGCTAGTAAGCTGGCCTATTGTTGGAAGAGATCTGCTGCATAGAAACTAACAGTCAACCAAGAAAACCAAGCAACCAATGAAATGAGTGCATCCTAGGAAAAACAGAGTTTCGTATTAAAATGGCCTAAACTATGATGTATAGAAGGAATGCTAGGAAATGTTGTAAGAAAGGAAAGCATGCAAAAGGACTATCGCAAATCAGGAAGTGAACATGATAAAGAAGATCTAAAGCAAAGCAAAATTGGACTATCAACCTACTAGAGAGCTGCAAACACTATAAGTCCTAGGAATGAGGAAAATTTGTGTGTTTTGGGGCAGCAAGAGAGTCTTTGCCTCAAATCATGGTCCCAGAGGGAGGAAAAGAGGCCAAGGCACTATTGCTATCCTTTTGAATCTTCTTTGATCAATGCTTAACCTGCTATAGAAAGCACAAATGGAATCAAGCTACTAAATCATCAAAAGCAACCTATTCTTAACCATAAGAGAAATACATCTAACAACGAACTAATCTACAAACTGAAGTAAAGCATACAAATACAAGTAAATAGAAGCTTGGATACTTGGATTGGGACCTAACCCAATAGCTTTAGCCCTCTGAGGTAACTCAGTGCTAACTCAAAAAGGATTCCATCTTCATTATCAAAAAATAGCAAGATTACATAAAATTGTCATAAAATAGTAAGCTCGAAATTTGAGCAGAGTTTATACAAGCAAAAAGAGTTGACCCTAATGAGGCCCTAGGCCTCTCTACTTATACATCTGAAGCTACAAACAAATTCCTTGAAATCAGGGAGGCTTGGCTCCCAAAACTCAAGATAACTATCAATCATCTTCCACTTGCTTGGTTGCCTTCTAGTGCATGATTCAGCTACTTGTACTCTGAGTTTAATGAATGGGAATTCAAAGTGAGGAGCAATAAATTAGGGGGATTCCCTCCTATAAGTCCTCTCCTCTGTCTACTTTGAGTTATTGTTGTAGTTTGACCACTAGATCCTTGACTTTGACCTCGAAATCCATCAATAATCTGCATTAAATACATGTTAGACCACATGGCATAATAACTAACTCAACTCACCCTATAAGCATAAATATAATCAGAAAATCATACAATAAGCTAAGAGAATGGTTGATTTGACTAAGTTAGGAGGTAAAATGAGCCCATATGATTACCCATTTATGAGGCTGATCAGTTTTATCATTATGTAGTAGTAATTTCCGTACGCAACCTCTGGATGCCTTCCCGACAATCTAGTTACAAAGAATATCACTGACAGAGAGATTTGTGAGATTACCTCACACTATCACTGGAAGTCTTGGCTGATCCAACCCTTGAATGAACAACCCCTGACTGCCTCTACGTAGTGTCTGCGTCAACCAGCATCACATTGTCTAGGATCTGCATTGTTAGTCACTGTCAGTCATGTCAGTCACAAGTGATCAAAATTACTCTTTTCACTATTTGTTATGGTCTTAGGTCAAATTATAATATTTTCAAATTAAATTTGACATCTCTCTTGGTTGGAAAAGGGTCTTGAGTTAATTTCTAAATGTATAATGTATATTCTACTCTCATCACAAGCCTAAGGTCATGGTCATCATCAAAAAATCTCATGGGTATTTTGAGGTCATTTGTTGCACACAGGGACAGTTTTACTTCAAAATCAATTTTTGAAGTAATGGAAATGAATTTTACAAAAGTGAAAGAGGTTTTCGTCAACAACAAACCAAGGAACAAAAACCTCCTTCAGTTTATGCACAAGTGTTATGATGTGGGAGATATGTATCTAGATTTAAGGCTTATGTTCAAAAAATAAAATTTTGAATTTGTTTTACTATTTTAGTAATTGTTTTTTGGCGCGCTTTTCTAACAGCTGGAAAAGAATTTTGAGAAACCCAAGGAGTTTTTTGTCAAGAATGAGCCAAATATCAGAAAACCTTTTTCATTTTCTTCACAGGTATCATGGATTGGAATATGTGATTGGATCTTTACATCCTAGTTTTACATATTTAAACATTTAATGATTTCTTGTTTTAGCCATGATGTTGCGACACATATTTTGAGGATATGGAGATGAATCTGCAAAAAATGAGAGAGGTTTCTCTCAAACACAAGATAATATACAAAAACCTCCTTTGATTTTGTAATAAATGTCATGATTCAAGAGATACGAGTTACTCTTTGACCCCTATTTTCACACATTCGGTCCCTATTCCTAGCAGGGAGTGCCCAATTTAATGCAACTATTTCTATATTTAGGGAGATGGTTGAGATTGACTCCCTTAGTCGAGGGATGAGATTATTGTTTATATTTCATTAATTTCATAGTGTAAAGGGTTGGACATCTAAGGAGAGAACTATTGTAGCTTGTACTTGGACATTTTTTGGAAATCAAAGGACACAGTTTGCAGCTATTATTTAGGAATTAATGTGCAGTAAGTTTGTGATGTTGTTTTTCCTTTGTTATTACTTTATATGAATGATATTTATCTTCTCTTTCCATTCATCAACTCTTCAATAGTTTTCCTTACATTTTGTAAACATAATTCTTTTCACTAAGCTTTGTTTTGATGGAAAATTATTATGTGTTACTTTCTCTCTTGCTTAATGAATTCATGTTTCATGCTCATTAAAACATTTATGCTTCTTTTGAACACCATACTGCACTGAAAAAACATAAAATCCATCACGAAAATACTACTACCTTTCTCCTTCATATCTTTTTTGTTGTAATCCTTTGACCCTATGACCTAGCTACTTGGTCTTTCTCCCTTATCCAGCATCAAAAACCCTAAATTTCCCAATATTCACACGAGCCTAGCTATCTAGCCTAAAATCCTTTACATCTCAGTCATCTATTGGTTTTGATTTCATAGAGAGAGCCCTCTCTCATTTGGTAGGACTAGCTACCAAATTAAAAGCTTGGTCTGTGGTTACCTCCGTCGATTCCTCTCAGCCTGGGACATTGTGCAAGATAACACGCGCCACTCTTCCCAGTTGATCAATAAATATAACCCTCCAGCAAATTTCAAAATCCCTCAATGTTGAAGGAAATATAACTAGGTTCGGTCTTCATAAACTTATTTTTTGTATTTGTATTTATTCAAGAAAATATATATTACTTTTATAATATATATCAATGAGTTTCTTGCTCTTTGAAATAGGTCTAGCACAAGTTAAAGTGCTATAGGTGAGTCAAATAGTCAAAATAAAATATTCAAGAGCTTAAGGGCATGTTGCATCATGTATATGTTTGTATAGAATTCAAATAACCCTCCTCCAAGCAAAGGCACATCAAAGAGTCTCCTCCAAGCATGTGACACCACCAAAGAAACCATTCGAAGCAAGACAACAAGTCGGCCTAAAGGGAGGGATAGTCCTCTATATAAAGAGGTTGTCCACTCCACTATAACGCAAACCATCTCTCTGAAATCAGCGAATGGAAGAAGCCGAGAAAAAGGGTGAAGAAGGACTAAGAAATGGTCTCGAAGTGTAGCGAAGAAGGACTAAGAAACGGTCTCGAAGTGTAGCGAAGAAGGACTAAGAAACGGTCTCGAAGTGTAGCGAAGAAAGAGGAAGAAACACCAAACTTTGGAAGTTTGTTCTAGGGCTAAAAGACAGTCACACGTGCAAATAAGGAGAGGGTCTCTCTATTGTCATAGAAACCCTTAATCATAGTCACACAAACTTCATCATTTGGACTAATAACATAAGCCTAAAGGGCCTCCCACTCAAGCGAAGAAGCAAGGAAGAAGAGCGAAGGTAATAAGGTTGTTCTAAAGTCTATTACAGTCACACGTGCGAAAAGAAGGAGGTTGTCTCTACTATTACAGCCCTCACATTACAATCATACGAGCTCATTGGTTGGTCAAGAGAATGAAGGGATCATCATAAGGAAAGGGTATCATCAAAGGTACCTCTTTTAGAGCAAGTACAATAAGGTTTATCAACAGTTGAAAGTGGAACAAAGTGCCGGAAGGAGGAGGATGAAGTGCAAAAGAAGGAAGTGCCTTAGATGAAAGTGCCGAAAAGAGAAAGGACTTGACTTGTGCTTGGATGACATTATAGTCAAGGGTCTAGGGTTTGGCATTGATCAATAAGAAGCTTCAATAAGAGAAATTTACCAAAGGGTTTTCCTCTCAAAGGAATTGATCCAAATGGATCCAAGAATGCCTCCTTAGAATTCATAAGACTATTAAAAATCATGCCAAGGCCAAAAATCCTTTAAAGGATTGAAAATGTCGCAAAAGAGATGCTTTTAGCATGGCGGAGAAAACCTTCAGAATGGACAAAAACACTATCGGGAGGCCCAAAACCCATGAAACAGAGTAAACAGGGCTATCGGTGCTTTAATACAATATTAAATCAGGGCCGACGGATCTGGCCGATCAACGATCTAGATCCGATCGACGGATCGCTATCGGCGGAGACCATAGGCGGGATATCGGTGCTTTGTATACACATATTGTGACTGCAATTGGAGGGGAACTTATAAGTGATGCGATAGCGATTAGCGGGGTCAACGAGGACCGTCGATTAAGTGTGCAGATAGATGGCCCGAACTGCATCGCCAGATTGCAATCGGCAGATCCATAGGAGCAGGGGCATTGCGATGGGTGAATGCGATATCGCAATTGGAGTGACCCAATGATCTAGACCCGATAGGATTATCTGCAACATTTTATAGGATTTGAGATCTGCAAACAAGGCCATTTCAATGTATTTTGTGATTTTAGTTATGTTTCCAAAATACAAAGGAACGAAGCCTTCCCGATATGCGATGTCGATCTATGAATGGACCCGATAGAGAAATGAAACATATTTAAGGACTTTTAAAGTCTGATATATGAGTTTTTGGCGGATTTCTCCGTTTCAAATGCATTTCCCTGTGTTTTAACAGAGCGTGGTTGTCTTAAGAATTTCAGAGACCCAGGTACTTTGGCGTTATGGATAGGTGGTCACCTCCCCTCCATGCATTAAACAATGATTGAAAAATGATGGCAGAGGGATTCTAAGCGTTCATAGGCTGGGGAGACTGAGAGCCGAGGATGTGAAATGAACAGGCAGCGCAGTTGGCTTTAAAAGCCACAGAAAGAGAGCATAATGGGAAGAGAGCAGTATTCAGGCAAATGTCGAGATAGAGTTGGGACAGAGAGCATTAGGGGAGTCTGTGTACTCATAGAGAACTTGAGAGATTCAAGTAAACTTTTGTTGCTGTATTTTGTTTTTTATGAAGCTCAAATTGAGCTCACTGTTGTAAACAAAACTCTACTTGAAGACATAATAGAGAGGCCACCACTGAAGGTTGGACCAGGAGATGTAGCCCAGGAGTATCGGTTGAACTCCTTATTAAATTTGTTGTGTCATGTGTTATCTATTATGTTTTTTTTACTGCTTCATTATCTGTGCATTTTGCAATCTTATTGATCCATTGCATATAATGACATAGACTAATCCATGCACATAAGTCTGTAATACCTTATTATTGTCTTAGCATTTTGATGAAGTACACACACATGCATTAATAAGAAGAATAAGAAGATTACGCTAAACAAGAAAAATTAAAAAGACTCCAAAAATTGTTATCAAGTCAAGAAGAATCACACTACACCTAATTTGCCTTAGATTCTTCAACATGGTATTAGAGCCAAGATGACACATCAAAGAAAGGGAAACTCAAGAACACTCATCAAGGAGAAGCATCTACAAGGTTGAAGCAAGCATCGAGCCAAATCTACTCAAGGAAAAGAAGAGGCTTACACAAAGGCACCTACAAAGAAGAGAAAATCAAAGAAGAACCAACATCATTTACAAGGTACCAAGAAAATCTCTTCATCAAGCAAGTCCACTTGGAGAAGGAAACTTGAAGAACATCAAGATCCTAGGAAGGAAAGCCATCAAGTCTTCAAGTAGAAAGAAAATCCACTACATCTAAAAGTCTATCAAGTAAATCTATGTCCCCTTCTGAATATACATCAATGTCTTTTTGCAAGGAAAGCAACAAATTATTAGGTATCAATAATTTTCTTGCATAGAAGAAGAGGACTGATTTACTTCTCAAGGAGAATGAACTCCTAGAACACATCAAAGGGAATGTTACTATTCCTGCTAAGGAACAAACTCAAAACTTAGCCAAGTATAATAAGGATAAGACAAGAGCTCAAAGGATTCTAATATAATCCATCAAAGAATCTCTCATTCCTTATGTCTCCAAATTTGAGACATTAAAAGAAATTTATGATAAGCTAGTAGAGCTATTCCCGATTTCCACAACTGGAGAAGTGATATCTCTAAGGAATGAATTGTACAAGATGAAGATATCAAAGGAAGGAATAACTCCCTACTTCATGAAGATATCTGAGATGAGAGATAAAATTCAAGAGCTTGGGGAAGTCATGTCTGACAAAGAAATGACAACTATAGTACTCAATGTTGTACCTGAGGATTGGAGCAACTTCACATCTAGCATATATGCCAAGAAGGAAGTAATCACATTTAGTGAAATGTGGTATCTATGCAAAACAGAGGAAAATGGACTCAAAGCAAAGGAAGATGTGGGATCAAAGGAGCAATCATTTGCTACCATGGCCAAGAGAAAGGGAAAATTTGGCAAATTTGGTCCACGAAGAACAAACAACAAAGACATGTCCAAAATCCAATGATATGGATGCCAAGAATATGGACACTACAAAAGGAATTGTCCTAATCTTAAGAAGGACAACAACAACAAAATAAAGAGGGAAGAAGCTCACATGACTCAAGAGGTGAAAGAAGAAGAAAAGAAGCAAAAGGAGAAAGATCCTCTGGATCTCTACTATGACTAAGTCAAACTCTTTACTTTAAGTCTTCTTTCAAGTTTTGAGTAGGGTAGGAGCATGTAGGAATAACATAAAAATTACATGGCTAGAAACATCTTCTAGAATCTAGAAGCATGAAGTACATAGAGTTCTAAACACTCATGAAGAAGTAGCATCTATAATGAGAACAAATTGCATGGTTAGAAATATCTTCTAGAATATAAGAGCATGGTAGATATAGCTCAAGATATTCATGTAGAAGGAACATACCTAGTATAGGACCTCATCCACTATGAAAGAAAATTGAACATGATTAAGAATCTTATAAGACCTCCATCATGAAAGGAAAAGAAACATTTGCAAGGCAAGGGTCTTTAAGATCCTACGATGGAATATTCAAAAGAAGGTTCATGAACCAAAGCAGATGTCTCATTGGGAATCCCATTCATGGGATTCAAGAAAAGGATGATATGCAGGCAAGCTAAGATGAAGCCAGAAGGGCCACACCAAGGACAACCAAATGAAGCTAAGATGATAAAAGGAGAATCAAGATGAGGTATGTATGCATTAAATTTTAGTCTTGTTATCATTTGTATATTATTGAGTCATAGGGATAGTTCTATAACATGATCAAATATGAAATAACCTCTTTCACCAAGGACATGCTCGAAGGCATGTACTGCATTGCAATGAAGGTCAACAAAATATATTCTCACATAAGGAGTATAAGATTGTTGATTAAGAAGCAAGAAGAAATGTTGACTAGTCCAGGAAGAAAGAAATGAAAAAGTGCTCTCACAAGGAGCATAAGGTGGTTGATCAATCTATTTTAAGAAGAAGTGAATGAAGAAAGAGATCAAGCATGTGAAGAATAGCATGATCACCAAGAATCACTATTTGACAAGATACTTTGAATACATCTCCCGAAATAAGGTAGGACAACTCTGACAAAAGGAAGGAAGGACCCTTAACACCTATGAAGGCCTTGGAGATATAAAAGATGCTGATAATTGATTCTACTCTACAAATATGTCGTGGTGAAGGAGCCATCCAACAAAAGAAAAAGCAATGTTAAAGCAATATCATAATGAAGTCATGAGGGGCTACTAGGTCTAAGCATGTAAACAATCAAGTACAATGAAGCATCCATGAGAAGAGTATTTTGAAGCATGGATAGATGACAAATCAGTAGCCAGATGATGAGAAAACCTGATGTATGGAAAGAAAGACACTTTCCACGAAGGAAGCAATGACATGACAAACCAAGAAGGAAAGTGATCAATGGATGGTGCCCTACCTAAAAGAAACTCAAGTAAAGACTTCATGACATTAAAGAAAGGAAATAGATCAAGCAGCTGAAGGACCCACGAAGAAGAAGTTGTTGATAAATGTAAGAGTTTCTAGCTAAGAGGGAGCTCTAACAGGTCCCTAATCAAGAGGGAGTTTTGGATTACCCCTGATTACAAAGGAGTGACAATTATGTTTTTCCATCTCATGTATCATGCACTAGACTAGGACTAACAGTTGTAAGTCTAGGTGAAGGCCATGAATGGAAATGCAGACACAAGATAGACACAACATTCTTGTCTTCACTTGGGAAGAAAGAATGGAAGCATTGGGTACTCATCTGGCATCTAATACTCTTTGAGGATGTGTAGGGCATCTAAGACAAGAGTAGGCAAGAGGACCGATATTATTTGAGGGTTGGGAACCCAAGACAAGAATATTCCTAGAAGGTCATACTCAGAGAACACCCGGGTAGGTATGTACCTTGAGAGACAATGATGAAGGTGTCTATAAATGATTAGTCTCGCCACCATTGTCGCTCATGATCTCATGAAGAGATGGATTTGTTAGTCTAGGACTTGCACTATGACAATGTTGATTGATATGATGCTATAACAAATGGATTGCAAATCTAATTTCTCTTATGTGAATTCTTCAAGATTGAAACATAGTCAAACACATTGTAATGTTGTATGAATACCTCCCTAGTTAAGAGGGAGTGTTGAAGGAAATGTAACTAGGTTCGGTCTTCATAAATGTACTTTTGATATTTGTATTTATTCAGGAAAAGGAATATTATTTTTATAATATATATCAATGAGTTTCTTGCTCATTTAAATAGGTCTAGCACAAGCTAAAGTGCTATAGGTGAGTCAAATATTCAAAATAAAATATTGAAGACCTTAAGGGCATGTTGCATCATGCATATGTTT
This sequence comes from Pinus tabuliformis, assembly GCA_031772625.1. NCBI lineage: Eukaryota > Viridiplantae > Streptophyta > Pinopsida > Pinales > Pinaceae > Pinus > Pinus tabuliformis. The sequence goes on along the minus strand of CM062808.1, from coordinate 343,131,504 downwards.
GTATATAAGTCAAAGAACTCTCCTCTAAGCAAATTCAAGTATCCTCCAAAGGAAAGGCACATCAAAGGGTCTCCTCCAAGCAAATTCAAGTATCCTCCAAAGGAAAGGCACATCAAAGGGTCTCCTCCAAGCATGTGACACCACCAAAGAAGCCATTTGAAGTAAGAAATAAGTCGCCCTACAAAAAATCCTCAACTCGGCCTTCCAGTCGGCCTAAAGGGAGGGACAATCCTCTATATATAGAGGTTGTCCACTCCATTATAGCGCAATCCATCTCTCTGAAATCAGCGAAGGTAGGAAGCTAAGAAAAAGGGTGAAGAAGGACGAAGAAAGGGTCTCCAAGTGTAGTGAATAAGGAGGAAGAAATACCAAAGCTTTGGAAGTCTGTTCTAGGGCTAAAATACAGTCACACTTGTGGAGAAGGGGAGGGTCTCTTTGTTTTCATAGAAACCCTCTATCACAGCCACATAAACTTCATTATTTGGGCTAAGAACATAGGCCCAAAGGGCCTCCCACTCAAGCGAAGAAGCAAGGAAGAAGAGCGAAGGTAATAGGGTTGTTCTAAAGCCTATTACATTCACATGTGCGAAGAGAAGGAGGTTGTATCTATTGTTACAATCCTCATATTACATTCATACAAGTTCGTTGGTTGGTGAAGAGAAGGAAGGGATCATCATAAGGAAAGGGTCTCATCAAAGGTACCTCTTCTAGGGAAAGTACAACAAGGTTTATAAATAGTTGGAAGTGGAACGAAGTGCTGGAAGGAGAAGGATAAAGTGTCGAGGAATGAAGTGTCGGAAGAAGGAAGTGTCAGAGAACAAAGTGTTGAAAGGAGAAAGGACTTGACTTGTGCTTGGATGACATTCTAGTCAAGGGTCTAGGGTTCGGAATTGATCAATAATAATATTCAATATGAGAAATTTACCCAAGGGTTTTCTTCTCAAGGGAAGAGAGATTTTGGCCTTGGTAGAGAGCAAACATCTTGTGTTCTTGTTCTTGTGTTTTTGGTAGTAGTTTGATGAATTACACACGCATGCATTAATAAGAAGAAGAAGAAGATTAAGATAAACAAGAAAAGGTAAAAATACTCCACAAATTGTTATCAAGTCAAGAAGATTCACACTACACCTGATTTTCCCTAGATTCTTCAACACTCAAGGCTTTTGCACTGCCTCTGCGTGGCCCTACGTCAGCGTTTTCTGGCTTTATGCTGCCTCTCCTGGATTTCTTTCTACATCCTCTGCTGAGTATTCCTAGATCAGGATAAATATCCAACCAAAACTATCCCTGCCCCTCACTCCAAAATCTCACTTCGAATTTGTTTGGTCAATTCAATGTCCTTGAATTGGCAATCATAAATTGTCAACCAGGGTGCGTAGACTGATGAAGTATAGGTGCACAATATGTGCTTAGAAGTTGTTTACTAGGTCGTTATGTATTTGTCAAGGTCTAAACTTAAGATGGGGCGATGTTTGTCAATTGTATTAGTGTTGTAATTCTTAGGGATGTTGATTAAGTTTCCTAGGAATTAATCTCTATCCAATCAGTTTGTGGATGATGTGAGGGTGATTTTACTTATGTTAGATTGTTGGGATTTGATCTTAAATCTCTTTGTTGCAGCTCCTAATTCTCTAAGTGAAAAATGAAACCTTACTCTAGCAGCTATGAAGGAATATTGTTGAACTCAATTGTTTTAGGAGAGGTCTTCTCACTTGTTCAATTTCTGCTCAAACAAAGTAATCCAAGCAACATCTATGAATTGAACACACTTCAATTATGCTGGATAATAAGCAAAGGAAATAATTGTGCAGTACCAAGTATAAAGCAAAGTAAATAACAATCTAATCTAGGTATAAAGAAAATTAAAGTTCTTATGTAGATAACAATTTGAGATCATTATACAACATTATCACACAAAATAGAGCAATTGAATAATTAAAGGAAATCAGATTGTATTTGATTAAAACCTGCCACTATTTGTAGGGGCCCTCCACATAGCAGTTCAGAGCTTCAAATCAGTACAACGCTTGCACACAAAAACCAAATTCATTCACACGAAATTCACAAATTGTTCAGAAAACATATCATTCGGCGTGCACCCAAATAACAGTGCGGCCATTAGCTTTATAGTAGGTCTCTTTGCATAACTGTATGAAGATCCTAAGCCTAATATCTCTTAATCCTATCTAAACTTATATCGTGAAACCGTCGTTTTTCTATTTCGAAAGCAAAACGATAAGGTTTCAACTAATCTCGGGTTCTGTTCTGCGTTAATCCGATGGTTGACTCGGAGTTTGATCGCGATCTCCTGTGCCTATTTTAGAAAATAGTTTAGAGTGGATAGGAAGGTATCCATGAGGGAGTCATCCTATATTCATTCGCACCTTTCGTTGCTGAACTGGAACTCTGGGACCTTGTGAACAATGAAGACAGCTACGGAATCCTGGACTAGCTACGGAAACAGACTGATTCAGTAGCTAATAACAACTTTAATTAAAACAATAGGGTATACAGCTGAATATGAACAAGAAAACATGCTAATGCATACCTTCATCAAAACCTGGTACATATGGCTTTATTAAGTGGTAAATATATATGAAAAACAGAGGATTATTGGGCAAAAGGATGTCATGGTAGGACAATCTTCAGACTCTACATTCCCCTAGACTGGAGATGTTGTATGTCCTCATACACTTCTTCCTTGTCTTCTACTTGTGTCTCTTGTTTGTCATCTCCCTGTTTCATTGTTTTCTTCTTTTTGGAAGAGATTGGAATTCTAGGCTTCCTCATTAGGATTTTGTACTTTAAACTGATTATCTCTCTTTGCATAATTCTGTTCTCTTTCTTCAACTTCTTGTTTTTCTTATACCATAAGCTTAGACGTAGGATTAGATTGTTGCTCTTGGCGAACTGTATCTCACTCTGTGTCTTCAGGGTTTGACTTTCATTTTTAAGATGCTAATTCAGTGTTTCTAGTTCAAATATCTCCTGCTTCAAGATGTTTGAGGCCGATTGTTCGTTCACCTGGTTGCTTCCTTCTCCAAGGCTCTGTATTGTCTCCTTTGTTGTTGTCGCCTTCCTTTCCAGTGACTCTATGTAGTCATATATTTCCTGTTGTGTGGGGTCAATACCTGGACTATGTATCGGGCTTCCTAGAGGTGAGTTGTAAGGTTGTGGTGATGATCTTGGTGACCCTTTTGGAGAATTCCCAGGGCTTCCAATTGGCTCATCCTCTATTGGCTCAATCTCTGTTGGAGTGTTCTCTGTTGGCTCAATCTCTATTGGAGTGTTCTCTATTGTCTCCTCTTCAGTTGACTCCTTTCCATTTGGCTCATTTTCCTCAAGGTTAATGTGTCCTGTAGTTTTTGAGGTTGTTTGTTGAGTCGTGCTCAACCTTATGCTCCTTCTCAACCCTGGGGTTTGTGTTTTTTACACTTTCCTCCTCTTATTCTCTGATTTTTCTTTTAGAGGAGAGGTTTTAGTTTGTGAGAGTTCTTCTTTACCTGGGCTAGCTTTCTTTCTTCTAGGGTTTCCCCTCTTCATTCTCTGCAAAATATTTACTATAGGCAGCTCTTCTTCTGTTACCTCTGTTTGAGTTTGAAGTGCCTATTCCTTTACCATTTCTATGGTTCTTTTTCTCCCTCTGAGGGCCCTGTTGCTACTTTTTTTTCTAGGAATTTTTCCTTGAAATGGTTCCTTATTAAGAAACTTTCCCAGTCATCCCCTATACTTCGGAGGTGAAATTCGACCAATATTTTCACCAGACCATGATGGTACATGGTGTTTTCTATGCATTGAATTTTCTTATGAACATTTGTAGCGATTTTCCTGAGGCTATTAAGGAGAAAATAGGGGAGGTTCATCTGATGATCCTCAAGGAAGTGCATCATCATTCTAACATGATAAAAGTACATTTTTCCAAACCTACCCTCACAAGTGATAAACTTTTGAAGCACAAGCAATAAGTTTCTCCATTTATTTTTAAGAGCAAAGCTTGGAATACCTTTTTTGTAGACTGTTGTGTCCATGTGTTAGCCTCCTGTTGCAACAGGGTTTCATTTTTCATGATTGACATTTTTACATGCCAAATATGTCATACTTGGCAAGCTGCAGTGTTCCATATTTCCAGAAGACACCATGAGTGTGTGCTAGTCCAAATGCCACTGCTGAGGTCCCATTTTGATGAGTTGTTCCAGTTTTGAAGAGCTTTCATTTAAGGGAAGGCCAAATAGCTAAATCTTGGTCTCCCTAGATTTCAATTTCCTATTGTAGAATATAGAGAATGCATCTGTCCAAACAGTTTAATCTTGGTCAGATTTGTAGATAGGTAGAGAATCAAAGGGACCCAACTGTTTAATCTGGGCCCTGGCAGAAATAAGTGCAGATTTAGATAGGAAACATTCAAAAGGAAAATTGTAATTCTGGGTCTACAAGTCTAAGTGCACCCTAATCGGAAAAGAAGAAAAAATGTTAGGACAATAGGCTGGGTAGGTAGCTGTGTGGTTGCAGAATGATAATTTGTGATCAGTTTTGTGATACAAAGTATTTTATCTTTTCAGATCACAGTTATCAGGCAATTTTATTTCAAAGGAGGTACTCAAGCTGGAATTCACTAACCTCCCCTTCTTCTCATTTCCCCCAAGTCACTTACTAACATCCCCCAAGAGGTCAAGATCTGCTTGAGCCTCTTAGTTTCATCATTTCCATGACATTTGCCTTGGTGAGGATCTGCTTCACCCAAGGATTGCTCACTCATCTTCTGTGAGCCTTCTTTTCCCAACAAAGCCTAAGGTCTCATACCTTAGCGTCCTCTGTTCATCTCCATATTAACCACTAACTTTATTATATAACTCCCTATCAGTTTTTCCCTTCCCCTATTAAAATCATGTATATAAAACTCCCTTATGTAAATACTCCCTCCCGGGCATTATAGCTATAATTCTGCTGAGTCTGGGAAATCACAGTCCATCTGGGGTTGTCTTTAGCCCATCCGAGTCATTAAGGAGCTAATTTGACATCTGGTCAGCTAGTAACCTCTCCCCTAGCCCAAAAACCCCTCAAAAAAACCATTTTTGCACCTGTTCCCTACATTCTGTACATAAAATATTAACCCCGCTTGTCAAAAAACCCATATTCCACCCTTGTACCTAAGTCCGAATGTAAATGTATCAAACCGCGCCTTTTTAACACATAAAAACCCCATTCCCTAAGTTTAAACCCACCCGCGCAAATATTAAAGGAATATTCCTGCGCATATACCGCCCCTTATCCCTCCGTCATATCACACTCCCCGCCAGCCGTTGGATCGCCCGCCCCACAGATCAACGGTGGGCGGGCCGTCCCATCCCCGACCTGCCCGACGTTTAGCGTCTGGGAGATGGGCGGTATTACCGCCGTACCTCCCGCCACGCATCAAGCGTTGGGCTGTGGCGGAGCCCTCTCCCCCGAAACCACCGTTGTCCATAAGCGGTGCGCCACAAAACCGCTTACCGCCCGTGACGTCACATCCCACGTCACCCCCTGCACAATCGCCTCTTACGTCACCCCCCCTGTCCAGTCACCATGTCGAGTCACCTGCCTGCGTGGCCTCCTGCCACGCCACTGCCACGTACTCCTGCCATGTCACTGCCACGTATCCCTGCCACCGTACCTGCCACGTCACCATCCGTACATGATGACGTCATCCCGCCACGTCGTCCTGCTGACGTCACCCGCCGTACAATGTCACATCATGCTGACGTCATCATCACTTTTTGGGCGCAAGGGCGCGAAAATTGCACTTCGGAGCCTCGGAATCCAACAAATCGCTCATCGCAGGATTTTTTAGGCCGAAATAGTGAATCTTCAGGGAATCTTTCGTTACGCAATCCCCAGGAAGCCCGAAAGGCCCAAAAATGATCCATTTTCTTCACAGAGCATACCGAAAGGAGCAGAAAACAATTTCAGAGGATACAGAGGCCGAACAGCGGCCATCAATGCGTGATTAGACCCGCAACACATCAGAACAGCAGTCCATATTTTGTCAAAGAGTATCAGAAGAAAGAAAAGACGCCAAAGAGTATCAGCAAAGATTTTTTAGGGGCTCGAAGCACCTGTATATTAATAAAGCCCCTAGAAAGTCAAATCAGGCATCATCAGCCCATCCTTACCCTCAAATCACCATTAAGGCATTCAAAGCACAGGACAACAAAGAAGCAGAAACCCATGCACATTTATTTCAAAAGACACTGCACCAAGGCACCAAGGACTACATAAGTTATTCAGTTTTTGATACGGCCGCCCCCAGCGCAGCCTGAGTTATTGCATGCATTTATTTCTGGTAGAGTTAGGTTTGTTAATTATGACCTGATTAGGTCAAGATGTAATAAAGAACTCTGTAGATAAGTTTTGCCCTATATATACCACCCTCAGCATTGTTTTAAGGGTTGGTCAATTGAGAATTTTCACTAGAGACCCGCACTGTATACCTGACTATTTCTATAATCAAAGATTGCAGAAAGCTTGGAGAGAAAACTGTTTGTTGTAAATGAATGTTTTGGAGACTGAAGATGGAATTCTTGTGCTGCAGCCTGAAACAATAAGTGCATCTTACCTCTGTTTTATTGTTATCACTATCTAAATGGCAGAAAGAAAGAATAGCTTAGAATTAGTTTAAATACTCTCTATGCTCAATTTTTGTTGTTTCTTTATGTTTTCCTCTGAATGAATTGGTTATGAATATGAATTCCTTCTGGCTCATGTTTACCCCGATTCACCTGTGTTTGCCAATTATCTAGGGATTCTTAACTGCCCCTAGGTAGCGCTTTGTTACTTCCCACTGCTAAGTTGATTGAGAGATTCTTAACTGCCCATCTTCGCTTAGCATTTCTTTCCATCACTTAGACCTGAAACATGGTTTCCTGCGCAGCTGTCTTGCTCCATTTTCCCTCTGTTGTGACCAAGTGAAAGCACCAGCAGTCACACTCCTCGACTCCACGCCCAATGGTTTGAAACTTCCAGACTATGCCTTGCCTCTCTGTCTGAAAACATCAATTTTCCCACCGAAAACAAAACAAAAACCCTCTGAACTCGAGACCTAGCCTAAAATCCTTTTAAACAAAGCTAAATCATAAAGAGAGAGCCCTCTCTGATTGCAGGTTGGCTAGAACCTGCAATCCAAAGTGGTTTGTGGTTACCTCGGCCGTATCCTTTTCCGGAGCTTAAGGACAACCTGAGTGATAACACCATGTTTGGATTCTTGAGGAAAACCTTCCAGTCCTCGCTATCAATCCCTCTGTTTTTAAACCATTTTTCTCCATGCTTTGGCAACTCGGTGGCCTCAGCAATCATAGGCTCTGTTACAGTGAGCTTTATGTCCCCAATTTCGGCCTCCATTCCATCAAAGGAATGTGCAAATGTCTTGGTTACCTTTTTTTGGAAACCGCTAAATTTCTCAATGAACTGCAGCCATTGTCTTCTTTGTAGTAGCTCCCTAGTTTGTGGGTACCCCTCTAGGAATTGCTTCCTTGCTGGCTCAGTTCGAACAATTACCCCCATGCTTAAGAATGTTTTTCCTCGAAGGTTGGCTACCTTGACAGGAAAATGGTACTTGTAAGGTTTGCTAGCTGGAAAAAAAGCTGGAGTGATTGTGAACGAATAGAGGAGTGTAGGAATAGGGAAGAATGGATGGGTTATCAAGAGGATTATGGGAATGGATTCGACCATTAGGCGAATTCAAACTTATGATTTGGCAATTAATTTGGTAGATTTGGCACAAGGTCGTGACATGACTTTTAGAGTGGTGGCATATGATATTTCGTTAGATGGCCATTACCCTTAGGTTATAATGATTGCACTTTAGTACTATATTTTCTTGCTCATACATGCTATATATCTTTCCCTATTATTAAATTAAAGCAGCACGTACCTTTAATTTTCTGTTGCTAACCTTATTTGTTGTCCTTTAATCTTCTGCAGGTGCATTGTTGTCAACTGTCCTTTAATCCAGATCACCAAGCATTCTTGAAGACTTCAAAATTATTGGGCTGCAAAAATTTATTTAGTTGCGGAAACTTGTCCAAACTACGGAAACTTGTCCAAGTTGCGGAAAGTTATCCAAGCAGCGCAAAGTTGTTGTTTTTGCAGCTTAAGAGAAAGAAAGCTTTAGTAGAAGATATATATATATATATATATATATATATATATGATATATATATATATATATATGATATATATATATATATATATATCGAGAGAGAGAGAGAGAGAGAGAGATATTTATTTTTTATTTTTTATTTTATTGAAAAGAAAATTTGAAGTGCCAATAAATTGGTTTTCACTTTAAATTTTCTGTATAAACATGCCAACAACATGTTGGTTTTCATGTTTATACAATTTTATTATTTATATTTTTTTTCATATTATTATATGCATACATACATACATACATACATACATACATATAGATATATATATATATATTGAAGAACAAATTGAATGAAAATTTCTAAGGTGGAAAAGAAGAAGAATTCTTCTTGACCATCTTCAGTTCTGAATTATCCTGAAATATTTTAACAAATTCCTCTCTTGTTAATGGTTTTTGGTAAAGCTTGAGTCGATGTCCATTTACTAATAGCGGAGTTCTTTCTTCACCAATAGTCCTTATTCTAACTTCACCATTATTAAAGACATTCTCAACCTCATAAGGTCCAAGCCAATGGGTTTGGAATTTCCCTTGAAATTTTTTGAATTTTGAATCAAAGAGCAATGCCCAATCTCCCGGATGAAACTTTCTTTCTTTAATGTACTTATCATGCCATCTTGACCTCTGTTGTTGCACTAAGTTGGTCCTCTGAAAGGCTTATTGTCTGATTTCATCAAGATCATTTAATTGTGTCATCCTTTGCTTCTGGGTTTCTAACAAGTCAAGATCTAACTGGACTATTGTCTTATAGGTATGGATCTAGAAATCTATTGGAAGTAAGACTTGCTTCCCGTAAACAAGTTCATAGGGAGTATGTCCTGTATTATTCCTCCATGTAGTCCTATAGGCCCATAAGGCTTCTGGAAGTTTTTGCACCCAGTCTTTCCTATGTAGATGTACAGTCTTTGTAATGATAGCCTCGATCACTTTATTTGTGGACTCAGCTTGTTCATTGGCTTGTGGATGATATCGAGTTGACTTCTGATATTTTATCTTGTATTGGTCCACAAGCTTCTGCACTAGTCTAGATGTGAACTATGTCCCTTGATCTGTTACAATTTCTCTTAGCACACCAAAATGAGTAAAAATATCCTCAAAAAGAAATGAAACTACAATATTTTTAGTAGCGAAAGGAAGTGCTTTAGCTTCTACCCATTTAGTGACATAATCAGTACATACCATAATATACTTATTTTGCTTTGAAGGTGGGCTAATTGGTCCAACAAAATCCAGTGCCCATTTTTCAAATGGTTCGATAAGTACCTATGGTTGCAATGGCATCTCATTTGAAGGAGTAGGTTTGCCCATTCTCTGACAACTGTCACATCTCTTAACATATTCCTTGGTGTCCCTGAAAATGGAAGGCCAATAATATCCTAAAAGCAAGATTTTGTAAGCGGTTCTCTTGTCAGAAAAATGTCCTCCACATGGCTCATCGTGACAAGCTTTTAGTATCTCTGGTATTTCTTCCTCCCGAACACATCTTCTAATGATGAGGTCTAGTCCTGTCTTATATAATTCCTCATTTATCCATGAGTAGGATGTGCTATTATGGAATATTCTTCTTTTTTCTCTAGGAGTTAAATGAAATGGTATTTTTCTTGTGGCCAAATAGTTAGCAATATCTGCATACCAAGGTGATTTAGTAGATATTGCAAAAAGATATTCATCAGGAAATTTATCTTCTATGGGTCGATCATTGTTTTCATTTTGTATTCTAGATAGAAAATCGGCAATTGTGTTTTGTTTTCCTGACCTATCTAGAATGGTTATGTTGAATTATTGTAAGAGTAGGAGCCATCTAGTTATTCTTCCATTAGTGACTGGTTTATTCATTAGGTATCTAATAGCATAATGGTCTGTGTGGACAAAAGTTTCGTAGCTAGTCATATAATGTTTGAATTTATTAATGGCATGAATCATAGCTAAGAACTCCTTCTTGGTTACAATATAATTTAACTCTATAGGGGTTAAATTTCTATTGGTATAATAAATGGCCTAAGGAGTGAGGTAATTTTTTCCTAAAACAGCTCCTAAGGCTAAATCTGAAGCATTTGTTGAGATATGGAAAGGAAATTTCCAGTTAGGTCCTTTTAAGATGGGTTCATCAGAAATTCCCTTTTTCAATGTTTCAAAGGCAACTTGACATTCGGAATCCCAACTGAATTCACAATCTTTTGTAAGTAATTTAAAGAGTGGGAATGCAATTTTTGTGAAGTTTTCCATAAATCTTCTATAGTATTCAGTAAAACCGAGAAAACTTCTGACATCCTTTTGACAACTTGGCAATGATAACTTGGAAATGACTTCCATCTTAGATGAGTCTACCTTAATTCCATCTCCGGAAATATGGTGATCTGAAACAATTCCTTTGTTAAACATCATGAAACATTTTTCATGGCTTAATGAGAGCTTTGTTTCTTGACATCTTATTAAGACTTTCTCCAAGTTTTCTAGTGCTTCATCGAAAGAATCCCCATAGACTGTGAAATCATCCATGTATACTTCCACATAATCATGGATAAGGTCAGAGAAAATGCCAAAGGGAAGTACTTGGTAAGCATAAGTTCCTCATGGATAAGTGAATGTGGTTTTATCCTGATCTTCAGGGGCCACCTGAATCTGGTTGTATCCACTGAACCCATCCAAGAAGGAAAAATATTTTTTTCCTGCTAATGTATCTAAGACCTGGTCTATGAAAGGTAACAGAAAGTGGTCTTTTAATGTTGCTTTATTCAACTCGCTGTAATCGATGCATACTTTCCATTTCCATTCTTTTTAGGAACGATTACTAGGGGTGAAACCCACTGACTGTCAGATATTGGATAAACGAAATTTACAGTTAACAATTTCTGCAATTCTTCCTTAACAATTTCTTTTAGATTTGGGTTCATTCTTCGCTGAGGTTGTCTAACTGGTCTTGCATTTTGTTCAATGTAGATACGATGTATGCAAGTTTTAGGATCAATCCCTCTCATGTCAGTGTATTCCTATGCAAAAGCAGAAGAATGTTTCTGTAAAATTTTTATCAATTATTTCTTTTGAATGTCTTCCAAGTTTTCAATGACATTTAAGGTTTTCCCTGGAAATATTTCTATCGAGGAATTCCCAAATTTTTCCATGGACAACAATGATACTTGTTTAGAGGAGAGATATTCATTTCGACTACGCTCATAATGTGAGGAAGATTCATTATTTTCTAGCAGATTTAAAAGTTTGTCTTCCTCTTCTACTTGTTCAGTGACAAAAATAGGTTGTATGTCTTCTCCATATTCTACCCATTCTTCAGTTTTTGTATCTATTGTTGTTATTACAGGCATGTATAATGTAAATTTCTTTGTAGAATTTCCATCCGAGATAAACATATCACCTGACCTATAGCCAATGAAAGCATCTGTTGTAGCCAACCAAGGCCTTCCTAAAATTAAGGGATGTCCTCCTAGATTGTTCTTGGGTGTTAAGACCATGAAATCAATAGGATATTCCCAAGAATTTAAGGATACACAAACATCCTCTAACATACCATTTGGTTTAATAACAAATCTATCTGCTAATTGCAACAAAGCTGGTGTGTATTGCAGGTTAGGAAGCCTAAGTGTGTCCATAACTTGTTTTCTCATTATGTTTATGGCTGCCCCTAGGTCAATCAGTGTGTTTGGTATTTCAGTTTTGTTGATGTGAACTTTTACAATGGGGCTTCCTAGGTCTAAATATTTTTGGATTGTCGTCTTCCTCATCACAATTTCTGCAATTTTTCCAATTAATTGAATTCTTTTTATATCTTTTCTTCTTCTCCCTGATCGTTGTGTATTTAATTCCTTAATTGTTTTTACAAAAATTGGTATTTCTTTTATGGCTTGCAATAAAGGAATCTTAATACAAACATTTCTCAATTCATCCATCATATTGTAATCAGGCAAGATAATTTGTTTCTCTACTCCTTCATCGATTTTCAACCTTTCTGGGAAAGGTGGTTTAACTGATATTGAAGCTTGTTCTATGATGGGAGCATTTATTGGAATTTCTTCTATTTGTCTAGTTTCTTTTTAAGGGAGAGAGTTCTCCCTTTCTTCTGATTGATTCTTATGTTTTTGAAGATATGATTTTGTTTTTTGAATGACAACAGGAGGTTTTTTTGGTAATACCCTTCCAGACCTTAATTGGATATTGTTTAGGTCTAGTGGGGTTATTACATAAGTTTGAGGATTCTGACCCTCCATGTTGTATACTGGTTGTTGTGGTACTTTATTATTAGGATTTGGAAGTGGTTGAGCGGGTAGTTGATTTGATTTTTGTGGAAATGGTAGGGAAAGTTGTGGGTTTTAACTTTGTACTGGGACTTGTGGCAATTGATTGGTTTTAGGAATTTTATTGAACGAAGTTAAGAATTGTGGTGGAATATAGGATGGCGAGTATTGTTGATATTGAGCATAGGCTCCATAAGGATTTTTCCATCCTTGATTCCAAGGTTGTGATTATGGCAGAGCCCAAGGCTGCCAGGCTGAATTCCAATTATTTTGTGAAGATTGGGCAAATTGTTGTGGTCTAAATCCTTGTGGTTGATTTGGTTGGGGGTTTTGCCATGGTCTTTTGTTTATAAAGTAGATAGGGTCTACTGGTTCTGAGATTCCTTCATCATTGAATACAGCCTTAAGACCTGGTAAGGATGGACATTCCTTTGTATCATGATTATCTGCACATATGACACAGGTTTCTATGGCTTTTGAGTCTAAGGGACACTCTCTTAGAGCATGTTTCTTCCGACATTTGGGACAGAAGATAGATAATGCAGCATTTTCAGAATTTTGCTTGTTTTGTATTTTAAGGGTGTCTATTTGTTCACTTAAGCTCCCTAAAATATCTGTTTTAAAGGTGTCAAACATATTTCCTATTTCTACCCTACTAACTGTCCCAGCTGCAGACTTGTTTATTCTTGATAAGAGAGGGTCTCTAGGACTCTTTCCAACTCTTGCTTTGCCCCTTGAGATATGTACACATAAATCACAAATATCTGCAAATGGTAGTTGGGATATATCTCATTTTCCTGTTAGGTTAAGTAGATCGATCCATTCATCTTTAATGGCTCTGAGTAAAAGAGATTTTAAGGTTTCTTCATCCAAATTATCCATTTTTGCTCTTTTAACATTATAAACAAATCTTTCTACCAAGTCTTTAATATTCTCATCCTCTTTCTGTGTCATTTTGAAGACTTGATCTTTAAGGTTACTAAGCATATAATAATCTCTATACTTGCCCAAGAAAGCCTCCTTCATCTGTGCCCATGTTGGTATGGAATGCACTCTTAGACTCATGAACCATTTTAATGCTGAGTCTTTTAATGTGGCAGGGAACAATTTCAACTTTTGAGCATCATGCAGATAGTCATATGATCTGCATAATACTTCAAATTCGAAGAGAAATGTCTCCGAATCTTCGTTTCTTTTCCCATGGAAATTAGGAAGAATCGAGGGTGATATATTTTTCATTGTGAGGGTTGTATCTTCATCAAGAATAGGGAATCCCGAAGAATCTTGATTTCCTCTGCCTCTACCCCCTCCTCTACCTCTACCTCTACCTCTTCCTCTTCCTCTACCTCCAATCCTTTCCTCTTCACCATGGACATTGTGTACTTCTTCTTCTTCTTCAGCCATGATAGATTCTTCAGAGCTAAGATAGTGTTGTTCTAGTCTTTCTAGTTCCTCTATCAATGGTTGTTCAAAATTAGTTTCCAATTCCTCCTCTTCACTAGGAATTTCTAATTCTTATCCCACGATTTGTTCACCAGTGGAGGACAGAAAGATTACTCCTGTGGTTGGGGATGTAGGATTTTCTTCAATTACAGCTTCAGTAGAAGAAGTAGGTGAAGTTTTGGATTGAATTTTTGATCTTGAGACTTCAGGAAGTCTTTGTCGACCTCTAAATGGAATTCGGGTTTGAGTAGGTGGTGTGGAATCTCGAAATCATGGTGGAGTGAGTGGATTTGTGGGAATTAAACTTCTTCCTCGTCCTACAAATCTACCCCTAGAGTCTCTATCCCTACGCATGTCATGTTTTAAATTAATGATGGTTTTTTTTCGTTTTTTTTACTTCTAATTATACTTCCCCGGCAACAACGCCAAAATGTTTGGTCAATTCAATGTCCTTGAATTGGCAATCATAAATTGTCAACCAGGGTGCGTAGACTGATGAAGTATAGGTGCACAATATGTGCTTAGAAGTTGTTTACTAGGTCGTTATGTATTTGTCAAGGTCTAAACTTAAGATGGGGTGATGTTTGTCAATTGTATTAGTGTTGTAATTCTTAGGGATGTTGATTAAGTTTCCTAGGAATTAATCTCTATCCAATCAGTTTGTGGATGATGTGAGGGTGATTTTACTTATGTTAGATTGTTGGGATTTGATCTTAAATCTCTTTGCTGCAGCTCCTAATTCTCTAAGTGCAAAATGAAACCTTACTCTAGCAGCTATGAAGGAATACTGTTGAACTCAATTGTTTTAGGAGAGGTCTTCTCGCTTGTTCAATTTCTGCTCAAACAAAGTAATCCAAGCAACATCTATGAATTGAACACACTTCAATTATGCTGGATAATAAGCAAAGGAAATAACTATGTAGTATCGGGTATAAAGCAAAGTAAATAACAATATAATATAGGTATAAATCAAATTAAAGTTCTTATGTCAATAACAATTCGAGATCATTATATAGCATTATCACAAAAAACAGAGCAATTGAATAATTAAAGGAAATCATATTGTATTTGATTAAAACTTGCCACTGTTTGTAGGGGCCCTCCACATAGCAGTTCAGAGCTTCAAATTAGTACAACGCTTGCACACAAAAACCAAATTCATTCACACGAAATTCACAAATTGTTCAGAAAACATATCATTCGGCGTGCACCCAAATAACAGTGCGGCCATTAGCTTTATAATAGGTCTCTTTGCATAACTGTATGAAGATCTTAAGCCTAATATCTCTTAATCCTATCTAAAATTATATCGTGAAACCGTTGTTTTGCTATTTTGAAAGAAAAATGATAAAGTTTCAACTGATCTCTAGTTCTGTTCTGCGTTAATCTGGTGGTTGACTCGGAGTTTGACCGCGATCTCCTATGCCTCTTTTAGCAAACAGTTTCGAGTGGATAGGAAGGTATCCATGAGGGAGTCATCCTCTATCCATCCGCACCTTTCGTTGCTAACCTGGAAATCTATAACCTTGTGAACAATGAAGACAACTACGGAATCCTAGACTAACTGTGGAAACAGACTGATTCAGTAGCTAATTACAACTTTAATTAAAACAATAAGGTATACAACTAAATATGAACAAGAAAACATACTAACGCATACCTTCATCAAAACCTGGTAGATATGGCTTTATTAAGTGGTAAATATATATGAAAAAAGAGAGAATTATTGGGAAAAAGGATGTCATGGTAGGACAAGCTTCAGACTCTACATAATTTCTCTTCAGCAGCTGCTCTACTTTAGAAATTCGATCTTCTGAACTCTATTTTGTGTGTTCTCCAAGTGCCCCTCAAGCCTCTTCTTATATCTTTCTGTTGGACACCCAACGACTCAAATTAACTTCTAATCAATGGTTTAGATCAGTTTTGGCTTGATCCTCGTCTTCTTCTAAAAGTTACACCCACAGTTTAGATTAATACCCATTAACTATTTTAATTTCCTAAGTTTAGCCTTAGGGTCCCATTAAAAATAATGAATTATTTTAATAAAATTGTCTCTGAGTGGAATTTCCCAAAACGATTTATGGGTTTTAGAGAATGCATGTGTCTAAGCCTCCCCGCAAATTTTGAGACTCAAAGCACATCCGATGCTACCAAAAATCAACACATAGATCAAGCCTCCTTCCAACTATGACTTGGCGTTCAAACTTTCAAGTGATACTACTCAGTCTTCAAGAATGGTCCTTTGTCCACCTTTTTTTCCTACACCAATGATGTATAGGAACAATGGGACTTTCCTAAAGTAATAATTTGGCCCTTTTATTAGTCTAGACTCGGTCCAAAAGGAAGAAAGGGTCTCGGCCCTCTGATGGAACGAGACTTATCCTTGCATTATTCTGGCAACAACCACCACTTTAGTTTGCTCAGATAATTATCTCCTTCAACAATGGCTAGTGCTATGGACCACATATGCATACGTAGACCCAGGCAATTTGCTTCCCAATCTGTCATTGTTCCATATCTGGCTACCATTGGAGGATATGTCACGCACAAGATCAAGGGCAATTTCTAATTTCCTAGTGCGCACTAATTCCACAGATGCCTCCATCCCAGAAAGAAGACAAACCTATCAGCTGCTCTTTCGATTCTACCAGCAATTCCCTGCTACTGCAATTTAACCACATTTTTCTTTCACATGCACAGAAACTGTACTAATGTGCATGGCAGTTCCAATCAAATCAACCTTTGACAATTTAATTCCATGGCTTCAAAAAAAAATATGAAATCGATCTCTTTAGATAACTACACCATTGGCACCCATAATCGGTTTGCAATTTGTTTGTAATTTAATGAGGCTCGGCTCGACAAGATGAATAGTCAGCCATTCAATTGATTTATCAACTGGACCTTGTCAAATGAATTTTTTGACGACCTCAAATAGTTTTCATTTTTGGGTTCCGAACCCAAATAAAATTAATCAATGCAACTCGGACCCCACTTTAAAAGAATAAACATTGGAAAGAAATGAATCATACGGCCGTTCGAAATTTCATATGTTCGGCTTCCTGCAATTAATCATCGATCCCTTCTTCATTTCTCTCTCGGCCTGTGTCCACACAACTAAGGATATCAAAATCCCATCCTGTTAGAAGAATCTGCGTTCAAAACTTCAATAGTACTCTGACTTAAATTTGGCAATTAGAGCTTTGAAAAATCTAAAGCGGCCCAACAATTTTGACTCTGTCAAAATAGTGGCCACATGTGGAAAACTCAACACGGCCTTTCCAAAAACTATAATCCTCCAGCTTCAGCCATGTAATAAACTATGGCTCAAATCATTTTTTTGAGCAAGCATCCTTGTGACTGTGTGCACAACCGCTTACAAAATGAATAGTTTGGCCTACAACTATAATTGCCCTTAATAAAAATTCATTTGGTATATGTCGCTTTTAATAATTTCATGATGGACGCCTCCTTTAAATGTAATGGCCGAATTCGTCCCACGGCAACTAAGTAGGGGACAAATTAGGAAGATTTTGTCTATTGTTTGGAAATAAAAAAAATTATAGAATGGATAAGACAATTTTCTCCCAAAACTGTCAAAATGAGTAAGCAACTTCCATTTCTTTAAAATAAAACCCTTGAAATTTCTCTGAAGTTGATATGTAATAAAACCCTCAGGTTGGAAGTAACATCAACTCTGA
The DNA here is from genome assembly GCA_031772625.1 of Pinus tabuliformis. Taxonomy (NCBI): domain Eukaryota; kingdom Viridiplantae; phylum Streptophyta; class Pinopsida; order Pinales; family Pinaceae; genus Pinus; species Pinus tabuliformis. The sequence goes on along the minus strand of CM062808.1, from coordinate 343,113,931 downwards.
TACCACTGTAATGTCCCTTTTTAGGGATTTTGAGATATTTTTCAGATAATTTTATTTATAAAACTTTATGCTGACATTTTTGCTAAAAACCCACAAGATCACACCAAAATGCACCAGTAAATAACAACCCATAAATTATACAAGCACAGTGCACCCATAAACTTAAATAACATCAAAAAATGCAGCACAAGGAATGACTCAACTTCATTTATTATAATATATCATGCAAAGTACAACTGAAAATATCTAAGACAAAATAGGAAAGATGATCGCTAAGTGGACCTCCAAATATTTTGCTGCTATGCTGATCTTGATCCCTCAAAACTCCACAACGGCTGCACTCTCCCTCCAACAAATGTTGTCACTGAATCAACTGAAAGACGATGAAGCACCAATTGAGGACCTGAATGATCCTCACTCCAATATCTCTAAAGCTCTATGAAACTCCTGGATGAAGTCTCCTTAAAGAGAGTTGGGTTTTCGTCCAACACTCAACAACATACTTGAGGGATTCCGTCCTGGGGCTAGAGAAGTTGGGGACTAGGTTCTCCAAACCTCACAAATAGAAAATATCAATAATCCAATATGTCGCCTAATGGCCTTCTCCTCCTCTTTTTATAAATCTTATGGGCCCCTCTTGAAGCTCTTATTTTACTATTATTTATTTATTGAGCACATTTCCCTCAATTAAATATCTTTTTAATGTGGGAAAATGGTAAATTGGCCACCATACTCTCTCTCACCACTGGAAGTCACTTCTCAGCATCCCATCCTGTATATCTTCTCGTTACATTGAGGTTTCCAATCAATTAATCTCCCTAGAATGCAACCTCGTGCATAATTAATTAAGTTAGGCCCCATAATAATGCTAATTTTTTAAAGTTGTCAAAATGCAACGGAACGAAAGGAAAATTGTGCAGTTGATGAAATATACTAAGTGAATGCCATCATATCCCATAAAAACTCCTAAAAACTCCCTTAGAACCCCTGATGACATAAACTTGCTTTAATGGCTTGACCTATAAATCCACCCTGGCTGTAATATGAGGAAAATAAAAATAGGGACATTATAAAGCATTAAATGCTTCAGCATCTTTTTCCCTCACAACCATGAGCGTACATTTCTTGTTGGATTTGATGTGTCTCTTCATTTGTCCCACACTGACAAGGGTTGAATTGATCTTCATTCGGTGAGCTCTGACAATATATTCCACCCAATCTTTGGTGAGATGTTGCTTGTTCTCATGCCTAAAAAAGATTGCCTTCCTATCATACAAGTATGGGATTCCTAAGGCTATGCCAAAAATGTAAAGTGGGACAACATTTAGATCAACCTCATCTATCAACTTCGAAGCAATGGCAAACCTAACCCTACATTGCTTGGTGGCATTGAGTTTTGCATTGTCGCACACCCAACCAAGAGGATAGGGTTTTGGACGAAGTTTGGTTTCTAGGCCCAACTTCTTAACAATTGATTATGAGAGAAAATTAAATTGAGAACTTGGATCAAACAATGTATCTATTTTGGTGTGCTTAGATACAACCCTAATATGGAACAATTCACTTCTTTTTCCATTCATCAACATGAGATTCATTTGTAGAACTTGAACTAGCATGATTTCCAGAGCTTGAATTAGCATAAAGGGAATTTTTACCTTGTACACCAACCACTGTAATCTTCATTCATTACCAAAATCGGACCCAAGGTTTTGTTGCACTATAGCAACCATGTTTTTCTTCCCTTTTCCACCATACTTCTTAGGCTTCAATTATGGATGCAACTTCCAACAATACTCATCGTGCCTTTCTTTTTTGTAATGATTGCAAGATCGCTTCCCTTCTTCTTTCTTTGCTCTTACTACCTTCTTTTCCTTTCCTTTCCCTTTGAACTTGTTGTTTTGAGACTTGGATGATGGCCTCATTGGATGTTGTTCTTTTCCACACTTTCCCATGTTTTCAATATAAATTGCTTTCACACTAGCTTCATCTAGATTAGTGGGATCAAATAGCAATAATGAATGCTGAAGATAACTGTGTAAAGTGCCAATATATTTCATCAAATTATTTGGTAAGTCCAAAGGAATATTCAATGCTAATGCTTGCTTCCTAAACTCTTCTATGAAACTTTGAACAATATGACCTTTGCCTTGTCTAAGGTTTTTCCATTCCATCATGGCTTTCTATCGATAACCCAATGGATAAAATTTCCCTCTTAATATAGAAACAAACTCAGACCACGAAGAAAGGAGTTTACCATTACGCTGACTACCTTTCTGAAGCTTCCTCTCCCACGATACAAGAGATATGCCTCCTAGTTGAAGAGATGCCAACTGAATCTTTGCTTCGTCCTCTTTGATCTGTTGTATACGACAATACACTTCGATTTGTCTAATCCAATTGTTTAGATTTTCTGCATTAGCTTCTCCATTAAACATGGGCAAATCAAATTCCACGTCTAACTTTAAAAATGGCTTCTTATAAACATCTCTATGATGACCATTTGAATGATGAGACTGATATGAAGAAGAAGAACATTTACTTGAAGATGGAGATGGGGGTTTAGGAGGGTCTCCTCCATTTCCTTCATTTACCAAAGTATTGTCCTTTTCTTTCTCTTTCTTCTTCTTTTCCTTCTTTGCTATTCTCTTCTCATCATATGCAAACAATTTATCTACCATGCCTGCCATCCATAGAAAGCTTTATGGAAAGCTTTGTCATTCTCGGTGTGCACATCATCATTCTCCATTTTCTTTCTTCGTGTTGCATGTCCAATCTTAGGGTCAAAAGACTTGAGTTTTCCTTCACCCTCTTTAAGTTTATCCCTGGTTATCATCCACACTCACAATTCACATAAGAAAGAAGACCTCTTTGATATCCAACATGATTGGGATCTTTACTTGGTGATGTTAGCAAAATTGCATAAAAGAGCATGTAGTACCATAAATGCAACACTTTAAGAAAAAACGACACAAAAGGAGACCATAAAGGCAATGCATCAATATTTTCTAACAAAGTTCACTCACAATGTGTTAGCTACGTCTCTGAGCCCAACTTTAAAGTGGAGAGGTCTCTATTATCTCAATGAAATGAAATGAAAGTAAATGGAAAAAATACATAATTATACCCCACTTATGGGAGCGACCTGAAAATGGGATACTCAAATCTGAAATCTAATTGCCCCAGTGAAATCCTTGCGAAATTCTGAGTAAAATAAGTATAAACTCAACTGGGTTCTGACACTGTCGATTCTGGACCCCCTGAGAATCTCCAAGATTCCACAGCGTAAATAATATTTTGGGAATATTCGTGATAATATATTAGGAAAAATACCTTGGGAATATTCCCCTTAGTATTTGCACCCACGCTTGGTTCCATGCATCCTAGTTCTGCCACCCCCTGCTTGTTGTTCCGCTCACTTTGTGTTTCGCCCTCCACCGACTCCCCAATGAATGTTATGGTTCAATTTAAATAGAGTGGCGCCGATGAACTTTACAAATATCGATTGGTTGGACTCTTGGTTGTCGTACGGTATGTTGGTTGGCAGGGGTCGCAGGTTCAATCCCCGCAGACCCCAACTTGCGTTTTATTATTATTATTATGATATCGACTTGTTTAAATAAAATCCATGCCTACTATTTATAACAAACACATAGTTTGTGTAATGGTATGCAGTTTTATTGGGTCCACTGAGGTTGGCGATTCCACTGCCGACAATTATAATTTTTTATATCGTTAGACAAAATGACCAACCGCGGGTTGCCACATGGCGACTACGGGTTGGTCCACGTCCCATGTGTCTTGGTCAACCGGGTACTACCATGTGGAAACTTTGGTTTGGTCCACATCACCGCTGCCAATTTTAGCCCGAACCACCAAATTTTGGCTGGACCATCAACTTTGGCTACAATCCAAATTTATCTGGAGAATAACTAAGATTTGTCCAATGCCAAGTAGGATTGGAAATTTGACCAACTATAACTTTTGGATACAAACTCAAATTGAGGTGTCATTTGCGCCATTGGAATTGTCTCGATGAGATATTCGACTTGACGTTGTTTTCGCTAAGATTTGAGGAATTCAATTTTTAGGCCTTATGGGATCCTCCTGGATCACTCGTTCATTCCAAAACACATCACGAATAGTCCCAACAATCAATGACATGTCACTGGAAGTCCACAATCAACAACTTGCCACACAACAAATTGTTTTTCACCACCAATCCACCAGAACTACCAACCCATCTTGTCACCTAACCAATCGAGACCACACCTCCATGTCTTCAGCTGAACCTTCTACTCCATGATCTAGATAATCTTAGCTCCCACTGAGTTGCTTCTTTGTGCACACTCTCAGATACCGTGTTGTTTTTTTACATCACTTCAAAATTAGGTTTGAGTCTAAAATCACGATCACAAATACATTGAAACACCACAACACTACTACTTTTCACAATGGAATAACATACATTAGTGAATCAACTAGTGCACATGACAATTTTTAACTTTTTAACCCACTAATTGTTATATTACAAACTTTAATACAACAATATTAGGGCTCCTGTACTGGGGATCATGGCCCTTACATACAACCCTGATACAAGGACAAAACTAGGGCTTGGTATCAACATCTATGAGCATAAATCTGCCCTGAAGAAGGTACTTGACCTACTTTCTGATGTAGCACTCCACAACCCTTTCAATCCACATACCTTGAACACATTCGGCGAATACTTTGCCTCCCCATCTGTTGATTACTCAACCTTCTACAACTTCAAAACATTTGCATCTCCAGCTGCTCAACCTGCCACTAACAATCCTCCTACTGCTCCAAAAGTGACTGAAGAAAGGCTCTACAATCTCCTCGCTAGAAACCTTCTTGCTCCACCAAGATGTTTGCTCATAGGGTCTTTTGGATATGTCCTCTTATTAGTGGTTTTACATGCCAAATCCCTGAACTAGGGCTCCATCAAATATGCCTCCTAATATCCCTTCGTTGTTCTAAGGATCATTGTACATGAAGTCTTCTAGATCTTCCCTCCATCTCCTTGCCACCCCAAAGGTGATGAAACTTAGGGCTCAACAATCTGCCCTCATATGACTAAAGTTGTCCATCTACAACCCACTAAGCTAGGGCACACAATCTGCCTCCTATCACTGATTAGCTCCTCCAATGAACATTGTACATGAGGACTTCAAGGAATACCCTTACATAGTGACAAGGATGCTCCTTTGTCACACAACCAAGCGCATCATCAACAACCCATTGATTCGCTCTTTGGTTTCTCCAAGAGGCAATCCTTAGGGCATCCAAAATTGCCAACACATAGTCCATAATATGATTGACCTTAGGGAACAAATAAACATCCCTCGTACTTGTAATTTTCTCCTCAAATTACATTATATCTAGGGCTCTTTCTATCAACCCACTCAATAATGAAGTCTCACTGTAACTTGGGGCCACTTTTGTTGTTCAATGCCTATGAAAAAACCCTTTTACATTACCTTCGGTATTTCATGACAACCATACAACAATAACCAATTCACCCTAACTCTTTCCATACTTGCACGCTCTTTTGTCCGCACCTAGAGATTATTTATGCCTCTTCACTTGTATCTATTCTCCCACAGACCTATACTCTCAATTTGATGCACAACATCCCTCAAAACATGGATAATCCATGTCATGTAAGGTCTTGGCCCTCTCCACTTGTACACAGAAAACAAAGCTTTCTTCACCAAGTATCTACGGAAAAATTTAGTGTTGAGGTATGTTGACTACCCATGTACCAAAGCAACCCTAAACTAGGGTATAAAACCTCTATCCAAAACCCTTGGATAGACCTCCATCTCTTAATAATCGATCATGACGAGAAGCAATCTCTTACCTCTACAAGATGTCACCAATAATCCTGTACTCCTTGGTTCTATGCACAACTCATTAAGGTTTCGACCCTCCTTTTAGGGCTTTTGTTACAACTACTGAAGAGCCCTAACTTGACCTTCAAATAATCCTCCAAAATAGTGACAAACCCTCTCCAAAAGATCTTGAACTCCCACGCTATTACTCAAGGAAACTCGGCCTTATTTCTCACTATTGTTCCAAGGATAAACTACTTCCTTCCAACATCAAAATAGGAGCTTGACCCTCCTTCAAAATCTCAAATTTCAATGCGACCTTGTCATAGAAGAATGTCACAACTTGTGCTCAGAAATACTCCAACAAAACTCAACGAACGACTCCTCCTACTGTGTCGGACCATAACTAGGGAAAACAAAAACTAACTTGTCCTTCTCCACACTTTGGCTTGGCTCCTTACGTCTGTGGCTATCTCAAATTTTCTTTTTAGTCCATGATCGAATGCACTTGGATGGTGAGTTAATGAGCTCTCCTTGCCTCTCTTTTTATAGAGTTCTAGGTGGGTTTTACTAGGCACCTAGGGTCACCATATTTCACCAAGTCGACCTTAACAAATTGTTAAAACTTCATAAAATATGAGACAAAATCCTTTTCATCCACCGAACACCAGGTCATCAAAGCCTTAAGTTCCCCTTAGCTCCTTAAGGGTGCCCCACATGCCCTTAATGAACAAACCATCGAAAACTCCTCTTGGTTTCGCACGCACAACTTTAGGTGCAAAACCCATTGCTCGGGTACACTTGCCCACAAAGCACATGTGGGTAAACTTCTCCCAAACCCTGTGCCCTAGGGTTGTGAGAGTACCTCCCAGGCCTACACAAATCAACAATGTTGAGGGATCAGAGGCTGGTGTTGGCCCTTCCAAGTCTCAATAGAGAGACAAACCTCATATGGGCTTCAAATTAGTTGCCAAAGCCCGTATATATTGCTGATCCAGTTGGGGGCATGTTGGTCCAAGTACATCATCTCATGAATAATATGGGCCAAAGTACAAATTTTTGTGGTGTTGTAGGTGACCATGGAGTGAAGTAATGATGCTTAGCAAGTATAGGAGTCCCATGGATCTCAAGCTTCACCCGTGTTGAAATTTGCTTACAGACAAGAATTTCTAATCATGATAATTACTTGTGAAGATATTTATTGCTCCTTCTTAGTTATTCTTTGTCATTCATCAAGTAATTACCAATGTAACCGTTTAAGTACAAGAGAAATAAATATCACAATGCACAAGATACAAAAGACACTAGAATTAGGCTAGAGGCCAGGGCAAAACCCACAAGGGGAAAACTCAACAATCCTTTCCTTATAGTATCTTTTGTCAACAAGAGAAATCCAAGTCAAGCTAACTAGTAACCCAAGTGCCAAGTCAGTCCTCCATCTGTCCATAATAATGTTTCAACACTGTTCCACAAATCTGTCCTTAGAATGCCATATATCACTGAAATAGAGTGCCTCAGGAACTTCGCTCAACCACAAAATATGTTTAAGGAAATTCGTACTTCATCACATAAATACATGCTTCAAAGCTTGGGTTTGTGCCTCAGGTTTTTCCACAAGAAGCTCACATCATCACAGAGAGAAGGTGCCACAAATTACTCGCATTAACCATAAGAATGTGCTTCAGATTTGTATGCCACAGAACTGAATTTCTTTCCACAGAAGAAAGACCCAAATTAACTACGAAATGGGGAGGAATGATGTCAATATATAGTTGTTTCCTCATGCGAAATGGTGCCTCTAAAGGATGAGCCGACTTGACTCCAAGAGGGTTGACTTGGTCAGCTTGGGGGGAAAATAAACTTAAAAAAATCAATTTTTCTTTTTTCTTTTAAATGTCCAAATGGGACATGATAATTTTTTTCTTTTCTTTTCTCTTTTATAAAATCATGATGATGAATATTTATGAAGACCGAATCTAGTTACAACTTCAACGCTCCCTCTTTACTAGGGAGGTATTCATAATGACTCAATGGAATAATCTCAAGTTGAAATATTCATATAAGAAAGGGTCCAGATTGATAAGCATCATTATAAACATCATCAGGACCAACATTGTCAAACTACTAAGGCCTTGACAAGTAAGCTTTATCTCTCCACTAGATCAAAGCACAATGCTAGGAGGCATTCAATAGGACACCACACAAATTCCTCTCCAAGGCACATACTCCACCTAGGTTCACCAAAGTATGTCCTCCACAGTGCCATTTCCCAATCCGTTGTCACAATACATGATAGAAGGAAATGTGGGTCCTCTGGACTATTCTTATACTAGATCAATGTACTTGACTTACGATTGTTAGTCATGGTCACATTACATGTCTCAAGAATGTCAGTCCATGATGCTTATCCAATTTACCATTCTCTCTACACGTGTTCATGTACTTGGCTTACGACTTTTAGTCTTGGCCATAGTACATGACACATGGAGAACAAGGTGTCCATCCTCACTCCCTCTCAATGTCGGGGGGGGTTATCCACCAACCCAAGCTTGTCCCAAAAATGTTCATGCTTTCCCTTATGAAGGGACTTCGTGAAAACATCGGCTATTTGTTCATCCGTTTAGATTTATTGTAGCTTCTCGACTCCTATCTACACCATACTCATGAATCATAAAGTGTTTTGACCTGCCATTAAGAACCAGGTTCTTTGACAATCTTTATAGAGTATTACAATCGAATGCAACATGTCGTCACCAAACATTTTATGGAGCCAAACTGTTTGATATCTAATTGTACAAACTGCCATATATTTTTCCTCTGCGGTGCAACAAAATCTTGCTTCATGCTCTTTCAAGAAACCATAGATCCCAACCATTAGTAGTATCTCTACTCATCATCAACACTACTAACCCAATCGATGTATCCTCAAGTGCCAAGCTGCAGTGTAAGTCTTTCATGTCAAATTTTTCTTCTAGCTCCCACGGAAGTCAATATTTCTTCCTTCTACTCATAAGTCCTTTTTTCCCAAAGTACGAGTTTTCTTTATTTATAAGGCTCCTTAAAAATATTGGGTAACTCTTCTAATCAAGGCAATCATCTTTACATGATCCTCTCCCTTTTACTAGAAGAAAATTCTTGCTTTTATGTTGTCATTTGGTGCATGCTAGATTTTGACTTCTCTAATGCATACTTCAAACTTCTCTCTTCTATCTGCATTCACATTCTTCCATGATTCAGGAAATTCCTCATGCTTTGCTACATTCTTCCATTTCTTTCTTCTTATTTCCAAAGTCTAAGCAGTCCTTGCCATTGACCTGCAATCCTCACTAGGAGGTCATGAAAGAACAAATACAATTAAGCAAATTGTATAGAGACAAGAGACTATTCAAATGTAAAGACAACAAAAACAATAGTAATCATAGAAGAGGGTTTATAGAATACTTATCTGTTGAGAAAAGTCAACTTCCTCTTAATCTTATAGACTTCTTGCATACATTTGCAACTTTGTCAGCTCCATCAAAAATCCAACCTGTAAGACAACTTCATCCACATCATCATGCATAGGTTAGGGTTTCTTCTTCTTTTAGTGGAAGCAACCATTCCTAGTGTACAAACATTAGACCTTTCTTGTTCAAACCCTTGCTAGGGTTTATAAACTCTAGATGCTTCATGACCTGCTATATTGATTATGTCTTTATCCTCAATAGATAGGGCACGACTTTGTATATAATGTGTCTTTACATACCCCTTGATAATACATCAGATGTCAACAATATCTTATTCTTCCAAGCAACAGACCTTTTGAATTGATAGTACTTTTCCTTCAATCCTTCCTTCGAGTATGGGTTGCTTGAAAGAGATAATGGGCCAGTTCCTTGCAATTCTTTTGTCTCTACAAACTTTATCACCTTAGGATACAACTCAAACTTCTAATGAATTGATTGTCACCACAAACCTTTTTGACTTGAGCATAAAACTATGCTTAGAATCTAGACCTATGAAATGTCTTCTTGAACTATGCTCGAGTTACACAGTGATAAATTCAAACTTTGTCTTTGTAACACACCCTCTTGTCTAACTTGATAAGAGAGGTGGTTATCGTGCAGATAGACTCTCAGTACGAAATTATGAGAACGAGATCCAATAATTTTTTTTTAATTACCGCCAAATTGTGATGCAATGGGCATGTATAAATCACAGCTACTCATGGCAAGGAAGACCAACTTATTGTAGTTTCATTTGCAGAAAGATGGAGAGGTAGGTTCAATCAAACCAAGCTCAGTTGGTCAGATGAGCAATAGAGAAATAATGGACCTATTCAACTTCTGAAACAAGAGCCTACTAAAGAAGTCAATATCATAGGATTCAAGTGATTCTATTGAGGTAATCCTAGCCATATATCTTGTGGTTGTAGGAAGAGTCAACACTAGAAGATAAGAGGACAACATAGAGGTAATTACGCATAAGACAATTGTACAATACCAATTAAATTTGGGTTTGAGATTGAATTTGTCACAAGACAAGGTCTAAATGACATGTAAAACATGATCTCCATCTAATCACAAAGCAGGTCATTGCCAATGAAGATTATTCTACTATGGATTATGACGTTACATTTGAAGTTTAAGAATAGCCTTAACCCTGTTCTTAACAAAGCAAATAGTTGATTGGTACTCAAAGTACATCACACATAGTCAAGTTATGCCAAATGATTTCATTCCTTTTGGATTTAACTATATTGAAGTGGTTTCTTTTCATAAATTCATGTTTGTTCTTTCTAACACTACAACTTCTTTTTGGGCCATGAATAATCCAATGTGTATATACAACACAAATCAAAGAGTCCATCTGTATGTACATATACCTCATATACATGAATCATAATCTAAGGATAAAATGTTGTCAAACTGAATCGACGACTTAATTTCCAGGCACTATGCCTACCAGGGTTTGAACCTATGTCTTCAACATGTTGACACCCCACCTTAAACACTAGATCACAACCTGGAAGACAAAAGCATATAATTCATTCATTGGGAATGAGATCATCAATCAAATTCATTAAAAGAAATGCCAGACTAGTTTGTGCAACATAAAAACAATTGTTATGTTTCCATATTAAATACCTTATAGTAATATCAATGCAATCCGACAGGAAAACTTCTCCAATAGTGCTTGGTAGGCAATAGTTATACAAAATATACATCGCAGATTGTATGATTGTAAATCAATTGAAATAGATTGCTAGATCTCATTTTATTGAAACCAAATATCCTTGTGTACAATAATCTCAATCATAAGTAACTTAACTCTTTTTGGGACCAACCAATATGGCTAAAGCATCATTGCATCAATTGCAGGTACGTAAGAATATGACGTTCTCAAGTCCTAATACTACTACATAACTTATATTCGGTCAGAATGGTGTAGAAATATTCCATACAAGTGATGGCCTAGAGATAACAATATAGACAAATCACGACCTCCTTCCTTTTGGTCTCTTCCACCAACATGTGATTAGAATAGACTAGATATTAAATGATTATAACATGTGGTGTTCCTTTCCATCATTGTTGAAAGAATATATGGATTAGTTTTTTTTTTATTGTTCATGAGTAACCCTGATATTATAAGCTCTTCCAGTCTTATTGAAAGAAAGAGTGAAAGAGAGGGATTCTATTAATGTATGCATAATGCCAAATTAGGTGGTTAGTGCAAATCTACTTTCTCCAAAAGGGGATATTTATGCCACATTTTATGAGACTTCCATAAGCTCTTGTGGATTCCTAATAAATCATCTAGTCTAAATTTCTAACAAAGATCATGAACCTCTTCAAATCTTTAGTCCATGTCTACGCAACTTGACTGATGAAGCAACAAAAAGTAATTAGAAAGCAGCATAATATACTCGCCAAAAAAGAATGTAAAGGTTGTGATCATACTCTCGAGTTTGGTGCTTGTATGGTCAGTTAGCTTTGTGCTTACTTGATTTTTGCCTACATTAGCAAAAATAAGGATCAGTGTGTGGTTAGAGACCTTTCATCGTTTATAGTATAGGTTTCATTAGTTGACATAAACAATCCAAGGACAAATTCTTCATATGATGCCTACTTAAGTTCTAGTTTGGTCAGAGACATTTCATCGTTTATAATAGAGGTTTCATTAGTTGACGAAAACAATCCAAGGACAAATTCTTCATATGATGTCTACTTAAGTTCTTGTTTTAAGACAACGATTCATCCACTTTAATTAACGCATTGTTACTACCAAAGAATGTTATTCCTTAAAATTTCTAGTTCACATCTACCTCAAGTTACCTGGCGAACTAGAATAATTTCTTGATTTTCAACTGTTAGACTTAAAGGCATATCTGAATCTACAGTGTTGTGTATATTTTCAAAAACTATTCTTCTGAATTGGCATAAGATAATTCAGTTCATGCATAGAAAATGTTATTCTGAGCATTTTTAGGAAATGGTATGAGAGATTTAACTATATATATGGAGAGAGAGAACAAACAAATTTAGAGGTTGACTAGAGAATATTAATATTTTATGCTTCACTGAACATTCTACAAATTATTCAAATGCAAAAATACAGGAAATATAATTTCTTGTGCTCCCAACACTTGCATAGAGAATTATCTTTTCCTGTGCGAACTTGTATATAATTACCAGAACAAACTCCTCCAAAGGAACATAAAAGCTAATAGAATTGTCCATAAGTCCGTTCCAGGATTTCAATAAAGCCTTGCACTTTACCTATCCAAAAATGTAAAATGCGACTCTTGTGTGTCCCTCACAAACTAGTTTTTGATGTTCGTAAGGTATATCTACAATGGTAGTTAATGTCACAAGCCTCAGACTCATCAACAACTACGGAAAGTTAATTTAGAGAGTTAACCTGGCAACACTGAAAAACAATTGGCAAAACCCAGCAAGACTTGGAAAAGTTTGTGGGTTGAAACCATGTTTTGAACTTGAAAATAACTACTCCAAGTAAACTTTCAATTGATGTAACCAACAAAACTAGCAGACATGTGAAAGGGCTCCAACATAAATTGTACCAGAATTTCCTAGGACAATCGCCTTATGAAGCTTCCAATTATAGTGTGTTAACCATAAAGTGTGGTAATCATCACATGAGGCTCATCCTAAAGGACCATGGAACACCATCTTCAATCTATGCAAGTTTATTACTAAGGAATCATATCACCCGAACATCATCAAGGCGATCCACCAAAGAGGTGAGTCAAGACCATAACAAACCATCAACAATTTCAATATCATAAGGAGACACATCTCACACAATTAATTTGCATACTCACAGTTTCAAAAATGTAACATAAGGTCCACTTTTCATAACAATTGGGATAGGTATTTATCTCATAATGAGACTAGGAAATTGAGTCAGGAAATGTGATTATCCGCCCAACCATAGATTGGGTTGCACGATGGTCCTTCTTGTAGCCCAATCACCCTTGAGTTGAATTCTAGAGCATGATTGAGGGAGATTCTTATAGATTTTTTGGGTAAAGCGAGTCTCCAGAGGGCCAACCCCCTCCATCCTCTAGCTAAAATCACATTATTTAAATTATTCAAGCTCACATCTAGTTTTGAGAGCTTATGGAGTCTCTTAGGCTCCCAAGGACTTTATGATGAAAAGCCACACAATCCAGACCTGAATATAATGTCATGTCAAGATGAGCGAACTTGCTGCAGTATTTTCAATATAATTTTATTGCATCAACTCTGTATTCAACATACTTGTCAATGGACTTAATGTTGCTTGACTGAAAGGCTTGACCTAGATTAGGAAGAAGCTTCTATATTTGAGCACCCGAAGGCGAGGCTTGAGCATACCCTCCTTTACTGTCAATGCTCCCATGATTTCTCAACACATATGACTGTACAATCCCCTGTAATAGGTAGAACTTGAGATGGGCCATCATCTAGTGATAAATTCAAGGAACTAGAGGCTACCCCTACCAATTGTCCCTTGTGGTTGGGCTTGAAATGACCTAATTCTCTTCTGATGGAGTCTAAATTTTTGATTTCATGGTATGTTTGTCCATGCAGAAAGGTTGGTACTGTAGCAAGTCAAGTTCTCTTATCAGTTATGAGATTGGTGGTAGTATAATAAATTCAAAGAAATAACTTGGATGTTCATGCTAATGTGAGATATTGACTATCGAATGAGGTAATATATGAGTTTTTGTTATCAACTAGGTAAATTCACGTGGGTTGATAAACATAACTAGCAGGATATGGCCTATGCATAATGCAATTACTTTGTAGAGAATTGTAAACACCAACAACAATTTTGCAAGGAATTAGAGTGTGATACAAACCTTTAAGAGAGACCAATTTCAACTGCTAGAGATCGAGCCAAAGAGGCTATCTGATGCAGAGAGGCATTCCCCAAAGGGTGGTAACAAATGTGGTCAACAACTCCTAATTTGGGATGAGTTCTAGAATGCAACATACAAAATACAGTGTTTGGGAAGGACAAGATGTAACCTACATGGTTGTAGTCCTTGTCTTCAGATGCATTGAGGAGAGCAACGACATGTGGGTAGGCCCTAGCTGCCTTTTCTATGGCCTCTAATGCTTTTCCATTCCTACGCTCAGATACATAGAGCTTAAAAGAAGCTACAACTTCGTGTCTAAAAGGTTTAAGATACACGACCCATGTTGTGTCAACGCATCTTAAAAGTGCAAGTTGCCCATCCATTTCATCGATGCTCTAAAAAACTCAACTAAAATTGTTATCTCGGGGAAACTTCACTTCATTTCTTGACTCTTTGTTCAATCGAGGCTTCCAGATTATCCACCGTGGCATTATCTCTCAGATTGATGCCACCCTTGATGATTCCTCTGGTGAAGTATGGTAGCAGAACAAGGGGGGTATTGGTGAGTGAAGTCGGGGCTATGTCTTTGAGTGAGAAGTTCTTGTAGACACAAGCACTTGTAACAAAATGAGAGGTAGCATTGGAGTAATCACCAATATGAATAGGGAGTAAAGCTACCACTCAAGATTGCTCATACTTTGAATGCTAATAGAGCTAATGGCATGGAAGGAGCTAGTGAAATAAACAGAGAGTGAACCAAGCAAAAAAGTCCAATCTCCCCAATAGAACCTAAACCAAAGGTGTGATGGAAAGAATGGAATTACTACCTCCTTCCGCCAAGCCTCAGTGGTTGAATCTTTTTTATTACCACCAGGAAGCCGATATAGAAGACCTTTGAGAACCATACCACCCTCACACTGAATTTCCCCCACACTTTGTTACCTTCGTCCTTTTTGCTTGCCTAGCGAGGCTCTCTTTAGCCCATGAAACCATGCTAGCTTCCCATTGTCTCTTTCATTTTTTTGTTGGTTTTGCTTTGTCATCCTTGGTATGCTTGTGTCCACATGCTAGAATCTTGTAGGCTAATCATCATGGTGCCACTTAATCCTCCGTCCTTGATATTTTTACAACCTGTCCCTTGTGCATACATGTTAGCCTCCATGGATGCCACCAAACAAGTCAAAATTCCTAGAAATCTCCCCTCTCCACCTCAGCTTTGTAACCGGTGTCCCTAACTTAGCCCATTTAATTTAGTTAAGTTTACAACGGTTAAAATAAGTGGGAAATGTAATCGGGGTTATTACAATCTTCCTTTCACAACTTTAGAGATAAATTCTGGATGAACAAACCACAAAGGTGCAACAATACCTTTGTAAAATGAACTTCAGATGTCGGTTACAAATTACTGGTCTATCATAGGGACTCGACACTTCTCATTGATATAGGTAACATATTTTAATGTTAGAGAACAAATACCTTCATATCTAACCTTGATTTTATACAAAATATTTCACAATTTCAAAGAGACATTAAGTTGGCCTACTGTATATATTTCACTCTTCTATTATGTATAGTCATATCATATAGCCTTCACGGATTTGTATCACTAAAAAAGATCTTCAAAGATAAAGTTGTTTGCACAACTTCATTGTAATTCAGATGCCATGGATGTAACTATCTTGAATTACTTCATACTCCTCTTAAAAATGGCTTCTTGTCATCATATATGGGCTCATATATCATATAGCATAACAATGTCACCATAGAGAATGGCTAGCTTATATATTTCATATTTCCTTCACGGTGACTCTTGAAAAATACTATAAAGGATATATCACAGAGATAACACAAGATTTTTTTTCATAGAGATAAACCATAAAAACTCGTCCCTTCACATAAAATTCAGACCTTTTTCTTAGACTTGGATTGTCACCTAGGCACTCTTCCATTAACTCAAATAATGTAGCTTAGATTTGTTTACTCTCCATGCCATAGAGATTATGAAATATTTCATTATTTGCAACAGGAATATAGCTCAAAACTCCTTTTTCTTCATTGAATGCTCATACCTTGATTCATAGAGATAAAATACTTGAACTAGATGAATGGACTATACCATAGATTCAAACCATGTTACAAATTTAGCTTATATGAATCACAAAGATATAATTTGGATTGTTAAAGACTTGATCACAGTTCACAGAGGGTCGAACTTCAATTTCGGGTTACTGGTCTTTTTACATAGGCTTGGTCTTGACACAATTTCATAGATATTTCAGACCTTAAACAAATGTTTGCTCCACCCTTAAGGTCTTGGTCTTGGGCATGAGATAACAAATATTTTTTCGGCCTTCCTTTTAGGGCTCCTACAACTCGACCTTACAAACTTATTCACATACCTTTCTTATAGACCTCCCTTCGTTGCACTTGAAATTATTTCGACCCTTAAGATAGGTGCTTAACCCCACGTCCAACACCACAAGAGAGTTGGACCTACTTCAAGATGCACAACAAATTCGTCCCAATCATATAGGTATCTAGTCTAGCATATGCCTATAAACACATTTGTAAATTCAACCAGTAGCTCCTCTTCATGTCCAAGTTTGGACCACAAGAAAAGATACAAGATTTTTCCTTCTCTCAAACTCAGATTAGGCTCCTTGGGTCTGTGGCTACCTCATACTTTTCTTCAAAACTAGCTCTAATTCCATGTTGAAATTTGTTTGCAAACAATAATTTCTAATCATGATAATTACTCGTGAAGGTATTTATTGTTCCTTCTTAGTTCTTTGTCATTCATCAAGTAATTACCAATTTAACCATTTAAGTACAAGAGAAATAAAGATCATAGTGCACAAGATACAAAAGACACTGGAAATTAGGCTAGAGGCCAAGGAAAAACCACAAGGGGAAACCCCAACAATCCTTTCCTTATAGAATCTTTTGTCAACAAGGGAAATCCAAGTCAAACTAACCAGTCTCCCAAGTGCCAAGTCAATCCCCCATCTATCCATAATATTGTTTCATAAATTTGTCCTTAAAATGCCATATGTCACTCAAATATAATGCCTCAAGATCTTCACTTAACCACAGAGAGTATGTTTCAGGAACTTCATACTTCATCACATAAATACATGATTCAGAGCTTGGGTTTGTTCCTCAGAATTTGCCACAGGCAGCTTGCATCATCATAGGGAGAAGGTGCCACAAAAGACTCACATTAACTAGAAGAATATGCCTCAGATTCGTATGCCACAAACTTGAATTGTTTTCCATAGAAGAGAGACCCAAATTGGCTTCCAAATGGTGGAGGAATGATGCCACTATATAGTTGTTTCCTCATGCGAAAAGGTGCCTCTAAAGGCTGAGCCGACTTGACTTATGGAGGGTCGACTTGGTCAACTTGGGGACAAAAATAAACTTTAAAAACTCAATATTTCTTTTTCTTTTAAATGTCCAAATGGGACATGGTAAAAATATTTTTTCTTTTGACTCTTTTACAATATCATGATGATAAACATTTATGAAGACCAAACCTAGTTACAACTTCAACAACCCGAAGAGTGTCATATGCTCCTCTAGTGGACTTGGGCCCCAATTAAGTTGCCCAAACTATGATGAAAGCACCTGCAAGTCACATATAATGTCCAATGCTGCATCCTCACCATCAGGTACAATAATTCATTAATGCATCTAAGTGAATCAAGCTTGTTAATCAAAGGCATATTGAGACTTCATATGGGGCTTCTCTTCCAAATTTGGGGCTTTAATCTCATAATAGTGTTACCTCCCTAGGTAGGAGTGGTTAATAAACAACCCTATTAGGTGTTCCCAACCCCTAAGGGGAAAGACAGGTCCTTGGTACATTGTTCAATTGATAGGTGGCATATAAATGATGATGAGATGGATGGGGAAACAGGGGTCTCAAGGCCAAATGCCATGGGTACAAGGATAACAATGATGAGGGATGTCCACATATTGGGTATATAGATGTAGGAGGGAGCAATCGTGGATAGATGAGTTACCCCAACCTTTGTTTTTCCACCCCTATATAGTTTCATTTTGCCTTTTCTTGATTTTTCTTTTGTATTATTGTTGGGGGCTCCAAGAAATTAGAGCATGATGTGAAGCAATTATTACCCCTTTAAGGTGGGGCAGTTCATCGCCCACCAGGGGTTGAGACGTGCATGGGTTCCTTAATGATGTGAGGGGAACTCATGGGGTCTGAGGAACCAGGGTTATGGCCATGATAAGGGGTAGAGCTTACGCTTGGATTTTTCCCACGTGCTATATTAAATGTACTGACCATCTTTTGCATTTTATAATATTCTTTTTTGTTTCTTGCTTGTGGCCATGATATGATTTTAACTTTATTTTATCTTCATTAACCTTCGGGGTAACATTTCCAGGCTCGAACCATATATGTGGACAGGGGGGCCAAGGGGGGGGGGGGGGGGTTTGGGAGTGCCTTGTGGACCCAGAGAAGGAAAATGATGAAATAGGGCTTGTAATGTGTGGAGGGGAGTGAAAAATGTGGAATGGGAAAACAAGACCACACTACCAAAATCAGGGTTTCCCAAGTAGTGCCCTTCCTAAAGCCATAGGCCAATAGGGGAGATCCCATGGGACTAGTATTGATGATTAAACACCCATTTGAGGTAAGGGAACAAAACTGCGGTCAAAGCCCTTCCTTCTTCCAAGTCACCCAATAATGCATGCCAAAAATGCCCAATGAAAAACAAGCATAAACACCTGATTGCACAATGAAAGACATACATTTTGGGTTGAAATGCCTACCTTCTAACATATGCTCCCGATAGTTGGGCGAGGAAACATACAATTGATGCAGGGATTGGAGATAAAGCAATACATCACATCGGCTATGAGGTGGCTCTCGGGGCTGTTGGATACCGGCTGAAGAAGATGACTAGGTAAGACAACCCAAGGGGAACTGATGGGGCTATCCACTGTCACCACACTAGTTGCCTCTCTCAACTTTCTCACTTTAGGATGTCTCTCCTTCGACACAAGGGGCCTCCCTAAGACAAGACCCCTAAGTCTATGTAATGAAGGTTCAAATGTGGATTTATAATTAGACTTAATAAAACAAATATGTAAGATATACTTTAAATTTAAGTGGATGGTGCTTTGCTAAGGTTGGTGCCAGTCCAAGGGTTATGGAGTTAAAAAAATACAAACAAAGATTTATCAAGCTAGAGAAGGCACAACAAGGAGCTACTTAGAAAATGGTTGGTTTGATGGGGTGTTACACCCATTGAGTTGCTAGGCAAACAACTACGGATTTAAATGTAATTGTAAATGGGCTATAATTATGAAGCTCATTATTAAAATTTTCTATTCAGGAACAAACCATTGAGGACAACGTTCCTCTAAGAGGGTGGGGTTTGTGGCAACCCTTTTTGTTAAACTCCCTCTTATGAATATTTAAATTCTAATCTTGCAATTAAATTGTGGAAATGTAAACACAATTGACTGATTGAAAAAGGGACACAAGTTCAGTTTCCTTGAAGAGGAGTTTCCTTGGGAAATTGAGGAAAGTGTTTATTTAATGATAAGCATGCTTGTCTGGTTTTCTTTTAGTGGAATTTATAGAAATTAGTGGTTGGTTTTAAGGAAGAGTATGGGCTTCCTCAATGGAGGATAAGCCCATACTCCTTTGCTTATCTTATAGAGTGTGTTGGAGACTATCATCGAGCAAGAGTAATGGCAAGGACACAATGAAAGGAAAAGAGCATGAAAGCGCTGGAAGTAGCTTGGTGGATGGCATTCAAAGGAATACTGGAACATAATAGAGAAAAAGGGGCACTCACATGCGCATAGGAGAATAACATAGGTCACATGAAGAAGGTTGGAAGGAGGCCTCTCGAACAAGAAAGAAACACACACAACCATCCAAACAAGTGACATTGTGGAGAATATAGAGGGAGAATACATTCACATGGAGGTTTAGCGCAAATAGAAAGGAGGCTAGGAGGTTATAACACATTTGAAAAAGTGTGGAAGAGAAGTTGAAAGGCTACATAGGTTGGGGCTAGGTCGTGGATGCATGTGACAAAGAGTGGAGAATGGGTTATTGATCAGATGGTTGTAGTGGATGCTGGATTTACTGTAACCAATGACTGTCTAATTTATATTTCCCTTGAGCACTCCTCTTGATGCACAAAACCTGGTTTGAGGGTGATTGATTGTGAGAAAGATCACAATGCAATCGATCTAAAGCTGGGTGGAGAGTTAGAGTCCTGATCTCAGTTGCTAGTTTCATTTGCAACATAAGATAAGTGGTTTGCTTATGTTGTTGTGAATGATATTTCACTATAATGATTGTATTATTGTTACGTAGTTTGCATAGTGAATGGAAATGTCCATGTTCAATGTGTAAATATATGAATGGTTGGATGCTTTGACATTATATGTGTTACCATCTTGTATTTTTTAGGCATGGGTAGCTTATTATTGTTCCCTTGGATGCACACCCTTTCTTTAATAATTGCAAGATTTCCTGTATGACTGAGTGCGCATGGTTACTTGTGATAAACCAACATTGTTGGTTAAGTGGTGTGTTTTTATACACTTGAGATGATATGTGCAAGGGGATATGGAATCCCATGATTTCTATGCTGTAAGTGGCTAAGAGACTTTGTGGGTTGGAGGTTGGTTGTTCAAAATATGATTATTTGTTAACATGGTTTTTGCGGTTTGCTTATCATTGATGGTTAATGCCTCCCTTACTTACAAAATATAATATAGTGTCTGGAGAGACTACTTAAAGTTTGTAATGGCTATTAGTTCAATGTAATTGTTTTATGTTGTTGTTTTATGGCATGTACAAGCTTTCTTATTTCTTGAATGTTTTGAATGACTGTGTGAATGATTAATATACATGAGATGAGAACTTGAGACTCTTGGCATTGTTGTTATATTCAAAGTAAGTTTATGGTATTTTAATGGGGAATGTCTAATTCTGTATAATAGATGAAAGAAGTATGCTCCTATGTTTACTAATAAATGGATACCTGTTAAATGCCATGGTGTAAGAACATATGGACTCCCTGTTTTACAAGTTAAACAATCACAATGAAATGACTTGTGTTCTATGGCCTTGAGTTGTTGAATTTAATTAAAAGGAGTCCCCCGATAGATATGTACCTGTAATAATCATGGATGTGGTTGTTGCCAACATAGTACTAAGGATCAACTAAGTAAGTTTGTTGAGGCCTTGAATCAAGAGGTTGCAGAGTCGTAAATCTTAGTACCTATGAGCTGGGTTGGGTACACTAATGCCAATATCAAAGCTTAGGAGGGATGGATTTTCCACATACACATATAAAATCTTAGGAGAGATAGGAGAGTTTGGTTGCGTTGCGAGTATCCCTTTGTGACATATATATATTTGCATACATATATAGTTCAGGAGGGGTAGCGACTTAAAATCCTTTTAAGTGTTGAGAGGCTTAATAGAGGGCCACTTTCCATTATATAATAGGAGGGTTCTCGTTCTTGCCCTAGAGAGAGTCGTGCCTTGATAACACAGGCCTGAAAAAACAAGAAGAAGGGGGAGCATGGCCAAGTTCAAATGGCCATATCTTTTGATCGGTAACTTGGATTGTGACAAAACTTATATCACTACAAAGATTTTGATGAGCGAGACACAATGTTGGTATCAAATTTTAGTTTCAAGCAAGTTTAGGATTAAAGAATTGTAAGATTCCATGTCCATAACAAGACTATGGAAGTCGAATTTAATAAAATAGTACCTTTTAATACTTTTTTAAAGAATAGATGAAGTTGTTACATAAAATATGCGCCAATAAACTATCACAAAGAGAATGTTAACCATACTCTTATTCACCTTTAATTTAAAATCTTATTGATATTAATGAGCCCCCATTTAATCTTTCTTTAAAAATTACCTTAATAAATAATTAATTCAATTTTAAAATATACATATATATTTTTAAATTTTATTATTTTCTAAAGTAAATGTTTTAATAATTTAATTTATCACTTTAATATTTTAAAATTTAATTTTCATATAATCTTTTAAAATTAATATTTTATAAATAACCTCAAAATTTATATCATTTTGATAAATTCAATTTTAAACTATACATATATATTTTTAAATTTTATTATTTCTAAAATAAAGATTTTAAAAATTTAATTTCTCACCATTTTAAAATTTAATTTTTATATAAATTTTTAAAATTAATATTTTATAAATAACCTAAAAATTTATATCATTTAAAAATTTCAAATTTAACAAAATAATTTGAATGGCTTAAAAAAGTTGAGTTTCAAAAATGTTCCATCAATTTAGGAAACCATATTATTGAACAAAATTCTTAATCAATTATTAATTAAAGTTCTTTTAAGAAGATTCTCCATCATCGATTTTGGTTGGCAACGCTTATGACTTTTCAGTTTAGTTGCCAGACAAATTTCTAAATATGGAAAGGGTGTTGAGAATATCTTTGACAATGACAGTTTAGTTCACACATTCCTATTTATGGTGAGGGTGTTGGGAATATTCTTAACAAAGACAATGGGCACATATCTCGATGATCTGATGTGTACATTCGTTACGCCTCGTTTTGATTTAATTCAAAAATATTAAAATCTTCGTAATAAAATCATTTTTATTAATTTGTAAAACTTTAAAACATTTTAAAATTCTCAACAATTTCTTTTATTATATACAAAAGAAGTTAACAATAATAATAAAATTATTTTTTTAAAAGATTCTCCATCATTTATTTTGTGGTCTTTCCCGACCACTCTCTTTACCAAACGCGATGAAAAGGTATGGGGAATATCCTTCACACAGACATAAACGTTGAGCACAAATTTTAATGTATATTAGTTACCAGTCATTTTCAGACCTTTAAAAATTAATAATTTTTTAACAAAATCATTTTTAGTAACTTCCAAAAAAGCGCTTTAAAAGGTTGCATAAGAATCGCTGAATAAAAGTTGTAATCTAATGTGGTCCATAAGAAATGATCGGGCGCGCGGGCTGGTGTCGTGGGTTTCAAAATAGAACCGAAGGTGACATTTAGGATTGAGCGCAAATTGTGAAGAGATGACATCTGGGTTTTCAATTTAGGTATGTGCAGAGCTTGCTGTCGAAGGCCCGAAGGATGACTTGGTACATACAGGATTTAATGGCTGCTTTGGAGTTGGTTCGCCCAGCCACAAAACTGCCCAGTTTTCCCTGCAAATTGCCAAACCCCTAATCCCCTCATCTTTAGGGTATGCTCTGCTTTCTTTTCTACAATTGCATTTAATACAAAGTGCAGTGCTCTGGATTCTTTATTTTCTCTACAGCACTCATACAGCTTATCAGTAAATGTAATGCTGATATTTTCTTGTTATTTTGCACATAGTAGTGTTCTAAATGTAATGTTGAGGCATGCTCTGCTTTCCTTTCTGCAATTGCATTTAATACAAAGTGCAGTGCTCTGGTTTTGTTATTTTCTCTACGGCACTCATACAGCTTATCAGCAAATGTAATGCTGATAATTTCTTGCTTTCTTTTCTGCAATTACATTTAATACAAAGTGCAGTGCTCTGGTTTTGTTATTTTCTCTACAGCACTCATACAGCTTATCAGCAAATGTAATGCTGATAATGTCTTGCTATTTTGCACATACAGTGTTCTAAATATAATGTTGATTTTCTCCTTGTGTTTGTGTTTGTGTAACAGAGTCCATGGAAATGAGCTCACGAATACAAAGGAGGGTATGCTCTGCTTTCCTTTCTGTAATTGCATTTAATACAAAGTGCAGTGCTCTGGTTTTGTTATTTTCTCTAGGGCACTCATAGCAGTGTTCTAAATGTAATGTGTTACATTGATTTTCTCCTGGTGTTTGTGTTTGTGTAACAGAGTCCATAAAAATGAGCTCACGAATACAAAGGAGGTCGCCAAGATAATCATACTGTTAATTGAGTATTTTGCTTTTAAAGATGCATTAAAAGAAGTCATTCTCTTGCAGTCTTCTTCAATAAAGGAGTGAAATAATGTGGTCGATAAGAGTCGATCGGGTGCCCGGGCTGGTATCGTGGGTTTCAAAATAGAACCGAAGGTGAAATTTCTAGAATTGAGCGCAAATTGTGAAGAGATGACATCTGTTTTTCTGGGTTTTCTGGCTCGTGATCCTACAAGTCCGATGAGCTCACAGACTGGACTTCACCTCATCACGCGATAGCTGAGGATCCTCTAGTTTCAAAGCCTATTCGGGACCAGTAGCAACGGAAAAGGTAGCATTATGACCAGGTTCAGTTGATCCAGTGCGAGTTGCTTATTTAGTTTACCGAGTATTTCTACCACCTCGCCTAGTTTCGCCTTGCTCCTTCTTATCCCGCTAAAGGCTCACTGGGCTCTCTCATTGGCAGAGGTGGGAGTATATTAGAGTTATATATGATAATGCGGATCCGGCTGATTTCGTTTTTCTAGTTAGAGTTTAAGCAGCAGTGGCAAAGGCAGAGACATTTGTTGAATATAAACCAGTGAATGATCCGGCGTTTTACTTCATTGACCCAGAACCATAAGTAGTTTACTCCGGGCCAGGAGCATAAAGAGTAGCTAGAGAGGTTGCAGATCGAGTTGGAATTCGAGAATAACTCATTTCAGAAACACCAACCGTAGCAAAGCCAGGAGCAGGAGTAAGGCCATCAACAGTAGATCGAGTGAGTTTCTGCTTATCCAGAGTAGGTTATTGAAGTAGTCACTACAATAAGGTGGATCAAGTAGCCCACCTTAGGAATCTAGACGAATGTGCAGAGCTTGCTGGAAGGCCCGAAGGACGACTTGGTACATGAGCTTGCTGTCGGGATGCCCGAGTTTGTACAGGATGCAATAGCTGCTTTGGAGTTGGTTCGCCAAGCCACAAAACCGCCCAGTTTTTCCATGCAAATTGCCAAACCCCAAATCTTTAGGGTATGCTCTGCTTTCCTTTCTGCAATTGCATTTAATACAAAGTGCAGTGCTCTGGTTTTGTTATTTTCTCTACAGCACTCATACAGCTTATCAGTAAATGTAAAGCTGATATTCTCTTGTTATTTTGCACATAGCAGTGTTCTAAATGTAATGTTAATTTTCTCCTGGTGTTTGTGTTTGTGTAACAGAGTCCATGGAAATGAGCTCACGAATACAAAGGAGGTCGCCAAGATAATCATACTGTTAAGTTTGTGTTTGTGTAACAGAGTCCATGGAAATGAGCTCACGAATACAAAGGAGGTCGCCAAGATATTCATACTGTTAAGTGAGTATTTTTCTTTTAAAGATCCATTAAAAGGAAGCCATTCTCTTGCAGTCCTCTTCAATAAAGGAGTGAAATAAGGTCATACCAAATAAATACATATATAAAATATATAGAAATTTCTTTTAGAGTTTTGTACTAGAGTCCGGTTTAGAGTTTCAAATTTGCAATTGTTTGGGTTAACAATTTTAGTTGGTTGGATTAGGGTTCATTTTTTGACACATTTTCAAGCTAGTTTGACAGGACATCCATCTCTTATGGCAACTGGCAACGAATTTCCATCTTAGGTTGCAGATATATTGCTGCGTTTTATTCCTCACTTGTCTAGTCTTGGGTTATTGCTACGTTTTCCCTTTCAAGTTGCCTTTCCATCTTGATCTTTCCAACACAGATCAAGTTGCCTTTCCATATTATAATGCTTGGATTAGGTAGTTTCATCAAAATAAGATTGCTTTGATTGATATTGCTAAAACCTAGACAAGAGGCAAAGGGTGATAGTAGATACTAATGATGAGGATCTCAGTATAAGGGATGGTGGAACATTCTCTGTCATTTAAATGTTCTTTGCTCATTTATTCATAATGTTTTTTTTTTGTTTTTTGTTTTTTGTTTTATCGAAATTTCAATAATTTTTTGAAATCACAATTTGCGGTCTTTAAAATATATTTTTGTGTATTTTTTAGGAAATCAAGTCATTGAAATCATATCAGCCAGAGTCAATCCTAGTGTGAGCTCGAGTATGAGTTGACCCTCGAATGATTTTGAATCTAAGTTTAAAGTCTATGTCAAAATGCAACGCTTTTTAGGTGTAATAAGTAGCAACCTTCTTTCAAATCGTAGATGTGCCTTTAAAGTTGTTTGCAATAACTCTTTTTTCAAGCTATTACTCGTCTTTTCACATTATACTCCATTAGGGTGATGCTTAGTGGTATGATGTATCTTTTGCTTTTTACGGTAGTGCAAAAGTTTATTTTCTTCCGCTTTTGCCTTAGTTTAACATTTGAGGTTATCAGAGTATGAATGTCTTCTTAGATATTTCGTTGTGTCAACATGCTAAGAGAACTAGAACTACATGCACAAGCCTCATTAGAAAGTTTGTCTATAATGTGGGCCTCTTGATTGTCACCATCTCCTTGATTATGTATGTTATATTTGAGGGAGTTGCTAACATATTGGATAGAAATCATGTTTTTAAACACATCATCATGGCTGTACCTTGGAACCTAGGAAAAGCCTTAGCTTCCTTTAAATCAAAGGTAAAACCTTAGCTGATTCTTCTAAGTGTACAATGCTTCTTATAGTGGTTCATGTTGCATCTCTGCAAAATCTAGCATAGACTCGATGAGGATGGAGCAATTATGGAAGCATGAGTAAAGCCTTTACTCATTCTACTTTTTCCACCGCGTTGGTGCACCTTTTACTTCTTTTTGATAATGCTTTGACTGGGAGCATAGCTTAGGAGCCTAAGCTTGCTTTTAATGATTTAGCATTTATTTACTGTTGAATGATGAGACTATTTATCACTTATTAGGGTTGGGACATGTAAGAGTTCCTTTATTATGTGATGGAGCATCAAGTGCTCAAGGAATTGGGTGATGGCTAATGAGGGGAGTAGAGCTCATGTTGGGCTTTTGCCCACATGCTAATTAATGTCTCAACCATCTTTTCCATTTTAACTTTCTTTTTATTTCATTGGGGCCATTCAATGCTTTTAACGTTCTTTTACTTGCATCAACCTCGAGGGCAAAGTTTCTAGCCCAGGTTCAAGAAGGAGGATAAAAGAGTGCCAATCCCAATGGACCAATGACCACAAGCCCAACGAATGGAGATGAAATCTAGGGAATCATGGAAAGTGGTAAGTTGGAATATATGGACATGCTACTTCAATCTAAAATCTCCCAAGTAGTGCACCTCCTATGACCCTCAGGCCTCAGAGGAGATCCCTATTGCCACACAATTTAGTAGGGCTCCTAGGAGGGGTACCTAAGGGACAACTACTAGACCAAATGAAAACAATGGGACAAAGACCTATTGCCACCTCAATCAATGTCCCTTGCTCTTTACGAAATTTCACCGATGGAAGGAGTCTGGGTATGAGGGAAATCACCTATAATGATAGGATCAATGACAAGGTATAATGGGATTTCCAAGGCCCATTCAAAGGAGAGGCTCAATTAGGGCTTAATTCCTTCAAGAGAAGCTAAGGGCTCTCTAAGAAAGACCTATGAGGAAGACCATGACCTAGGGTTAGGGATATTCAAATAATGAGTATGCCTATGATCAAGGCTTCCAAGATGAGGCAAGACCTTTCTAGGGGCTTCATGAGATAATCCTTCTTCAAATAGGGCTTTCGCTCCACTAGAGAGACCTAGGAAGAAATCAAAGCGAGACCTAGGGTTTTTGAGTAATTGTGGAAGGAATCCTTCAATATGATCACAAGGTCAAGCTTAGGATAGGAAGGGGTCAAGGATGATTGATTCCTCAAAGTTTTAAATGCAAATGAACCTTTAGAAGACCACCAACCATAGACGCTCAAGATAACCTTCAAAGATGTAGCTAGGGCTTGAGTTTTCTCACAAACTGATCGTGGAATTGCTCCAAAACTGGAGGGCCACTAGGGGAGACACCAACGCAATTGCTTGTCCAAACGGTTTTGAAAAAGGCCTCTCCTAATGCAATTTGCAGGGAGCCTTAGCTAGCCGTCTAAGGTAGGGGCCAAAATTTTAAACGAATGAGAAAAGAGAAGTAAAAGGAGGGTGATCACCAAATTTTCTTGGACTAGTGCCTTACCCTTGGGCTATGGAGTCTATGTGATTTGAAATTCGATTAAAATTTGTCTTTAGGGAGGCTAAATTGTGATGCCCTAGCAATCACTCTTTAGCATTTACCCACCCAAGATCTATGGACTTTTATGGAAAAGAACAATTTTTCAATCTAATAGGAACATTCATCTACTTGTTATTCAATGAGTAGCATGTAGAAATTTGCAATCTAACAATTTTTACAATAATATTCAATAACTAGGGCACAAGAAATACTAGCTCATTGCAAAATTTCCACACATTAGACATTATTACATGGAAAAATATTCAACAAAATGTGCTTACAAGATAACAAGAGATATATCCAATCCAAGATCGAGATAGTGGCTCCAAGAAAGAGCAAGATTTCAGCTCCCAAAAATATTGAAATGCATCAAAAGAGCTCCAATAGACATCCAAAGACAAGTGCAAAATTCTCAAGAGAGAGAGATATTCAAGTGTGATGATGATGCTCTCACAAATGAGTCTCCTTTATTTATACGATCCTCTAAGTAGCTCGAATTAGCATAAGATGCCCTAAAAAATAATTTAATGTGCAAAATAACATAACTTTGGTGACAAGCTCGCCAAATAGCTCATAAAGTATAGAATAAGCCATCCAAAATGAAGCCGAAATGATGAAGCAATGGTGTAGGAGGTTCGTTGGAAGGCCTAATCGAGTCCTCAAGGTGCCCTTTTGAAGAAGAGGGCTCCATGAATGATGGTCAAGGGGATGGCCCCTTGATCTCCAAGCAAAACATCATGTGGTGCTCCAAAGTGGCTCTGGGGCACAAGTAGTAATCTCATGGGTCTCCTGGTGTAAAATAAGCCTATAGACAATTCTAAATGAGGGCATGAAAGATGGTGCTTTTCCTCCCATGTCTCAAGGATGAGACAAACCTCCTCTGGGCCTCGGATCAATTGCCAAGCCCTGTATACAATGTTAAACTGACTGGGGGCACTATTGGTCCAAGTGCATCATTTCACATATAATGTGGGGCAATAAACAAGCTGCTGAAAGTGCTGAGGCTGCCCATGGCATGAGATAATGCTCTGTCACATGATGGAAACCCATGGCTCTCAACGCATCCCCTACAACTGTCGATATGATCCTCTGGTGGGCTTGGGCCCCAATTAAGTTGTTGCTGATGATGCTTGATTCGCCAACATTTAGGGTATCTCCCCGGTATGAAGTCCCAACTAGACCTCACACTGTTTGGTGTAGGAGTCCCATCCGGTATGATGGCCCGGTTGCCATTATCTTAAAGATATGCCTTAGCTCTCGCTTGTCAGCACATGAGAGTGATATAGTTGGTCTTCAAAAAGTGAGGTACGTGTGCCTGGTGAGTGCTTAATGTAACTTGTGTTTAAGTTCCTAATATACAAGAATGAATTTGTCTAGTGTCCAATGGAGTAGTCCACATAGACGAGACAACAATAGCAACCATTACAACACATCTTCAACAATATATGCACTAGAATAACCGAAGTAGTTCAAATATCCTAGTACAAGTTAAGCAAACATGCATTACAAGTGTTTAAAGAATAGTCTTACAAACGAATACAACGCATGCATGAAAACGTGCTGGCCTGTGATAGGCTTTTGAATTAAGCGAAAGTTCCAAGACACATTCGTACACCATACATCACTAGCCCCAGTAGTGGAGCGTTGGAGCCATTACTCGCTCCTCAAAGAAAAGATTACAGACTCTCAAGGCTATGTGGGAGGAGCCAAGGTGAAAAGTCCTTTTGCATGTACAATGAGGGGGTATATATAGCCAAGGGTGAACTGACCCTTGTGACTCTTCGACTTCCCTCATGACTGTTCGACTTACATGACTCTTCAACTTCATCCGTGGGTCTCTTGGACTTCCACGTTACATTACATTGATTACAACAAGTATGGCCCATAGTAGTGATGTGGTTGAGACGACTCATGACACAACTTGACATGACACTGCTGACATGAACATGCTAACTATGGTGTCCGTGTCGAGCTGCTATGTTGCTGGGTGATGAGTATGCTCTTGGTGTATCATATCTTCACCTCCGCATGATGAAGTGTGCAGGGTCTTTGATGGTCTTGGTATTTTCTTGATGGTTCATGCATGTGTATGTATCTCCTTCGCTTGCTACTTGGTATGCTTCGCGTGTTCGTCCAACCGCGAGCAAGTCTTCTAGCATGCGCTCCTTCTTCATCCTGTTCGTCTACCTGCTTCTCCAATCATGTACCTGCTTCTGTAATCACTCATGACAAGACAACATCAAATCCAGAAATATCCTAATCTACCATGATGCATTGTTTTCTGTGATCAGTCCGGGTGACCAGGAGGGAGGAGA
Source organism: Pinus tabuliformis (assembly GCA_031772625.1). Classification (NCBI taxonomy): domain Eukaryota; kingdom Viridiplantae; phylum Streptophyta; class Pinopsida; order Pinales; family Pinaceae; genus Pinus; species Pinus tabuliformis. The sequence goes on along the minus strand of CM062808.1, from coordinate 343,083,306 downwards.
AGGTACTGAGATTGCGTAGAGCACAACTCAGCTGGGATGTGGGACTCCGGGGCACTATCGGGAAAAACTGCGCAGAGGTCACTGGGAGGCTGATTTGAGCAGTCCGGGACAACAGTGACATTTGTGGGAGAGGGCTCAGCTAGGAGGCAGAATTGTGCAATTTTTCCAGGGAGGCAGTGTGGGCAGCAGGAAGTACTGGCAGTGAAAATTGCGCAGTTTTCCGGAGGAGGCCGAGATCAAATTGCGGGAGCTGCTGGTCAAAACTGCGTATTTCTGGGAGACAGTCAAGGCAGGACATGAATGCGTAGTTTCCGGGCTGAGTGGAGTGCTGGGCAGTAGGAGGATTGTTGCTGAAAATTGCGCAGTTTTCAGTACGAGGGCAGAGCAGGCCAACAGGACGACTGCCTGGCAAAACTGCGCAATTTCTCGGGACAGTGCAGTGACAGGCAGCAGAGGCTTGTCCCTCATGTTTGCGCAGTTTCTGCAGGCAGTGCAGGCAAGCAAGCTAGACAACTACTTGGACTGCGTAGATAGACAGGCAATGCCTCGAATCGTCCCAGACATTTTCCAAGGAAGATTCGAACTGGTCTGAGAGAACCCAGTGAAACCCAAAACCAAGCAAAAGAAATATACCCAACTTGACTTCAAACTTTGACTATCTCTTAGAATTGGATGTTGACTGCCCCAAGTCGAATAATTCAGAGAAAATAATCATCAAACAATTCGATATCCTTTAGGTGAAAACAAGATTCTTTTTATAGTGAAGGAGGATGCTTCTAAGAGGGAGTTGACTTGCATATTTGGAGGGAGCTGACCTTTAATTGGAGGGACAAACAATTCGATTTTTTAATTTAATAATTGGAGCCAAAACTCCATATTAAATTAAGGCTGACTTACACCTTGCATGGAGCCTTTTTAATCTAAATTTTAAACCCAACCAAAAAATATTTTTACCACAAAAATTACTTTAATGAAAATCCCTTCTGGCCTCATGATTTTTCTAGCTACTAATAAGTTGCCACATCATCATCTTTTGGGGATTTTGACCACAAGATGGGAGCATCAACTTTAATTGAACATATCTCTCAAACCGTGAGAAGACTCGAAGTGTGCCATATACCATTGGAATCGACTCGACAAGGAGCATCATATGTCAATGATCCTGACTTCAAAAACCCTGATCTTCTTGGTCATTTTTGTCTTCAAAGGTGGAGCTTCTAAGGCTTTCCTTCCTCTTTGTCGCTTGGAGCTTCCAATCAATGCAATCCAGAAAAAGATTAAGAGCCTTCAAGATCGACGTTGGCATCAATGACAACACCATTCAACAATCTACCCCTTTGTCATTGATGGAAACAGTTACCCCCCCTGTGATCACTGCTCCCCTTGACTCCATGCCTCTGATCTTCTTTTCCTGATTTCTCTCCCCCTTTGACGTCAATGGAAAAAGGTTACTCTCCTTGATGAAATATCTTCCCGCAAAAAGCTTGTCTTCCTTTAACTGTTTCTCTTGATGCTTGTTGCAATAGATTACCTATCTCCCCTTGACATGCTATGCTTCGCAAGGGTTCTCGTAATTGATTATACCTCTGATTTACTTGTCAATGTGCATCAACAAAACGAATCCTTTTGCAATTATGTCCTTGACTTTGCTTGCCAAAACTACTACTCCACTGATACTGCCCATAATGCTGATTGTTACTCTGACGACTTATTCATATCTGCCAATTGTCAACTTGTCAAAAGATAGATCTTCAAGTGTGCAACCGCTGCTACATAGAATCCCCCTACATGCACTAGGAGTCATCATGTTGGATTTTTCAAAATAATTTATGAGCCAGCTCTTCGGCCGGATCATCTTGAACCTTGACATCTTTCATTGTAGATTCATCATGACCTTTCTATTTTACAAAACTTGAAAGCATCACTGTAGAGACTTTTCCATCCACTTGATCTTCTTGCTTTTGTTTTCTTGTATCTTCAATTGCAAGCCATATGCCCATAGTTATGGCATTTGTGACATTCAATGTTGGGCCTGAATGATGGAGAAAATGACTTATACTTTTTGCTGGCATAGTCATTTTGAAATTTGTCTTGTGATATTGCAAATTTGCTTCTAGGGTTCCAATAATGTCTTTGATAATCAACCCTGCCATACATTCTGCAATCCCTAGGCATATGCCCAAAGTTAGAACATGAAAAACAATAACCAATACACATGCTAGGGTACCTGGATGTGATGTCTTGTCTTGTTGGTCTTCTATAAGTATTCTTTCTTGGAGGAGGTACAACCCATTGATTGCTTCTTGGAGCAACAACATTTTCAACCTTCTTTTGTCCTTAAATTCGATTTGGCTTTTGAGGGATATTGTTGTCAGACTTCTTGTCAATTTTGCTCTGCAAGGACTTGGAGCTTGTACCTTCGTTGCATGGATGTTTACTGGTTTCTTTTTCCATCATCTTTAACTGAGCTATTTCTTGATCTTTCCTTTCAATAACCTGCAAATGTTCCTTTTGGCATTCCTTGAGCCTGTTGATTTCAGTTAGAGCTGCATCAAGTTCCTTTGGCTTTTGACTGATTTCTGCCTCGTACCTCTGAACCTAAGTCACTTGACACGGGGACATGGGACAAAATTTGAGTGTTTGACAGAGGCATGTTGACCCCCTAGAACATGATACGTAGGTCATGTTATATATATATAATTAGATATTTCTTACATAAATTTTCATTAATTATACAAATTCAAGCATAGATCTAGATTCTACATTGTAAATTTAAATTTTGTAGTTTTACAAAGTAACATTATGCATACAAATACAATTGTGACAAATTCATCAATGATCCAATAGGAGGAAGACAAACTGCAGTTTTCTCATTAAGTCATCAAAATCAAAATGTGTTACATAGGTAGTAGCAATGCCAATGGCAAATAGAAATAGGCTAATAGCAAATACAAAACAACTACAAGTACAAGGCAGTAGGTAGCTCATGAGTCATCAATCATCATCATCAAAATCAACATCATTGTCATGGTCACCACTGCTCTCCTCTGTTGCATCCTCCTCCTTTGTATCCAATGTCATCTCTGCATCTGCTGGTGTGGAGGATGACCCTTCAACAATATCACCATCATCAAAAGTGACAAGCTCTAGCACTGGCTCATTAAGATCCAAGTTGGTCAATATGAACTCAACACTGTTGTCCAAACCCATATCATCAGGAAAGACATCCCACATCTTTGTCTTTACCTTTAACCACTCATCCCTCTACCTGTAAATAAGACGAAGTTTGGTGTGCACATCACATACACCATTGTCTCTGCCCCGGACTGCTCAAGCCTGCTCTTTTTGACACTATACAAATTCCCATATGTGCTCCAATTCCTCTCGCAACAAGAGGATGAAATCACCTGAGAGAGGAGCCTCATGGCTAATTGCCGTAGAAGAGGACTTGTTGCCCCATGAGTTTCCCACTAAGAATAGGGATTTTTAGCCTCCCTGTCTCTAATCACATCATATCCTGCAAATCGGCCAGTGCCAGTGGAAAACTTTGGAAAGGCATCCTCCACCTCATCAAGGGATGATTTATCCTAAAAAATCCGCCTCAATGCATCCTTCCTCCCCTGTGAAATTTCACCATCCATGTGAGGAGGGAATCTGCGGGAAGGTCCACCATTCAGCAACTCATGGTTGTAGTATTTTGGGTTCAATGAGCGAGCCAAACAATGCAAAGGTGTGCAATTCTTGTCCCATCTGCTGACAAGAAAATCCTGTATGGTGGTGAAGAAGGCCTTTGATGATGTCTCATACTCGAGGCACTCATATTGTAAAAGAATGGTCCTCACAGACTCAAACATGGAATCCCATCTCTCATAAACATCTCTTAGAATGGGTTGGTCTGTATCTGCAAATCATAGCAAAGCAATGATAGGGTCCATGATCTTAATAAGTAGATCTACCCTCTCCCACCAAGCATCATCTAACATTGTGTCCTTCACTCTTTTGAGGCTGCTTGATCTGTTTTTCTCCAAAAAGTTCAAAACTTTGAAATAACCATGGCCCCAAGAGCGGTCTTGACCTCCCTCAAACTCTTCAACATGATGAATGAAGAGGCAAACCGTCTATCTACAACCTTCAACAATGATAGATTGGTGTACTCCTTGTTAGTGTTGATAATATCGGTATCAGCAAAATATCAGCGAGGGTCCAAAAAACATCTTATTGACAATATCGGTGAAAATATCGGCAAGCTTAAAAATTCATATTTTTTTTTTCAAAATTTTAAACATAGGTGATATTTTCAAAATATGGCAATATTTTGCTGATATTTTCAAAATATCGCTATATTTTGAAAATATCGCGATACGTTCAAAACATAAAATATCGCGATATGTTCAAAACATAAAATATCGCGATATTTTCTCGGTGATATATCGTTTTGCCGAAAATATTGCAGATATATGGCGCTGATATTATCAACACTGCTCCTTGTAGATTGTGAGGGAATTTGTATGATTTTGTACAAAATTACAGATATGTCATGCATCCTCAATAATATTTCCAATCCAAGCACATCAGAAGCAATAGATTTTAGTGCTAAATTCAAGGAATGGACAATGCATGGTGTCCAAAATACTTGTGGATATATAGCTTCCACAATCATGCCAACAACCTTGCAAACAGGTGCATTATCTGTAATGATTTGTACACAAGAATCAACATCTACATCTTCAATAGCTTTAATGAACAACTCACCCATATATTGTTCATCCTTGTGCATCCATTAATTTCAAGAAAACTGGTCCATTCAAGGAAGACACCATGAAGTTGATGAGTGGGTGGCGTGTTGGATCTGTCAATCCATTAGAAATAATACTAACCCCAAATGTTGGCCATGTTGATTTAATAGGCTTAAGCATTTTTTCCACCTCTTTCTTTGCCTTAGTCAACAATGTGGTTCTAAACTTCTCTGACCCAGGAGACGCATACTTTGATGGAGCCCCTTGAGTTAGAGCTGAACACATCTCAATAAATAAAGGTGAGCGTGCAACATTAAAGGATATGAAGTTCTAATAGAAAAAAATGCAATGGTGAGATCAAGCTCTTACCATTTCCCTTTCTGAAAAATCTTGTCCATTGGACCAAGTGTCACTACCTTTGTTTTTGCTGCTTGACCCACACCCCCACTGTAACACCCCTTCCCAGGTCTACCCAAAGTAACCATGCCAACTTGGGTAAACATGAGGAGAGATGCTACTACAATAAGATTCAACGTCCTATGTCCCCTTAAGGAAGTGGAATCGATGGAACATCACATATAGCGATCCAACATCATCACCAAAATCCTTAAGAGACAAGTCAGCCACTCAGACAGCCTGTCCCTGGGTCCCACTGCTGTTCTGCAACTGTTAGGCCATAGTCGCTGTCATGCTACGAGAAAGGGAGCGACTAGAAACCCAAAATCGCTCTCACAGGCTTGCCTGCCAGCGACTGTGGATCAAAATTGCTAGTTTTGTGCCAACGACCCTGGGATTTAAGCCACTTTTCTAGCCCAGAATCCTGGCCTTTGCCCAGAACTTGTTGTAACTTCTAGAATTCATTAAAAACATAATAACAATGCTGATCAATCAAAAATCACCCTCGGGACTAGGCCTGAGCATCCCCAACCGAGACTGACATTCTGTCAAACACTTGGCATCAATGCAACCTATAGGTCTAGGATACAAGACAAAGCATAAACGACTGAAACAACTTATGAAACATAACTAGAAGGATCACCTCCTTCTCCATTGAACTACTACATCATCAATTAGGTCTTGCATCCATCCATTTAACAGTTACAAGTAAATACATGAAATAACCATGACATGAACTAGTCATTCAAACATGCTTATAACCAGCATAAAACCATATAAATATCAGAGATATGACAACCATTAAATCCACATATATGCAAAAGTAAGGGAATTTAGCTTTTTATTAATCATAGGAAAATCCGACCAGGTTTGGGACTTCCACGTACCACTCGATCATAGACATGGCTGAACCAAATCTCTCTTTCAGCCAGTCACCCTCGTGCCATATTCCAAGCATGAATGTGGGATCTCATAGAACAACCAATCCAAGAAAAACCAAGGGAATCCAGAGGTTAAACCACCTCCACCCTCATTAAACCATGATCACACCAAAACTGGTGCTCCGATCACAATCGAACAAAACTTGGAATGCCATCCAGAATCCATCACTATCCTTGAGGAATTTTCCGTCTCCTTGTCTCTCAGGCTTTACCGCAATCCAAACTCGGATCACTAGGCCTTAAACCAAGATTGCTCCCTTAGGATTTACCGTGTATCTCGCCAAAACCGGTCAAGGGATTCCTAGGCCTTTGGGAATGGACCTTGAGACCACCTTCGCCCTGGATTCCGAAATCCATCCGACAAACCAAAGCTCAAAAACCGAAATAAACATCCCAACATACCATGGCATCCGGAAAAAGGCTAGGCTAGGCTGAAATCCACTGTCATAACCCAGCAAAACCATGCCACTGACAGCAAGAGAACCATACACCAACATGCAAAGCCATGCATGTCCAAACCATCTAGGAAATCACACATGCAAAAGGTTACTTGCAAGTATTCCTGTTGAAGCTGCTTGATCCTGCTTTCCTTTCCTTGTTCCTTGCTTGCCTTTCTTTCCTTTGCTTGCTCCAAACTAGAGTGCTCCAAGAAAACTTTAAGTGACCAAGAGAGAGAGAGAGAGCTCCAAACTTGAATTGACAAAAGGTTGAACTGACAAAAGCCATGAACTTGTCCTCAAAAGCCTTTTTATGCATGAGGCCTCTAATTTCTTCATTTTCCATTATTTTCCTTCAATTTCCTCCTCACATGCAACTTGTGACCTTTTACCTTCCTTTTCTCCTAATTTCCTTTATTTTCATAAATAAATGTGCCAAAAATGCCTTTTTTCCTTTTAATGCCTTTGCCTTAGCCTTTGCCATTTTTCCTTAGCCAAAACACACATCTAGTGATGCCCACTAGGATATCTTTGTCCAACATTCAACTTGGAATACATGTCCCTTACCTGTGGTCTTATTTTTCCTTTATTAACTTTTATTACATGAACTTTTCACTAGGGTTGTTACAACCACCAAAACTCTCAAAGGGAAATTTGTTGCTGCTTTTCCTCTAGAATGGAAGGAGGTCATCATTCTTGTTTTTATAGATAATGTAGCCACCCTTGCCACACCAACATTGGCCTCTTTTTCCATTTCTTTCCTCTTATCTAAAGACACCTGTGTACATGCTCCAATTCCACAACCCGATAAAGCCAACAAATAACCTTTCACACAGTAATAAGTGCTCTTGAAATGATTGTTGCAATAGTTTCATTTCCAAGCAACATTGCCTCCTCCCTTCAACTTGCTGCCTAGCCCTTGATCTCTTGTGACATACTTTCACAAGGGATATTTTTTTTTTTGAGCCTGCTATCTTTCTAAATTAATTCTTCCTTCAACATTTGAAGTTGTTGTTGCAACCCCACTTCCAATAGCGGGAACACTTACAGATCCTGATGAAATTGGAATAGGAGGGACATCACCAATGGGTACATTCTTCCCCTTCCCCCCTGCCCTTGATTGAGCCATGACTGCTGTAAAAAATAAAGAAAAAATGCACAAACTTGTAAAAAAAATGCACATGCAAACTGCGGTAATAAAAATGCAAAAAAATAGAAGCAAAATGCACTTACCTGTTGCTTGAATTGCCTCCAAAGTGCTCCCAAACCCTTTGCTAGTCGCTCCCACACACTCGTAGCAAGAGAGACACAAAATAATGAGGGAGAAATGAGCCAAACCGGGCTTTTTGGGCCGCGCGACACGCATTTCCAGGGGACACGTGTCTTGAAATCGGGACATGCTGGGCACACTTGAAGGATTCGCGTGTCCATCGAATCACACAAGTCGGGCACTCTCAAAGGACACGTGTCCCAGTGAATCATGTCTGATTCATGGGATTCAGGACATGATAGTGGTTTTGAGCGAATCTGGTTTCTTACCTCTGAACCGAATCCTCTAATTTGCTTGTCAAGATTTCCTCATTCTTCTTTGCTTCTTGCACTTGAAGCCTTAGAAAGACAACTTCTTCTTCAAATGTCTGATTTCACTTCCTTGCTTTACTAAGCTCACATAAGGCGCAGATCAATTCTGTGTTCATGTCAACTACTTCTTGTTATTCTTCATCATTGTCGGATTCTCCATTCTGAGAATCCTCTTTAATTGGATCATGATCATCATCATTAATTTCTATTTGATGTTGAGATTTGTACCTTAGGAGGTACTCCAAACCCTAGGCTTGAGGGTTGTGGAGGAGTTGGCACACAAGTGTGGCTTGTGGGCGTGGAACCCAAGCATGTGGGCTTTGCACCCGAGCTTGTGGGTGTGAATCCATGAGGCTTATTGGACATGTGATGGATGGAGATGATAGAGGACATTGAGACAAATCCAACGCAACAAAAATCATCAAATTCTGAGTTGTCCTTGTGGAGATATTAATTTTTGAAGTTAATGTGTGGGTTTGGTCAAGGTCGGCTAGGCGTTTAGAGACCTTGTGACAAGTTGTCAAGCCCACACATGTGATTTGATGGAGCCCTTGTATTGTGTATAAATATAAGGTGGAGGAGAGTCATTTAACACATCCAAGAAGCATCTTTCATAGTCTACACATCAAGAAAGGCAATACGAGTGCGGACATCTCGAGTGTGGGCGACGTGAGTGCAGGAACGCGCAAGTGCATGAACACGTGAGTGTAGAAATGTGAGTGCAGGAACATGAGTATAGGAACGTGCAAGTGCAGGAATGTGTGAGTGCAGGAACGTGCAAGTACATGAACGTGCGAGTACAGGAACGCGCGAGTGCAGGTAGTGCGAGTGAGGGCTGAGCTAACACACTAGGGTGATGCAGAAGCTGCGTAAGGCTAGGTATGTATTGTATTGATGTGTTAATGTTGAATTGATGCTAGTGGATGGTGTCCTAGGAGAGGAAAGTTTGGAAGTTTGTTAGCAGCTAAGAGGAAGGGTTCCTTAGGTGGTTGGATGCCCTAACCAAGAGCATATGCTACAACAAAGATTGGTCACTCGTGGTCTATTGGAGGGCACTGTGAGAGTGGACCAAGTGTGGATAGTGGATTGGGCATTTATGGTCTGTTGGAGGACAACGTGATAGTGCCCAAGTTGGAGCCCGGTGTGCACCATCTTCATAGACTTAGGTGGTTGCTAGAGTGGCAGTTGTTGAGCTCATGGGTATAATTAGCTAGGAGCAGTTTGTGTAGCCCTAGACTTGTGTTTTGAGGAGGACATCCACATCATATAGGTGGCAGCGCTTCGTGCCCTATATTGGTCTTCATTGGAGCAGCGCAGAAAGACTATAGTGGGTTGAAGTCCCTGAGTAGCCGAGGAGCAATAGTGGGCAATTGTGAGTTATTCACAAATGGAGTTATAAACAACTCGACAAGAGTCTCGATGTGTTGTGCTCTTGATGGACTAAGACACCACTAGTGAGCAGATTGGATAGCTGAGGTTCAGTGGCAAGATGGACTTGGATAATTGATAGAGACAGTGCTGAAGATCGGGAGCTGAAAGACCGGGCAATTACAGGGTACGACCGAGAGGAGCTGAGAGAGCATGCGACCGCCAAATGGTCAGAGTATCTTGTTGAGGGCAGATTAGTTGTCAATGGACTGACACCAAGCCTTGGTACTGGAACCCTAGACTGTTGTATTATATCAGTTGGATTAATTTAAAGAAGTTGGGTTATTGTACATAATTTGTGTAAAAAGTTGTGTATATTTTGTGCACTAGTAGATTCACTGTTGTTTATATTCCGCTGTGCAAAGTAGCTTCGTTGTGATTCTTGGTTTGGTAGCATCAATGATTTAAGATTGTATCCTAGACATCAATGTCATGGAAAAACATGTTATTAGAGCGTGTCTGAGCTACTTTGAGGGATAATGAATCAAAGAGTGCACAACGAATCAACTTTGAGGGAGTTGTGGGTGTCTAGATCATGGAGCAGAGGGTTCTGTTGAAGACATGGAGATGTGGTCTTGACTAGCTTGGCAGCGAGATTGGTTGGGAGTTCTGGTGGATTGGTGGAGAGCCCGGTGAACAACAGTTTTTTGTAGGGAAGATTACTGATCATGGACTTCCGTTGATTTTCCATGGATCGTTGGGACAACTCGAGGATTGCTTTGGCATGGATGAGATCAGGATGATCGAGATTGCTTCATGTGATGGACTAGATATTGGTAGGCTAGAGGCTTCATTGGATCGTGATGTTGCATATCTGAGATTGGAGGGATTTGCGCGAGTGGTATTTGATCCAGGAGTATAAGTGCTTGTAGGACTGAGCTAATGGAGATCATGTAGGCTCAAAGGGAGCAACCCTATGGAGGTTTGGGATCTTCAGGTTCAGATGTGATGAGGCAGAGACACTACTGAGATTTTAGGGTTCATTCTATAGAGTATGTTGCAGTAATGGATGTCAAATGAGCTAGTGTTGTTGATGATATTAATGGAGATTTCCTGATGTGTAAGTAGCTCCCTTGCTAAGAGGGAGTGTTGAGATTTGTAGCTTGGGAGGTACTCCAAACCCTAAGCTTGAGGGTTGTGGAGGAGTTGGCACATAAGTGTGGCTTGTAAGCGTGGAACCCAAGCATGTGGGCTTTCCACTTGAGCTTGTGGGTGTGAATGCATGAGGCTTATTGGACATGTGATGGATGAAGATGATAGAGGACGTTGAGACAAATCCAACGCAATGAAAATCATCAAATTTTGAGTTGTCCTTGTGAAGATATTATTTTTTGAAGTTAATGTATGGGTTTGGTCAAGTTTGGCTAGGTGTTTAGAGACCTTGTGACAAGTTGTCCAGCCCACACATGTGATTTGATGGAGCCCTTGTTTTGTGTATAAATATAAGGTGGAGGATAGTCATTTAACACATCCAAGAAGCCACTTTCATAGTCTACACATCAAGAAAGGCAGCGTGAGTGCGGGCAACTCGAGTGCTGGTAAGGCGAGTGCAGGAACGTGTGAGTGAAGGAACGCGTGAGTGTAGGACAGCGCGTGCACGAACACAAGTGCAGGCAACGCGAGTGAGGGCTGAGCGTGTAACAGACTACACCAGGGTGATGCATAAGTTGCACAGGGCTAGGTATGTATTGTATTGATGTGTTAAGGTTGAATTGATGCTAGTGGATGGTGTCCTAGGAGAGGACAGTTTGGAAGTTTCCCAACGAAAAACCCCTTCTCTGCAGTTCGATCCAATTTGGTCCTTTTATCATCTGGCACGTGACAATAAGCAACGCTGCCGAAAATTCTGAGGTGGCTGACTTCTGGCTTCTTCCCTGTGAAGACACCTTCTGGTGTTTTCTTCCCCAATGCTCTATGAGGTGTCCTATTCTGAATATACACTGTCGTGTTACATGCTTCTGCCCATAGAAATATGGGTAGATCTTGGTCATATAACATAGCCTTTTGCAGCTCCAACAATGGTTCTGTTTTTCCGCTCTGCTACACCATTTTGCTGTAGATTATATGGAGTTGTCCATTCTCTCTTGATGCCTTCCTTCACATAAAAATCTGTGGAGTCTTTATCAATATACTCTCCACCATTATGTGAGCGAAGCACCTTGATCTTCTTCTCGGTCACATTCTCCACGAGAGCTTTAAACTCTCTGAAATGACCGAAGACCTCATCCTTGGTCTTCAAGAAGTAGATCTAGGTTTTCTTGGAATGATCATCAATAAAGTTGACGAAATATTCGCAACCACTGAGAGCTCTAGTAGAGATAGGGCCACAAATATCTGAGTGTATAAGTCTTAACACACCATCAACTCTGATGTCACTCCTTGGAAATGCCGCCTTAGCATACTTCCCAAGTATGCACCCTTTGCACACATCATTGCGTTTGGTTCCAAGTTCAGGAACCCTTGTTACAGTTTCTTTGAGCATCCTAAGTGCTCCATGATGTAGACGTCCCATTCTCCTGTGCCATAATTCATTCAGCTCCTTCCCACTATTACTATTACTGCCTATCAATGCCATTGGAGAATCGATTTGTAATCGATACAACTTGTTACTTTGAACTCCAATCTGTCTTACCTTTTTCTAGCTCGGGTGTTTGACATACACTTTCTTCCCTACGAAGTGAACATCATACCCCTTATCCTGTAACTGAGATACTGAAATCAAGTTCATACCCAATCCTGGCACATGCAATACATCTGAAGCGCTGGTGCTTGCTCCTGACTCCCCTTGAAAATCTATGGTACCTCTCCCTGCTGGAGTACATTTCGTTTTATTTCCCATAGTAATTTGGAAATCCATCTGCTCCTCTTTGTAGTTAGAGAAATATTCTCTAACCCCTGTCATGTGAGCTGAAGCTCCACTGTCTATATACCAGACTCCCTGTGAAGTTGATCCTTCTAAGCAAGCGAATTTGTCTTCCAATCTGAAAGACAAATCTAAAGTCTCCTGAATGTTACTTTTGTCCATGTATATACTGGAGTAATTTTAGTGTGCTATTTCTCTTTTTCTCCTGGCGCGGATTTTGTTCTCCAGCTTGCAACAAAAACTCTCTACGTCCAACCAGGATTCTGCTCAGCGAAAATTTGAGCTGCAATTGCTCCCTATGTCAGCCTTTGCGTAGAGGGCTGGCCCTCTGAAGATTTCAGCCTTCCTTCATTCAACTCTTCTGGGAACTGAAAACTTCCTCCCAAAATGCTGCTGCTCTCTTCTTTCACCTACTACTCACCCCTTGGCTCTATCTTCTCTGCTGAGCTACTGCTATTGAGAAAATTGAATTGCCTAGGCAACTGAGTATCTGCACTGGATGATTTCTCCATCACCACATCGACTTCCTTCTATAATCCACTATTGGAGCACCAACGACCAAGATTAAAACTTAATCAATGGCTAGGATCATTTCTAAATCGATCCGTGTGAGTTTCTAGATGATTCTCACCTTATCTCAATTAATACAGATTAATTAACCGTATTCCCTATGTTTAGACATAGGAAATATTTAAAAAACGGCTAATAATCTAATTGAGTCACTTCTAGGTAGAATTTCCAAAAACAATTTCTGGGTTTTGGAAATCTCATGTAGTCTAGCCTCTCCACAAAATGCTGTGGCTAGAACACATCGGATGCTACAAAAACTAACAAGTATGTGCACATATGAGTGCCACATCCCCAAGAACCAATGACAAGTTGCACCTGAAGAATGGATGTGAGACATAGGGCTAGTAATGTGGGATGGAAGGTGCCAAGAATGGTGTACGGAAAATGGAACATGCTGTCTCAATCATGGCTTTCCAAGTAGTGGCCATCCTATAACCCAAAGGGCGAGGTCCCACTAGACTAGGGTTAACAAGAATATGATCAATGTCTATTAGTCTTCTAGATCACCCCATCATCCATACTAAATGCCCAAAACAAACAAGTATAAGCGCCCGATTGCAAAATGATCAAAGTACCTTTTGAATAGCAACCCACCTTTTGCTAATGCAGGTGGTGAGAGGCACATGGCATATCATCATCCAATGGTGGCTGACAGGGTTGTTTGGCTGACCGGCTAGTTGTCAAATATGGGAGAAAATTTTCCTCCTATGGGGTTACCCATTTTGGTGGGTAACAGAGACCTCCTCTATAAATAGGTGTGCACTTCCTCTCATTTTCACATGGTTGGATTGAGGTAGAAATCCCTTAGCAAATCTGAAATTTCTGAAATTTATCTTGTTTCTTAATTTTGGCTATGGAGGAATAAGTAGAGGATATTTGTTGATGTGGATGGTCTTCTTTTCATGGACAAATATTTGTAAAGCTTTGAATGGATGCATGGTGATCTAAGTAAGCGTTCTTTCTTCATCTTGGTTTGTTTATGGTGATGGTTATTAAATAGTCACCAAAGTGTTGCAACTTGCTGGTATTTTTTTTTATCTCGTTGTCCCTCTTGAACAAACCCTCCATCGAGCTCTTTTGAAAATTAGCTAAGTGTAAGCTCACTCCCTTATCCATCTTTGCAGATTGTAGGATGTGTAGGTCAAACCTCTAAGGGACACGAGTGGGTCTCCCTTAGTCTTTGAACCTAATTCATTCCATTTCTCTTCAAGTGTGTTGATCCTTGACCCCATATGCCCCCAAAAAATATATTGGCAAGCTTAGGCACCGATCTTCTATTCTACATCATCTGTTTCTTTCATAAATCCTTTATTACGTTTTGTTGGGGTTTACTCTCCAAAATCATCTTGTAATTCCTTGATTGTGCATGTTTGGGGATCTTCCCTTTGAACTCAAATATGGAAATTACCTTAAGAACCCTAGAAATCCTATCTTCCACCTTAGACCCTAATTGTTCAATCCTTTGATTGCTGGTAATAGAAGTAGAATCCTTAGGGGTCTCTTGACTTGGTTTGACTGGGCCATTCAATCCCTAAGATCTGGTAGGAGAACCTCCTTGAGCTGGAGGAAAGCTGACTAAAAGTGAGAGGAAGGTTGGAGATGTGACGAAGGCGCTCACTGGAGTACACAGTGGGTCTTACACTTGAGCTTTAGGAATTTATCTCAAGAAGTTACTGTAACATGAGTATAGCACCTATAGGGTACTCATCACCCCCAAGGGCTGAGATATGCTGAAAGTAGGAGGCAATCATTTTCGTAGATTTGGAGGGTCCTTGCAAGGTCTGCAATAGCCTCTGAAAGATGTAAGGCCAAGTGTATTTTTATTGCAATGGGATCACATACTAAGTGTAACATTCTAGTATTCAATATTGTGATGAATGAGTTGTTTTTGGGTATTTTGAACAAATTTACAGTTTGAAGGCTGCCAAAAATTGACAGAATAACTTATTTGCTAGTTCTCCTTATTAATCCATTTTAAATTGTGGAAAACTACTTATCACATTTCCATTGGCAGATTCTGTTGAATTGGATGGAGTTGACATCACAGACTATGGAATTTTCAATGAGGCCAAGGTAATCATATATTGAGATAACACCCTTATTTAAAGTTTAAATAACCCATCTTACTTTTCGCTTGTGTGGTTGAAGTCTTGACTGTTTTCGATTGTTGTTTTTGCAGGTGCAAAAAGCAGTTACATTCGCAAGAAAAGCACATACTGGTTAGATGAGGAAAACAGGGGATGCATATTTGACTCACTATCTCCATACCAACAAAATTCTAGCTGCACTAGCCCCTCTAGTGGCCAAAGGGTATGATGAGCATAAAATTATATCTTTGAACTATGCATTTGTAGCCTAGAACCATGTAGCTTTTTGCAACAGAATTCTCAGTCAACCCATATACACACAATGTGTGTGTATGTGTATCTACACACACATATAATCTAAAAGCATTGGCCGTGGAAATTTCTGGAATATACACAAGCTCTTTAAATGCTCTATTTATAATTGGTTCACTTTTGCATCATAGCATGAACTGTTTGTAAGCCATCAACTGTATAGTTGCACAATTGTACTTTATTCATGATTGGTGTACTTTTGTAACATAGCATGAATTGTTTGTAGGCTGTGAATACTATAGTGGCAGGTATACTTCATGATGTCATAGATGATGCTGGAGAAAACTTGAGAAATATAGAACAAGAATTTGGAGACGATGTTGCAAGCCTGGTTGATGGTGTCTCAAAGTTAAGCTACATCAAACAGGTAATATTGTACAAAGTAGCTGCTTATATTCCCCACTTTTTGTATCCAAAATTAACTTTTTTTTTTTATATCTAGGGTAGAATGCTTCCAAGGTGTCTCTTCCATGCTCCATGTTTTCCTATAAGGTCACAGTGAAGAAAGTTATTTAAAACTTCTATTTTTTTCAACTAGCTTTAATTCACGTATTCCAATTAGATAAATTACTTGTCAACATGCCTTAGGTCAATGAATTTCCTTTTTGTACATTTCAATGATCTCTGTGTGATCATTTTGTTCTGTTTGTTCAATTTATTCTTGAATTGAGAATGCATTTGTCTGCCTTTCTGAGTCTTCCAAAATTGCCAGAGGACTTAAGCTACTGATCCCTCCGTTGTAAAAATCCACTAGAGTAAATGAAGCCATTGTACGACACATAGATTAGGTATGTGGTGCTACTGATGTATTCACAAATTCTATGCAGCCACAAAGATGTTCTGGCTTTAAATGCTGGAAGGACAATTGTGTTCTATCTGTTCTTTAAGGCCTTGCTGCTAGATATCACATATGGTTGCAGTCTAGACTGACAGATAATATGATCCAAATTGTGTTGGTGTTTTTATAGTTACAGATAATGAGCAGGACACTCAAAACAACTCTAGCTGTATCATTGGGTTACAAATTACAATTGACACAACAACGTAGAGTCATACTTTTCTAGGACATTTGTTTTTCTATATTACGTGACTTGCGATGAGACTAGTTTGTACATTTTAGATACTCTACTTTAGACCAATGATGGTCATGTTTTCTGCAGGCCACTATCATTGTTTGGATTCGTATGTACAATCCAATCCTGTTATCACAAGGAAATTCCTGGCTGCAAAATATAGTGGAGTCCAGATAACTATAAGAAACAAGCCACTGTCACCTTGCTGGATTCTTTTCACTTCAAAGTTAGGGCATGCTAGCTTTAGGGATATCCTTAGATGATATAAAATGTCAACTTCAAGTCATTAATGATTAGTAGTACCTGAAATAGATAAGTAAAGCTGTTGTTGTGTGTAAATATCTGAGAGTAAATTGTGTGGGCAGAGGGTAGAAAACACTTGAAAAATGACAAAAACACATGGTAAACTATGCAGGAAAATATAAATCTAAACTAGGTACTTAGACTAATGAAAAACAACTCTGAAAATTGTACACACTGTCTAAAGATGAACAACAAGCTGTTCTACTCTGGTTTATGTAAGGATTCACTAATTAATTGTTGTTTTTGTATTTAGAAGTTTTCCTATGCACACAGAGAGAGGAAGGGGTATAACTCCTTTCTCTTTCTGCAATAAATGTAAAATATCAGCAAGTTAAGCTTGCTGCTTTTTTGGAAAGAAAACTAAAGAAAATGTTTGTTTTGTATGATGAAAGTAACCAAGTATTTGACCGATGCCTTGCATCACGAGTGGGGAAAACAAAATATATTTGATTCCTACTACTCAATTACCTATTAAGCATGCAGAAAAAACAAGAGTCTCAAGAATAATATAATTTCTTACACAATTGAACACAAGTAATGGTTGCCAAGAAAGTAGATGATAGATATTTAGGAAGAAAGTATGAATGATATTTGAAAGTGATTGGTGTGTTCTTACTTGTCAAGGAATGATATTTTAGTGAAGTACCTAAAATGTACAAACTAGTCTCATCACAAGTCATTCAACAGTAAAGTATGATGATATTTTGAAAGTGATTGGTGCATGCCAAGAAATTAGGAAGAATCTTTGACAAATAAGAACACAACAATCACTTTCAAATATACTGGGGAAGCCAATATTTTTCATTTTCTCCACATCATATGGGATAAAAAAAATCACAATAATGACTACAAAGTTATTCAACCAACACATGCACTCTATTGTAATAGAGTGCGATTGAGAGAGAGCAGTAGAGTGCAACCAACAACCTCCTATTAGGTCCACCTTATCTCTTGACACAATAAGAGTGTAAGGAGGTATGTTTCAGTTCATTTATACTGGAAACATCCCCTCCCATAGATGCCATCCCTTAAGATATAGAACAATAACAAACTAGAACTCCGTCTTATTCATAGGCATCTTGTGATGACTTACAAGTAACAACAACATTAAATATTGTATAGAATTTCATATAGCTTTCTCGAAGTGTCACTACTAGGCTATACTTGCCAAGTCACAAGACTTGACTTGGGATGAGACTTGTATATATTGGAGAGCCAAATTGTCTTGAGATTCACTGAAGACTCATGAGTCAACTAGACAGACTCTACACCATGGAAAATAAAAAAAATATAGATTCCGAAGAAAGTAAATAAATATTTTAGATTATACATGAGAAACTACACTATGCTCATTGTAATGCAAACACACCGATATAATGCAAAAATAACATATCTTATCTCCTGACGATCTTTTTCATTTTAACTTTTCTTTTTCTTTCTTTGTGTATATCTTATGCTTTTCCATTATTTTAGTGGCATCAACCTCTAGGGCAATGATTTTCGGCCCTACTCGAGGATGCAAATAAGAGAGTGCCAAATCCAAATGAACCAATGACAATTAACTTGATAATAGAGATGATATCAAGAACAATAATGTGACATGGAAAGTATTAAGTATGGTAAAGGGGAATGGGCACACTACTTCAATTCAGGTCTTCGATGTAGTGCCCCTCCTTTAACCCTAAGGCCTTAGGATATATCCTAGTGGACTAAATTACATGTTTATCCATACTAAATGCACAAAACGTTAAGTAAAAGTACTCAATTGCAAAATGTCCAAATTATTTGTTGAGTGGTACCCACCTTCATCTAAGAGGAATTGTTGATGGTGAGAGGTGTATGACTGGCGCAGATGGTCTAGGAACTGGCATATCGTCATCAATAAGTAAATGCGTAGGGTTGTTGGTTTGTTGGTTTCCCATGATAGGAGAAATGTTTTTCTCCTATGGGGTTACCCATTTTAATGGGTAATAAGAACCTCTCATTCGGAGACTCTTGTAGCCAGTTCCCCTTCCTTATCCCTTGGTAGTAGGTCAAAAGGAGCCATTCCTCCTGGAAGGAGAAGAACTAATTGTAGGACCACTGCCTCTTTGTTTACCCCCATAATTTCCCCTTCCCCTATAGTAACGAACCTCTTTGTTTGTTCTCCTACCTCAACCATAACAACCACGCCATTGCTTAATGTGGCATTCAAGTCCTTGGATGTTTGTGACTTCCTAGATGCTCATCATAAGTTGCCTGAAAAGTATGATGAATGGTTGCCTAAGTTCAATGGGATTGATGCATTCACAACTGAGAAACATATGCGTGAGTTTTACTAATGTGTTGGTGGAAGGCTAATTGAAGAATGGGATATAGTCACGATGTTGTTTACATTATCCTTGAAAGGAAATGCTAGAGATTGGTACCTAGATTTTCTTGCCAGAAGCCTTAAGAACCGAACCACTTTGTGAAGCATTTAACAAGATATGGGTCACAATGAAGGAAGGCATGCAACTCTTGGCTAAGTTCTAGGAAGCCAAGAAAACCAATAATTAAAGTGTTAAGGATTGCACTTAAAGGTTCGATAAATTGCTCAAATAAGTGCCTAACTTGTATAAACCTATTGATCAAACTACCATTGCCTTGTACATGGATGATTTTCTTGACACATATCCTATGCATTAAAGGATAAAGACTCTTAAACCCTTGAGCAAGCCAAGGCTTTTGTTGTAAATATAGAATGTAATCTGACCTTATCTAAGAGTGATTTTCATTCGTATTTGAAGCCAAAGTGGAGCTCAATTCTAAGATGAGTACCCAGGTTGATCCCACATTGCTAGTCATTGCCAAAATTTTTGATAAGATTACCAATGAGTTGATGCAAGGGAAACTAAGGCTATGATGAATAAGTTAACAATCCTAGTTAGGGAAAGAGGGTCCTATTACACACCAAAATGGATAGCTCCATAGAAGAAAACTTTTCTCCTACATTTGAAAGCCAGCCAGCCTCTGGGTAAGGCGAGACAACCAAATTACAATCAAGGTCTATCAATCTTCCAAATCACCTCGTTATCCATACTAAATGCCCAAAACAAACAAGTATAAACACCTGATTGCAAAATGATCAAAGTATCTTCTGAATAGCAACCCAGCTTCATCCAACTGTTAATGTCGGATGGTGAGAAGCATATGGCTGATGCAAATGGAAGAGGCAAAGGGCATATCATCGTCTAATGGTGGCTGGCAGGGGTTGCAGGCCATCTGAAAGACCGATTGGTTGTCCAATGTAGGAGGAAATGTTGGAAAATGGTAGATTCGGTCGGTATTTTCATTAATAAAATCAAAAGAGAAAACATGAATTTATATTTACTACATAATTATCCAAGTCAACCCTCTTAGATCGAGTCGGCTTGGCTCTTGGAAGGCACCCATCCGACCCCTATTGGAGACTATATATATGTGATCACTCCTCCACCAAAAGGCATTGCGAATCATCTCATTGTCTCTATGATATGCGAAGATTTGCCTCTGTGATATACTAAGTTTTGTGGTCTATACTGATGCGGAGTCTGTGGTCTATAATCATGCGAAGTTTGTTCTAGAAGGATGAGCAAGCACGCATACTTGTCGTTCAACCATTCAACCATTGTGCTAATAGACAACACCATTGCCTTGTGGCACCTAGGATTTTGGTTGTTGAATATGTTTAAATATGCTTAGATCCCTCTTACAAAATAATTATTTCTCTTATGATAACATTGATTGCATTATTCCTAGTAAAATTACATCTAGTTTAGAAAACTTATATATTTTGAGTTATAGAGTGAAATATAAATGCAGTGAAATTAAGTTGGATAACAAGTTCATGCCTTCAACTCTCTAGTTTAGCTTTTATTAGAATTCTAATAGTTTGTTGTGTATCTATTGCAAATGGTTGATTCTGGTGAGCACAAATACGTGAAATACAATATGGATTATCCCCCTTTATATAACAAAACTCAAAGACATGTATGTTTCATATTATGATTGATTATTACATTCAACTCTCTCCTTTAACTTGTATAATGATTCTAATATCTTATTATGTATTTGATGTAGATGGCTTGTTCTGGTGAGAGCACGAGTAAGTGTAATACACAATGGAGTAAGTGTCTGTATTTTAACCTTATTCATCCATTTTTTTTCATTGGAGGAGAGGACACTGCAACATAGAAAAGGCGCAAGGGGCGAGTTTGCAATTTTTGTTTGTTGCTGTCTACATGTTTTGTTTTTGTTGAACTGGAGAATCAGAATGCTTTGTGTTGTACTTGTTTTTTCATTGCTTGTAGTTTGGTCCCGATTTCATTTGCAGGGAGAGAATGAAAGAGATGAGATAGAGGTTATTATTCATAAATGAAGGTGAATCACCTTAATGATACACAATGAACTACATTAACAATTATCTTTTGCTCATTCGTGATCCCATTTGCTTTCTTTTCAATTTATTATATGTTTTATATGTGGTATCATACTTAACTATATTGATCTGCTTTGTGTAGTGAACAACAACAGTTGTAAAGTTTATGAAGGTCAAGTGGCGAAGATACCATAGACATGCTACAAACATAATGCAAACGTTCGGTGAGCCATATTTTTTCATACATAATAATTATTGTGCTTTAATCCACCAAAATATTTATTGTTTGCACAACAATTGATTCTTTTGTCATGGCTTCAAGGTACCCTTCAACCAATAAACCATCATGCTAACACAAAACACTACGGCCTTGTGGACCGTAGTATTTGGGGTGTTCAATATGTTTATATATGCCTAGATTCCTTTTCTAAAAAATTTACTTCTTATGAAAACATTGTTTGTATTATTCGTAGTAGAAGTACATCTAGTTTAGAAAATTTAGATCTTTTTGAGATAAGGTGGGGAATATAACTAGACTTGCACTAGGTTACATGAGAATTTCTTCCTTCAAAATATCTAGTTAAACATTTATTAGAAATCAAATACTTTTTTGTGTATCTATTGTAGATGGCTTCTTCCAGTGAACATGAATACATGAAATACAAAATGGACTCTCCACTTCTATATAATAATCTCAAAGAAAGGTGTGCTTGTTATTACGATTAATTATTGCGTTTGACTCTCTAGTTTAATTTATATAACAATTATAATATCTAATTTTGTACTTGTTGGAGAAGGTTTGTTCTAATAAGCACAAGCAAGTGGAATATAAAAGAGAGTGTCCATCATTATAAAACAAACTCTAGGGGAGTTGTGTTTCCTATTATGAATAATTATTTATTTTGAAATATACTTACCATTACTATTTGTGTGTATTTTAACCTTATTCAACCCATGTTTTTTCCTTTGAACACAGGAGAGCACATTCGAGGAGATATTATGTGCAGAAGGGATGTTTGCAATTCTTTCTTTGTTCTTTTCTGGATGTTTTGTTGAGTTAGTTTGAGCATGGCCATGCTTTGTGTTGTACTCATTTTCCTTTGTTTTTCTTTGGTTTTTTTCTCGGTTTTTGTAGTTTCGTTTTGGTTTCGTTTGTTGGATGTGTTTTACTTGCTTTCCTTTGCTTTTTTTTTCATGTTTTTTGTAGTTTGGCCTTGGTTTCATTTGTTAGAGGTGGAAAAAGAAACAAAGGAAGCAAACAAAGAAAATTGAGGTTATTGTTCATAAATGAAGGTGAGTCAAATAACTATATGTAGTACACTTCAGTTAAAAGTATATTTTGCTAATTTGTGACCCCATTTGTTTGCAATTAAATTTATTATCTGTTTTATCTATGCACTTTTACTCACGTATATCGATCTTCTTTATATAGTGAACAATTGCAATTGTACAGTCTACAAAGGTCAAGTGGTGAAGATGCACAAGACATTCTACAAACATGGCAACTTAATGGGTGAGGCATACTTTTCTCCTACAAAATACTAGTGTCTTGTAATACACAAAAATGTTATTTGTTTGCACTATGATTTATCATTTTGTCATGGTTTCAAGGTAGTATGATCTTATTCATGGGTGTGAGATTCAAGATTTTTCCCTAGAACATTGATATGAAAGAAATGAAAAATTTATACTAGGGTTCAGATGTTCAGGGCTTATTGTTCATGATTGTCGCTACTATAATATTCGTGACGGGAGGGAAGGTATGTGCATGGTTAATTTATCGCTCTGTATCTCTGTTATTTAAGCTTCTGTGGTATATTTATGATCTCATATATAATAGTACTTTGTGGAGTGACTGATTACAATTGTAGTGTCTGGGAGGGTCAAATGGAGAAGATACCTTAGGCAAGAGCACAACGAATGAGTGACTTATGTTGTTTTCCAACACAATAATGTTATTATTGTTCACTTGGTTGATGTTTTATCCTTCTAGTATGGTTCTTAGGTAGTAGCACACAATTAGTGTTTTGACATATACATCAAAAGTTATGTTTAAATTTATATGCTTTCTTACTGCATATCACATGCACACCCCCACAATACGTGCCTGTTGCCACACAATCTCGCAGAGGCCCTAGGAGGGGTGTCCAAGGGACAACCTCTAGACCAAATGACAATAATGGGACAAAGACCCACTGTCACCTTAGTCAGTGTCGCTTGCGCTTTATGGACTTTCACCAATGGGAGGAGTCTTGATATAAAGGAAATCACTTGAATGATAGGGTCAATGGCAAGGTATGATGTGATTTCCAAGCCCCATTCAAAGGAGACACTCAAATAATAGGTCAGTGCTTGAAAAAGATTAATGGTTCTCCAAGAAAGGCTTATGAGGAGACCTAGACCTAAGGGAAGATGTTATTCAATTGCAAGGGATACTCCTAGACCTAAGGCTTCCTAAGGAGGCAAGAGCTCTCTAAGGGCTTGGTAGGATGATTAACACATAAGGCTTAGAAACCAATATAGAGACCTAGGAGAATCCAAGCGAGGCCTAGGGCGAATGGATGATCTTCGATGAGATATCTAGTTCAAGCAAGGATAAGAAAGGCTGAAAGAATGATTAACTTCCTTTGAGTTTTCAAGAGCAGGTGACCTTTGGAACGCCGCTAACCAAAGAAGTTTAAGGGTAGAATTGCCATTGGAGCTAGGACTTGAGGTTTCTCTCAAACTAGCCACAAGAATTGCTTCAAGTTTTGTGGGCAACGAGAGGAAGCCACAATGCAATAGCCTACCAACTCGCTCCTCAAGGTGACCTCTCTTATGTAATTCGCGCTAGGCCCTAGTTTACCTTCTCTGGTTAGGGCAAAAATTTGAAAAGGTGAGAGAAAGAGGTTTGAGGTTGATCACCTAGGAATGAGACCCATTGCCTTGTCAATTGGGAGAAATGGAGTCAAGGTTTCCTTTGATTTAAGGTCTTTGCTCTATCAAGGAGACCTACGTAGCTCTTTGCTAACCCTAAGAAGCAACAACTCGGCTACAATAGGTATTTATACTTCTTGGGAAGGATTGATGGGAATTCGAGGATGCAATATGCAACACAAGCCTCTAGGAACATTCATTCACATCATCTATGAGTAATGCATGCAATACTTCAATAATCTCAGCGTTTTTCATGAATTCGCATTAAAGTAGGGCACATACAAGATCATGACTATATATTCCATATATTAGACATGTAACAATGTAAAATATAACATCAAAATAACACTTGCAAGATAATGCGAGTATATCCATCCATCAAACTTGCAAATAAAAGCTCCAAGACAAGATAGCAAAAATCCCAAACATTAAAATGCATCAATAATATCCAATTTTGTCCATCAATTGCAAGTCCGAATTCTTTTACAAGAGAAAATCTCAATCCAAATTAAGATGATTTGCAAAATGAGGTTCTCCGTTAGTTTATATGAGCCTCTCACAAGTTTGAATGGACTAATTAGCCTAATGAATCCCCTAAAAATGTTTTAATGTGCAAAGTAACAATAACTTTGGTGACAAGCCCACCAAATAGCTCATATGTGTGAAATAAGCCTTCCTAATGAGGCCAAAATGATAAAATAATGGTGCAAAGGTCCATTGGAAGGCCTAGATGAGTCGTCAATGTGCCATGAAAAAGAGGAGGAAAGCCTTCCTAATGAGGAAAAAATGATAAAATAATGGCACAAAGTGTCGTTGGAGGGCCTAGATGAGTCCTTAATGTGCCATGACAAGGAGGAGGGCTCCAAAATGATGATCAATGGGATGACCCCTTGATTTCCAAGCAAAACATCTTGTGGTACTTGAAGGTGCCTCTTGGGCACAAGAAATGACCTCATGGGTCTCCAACTCGATCAAACTTGTTAATGCTCCATCAATAAGGGCTATAATGATGACATGTTCCCTTTCTTGTCTCTTTAGATGAGACAAAACCCCATCTGGGCCTTGGATCAATTGCCCATTGTTAGGTGCAAATGTGTGGCCGACTAGGCAAGATGGTCCAAGTGCATCAACATCTCTATATGATTGGGGCACAAACTAGCAATGTGTGGCATTGAAGAAGCCCATGGCGTGGAAATCAATGCTTTGTTCTAGTGGAGGCCCACGACTCTCAATGCTCACCCTACAAGTGCCATTATGACCTTGTGGAGGACTTAGAACACCATATAGGGAGACGAACTCGAAATGGATGCCCACCTACAATCATGTCTAAGATCCAATGTGTATCCTCACCTTTTAGTACAACAATCCATTAGTGCAATTGAGTAAATAAGCTTGTTAATCAAGGGCAAAACTGGACACTTCATGGTGGCATGCCTTCCAAATGAGCTTTAGAGTGTACACGTGTTAACAAACTCAACAAGAGAGGTTAATAAGGGACTCTATTAAGTAGTTTCACGGTACTTTCACCTCTAAGGAAGTAACAACTCCATGGTGCATCCATCAAATGGCAGGTGTCATATGAAATGATGGTGGAATGGAGTGGGGCAACAAGGAAGGCTCCAAGCCACATGCCACGGTACGAGGGTAGCTATAACGAGGGAAGCCAACACATTGGGTGCATAGATGTAGGAGGGAGAAATCATGGTATATGAATTACCCCGACGTTTGTTTTTCCACCCTTTTTCATATGGCTTTTTCCTTTTATTGGTTTTACTTTTCTATTAACTGCTCGGAGCTCCCTAGGATGAGACCACATTGTGTATGATAAAGAAGTGAATACCCCCTTAAGGTTGGGAAGTTCATCGCGCACAAGGGGTTGGGACAATCATGGGTTCCTTAATGATGGAGGGGCACACATAGGGGCCCTAGTAACCAAGGTGATGGCCATAATGATAAGGGGTAGAGCTCATGTTTAGCTTTTGCCCACGCACTAAATTTTATGTCAAGACGATCTTTTGCATTTTGTGGTACATTTCCTGTTATAACTGGCCAACATATACTTTTAACATTCCTTTTAGTTGCATCAACCTTCGGGACATCATTCAAGTCCCGACCGAAAGTGTGGACAAGGGGAGGGGAGGCTAGCATCATGTGGGCCCGGATGGGAAAAGTGTAAAAAGGGTTTATAATGCACCGAGGGGAGTGATATATGTGGTATCGGGAAAACAGTCTATGCAACCAAAAGCGGGGTTTCCCATGTAGTGCCACTCCTAAAGGTAATAGGCAATAGAGGCGATCCCACGAGTCTAGGATACAAGATTAACCAACAAATTGGGACAAGGGAACAAGAGTATAATCCAAGCCCATTCTTTTCGCCGAATCACCCCATTAATCCATGTTGAAATGTGTCCAAGAAAATCAAGCATAAACACCCAATTACATAATGAAGAGCCATACCTTAGAGGTTGCATGGCCCACCTTCAAACATACGATCAGAATTGATGGGCGAGGGCACATAGTGGCTGGCTTAGGTGGCGGAGAATTTTGGCACATCGAGCTATCCGGTGGCTGCAAGAGGCTGCTAGTTGCAACTTGAAGACAAATCAAGGAGAAAAATTCTCCTATAGGGGTCACCCACTGGAAGTGGGTAACAGTGCCCTAGAGAGGAGGATGGTAAGGCCGAGCAAGCAAGCATATTTGTTTTTAAACCATTCAACCATTGTGCTAATAGACAACAGTATTGTCTTGTGGCACCTACGATTTTCGTTGTTGAATATGTTTAAATATGCTTAGAGCCCTCTTACAAAAATAATTATTTCTCTTATGGTAACATTGATTGCATTATTCCTAGTGGAATTACATCTAGTTTAGAAAATTTATATATTTTTAGATATAACATGGAATATAAATATAGTGGAATTAATTTGGATAACAAGTTCATGCTTTCAACTCTCTAGTTTAACTTTTATTAGAATTCTAATATTTTATTGTGTATCTATTGTAGATGGTTGATTGTGATGAGCACAAATACGTGAAATACAATATGGATTATCCCCCTTTATATAACGAAACTCAAAGACAGGTATGTTTCATATTATGGTTGATTATTACATTCAACTCTCTAGTTTAACTTATATAATGATTCTGATACCTCATTATGTATTTGTTGTAGATGGCTTGTTCTGGTGAGCACGAGCAATTGGAATACAAAAATGGAGTGTTTATCGTTATGTAACAAAATCTAGAGGAGGTATGTTTCCTATTATGAATAATTATTGGTTTTGAAATATGCTTATCATTACTATATGTGTTTGTATTTTAACCTTGTTCATCCATTTATTTATTTTATTTTATTAGAGGAGGAGAGGACACTGCAATAGAGATAATGCGCAAAGGTGAGGTTTGCAATGTTTTTGTTTGTTGTTGTCTACATGTTTTGTTTTTGTTGAGTTTGAGTATGGGAATGCTTTGTGTTGTACTCGTTTTTTCATTTCTTGTAGTTTTGTCCTGGTTTCATTTGCAGGGAGAGAATGAAAGAGATGAGATAGAGGTTATTATTCATAAATGAAGGTGAATCATCTTAATGATATACAATGCACTTTATTAACGATTATCTTTTGTGCATTCGTAACCCCATTTGCTTGCTTTTCAATTTATTATATGTTTTATATGTGGTATCATACTTATCTATATTGATCTGCTTTGTGTAGTGAACGACAACACTTGTAAAGTTTATAAGGTCAAGTGGCGAAGATTCTGTAGACATGCTACAAACACAACACAAACGATCGGTAAGCCATATTTTTTTCCTACATAATAATTATTGTGCTTTAATCCACCAAAATATTTGTTGTTTGCGCAACAATTGATTCTTTTGTCATGGCTTCAAGGTACCCTTCAACCAATCAACCATCATGCTAACATAGAGCGCTACCGCCTTGTGGACCCTAGTATTTGGTGTGTTCAATATGCTTATATATATGCCTAGATTCCTTTTCCGAAAAAATTACTTCTGATAAAAACAATGTTTGTATTACTCCTAGTAGAAGTACATCTAGTTTAGAAAATTTATATCTTTTTGAGATAATGTGGGGAATATAACTAGACTTGAACTAGGTTACATGAGAATTTCATTCCTTCAAAATATCTAGTTAAACATTTATTAAAAATCAAATACCTTTTTGTGTATCTATTGCAGATGGCTTCTTCCAGTGAGCATGAAAACATGAAATACAAAATGGACTCCCCCCTTCTATATAACAATCTCAAAGAAAGGTGTGCTTGTTATTACAATTAATTATTGCGGTTGACACTCTAGTTTAATTTATATAAGAATTCCAATATCTTATTTTGTACTTGTTGTAGATGGCCTGTTCTAATGAGCATGAGCAAGTGGAATACAAAAGAGAGTGTCCATCATTATAAAACAAACTCTAGGGGAGCTGTGTTTCCTATTATGAATAATTATTTATCTTGAAATATACTTACCATTACTATTTGTGTGTATTTTAACCTTATTCAACCCATGTTTTTTCCTTTGAATAGAGGAGAGCACATTGGAGGAGATATGATGTGCGGAAGGGATGTTTGCAATTTTTTATTTGTTCTTTTCTGGTTGTTTTGTTGAGTTGAGTTTGAGCATGGCCATGCTTTGTGTTGTACTCATTTTCCTTTGTTTTTCTTTGGTTTTCTTCTCTGTTTTTGTAGTTTGGTCTTGGCTCCATTTTTTGGATGTGTTTAACTTGCTTTCCTTTGCTTTGTTTTTTTTTATGTTTTTTATAGTTTGGCCTTGGTTTCGTTTGTTAGAGGTGGAAAAGGAAACAAAGGAAGCAGACAAAGAAAATTGAGGTTATTGTTCATAAATGAAGGTGAGTCAACATAGCTATATGTAGTGCACTTCAGTTAAAAGTATATTTTGCTAATTTGTGACCCCATTTGTTTGCAATTAAATTTATTATCTGTTTTATCTATGCACTTTTAATTAGATATATTGATCTTCTTTATATAGTGAACAATTGCAATTGTACAGTCTACAAAGGTCAAGTGGTGAAGATGCACAAGGCATTCTACAAACATGGCACACTTGATGGGTGAGGCATACTTTCTCATACAAAATACTATTGTCTTGTAATACACTGAAATGTTTGTTGTTTGCACTATGATTTATCATTTTGTCATGGTTTCAAGGTAGTATGATTTTTTTCATGGGTGTCTGATTCAAGAATTTCCCTAGAACAATGATATGAAGGAAATGAAAAAGCTATACTAGGGTTCAGATGTTCAGGGCTTATTGTTCATGATTGTCGCTACTATAATATTCGTGACGAGAGGGTAGGTATGTGCATGGTTAATTATCACTCTGTATCTTTGTTATTTAAGCTCTTGTGGTATATTTGAGATCTCATATATAATAGTACTTTGTCTAGTGACTGATGACAACTGTAGTGTCTGGGAGGGTCAAATGAAGAAGATACCTTAGGCAAGAGCACAACGAATGAGTGAGTTATGTTGTTTTCCAACACTAATGTTATTATTATTCGCTTGCTTGATGTTTTATCCTTCTAGCATGGTTCTTAGGTAGTAGCACTCAATTAGTGTTTTGACATATACATCAAAAGTTATGTTTAAATTTATATGCTTTCTTATTGCACATCACATGCACACCCCCACAATACGTGCCTGTTGTCACGCAATCTAGTAGAGGTCCTAGGAGGGGTGTCCAAGGGACAACCTCTAGACCAAATGACAACAATGGGAGAAAGACACATTGTCACCTCAGTCCGTGTCCCTTGCGCTATGGACTTTCACCAATGGGAGGAGTCTTGATATAAAGGAAATCACTTGAATGATAGGGTCAATGGCAAGGTATTATGTGATTTCCAAGCCCCATTCAAAGGAGAGACTCAAATGGGTCAATGCTTGAAAAAGATTAATGGCTCTCCAAGAAAGGTTTATGAGGAGGCCTAGACCTAGGGGAAGAAGTTATTGAATTGCAAGGGATACTCCTAGACCTATAAGGCTTCCTAAGGAGGCAAGACCTCTCTAAGGGGTTGGTAGGATGATTAACACACAAAGCTTAGAAACCAATATAGTGGACCTAGGGGAATCCAAACGAGGCCTAGGGCTAGTGGATGATCTTCAATGAGATATCTAGTTCAAGCAAGGATGAGAAAGGCCCAAAGAATGGTTAACTTCCTTTGAGTTTTCAAGAGCAAGTGACCTTTGGAACACCGCTAACCAAACAAGTTTAAGGGTAGAATTGCCATTGGAGCTAGGACTTGAGATTTCTCTCAAACTAGCCTCGAGAATTGCTTTAAATTTTGAGGGCAACGAGAGGAAACCACAACGCGATAGCCTAACCACTTTCTACTCAAGGTGATCTCTCTTATGCAATTCGCACTAAGCCCTAGTTGACCTTCTATAGTTAGGGAAAAATTTGAAAAGGTGAAAGAAAGAGGTTTGAGGTTGATCACCTAGGAATGAGACCTAGTGCCTTGTCAATTGGGAGAAATGGAGTCAAGATTTTTTTTGATTTAAGGTCTTCGCTCTATCAAGGAGACCTACGCAGCTCTTTGCTAACCCTAAGAAGCAGCAACTTGGCTACAATAGGTATTTATACTTCACTTGGCATGGATTGATGGGAATTCGAGGATGCAATATGCAATACAAGCCTCTAGGAACATTCATTCCCATAATCTATGATTAATGCATGCAATACTTCAATAATCTTAGCGTTTTTCATGAATTCTCATTAAATTAGGGCACATAGAAGATCATGACTATATATTCCATATATTAGACGTGTAACAATGTAAAATATAACATCAAAATAACACTTGCAAGATAATGCGAGTATATCCATCCATCAAACTTGCAAATAAAAGCTCCAAGACAAAATAGCGAAAATCCCAAACATCAAAATGCATTAATAACACATCCAATTTTGTCCATCAATTGCAAGTCCGAATACTTTTACAAGAGAAAATCTCAATCCAAATTATGATGATTTGCAAAATGTGGCTCTCCTTTAGTTTATATGAGCCTCTCACATGTTTGAATGGACAATATATACTTTTAACATTCTTTTTATCAGCATCAACCTTTAGGACATCGTTCCAGGCTCGACCCAAAGTGTGGACAATGGGAGGGGGAGGCTAGTACTTTGTGGGCCTAATGGAGAAATGTGGACTCGGATGGGAAAAGTGTAAAAAGGGGTTATAATGCACTGAGGGGAGTGATATATGTGGTATCGGGAAAACAGACCGTGCAAAAAAAATCGGGGTTTCCCATCTAGTGCCACTCCTAAAGCTAATAACCAATAGAGGCGATACCACGAGTCTAGGATATAAGATTAACCACCAAGTTGGGACAAGGGAACAAGAGTATAATCCAAGTCTATTCTTTCCGCAAAATCCCCCCACTATTCCATGTTGAAATGTGTCCAAGAAAATCAAGCATAAACACCCAACTACATAATGAAGAGCCATACCTTAGAGGCTGGAAGGTCGACCTTCAAGCATACAGTCATAATAGATGGATGAGGGAACATAATGGTTGACTTAGGTGGAGGAGAATTCTGGCACATCGAGCTATCCGGTGGCTGGAAGGGGTTGTTAGCTGCAACCTGAAGACAAATCAAGGAGAAAAATTCTCCTATAGGTGTCACCCACTGGAAGTGGGTAACAATGCCCTAGAGAGGAGGATGGTAACATTGAGCAAGCAAGCATATTTGGCGTTCAACCATTAAACCATTGTGCTAATAGACAACAGTATTGCCTTGTGGCACCTACGATTTTGGTTGTTGAATATGTTTAAATATGCTTAGAGCCCTTTCCACTGGAAGTGGGTAACAGTGCCCTAGAGAGGAGGATGGTAACGCTGAGCAAGCAAGCATATTTGGCGTTCAACCATTCAACCATTGTGCTAATAGACAACAGTGTTGCCTTGTAGCACCTATGATTTTGGTTGTTGAATATGTTTAAATATGCTTAGAGCCCTCTTACAAAAAGAACTATTTCTCTTATGGTAATATTGATTGCATTATTCCTAGTGGAATTACATCTAGTTTTGAAAATTTATATATTTTTAGATATAACATGGAATATAAATGGAGTGGAATTAATTTGGATAACAAGTTCATGCTTTCAACTCTAGTTTAACTTTGATTAGAATTCTAATATTTTATTGTGTATCTATTGTAGATGGTTGATTGTGGTGAGCACAAATATGTGAAATACAATATGGATTATCCCCCTTTATATAACGAAACTCAAAGACAGGTATGTTTCATATTATGGTTGATTATTACATTCAACTCTCTAGTTTAACTTATATAATGATTCTGATACCTTATTATGTATTTGTTGTAGATGGCTTGTTCTGGTGAGCACAAGTAATTGTAATACAAAAAGGGGTGTTTTTCGTTATGTAACAAACTCTAGAGGAGGTATGTTTCCTATTATGAATAATTATTGGTTTTGAAATATGCTTATCATTACTATATGTGTTTGTATTTTAATCTTGTTCATCCATTTATTTGTTTTTATTTTATTAGAGGAGGAGAGGACACCGGAGTAGAGATAATGCGCAAGGGGGGAGTTTGCAATTTTTTGTTTGAGGTCTACATGTTTTGTTTTTCTTGAGTTTGAGAATGGGAATGCTTTGTGTTGTACATGTTTTTTCATTTCTTGTAGTTTGGTCTTGGTTTCATTTGCAGGGAGAGAATGAAAGAGATGAGATAGAGGTTATTATTCATAAATGAAGGTGCATTACCTTAATGATACACAATGCACTTCATTAACAATTATCTTTTGCTCATTCGTCACCCCATTTGCTTGCTTTTCTATTTATTATATGTTTTATATGTGGTGTCATGCTTAACTATATTCATATGCTTTGTGTAGTGAACGACAACAGTTGTAAAGTTTATGAATGTCAAGTGGTGAAGATACCATAGACATGCTACAAACACAACACAAACGATCAATAAGCCATATTTATTTTTCCTACATAATAATTATTGTGCTTTAATCCACCAAAATATTTGTTGTTTGCACAACAATTGATTCTTTTGTCATGGCTTCAAGGTACCCTTCAACCAATTAACCATCATGCTAACACACAACACTACTGCTTTGTGGACCCTAGTATTTGGGGTGTTCAATATGCTTATATATGCCTAGATTCCTTTTTTGAAAAAATTACTTATGAAAACATTGTTTGTATTATTCCTAGTAGAAGTACATCTAGTTTAGAAAATTTGTATCTTTTTGAGTTAAGATGGGGAATATAACTAGACTTGAAGTAGGTTACATGATAATTTCATTCCTTCAAAATCTCAAGTTAAACATTTATTAGAAATCAAATACTTTTTTGTGTATCTATTGCAGATGACTTCTTCCAGTGAGCATGAATACATGTAATACAAAATGGACTCTCCACTGCTATATAACAATCTCAAAGAAAGGTGTGCTTGTTAGTATGGTTATTTATTGCGTTTGACTCTCTAGTTTAATTTAAATACCAATTTTAATATCTTATTTTGAACCTGTTGTAGATGGCTTGTTATAATGAGCATGAGCAAGTGGAATACAAAAGAGAGTGTCCATCATTGTGAAACAAACTCTAGGGGAGTTGTGTTTCCTATTATGAATAATTATTTATTTTGAAATATACTTACCATTACTATTTGTGTGTATTTTAACCTTATTCAACCCATGATTTTTCCTTTGAACACAGGAGAGCGCATTGGAAGAGATATGATGTGCAGAAGGGATGTTTGCAATTCTTTCTTTGTTCTATTCTGGATGTTTTTTCGAGTTGAGTTTGAGCATGGCCATGCTTTGTGTTGTACTCATTTCCTTTGTTTTTCTTTGGTTTTTTTCTCGGTTTTTGTAGTTTGGTATTGGCTTCGTTTGTTGGATGTGTTTTACTTGCTTTCCTTTGCTTTGTTTTTTTTTCATGTTTTTTGTAGTTTGGCCTTGGTTTCGTTTGTTAGATGTGGAAAAGGAAACAAAGGAAGCAGACAGAGAAAATTGAGGTTATTGTTCATAAATGAAGGTGAGTCAAAATAGCTATATGCAGTGCACTTCATTTAAAATTATATTTTGCTAATTTGTGGCTCCATTTGTTTGCAATTAAATTTATTATCTGTTTTATCTATGCACTTTTAATCACATATATTGATCTTCTTTATATAGTGAACAATTGCAATTTTACAGTCTACAAAGGTCAAGTGGTGAAGATGCACAAGACATTCTACAAACATGGCACACTTGATGGGTGAGGCACACTGTTCTCCTACAAAATACTATTGGCCTGTAATACACTGAAATGTTTGTTGTTTGCACTATGATTTATCATTTTGTCATGGTTTCAAGGTAGTATGATCTTATTCATGGGTGTCAGATTCAAGATTTTTCCCTACAACATTGATATGAAACAAATGAAAAAGTTATACTGAGTTCAGATGTTCAAGGCTTATTGTTCATGATTGTCGCTACTATAATATTTGTGATGGGAGGGTAGGTATGTGCATGTTTAATTTATCGCTCTGTATCTTTGTTATTTAAGCTCATGTGGTATATTTATGATCTCATATATAATAGTACTTTGTCTAGTGAATGATTACAACTTTAGTGTCTGGGAGGGTCAAATGGAGAAGATACCTTAGGCAAGAGCACAACGAATGAGTGAGTTATGTTGTTTTCCAACACAATAATGTTATTATTATTCGCTTGCTTGATGTTTTATCATTCTAGCATGGTTCTTAGGTAGTAGCACTCAATTAGTGTTTTGACATATACATCAAAAGTTATGTTTAACTTTATATGCTTTCTTACTGCACATCACATGCACACCCCCACAATACGTGCCTGTTGCCACACAATCTAGTAGAGGCCCTAGGAGGGGTGTCCAAGGGACAACCTCTAGACCAAATGACAACAATGAGAGAAAGACCCAATGTCACCTCAGTCAGTGTCCCCTACGCTTTATGGACTTTCACCAATGGGAGGAGTCCCGATATAAAGGAAATCATTTGAATGATAGGGTCAATGGAAAGGTATGATGTGATTTCCAAGCCCCATTCAAATGAGAGACTCAAATAATGGGTCTATGCTTGAAAAAGATTAATGGCTCTCCAAGAAAGGTTTATGAGGAGACCTAGACCTAGGGGAAGATGTTATTCAATTGCAAGGGATACTCCTAGACCTAAGGCTTCCTAAGGACTCCAGACCTCTCTAAGGGCTTGGTAGGATGATTAACACACAAGGCTTACAAACCAATTAGAGACCTAGGAGAATCCAAGCGAGATTTAGGGCTAGTGGATGATCTTTGATGAGATATCTAGTTCAAGCAAGGATGAGAAAGGCCCAAAGAATGATTAACTTCCTTTGAGTTTTCAAGAGCAAGTGACCTTTGGAACGCTGCTAACCAAAGAAGTTTAAGGGTAGAATTGCCATTGGAGCTAGGACTTGAGATTTCTCTCAAACTAGTCACGAGAATTACTGTAAATTTTGAGGGCAACGAGACGAAACCACAACACAATGGCCTACCAGCTTGCTCTTGAAGGTGACCTCTCTTATGCAATTCGCACTAATGGAATCAAGATTTTCTTTGATTTAAGGTTTTCACTCTATCGAGGAGACATACACAGCTCTTTGCTAACCCTACGAAGCAACAACTCGACTACAATGGGTATTTATACTTCACTTGGCAAGGATTGATAGGAATTCGAGGATGCAATATGCAATACAAGCCTCTAGGAACATTCATTCACATCATCTATGAGTAATGCATGCAATACTTCAATAATCTTATCGTTTTTCGTGAATTCACATTAAATTAGGGAACATAGAAGATCATGACTATATATTCCATATATTAGACATGTAACATTGTAAAATATAACATCAAAATAACACTTGCAAGATAATGCAAGTATATCCATCCATCAAACTTGCAAATAAAAGCTCCAAGACAAGATAGCGAAAATCCCAAACATCAAATGCATCAATAACATCCAATTTAGTCCATCAATTGCAAGTCTGAATTATTTTACAAGAGAAAATCTAAATCCAAATTATGATGATTTGCAAAATGAGGCTCTCCTTTAATTCATATGAGCCTCTCACAAGTTTGAATGGACTAATTAGCCTAATGAAGCTCCTAAAAATGTTTTCATGTGCAAAGTAACAATAACTTTGGTGAGAAGCCCACCAAATAGCTCAAATGTGTGAAAAAAGCCTTCCTAATGAGGCCAAAATGATAAAATAATGTTGCAAAGGGTCGTTGGAAGGCCTAGATGAGTCCTCAATGTGCCATGACAAAGAGGAAGAATGCCTTCCTAATAAGGAAAAAATGATAAAATAATGGTGCAAAGTGTCGTTGGAAGGCCTAGATGAGTCCTCAATGTTGTTAATTTTAGGTATGTTCTATGGTAGAGCAATTTATTAATTTCTTTTCCATATTAGCACTCAGGTCAACATAAAGTAAATTGCAGATAGAACATAAATATAAATTGCAGAAGACAAGCCAAGACAAGAGGACACAAGATGTGGCGCAAGCCAGGGACAAACCCGACAATGTGTGGGGAAACCCTTGATCAATTCTTCTTTTATGTTCTTCAAAGTTCAGCAGAGAAAGAGAGAGAGAGATAGTACATTTACAACAGAAGTCAACACTTGACTTATCTAGATCATTTCGTATAATGATGAGATCAGTTGAAGACATTCTGCTTCAATTGATTCTCAAGGTGACGGCTTCACCTATCGTAGTGCTGCATCTTGGTCCACTTGCTGCACTAATCATGATTATCATCATGCTGCCCTTCATGTCCATGATCTCATTGATCATGTTGCTGTCCATGCTCCAAGTCATCATGCACCTATGCTGGCCATCATGCTGCTCATAATGCTATTGTTATAATCATATGCACATCAGCCTTAGCTGCTTGCTATGGCTTGCAGCTTAGCAAATCAGCTAGGTTATAGTTCGACGCAATACTCTACGGAATCCCATTATTTTCCGTATAGGGTTTGCTCAAGGATACCCTTGACTGTGTTCATATGTGCTGCCTTGACTTTTATACACAGTGTATACCCTTGACTGCGTGGTAAGGTGTGACAGTGCGTTCCATCCATGCCATCGTATGATATCCACGTATAAGTCAGGGCATGACTGCGTTCCATCCACGTAGTGTTTGCTGCGTATACTGCAATGACTGCATGACCACTATAGCTTCATTCCCATATGCGTATATGACTTGACCATGACTGCACAATGTTTACCTTTATAGCGTGTATTCATTGCTGCCCAGAGTTTAACCATGACTGCAGCGTATATATGACTTCCCAGTGTATCCATATGCGTTATATCATTTCCTGATCATGAACAACGTATAGATAATATTGTATCAAGGCCAACGTCCTAATCAAGAACAACGTGTAGATACTACTTTATTACTGCGGCTCATTTCCAGTGTATATATATACATACATAACTATGACAGGCCATCGTATAACCATTCATGAAGACCTGCGTGTAATTTTCTGCGTAATCCACCTGCGTGTATTACTGTGCGTATTCCAACCATGAACGACGTAGGGTTTCACTTCCTTCATGACTGTGGTGCTTCCTTTGACTGTGATGTCCAGCGTTTCAATTGCGTGGTATATCATATGACCTGCGTGTATCACCATGACTTCTCAGCGTTGCGTGGTATATCATATGACCTGCGTGTATCACCATGACTTCTCAGCGTTGCGTGGTATATCATATGACATGCGTGGTATATCTGACTGCCCAGCGTTGCGTGATCTGCACTGTCTCCTTACTAGCGTATATATGATAGGGCTGTATAACTGCGTTGAATATCATCTATGATCTGCGTAGAGGTATTATCAGTGTCCAGCGTATCATCTTCATTGCCCCAACGTATGTGTCTCTCCCTGCGTGATATATTGTGCATATATATTTCCATCTATGCATATATTATATGGCCAGCATAATGCTATGCGTATGGCCAGCGTATAGAGATTCATTGTGAGCAACGTATAGGTTTGCACTGCTAAAATTGAGGGCATTATCTGTGTGAGAGCTAGGGCATCATCTAGGCCAGGATATTCTCATGTTCTCTCCTTCTCCAAAAACCCAAGACGTGGAGAGGAGATCACCTCAAGAATTATGATGTGAAATGACTTCAAGTCCTTGCCAATTTATACTAAAATGTAAGTGATGAATAGTTGTGTCTTTTGGGCTTCTGAGCCTTCTCAAGTTGCTGGTCAGCTAGATGATAAATCCATAATCAAAATAAATTCATATCTCCATAAATAATTATCGGAATCGGATCATCTTTAGATCAATCCTACACCTCTCGACGAGAGAGATCCAATAAAAATATCAGTTGCCATAAATAAGCTGACTCCACATGGAGTTTGGCCCTAGTTGCCAATTTAACACTCCCTCTCAACTAGGGAGAACTCCATTCGTTGATCCATAAGTCCGATTGTACTATCTCTGCCATCAGTGCCTTGCACTGCTCTGCCTAGCTCTGCTCAGCACTGCTTGCTATGCTCTGCTCAGCGCTGCTTGCTATGCTCTGCTCAACTTAGCTTTGCTGAACTATAAAGAAGAAGAATTGATCGAGAATGTCTCATACCATTCTTCACTGACCCGAAGTCAGTCTCAGAGTACGTACCACTGGTCCCAGACTAGTCTCAACCGACCCAAAGTCAGCATCATAGTATGGTACAACTCCTACCACTGGTCCCAGACCAGTATCATTGATCCCAGATTAAGGGAGGTCATCCTAGCGTAGGGAGTACGGTAGATACAACGATGCGTCCATCGGTACTACTATGGTCCCTAACTTCATTTCCCTTCTCATTGATCAGATGAGAGGTACTTCCCATGAGTCCCAGACTGCATGGGTAGGATGCCTCGACATGAGAACTTAATCAATCTCGTCCTCATAGGAGAACACATCAATCCCTGCTACAATCGCCATGGAGAACACATCAATCCAGGCCTCACAGGAGAACACATCAATCCTGTTACAATCACCATGGAGAACACATCAATCCTGTTACAATTGCCATGGAGAACACATCAATCCAGGCCTCACAGGAGAACACATCAATCCTGCTACAATCGCCATGGAGAATCGATCAAGCCAGGCCTCACAGGAGAACACATCAATCCTGCTACATAGGAGAGTGAATCATCCTGTTCCACAATAGAGCGAATCATCTTGTCCCAGAGCGCACCACCAGTGGAGGGTGAGTCACCTTGTGGTCATATGTTGCTCCAGTAAGAACCGCAAGCCCTCAGATCTCCATGCAGGACCCTTGTACAAGGGTCTCTTGATGACTCCAAGTCGTTCGGGAAAATCACAGATTTGATCTTTTCCCCCGGGATTTAGCGACCTATACATCATCTTAGTGCGATGGAGCCTCCTTGCTCATTGACTTACCATATCCTGGATAAGGTAGTATGTGATGTCTATTTGCTGGAG
Organism: Pinus tabuliformis; assembly: GCA_031772625.1. NCBI lineage: Eukaryota > Viridiplantae > Streptophyta > Pinopsida > Pinales > Pinaceae > Pinus > Pinus tabuliformis. Next base: position 343,043,771 of record CM062808.1, on the reverse strand, counting down.
CAATTGCCGAATACGGGATTCCTCAATAATCGAATCTCACCTCTGGTTGTTATAGAGAATCACAGTGGTATTCATCATGTGTACAAATAGCTCACTGAAGAGCTTCCCCAACCAGGCAGCTTCATATGAGATCATACTCGTAGATATGTATCCGGTCTCGGCGGTGCTTACAACAACCGACTTTTGCTTCCTGCTCATCCATGATATCGAAGCAAAATCCAAAGAGAAATAACACTAAGAAGTGCTCCAGTGATCCTCCACACTGTCTGCCCAATCAACATTCGAATAATCATGCAGTTTCATATTTCTGGTAGTGTATCTCAATCCATAAGAGATTGTGCCCTGAAGACATCTCAGAAGATTCTTGGCACCAATCTAGTGAGGCTCAACGAAATATGAGTTCCCAGCAAAACATATGTCCGGAATCCAACTCCCTCTTACTTCTGCAAATGAGAGGGTCTGCAACTGTCAGAAATAGTTCGTCCGCATAAGATATGGTATGAGAGGTCTATCATCCACAACCTTCGGATAATGGTTTGGATCAGTTTCACTCCTTAGTGAATCTCAGCTTCATCAAACAACTATCTGTTCTCTCATACTACGCCCGGGGTGTTTTGATTCAAGCCATAGAGGGCTTTCTTCCACCTACATACATGAGATTCCCATTCATGAATCTCAAACTCCACGGGTTGTTTCAAACTTGTGGAACTGCTACATGAGGAGGATGGTCCCTTTGTAAGATTTTCCTTCGGTACATCTCAGACATGTACTTTCATGCTCCTTTTGAATTCAGGCTTCCCTGTCACCATCTGACTCACAGACCTCCGGTGCTATGTGTCAATGGACATGGTCCCCAGTGGACTTCCTGTAACTTAATACATCCCTGAACTCAAAAACATCTTTGAAAATTCTATTTTCAAACACGTACCTTTCCATCGACGAATGTCACCTTTGAACCTTCGACTTCCATTACTGGGGTTCCTTGCTTCCTTGAAGAGTCGGCCGTGTCTTTGATGACCTGCATCTCTGTCATTCAGACACTCCTTCGCATAAGGGTCGAACTTATCATCAAGACATCTACCTTTCCTTAGATCCGAACTTCCCAGATCTTTTAGGTAGGCCATCAGAAACTTCCGCTGCGTCATTCTGATAACATTCTTTGCTTCGACTTCACTCTAGGTGAATTATGAGGAACCCATTGATCCTTCTGTCTTGTCCCAACTGTCTTCGGTGATTGCTCTTTGACTCTTGCTTGGACATTGTCTTCACCTCAGCGCTGATACCATGTTAATTTTAGGTATCTTATATGTTAGAGCAATTTATTAATTTATTTTCCATATTAGCACTCAGATCAACATAAAGTAAACTGCAGATAGAACATAAATATAAATCGCAGAAGACAAGCCAAGACAAGAGGACACAAGATGTGGCTCAAGCCAGGGACAAACCCCACAATGTGTGGGGAAACCCTTGATCAATTCTTCTTTTATGTTCTTAAACTCTCGCCAGTTACCAATTATCCTAGATTCAAAAAAAAAAAAGTTCAGTAGAGAAAGAGAGAGAGAGATAGTACATTTACAACAAAGTCAACACTTGACTTATCTAGATCATTGCTTATAATGATGAGATCAGTTGAAGACATTCTGCTTCAATTGATTCTCAAGGTGACGGCTTCACCTATCGTTGTGCTGCATCTTGGTCCACTTGTTGCACTACTGCATATGCTTCACTAATCATGATTATCATCATGCTGCCCTTCATGTCCATGATCTCATTGATCATGTTGCTGTCCATGCTCCAAGTCATCATGCACCTATGCTGCCCATCATGCTGCTCATAATGCTACTGTTATAACCATATGCACATCAGCCTTAGCTGCTTGCTATGGCTTGCAGCCTAGCAAAGCAGCTAGGCTATAGTTCCACGCAATACTCTACACAGTCCCATTATTTTCCGTATAGGGTTTGCTCAGGGATACCCTTGACTGCGTTCATATGTGCTGCCTTGACTTCCATACACAGCGTATACCCTTGACTGTGTTCATATGTGCTGCCTTGATTTTTATACAAAGAGTATACCCTTGACTGCGTGGTAAGGTGTGATAGTGCATTCCATCCATTCCATCGTATGATATCCACGTATAAGTCAGGGCATGACTGCATTCCATCCATGTAGTATTTGTTGCGTATACTGCGATGACTGCATGACCACTATAGCTTCATTCCCATATGCGTATATGACTTGACCATGACTGCACAACGTTTACCTTTATAGCATGTATTCATTGCTGCTCAGCGTTTAACCATGACTACAGCGTATATATGACTTCCCAGTGTATCCATATGCGTTATATCATTTCCTGATCATGAACAACATATAGATGATTTTATATCAAGGCCAGCGTCCTAATCAAGAACAATGTGTAGATACTACTCTATTACTGCGGCTCATTTCTAGCATAAATATATATATAACTATGACAGCCCATCGTATAACCATTCATGAATACTTGCGTGTAATTTTGTGCGTAATCCACCTGCGTGTATTACTGTGCATATTCCAACTATGAACGGCGTAGGGTTTCACTTCCTTCATGACTGCGGTGCTCCCTTTGCCTGTGATGTCCAACGTTTCATCTGCGTGATATATCATATGACTTGCGTATATCACCATGACTTCCCAGCGTTGCGTGGTATATCATATGCCCTGCGTGGTATTTCTGACTGCCTAGCTTTGCGTGATCTGCACTGTCTCCTTACCACGTATATATGATAGGGCTGTATAACTACGTTGAATATCATCTATGATCTGCGTAGAGGTATTATCAGTGTCCAATGTATCATCTTCATTGCCCCAACGTATGTGTCTCTCCTTGCGTGATATACTATGCGTATATATTTCCATCTGTGCATATATTATATGGCTAGCATAATGCTATGCGTATGGCCAAAGTATAGAGATTCATTATGAGCAGCGTATAGGTTTGCACTGGTTGTAATTAAGGGCATTATCTGCATGAGAGCTAGGGCATCATCTAGGCCAGCATATTCTCATGTTCTTTCCTTCTCCAAAAACCCAAGACGTAGAGAGGAGATCACCTCAAGAATTATTATGTGAAATCACTTCAAGTCCTTGCCAATTTATACTAAAATGTAAGTGATGAATAGGCATGTCTTTTGGGCTTCTGAGCCTACTCAAGTTGCTAGTCGGCTAGATGATAAATCCATAATCAAAATAAATTCATATCTCCATAAATACTTATCGAAATCGGATGATCTTTAGATCAATCCTACACCTCTCGACGAGAGGGATCCAATAAAAATATTAGCTGCCATAAATAAGCTGACCCACATGGAGTTTGGCCCTAGTTGCCAATTTAACAAATGTGCCATGACAAAGAGGTCTCCAAAATGATGATCAAGGGGGTGACCCCTTGATTTCCAAGCAAAACATCTTGTGGTACCTAAAGGTGCCACTTGGGCCCAAGAAATGGTCTCATGGGTCTCCAACTGGATCAAACATGTCAATGCTCCATCAATAAGGGCTATAATGATGACATGTGCCCTCCCCTGTCTCTTCAGATGAGACAAAACCCCATCTAGGCCTTGGATCAACTGCCAAGTGTTAGGTGCAACGTGTGGCTGAGTGGGCAACATGGTCCAAGTGCATCATCATCTCTGTATGACTGGGGCACAAACAAGCAATGTGTGGCACTGGAGAAGCCCATGGCATGGAAATCAATGCTTTGTTCTAGTGGAGGCCCATGGCTCTCAATGCTCACCCTACATGTGCCATTATGACCCTGTGGAGGGCTTAGAACACCATATAGGGAGACCAACTCCAAGTGGATGCCCACCTGCAATCTTGTATAAGATCCAATGCGTATCCTCACCTTCTAGTACAACAATCCATTAGTGACATTGAGTAAATAAGCTTGCTAATCAAGGGCAAAAGTGGACACTTCATGGTGGCATGCCCTTCCAAATGTGCTTTAGAGTGTACAAGTGTTAGCAAACTCAACAAGAGAGGTTAATAAGGGACCCTATTAAGTAGTTTCACCTCTAAGGAAGTAACAACTCCATGGTGCATCCGTCAAATGGCAAGTGTCATATGAAATGATGGTGGAATGGAGTGGGGCAACAAGGAAGGCTCCAAGCCACATGCCATGGTACAAGGGTAGCTATAATGAGGGAAGCCTACACATTGGGTGCATAGATTTAGGAGGGAGAAATCATGGTATATGAGCTACCCCGACCTTTGTTTTTCCACCATTTTTCATATGCCTTTTGCCTTTTATTGGTTTTACTTTCTATTAACTGCTCAGAGCTCCCTGGAATGAGACCACTTTGTGTATGATAAAGAAGTGAATAGCCCCTTAAGTTTGGGAAGTTCATCGCTCATCAGGGGTTGGGACAATCATGGGTTCCTTAATGATGCAGGGGGCACAGATGGGGTCCCTAGGAACCAAGGTGATGGCCATAATGATAGGGGGTAGAGCTCATGTTTAGCTTTTGCCCATGCGCTAAATTTTATGTCTCGGAAATCTTTGCATTTTGTGGTATATTTCCTGTTATAAGTGGCCAATATATACTTTTAACATTCTTTTTAGCTGCATCAACCTTCGGGACATCGTTCCATGCTCGACCCAAAGTGTGGACAAGGAGAGGGGGAGGCTAGCACGTTGTGGGGCTAATGGAGAAATGTGGACCTGGATGGGAAAAGTGTAAAAAGGGGTTATAATGCACCGGTGGGAGTGATATATGTGGTATTGGGAAAACAAACCGTGCAAACAAAAGCGGGGTTTCCTGTGTAGTGCCACTCCTAAAGGTAATAGCCAATAGAGGCGATCCCACGGGTCTAGGATAGAAGATTAACCACCAAGTTGGGACAAGGGAACAAGGGTATAATCCAAGCCCATTCTTTCCGCCGAATGCCCCCTCTACTCCATGTTGAAACGTGTCCGAGAAAATCAAGCATAAACACCCAATTACATAATGAAGAGCCATACCTTAGAGGTTGGATTGCCAACCTTCAAAAATTCGATCATAATAGATGGGCGAGGGCACATAATGGTTGGTTTAGGTGATGTAGAATTTTGGCACATCGAGCTATCCGGTGGCTACAAGGGGCTGCTAGCTACTAGACAACAATATTGCCTTGTGGCACCTACGATTTTGGTTGTTGAATATGTTTAAATATGCTTAGATCCCTCTTACAGAAAAATTGTTTCTCTTATGGTAGCATTGATTGCATTATTCCTAGTAGAATTACATCTAATTTGAAAATTTATATATTTTGTGATATAACATGGAATATAAATGGAGTGGAATTAATTTGGATAACAAGTTCATGCTTTCAACTCTCTGGTTTAACTTTCATTAGAATTCTAATAGTTTATCGTGTATCTATTGTAGATGGTTGATTATGTGAGCACAAATACGTGAAATACAACATGGATTATCCCCCTTTATATAACGAAACTCAAAGACATTTATGTTTCATATTATGGTTGATTATTACCTTCAACTGTCTATTTTAACTTATTTAATGATTCTAGTACCTTATTATGTATTTGTTGTAGATGGCTTGTTCTGGTGAGCACGAATAATTGGAATACAAAATGGAGTGTCTATTGTTATGTAACAAATTCTAGAGGAGGTATGTTTCCTATTATGAATAATTATTGGTTTTGAAATATGGTTATCATTACTATATGTGTTTGTATTTTAACCTTGTTCATCCATTTATTTATTTTTATTTTATTTTATTTTATCAGAGGAGGAGAGGACACTGGAGTAGAGATAATGCACAAGTGGGGAGTTTGCAATTTTTTGTTTGTTGTTGTCTACATGTTTTGTTTTTGTTGAGTTTGAGAATGGGAATGCTTTGTGTTGTACTTGTTTTTTCATTTCTTGTAGTTTGGTCTTGGTTTCATTTGCAGGGAGAGAATGAAAGAGATGAGATAGAGGTTATTATTCATAAATGAAGGTGAATCACCTTAATGATACACAATGCACTTCATTAACAATTATGTTTTGCGCATTCGTGACCCCATTTGCTTGCCTTGTAATTTATTATATGTTTTATATGTGGTATCATACTTAACTATATTGATCTGCTTTGTGTAGTGAACGACAACAATTGTAAAGTTTGTGAAGTTTAAGTGGCGAAGATACCATAGACATGGTACAAACACAACACAAATGATCGGTAAGACATATTTTTTTCCTACATAATAATTATTGTGCTTTAATCCAACAAAATATTTGTTGTTTGCACAACAATTGATTCTTTTGTCATGGCTTCAGGGTACCCTTCAACCAATCAAACATCATGCTAACACACAACACAACTGCCTTGTGGACCCTAGTATTTGGTGTGTTCAATATGCTTATATATGCCTAGATTCCTTTTCTGAAAAAATTACTTCTTATGAAAACATTGTTTGTATTATTCCTAGTAGAAGTAGATCTAGGTTAGAAAATTTATATCTTTTTGAGGTAATGTGGGGAATATAACTAGACTTGAACTAGGTTACATGACAATTTCATTTCTTCAAAATCTCTAGTTAAACATTTATTAGAAATCAAATACTTTTTTGTGTATCTATTGCAGATGGTTTCTTCCGGTGAACATGAATACATGAAATACAAAATGGACTCCCCCCCTTCTATATAACAATCTCAAAGAAAGGTGTGCTTGTTATTGCGATTAATTATTGCGTTTGACTCTCTAGTTTAATTTATATAACAATACTAATATCTTATTTTGTACCTATTGTAGATGGTTTGTTCTAATGAGCACGAGCAAGTGGAATACAAAAGAGAGTGTCCATCATTATAAAACAAACTCTAGGGAAGTTGTGTTTCTTATTATGAATAATTATTTATTTTGAAATATACTTACCATTACTATTTGTATGTATTTTAACCTTATTCAACCCATGTTTTTTCCTTTGAACACAGGAGAGGACATTGGAAGAGATATGATGTGCAGAAGGGATGTTTGCAATTCTTTCTTTGTTCTTTTCTAGATGTTTTGTTGAGTTGAGTTTGAGCATGGCCATGCTTTGTGTTGTACTCATTTTGCTTTGTTATTTTTTGTTTTTTGCTCGGTTTTTGTAGTTTGGTCTTGGCTTCGTTTGTTGGATGTGTTTTACTTTCTTTCCTTTGCTTTGTTTTTTTTTCATGTTTTTCGTAGTTTGGCCTTGGTTTTGTTTGTGAGAGGTGGAAAGGGAAACAAAGGAAGCAGACAAAGAAAATTGAGGTTATTGTTCATAAATGAAGGTGAGTCAACATAGCTATATGTAGTGCACATCAGTTAAAAGTATATTTTGCTAAATTGTGACCCCATTTGTTTGCAATTAAATTTATTATTTGTTTTATCTATGCACTTTTAATTACATATATTGATCTTCTTTATATAGTGAACAATTGCAATTGTACAGTCTATAAAGGTCAAGTGGTGAAGATGCACAAGGCATTCTACAAACATGGCACACTTGATGGGTGAGGCATACTTTTCTCCTACAAAATACTATTGTCATGTAATACATTGAAATGTTTGTTGTTTGCACTATGATTTATCATTTTGTCATGGTTTCAAGGTAGTATGATCTTATTCATGGGTGTGAGATTCAAGATTTTTCCCTAGAACATTGATATGAAAGAAATGAAAAAGTTATACTAGGGTTCAGATGTTCAGGGCTTATTGTTCATGATTGTTGCTACTATAATATTCGTGACAAGAGGGTAGGTATGTGCATGGTTAATTTATCACTCTTTATATTTGTTATTTAAGTTCTTGTGGTATATTTGTGATCTCATGTATAATAGTACTTTGTGAAGTGACTGATTACAACTGTAGTGTCTGGCAAGGTCAAATGGAGAAGATACCTTAGGCAAGAGCACAACGAATGAGTGAGTTATGTTGTTTTCCAACACAATAATGTTATTATTATTCGCTTGCTTGATGTTTTATCCTTCTAACATGGTTCTTAAGGTAGTAGCACTCAATTAGTGTTTTGACATATACATCAAAAGTTATGTTTAAATTTATATGCTTTCTTACTGCACATCACATGCACACGCCCACAATACGTGCCTGTTGCCACACAATCTAGCAGAGGCCCTAGGAGGGGTGTCCATGGGACAACCTCTAGACCAAATGACAACAATGGGACAAAGACGCATTGTCACCCCAGTCAGTGTCCCCTGCACTTTATGGAGTTTCACCAATGGGAAGTGTCCCGATATAAAGGAAATCACTTGAGTGATAGGGTCAATGGCAAGGTATGATGTGATTTCCAAGCCCCATTCAAAGGAGAGACTCAAATAATGGGTCAAGGATTTGAAAAGATTAATGGCTTTCCAAGAAAGGCTTATGTGGAGACCTAGACCTAGGAGAAGATGTTATTCAATTGCAAGGGATACTCCTAGACCTAAGGTTTCCTAAGGAGGCAAGACCTCTCTAAGGGCTTGGTAGGATGATTAACACACAAGGCTTAGAAACCAATATAAAGACCTAGGGGAATCCAAACGAGGCCTAGGGCTAGTGGATGATCTTCGATGAGATATCTAGTTCAAGCCAATGTTTTAAAACTCCGACTCCGGTTCGGAAACGGTCGAGGGTCGGCTTCGACTCCGACTCCGACTCGGTATCGACTTAGCCGGTTTGATTTCAATGACTCGGTCATTGTAAAAAATACATTAAATATCTATTTTTTTTTTTTATAAAAAAAAACATAATTTTAAAGATTCTCATTCATGTTTCCAAACACAAAGCTTTAGAATATAGAGAGAAGACAACACATGATCAAAGTAGGCTCATGAATATATCCATTATATCAAAATGGGACCCAGTGCACTGTCCAATACAAAGTTCATACTTAGCCAACAATGGTAGGATTCTTTTCTACCTTAGCCTAAGGACAATCACTAGACTACAACAACAATAATATCAATTCTCTGCCCCTAATGAAGTCTCAAAACCCTTGATTTAATTCTGGTCAAGCTCTAGAACAATCAGAGGTAAATATGAATTTATTAGTCCATTGCCAGAACGTTTTCCTTTTTAAAAATATTGTATGGCTCAATGCATTGTTTCAGTTTTCTAATTCATGCCACTATGATAACTATATGTTGGCCTTGTAATTTTCAAAACTTTGTCAGAGTGATAGATTACTTTAGGGCTATAAATAGGCAATAAACAACAACCCAACCATTGATATGTAGGAGGCAGAACAACTTTTGACAAATGTGCTTTAGGATTTTTGTCAAAGAAACAAATAATTTTTGAGTGGGGCAGCTTAATGATCAAGTCTAGGCCCTAGTATGGATATGCTATTCATGGTAATGTTAAATTCTTAAAGTAAAAGTGACATTCTCCTTAATCTGCAGATCCAAACTTTGACCAGCGTGGACCATCAAACCTCCTCTTCTGATCTGCGTTGTAGGTTCATCTGAACCTCCTCTGAAGGGTGCAACTTTTGGTGGTGGAATCAAGTCAATCTGACGGTCGGTTTGCGAGATATCCATTGCCCTAGTTTGAAGGAAGCTGCAACTGCAGAAGTAAAGTTTGACCTGCGTGGACCAGAATATCTCGTCATCTAAATCGTGCTGTATGTTCATCTGAACCTCCTCTAAAGGCTGCAACTTTTGGTGGTGGAATCAAGTCAATCGACGGTCGGTTTGTGAGATATCGACTGCCCTAGTTTGAAGGAAGTTGCTGAAACTGAAGCTGCAACTGCAGAATTAAAGTTTGACCTACGTGAACCAGAAAATCTCCTCATCTGAACTGCGTTGTAGGTTCATTTGAACCTCCTCTAAAGGCTGCAACTTTTGGTGGTGGAATCAAGTCAATCCGACAGTCGGTTTGCGAGATATCGACTGCCCTAGTTTGAAGGAAGCTGCTGAAACTGAAGCTGCAACTGCAGAAGTAAAGTTTGACCTGCGTGGACCAGAAGATCTCCTCATTTGAACTGCGCTGTAGGTTCATCTGAACCTCCTCTAAAATACGCAACTTTTGGTGGTGGAATCAAGCTGATCCGACGGTCGGTTTGTGAGATATCGACTGCCCTAGTTTTGATGATAAAGCCGCTAATGCTGATGCTGCTGATCTAGGGTTTGCTACTGCTGATATAAATTAGATTTATTGTACTATTTCTCTGTGCTGAATTATTGAAGATAAAAGAAGATTTGATCAAAGGGTTTCCTCACACATTGTGGGGTTTGTCCCTGGCTAGCCGCCACATCTTGTGTCTCTTGTCTTGGCTTGTTTTCTGTTGATCGTTTAATGTTTTATCTGCACTTTACTTTATGTACATGTGGTTGCTAATCTGTGGAATATAATATGAAAAAGAAGTAAATTGTTATAAGCATAGAACATACCATAACTTAACATGGTATCGGAGTTGAGGTGAAGACAAAGCCCGAGCGAGAGCAAGAGCAATCATCGAAGAGAAGATTGGCAAGGCTATCCTAAAAGAACTATGGGGTCCTCAACAATATTTCTTGCCGAAGACAAGCTCCGTGAGAAAGCTAACTATCACGGATGGAAGATGTCTATCGATCTAACCCTTGAAGATCAAGGAGTGTTGGACCATGTAAGAGGCAATATTGTTGGGCCTCCATCAAATGCATCCACTGTTGCCTGGAACAAATGGAAAAATGGAGAAGTCAAAACAAAGAAGATCATCCGGGACTCTATCGACAAGCTCTTGGTGGCCTACATCTCTGAACTGGACAGCTTCAAGGAAATCTACGATAGACTGGTGAGTTTATTTAAAGTCAATGATGCAAATCAAGTTTTGTTTCTTAGAAATAAGCCGAGGGAAATCAAGAATGGTAAAGATGAGAGTATGCAAGCATACTTCTTAAGAATCATTGAGATGAAGAACGATATCCTATCTATTGGGGAAACTATTACTGACAGGGAAATGGCATTCACAACTCTTGGAGGATTACCATTCGAATGGTACGTGTTCAGGACTACTCTTTTGAACAATAATGTAATTCCTGGTTTCGAGGAACTAATGGCTAGATGCATTCAAGAAGAAACAAGGGTCGAAGAGCAAGAAGTGCCCTTGCCTAAAGGTCCTTCTGCTGCTTTTTCTTCTCATGCTAAGAAAAGAAATGATTCCGGGACTAAATCAGAAGGGCTGGACCTAAGGGTGGAAGAAAAGGACGATGTTACATTTGCAATAAAGCAGGTAACTATGCAAGGGAGTGCCCTGATAGAAAGGACTCACACCGGGACGATGATCAAAATCCCTCTGATGACAATCAAAGGAATGACAAATTCAATAGCAAAGGAAAGAGGAGAGCTGGGAATCTAGGAAGAGGACAACCATTCAAGAAGGCTAGAAGTTCTAGGATGTATTAAATGCACCTGACCTCAAAAAGGACCTGGTGTCCGTCTCGGCAATGGAAGACAAAGGCTACAAGGTAACCTTCAACGATGGCAAGGTACGTATATGGAAAAATAATGTTAAAGACGCCTTTACTCTTGGGTTTCGTGTTGATTCATTATATCTGGTGGATGGAAGTCCGCTTGGTGTCATGTCTTATGAAACATCTCTTCAGTCCGAATTTTGGCATTGGAGGTTTGCCCCCCTTCATTATAAAGCTCTACTCGGTGTAAGACAAATGGTGACAGGGATGCCCAAATTCCGAGTAGAGAAAGAAGGTGTATGTCCAGGATGTGCTGAAGGAAAGCTCAAAAGGGGACCATTCCCCTCAAGCCAAAGCAAGACCTTCGATATATTACAGTTGGTTCTCTCAGGCATACCTGAGGCCTATGTCACAGGGTTCGGCGAACCTGAAGCTTCAGGTTCGAAATTCGGCGAACCTGTAAAAAAATTTGAAGTTCGTTCAGGTTCGCCGAACCTGAAAGTCGAACCTGAAGGCGAACCTCAACGAACCCGAACCCAGTCGAACCTAAACGAACTTAAACGAACCTGAAAAATCGAACCTGAATAAAAAATCGAACCTGAACGGATTTAACGCGAATTTCAAGGGTTTTTTTTTTAGGTTCGATGGTTTTTTTTGGCGGTTTTAGTTGCCTGTTTGACAACGAGTTAATTGGTCGAAAGGTGTGTTGCTCGCCCACATCATTTTATCACATCAACACCTGTCACCGAGCGATCCCAAACGTAAACATAAAATACGTAGTTAGAAAGAACCGCTGACCTCCGCAATGCTGTTCCCACTTATGTTCTCCCACATGCACATACATATAAATAGTTAGTTTAGAAGGACACCCATCTTTCGTATTTTGTTTACGGACTGCACAACAATGGCGGGCAAGAGACGTCGCGATGACAGAGAGAACCCTAAAAAAGAAGGCACTCCCCTTACTTCTACGACATTGAATCCTAACTGGGCACAGCTCAAAGCGGTAAGTTTCATATTACCCCAAATTCGTTTCAAACATAAAATCGTCTGCGAATCGATGTTTATGCCCAAAACTGAAACAAGATAACGATACCGCAAACATGGTGTTCTGATTCTGATTCTTAAATTTGCAGAAACTGAATTCTTATACTGACAAACGTAAACACTTCAAGCCGAAGGCCAAAATAACACAATTTCGGGCCTCAGGAGGGAAAAGTTCAGGTATAATGATGAGTTTCAGCTTATTCGAAGGGTTTACAGGGTTCGGTCGAGTTCTTTTTCGTTTATCTGTAATTGTTCTGTCCACAACAACAAACTTTAAAATAAAAAACGTGATATAAGCGTCGAATACTCTGAATTTATTAAACAGTTAACAATCTATAACAAAGAACATTTCTAAAAAAATGACTTGTTGTTATGATCCTATATAGCAAAAAAAGCACTACTACTGCAAAAGACTAAGATGGTCCGAATAGTAGCGGAACTATAACAGAACTAAAACCCCAATTGAATAGAAGTAATTCAAAAATAGCAAATTATTACGGCCTAAGAGCCATTAACTCTGGATAATTGTTTTGAGTCTTTGTCTAGTGATACCTTCATTGAACCCTATTATTTACCGTGAGAAATAAAACAATCTCAGTACTACTTTTATACCGAGAGTCTTGGCTTGAACCATCCAAACGCCCCATGCCTGCTATTTGTTAATATTCAAATGCTGTATCTACCTTACCTTTTTCTGTACGACCGGAATTTATTTTGTCATATATATATATATATATATATATTGAAAAATATGTATAGTCGAACCTAATGCCGAACCTCATTCGAACCTGATCGAAAAATTCGAACCTGAATCGAACCTAATCGTTGTCGAACTCGAATTCGAACTCGAACCATGTGACATAGCCTGAGGCTGGCATTAAGAGGGAGACTACCACACATACTCCTGAGCAGAATGGTGTTGCGGAAAGGAAGAACCGTACGATTGTGAAAGCTGTCCAGAGACTTCCGAAGTTTCTATGGGTAGATGATGTAACAATGCCTGATGTGGAGGAACCCGTATCCACCTGAGCCTTCCTCTTCTAGGAAGAGGCTTTCATGGCTTAGGGGGATACTTGATGCTGCTGAAGGACATGCTGCACCCCAAGGAACCTTCTATGAAAGTAAGAAACCTAATAGGTATCAGGGATACCTGACCATCATGAACACGATCATACAAAATAAGCCTTCATCATTCTCAGATGCCGTCAAGCATCAAGTATGGAAGGATGCTATGACCAAAGAATATGAGTCTATTATGGAGAATGATGTCTGGGAAGTAGTTCCCAAACCACTGGACAAGACAATTGTTACTTCTAAATGGCTTTACAAGATAAAGTTGCAGCAGATGGAAGTATGAAATCGTATAAGGCTCGTTTTGTTGCTTGTGGTTTCTACCAGAAGGAAGGTATAGACTATGATGTGATATTTGCACCTGTTGCCAGATATACGACCATCTGCTTGATCATAGCCCTTGTGGCTTCACAAGGATGGAACCTACATCAGATGGATGTCAAGACCGTGTTCTTGCATGGTTCGATCAAAGAAGAGGTCTATGTGGAGCAACCCGAAGGATTTGAGATTTATGATTGAAAATCTCATGTATGCAGGTTGAAGAAGGCTCTCTATGGGGTGAAGCAAGCACCCCGAGCATGGTTTGAGAGGATCGATAACTACTTGATGAAGCTAGGATTCACTAGGAGTGAAGCCGATCCTAACCTTTACTTAGGTTGAAGATGACAAGCCTCTCATACTGTTGTTGTATGTGGATGACCTCTTTCTAACAGGCGCATACCCTCTCATTCACAAATGTAAGAGGGAGCTGGCTTCTGAATTTGAAATGAAGAACCAAGGACTTGAGGTGTGGTAGAAGCCAAGGGAAATTTTCCTATCTCAAGGAAAATATGTGGTGAATATTTTGAAAAGATTTGGTATGGTGGACTGCAAGCCTGTGAGTACCTTGAGGATCTTAACTTTCAGAAGTTATATGGTAGCGATGTCGGACCAGATTTGGGAAATGCCTTTAAGTTTCAAAAACTCATTCGCGTTGATGTTCTTGGTGAACCTCCGTCCGAACATATGTTTTTCAGTTAGCATTGTGAGCTCATATTTGGTTGAGCCTCATTAGATTGGTGCCAAGAATCTTCTGAGATGTCTTCAGGACACAATCTCTCATGGATTTAAATACACTGCTAGAAATATGAAACTCCATGATTATTCGAATGCTGATTAGGTAGGTAGTGTGGAGGATCACTTGAGCACTCTTAGTGCTGTTTCTCTTTGGATTCTGCTTCAATATAATGGATGAGCAGGAAGCATAAGTCGGTTGCCATAAGCACTGCCGAGACTGGATACATATCTACGAGTATGATCTCGTATGAAGCTGCCTGGTTGGGAAAGCTCTTCAGTGAGCTGTTTGAACACATACCACTGTGATTCTCTGTAACAACTAGAGGTGGGATTCGATTATTGAGGAATCCCGTATTCGTCGATTGCTCCAGCAAATAGACATCATCTGGGATATGGTAAGTCGATGAGCAAGGAGGCTTCATCGCATTAAGATGATGTACAAGTTGATACACCTTGTCAAAGCCCCGAGCAAAGATCTAATCTGCGATTTTCCCAAATGACTTGGAGTCGTCAAGGAACCCTTGTACAAGGGTCTTGCATGTTGCATTCATTGAGCTCTGGGAGCTCTGAGGGCTTGCGGTTCTTACTGGAGCAACACACAACCACAGGGTGACTCACCCTCCCTTGGTTGTGCGCTTTGGAACAAGATAATTCGCTCTCTTGTGGGACAAGATGATTCGCTCTCTTGTGGAACAGGATGATTCACTCTCCTGTGTAGCAGGATGATTAGTTCTCCTATGAGGCCTGGATGATGTGTTCTCCATGGCGATTGCAGCAGGATTGATGTGTTCTCCTGTGAGGCTTGGATGATGTGTTCTCCATGGCGATTGTAGCAGGATTGATGTGTTCTCTCGTGAGGCTTGGATTGATGTGTTCTCCATGGCGACTGTAGCAAGATTGATGTGTTCTCCTGTGAGGCCTGGATTGATGTGTTCTCCATAGTCACTCTAGCCGGATTGATGTATTCTATTGTGAGGCCTGGATTGATGTGTTCTCCATGGCAATTGTAGCAGGATTGATGTGTTCTCCTGTGAGGCCTGGATTGATGTGTTCTCCATGGCGGCCTGGATTGATGTGTTCTCCATGGCGATTGTAGCAGGATTGATGTGTTCTCCTGTGAGGACGGGATTGATTAAGTTCTCCTGTCGAGACATCCTACCCATGCAGTCTGGGACTCATGGGAAGTACCTCTCATCTGATCAATGAGTAGGGAAATGAAGTTAGGGACCATAGTAGTACCGATGGACGCATCGTTGTATCTACCGTACTCCCTACGCTAGGATGACCTCCATTGATCTGGGATCAATGATACTGGTCTGGGACTAGTGGTAGGAGTGGTACATTCTATGACACTGACTTCGGGTCGGTTGTTATTGGTCTGGGACTAGTGGTACGCACTCTGAGACTGACTTTGAGTCAATGGAGGATGTTACTGGTCTGGGACCAGTGGTAGGAGTTGTACTCACTATGACGCTGCCTTCGGGTTGGTTGAGATTGGTCTGGGACCAGTGGTACATACTCTCAGACTGACTTTGAG
Source organism: Pinus tabuliformis (assembly GCA_031772625.1). NCBI lineage: Eukaryota > Viridiplantae > Streptophyta > Pinopsida > Pinales > Pinaceae > Pinus > Pinus tabuliformis. The sequence goes on along the minus strand of CM062808.1, from coordinate 343,027,670 downwards.
TCAGTATGATACATCCTCGATCATTTCTTCTTCTTCATATTTCGGACAAAAGCAGAGCAGAAAAAAACAAAGCAGAGAAGAGCATAGCAGAGCAGAGCCGTACAGATCAGTACAGGGCAGAACAAGACAAAGCAGAACAGGCAGAATAGAGCAAAGTAGGGCAAGGGTCAGGCTGTACAAGGCAGTGCATTTGATGGATGAATAGTAGCGACTGACAGACAGATTGCAGATGAAGTTCTCCCTAGTTGAGAGGGAGTGTTAAAATTGGCAACCAGGGCCAAACTTCATGTGGGTCATCTTATTCATGGCTGATAATATGTTCATTAGATTCCTCTCGTTGAGAGGTGTAGGATTGATCTAAAGATCATCCAATTCCGATAAGTATTCATGTAGATATGAATTTATTTTGATTATGAAATTATTATCAAGCCAACCTACAACTCATGTAGGTTCAGAAGCCCAACAATCACATCTATTCAAACATCAATAGTTGTGTATAAATACAGGAGAACATTTCCTCACTTTCACTTGCTCACATCTCATCACATCTCTTTCTCTCTACTACGCAGAAAAGAGTCTCTTCTCTACTACGCAGAAAAGGGTCTCTCTCTCACACATGTGAAGCCGGAAGCTGCTGAAACTGAAGCTGCAACTATAGATCCGAACATTGACCAGCGTGGACCATCAAACCTCCTCTTCTGATCTGCGTTGTAGGTTCATTTGAACCTCCTCTGAAGGTTGCAACTTTTGGTGGTGGAATCAAGTCAATCTGACGGTCGGTTTGCGAGATATCGACTGCCCTAGTTTGAAGGAAGCTGCTGAAACTAAAGCTGCAACTGTAAAAGTAAAGTTTGACCTACGTGGACCAGAAGATATCCTCATCTAAACTGCGCTGTAGGTTCATCTGAACCTCCTCTGAAGGCTGCAACTTTTGGTGGTGGAATCAAGTCAATCCGACGGTCGGTTTGCGAGATATCGACTGCCCTAGTTTGAAGGAAGCTGCTGAAACTGAAGCTGCAACTGCAGAAGTAAAGTTTGACCTACGTGGACCAGAAGATCTCCCCATTTGAACTGCGTTGCAGGTTCATTTGAACCTCCTCTAAAGGCTGCAACTTTTGGTGGTGGAATCAAGTCAATCCGACAGTCGGTTTGCGAGATATCGACTGCCCTAGTTTGAAGGAAGTTGCTGAAACTGAAGCTGCAACTATAGAAGTAAAGTTTGACCTGAGTGGACCAGAAGATCTCCTTATCTGAACTGCGCTATAGGTTCATTTGAACCTCCTCTGAAGGATGCAACTTTTGGTGGTGGAATCAAGCCGATCCGACGGTCGGTTTGTGAGATATCTACTGCCCTAGTTTTGATGATAAAGCTGCTAATGCTGATGTTGCTGATCTAGGGTTTGCTTCTACTGATATAAATTAGATTTATTGTACTATTTCTCTCTGCTGAATTATTGAAGATAAAAGAAGATTTGATCAAAGGGTTTCCCCACACATTGTGGGGTTTGTCCCTGGCTAGCCGCCACATCTTGTGTCTCTTGTCTTGGCTTGTTCTCTGTCGATCGTTTAATGTTCTATCTGCACTTTACTTTATGTACATGTGATTGCTAATCTGTGGAATATAATAAGAAAAAGAACATACCATAACTTAACAAAGGTTGATCACCTAGGAATGAGACCCAGTGCCTTGTCAATTGGGAGAAATGGAGTCAAGATTTCCTTTGATTTAAGGTCTTCGCTCTATCAAGGAGACCTACACACCTCTTTGCTAACCCTAAGAAGCAGTAACTCGGCCACAATAGGTATTTATACTTCACTTGGCAAGGATTGATGGAATTCGAGGATGCAATATGCAATACAAACCTCTAGGAACATTCATTGACATCATCTACGAGTAATGCATGCAATACTTCAATAATCTTAGTGTTTTTCAAGAATTCGCAGTAATTAGGGCTCATACAAGAACATGACTATATATTCCATGTATTAAACATGCAACAATGTAAAATATAACATCAAAATAACATTTGCAAGATAATGCGAGTATATCCATCCATCAAACTTGCAAATAAAAGCTCCAAGACAAGATAGAAAAAATCCCAAACATCAAAATGCATCAATAACATCCAATTTTGTCCAACAATTGCAAGTCCGAATTCTTTTACAAGAGAAAATCTCAATCCAAATTATGATGATTTGCAAAATGTGGCTCTCCTTTAATTTATATGAGCCTCTCACAAGTTTGAATGGACTAATTAACCTAATGAAGCCCCTATAAATGTTTTAAAGTGCAAAGTAACAATGACTTTGGTGAGAAGCCCACCAAATAGCTCAAATGTGTGAAATAAGCCTTCCCAATGAGGCCAAAATGATAAAATAATGGTGCAAAGTGTCGTTGGAAGGCCTAGATGAGTCCTCAATGTGCCATGACAAAGAGGAGGAAAGCCTTCCTAATGAGGACAAAATGATAAAATAATGGTGCAAAGTGTCGTTGAAAGGCCTAGATGAGTCCTTAATGTGCCATGACAAAGAGGGCTCCAAAATGATAATCAAGGGGATGACCCCTTGATTTCGAAGCAAAACATCTTGTGATACTCGAAGGTGCCCCTTGGGCACAAGAAATGGTCTCATGGGTCTCCAATTGAATCAAACATGTCAATTCTCCACCAATAAGGGCTATAATGATGGCATGTGACCTTCCCAGTCTCTTCAGATGAGACAAAACCCCATCTGGGCCTTGGATCAACTACCAAGGCTTGGGTGCAAATGTGTGGCTGACTGGGCAACATGATCCAAGTGCATCATCATCTCTGTATGGCCAGGGCAGAAACAAGCAGTGTGTGGCACTGAAGAAGCCCATGGCGTGGAAATCAATGCTTTGTTCCAGTGGAGGCCCATGGCGTGGAAATCAATGCTTTGTTCTAATGGAGGCCCATGGCTCTGAATGCTCAGCCTATAAGTGCCATTATGACCCTGTGGAGGGCTTAGAACACCATATAGGGAGACGGACTCCAAATGGATGCTCACCTGCAATCATGTATAATATCCAATGTGTATGCTCACCTTCTAGTACAACAATCCATTAGTATAATTGAGTAAATAAGCTTGTTAATCAAGGGCAAAACTGGACACTTCATGGTGGCATGCCTTCCAAATGGGCTTTAGAGTGTACACGTGTTAGCAAACTCAACAAGAGAGGTTAATGAGGGACCCTATTAAGTAGTTTCACCTCTAAGGAAGTAACAACTCCATGGTGCATCCGTATAATGATAGGTGTCATATGAAATGATGGTGGATTGGAGTGGGGCAACAGGGAAGGCTCCAAGCCACATGCCATGGTACAAGGGTAGCTATAATGAGGGAAGCCTACGCATTGGGTGCATAGATGTAGGAGGGAGAAATCATGGTATATGAGTTACCCCGACCTTTGTTTTTCCACCCTTCTTCATATCCCTTTTGCCTTTTATTGGTTTTACTTTCTATTAACTGCTCGAATCTCCCTGGGATGAGACCACTTTGTGTATTATAAAGAAGTGAATACCCCCTTAAGGTTGGGAAGTTCATCACCCACTAGGGGTTGGGACAATCATGGGTTCCTTAATGCTGCGAGGGGCACATATAGGGGCCCTAGGAACCAAGGTGACGACCATAGTGATAGGTGGTAGATCTCATGTTTACTTTTGTCTGAGCGCAAAATTTTATGTCATGGCGATCTTTTGCATTTTGTGGTACATTTCCTGTTATAAGTGGCCAATATATACTTTTAACATTCTTTTTATTAGCATCAACCTTCGCGACATCATTCCAGGCTGGACGGAAAGTGTGGACAAGGTGTGGGGAAGGCTAGCACCTTGTGGGCCTAATGGAGAAATGTGGACCCGGATGGGAAAACTATAAAGAGGGGTTATAATGCACCGAGGGGAGTGATATATGTGGTATCGGGAAAACAAACCTTGCAACCAAAAGCGGGGTTTCCCATGTAGTGCCACTCCTAAAGGTAATAGCCAATAGAGGTGATCCCACGGGTCTAGGATACAAGATTAACCACCAAGTTGGGACAAGGGAACAAGAGTATAATCCAAGCCCATTCTTTTTGTCGAATCCCCCCACTAATCCATGTTGAAATGTGTCCAAGAAAATCATGCATAAACACCCAATTACATAATGAAGAGCCATACGTTAGAGGTTGGAAGGCCCACCTTCAAACATACAATCATAATAGATGGGCGAGGGCAAATAATGGCTGGCTTAGCTAATAGAGAATTTTGGCACATCGAACTATCTGGTGGCTGCAAGGTGCTGTTAGCTGCAACTTGAAGACAAATCAAGGAGAAAAATTCTCCTATAGGGGTCACCCACTGGAAGTGGGTAAAAGTGCCCTAGAGAGGAGGATGGTAATGCTGAGCCAGCAAGCATATTTGACGTTCAACCATTCAACCATTGTGCTAATAGACAACAGTATTGCGTTATGGCACCTACGATTTTTGTTGTTGAATATGTTTAAATATGCTTAGGGCCCTCTTACAAAAAGAATTATTTCTCTTATGGTAACATTGATTGCATTATTCCTAGTAGAATTACATCTAGTTTAGAAAATTTATATATTTTTAGATATAACATGGAATATAAAAGGAGTGGAATTAATTTGGATAACAAGTTCATGCTTTCAACTCTCTAGTTTCACTTTTATTAGAATTCTAATAGTTTATCGTGTAGCTATTGTAGATGGTTGATTCTGGTGAGCACAAATACGTGAAATACAATATAGATTATCCCCCTTTATATAACGAAACTCAAAGACAGGTATGTTCCATATTATGGTTGATTGTTACATTCAGCTCTCTAGTTTAACTTATATAATGATTCTGATACGTTATTTTGTATTTGTTGTAGATGGCTTTTTCTGGTGAGCACGACTAATTGGAATACAAAATGGACTGTCTATTGTTATGTAACAAACTCTAGAAGAGGTATGTTTCCTATTATGAATAATTATTGGTTTTGAAATATGCTTATCATTACTATATTTCTTTGTATTTTAACCTTATTCATCCATTTATTTATTTTTATTTTATTTTATTTTATCAGAGGAGGAGAGGACATTGGAGTAGAGATAATGCGCAAGGGGGGAGTTTGCAATTTGTTGTTTGTTATCTACATGTTTTGTTTTTGTTGAGTTTGAGAACGAGAATGCTGTGTGTTGTACTCGTTTTTTAATTTCTTATAGTTTGATCCTGGTTTCATTTGCAGGGACAAAATAAAAGAGATGAGATAGAGGTTATTATTCATAAATGAAGGTGAATCACCTTAATAATACACAATGCACTTCATTAACAATTATCTTTTGCTCATTCGTGATCTCATTTGCTTGCTTTTCAATTTATTATATGTTTTATATGTGGTATCATACTTAACTATATTTATATGCTTTGTGTAGTGAACGACAATAGTTGTAAAGTTTATGAAGGTCAAGTGGCGAAGATACAATAGACATGCTACGATCGCAACACAAATGATCGGTAAGCCATATTTTTTTCGTACATAATACTTAGTGTGCTTTAATCCACCAAAGTATTTGTTGTTTGCAAAACAATTGATTCTTTTGTCATGGCTTCAAAGTACCCTTCAACCAATCAACCATCGTGCTAACACACAACACTACCGCCTTGTGGACCCTGGTATTTGGGGTGTGTTGACCACTACTGGTCAACTGCCCATGCAGTACACCTCCTTTCTGTTGGCAGAGAGGGGTAGCCCCTGAGCGACATGTCCGTGCCATCCTGCCATCATCAGCAGTTTGATCTTTTTGATTGTAAACCCAGTCTGCATGTATAAATTGTAAATAACCTTAGCAGACACGAGTCATGTATGTATTTTGCCTAGGTGGACCTAACTTTCTGATGATAATCTACGTCCCGGAAGGTTTTTCGTCTCACCGATCCACGGATCGGCAGAGTTTTCCTTCAAACCTGACCCCAAAGCCGGGATTGATTTTGTCATTAGAACTTTAGGAGAATCCTAGTGTGTTGATCTGCTAGATTATCGTGGTGTCGCAGAGCTGGGTGATTTATGAGGGTTTGTATTAAATGGGCTTGTCCCTTAAGATGTAATTTTGTAAAAGTCATGATGTAATGAGTCCTGAGGGTCGAGAAATGTTTTAAATCCCCTCATGAGTCCTAGGTCCTAGGTCCTAGGTGATGTTTCCAACGGCTTAGTTTGATGATCCATCTAAAAATGAATAAAAATAATAAAATAATAAAAAATAATAAAAAAATTAAAAAATGAAGCAAAAACCCTAACTAATAAAATAATAATATTTTAAGTTAATAAATCGACGGATGAGATCAAGAGATGTCTTGATCCTCATCAACCGTCGAGATCATTTCTGCATGGATCACCCAAAACTAGCCGTTGGGATCATTTCCTTTATATAGGGTCTTAGGGGGTCATTTTAGTCATTCGATCTGTGAGTCTAAGACTGAAGAAGCTCTCTTGTAAATCTGTTTCTGGTTAATAAAGAAGACTTTGGGGTCCATATCTTGCTGGTGTTACTCTCTTGAAATGCTGTGAGATTGTTTTAATTTTCTGCATATGTTATTTTCAGCTGTTAATAATAGCTTTTGTAGAGTATTGTGGGTACAGGTATCTTGCTCACTTGCTAGGGTTTGGGTGCTGCTAGGGTTTCTGGAGTAATGGCAGGTATCTCCATTACTGTTTGAGATCTAGCAGCATTTTTGCCCTCTTTATTGACGATTGTTTTGAGCTGTGCAGAATAACATTTTCTGAAGGAATTTTGTGGGCGTTCGGGGAAGTTCTCGGCTGAACCAGCCAACTCCCGCAAGCGTTTTCTGCTGAGCCCAGTGGATTTGATCCTGGGTCTATCATTCGGTTTTATTTTTCTGATCTGCATGAGAGAATTTCTGAAGTTTTTTTTCACAGTGACAATCTGAAATTTCTTTTCTTTAAAATTTTCCTGTGCCTATTGCTGAAATCTGGCTGTTAAGGGGCCAAATCTGTAAATTTATTAGCTGTTTTAGGGTTTACTGCAATTTTTTTTTTGATTTTAGGTTAGTTTTGAAGGGTTTTACTTTAAAATTTTGTGTATATCTGTCGGGTTTTGTTTTCTTCTTGCAGGTTACAGACTTGAGACAAGATCTGGAGTTTTCTCGGTCCTTTGGGTGCTGCGTTGATTTATTGACTATTTGTTTGGCTGGCCGTAGAAGCATTAAGGCCCAGAAATCACGTATTGAAGGGAACATATTTGGATGCAAGGGTTTTGCTGTTCTGTTACCCACGTAAAAAAAATGTTAGGCTGCCTGCAAAATTTGCGTGAGTCCCTCCACGTCGTTGCTCCATGTAGCTGATAGCCGTCGAGAGAAAAGAGCTGCAAAACGAAATCTATACGGGGTTGGTTTGTATATGCATAGCGTCAGGTAGCAGGTCCAATCTAAAACGAAATCCGTCCCCTTCTGGCCATCGAATTTCTGGTGAAGTTACACAGGTGATAACGTGAATTGCTTCCGATTCAGTTGAGAAATATCGCATGCCAGGTGACATTGCTGGAATGGTGATGCGTTGTTTTGGTCAGCGCTTGTTTATCGTTTTCTGATTGACGGCTAGGGTTCCCACGCAATATTCGTGACCAGTTTTGGATGCGTTTTGTTGTAAGCTGTCTTCCATGGGTTTGTTTTACACATCTGCGCAGAGCAAAATCAAACACCAGAGTCACGTTTTCAGTCAGAGCAGGCTATGAAAATCATAGGGTAAGCTGAAGGGGCGTACAACGTAACTCCTTGACGGCTTGAGGGAGTATTCTCTGAGCTCAAATCGATCTGGTAAACCTGTCAATGTGCCTAAACCGATTTAAAAAACCAGGTAAAATTCGCTTATTCCTATTCCTCTTGTGCTGGCCGAGGTTCTGTGGGCATGCGTAAAAAAAAAACGTTCAGGTAAATCGATTTTATTTGTGGTCATGTATATATCTGCGTTCTTTTAATTTTAATTCTTTTTTTCTAATAGTTTCGTTTAGTTAGATTTCAATCAAACAAAAATAAAAATAAAAATAAAGGAAAACATTTACGTTAGTTTTTTTTGTTGTTGTATATATCAAGAGTTAGATTACTAATTTTACATTTTGTAGATTTTGATTTTTCATAGTTTTGATTTAGATTTTAATATTTGGTTCTTAGATTTATGTTTTAGATTTAAGTTAAAGTTTTAGATTAGTTTTTTTTATTTTTATTTTTGGCTTTAGATTTATGTTAGATAGAGTTTAGAGTTAGGTTCTGTTGATTTTAGATTTTAATATTTAGTTTCTTCTAGATTAGATCTTTATTTATAAAAAGGAAATAACAAATAAATTTTTTTTTTTATTTAGTTTTAGATTTTAGATTTTTTTTTAGATTTAGTTTTAATTAGATTTTAATTTTTTTTTGTTTTATTTTTGATTTTTGAATTAAAAAATATATAAAAAATAAAAAAAATATATATATATTTTAGGTTTTATTTTTAAATGATTAGAATTTAGTTTTAAAATTTTAACCTTTTTAGATTTTTAATTTCCAGAAAAAAAAAAAATAAAAAATAAAAAAAAAAATTGAAAAAGATTTAAAAAAAAAATAAAAATTTTGTGGGAAATTATTTTTGCCAGTCTCAGCGGTTTTTATGTATATCTTTCATGCTGGGATCTAAGTTTTCAAGCCGAGATGCGAAATTGATATCTGGTTAATGGTTTATAATTCTCGTGGTATTTTAAGGCATTTATCTGTTAAAATTTTCAGTTGCTGGATATCGTTTTGGTCATTCTAAGAGCATTGTGATTTCGCTGATGATAGATGATTGCTGTTCATGGTCCATATCTTTTTTATATCATTTAACAAGTAATCGTTTTAACCACAATCTCTTAAGGCACTGGTCTGCTAAATTAAACAAATCAATCAAGTGCTTTTTCATATCGTATCTCGTGTCTCCCAACCAACTGGTCGACAGTTGGTCTCATCATCTCACAGGGTCTACCCCCCTTAGCCGCGGGAGACAGGCTTAAACGGAGGGATCGGGGATCAGAGTGACAGCCCCCGGTCTGAGCGTTGTCGTGCCAGTTTGCGCGACAACAGGGTGTTCAATATGTTTATATATGCGTAGATTCCTTTTCTAAAAAACTTACTTCTTATGAAAACATTGTTTGTATTATTCCTAGTAGAAGTACACCTAGTTTAGAAAATTTATATCTTTTTGAGATAAGGTGGGGAATATAACTAGACTTGAACTAGGTTACATGATAATTTCATTCCTTCAAAATCTCTAGTTAAACATTTATTAGAAATCGAATACTTTTTTGTGTATGTATTGCAGATGGCTTCTTCCAGTGAGCATGTATAGATGAAATACAAAATGGACTCTCCACTTCTATATAACAATCTCAAAGAAAGGTGTGCTTGTTATTACGATTAATTATTGCGTTTGACTCTCTAGTTTAATTTAAATAACAATTATAATATCTTATTTTGTACCTATTGTAGATGGCTTGTTCTAATGAGCACGTGCAAATGGAATACAAAAGAGAGTGCCCATCATTATGAAACAAACTCTAGGGGAGTTTTGTTTCCTATTATGAATAATTATTTATTTTGAAATATACTTACCGTTACTATTTGTGTGTATTTTAACCTTATTCAACCCATGTTTTTTTCTTTGAACACAGGAGAGCACATTGGAGGAGATATGATGTGCAGAAGGGATGTTTGCAATTCTTTCTTTGTTCTTTTCTGGATGTTTTGTTGAGTTGAGTTTGAGCATGGCCATGCTTTGTGTTGTACTCATTTCCTTTGTTTTTCTTTGGTTTGTTTTCTCGGTTTTTGTAGTTTGGTCTTGGCTTCAGTTGTTGGATGTTTTTTACTTGCTTTCCTTTGCTTTGTCTTTTTTTTTGTATGTTTTTTGTAGTTTTGCCTTGGTTTTGTTTGTTAGATGTGGAAAAGGAAACAAAGGAAGCAGAAAGAAAAATTTGAGGTTATTGTTCATAAATGAAGGTGAGTCACCATAGCTATATGTAGTGCACTTCAGTTAAAGTATATTTTGCTAATTTGTAGCTGCATTTGTTTGCAATTAAATTTATTATCTGTTTTATCTTTGCACTTTTAATCACGTATTGATCTTCTTTATATAGTGAACAATTGCAATTTTACAGTCTACAAAGGTCAAGTGGTGAAGATGCACTAGACATTCTACAAACATGGCACACTTGATGGGTGAGGCATACTTTTCTCCTACAAAATACTATTGGCTTGCAATACACTGAAATGTTTGTTGTTTGCACTATGATTTATCATTTTGTCATGGTTTCAAGGTAGCATGATCTTATTCATGGGTGTCAGATTCAAGATTTTTCCCTAGAACATTGATATGAAAGAGATGAAAAAGTTATACTAGGGATCATATGTTCAGGGTTATTATTCATCATTGTCGCTACTATAATATTCGTGATGGGAGGGTAGGTATGTGCATGGTTAATTTATCGCTTATTGTCTTTGTTATTTAAGTTCATGTGGTATATTTGTGATCTCATATAAAATAGTACTTTGTCTAGTGACTGATTACAACTGTAGTGTCTGGGAGGGTCAAATGGAGAAGATACCTTAGGTAAGAGCAGAACGACTAAGTGAGTTATGTTGTTTTCCAACACAATAATGTTATTATTATTCGCTTGCTTGATGTTTTATCGTTCTAGCATGGTTCTTAGGTAGTAGTGCTCAATTAGTGTTTTGACATATACATCAAAAGTTATTTTTAAATTTATATGCTTTCTTACTGCACATCACATGCACAACCCCACAATATGTGCCTGTTGCCACACAATCTAGAAGAAGCCCTAGGAGTGGTGTCCAAGGGACAACCTCTAGACCAATTGACAACAATGGGATAAAGACCCACTGTCACCTCAGTCAGTATCCCCTACGCTTTATGGACTTTCACCAATGGGAGGAGTCCCAATATAAAGGAAATCACTTGAATGATGGGTCAATGGCAAGGTATGATGTGATTTCCAAGCCCCATTCAAAGGAGAGACTCAAACAATGGTTCAATGCTTGAAAAATATTAATGGATCTCCATGAAAGGCTTATGTGGAGACCTAGACCTAGGGGAAGATGTTATTCAATTGCAAGGGATACTCCTAGACCTAAGGCTTCCTAAGGACGCAACACACAAAGCTTAGAAACCAATATAGAAACCTAGAAGAATCCAAGCGAGGCCTAGGGCTAGTTGATGATCTTCGATGAGATATCTATTTCAAGCAAGGATGAGAAAGGCTCAAAGAATGATTAACTTCCTTTGAGTTTTCTAGAGCAAGTGACCTTTGGAACGCCACTAATCGAAGAAGTTTAAGGGTAGAATTGCCATTGGAGCTAGGACTTGAGATTTCTCTCAAACTAGCTGCGAGAATTTCCTTAAATTTTGAGGGCAACGAGAGGAAACCACGACGCAATAGCCTACCAACTTGCTCCTCAAGGTGACCTCTCTTATGCAGTTCGCACTAGGCCCTAGTTGACCTTCTATGATTAGGGCAAAAATTTGAAAAGGTGAAAGAAAGAGGTTTGAGGTTGATCACCTAGGAATGAGACCCAGTGCCTTGTCAACTGGGAGAAATGGAGTCAAGATTTCCTTTGATTTAAGGTCTTCGCTCTATCAAGGAGACCTACACAGCTCTTTGTTAAACCAAAGAAGCAACAACTCGGCTACAATAGGTATTTATACTTATGCAATACAAGCCTCTAGGGACATTCATTCACATCATCTATGAGTAATGCATGCAATACTTCAATAATCTTATCGTTTTTCATGAATTCGCATTAAATTAGGGCACATAGGAGATCATGACTATATATTCCATATATTAGACGCGTAACAATGTAAAATATAAGATCAAAATAACACTTGATCCATCCATCAAACGTGCAAGTATATCCGAATTCTTTTGCAAGAGAAAATTTCAATCCAAATTATGATGATTTGCAAAATGAGGCTCTCCTTTAATTTATATGAGCCTCTCACAAGTTTGAATGGACTAATTAGCCTAATGAAGCCCTTAAAAATGTTTTGATGTGCAAAGTAACAATAGCTTTGGTGACAAGCCCACCAAATAGCTCAAATGTGTGAAATAAGCCTTCCTAATGAGGCCAAAATGATAAAATAATCGTGCAAAGGGTCGTTGGAAGGCCTAGATGAGTCCTCAATGTGCCATGACAAAGAGGAGGAAATCTTTCCTAATGAGGACAAAATGATAAAATAATGGTGCAAATTGTCGTTGGAAGGTCTAGATGAGTCCTCAATGTGCGATGACTAAAAGGGCTCCAAAATGATGATTAAGGGAATGACCCCTTGATTTCCAAGCAAAACATCTTGTGGTACTCGAAGGTGCCTCTTGGGCACAAGAAATGGTCTCATGGGTCTCCAATTGGATCAAACATGTCATTGCTACATCAATAAGGGGTATAATGATGGCATGTGCCCTCCCCTGTCTCTTCAAATGAGACAAAACCTCATCTGGGCCTTGGATCAACTGCCAAGGGTTAGGTGCAAATGTGTGGCCGACTGGGCAACATGGTCCAAGTTTATCATCATTTCTGTATGACTGGGGAAGGAAGAAGCAATGTGTGGCACTGAAGAAGCCCATGGCATGGAAATCAATGCTTTGTTCTAGTGGATGCCCATGGCTCTCAATGCTCACCCTACAAGTGACATTATGACTCCGTGGAGGGCTTAGTACACCATATAGGGAGACCAACTCCAAATGGATGCCCACCTGCAATCCTATATAAGATCCAATGCATATCCTCACAATAGTGAAATTGAGTAAATAAGTTTGTTAATCAAGGGCAAAAGTGGACACTTCATGGTGGCATGCCCTTCCAAATGGGCTTTAGAGTGTAGACGTGTTAGCAAACTCAACAAGAGAGGTTAATAAGGGACCCTATTAAGTAGTTTCACCTCTAAGGAAGTAACAACTCCATGGTGCATCCGTCAAATGGCAGGTGTAGCTATAACGAGGGAAGCCTACACATTGGGTGCATAAATGTAGGAGGGAGAAATCATCGTATATGAGCTACCTCGACCTTTGTTTTTCCACCCTTCTTGATATGCCTTTTGCCTTTTATTGGTTTTACTTTCTATTAACTGCTCGGAGCTCCCTGGGATGAGACCACTTTGTGTATGATAAAGAAGTGAATACCCCCTTAAGCTTGGGAAGTTCATCGCCCACCAGGGGTTGCGTTAATCATGGTCTCCTTAATGATGCAGGGGGCACAGATGGGGGCCTTAGGAACCAAGGTGATGGCCATAATGATAGTGGGTAGAGCTCATGTTTATCTTTTGCCCACGCACTAAAATTTATGTCGCGGTGATTTTTTGCATTTTGTGGTGCATTTCCTTTTATAAGTGGCCAATATATACTTTTAACATTCTTTTTAGCCGTGTCAACATTCGGGACATCGTTTCAGGCCCGACCCAAAGTGTGGACAAGAGGGGGGAGGCTAGCACCTTGTGGGCCAATGGAGAAATGTGGACCTAGATGGGAAGAGTGTAAAAAGGGGTTATAATGCATCGAGGGGAGTGATATATGTGGTATTGGGAAAACAAACCACACAAACAAAAGCAGGGTTTCCCATGTAGTGCCACTCCGAAAGGTAATAGCCAATATAGGTGATCCCACAGGTCTAGGATACAAGATTAACCACCAAGTTGGGACAAGGGAACAAGAGTATAATCCAAGCCCATTCTTTCCGCCGAATCGTCCCACTAATCCATGTTGAAATGTGTCCAAGAAAATCAAGCATAAACACCCAATTACATAATGAAGAGCCATACCTTATAGGTTGGATGGCCCACCTTCAAACATACGATCATAATAGATGGGCGATGACACATAATGGTTGGTTTAGGTGACAGAGAATTTTCAGACATCGAGCTATCTGGTGGCTGCAAGGGGCTGCTAGCTACTAGACAACGGTATTGCCTTGTGGCACCTATGAATTTGGTTGTTGAATATGTTTAAATATGCTTAGATCCCTCTTACAAAAAGAATTATTTCTCTTATGGTAGCATTGATCGCATTATTCCTAGTAGAATTACATCTAGTTTAGAAAATTTATCTATTTTAAGATATAACATGGAATATAAATGTAGTGGAATTAATTTGGATAACACGTTCATGCTTTCAACTCTCTAGTTTAACTTTTATTAGAATTCTAATTATTGTGTATCTATTGTAGATGGTTGATTCTGGTGCGCACAAATACTTGAAATAAAATATGGATTATCCCCCTATATATAACGAAACTCAAAGACAGGGATGTTTCATATTATGGTTGATTATTACATTCAGCTCTCTAGTTTAACTTATATAATTATTGTAGTACCTTATTATGTATTTGTTGTAGATGGCTTGTTCTGGTGAGCATGAGTAATTGGAATACAAAATGGAGTGTCTATCGTTATGTAACAAACTCTAGAGGAGGTATGTTTCCTATTATGAATAATTATTGGTTTTGAAATATGCTTATCATTACTATATGTGTTTGTATTTTAATCTTGTTCATCCATTTATTTATTTTTATTTTATTTTATTTTATCAGAGGAGGAGAGGACACTGGAGTAGAGATAGTGCACAAGTGGAGAGTTTGCAATTTTTTGTTTGTTGTTGTCTACATGTTTTGTTTTTGTTGAGTTTGAGAATGGGAATGCTTTGTGTTGTACTCGTTTTTTCATTTCTTGTAGTTTGGTCCTGGTTTCGTTTGCAGGGAGAGAATGAAAGATATGAGATAGAGGTTATTATTCATAAATGAAGGTGAATCACCTTAATGATACACAATGCACTTCATTAGCAATTATCTTTTGCTCATTCATGACCCCATTTGCTTGCTTTTCAATTTATTATATGTTTTATATGTGGTATCATACTTAACTATATTGATCTACTTTGTGTAGTGAATGGCAACAGTTGTAAAGTTTATGAAGGTCAAGTGGCGAAGATACCATAGACATGCTACAAACACAACACAAACAATAGGTAAGCCATATTTTTTCCTACATAATAATTATTGTGCTTTAATGCACCAAAATATTTGTTGTTTGCGCAACAATTGATTCTTTTGTCATGGCTTCAAGGTACCCTTCAAACAATCAACCATCATGCTAACACACAACACTACCGCCTTGCGGAACCTAGTATTTGGGGTGTTCAATATGTTTTTCCTTTTTTGAAAAAATTACTTCTTATGAAAACAGTGTTTGTATTATTCCTAATAGAAGTACATCTAGTTTAGAAAATTTATATCTTTTTGAGATAAGGTGGGGAATATAGCTAGACTTGAACTAGGTTACGTGACAATTTCATTCCTTGAAAATCTCTTGTTAAACATTTATTAGAAATCAAAAACTTTTTTTTGTATCTATTGCAGATGACTTCTTCCAGTGAACATGAATACATGAAATACAAAATGGACTCCCCCCTTCTATATAACAATCTCAAAGAAAGGTGTGCTTGTTATTATGATTAATTATTGCGTTTGACTCTCTAGTTTAATTTATATAATAATTCTAATATCTTATTTTGTACCTGTTGTAGATGGATCGTTCTAATGAGCACGAGCAAGTGGAATATAAAAGAGAGTGTCCATAATTATAAAACAAACTCTAGGGGAGTTGTGTTTCGTATTATGAATAATTATTTATTTTGAAATATACTTAACATTACTATTTGTGTGTATTTTAACCTTATTCAACCCATGTTTTTTCCTCTGAACACAGGAGAGCACATTGGAGGAGATATGATGTGCAGAAGGGATGTTTGAAATTCTTTCTTTGTTCTTTTTTGGATGTTTTTTTGAGTTGAGTTGGAGCACGCTTTGTGTTGTACTCATTTTCCTTTGTTTTTCTTTGGTTTTTATGTCAGATTTTGTAGTTTGGTCTTGGCTTCATTTGTTGGATGTGTTGCTTTCATTTCTTTGCTTTGTTTTTTTTCATGTTTTTTGTAGTTTGGCCCTGGTTTCGTTTGTTAGACTTGGAAAAGGAAACAAAGGAAGCAGACAGAGAAAATTGGGGTTATTGTTGATAAATGAAGGTGACTCAACATAGCTATATGTAGTGCACTTCAGTTAAAAGTATATTTTGGTAATTTGTGGCTCCATTTGTTTACAATTAAATTTATTATCTGTTTTATCTCTGCACTTTTAATCACATATATTGACCTTCTTTATATAGTGAACAATTGCAATTTTACAGTCTACAAAGGTCAAGTGGTGAAGCTGCACAAGACATTCTACAAACACCGCACGCTTGATGGGTGAGGCATAATTTTCTCCTTCAAAATAATATAGGCCTGTAATACACTGAAACGTTTTGTTGTTTGCACTATGATTTATCATTTTGTGATGGCTTCAAGGTAGAATGATCTTATTCATGGGTGTTAGATTAAAGATTTTTTCCCTAGAACATTGATATGAAAGAAATGAAAAACTTTTACTAGGGTTCAGATGTTCAGGGGTTATTGTTCATAATTTCGCTACTATAATATTCGTGACGGGAGGGTAGTTATGTGCATGGTTAATTTATCACTCTGTATATTTTTTATTTAAGCTCCTGCGGTATATTTGTGATCTCATATATAATAGTACTTTGTCTAGTGACTCATTACCACTGTAGTGTCTGGGAGGGTCAAATGGAGAAGATACCTTAGGCAAGAGCACAACGAATGAGTGAGTTATGTTGTTTTCCAAAACAATAATGTTATTATTATTCGCTTGCTTGATGTTTTATCCTTCTAGCATGGTTCTTAGGTAGTAGCACTCAATTAGTGTTTTGACATATACATCAAAAGTTATGTTTAAATTTATATGCTTTCTTACTGCACATCACATGCACACCCCCACAATACGTGCCTGTTGCCACACAATCTAGCAGAGGCCTTAGGAGGGGGTGTCCAAGGGACAACCTCTAGACCAAATGACAACAATGGGACAAAGATGCACTATCACCTCGGTGAGTTTCCTCTACGCTTTATGGAGTTTCACCAATGGGAGGAGTCCCGATATAATGGGAATCACTTGAATGATAGGGTCAATGGCAAGGCATGATGTGATTTCCAAGCCCCATTCAAAGGAGAGACTCAAGTAATGGGTCAATACTTGAAAATGATTAATGGCTCTCCAGGAAAGGCTTATGAGGAGACATAGACCTAGGGGAAGATGTTATTCAACTGCAAGGGATACTTCTAGACCTAGGGCTTCTTAAGGAGGCAAGACCTCTCTAAGGGCTTAGTAGGATGATTAACACACAAGGCATAGAAACCAATATAGACACCTAGGAGTATCCAAGCGAGGCTTAGGGCTAGTGGATGATCTTCGATGAGATATCTAGTTCAAACAAGGATGAGAAAGACCCCGAAGAATGATTAACTTCCTTTGAGTTTTCAAGAGCAAGTGACCTTTGGAACGCTGCTAACCAAAGAAGTTTAAGGGTAGAACTGCCATTGGAGCTAGGACTTGAGATTTCTCTCAAACTATCCGCGAGAATTGCTTCAAATTTTGAGGGCAATGAGAGGAAACCACAACACAATAGCATACCAACTTGCTCCTCAAGGTGACCTCTCTTTTGCAATTCGCACTAGGCCCTAGTTGACCTTCTATGGTTAGGGTAGAAATTTTAAAACATGAAAGAAAGAGGTTTGAGGTTGATCACCTAGGAATGAGACCTAGTGCCTTGTCAATTGGGAGAAATGGAGTCAAGATTTCCTTTGATTTAAGGTCTTCGCTCTATCAAGGAGACCTACGCAGCTCTTTGCTAACCCTAAGAAGCAACAACTCATCTACAGTAGGTATTTATACTTCACTTGGCAAGGATTGATGGGAATTCGAGGATGTAATATGCAATACAAACCTGTAGAAACATTCATTCACATCATCTATGAGTAATGAATGCAATACTTCAATAATCTTAGTGTTTTTCATGAATTCACATTAAATTAGGGCACACACAAAATCATGACTATATATTCCATATATTAGACATGTAACAATGTAAAATATAACATCAAAATAACAATTGCAAGATAATGCAGGTATATCCATCCATCAAACTTGCAAATAAAAGCTCCAAGACAAGATAGCGAAAATTTCAAACATCAAAATGCATTAGTAACATCCAATTTTGTCCATCAATTGCAAGTCCGAATTCTTTTACAAGAGAAATTCTCAATCCAAATTATGATGATTTGCAAAATGAGGCTCTCCTTTAGTTTAAATGTGCCTCTCACAAGTTTGAATGGACAAATTAGCCTAATGAAGCCCCTAAAAATGTTTTAATGTGCAAAGTAACAATAACTTTGGTGACAAGCCCACCAAATAGCTCAAATGTGTGAAATAAGCCTTCCTAATGAGGCCAAAATGATAAAATAATGGTGTAAAGGGTCGTTGGAAGGCCTAGATGAGTCCTCAATGTGCCATGACAAAGGGAAGGAAAGCCTTCCTAATGACGACAAAATGATAAAATAATGGTGCAAAGTGTCATTGGAAGGCCTAGATGAGTCCGCAATGTGCCATGACAAAGAGGAGGGCTCCAAAATGATGATTAAGGGGATGGCCCCTTGATTTCCAAGCAAAACATCTTGTGGTACTTGAAGGTGCCCCATGGGCACAAGAAATGGTTTAATGGTTCTGCAACTAGATCAAACATGTCAATGCTCCATCAATAAGGGCTATAATGATGACGTGTTCCCTCCCCTGTCTCTTCAGATGAGACAAAACCCCATCTGGGCCTTGGATCAACTGCCAAGTGTTAGGTGCAAATGTGTGGCCCACTGGGAAACATGGTCCAAGTGCATCATCATCTTTGTATGACTGGGGCACAAACAAGCAATATGTGGCATTGAAGAAGCCCATGGCATGGAAATCAATGCTTTGTTCTAGTGGAGGTCCATGGCTCTCAATGCTCACCCTACAAGTACCATTATGACCCTGTGGAGGGCTTAGAACACCATATATGGAGACCAACTCCAAATGGATGCCCACCTGTAATCCTGTATAAGATCCAATGCATATCCTCACCTTCCAGTACAACAATCCATTAGTGCAATTGAGTAAATAAGCTTGCTAATCATGGGAAGAAGTGGACACTTCATGGTGGAATGCCCTTCCAAATGGGCTTTAGAGTGTGGACGTGTTAGCAAACTCAACAAGAGAGGTTAATAAGGGACCCTATTAAGTATTTTCACCTCTAAGGAAGTGACAAATCCATGGTGCATCCGTCAAATGGCAGGTTTCATATGAAATGATGATGGAATGGAGTGGGGCAACAAGGAAGGCTCCAAGCCACATGTCACGGTACAAGGGTAGCTATAACGAGGGAAGCCAACACATTGGGTGCATAGATGTAGGAGGGAGAAATCATGGTATATGAGTTACCCCGACCTTTGTTTTTCCAGCCTTCTTCATATGCCTTTTGCCTTTTATTGGTTTTTCTTTCTATTAACTACTCGGAGCTCCTTAGGATGAGACCACTTTGTGTATGATAAAGAAGTGAATACCCCCTTAAGGTTGGGAAGTTCATCGCCCACCAGGGGTTGGGACAATCATGGGTTCCTTAATGATGCAGGGGGCACACATAGGGGCCCTAGGAACCAAGGTGATGGCCATAATGATAGGGGGTAGAGCTCGGGTTTAGCTTTTGCCCGTGCGCTAAATTTTATGTTGCGGCGGTCTTTTGGCATTATGTGGTACCTTTCCTGTTATAAGTGGCCAATTTATAATTTTAACATTCTTTTTAACTGCATCAACCTTTGGGACATTGTTGCAGGCCCGACCCAAAGTGTGGAGAAGGGGAGGGGGAGGCTAGCACCTTGTGGGCCTAATGGAGAAATGTGGACCCAGATGGTAAAAGTGTAAAAAAGGGTTATAATGCACCGAGGGGAGTGATATATGTGGTATCGGGAAAATAGACCATGCAACCAAAAGCAGGTTTTTCCATGTATTGCCACTCCTAAAGTTAATAGCGAATAGATGTGATCCCACGGGGCTAGGATACAAGATTAACCACCAAGTTGGTACAAGGTAACAAAAGTATAATCCAAGCCCATTCTTTCCGTCGAATCCCCTCACTAATCCATGTTGAAAGGTGTCCAAGAAAATCAAGCATAAACACCCAATTACATAATGAAGAACCATACCTTAGAGTTTGGAAGGACCACCTTCAAACAGGCGATCATAATAGATGGGCGAGGGCACATAATGGCTGGCTTAGGTGGCGAATAATATTGGCACATCGAGCTATCCGGTGGCTACAAGGGGCTGCTAGCTGCAACCTAAAGACAAATCAAGGAGAAAAATTCTCCTATAGGGGTCACCCACTAGAAGTGGTTAACAATGCGCTAGAGAGGAGGGTGGTAACGCTGAGCAAGTAAGCATATTTGGCGTTCAACCATTGTGCTAATAGACAACAATATTGCCTTGTGGCACCTACGATTTTGGTTGTATAATATGTTTAAATATGCTTAGATCCCTGTTACAAAAAGAATTATTTCTCTTATGGTAAGATTGATTGCACTATTCCTAGTAGAATTACATCTAGTTTGAAAATTTATATATTCTGAGTTATAACATGGAATATAAATGGAGTGGAATTAATTTGGATAGCAAGTTCATGCTTTCAACTCTCTAGTTTAACTTTTGTTAGAATTCTAATAGTTTATTGTGTATCTATTGTAGATGGTTGATTGTGGTGAGCACAAATACATGAAATACAATATGGATTATCCCCCTTTATATAATGAAACTTAAAGACAGGTATGTTTCATATTATGGTTGATTATTACATTCAACTCTCCAGTTTAACTTATATAATGATTCTGATACCTTATTATGTATTTGTTGGAGATGGCTTTTTCTAGTGAGCACGTGTAATTGGAATTCAAAATGGAGTGTCTATCGTTATGTAACAAACTCTAGAGGAGGTATGTTTCCTATTATGAATAATTATTGGTTTTGAAATATGCTTATTATTACTATATGTGTTTGTATTTTAACCTTGTTCATCCATTTATTTATTTTTATTTTATTTTATTTTATCAGAGAAGGAGAGGACATTGCAGTAGAGATAATGCGCAAGGGGGGAGTTTGCAATTTTTTATTTGTTGTTGTCTACATGTTTTGTTTTTGTTGAGTTTGAGAAATGGGAATGCTTTGTGTTGTACTCGTTTTTTCGTTTCTTGTAATTTGGTCCTGGTTTCATTTGCAGGGAATGAACGAAAGATATGAGATAAAGGTTATTATTCATAAAGAAGGTGAATCACCTTAATGATACACAATGCACTTCATTAACAATTATCTTTTGCTCATATGTGATCCCATTTGCTTGCTTTTCAATTTATTATATGTTTTATATGAGGTATCATACTTAATTATATTGATCTGCTTTGTGTAGTGAACGACAACAGTTGTAAAGTTTATGAAAGTCAAGTGGCGAAGATACCATAGACATGCTACAAACACAACACAAATGATTGGTAAGCCATATTTTTTTCCTACATAATAATTATTGTGCTTCAATCCACCAAAATATTTGTTGTTTGCACAACAATTGATTCTTTTGTCATGGCTTCAAGGTACCGTTCAACCAATCAACCATCATGCTAACACACAACACTACTGCCTTGTGGACCCTAGTGTTTGGGGTGTTCAATATGCTTATATATACTTGGATTCCTTTTCCGAAAAAAATTACTTCTTATGAAAACATTGTTTGTATTATTCCTAGTAGAAGTACATCTAGTTTAGAAAATTTATATCTTTTTGAGATAAGGTGGGTAATATAACTAGACTTGAACTAGGTTACATGACAATTTCATTCCTTCGAAATCTCTAGTTAAACATTTATTAGAAATCAAATACTTTTTTTTTGTATCTATCGCAGATGGCTTCTTCCAGTGACCATCAATACATGAAATACAAAATGGACTCCACTCTTCTATACAACAATCTCAAAGAAAGGTGTGTTTGTTATTACAATTAATTATTGCGTTTGACTCTCTAGTTTAATTTATATAACAATTCTAATATCTTATTTTGTACCTGTTGTAGATGGCTTGTTCTAATGAGCACGAGCAAGTGGAATACAAAAGAGAGTGTCCATCATTATAAAACAAACTCCAGGGGAGTTGTGTTTGCTATTCTGAATAATTATTTATTTTGAAATATACTTACCATTATTATTTTTGTGTATTTTAACCTTATTCAACCCATGTTTTTTCCTTTGAACACAGGAGAGCACATTGGAGGCGATATGATGTGCAGAAGGATGTTTGCAATTCTTTCTTTGTTCTTTTCTGGATGTTTTGTTGAGTTGAGTTTGAGCATGGCCATGCTTTGTGTTGTACTCATTTTACTTTAGTTTTTTTTCTCGGTTTTTGTAGTTTGATCTTGGCTTCGTTTGTTGGATGTGTTTTACTTGGTTTCCTTTGCTTTGTTTTTTTTTCATGTTTTTTGTAGTTTGGCCTTGGTTTCGTTTGTTAGACATGAAAAGGAAACAAAGGAAGCGGGCAGAGAAAATTGAGGCTATTGTTCATAAATGAAGGTGAGTCAACATAGCTATATGTAGTGCACTTCAGTTAAAAGTATATTTTGGTAATTTGTTGCTCCATTTGTTTGCAATTAAATTTATTATCTGTTTTATCTATGCACTTTTAATCACATATATTGATCTTCTTTATATAGTGAACAATTGCAATTGTATAGTCTGCAAAGGTCAAGTGATGAAGATGCACAAGACATTCTACAAACATGGCACACTTGATGGGTGAGGCATACTTTTCTCCTACAAAATACTATTGTCCTATAATACACTGAAATGTTTGTTGTTTGCACAATGATTTATCATTTTGTCATGGTTTCAAGGTAGTATGATCTTATTCATGGGTGTCAGATTCAAGTTTTTTCCCTAGAACATTGATATGAAAGAAATGAAAAAGTTATACTAGGGTTCAAATATTCAGGGCTTATTGTTCATTATTGTCGCTACTATAATATCCGTGACGAGAGGGTAGGTATTTGCATTGGTAATTTATCGCTTTGTATCTTTGTTATTTAAGCTCCTGCGGTATATTTGTGATCTCATATATAATAGTACTTTGTCTAGTGACTGATTACAACTGTAGTGTCTGGGAGGGACAAATGGAGAAGATACCTTAGGCAAGAGCACAACGAATGAGTGGGTTATGTTGTTTTCCAACACAACAATGTTATTATTATTCGCTTGCTTGATATTTTATCCTTCTAGCATGGTTCTTAGGTAGTAGCACTCAATAAGTGTTTTGACATATACATCAAAAGTTATGTTTAAATTTATATGCTTTCTTACTGCACATCACATGCACAACCCCACAATTCGTGCATGTTGCCACCCAATCTAGCAGAGGCCCTAGGAGGGGTGTATAAGGGACAACCTCTAGACCAAATGACAACAATGGGACAAAGACCCACTGTCACATCAGTTAGTGTCCCCTTCGCTTTTTGGAATTTCACCAATGGGAGGAGTCCCGATATAAAGGAAATCACTTGAATGATAGGTTCAATGGCAAGGTATGAGGTGATTTCCAAGCCCCATTCAAAGGGGAGACTCAAATAATGGGTCAATGCTTGAAAAAGATTAATGGCTCTCCAAGAAAGGCTTATGAGGAGACCTAGACCTAGGGGAAGATGTTATTGAATTGCAAGGGATACTCCTAGACCTAAGGCTTCCTAAGGAGGCAAGACCTCTCTAAGGGCTTGGTAGGATGATTAACACAGAAGCCTTAAAACCAATATAGAGACCTAGGAGAATCCAAGGGAGGCCTAGGTCTAGTAGATGATCTTCGATGAGATATCTAGTTCAAGCAAGGATGAGAAAGGCCCAAAGAATGGTTAACTTCATTTGAGTTTTCAAGAGCAAGTGACCTTTGGAATGCCGCTAACCAAAGAAGTTTAAGGGTAGAATTGCCGTTGGAGCTAGGACTTGAGATTTCTCTCAAACTAGCCACGAGAATTGCTTCAAATTTTGAGGACAACGAGAGGAAACCACAATGCAATAGCCTACCAACTTGCTCGTCAAGGTGACCTATCTTATGCAATTCACACTAGTCCTAGTTGACCTTCTATGGCTAGGGCATAATTTTGAAAAGGTGAAAGAAAGAGGTTTGAGGTTTATCACCTAGGAATGAGACCCAGTGCCTTGTCAATTGGGAGAAATGGAGTCAATATTTCCTTTGATTTAAGTTCTTTGCTCTATCAAGGAGATCGACGTAGCTCTTTGCTAACCCGAAGAAGCAGCAACTCGGCTACAATAGGTATTTATACTTCACTTGGCAAGGATTGATGGGAATTCGAGGATGCAATATGCAATACAAGCCTCTAGGAACATTCATTCACATCATCTATGAGTAATGCATGCAATACTTCAATAATCTTAGTGTTTTTCATGAATTCTCATTAAATTAGGGCGCATACAAGATCATGACTATATATTCCATGTATTAGACATGTAACAATGTAAAATATAACATCAAAATAACACTTGCAAGATAATGCGAGTATATCCATCCATCAAACTTGCAAATAAAAGCTCCAAGACAAGATAGCGAAAATCCCAAACATCAAAATTCATCAATAACATCGAATTTTGTCCATCAATTGCAAGTCCGAATTCTTTTACAAGGGAAAATCTCAATCCAAATTATGATGATTTGCAAAATGAGGCTCTCCTTTAGTTTATATGAGCCTCTCACAAGTTTGAATGGACTAATTAGCGTGATGAAGCCCCTAAAAATGTTTTAATGTACAAAGTAACAATAACTTTCGTGACAAACCCACCAAATAGCTCAAATGTGTGAAGTAAGCCATCCTAATGAGGCGAAAATGATAAAATAATGGTCCAGAGGGTCGTTGGAAGGCCTAGATGAGTCCTTAATGTGCCATGACAAAGAGGAGGAAAGCCTTCCTAATGAGGACAAAATGATAAAATAATGGTGCAAAGTGTCGTTGGAAGGCCTAGATGAGTCCTCAATTTTCCATGACAAAGTGGAGGGCTGCAAAATGATGAGCAAGGGGATGGTCCCTTGATTTACAAGCAAACCATCTTGTGGTACTCGAAGGTGCCCCTTGGGCACAAGAAATGGTCTCATGGGTCTCCAACCGGATCAAACATGTCAATGCTCCATCAATAAGGACTATAATAATGACATGTGCCCTCCCCTATCTTTGCAGATGTGTGGCTGACTGGGCAACATGGTCCAAGTGCATCATCATCTCTGTATGATTAGGGCACAAACAAGCAATGTGTGGCATTGAAGAAGCCAATGGCGTGGAAATCAATGCTCTGTTGTAGTGGAGGCCCATGGCTCTCAATGCTCACCCTACAATTGGCATTATGACCCCGTGGAGGGCTTAGAACACCATATAGGGAGACCAAATCCAAATGGATGCCCACCTGCAATCCTGTATAAGATCGAATGCATATCCTCACCTTCCAGTACAACAATCCATTAGTGCAATTAAGTAAATAAGCTTGTTAATCAAGGGCAAAAGTGGACACTTCATGGTGGCATGCCCTTCCAAATGGGCTTTAGAGTGTACACGTGTTAGCAAACTCAACAAGAGAAGCTAATAAGGGACCCTATTAAGTAATTTCACCTCTAAGGAAGTAACAACTCCATGGTGCATTCGTCAAATGGCAGGTGTCATATGAATTGATGGTGGAATGGAGTGGGGCACCAGGGAAGGCTCCAAGCCACATGCCATGGTAAAAGGGTAGCTATAACGAGGGAAGCCTACACATTGGGTGCATAGATGTAGGGGGGAGAAATCATGGTATATGAGTTACCTAGACCTTTGTTTTTCCACGCTTCACCATATGCCTTTTGCCTTTTATTGGTTTTTCTTTCTATTAACTGCTCGGAGCTCCCTAGGATGAGACCAATTTGTGTATGATAATGAAGTGAATACCCCCTTAAGGTTGGGAAGTTCATCGTCCACCAGGGGTTGGGACAATCATGGGTTCCTTAATGAAGCAGGGGGCACACATAGGGGCCCTGGGAACCAAGGTAATGGCCATAATGATAGGGGGTAGAGCTGATGTTTAGCTTTTGCCCGCGCGCTAAATTTTATGTCGCGGCAATCTTTTTCATTTTGTGGTACATTTCTTGTTATAAGTGGCCAATTTATACTTTTAACATTTTTTTTAGCTGCATCAACCTTCGAGACATCGTTCCAGGCTTGACCCAAAGTGTGGAGAAGGGGAGGGGGAGGCTAGCACCTTTGGGCCTAATGGAGAAATGTGGACCCGGATGGGAAAAGTGTAAAAAGGGCTTATAATGCGCGGAGGGGAGTGATATATGTGGTATCGGGAAAACTGACCATGCAACCAAAAGCGGGGTTTCCCTTGTAGTGCCACCCCTAAAGGTAATAGCCAATAGAGGCGATCCCATGAGTCTAGGATACAAGATTAACCAGCAAGTTGGGACAAGGGAACAAGAGTATAATCCAAGCCCATTCTTTCCGAGGAGTGCCCCCACTAATCCATGTTGAAATGTGTTGACGAAAATCAAGCATAAACACCCAATTACATAATGAAGAGCCATACCTTAGAGGTTGAAAGGCCCACCTTCAAACATACGATCATAATAGAATGGCGACGACACATAATGGTTGGCTTAGGTGGCGGAGAATTCTAGCACATCGAGCTATCTGGTGGTTGCAAGGGGTTGTTAGCTACAACCTGAAGACAAATCAAGGAGAAAAATTCTTCTATAGGGGTCACACATTGGAAGTGGGTAACAGTGCCCTAGAGAGGAGGATTGTAAGGCTGAGCAGGCAAGCATATTTGTCGTTCAACCATTCAACCTTTGTGCTAATAGACAACGGTATTGCCTTGTGGCACCTACGATTTTGGTTGTTGACTATGTTTAGGTCCTTCTTACAAAAAGAATTATTTCTCTTATGGTAACATTGATTGCATTATTCCTAGTAGAATTACATCTAGTTTGAAAATTTACATATTCTGAGTTATAACATGGAATATAAATGGAGTGGAATTAATTTGGATAACAAGTTCATGCTTTCAACTCTCTAGTTTAACTTTTATTAGAATACTAATAGTTTATTGTGTATTTATTGTAGATGGTTGATTCTAGTGAGCACAAATACGTGAAATACAATATGGATTATCCCCCTTTATATAACGAAACTCAAAGACACGTATGTTTCATATTATGGTTGATTATTACATTCAACTCTCTAGTTTAACTTACATAATGATTCTGATACCTTATTATGTTTTTGTTGTAGATGGCTTGTTCTGGTGAGCATGACTAAGTGGAATACAAAATGGACTGTCTATCATTATGTAACAAACTCTAGAGGAGGTATGTTTCCTATTATGAATAATTATTGGTTTTGAAATATGCTTATCATTACTCTATGTGTTTGTATTTTAACCTTGTTCATCCATTTATTTATTTTTATTTTATTAGAGGAGAGGACACTATAGTAGAGACAATGCACAAGGGGGGAGTTTGCAATTTTTTGTTGTTGTTGTTGTCTACGTGTTTTGTTTTTGTTGAGTTTGAGAATGGGAATGCTTTGTGTTATGCTCGTTTTTTCATTTCTTGTAGTTTGGTCCTGGATTCATTTGCAGGGAGAGAAAGAAAGAGATGAGATAGAGGTTATTATTCATAAATGAAGGTGAATCACCTTAATGATACACAATGCACTTCATTAACAATTATCTTTTGCTCATTCATGACCCCATTTGCTTGCTTTTCAATTTATTATATGTTTTATATGTCGTATCATACTTAGCTATATTGATATGATTTGTGTAGTGAATGGCAACAGTTGTAAAGTTTATGAAGGTCAAGTGGTGAAATATCATAGATATGCTACAAACACAGCACAAACAATAGGTAAGCCATATTTCTTTCCTACATAATAATTATTGTGCTTTAATGCACCAAAATATTTGTTGTTGTACAACAATTGATTCTTTTGTCATGGCTTCAAGGTACCCTTCAACCAATCAACCATCATGCTAACACACAACACTACCGCCTTGTGGACCCTAGTATTTGTGGTGTTCAATATGTTTATAGATGCCTAGATTCCTTTTCTGAAAAGGTTACTTCTTATGAAAACATTGTTTGTATTATTCCTAGTAGAAGTACATCTAGTTTAGAAAAATTATATCTTTTTGAGATAAGGTGGGGAATATAACTAGACTTGAACTAGGTTACATGACAATTTCATTCCTTCAATTTATTATATGTTTTATATGTGGTATCATACTTAACTATATTGATATGATTTGTGTAGTGAATGGCAACAGTTGTAAAGTTTATGAAGGTCAAGTGGTGAAGATATCATAGACATGCTACAAACACGACACAAACGAGAGGTAAGCCATATTTCTTTCCTACATAATAATTATTGTGCTTTAATGCACCAAAATATTTGTTGTTTGTACAACAATTGATTCTTTTGTCATGTCTTCAAGGTACCCTTCAACCAATCAACCATCATGCTAACACACAACACTACCGCCTTGTGGACCCTAGTATTTGTGGTGTTGAATATGTTTATATATGCCTAGATTCATTTTCTGAAAAAGATTACTTCTTATGAAAACATTGTATTATTCCTAGTAGAAGTACATCTAGTTTAGAAAAATTATATCTTTTTGAGATAAGGTGGGGAATATAACTAGACTTGAACTAGGTTACATGACAATTTCATTCCTTCAAAATCTCTAGTTAAACATTTATTAGAAATCAAAAACTTTTTTGTGTATCTATTGCAGATGGCTTCTTCCAGTGAGCATGAATACATCAAATACAAAATGGACTCTCGCCTTCTATATAACAATCTCAAAGAAAGGTGTGCTTGTTATTACGATTAATTATTGCGTTTGACTCTCTAGTTTAATTTATATAACAATTCTAATATCTTATTTTGTACCTGTTGTAGATGGCTTGTTCTAATGAGCACGGGCAAGTGGAATACAAAAGAGAGTGTCCATCATTATAAAACAAACTCTAGGGAAGTTGTGTTTCCTATTATGAATAATTACTTATTTTGAAATATTCTTACCATTACTATTTGTGTGTATTTTTACCTTATTCAACCCCTATTTTTTCCTTTGAACACAGGAGAGCACATTGGAGGAGATATGATGTGCAGAAGGGATGTTTGCAGTTCTTTCATTGTTCTTGTCTGGATGTTTTGTTGAGTTGAGTTTGAGCATGGCCATGCTTTGTGTTGTACTCATTTTTCTTTGTTTTTTTTTTTTGTCGATTTTTGTAGTTTGGTCTTGGCTTCCTTTGTTGGGTGTCTTTTGCATGCTTTCCTTTGTTTTGTTTTGTTTTTCATGCTTTTTGTAGTTTGGCCTTGATTTCATTTGTTAGACGTGGAAAAGGAAACAAAGGAAGCATACAGAGAAAACTGAGGTTATTGTTCGTAAATGAAGGTGAGTCAACATAGCTATATGCAATGCACTTTAGTTAAAAGTATCTTTTGCTAATTCGTGGTACCATTTGTTAGCTATTATATTTATTATTTGTTTTATCTATGCTCTTATAATCACATATATTGATCTTCTTTATATAGTGAACAACTGCAATTGTACAGTCTACAAAGGTCAAGTTGTGAAGATGCACTAGACATTCTACAAACGTGGCACACTTGATGGGTGAGGCATACTTTTCTCCTTCAAAATACTATTGTCCTTTAATACACTGAAATATTTGTTGTTCGCACTATATGATTTATCATTTTATTGATGGTTTCCAGGTATTCATGGTGTTAGATTCAAGTTTTTTCTCTAGATTTTCCCTATAACTTTGATATGAAAGAAATGAAAAAGTTATACTAGGGTTCAGATGTTCAGGGCTTATTGTTCATGATTTTCGTTGCTATAATATTAGTGACGGGAGGGTAGGTATGTGCATGGTTAATTTATTGCTCTGTATATTTGTTATTTAAGATCTTGTGGTGTATTTTTGATCTCATATATAATAGTAATTTGTGTAGTTACTGGTTTCAATGTAGTGTATGGGACAGTCAAATGGAGAAGATACCTTAGGCAGTGTAGATGGAGCACAACAGAGGAGTGAGTTATGTTGTTTTCCAACACAATAGTGCTATTAATATTCACTTGCTTGATGTTTTCTCCTTCTAGCATGGTTCTTAAGTACTAGAACTCAATTACTGGTTTGACATATACATCAAAAGTTATGTTTAAATTTATATGCTTTCTTACTACACATGACATGCAAACCCCCACACAACGTTCCTGTGGCCACACAATCTAGTAGAGGTCCTAGGAGGGGTATTTAAGGGATAACCACTAGACCAAATGAGAACCATAAAACAAATACCCACTGTCACCTAAGTTAGTGTCCCCTGCTCTTTCTGGACTTTCACCAATGGGAGGAGTCTCGATATAAAGGAAATCACTTGAATGATAGGGTCAGTGGCAAGGTATGATGTGATTTCCAAGCCCCATTCAAAGGAGAGACTCAAATAATGTTTCAAGGATTTGAAAAGATTAATGGCTCTCCAAGAAAGGCTTATGAGGAGACCTAGACCTAGGAGAGGATGTTATTCAATTGCAAGGGATACTCCTAGACCTAAGGCTTCCTAAGGAGGCAAGACCTCTCTAAGGGCTTGGTAGGATGATTAATAGTCAAGGTTTAGAAACCAATTACAGAGACCTAGGAGAATCCAAACGAGGCCTAGGACTAGTGGATGATTTTCAATGAGATATCTTGCTCAAGCAAGGATAAGAAAGGCCCAAAGAATGATTAACTTGCTTTGAGATTCAAGAGCAAATGACCTTTGGAATGTCGCTAACCAAAGAAATTTAAGGCTAGAATTGCCTTCAGAGCTAGGCCCTGAGATTTATCTCTTAACTAGCCATGGGAATTGCTTCGAATTTTGATGGCAACTAGAGGAAACCACAGCGCAGTAACCTACCAACTTGCTCCTCAGGGTGACCTCTCTAATGCAATTCGCATTAGGCCTTAGTTGACCTTCTAAGGTTAGGGTAGAAATTTGAAAAACGCAAAAGAAAGAGGTTTGAGGTTGATCACCTAGGAATGGGACCCAATGCCTTGTCAATTGGGAGAAATGGAGTCAAGATTTCCTTTGATTTAAGGTCTTCGCTCTATCAAGGAGATCTATGCAGCTCTTTGCTAACTCTAAGAAGCAGCAACTCGACTACAATAGGTATTTATACTTCGCTTGGCAAGGATTGATGGTTATTCTAGCATGCAATATGCAATACAAGCCTCTAGGAACATTCATTCACATCATCTATGAATAATGCATGCAATACTTCAATAATCTTAGCCTTTTTCATGAATTCACATTAAATTGGGGCACATACAAGATCAGGACAGTATATTCCATACATTAGACATGTAACAATGTAAAATATAACATCAAAATAGCACTTGCAAGATAATGCAAGTATATCCATCCATCATAACTACAAATAGAAGCTCCAAGACAAGATAGTGAAAATCCCAAACATCAAAATGCATCAATAACATCCAATTCATCTATCAATTGCAAGTCCGAATTCTTTTATAAGGGAAAATCTCAATCCAAATGATGATGATTTAGAAAATTGGGCTCTCCTTCAATTTATATGAGCCTCTCAGAAGTTTGAATGGACTAATTAGCCTAATGAAGCCCCTAAAAATGTTTTAATGTGCAAAGTAACAATAACTTTGGTGAAAAGCCCATGAAATAGCTGAAAATTTGTGAAATAAGCCTTCTTAATGAGGCCAAAATGATAAAATGATGGTGCTAAGGGCCGTTTCAAGGCCTATATGAGTCCTCAATGTGCCATGAAAAGTGGAGGGCTCCAAAATGATGATCAAGGGGTTGGCAACTAGAGGAAACCACAGCGCAGTAACCTACCAACTTGCTCCTCAGGGTGACCTCTCTAATGCAATTCGCACTAGGCCCTAGTTGACCTTCTAAGGTTAGGGTAGAAATTTGAAAAACGCGAAAGAAAGAGGTTTGAGGTTGATCACCTAGGAATGAGACCCAATGCCTTGTCAATTGGGAGAAATGGAGTCAAGATTTCCTTTGATTTAAGGTCTTCGCTCCATCAAGGAGATCTATGCAGCTCTTTGCTAACTCTAAGAAGCAGCAACTCGACTACAATAGGTATTTATACTTCGCTTGGCAAGGATTGATGGTTATTCTAGCATGCAATATGCAATACAAGCCTCTAGGAACATTCATTCACATCATCTATGAATAATGCATGCAATACTTCAATAATCTTAGCCTTTTTCATGAATTCACATTAAATTGGGGCACATACAAGATCAGGACAGTATATTCCATACATTAGACATGTAACAATGTAAAATATAATATCAAAATAACACTTGCAAGATAATGCGAGTATATCCATTCATCAAACTTGCAAATAAAAGCTCCAAGACAAGATAACGAAAATCCCAAACATCAAAATGCATCAATAACATCCAATTTTGTCCATCAATTGCAAGTTCGAATTCTTTTAGAAGAGAAAATTTCAATCCAAATTATGATGATTTGCAAAATGAGGCTTTCCTTTAATTTATATGATCCTCTCACAAGTTTGAATGGACTAATTAGCCTAATGAAGCCCCTAAAAATGTTTTGATGTGCAAAGTAACAATAACTTTGGTGACAAGCCCACCAAATAGGTCAAATGTGTGAAATAAGCCTTCCCAATGAGGCCAAAATGATAAAATAATCATGCAAAGGGTCGTTGGAAGGCCTAGATGAGTCCTCAATGTGCCATGACAAAGAGGAGGAAAGCCTACCTAATGAGGACAAAATGATAAAATAATGGTGCAAAGTGTCGTTGGAAGGCCTAGATGAGTCCTCAATGTGCCATGACAAAGAGGGCTCCAAAATGATGATCAAGGGGATGACCCCTTGATTTCCAAGCAAAACATCTTGTAGTACTCGAAGGTGCCTCTTAGGCACAAGAAATGGTCTCATGGGTCTCCAACTGGATCAAACATGTCAATGCTCCATCAGTAAGGACTATAATGATGACATGTGTTCTCCCCTGTCTCTTCAGATGAGACAAAACCCCATCTGGGCCTTGGATCAACTGCCAAGGGTTAGGTGCAAATGTGTGGATGACTGGGTAACATGGTCCAAGTGCATCATCATCTCTGTATGACTGGGGCACAAACAAGCAATGTGTGGCACTGAAGAAGCCCACGACGTGGAAATATATGCTTTGTTCTAGTGGAGGCCCATGACTCTCAATGCTCACCCTACAAGTGCCATTATGACCCTGTGGAGGGCTTAGAACATATAGGGAGACGAACTCCAAATGGATGCCCACCTGCAATCATGTATAATATCCAATGTGTATCCTCACCTTATAGTACATCAATCCATTAGTGCAATTGACTAAATAAGCTTGTTAATCAAGGGAAAAACTGGACACTTCATGGTGGTATGCCTTCGAAATGAGCTTTAGACTGTACACGTGTTAGCAAACTCAACAAGAGAGGTTAATAAGGGACCCTATTAAGTAGTTTCACCTCTAAGGAAGTAACAACTCCATGGTGCATCCATAAAATGACAGGTGTCATATGAAATGATGGTGGAATGGAGTGGGGCAACAGGGAAGGCTCCAAGCCACATGCCATGGTACAAGGGTAGCTATAATGGGGGAAGCCTACACATTGGGTGTATAGATGTAGGAGGGAGAAATCATGGTATATGAGTTACCCCGACCTTTGTTTTTCCACCCTTCTTCATATGCCTTTTGCCTTTTATTGGTTTTACTTTCTATTAATTGCTCGAAGCACCCTGGGATGAGACCAGTTTATGTATGATAAAGAAGTGAATACCCCCTTAAGGTTGGGAAGTTCATTGCCCACCAGTGGTTGTGACAATCATGGGTTCCTTAATGCTGCGGGGGGCAC
Source organism: Pinus tabuliformis (assembly GCA_031772625.1). NCBI lineage: Eukaryota > Viridiplantae > Streptophyta > Pinopsida > Pinales > Pinaceae > Pinus > Pinus tabuliformis. The sequence goes on along the minus strand of CM062808.1, from coordinate 342,993,658 downwards.
ACATAGGGGGCTTAGGAACCAAGGTGACGACCATAATGATAGGGGTAGATGTCATGTTTAGCTTTTGTCCGCACGCAAAATTTTGTCATAGCGATCTTTTGCATTTTGTGGTACATTTCCTGTTATAAGTAGCCAATATATACTTTTAACATTATTTTTATCAGCATCAATCTTCGGGACATCGTTCCAGGCCCAATCGAAAGTGTGGACAAGGCGTGGGGGAGGCTAGCACCTTGTGGGCCTAATGGAGAAATGTGGACCCGAATGGGAAAACTGTAAAAAGGGGTTATAATGCACCGAGGGGAGTGATATATGTGGTATCGGGAAAACAAACCCTGCAACCAGAAGCGGGGTCTCCCATGTAGTGCCACTCTTAAAGGTAATAGCCAATAGAGGCGATCCCACGGGTCTAGGCTACAAGATTAACCACCAAGTTGGGACAAGGGAACAAGAGTATAATCCAAGTCCATTCTTTTCGTCGAATCCCCCCACTAATCCATGTTGAAATGTGTCCAAGAAAATCAAGCATAAACACCCAATTACATAATGAAGAGCCATACCTTAGAGGTTGGAAGGCCCACCTTCAAACATATCCACCTTCAAACATACAATCATAATAGATGAGCGAGGGCACATAATGGCTGGCTTAGCTGGCAGAGAATTCTGGCACATTGAGCTATCCGGTGGCTGCTAGCTGCAACCAGAAGACAAATCAAGGAGACAAATTCTCCTATAGGGGTCACCCACTGGAAGTGGGTAACAGTGCCCTAGAGAGGAGGATGGTAACGTTTAGCAAGCAAGCATATTTGGCGTTCAGCCATTCAACCATTGTGCTAATAGACAACAGTATTGCCTTGTGGGACATACGATTTTGGTTGTTGAATATGTTTAAATATGCTTAGGGCCCTCTTACAAAAAGAATTATTTCTCTTATGGTAACATTCATTGCATTATTCCTAGTAGAATTATATCTAGTTTAGAAAATTTATATATTTTTATATATAACATGGAATATAAAAGGAGTGGAATTAATTTGGATAACAAGTTCATGCTTTCAACTCTCTAGTTTAACTTTTATTAGAATTCTAATAGTTTATCGTGTAGCTATTGTAGATGGTTGATTCTGGTGAGCGCAAATACGTGAAATACAATATGGATTATCCCCCTTTATATAACGAAACTCAAAGACAGGTATGTTCCATATTATGGTTGATTGTTACATTCAGCTCTCTAGTTTAACTTATGTAATGATTATGATACGTTATTTTGTATTTGTTGTAGATGGCTTTTTCTGGTCAGCACGACTAATTGGAATACAAAATGGACCGTCTATTGTTATGTAACAAACTCTAGAAGAGGTATGTTTCCTATTATGAATAATTATTGGTTTTGAAATATGCTTATCATTACTATATTTCTATGTATTTTAACCTTATTCATCCATTTATTTATTTTTATTTTATTTTATTTTATCAGAGGAGGAGAGGACAATGGAGTAGAGATAATGCGCAAGGGGGGAGTTTGCAATTTTTTGTTTGTTATCTACATGTTTTGTTTTTGTTGAGTTTGAGAACGAGAATGCTTTGTGTTGTACTCATTTTTTCATTTCTTGTAGTTTGGTCCTGGTTTCATTTGCAGGGACAGAATGAAAGAGATGAGATAGAGGTTATTATTCATAAATGAAGGTGAATCACCTTAATAATACACAATGCACTTCATTAACAATTATCTTTTGCTCATTCGTGATCTCATTTGCTTGCTTTTCAATTTATTATATGTTTTATATGTGGTATCATACTTAACTATATTGATCTGCTTTGTGTAGTGAACGACAATAGTTGTAAAGTTTATGAAGGTCAAGTGGTGAAGATACAATAGACATGCTACGATCGCAACACAAACGATCGGTAAGCCATATTTTTTTCCTACATGATAATTAGTGTGCTTTAGTCCACCAAAGTATTTGTTGTTTGCAAAACAATTGATTCTTTTGTCATGGCTTCAAAGTACCCTTCAACCAATCAACCATCGTGCTAACACACAACACTACCGCCTTGTGGACCCTGGTATTTGGGGTGTTCAATATGTTTATATATGCGTAGATTCCTTTTCTAAAAAAATTACTTCTTATGAAAACATTGTTTGTATTATTCCTAGTAGAAGTACATCTAGTTTAGAAAATTTATATCTTCTTGAGATACGGTGGGGAATATAACTAGACTTGAACTAGGTTACATGACAATTTCATTCCTTCAAAATCTCTAGTTAAACATTTATTAGAAATCGAATACTTTTTTGTGTATGTATTGCAGATGGCTTCTTCCAGTGAGCATGTATAGATGAAATACAAAATGGACTCTCCACTTCTATATAACAATCTCAAAGAAAGGTGTGCTTGTTATTACGATTAATTATTGCGTTTGACTCTCTAGTTTAATTTATATAACAATTATAATATCTTATTTTGTACCTGTTGTAGATGGCTTGTTCTAATGAGCACGTGCAAATGGAATACAAAAGAGAGTGCCCATCATTATGAAACAAACTCTAGGGGAGTTGTGTTTCCTATTATGAATAATTATTTATTTTGAAATATACTTACCGTTACTATTTGTGTGTATTTTAACGTTATTCAACCCATGTTTTTTTCTTTGAACAGAGGAGAGCACATTGGAGGAGATATGATGTGCAGAAGGGATGTTTGCAATTCTTTCTTTGTTCTTTTCTGGATGTTTTGTTGAGTTGAGTTTGAGCATGGCCATGCTTTGTGTTGTACTCATTTCCTTCGTTTTTCTTTGGTTTGTTTTCTCGGTTTTTGTAGTTTGGTCTTGGCTTCGATTGTTGGATGTTTTTTACTTGCTTTCCTTTGCTTTGTCTTTTTTTTTGTATGTTTTTTGTAGTTTTGCCTTGGTTTTGTTTGTTAGATGTGGAAAAGGAAACAAAGGAAGCAGAAAGAAAAAATTGAGGTTATTGTTCATAAATGAAGGTGAGTCACCATAGCTATATGTAGTGCACTTCAGTTAAAAGTATATTTTGCTAATTTGTAGCTGCATTTGTTTGCAATTAAATTTATTATCTGTTTTATCTATGCACTTTTAATCACGTATTGATCTTCTTTATATAGTGAACAATTGCAATTTTACAGTCTACAAAGGTCAAGTGGTGAAGATGCACTAGACATTCTACAAGCATGGCACACTTGATGGGTGAGGCATACTTTTCTCCTACAAAATACTATTGGCTTGCAATACACTGAAATGTTTGTTGTTTGCACTATGCTTTATCATTTTGTCATGGTTTCAAGGTAGCATGATCTTATTCATGGGTGTCAGATTCAAGATTTTTCCCTAGAACATTGATATGAAAGAAATGAAAAAGTTATACTAGGGATCATATGTTCAGGGTTATTATTCATCATTGTCGCTACTATAACATTCGTGATGGGAGGGTAGGTATGTGCATGATTAATTTATCACTTAGTGTCTTTGTTATTTATGTTCATGTGGTATATTTGTGATCTCATATAAAATAGTACTTTGTCTAGTGACTGATTACAACTGTAGTGTCTGGGAGGGTCAAATGGAGAAGATACCTTAGGTAAGAGCAGAACGAATGAGTGAGTTATGTTGTTTTCCATCACAATAATGTTATTATTATTCGCTTGCTTGATGTTTTATCGTTCTAGCATGGTTCTTAGGTAGTAGTACTCAATTAGTGTTTTGACATATACATCAAAAGTTATGTTTAAATTTATATGCTTTCTTACTGCACATCACATGCACAACCCCACAATATGTGCCTGTTGCCACACAATCTAGCAGAAGCCCTAGGAGTGGTGTCCAAGGGACAACCTCTAGACCAATTGACAACAATGGGATAAAGACCCACTGTCACCTCAGTCAGTATTCCCTACGCTTTATGGACTTTCACCAATGGGAGGAGTCCCAATATAAAGGAAATCACTTGAATGATGGGTCAATGGCAAGGTATGATGTGATTTCCAAGCCCCATTCAAAGGAGAGACTCAAATAATGGTTCAATGCTTGAAAAATATTAATGGATCTCCATGAAAGGCTTATGAGGAGACCTAGACCTAGGGGAAGATGTTATTCAATTGCAAGGGATACTCCTAGACCTAAGGCTTCCTAAGGACGCAACACACAAAGTTTAGAAACCAATATAGAAACCTAGAAGAATCCAAGCGAGGCCTAGGGCTAGTTGATGATCTTCGATGAGATATCTATTTCAAGCAAGGATGAGAAAGGCTCAAAGAATGATTAACTTCCTTTGAGTTTTCTAGAGCAAGTGACCTTTGGAACGCCACTAATCGAAGAAGTTTAAGGGTAGAATTGCCATTGGAGCTAGGACTTGAGATTTCTCTCAAACTAGCTGCGTGAATTTCCTTAAATTTTGAGGGCAACGAGAGGAAACCACGACGCAATAGCCTACCAACTTGCTCCTCAAGGTGACCTCTCTTATGCAGTTCGCACTAGGCCCTAGTTGACCTTCTATGATTAGGGCAAAAATTTGAAAAGGTGAAAGAAAGAGGTTTGAGGTTGATCACCTAGGAATGAGACCCAGTGCCTTGTCAACTGGGAGAAATGGAGTCAAGATTTCCTTTGATTTAAGGTCTTCGCTCTATCAAGGAGACCTACACAGCTCTTTGCTAAACCAAAGAAGCAACAACTCGGCTACAATAGGTATTTATACTTATGCAATACAAGCCTCTAGGGACATTCATTCACATCATCTATGGGTAATGCATGCAATACTTCAATAATCTTATCGTTTTTCATGAATTCGCATTAAATTAGGGCACATAGAAGATCATGACTATATATTCCATATATTAGACGCGTAACAATGTAAAATATAACATCAAAATAACACTTGATCCATCCATCAAACGTGCAAGTATATCCGAATTCTTTTGCAAGAGAAAATTTCAATCCAAATTATGATGATTTGCAAAATGAGGCTCTCCTTTAATTTATATGAGCCTCTCACAAGTTTGAATGGACTAATTAGCCTAATGAAGCCCTTAAAAACGTTTTGATGTGCAAAGTAACAATAGCTTTGGTGACAAGCGCACCAAATAGCTCAAATGTGTGAAATAAGCCTTCCTAATGAGGCCAAAATGATAAAATAATCGTGCAAAGGGTCGTTGGAAGGCCTAGATGAGTCCTCAATGTGCCATGACAAAGAGGAGGAAAGCTTTCCTAATGAGGACAAAATGATAAAATAATGGTGCAAATTGTCGTTGGAAGGTCTAGATGAGTCCTCAATGTGCCATGACTAAAAGGGCTCCAAAATGATGATTAAGGGAATGACCCCTTGATTTCCAAGCAAAACATCTTGTGGTACTCGAAGGTGCCTCTTGGGCACAAGAAATGGTCTCATGGGTCTCCAATTGGATCAAACATGTCAATGCTACATCAATAAGGGGTATAATGATGGCATGTGCCCTCCCCTGTCTCTTCAAATGAGACAAAACCCCATTTGGGGCTTGGATCAACTGCCAAGGGTTAGGTGCAAATGTGTGGCCGACTGGGCAACATGGTCCAGGTTTATCATCATCTCTGTATGACTGGGGAAGAAACAAGCAATGTGTGGCACTGAAGAAGTCCATGGCATGGAAATCAATGCTTTGTTCTAGTGGATGCCCATGGCTCTCAATGCTCACCCTACAAGTGACATTATGACTCCGTGGAGGGCTTAGAACACCATATAGGGAGACCAACTCCAAATGGATGCCCACCTGCAATCCTATATAAGATCCAATGCGTATCCTCACCTTCCAGTACAACAATCCAGTAGTGAAATTGAGTAAATAAGTTTGTTAATCAAGGGCAAAAGTGGACACTTCATGGTGGCATGCCCTTCCAAATGGGCTTTAGAGTGTAGATGTGTTAGCAAACTCAACAAGAGAGGTTAATAAGGGACGCTATTAAGTAGTTTCACCTCTAAGGAAGTAACAACTCCATGGTGCATCCGTCAAATGGCAGGTGTAGCTATAATGAGGGAAGCCTACACATTGGGTGCATTAATGTAGGAGGGAGAAATCATCGTAGATGAGCCCACGACGTGGAAATATATGCTTTGTTCTAGTGGAGGCCCATGACTCTCAATGCTCACCCTACAAGTGCCATTATAACCCTGTGGAGGGCTTAGAACATATAGGGAGACGAACTCCAAATGGATGCCCACCTTCAATCATGTATAATATCCAATGTGTATCCTCACCTTATAGTACATCAATCCATTAGTGCAATTGACTAAATAAGTGTTGGCGTTATGTTTCTGGTATGGCTATATGTTACAGATGTTGTACTTGATGGCAACTCCCATGACAAGGCTCTCCATTTATTGAAAAATTAAGAAGGACGCAGGAAATCAGTTCAGAAGGTGCGTACCTGCAGGTACACCATGCAGGGACCGCGTCCAGAGACGCAAGCCAGCCGTTCAGGAGGTGCGTCCACCCAGTGCACACATTTCAAGGCAGAGAAAAGCTCACGTGTGGGTTTCTTATGTTTTACTCTTGGTATTTAGCCGACGGTTTTGGGTTATTATGGTGTCGGCTCGTGGTATTGTTCCATGATTTTAGGAGGAGCTTGCCTATATAAAGCAAAGGAGATCATTTGGCTTGAGCATGTTTTTGGGTTGAATATCTTATGAGGGCTTGATCTGGTCTAGATCTAAACAAGGCGAATCTATTGATGGACCGAGATCTCTTGGCGCATGTTCAGATCTGTAGATCTGATTGTCTGGGTTACTTTTGAAGTCTTGAAATCATCTATGCTCGGAGGGACGCAGGTGCAGTAAGAGAAAAGTGCGTCCGTACGCAGGAGCGAAGCGTTTCAGGTGCGTCCGGGATGCAGGCGAGCAGTTGAGCAGGGTGCGTCCGGGACTCAGGCGAGCAGGGTGCGTCCGGGACTCAGGCTAGCAGTTGAGCAGGGTGAGTCCGGGACTCAGGCTAGCAGTTGAGCAGGGTGAGTCCGGGACTCAGGCTAGCAGTTGAGCAGGGTGCTTACTTCTCTTAAAATCTTTGTTTATCATTGTTGTGTTCTGGGTTTGGTCCTATTATTGTTGATCTGGTTACTACAGTTGATTGGGTGATTCTCTTACACTTGATGATCAATTGATGCTTATGGATCCAGTTTGAAAATTTTTGAAAAGTGGTCCTTGTATGAAAAGAAGTAGGGGGTTGTAGCTCCCTTCCAGGAGAGACTGGAAAACGAGAGAGAGTTGTAGCTCTCTGCAGGTTGCAGCCTGCGTACTGGTAAAGGACTGCACCAGTACAAAACCATTGTAAAAGGAGTTTCTAATTTGAAAGAAGATAGAGACATATTGCAGCAGGTGGTTTTCACCCACATTGGGTTTCCACCTTACATCTTGTGTTCTTTGGTGTGACTATCTGTTTTCTTTTGTTCATGCTCATTATTTTATGGTACTGACATGCAAAAATAATTCAAAGAACAAATAAAGAAGATTTATTAAAAGAATTATATAATACTGATTCACCCCCCCTCTCAGTATTATTTCCAACAATTGGTATCAGAGCAGGTCCTTCAGAGAAGCTTGATCGCTTGAAGGTAGATCGTTCATCATGAGCAACTACGAGAGAGAAGCATCAATCAGGCCACCGGTTTTTGATGGGACAAACTTCAATTATTGGAAGGTAAGAGTTACTGCCTATCTTCAATCTCTTGGTACAGAAGTTTGGGACATCGTAGAAACAGGCTACGCTTTTCCTTCAGCTACTCCTACAGATGCAGCCGAGAAAAAGAAGTATGAAACAAATGCGAAAGCAGTCAGTACTCTATTAGGATGTATATCTCAATCAGAATTCATGAAGGTAATGCACTATAAATCCGCAAAAGAGATATGGGACAAAATTGTCACGAGCTATGAAGGAGATGAACAGGTAAAGCGTGCTAAACTTCAAACTCTCAGAATTCAGTATGAGACTCTCAAAATGTATAATGATGAAAGTGTGGCTAACTATTTTCTTCGGGTAGATGAGGTTGTTAATTGTATGAAAAATTTGGGTGAGGAAATTAAAGAGGCTATTGTGGTTGAAAAGGTTCTAAGATCATTGTCTCCCAAGTTTGAATCTAAAGTATCTGCAATAGAAGAAAAGGAAAATCTACGAATTCTTACTATGTCTCAGCTACATGGAATTCTAACTGCTTATGAAATGAGAAAGGGAGGTCCATCAGATAGAAGAGAAGCTGCTTTCAAGGCATCAGGCAAAGGAGATTATTATGAAGCAAGCCGTGTCCCAGAAGAAGAGGAAGAAGAATCAAATTTTGTCAGAAATCTTCAAAGGGGTTCTGGAAGGTTCAGAGGTAAGTTACCTTTTAAATGCTTTGCTTGTGGAAGAGTAGGTCATTATGTTGCAAAATGTCCTTACAAGGATAAAGGAAAAGAACCTGCTAGATGGAATAAGAAACAGAATGCAAATAAGAAAAGCTACTACACTCATGAAGATAGTGATGGGCTATCAAACAGTGATGAAGATGAACAAGGTAATGAATATAAGTTGTTAATGGCATTTGAAGATGATGATTATATGGATGCTGTAGATGTGGATAACCTTTATGATGAAATTACTAGACTCAAGAGATGTATAGAAGAAAAGAACATGATCATTGATACTCTACAATTTCAAATTGATGAAAAGGAAAAACATCTTGAAAAATTAGAAGGTGAAATTGTTGGTCTTAGAAAAGAGATTGAGAAAACAAAAGCTATTAATCTCAAGTTTGTCAAAGGATCTGAAACTTTGGATGAGATTATCAGTGTGCAGCGGTCTCCACTAAACAAGACAGGTCTGGGCTATAATGGAGAAACTTCTCAAGCATCCACTTCAAAAAGTTATCTTGATGCAGCAAGAAGAAATGAGCAAAAGCACAATGAAGATCATCAGGTAAAGCAGGGACAAATTACAAACAGAAACTATCAGGGGCAATCCATCTTAAGGGTGAACAAAAGCTACAACCAGCCACAGGTAAAATCTTCTCAATTTGGTTCAAGAATAGATGACAATAGAAATTACAATCAATTGGCTGGTAGATTCGATAACCGCAGAAGTTTCTTCAATGGACAATGCTTTTCTTGCCATAACTTTGGTCACAAAGCAGCTCAATGTGTTGCATATAAAACGATCATGACTAGGGAAGCTCAAAAACAAAGAAGTATGACGGGGATTACAAAAAGGACCTATAACAATTTTTCGGTTCTTGAAAATGAAGTTGAATGTTCTATTTGCAATAACTTTGGTCATAAAGACTCTGAATGCAGGAGCAGGTTTCAGCGGAAAAAGGAACAAGCCTCAAGCACCAAAACATGGAGAATAAAGGAACCTCAAACAGAAAGATGTGGAATAGCATTTTATGCAGAGGGACAGGAAAATCTATGGTACATTGACAGTGGATGTTCGAAGCATATGACAGGTGATAAAGAAAAACTTGAGTCTTATTCTACTCTAGAAAAGGGAAAGAAAGTCTCTTTTGGAAATGATACTCCTGCAACTATAAAAGGAAAAGGCATTGCTCAGTTAAAAGAAAAGGTCAAGGCTGGAAATGTTTTGTATGTTGATGGATTGAAGCATAATCTTCTAAGTGTCAGCCAGATGTGTGATCAAAGAACCGAGGTTATATTCAGATCAAATGGATGTCTTGTTCGTGATCTTGATACAGGTAAAACAGTGATCAAAGGCAAAAGAACTCCAAATAATCTGTACATATTTGAAGAAGGACAACAACAATGCTATCTGAGCAAGGATGATGAGCACTGGTTATGGCATCGGAGGTTGGGACATCTAAGCTTTTCACAAATAAGGAAAGCATGCAAATATCAGGCAGTTCGTGATCTTCCAGATATCAAAATTCCTGACAACACCATATGCAAATCATGTCAGTTTGGAAAACAAACCAGAACTAACTTTCCAGAGAAGGAAGGATCAGCTAGCATGCCTCTTGAGCTAGTTCATACAGATACATGCGGTCCATTCAGGAAAAGAACACCTAGAGGAGAAGAATACTTGATATTATTCATTGACGATTTCTCCAGGTTTGTCTGGCTAGGACTTATGAAGCACAAAGATGAAGCATTCGAAAAATTCAAAGCCTTCAAAGCCTTGGTTGAAAATGAATCAGGTCACAAAATTAAGTGCCTCAGATCCGACAGAGGTGGGGAGTTTACCTCAAATGAATTTTTCGATTTCTGTGAAGAACATGGGATAAGAAGAGAATTCTCTACAGCTAGAACTCCTCAGCAAAATGGAGTTGTGGAAAGAATGAACATAACAGTCCAACAAATGGCTCGTGCTATGCTTGATGAATCAGGAACTCCCGCAACTTTCTGGGGTGAAGCTGCACATGCTGCGGTAGTTATTCTCAACAAAACAAATGTCTGGGTGAACAGCACTCAAACTCCTCATGAGCTCTGGAGTGGTAAGACTCCTTCGGTAAAGCACTTCAAAATCTTTGGGAGCAAATGCTATATCAAGAATACTGATGAGCAACTTGGCAAACTTGAACCTAGAGCAGATGAAGGCATTTTTCTTGGTTACTCTCCACATAGCAAAGCATACAAATGCTACAATAAAAGACTTGGCAGAATTGTTGACAGCATTGATGTAGTGGTTGATGAGAAGGGATACATTCCTAGGCAAGTACATCATGAAGACATCGAAGAAGATGAAGGCTACCCTCAAAGACAGAATGATGAAGAAGAAGAATCCCCAGAAGAACCTCAAGAAGAACCAGAGGAGCAGACAAGAATAGAAGAAAAGACTCCATCCAGATATGTTCAGAAGAATCATCCAGGATCTCAGATTATGGGGCAGAAAGAAGCAAGTGTACAAACAAGAAGAACAGTTGCAGAAGCTTCAAGCTATTTGGCATTACTCTCCTCTACTGAACCACAAAGTGTGAAAGAGGCATGCAAAGATGAATGTTGGGTGAAAGCAATGGATGAAGAACTTGAGCAAATCGAAAAGAACAACACTTGGGAGCTGGTTCCTAGACCAAAGGATAAGAATGTTATCGGAACAAAATGGGTCTTCAAAAACAAATTGAATGAAAATGGAGAAGTAATTAGAAACAAAGCCAGACTTGTTTGTAAAGGGTATGCGCAGCAAGAAGGAATAGACTTTGAAGAAACCTTTGCTCCTGTTGCAAGACTTGAGGCCATCCGAATGTTCCTTGCTCTCTCAAGTTTTCAAAACTTCAAAGTATTTCAAATGGACGTGAAATCAACCTTTCTGAATGGAGAGTTGGAAGAAGAAGTGTACATTGAACAGCCAGATGGGTTCATTCTTGGAAATGATCCAAATCTTGTATGCAGATTGAAAAAGGCTCTCTATGGTCTCAAACAAGCTCCAAGGGCTTGGTACTACCGTTTGGACAAATATCTTCATCAACAAGGTTTTTCAAAAGGATCAGCAGATATCAATCTTTATATAAAAGTTGAAAATGACAAATTGCTAATACTTGTTGTGTATGTAGATGACATTATTTTTGGGAGCAATGAAGAAGCGATGAGTCAAAGCTTTGCCTCGGTCATGCAGAAAGAATTTGAAATGTCTTTGCTAGGAGAACTGACATATTTCCTTGGTTTGCAAATCCAACAAAAAGAAGGAGGAATCTTTTTATCTCAAACCAAGTATCTCAAACAGATTTTGAAGAAATATGGTATGGAAGATGCAAAACCAGTATGTACACCCATGGTCACAGGATGTAGCCTCAGTGCAAATGATGAATCTGCAGCAGTACATCAACCAACCTACAGATCTATGATTGGAAGTCTACTTTATTTGACAGGTACCCGACCGGACATCATGCATGCAGTTGGAATAGTTGGAAGATTTCAGGCAAATCCGAAGGAGACTCATCTTCAGGCAGTGAAGAGAATTTTCAAATATCTTCAAGGGACTCAAAATTATGGCTTATGGTATCCTAGAGATACAGATCTTACACTTCATGCTTATACAGATGCAGATTGGGCCGGAAGCGTGGATGACAGGAAAAGCACAAGTGGTGGTGCGTTCTTTATGGGTTCCAGACTGGTATCTTGGTTCAGCAAGAAACAGAATTCGATTGCCTTGTCTACAGCTGAAGCGGAATATGTTGCTGCTGCATCTTGTTGCACTCAACTCCTTTGGATGATGCAGACTTTGCAGGATTTTCAAATCACTTGTACACCACCTATCCCCATCTTATGTGATAACACAAGTGCAATCAGCATCTCAAAGAATCCGTTTATGCATTCAAAAACCAAGCACATACCAATCAAGTACCATTTTCTCCGGGAACAAGTACTTGAACAGAAGGTCAAGTTGGAGTATGTTCCTTCTAAGGAACAAGTTGCTGATATTCTCACCAAACCATTGCCCAGGGACACTTTTGAATACCTCAGGCAAAAGCTGGGGGTTGTTGATGCATCATCTTATTGTTGAACCTTTCTGATTGATGGTACAGGTTCAGGGGGAGCATATAATGCATTGTTGGCATTATGGAGGATGGTCAGAAGGAGATCTTGGAAATAGCTGCAATATGTCTCTATCTCTTTCATGGTGGATTATGGTTCTTTGCTGCAAATCTGGTTCATTTTCAGGGGGAGCATGATCTTAGGGGGAGCATACCCCTTTGCCCTTGATGTCAAAGGGGGAGAATGAAGCTGAAGTTTGTGAGGTTGCCATCAAGTCCAAAGGGGGAGATTGTTGGCATTATGTTTCTGGTATGGCTATATGTTACAGATGTTGTACTTGATGGCAACTCCCATGACAAGGCTCTCCATTTATTGAAAAATTAAGAAGGACGCAGGAAATCAGTTCAGAAGTTGCGTACCCGCAGGTACACCATGCAGGGACCGCGTCCAGAGACGCAGGCCAGCCGTTCAGGAGGTGCGTCCACCCAGTGCACACATTTCAAGGCAGAGAAAAGCTCACGTGGGGGTTTCTTATGTTTTACTCTTGGTATTTAGCTGACGGTTTTGGGTTATTATGGTGTCGGCTCGTGGTATTGTTCCATGATTTTAGGAGGAGCTTGCCTATATAAAGCAAAGGAGATCATTTGGCTTGAGCATGTTTTTGGGTTGAATATCTTATGAGGGCTTGATCTGGTCTAGATCTAAACAAGGCGAATCTATTGATGGACCGAGATCTCTTGGCGCATGTTCAGATCTGTAGATCTGATTGTCTGGGTTACTTCTGAAGTCTTGAAATCATCTATGCTCGGAGGGACGCAGGTGCAGTAAGAGAAAAGTGCGTCCGTACGCAGGAGCGAAGCGTTTCAGGTGCGTCCGGGACGCAGGCGAGCAGTTGAGCAGGGTGCGTCCGGGACTCAGGCGAGCAGTTGAGCAGGGTGCGTCCGGGACTCAGGCTAGCAGTTGAGCAGGGTGAGTCCGGGACTCAGGCTAGCAGTTGAGCAGGGTGCTTACTTCTCTTAAAATCTTTGTTTATCATTGTTGTGTTCTGGGTTTGGTCCTATTATTGTTGATCTGGTTACTACAGTTGATTGGGTGATTCTCTTACACTTGATGATCAATTGATGCTTATGGATCCAGTTTGAAAATTTATGAAAAGTGGTCCTTGTATGAAAAGAAGTAGGGGGTTGTAGCTCCCTTCCAGGAGAGACTGGAAAACGAGAGAGAGTTGTAGCTCTCTGCAGGTTGCAGCCTGCGTACTGGTAAAGGACTGCACCAGTACAAAACCATTGTAAAAGGAGTTTCTAATTTGAAAGAAGATAGAGACATATTGCAGCATGTGGTTTTCACCCACATTGGGTTTCCACCTTACATCTTGTGTTCTTTGGTGTGACTATCTGTTTTCTTTTGTTCATGCTCATTATTTTATGGTACTGACATGCAAAAATAATTCAAAGAACAAATAAAGAAGATTTATTAAAAGAATTATATAATACTGATTCACCCCCCCTCTCAGTATTATTTCCAACAATAAGCTTGTTAATCAAGGGAAAAACTGGACACTTCATGGTGGTATGCCTTCGAAATGAGCTTTAGACTGTACACGTGTTAGCAAACTCAACAAGAGAGGTTAATAAGGGACCCTATTAAGTAGTTTCACCTCTAAGGAAGTAACAACTCCATGGTGCATCCATAAAATGACAGGTGTCATATGAAATGATGGTGGAATGGAGTGGGGCAACAGGGAAGGCTCCAAGCCACATGCCATGGTACAAGGGTAGCTATAATGAGGGAAGCCTACACATCGGGTGTATGGATGTAGGAGGGAGAAATCATGGTATCTGAGTTACCCCGACCTTTGTTTTTCCACCCTTCTTCATATGCCTTTTTCCTTTTATTGGTTTTACTTTCTATTAATTGCTCGAAGCTCCCTGGGATGAGACCAGTTTATGTATGATAAAGATGTGAATACCCGCTTAAGGTTGGGAAGTTCATTGCCCACCAGTGGTTGTGACAATCATGGGTTCTTTAATGCTGCGGGGGGCACACATAGGGGGCTTAGGAACCAAGGTGACGACCATAATGATAGGGGTAGATGTCATGTTTAGCTTTTGTCCGCACGCAAAATTTTGTCATAGCGATCTTTTGCATTTTGTGGTACATTTCCTGTTATAAGTAGCCAATATATACTTTTAACATTATTTTTATCAGCATCAATCTTCAGGACATCGTTCCAGGCCCAATCGAAAGTGTGGACAAGGCGTGGGGGAGGCTAGCATCTTGTGGGCCTAATGGAGAAATGTGGACCCGAATGGGAAAACTGTAAAAAGGGGTTATAATGCACCGAGGGGAGTGATATATGTGGTATCGGGAAAACAAACCCTGCAACCAGAAGCAGGGTCTCCCATGTAGTGCCACTCTTAAAGGTAATAGCCAATAGAGGCGATCCCACGGGTCTAGGCTACAAGATTAACCACCAAGTTGGGACAAGGGAACAAGAGTATAATCCAAGTCCATTCTTTTCGTCGAATCCCCCCACTAATCCATGTTGAAATGTGTCCAAGAAATTCAAGCATAAACACCCAATTACATAATGAAGAGCCATACCTTAGAGGTTGGAAGGCCCACCTTCAAACATATCCACCTTCAAACATACAATCATAATAGATGAGCGAGGGCACATAATGGCTGGCTTAGCTGGCAGAGAATTCTGGCACATTGAGCTATCCGGTGGCTGCTAGCTGCAACCAGAAGACAAATCAAGGAGACAAATTCTCCTATAGGGGTCACCCACTGGAAGTGGGTAACAGTGCCCTAGAGAGGAGGATAGTAACGTTGAGCAAGAAAGCATATTTGGCGTTCAGCCATTCAACCATTGTGCTAATAGACAACAGCATTGCCTTGTGGCACATACGATTTTGGTTGTTGAATATGTTCAAATATGCTTAGGGCCCTCTTACAAAAAGAATTATTTCTCTTATGGTAACATTCATTGCATTATTCCTAGTAGAATTATATCTAGTTTAGAAAATTTATATATTTTTAGATATAACATGGAATATAAAAGGAGTGGAATTAATTTGGATAACAAGTTCATGCTTTCAACTCTCTAGTTTAACTTTTATTAGAATTCTAATAGTTTATCGTGTAGCTATTGTAGATGGTTGATTCTGGTGAGCGCAAATACGTGAAATACAATATGGATTATCCCCCTTTATATAACGAAACTCAAAGACAGGTATGTTCCATATTATGGTTGATTGTTACATTCAGCTCTCTAGTTTAACTTATGTAATGATTCTGATACGTTATTTTGTATTTGTTGTAGATGGCTTTTTCTGGTGAGCACGACTAATTGGAATACAAAATGGACCGTCTATTGTTATGTAACAAACTCTAGAAGAGGTATGTTTCCTATTATGAATAATTATTGGTTTTGAAATATGCTTATCATTACTATATTTCTTTGTATTTTAACCTTATTCATCCATTTATTTATTTTTATTTTATTTTATTTTATCAGAGGAGGAGAGGACAATGGAGTAGAGATAATGCGCAAGGGGGGAGTTTGCAATTTTTTGTTTGTTATCTACATGTTTTGTTTTTGTTGAGTTTGAGAACGAGAATGCTTTGTGTTGTACCATTTTTTCATTTCTTGTAGTTTGGTCCTGGTTTCATTTGCAGGGACAGAATGAAAGAGATGAGATAGAGGTTATTATTCATAAATGAAGGTGAATCACCTTAATAATACACAATGCACTTCATTAACAATTATCTTTTGCTCATTCGTGATCTCATTTGCTTGCTTTTCAATTTATTATATGTTTTATATGTGGTATCATACTTAACTATATTGATCTGCTTTGTGTAGTGAACGACAATAGTTGTAAAGTTTATGAAGGTCAAGTGGCGAAGATACAATAGACATGCTACGATTGCAACACAAACGATCGGTAAGCCATATTTTTTTCCTACATAATAATTAGTGTGCTTTAGTCCACCAAAGTATTTGTTGTTTGCAAAACAATTGATTCTTTTGTCATGGCTTCAAAGTACCCTTCAACCAATCAACCATCGTGCTAACACACAACACTACCGCCTTGTGGACCCTGGTATTTGGGGTGTTCAATATGTTTATATATGCGTAGATTCCTTTTCTAAAAAATTACTTCTTATGAAAACATTGTTTGTATTATTCCTAGTAGAAGTACATCTAGTTTAGAAAATTTATATCTTCTTGAGATAAGGTGGGGAATATAACTAGACTTGAACTAGCTTACATGACAATTTCATTCCTTCAAAATCTCTAGTTAAACATTTATTAGAAATCGAATACTTTTTTGTGTATGTATTGCAGATGGCTTCTTCCAGTGAGCATGTATAGATGAAATACAAAATGGACTCTCCACTTCTATATAACAATCTCAAAGAAAGGTGTGCTTGTTATTACGATTAATTATTGCGTTTGACTCTCTAGTTTAATTTATATAACAATTATAATATCTTATTTTGTACCTGTTGTAGATGGCTTGTTCTAATGAGCACGTGCAAATGGAATACAAAAGAGAGTGCCCATCATTATGAAACAAACTCTAGGGGAGTTGTGTTTCCTATTATGAATAATTATTTATTTTGAAATATACTTACCGTTACTATTTGTGTGTATTTTAACGTTATTCAACCCATGTTTTTTCTTTGAACACAGGAGAGCACATTGGAGGAGATATGATGTGCAGAAGGGATGTTTGCAATTCTTTCTTTGTTCCTTTCTGGATGTTTTGTTGAGTTGAGTTTGAGCATGGCCATGCTTTGTGTTGTACTCATTTCCTTCGTTTTTCTTTGGTTTGTTTTCTCGGTTTTTGTAGTTTGGTCTTGGCTTCGATTGTTGGATGTTTTTTACTTGCTTTCCTTTGCTTTGTCTTTTTTTTTTTGTATGTTTTTTGTAGTTTTGCCTTGGTTTTGTTTGTTAGATGTGGAAAAGGAAACAAAGGAAGCAGAAAGAAAAAATTGAGGTTATTGTTCATAAATGAAGGTGAGTCACCATAGCTATATGTAGTGCACTTTAGTTAAAAGTATATTTTGCTAATTTGTAGCTGCATTTGTTTGCAATTAAATTTATTATCTGTTTTATCTATGCACTTTTAATCACGTATTGATCTTCTTTATATAGTGAACAATTGCAATTTTACAGTCTACAAAGGTCAAGTGGTGAAGATGCACTAGACATTCTACAAGCATGGCACACTTGATCGGTGAGGCATACTTTTCTCCTACAAAATACTATTGGCTTGCAATACACTGAAATGTTTGTTGTTTGCACTATGATTTATCATTTTGTCATGGTTTCAAGGTAGCATGATCTTATTCATGGGTGTCAGATTCAAGATTTTTCCCTAGAACATTGATATGAAAGAAATGAAAAAGTTATACTAGGGATCATATGTTCAGGGTTATTATTCATCATTGTCGCTACTATAACATTCGTGATGGGAGGGTAGGTATGTGCATGATTAATTTATCGCTTAGTGTCTTTGTTATTTAAGTTCATGTGGTATATTTGTGATCTCATATAAAATAGTACTTTGTCTAGTGACTGATTACAACTGTAGTGTCTGGGAGGGTCAAATGGAGAAGATACCTTAGGTAAGAGCAGAACGAATGAGTGAGTTATGTTGTTTTCCATCACAATAATGTTATTATTATTCGCTTGCTTGATGTTTTATCGTTCTAGCATGGTTCTTAGGTAGTATTGCTCAATTCGTGTTTTGACATATACATCAAAAGTTATGTTTAAATTTATATGCTTTCTTACTACACATCACATGCACAACCCCACAATATGTGCCTGTTGCCACACTATCTAGCAGAAGCCCTAGGAGTGGTGTCCAAGGGACAACCTCTAGACCAATTGACAACAATGGGATAAAGACCCACTGTCACCTCAGTCAGTATTCCCTACGCTTTATGGACTTTCACCAATGGGAGGAGTCCCAATATAAAGGAAATCACTTGAATGATGGGTCAATGGCAAGGTATGATGTGATTTCCAAGCCCCATTCAAAGGAGAGACTCAAATAATGGTTCAATGCTTGAAAAATATTAATGGATCTCCATGAAAGGCTTATGAGGAGACCTAGACCTAGGGGAAGATGTTATTCAATTGCAAGGGATACTCCTAGACCTAAGGCTTCCTAAGGACGCAACACACAAAGCTTAGAAACCAATATAGAAACCTAGAAGAATCCAAGCGAGGCCTAGGGCTAGTTGATGATCTTCGATGAGATATCTATTTCAAGCAAGGATGAGAAAGGCTCAAAGAATGATTAACTTCCTTTGAGTTTTCTAGAGCAAGTGACCTTTGGAACGCCACTAATCGAAGAAGTTTAAGGGTAGAATTGCCATTGGAGCTAGGACTTGAGATTTCTCTCAAACTAGTTGCGAGAATTTCCTTAAATTTTGAGGGCAACGAGAGGAAACCACGACACAATAGCCTACCAACTTGCTCCTCAAGGTGACCTCTCTTATGCAGTTCGCACTAGGCCCTAGTTGACCTTCTATGATTAGGGCAAAAATTTGAAAAGGTGAAAGAAAGAGGTTTGAGGTTGATCACCTAGGAATGAGACCCAGTGCCTTGTCAACTGGGAGAAATGGAGTCAAGATTTCCTTTGATTTAAGGTCTTCGCTCTATCAAGGAGACCTACACAGCTCTTTGCTAAACCAAAGAAGCAACGACTCGGCTACAATAGGTATTTATACTTATGCAATACAAGCCTCTAGGGACATTCATTCACATCATCTATGAGTAATGCATGCAATACTTCAATAATCTTATCGTTTTTCATGAATTCGCATTAAATTAGGGCACATAGAAGATCATGACTATATATTCCATATATTAGACGCGTAACAATGTAAAATATAACATCAAAATAACACTTGATCCATCCATCAAACGTGCAAGTATATCCGAATTCTTTTGCAAGAGAAAATTTCAATCCAAATTATGATGATTTGCAAAATGAGGCTCTCCTTTAATTTATATGAGCCTCTCACAAGTTTGAATGGACTAATTAGCCTAATGAAGCCCTTAAAAACGTTTTGATGTGCAAAGTAACAATAGCTTTGGTGACAAGCCCCCCAAATAGCTCAAATGTGTGAAATAAGCCTTCCTAATGAGGCCAAAATGATAAAATAATCGTGCAAAGGGTCGTTGGAAGGCCTAGATGAGTCCTCAATGTGCCATGACAAAGAGGAGGAAAGCTTTCCTAATGAGGACAAAATGATAAAATAATGGTGCAAATTGTCGTTGGAAGGTCTAGATGAGTCCTCAATGTGCCATGACTAAAAGGGCTCCAAAATGATGATTAAGGGAATGACCCCTTGATTTCCAAGCAAAACATCTTGTGGTACTCGAAGGTGCCTCTTGGGCACAAGAAATGGTCTCATGGGTCTCCAATTGGATCAAACATGTCAATGCTACATCAATAAGGGGTATAATGATGGCATGTGCCCTCCCCTATCTCTTCAAATGAGACAAAACCCCATCTGGGCCTTGGATCAACTGCCAAGGGTTAGGTGCAAATGTGTGGCCGACTGGGCAACATGGTCCAGGTTTATCATCATCTCTGTATGACTGGGGAAGAAACAAGCAATGTGTGGCACTGAAGAAGCCCATGGCATGGAAATCAATGCTTTGTTCTAGTGGATGCCCATGGCTCTCAATGCTCACCCTACAAGTGACATTATGACTCCGTGGAGGGCTTAGAACACCATATAGGGAGACCAACTCCAAATGGATGCCCACCTGCAATCCTATATAAGATCCAATGCGTATCCTCACCTTCCAGTACAACAATCCAGTAGTGAAATTGAGTAAATAAGTTTGTTAATCAAGGGCAAAAGTGGACACTTCATGGTGGCATGCCCTTCCAAATGGGCTTTAGAGTGTAGACGTGTTAGCAAACTCAACAAGAGAGGTTAATAAGGGACCCTATTAAGTAGTTTCACCTCTAAGGAAGTAACAACTCCATGGTGCATCCGTCAAATGGCAGGTGTGGCTATAACGAGGGAAGCCTACACATTGGGTGCATAAATGTAGGAGGGAGAAATCATCGTAGATGAGCCCACGACGTGGAAATATATGCTTTGTTCTAGTGGAGGCCCATGACTCTCAATGCTCACCCTACAAGTGCCATTATGACCCTGTGGAGGGCTTAGAACATATAGGGAGACGAACTCCAAATGGATGCCCACCTGCAATCAAGTATAATATCCAATGTGTATCCTCACCTTATAGTACATCAATCCATTAGTGCAATTGAGTAAATAAGCTTGTTAATCAAGGGAAAAACTGGACACTTCATGGTGGTATGCCTTCGAAATGAGCTTTAGACTGTACACGTGTTAGCAAACTCAACAAGAGAGGTTAATAAGGGACCCTATTAAGTAGTTTCACCTCTAAGGAAGTAACAACTCCATGGTGCATCCATAAAATGACAGGTGTCATATGAAATGATGGTGGAATGGAGTGGGGCAACAGGGAAGGCTCCAAGCCACATGCCATGGTACAAGGGTAGCTATAATGAGGGAAGCCTACACATCGGGTGTATGGATGTAGGAGGGAGAAATCATGGTATATGAGTTACCCCGACCTTTGTTTTTCCACCCTTCTTCATATGCCTTTTTCCTTTTATTGGTTTTACTTTCTATTAATTGCTCGAAGCTCCCTGGGATGAGACCAGTTTATGTATGATAAAGATGTGAATACCCGCTTAAGGTTGGGAAGTTCATTGCCCACCAGTGGTTGTGACAATCATGGGTTCTTTAATGCTGCGGGGGGCACACATAGGGGGCTTAGGAACCAAGGTGACGACCATAATGATAGGGGTAGATGTCATGTTTAGCTTTTGT
Organism: Pinus tabuliformis; assembly: GCA_031772625.1. Taxonomy (NCBI): domain Eukaryota; kingdom Viridiplantae; phylum Streptophyta; class Pinopsida; order Pinales; family Pinaceae; genus Pinus; species Pinus tabuliformis. The sequence goes on along the minus strand of CM062808.1, from coordinate 342,972,316 downwards.
CCGCACGCAAAATTTTTTCATAGCGATCTTTTGCATTTTGTGGTACATTTCCTGTTATAAGTAGCCAATATATACTTTTAACATTATTTTTATCAGCATCAATCTTCGGGACATCGTTCCAGGCCCAATCGAAAGTGTGGACAAGGCGTGGGGGAGGCTAGCACCTTGTGGGCCTAATGGAGAAATGTGGACCCGAATGGGAAAACTGTAAAAAGGGGTTATAATGCACCGAGGGGAGTGATATATGTGGTATCGGGAAAACAAACCCTGCAACCAGAAGCGGGGTCTCCCATGTAGTGCCACTCTTAAAGGTAATAGCCAATAGAGGCGATCCCACGGGTCTAGGCTACAAGATTAACCACCAAGTTGGGACAAGAGAACAAGAGTATAATCCAAGTCCATTCTTTTCGTCGAATCCCCCCACTAATCCATGTTGAAATGTGTCCAAGAAAATCAAGCATAAACACCCAATTACATAATGAAGAGCCATACCTTAGAGGTTGGAAGGCCCACCTTCAAACATATCCACCTTCAAACATACAATCATAATAGATGAGCGAGGGCACATAATGGCTGGCTTAGTTGGCAGAGAATTCTGGCACATTGAGCTATCCGGTGGCTGCTAGCTGCAACCAGAAGACAAATCAAGGAGACAAATTCTCCTATAGGGGTCACCCACTAGAAGTGGGTAACAGTGCCCTAGAGAGGAGGATGGTAACGTTGAGCAAGAAAGCATATTTGGCGTTCAACCATTCAACCATTGTGCTAATAGACAACAGTATTGCCTTGTGGCACATACGATTTTGGTTGTTGAATATGTTTAAATATGCTTAGGGCCCTCTTACAAAAAGAATTATTTCTCTTATGGTAACATTCATTGCATTATTCCTAGTAGAATTATATCTAGTTTAGAAAATTTATATATTTTTAGATATAACATGGAATATAAAAGGAGTGGAATTAATTTGGATAAGTTCATGCTTTCAACTCTCTAGTTTAACTTTTATTAGAATTCTAATAGTTTATCGTGTAGCTATTGTAGATGGTTGATTCTGGTGAGCGCAAATACGTGAAATACAATATGGATTATCCCCCTTTATATAACGAAACTCAAAGACAGGTATGTTCCATATTATGGTTGATTGTTACATTCAACTCTCTAGTTTAACTTATGTAATGATTCTGATACGTTATTTTGTATTTGTTGTAGATGGCTTTTTCTGGTGAGCACGACTAATTGGAATACAAAATGGACCGTCTATTGTTATGTAACAAACTCTAGAAGAGGTATGTTTCCTATTATGAATAATTATTGGTTTTGAAATATGCTTATCATTACTATATTTCTTTGTATTTTAACCTTATTCATCCATTTATTTATTTTTATTTTATTTTATTTTATCAGAGGAGGAGAGGACAATGGAGTAGAGATAATGCGCAAGGGGGGAGTTTGCAATTTTTTGTTTGTTATCTACATGTTTTGTTTTTGTTGAGTTTGAGAACGAGAATGCTTTGTGTTGTACCCATTTTTTCATTTCTTGTAGTTTGGTCCTGGTTTCATTTGCAGGGACAGAATGAAAGAGATGAGATAGAGGTTATTATTCATAAATGAAGGTGAATCACCTTAATAATACACAATGCACTTCATTAACAATTATCTTTTGCTCATTCGTGATCTCATTTGCTTGCATTTCAATTTATTATATGTTTTATATGTGGTATCATACTTAACTATATTGATCTTCTTTGTGTAGTGAACGACAATAGTTGTAAAGTTTATGAAGGTCAAGTGGCGAAGATACAATAGACATGCTACAATCGCAACACAAACGATCGGTAAGCCATATTTTTTTCCTACATAATAATTAGTGTGCTTTAGTCCACCAAAGTATTCGTTGTTTGCAAAACAATTGATTCTTTTGTCATGGCTTCAAAGTACGCTTCAACCAATCAACCATCGTGCTAACACACAACACTACCGCCTTGTGGACCCTGGTATTTGGGGTGTTCAATATGTTTATATATGCGTAGATTCCTTTTCTAAAAAAATTACTTCTTATGAAAACATTGTTTGTATTATTCCTAGTAGAAGTACATCTAGTTTAGAAAATTTATTTCTTCTTGAGATAAGGTGGGGAATATAACTAGACTTGAACTAGCTTACATGACAATTTCATTCCTTCAAAATCTCTAGTTAAACATTTATTAGAAATCGAATACTTTTTTGTGTATGTATTGCAGATGGCTTCTTCCAGTGAGCATGTATAGATGAAATACAAAATGGACTCTCCACTTCTATATAACAATCTCAAAGAAAGGTGTGCTTGTTATTACGATTAATTATTGCGTTTGACTCTCTAGTTTAATTTATATAACAATTATAATATCTTATTTTGTACCTGTTGTAGATGGCTTGTTCTAATGAGCACGTGCAAATGGAATACAAAAGAGAGTGCCCATCATTATGAAACAAACTCTAGGGGAGTTGTGTTTCCTATTATGAATAATTATTTATTTTGAAATATACTTACCGTTACTATTTGTGTGTATTTTAACGTTATTCAACCCATGTTTTTTTCTTTGAACACAGGAGAGCACATTGGAGGAGATATGATGTGCAGAAGGGATGTTTGCAATTCTTTGTTCCTTTCTGGATGTTTTGTTGAGTTGAGTTTGAGCATGGCCATGCTTTGTGTTGTACTCATTTCCTTCGTTTTTCTTTGGTTTGTTTTCTCGGTTTTTGTAGTTTGGTCTTGGCTTCGATTGTTGGATGTTTTTTACTTGCTTTCCTTTGCTTTGTCTTTTTTTTTTGTATGTTTTTTGTAGTTTTGCCTTGGTTTTGTTTGTTAGATGTGGAAAAGGAAACAAAGGAAGCAGAAAGAAAAATTTGAGGTTATTGTTCATAAATGAAGGTGAGTCACCATAGCTATATGTAGTGCACTTCAGTTAAAAGTATATTTTGCTAATTTGTAGCTGCATTTGTTTGCAATTAAATTTATTATCTGTTTTATCTATGCACTTTTAATCACGTATTGATCTTCTTTATATAATGAACAATTGCAATTTTACAGTCTACAAAGGTCAAGTGGTGAAGATGCACTAGACATTCTACAAGCATGGCACACTTGATGGGTGAGGCATACTTTTCTCCTACAAAATACTATTGGCTTGCAATACACTGAAATGTTTGTTGTTTGCACTATGATTTATCATTTTGTCATGGTTTCAAGGTAGCATGATCTTATTCATGGGTGTTAGATTCAAGATTTTTCCCTAGAACATTGATATGAAAGAAATGAAAAAGTTATACTAGGGATCATATGTTCAGGGTTATTATTCATCATTGTCGCTACTATAACATTCGTGATGGGAGGGTAGGTATGTGCATGATTAATTTATCGCTTAGTGTCTTTGTTATTTATGTTCATGTGGTATATTTGTGATCTCATATAAAATAGTACTTTGTCTAGTGACTGATTACAACTGTAGTGTCTGGGAGGGTCAAATGGAGAAGATACCTTAGGTAAGAGCAGAACGAATGAGTGAGTTATGTTGTTTTCCATCACAATAATGTTATTATTATTCGCTTGCTTGATGTTTTATCGTTCTAGCATGGTTCTTAGGTAGTAGTACTCAATTAGTGTTTTGACATATACATCAAAAGTTATGTTTAAATTTATATGCTTTCTTACTGCACATCACATGCACAACCCCACAATATGTGCCTGTTGCCACACAATCTAGCAGAAGCCCTAGGAGTGGTGTCCAAGGGACAACCTCTAGACCAATTGACAACAATGGGATAAAGACCCACTGTCACCTCAGTCAGTATCCCCTACGCTTTATGGACTTTCACCAATGGGAGGAGTCCCAATATAAAGGAAATCACTTGAATGATGGGTCAATGGCAAGGTATGATGTGATTTCCAAGCCCCATTCAAAGGAGAGACTCAAATAATGGTTCAATGCTTGAAAAATATTAATGGATCTCCATGAAAGGCTTATGAGGAGACCTAGACCTAGGGGAAGATGTTATTCAATTGCAAGGGATACTCCTAGACCTAAGGCTTCCTAAGGACGCAACACACAAAGCTTAGAAACCAATATAGAAACCTAGAAGAATCCAAGCGAGGCCTAGGGCTAGTTGATGATCTTTGATGAGATATCTATTTCAAGCAAGGATGAGAAAGGCTCAAAGAATGATTAACTTCCTTTGAGTTTTCTAGAGAAAGTGACCTTTGGAACGCCACTAATCGAAGAAGTTTAAGGGTAGAATTGCCATTGGAGCTAGGACTTGAGATTTCTCTCAAACTAGCTGCGAGAATTTCCTTAAATTTTGAGGGCAACGAGAGGAAACCACGACGCAATAGCCCACCAACTTGCTCCTCAAGGTGACCTCTCTTATGCAGTTCGCACTAGGCCCTAGTTGACCTTCTATGATTAGGGCAAAAATTTGTAAAGGTGAAAGAAAGAGGTTTGAGGTTGATCACCTAGGAATGAGACCCAGTGCCTTGTCAACTGGGAGAAATGGAGTCAAGATTTCCTTTGATTTAAGGTCTTTGCTCTATGAAGGAGACCTACACAGCTCTTTGCTAAACCAAAGAAGCAACAACTCGGCTACAATAGGTATTTATACTTATGCAATACAAGCCTCTAGGGACATTCATTCACATCATCTATGAGTAATGCATGCAATACTTCAATAATCTTATCGTTTTTCATGAATTCGCATTAAATTAGGGCACATAGAAGATCATGACTATATATTCCATATATTAGACGCATAACAATGTAAAATATAACATCAAAATAACACTTGATCCATCCATCAAACGTGCAAGTATATCCGAACTCTTTTGCAAGAGAAAATTTCAATCCAAATTATGATGATTTGCAAAATGAGTCTCTCCTTTAATTTATATGAGCCTCTCACAAGTTTGAATGGACTAATTAGCCTAATGAAGCCCTTAAAAATGTTTTGATGTGCAAAGTAACAATAGCTTTGGTGACAAGCCCACCAAATAGCTCAAATGTGTGAAATAAGCCTTCCTAATGAGGCCAAAATGATAAAATAATCGTGCAAAGGGTCGTTGGAAGGCCTAGATGAGTCCTCAATGTGCCATGACAAAGAGGAGGAAAGCTTTCCTAATGAGGACAAAATGATAAAATAATGGTGCAAATTGTCGTTGGAAGGTCTAGATGAGTCCTCAATGTGCCATGACTAAAAGGGCTCCAAAATGATGATTAAGGGAATGACCCCTTGATTTCCAAGCAAAACATCTTGTGGTACTCGAAGGTGCCTCTTGGGCACAAGAAATGGTCTCATGGGTCTCCAATTGGATCAAACATGTCAATGCTACATCAATAAGGGGTATAATGATGGCATGTGCCCTCCCCTGTCTCTTCAAATGAGACAAAACCCCATCTGGGCCTTGGATCAACTGCCAAGGGTTAGGTGCAAATGTGTGGCTGACTGGGCAACATGGTCCAAGTTTATCATCATCTCTGTATGACTGGGGAAGAAACAAGCAATGTGTGGCACTGAAGAAGCCCATGGCATGGAAATCAATGCTTTGTTCTAGTGGATGCCCATGGCTCTCAATGCTCACCCCACAAGTGACTTTATGACTCCGTGGAGGGCTTAGAACACCATATAGGGAGACCAACTCCAAATGGATGCCCACCTGCAATCCTATATAAGATCCAATGCGTATCCTCACCTTCCAGTACAACAATCCAGTAGTGAAATTGAGTAAATAAGTTTGCTAATGAAGGGCAAAAGTGGACACTTCATGGTGGCATGCCCTTCCAAATGGGCTTTAGAGTGTAGACGTGTTAGCAAACTCAACAAGAGAGGTTAATAAGGGACCCTATTAAGTAGTTTCACCTCTAAGGAAGTGACAATTCCATGGTGCATCCGTCAAATGGCAGGTTTCATATGAAATGATGATAGAATGGAGTGGGGCAAGAAGGAAGGCTCCAAGCCACATGTCATGGTACAAGGGTAGCTATAACGAGGGAAGCCAACACATTGGGTGCATAGATGTAGGAGGGAGAAATCATGGTATATGAGTTACCCCGACCTTTGTTTTTCCAGCCTTCTTCATATGCCTTTTGCCTTTTATTGATTTTTCTTTCTATTAACTACTCGGAGCTCCTTAGGATGAGATCATTTTGTGTATGATAAAGAAGTGTATACCCCCTTAAGGTTGGGAAGTTCATTGCCCACCAGGGGTTTGGACAATCATGGGTTCCTTAATGATGCACGGGGCACACATAGGGGACCTAGGAACCAAGGTGATGGCCATAATGATAGGGGGTAGAGCTCGGGTTTAGCTTTTGCCCGTGCGCTAAATTTTAGAGGTCTTCGGGAGAGGTAGTGCAAAGCCAGAAGACGCTGACGCAGGGCCACGCAGAGGCAGCGTAGGCTGATGTAGAGGCAATGCAGAGCCTTGAGTGTTGAAGAAAAGTGTAACTAGGTTTGGTATTTTTCAATGTAATTTTGATCTTTGTACTTGTCAAGAAAACTAAATATTATTTTTATAAAATTATATGGTTGAGTTTCTTGCTCATTCCATAGGTCTAGGAAAGTCAAAGAGTCAAGATTATGTTAAAGAGCTCTTTATGAGCATTTATGTAATGTACATAGGTCAGTCTAGTGTCAAGAAGCCCTCCAAGACAAGCACCATTCTTCAACAAAGAAGTCTACAAGATAAACGATGTACAAACACAGTCATGTCAGCTTGCATCAACGGACACACCTCTTCACACTATCATGTCGGCTAATTATGGAGGAAAAACCACTCTAAATAACCAGCTAGGGTATCTGCAAAACAACAATGCAAAAACTCGGACTTGTCTGAGATTTTCGGACATACCTCTGCAATTTTCGGATAGAACAGTGAGTGCAAGATCTCGGATATCAATGAAGATTTCAGTGGACAATGTAACTTTCTTGGTGGTATCAGTCTCGACATAAATACAACAAGGAGAACATAGTCACAAGGTATTAGTACAAGAAGAAGACATAGTCATGATCTTGGTGATGGAGATGATCTTAGGATCACACAATAATACACACAACCTCAACATAATTATGGTGAAATGATTTCATAGTGATGATATCACTGTCTCAGCATACTGAATGGAGTTGGAGTCTTGACATACTGATAAGAAAGATCATAGTGATTCCACTGTGATACGTTTTGTCTCTACATATTTGTGACAAGAAAAAGCTCAGTGATCACATAGTAATGAACACAATCATGATCTCAGTGTCAATAAAGGAGCAACAAGGATATAAGTGAAGAGGCAACAATGGTTCAACTGTAATAACCTCTGTGTTGCAGCAATGATTACCTTGATGAAGCAGCAATGATGATGAACTCAACAGTAACAAAGAAGAGGATTGGTGTCTTGGTCTTGGAGTGGCATAATATGTCAAGGGTCAAGGTCTTGGTGTTCGTCAATTGGAATCTCTATAAGAAGAATTTTGTGTGGGTTTTCCTCTCCAAGAGGGAGAGGTTTTGGCCTTGGCAAAAATCCAAACATCTTGTGTTCTTGTCTCTTTGTTTTGGTAGCAGTTTTATGAAGCAAACACACACACTAATAATAAGAAGAAGATCAAGCTAAGATAAATTGTAAAAGCACTTCACAAATTGTTATCAATTCTAGAAGATTCCTACTAATACTAATTGCCCTAGATTCTTCAACATGGTATCGAAGCTAAGGTGCAAAAGTCAAAGGAAGGGCAGCAAAAGAGACATACAAGGATTAGTCCTCAAGAAAGGCATCAAAGTAAGTTAAGGGTTTTGTCAAGAATAAAGGATCAAGTCTACAAGAAGTAGTCTACATCAGCAAAGAACCTTTTCTCCATAGTCAAAGATTATCATCTTGGAGAAGATCGAAAATTCGAGGGGCAGTCCTAATCTACACTACAACAAAAGGGAAACACAGTACCTTTCATAGTCCTGATGCTAGCCTCAAAATTGGGTGTCATTACAACCCATGTCATACCACAACAATCTTAATGACTTAAGCAGTTTCGATGATTGGTATTGAATAATGCTCGGAGGCCACAAAGATCTTTGCTCATGCTAGTCAACTCAAGCAAGGTTCTACTCCAACAAGGAGCATTGCAACAAGGTTACAAAGATATACAGTCACAACATACATTACAACAATATCACTTCAAAAGGAGAACACAATGCCACATCTCGGGTGGACATCATGACAGTGCTCTCAAAATTCTTGATTTCGATTCCATACCCTCACAGTCAAGGAATCAAATAATCTCAACATATCATAAAAGGCAGTAGTGCTTGGTGCTGAACAATGCAAGGAAGTCTCAAGAAAGGTTCTGGAACTCTATTGTACCAGGCAGCTCAAGCAAGAATCTCATTGAAGGAGATCATTCAAGAAAGCATCAAGGTGAAGATTTCATCTTCACATGACAAGTAAGTATCTTTTTATTCTATATTCAAGTTTGGTTAAATGACTTCATGATTGCAAGGACATCTATGAATTGGATGGGTTATCAAGATTCCTTGCATGAAGAAGGATAATAGACATAGTCCTCTTAAGTAGCTGAAGTCATCAAATGGTCTCCTTTGAATTTATGAAAAGGGATATTTATGAAAGATTCCTCACATAGCAAAATTGGAGATATCAAAGTGATGTAGATAATAAACTCATTCTCTTAAGGTGCAATGAAGAAGGTCACATGAAATCTGATCTACATGAAAGTAAAGGGTATCAAAGGATGTAGGATATCTTCCATCTACAAGACCTAGAAAGGAAGATAACCATAATGCACTAACAATCAAGGTAACAAATGTCCATGAACAAGAAGGTTACCTCATTCAACAACTTGTGGTCTCTATGCCAGATAGAGAAGGACAAGTTGATGGCAAAAATATTGAAGGTTAAACCATGTGCAGAAAAGGAAGGCAAAGTTGGTCCTCAAGCAAAACAAAATAAGTATAGTTAAGATTCAATGTTATAGAAATATTTTGGAAGCTCATATCACTAAAAGATGGAGGAAGCTGAAGAAAAGGGCCAAGGAAAGAGGGAGTAACAAATCTCTCCTATGAGTAAGATAGTATCCCTCACAAAAAGGTCCTATCATAAGCTCCTAGATCTTGTGTTATAAGATATGACAATGATAATAAGATGCATCATGGAAGCATTAGAAACAAGAGCACATAACATCTCCATAGGGATAATGAAGGACAAAAATCCATGGCAGACAACATGTAGGATATATAGCTCTTGGGAACCTCAGTGGACATTGAAGGAGAGAAAGGAGTCATCTAAGGCTCATCACACATCAAGTCAAAAAGGAAACATCTGCCATTTGGGGATATAGAAATATTTTGGAAGCTCATATCACTAAAAGATGGAGGAAGCTGAAGAAAAGGGCCAAGGAAAGAGGGAGTAACAAATTTCTCCTATGAGTAAGATAGTATCCCTCACAAAAAGGTCCTATCATAAGCTCCTAGATCTTGTGTTATAAGATATGACAATGATAATAAGATGCATCATGGAAGCATTAGAAACAAGAGCACATAACATCTCCATAGGGATAATGAAGGACAAAAATCCATGGCAGACAACATGTAGGATATATAGCTCTTGGGAACCTCAGTGGACATTGAAGGAAAGAAAGGAGTCATCTAAGGCTCATCACACATCAAGTCAAAAAGGAAACATCTGCCATTTGGGGATATACAAGATCCTCAAAATTCTCTGATGGAATCCTCATCGTAGGGTTCACTAATCTAAAGAGGAAGCGAATGTTTCAATAGGAACTCCAACTTATGGAATCCATGAGATGATGATGTGATGACATGAAGCAAATCAAGGGACTGCAAATCTTTTCAATCAAGGAAGCTACTGGAAGAAGCCTCGATGACTTGAAGGTAAAACAAGGTATGTATGCTTATGTTTAATATTATAATGTCATGTCATATGGTTGCAGGTAACATGGATCATTGCTTCTATCTTGAGAAGCACGAACAAGAGAAAAATGATTTCTTCCTCTGAAAAGATGCAGGAAGGCATAAGTCACACTAGATGAAATCAACATAATATGTCCTCATATGAAGTATGAGGTGATTGACTACAATAAAGAAACTCTGATTGAAAGTTATGGAATGTGTGAGGAAGGAAGAGATCGTGAGATATGCAACCATGATGAAAGGCAATCAACATCCAAAATACCAAGAAGATTTGACTAGGAAATCTCCCAGAAAGATATGAAGACTCTGATAAAAGTCTGAAAAGAATGAAGACCCTTGATAATGGATATCTTTGGGAGATGTGACAATATGTGTGCAGGATGCTGATACCTACAAGAAGATGTCATGATGAAGAGCCATCTCGTAAGGTATGATTTAATTTAATATAATTTATTGAGTAACATCTGGACGAGTTCATGCAGGGCTACTAGAACAAGACTTGTAAGCACAAATGCAACCAACGTTCATGTGATGGATGGAAACTCCCGAAAGAAGCATGGAGAGAAAAGAAGTAGCCATATGAAGAAGGTTCCAGATATGTACCAAGAAGGCCACTTTCCATGAAGAAAGGAATGACATGACAAAATAAGAAGGAAAGTGATCGATGGTTGTTGCCCTACAAGAAAGAAGCTCAACTAAATTTCATGACATCAAGGAGAGAAGTTGATCAAGCAGCTGAAGGACCCACAAAGAAAAAGTTGCTAATATATAGAAGAGTCCCTAGCTAAGAGGGAGCTCTGACAGGTCCCTGATCAAGAGGGAGTTTGAATTAAGATCACCCCTGATTACAAAGGAGTGACAATTATGTTTTTCCATGTCATGTGTCATGCACTAGACCAAGACTAACAACCGTAAGTCTAGATGAAGGCCATGAATGGAAATGTAGACACATGATAGACACAACATTCTTGTCTTCACTTGGGAAGAAAGAATGGGAGGATTGGGTAATCATCTAGCATCTGATACTCTTTGAGGATGTGTAGGGCATCCAAGATAAGAGTAGGCAAGAGGATCGATATTCTTTGAGGGCTGGGAACCCAAGATAAGAATAGTCCTAGAAGGTCATGCTTAGTGAACACCCAGGTGGGTATGTACCTTGAGAGACTAATGATGAAGGTGTCTATAAATCATTGGTCTCACCAGCATTGTAGCTCATGGTCTCGTGGAGAGATGGAGTTGTTAGTCAAGGCCTTGCACTATGACAATGTTGATTGATATGATGCTATACAGATGGGATTACCAATCCGATACTTCTTATGAGAAATTCTTCAGATTGAGAATATCCAAGTACCATTGTAAATACCTCCCTAAGAGGGAGTGTTGAAGAAAAGTGTAACTAGGTTCAATATTTGTCAATGTAATTTTGATCTTTGTACTTGTCAAGGAAAAGAAATATTGTTTTTATAAAATTATATGAATGAGTTTCTTGCTCATTCCATAGGTCTAGGAAAGTCAAAGAGTCAAGATTATGTCAAAGAGCTCTTTATGAGCATTTATGTAAAGTACATAGGTCAATCTAGTGTCAAGAAGCCCTCTAAGACAAGCACCATTCTTCAACAAAGAAGTCTGCAAGATAAACAATGTACAAACACAGTGATGTTGGCTTGCAAATTAAATATAAGTCATGTCGGCTTGCATCAACGAACACACCTCTTCACACTATCATGTCGGCTAATTATGGAGGACGAACCACTATAAATACCCAGTTAGGGTATCCACAAAACAATAGTGCAAAAAATCGAACTTGTCTGAGATTTTCGGATGGAACAGTGAGTACAGGATCTCGGATATCAATGAAGATTTCGGTGGACAATGTAACCTTCTCGGAGGTACCAGTCTCGACATAAATACAACAAGGAGAACACAGTCACAGGGTATTGGTACAAGAAGAAGACACAATCATGATCTCAGTGATGGAGATGATCTCAAGATCACACAATAGTACACACAACCTCAACATTGAAATGATTTCATAGTGATGATATCACTGTCTCGACATACTGAATGGAGTTGCAGCCTTGCAATAATGATAAGAAGGATCATAGTGATCCCACTGTGATACATTTTGTCTCTACATATTTGTGACAAGAAGAAGCTCGATGATCACACAATAATGCACTCTCGGCATACTGAACACAATCATGATCTTGGTCTCAGTAAAGGAGCAACAAGGATATAAGTGAAGAGGCAACAATGGTGCAGCTGTAATAACCTCTGTGTTGCAACAATGATTACCTCGGTGAAGCAGCAGTGATGATGAAGAACTCAATAGTAACAAAGAAGAGGATTGGTGTCTTGGTCTTGGAGTGGCATAATATGTCAAGGGTAAAGGTCTTGGTGTTCGTCAATTGAAATCTCTATAAGAAGAATTTTGTGTGGGTTTTCCTCTCCAAGAGGGAGAGGTTTTGACCCTGGAAGAAAGCCAAACATCTTGTGTTCTTGTCTCTTTGTTTTGGTAGTAGTTGGATGAAGCAAACACACACACTAATAATAAGAAGAAGATCAAGCTAAGATAAATTGTTAAAGGACTTCACAAATTGTTATAAAGTCTAGAAGAATCCTACTAATATTAATTGCCCTAGATTCTTCAACATTGAGGAGATCCAAAATTTGCTGGAGGGATCGATTTTTGTAGCTGGAAGCCGGGGTGTGAGACTGGGAGAGAAGAAGTCAGAATCTCAGAGGCAAATCAGTCCGCCGAGAGGAGTGACGCAGACCCTAGACACTCTGACGTTGGATTGACACAGTGATTGCGTAGAGACAACTTAGAGGCAGCTAGGGGCTAGTCATTCAGTGGCTGGATCAGTCAGATCTCCAGTGATAGTGTGAGGTAATCTCACTTATCTCTCTGTCAATGATATTATTTGTACTGGATAGCCAGGAGGGCATCTAGAGATTGTATTCAAAATTACTACTGCTTAATAATAAAACCCTCAGCTGCTACACTAATTTTCCCACTCTAGTTTTTTTTGGGGACATTTGTCTAAAAATAACTATGTAGATGTGTTGTGTATTTCTTTCTTGTTCAATTTCTTATTTCCACATTTTATTTAAATGGTGAAGGTTGCAGTGTATTAGTTTCGGTGTTTACTATAGGAGACAATAAATAATTTTGTTCAAGTAATTAACAAATGGAAGAAATATAATCAGTTGCTGCAATAGAAATTTGGGCATCCAAATTTTCACAATAGGGAGACCAAGTCCAAATGGAGGCCCACCTGCAATCCTTTATAAGATCAAATGCGTCTCCTCACCTTGTAGTACAACAATCCATTAGTGCAATTGAGTAAATAAGCTTGCTAATTAGGGGAAAATGTGGACACTTCATAGTGGCATGCCCTTCCAAATGGGCTTTAGAGTATATAGGTGTCACCAAGCTCAACAAGAGAGGTTAATAAAGGATCCTATTAAGTGGTTTCAACATCTAAGCAAGTAACAGGTCCATGGTGCATCCGTCAAATGGCAAGTGTCATATGAAATGATGGTGGAGTGGAGTGGGGCAACAAGGAAGGCTCCAAGCCACATGTTGTGGTACAAGGGTAGTTATAATGAGGGAAGCCCACACATTGAGTGTATAGATGTAGGAGGTAGCAATCGTGGTACATGAGTTACTTCGACCTTTATTTTTCCACCCTTCTTCATATGTTCTTTTCCTTTTGTTTATTTTTATTTCTATTAACTGCTCGGGGCTCCTGGGGATGAGAGCGCTTTGTGTATGATAAAGTAGTGAATACCCCATTAAGGTTTGGCAGTTCATCACCCACCAGGGGTTGGGACAATCATGGGTTCCTTAATGATATAGCGACACACATAGGCGCCCTAGGAACCAGGGTGATGGCCGTAATGATAAGGGGTAGAACTCATGTTTGGCTTTTCACACACACTAAATTTTTATGTCTTGACCATCTTCTGCATTTTTGTGGTACATTTCCTGTTATATGTTGCCAATTTATGCTTTTAACTTTCTTTTTAGCTACATCAACCTTCGGGGCATCATTTCAGGCCCAACCCAAAGTTTAAACAAGGGGAGGGAGAGGCTAACACCTTATGGACCCAATGGAGAAATGTGGACCCAGATGTAAAAAGTGTGAGAAGGTGTTATAATGAGGAGAGGGGAGTGAGATATGTGGTATCGGAAACGGGACCATGCAACCAAACTCGGGGTTTCCCATTTAGTGCCACTCCTAAAGCTAATAGCCAATATAGGAGATCCCATGGGGCTAGGATACAAGATTAACCACCAAGTTGGGACAAGGGAACAAGAGTATAATCCAAGCCCATTCTTTCTACCAAATCCCCCTACTAATCCATGTCCAAATGTGTCCAAGAAAAAGCAAGCATAAACACCTAATTACATAATGAAAAGACATACTTTCATGGTTGGAAGACGCACTTTCAAACATACGATCATAATAGATGGGCAAAGGCACATAATGGTTGGCTCAGGTGGCGGAGAATGGCACATCGAGCTATTTGGTGGCTGTAAGTGGCTGTTGGTTGTAGCCCGAAGACAAATCAAGGAGACAAATTCTCCTATAGGGGTCACCCACTGGCAGTGGGTGACAGTGCCCTAGAGAGGAGGATGGTAAGGACGAGCAAGTAAGCATACTTGCCATTCAACCATTCAACCATTGTGCTAATAGACAACACTATTGCCTTGTGGCACCTATGATTTTGGGTGTTCAATATGTTTAAATATGCTTAGATCCCTCTTACAAAAATAATTATTTCTCTTATGATAACATTGATTGCATTATTCCTAGTAGAATTACATCTAGTTTAGAAAATTTATATATTTTGAGATATAGCATGGAATATAAATGGATTGGAATTAAGTTGGATGACAAGTTCATGCCTTCAACTCTCTAGTTTAACTTTTATTAGAATTCTAATATTTTATTGTGTATCTACTGCAGATGGTTGATTTTAGTGAGCACAAATACGTGAAATACAAAATGGATTATCCCCCTTTATATAACAAAACTCAAAGACAAGTATGTTTCATATTATGATTGATTATTACATTCAATTCTCCAGTTTAACTTGTATAATGATTCTAATATCTTAATATGTATTTGTTGTAGATGGCTTGTTCCAGTGAGCACGAATAAGTGGAATGCAAATGGAGTGTCTATCGTCATGTAACAAACTATAGCAGACATATGTTTCCTATTATGACTAATTATTGGTTTTGAAATATGCTTATCATTACATATATGTTTTTGTATTTTAACCTTATTCATCCATTTTTTGTTTTTTGTTTTTTTAAATGCAACAGAGGAGAGGACACTGCAGTAGAGATAATGCACAAGGAGGGAGTTTGCAATTTTTTGGTCATTGTTGTCTAAATGTTTTGTTTTTGTTGAGTTGGAGAATGGGAATGCTTTTTGGTGTCCTTGTTTTCTCATTTCTTGTAGTTTGGTCCTAGTTTTGTTTGAGGGGAGAGAAGAAAAGAGATGAGATAGACGTTATCATTCATAAATGAAGGTGAATCACTGTAATGATACACAATGCACTTCATTAACAATTCATTTGTGACTCCATTTGCTGGCTTTTCAATTTATTATATGTTTTATATGTTGTATGATACTTAACTATATTGATATGCTTTGTGTAGTGAACGACAATTGTTGTATAGTTTATGAAGGTCAAGTGGTGAAGATACCATAACCATTCTACAATCACAATGCAAACAATTGGTGAGCCATATTTTTTTCCTACATAATAACTATTGTGCTTTAATCCACCAATTTTTTTTTATTTGCACAACAATGTATTCTTTTGTCATGGCTTCAAGGTACCCTTCAAATAATCTACGATCATGCCAACATACAACACTACCGCCTTATGGACCCTAGTATTTGGTGTGTTCAATATGTTTATATCTGTTTGAACTTTGTATTATTCCTAGTAGTACATCTAGTTTAGAAAATTTATATCTTTTTGAGATAAGGTGTGGAATATAGCTAGACTTGAACTAGGTTGCCTAACAATTTCATTCCTTCCAAATCTCTAGTTAAACATTTATTAGAAATCTATTTTTTTGTGTATCTATTGCAGATGGCTTGTTCCTGTTAGCATGAATACGTGAAATACAAAATGAACTCTCCTCTTTTATATAACAATCTCAAAGAAAGGTGTGTTTGTTATTACAATTAATTATTGCGTTTGACTCTCCAATTTATTTTATATAACACATCTAATATCTTATTTTGTATCTTTTGTAGATATCTTGTTTTGATGAGCACGAGCAAGTGGAATACAAAAGAGAGTGTTCATCATTATAAAACAAACTCTAGGGGAGTTGTGTTTCCTATTATGAATAATTATTTATTTTGAAATATACTTACCATTACTATTTGTGTGTATTTAAACCTTATTCAACCCATGTTTTTTCCTTTGAACACAGGAGAGAACATTGGAGGATATATGACGTGCAGAGGGGATGTTTGCATTTCTTTCTTTGTTCTTGTATAGATGTTTTATTTTATTGAGTTTTAGCATGGCCACGCTTTGTGTTGTACTCATTTTCCTTTGTTTTCTTTGATTTTTTTCCTTGGCTTTTGTAGTTTGATCTTGGCTTTGTTTGTTGGATGTGTTCTACTTGCGTTCCTTTGTTTTGCTTTTTTTTTCATGTTTTTTGTAGTTTGGCCCTAGTTTTGTTTGTTCGACGTGGAAAAGGAAATAAAGGAAGCAGACAGAGAAAATTGAGGTTATTGTTCGTAAACGAAGGTGAGTCAACGTAGCTATATGCAATGCTCTTCAGTTAAAAGTATATTTTGCTATTTTGTGGCTCCATTTGTTTGCTATTAAATCTATTATTTGTTTTATCTATGCTCTTATTATCACATATATTGATCTTCTTTATATAGTGAACAATTGCAATTGTACAGTGTACAAAGGTCAAGTGGTGAAGATGCACTAGACATTCTACAAACATGGCACACTTAATGGGTGAGGCATACTTTTCTCCTACAAAGTACTATTGTCCTTTAATACACGAAAATATTTTTTT
Organism: Pinus tabuliformis; assembly: GCA_031772625.1. Classification (NCBI taxonomy): domain Eukaryota; kingdom Viridiplantae; phylum Streptophyta; class Pinopsida; order Pinales; family Pinaceae; genus Pinus; species Pinus tabuliformis. Next base: position 342,955,282 of record CM062808.1, on the reverse strand, counting down.
TGCACATCATTTTGTCATTGTTTCGAGGTAGTATGATCTTATTCATAGGTGTCAGGTTCATGATTTTCTCTTGGATTTTCCATACAACTTTGATATGAAAGGAATGAAAAGTTATATTAGAGTTCAGATGTTCAGGGCTTATTGTTCATGATTGTCACTGTTATAATATTGGTGAAGGGAGGGTAGGTATGTGTATGGTTAATTTATCGTGCTGTATATTTGTTATTTAAGCTCCCGTGGTATATTTGTGATCTCATATATAATAGTACTTTGTGGAGTGACTAATTACAATTGTAACTATGGTATATTTGTGATCTCATATATAATAGTACTTTGTGGAGTGACTAATTACAATTGTAACTGTGTTATATTTGTGATCTCATATATAATAGTTCTTTGTGGAGTGACTGATTACAACTGTAATGTTTGGGAGGGTCAAATGGAGAAGATACCTTAGGCAATGTAGATGGAGCACAATGAATGAGTGAGTTATGTTGTTTTCCAACATAATAGTGTTAATATTATTCGCTTGCTTGGCTTTTTCCCAACACATATACATCAAAAGTTATGTTTAAATTTATATGCTTTCTTACTACACATCACACGCACACCCCCACACCAAACTTTACTTGGGAGCGGGAGCGGGGAGCGGGAGCGAAAACGGGAGCGGGAGCGGGAGCGACCATTTTCAGAAGCTCCCAGTTTGGGAGCGAATCCGGGAGCGATTTTTTAAAAATATATATATATATATATATATATATATATATATATATATATATATATATATATATATATATATATTATTTTTAAATTTTTGATACATATATGTCAACAAAAACATGTAGAATGATGAATTAGACATAAAAAACATAAAAAAACATAGATTGATCATTGAACCATATCACATCAATAATCTAGAAATTATAATCGTCATCAACCATGTCCACAAGTTAGTAAAATACATATTACAACTGCAACATATTGAGTCTTATAAATCATGATTCATCAAATTCAATCTTAAAGTTTCAACTTCAAGCTTTCAGAATTGAAAATTCAATAACATTTATCATCATTGATCACCAAAGGTACTTGTAAGCTAAGTTTAACCATTACAAGAAGTAATATCGAAGATATTTCTAAGTCCTAACTTCTAACTGTTAACATGATATGAAATGTTAAAAATTTATAAAATGAAACATGAATAATGAGATGAAATGAAACAACTTTAGTCTTTCACAAAGCATCATATTCATAATTCACAATCATTACCAATGAGTTATAATTGCCAAGGCCCAACTTCAAACTTCAAATTTTCATTGTCACAGTGATATAATGTTTACAAAAAATATCATTATGATATGAAAGAGTCAAGAGTCAAGAGTCAAGGACTCAAAACTCAACAGTTATGAAAACTAAAGTCTAATAGAAACTAAAAAAGACAAGTAAACTGTAAATCTACATGTGGCCCTTGCCACGAGAGTGTCCGGGAGTATAAGCAGGTCGTGGTGGTCTTCTAGGAGTCTCCCGCATAGACCGACGACCAAAACTAGAACCTCCACGCGAGGGTATAGATGGAGGTGGCGACAGCAAAGGAACAAGACTCGGACGTCGAGCACTGTTACTGGATGGTGGAGGTGGAGGTGGAGGTGGCATAGCTGCTGCTTCATTTTCATCCCTTACAAGTTCCTCTTCTAGTTCTTCAATATGTACAATGCCATCCTCCAAATTGTCATCCTCTGGGTGATTGTCCCAAATTTTATATGTGGGATCCTCATTAGCCTGATCACAGTAATTACTCAACAACCTCAAGTTGTAGTGCACATAAACCAAGCTTTCTGCTCGGTTTTCATAGAGTCTGTTTCTTTTCACATTATGTATATAGCTGTAGGTGCTCCAACACCTCTCTACAGAAGAAGAATTTACAACCTGTGAATTTTTTTTTTTGCCAATTTTGGCAAAAGTCCGTGGCCGCCATATGTTTCCCACCATGTGAGAGATTCAAATTTATCTTTGTCGTCCATTGCATGGAAGTTACAATACAAACCAGTGCCACTGAAGTATCTGCCTATTTCAAGGCGCACAGCTGCACATTCCCCCCTGTCAGGTACCAACTTTTCTAATGCTTCCAAATATCCTTTAGTTACCTCTGGATCTAAATGGGGTTTGGTCCTAACCCCACCCCCTGCTGCAGGTTGGCCCAACCAAGATGTAGAGTAGTATTTTGGCGTAAGGATATACGCCAAGCAATGTAGTGGAAGGTTAAGCCTATTCCACCATTCACACACACAATCATGAATCAGTTTGTACAAGTTGGGATCTCTATTATGAACAATGTCTTTTATTTCCCCCAACATGGTATCCATTTGCTCACACACCTCGCCAATCACTGGTTTGTCTATATCTGCAAATCGAATCATGTGATAAATTGGCTTGGTGAAATCCAATACCTGCCTCACACTTGTCCAAAACTGCCCATCAAGAGCGGCCTCCTCCACCATTTCAAAACCTGCCATGTCAGCTACATTTGTAGCCCTTTCCAATGTTGCATGAAGCGGGAGCGAAGCGGAAGCGCGAAAGCGGAAGCGGGAGCGCGGAAGCGTCATTTTCCAAAAATCTAGGAAGCGAAGCGTCCGCGGAAGCGTCTGCTATATATATATATATTTTTATATTTTTTTGCATTTATACTCAAAACAAACATCCCAAATACCAAATTAATTGTAGAAGACATGAAAACATGCATATTTTTGCATAAATCAAGATAGATATGGCATCCATGATTCCATTGTAGTTACTAGTATGTACAACAATCATCTATATTCTAGCTATTACAAACATACATCAAATTTTTAAGCATATTATAAAACATAAAACATTTAAGCATATTATAAAACATAAAACATAGAGCATATTATGATTTATCTAGCAAGTGAGCAACTGTCAACATTTGTCATGTCCAAAATTCAAATAATAATGTTTACAAAATATGTCACTTGGTCACCGCCAAGCCAAAAAGGTTCAAAATTCAAATTCACAAGTCTACAAGTCTAATGAGTAATCTATGACAAAAAGTAGTAGATTGTGAATATATCTACTAATCTCTCCTCCTTCCACCACGAATAGAACGTGATGGCGGGCCTCCACGTGGTGGCAATGAAGAAGATGGTCCCTGTGTAAGTCGTGGCACTGAAACTGATGAAGAAGAACCCCCTGCTGTTGGTGTTGAACCATGGAACCTAGGAACCAAGGGACCAGATGGGGGTGGGGGTGGTGGCATATCAACACGGTCATCATCATCCTAGAATCGCTCAAAAAATTCATGCAAAACAAAAAAACACTAGTTAACAAAAAAATTAAAAACATGAATTAGAGAAATGCTTTATAAGGGAAAATTGGAAAATTCATACCACAATGGACATACCTGGATAAGAGCATCCTCTAATTGCTCTAGTCGCAACACTCCATCCTCCAAATTGGGCTCCTCTGGATTCTTGTCCCAAATCAACAAGTCTTTATTAGACTTTGCATCTTCACAGTAATGGGACAACAATCGCAAGTTGTAATGAACATAAACCAAGCTCTCTGCCCGGTCTAAATTCAACCTGTTCCTTTTAACACTGTGGATGAAAGAATAAGAGCTCCAACACCTCTCTGCAGAAGAAGTGTTTACCACCTGTGATAGCATCCGCAATGCCAAACTCTGTAGAAGTGGAGTACCCCCTCCATGCATGTTCCACCACTCAAGAGCAGAAAAAGTCTCTCGATCTTGAATTGCATGCATGCTCCCAAATGGACCAGTGTTGAGCGTATAGTTGCTCACCTGTCTCCGTACCAATGCAGCCTCCTCCTCATCAGGGATTAATTTACTCAATGCAGCCATATATTTTTCGTGAACCTCTCTATCTTGGTGTGGTTTTTTCCTGCTTCCCCCCCCAGGTGCTGGTGTTGAAAGCCATGATGGATGATAGTATTTAGGTGTCAAAACATATGCTAATGCATGCAATGGAATATTTAGCATTTCCCATCGGTTTTGCACCTCTACACGAATATAATTGTACAAGGTGGTATCTCTAGGCTCAACAATGTCTTTAATCTGCCCCAACATGCTATCCATTTGCTCATACACCTCCCCAATTACTGGTCGATCTGAATCTGCAAACTTGATCATGTAATAAATTGGTTTGGTGAATTGCAAAACATATTTAACCTGTGACCAAAAGTAGCTGTCAAGAACAGTGTCCTTGACTGCATTAGCACCATCTGTGTCAGTGTTAATTTCATCCCATGTTTCAGCACACACCAGATTAGTTAAAGCTTGTCTCACCCTCACTAGCCGCCTAAAGGTGAGGTAATAACTAGCAAATCTTGTCTTTGCAATTTTAAGCAATTGCAACTTGGAGTAAGTGCCATAGAAGTAGTTTACCCTTGTATGCCCTGTGATGAATTTAATGAGCTGCTTCCCTTTCCTGTAAACCTCAGCAATCCACCCACAATCTTTGTGTTTCACAATATCATGCATCAAAAGGTTCAATGTGTGAACCAGGCACCCAGACCAAAAGATGTGTGGATGAGTACGCTCAATAATTTTTCCTGCTGCCTTACAATTTGCTGCATTATCTGTGATCACTTGAACCACATTATTCGGACCAACATCTTTGATTGATTTCAATAGGAGATCTGCAATGTTTTGTGCAGTTGCACTGATGGAGGAGTCATGACATGCAATAAATACTGCACCACTAGAAGAAACACCAAGAACATTTATCAAATGTTGGTTTCTAATATTTGTCCACCCATCTGATACAATGGATACCCCAGAATCCACCCACTCATGTGTAAAACGTGTCAAAGCTCTTTGAACCTTAGCTTTTTCTCTTTCTAATAACACTGTTCTAGCTTTCTCATAGTTGGGGGCCTTGTATCCTTTTGGGGCTTCATTGATGGCCTTTACCATGTCATGCCAATAGGGAGAGCGAAGCACATTGAATGGTACACCGCAAGCAAAAAGAAAACGGACTATCTTTCCATCCACATCATCCCTCCCAGCAACATTAAGGAAATCCCCTATTGTTCTTCTACCTCCAGAGGTTGCAGAAGTACCATGAGGAGATGGGCAACTACCAAATTTAGAGGTTGCACTTGATTCAGAATGAGTTTTTTGTTTCTTGTTTTTTTGTTGTGCAGCCATCTCTATTTGGATGTATTTTCTTCTTTCTTCAGTTGAAATGTTTGGGCAAATTTGTACCCCCACAGAACCCTTTTTTTCATCACTGTCCAGCACCCCACAAAGATGCCTCCTCAGACGGGTATATGAACCACAATATGGTTTTCCTCCATGACAACCATGAGGGCACACAAATTTGTAAGATCCACCACCCTTTCCCCCATCAAGTTTGGTCACATAGTTCCACAAGGGTGTTGATGTACCTTTCCCATCTTGTGCTTCAGTGTCCCCTTCAAGTTCATCCCCTTCCTCTTCAAACCCTTCCTCCTCATCATACATTGGGTCACTACTATTAGGACCAAGTTCATCCCCTTCCTCTTCCCTTCTATTCCTCACCCTTGCCATCATTAAAACCAAGAGTGGAATGATACATAGAAGCCAAAAGAACACCATCTTGGAATATGGATATAGGTGGTGGACAACCTGTAAATAAAGGAGCAAGTAGAAACAATGGGAAAGAGTAGGAGAGGGAGGAGAAAAATACAATTTTTTTTTCAAAAAAACAAGGGAGTTTGGGGTTTGAACTTACCTCTTTAGCTCTTGTAGATGAAGTCCTCCAAGCTCTTGCTCCAAGCTCTTCCTCCTTCTCCTAGCTCCTCCTTCACTCCTCCAAGCTCTCCTCTCTTCTCCTCTCCTTTCCTCTCTTCTCTTCTCCTCTCCTCTCTTCTCTTCTCCAACTCTCATAAACTCAAAGTGAGAAAATGAGGAATGAATGGGAGCTTTATGCTTTTCATTCCTCACCTAAACTCACCCTAAACTCACCCTAACCCACCCCCTCATTGCTAAGTTAAGTTAACTTTTAAAAAAAATTAAAAAAAATGAAGTGTCATTCCTTAGCCCGCGCGGATTTTTCGGAAGCGCTCCGAAGCGCTCGTGAAGCGTGCGCTTCCGGGCCCGAAGCGTGGCGCTTCCGGAGGCCCGAAGCGCCCTCCGAAGCGCGCTTCGGGGCCAACGCTTCTCAAAAACCAGGAAGCGCATAAAAAATGCGGAATCGCGCTTCGGAAAAAATGGAATCGCGCTTCCTTGGGCGCTTCCGGAACGCTTCCGTACGGGACGCGATTCCGGCCTAGGATCCGGGGGGGGGGGCGCTTCCTGCAACACTGGCCCTTTCCTTTAACACCTGCCAATGTGGACTTCATACCATGCTAGCTAATGCCTCTCTTACCTTCAAAAGGCGCCTGAAGGTGAGGTAATAGCTACCAAATCTAGTCTTCGCAATCTTCAGCAACTCCAATCTCGAGTGACTGCGGAAAAGGCCATGGGTATTGCTATGATTTGTAATAAATTTTATCATTTGTTTGCCTTTCTTATACAAATTACCAATCCATTGGTATTGTTCATTTTTGTTTTTGACAATATCATGCAACAGAAGGTTCAATGTGTGAACCAAACATCCACACCAAAATATGTTGGGGTATTTATCCTCAATAACTGCTCCCGCTGCCTTACAATTAGGATCATTATCAGTGATGACTTGGATGACATTGTATGGGCCAATACGCTCAATTGTTTCAAGTAATGCTTCTGCAATGTTGATGGCGGTCTTGAACTTGTCTAAGTAATCATGTGCAGCTAGAAAGATGGGACCACTAATAGACACAGCAAGAACACTTATCAATGGCTTGCCTTTTACATTTGTCCATCCATCAGATACAATGGACACCCCATGGTCAGTCCAAGAACTTGTCATTTTATTCAAAGAATGTGATATTTTTGCTTTTTCATGATCAAGGCCAACAGTTCTTGCCTTGTCATACCGAGGGCTCTTGTATCCTTTAGGGGCATCATTTATGGCAGAAACCATTTCATGCCAATAAGGTGAGCGTAGAACATTGAATGGTATCCCACATGCATAGAGAAACCTGTAAACTTTTGAATCCACATCATTCCTACACCCCTCATCAAGGAAATCTGATATGGTTCTACGCCTTAAAGATGATGACCCTGTGCCTCCATGTCCATATCCACTGCCTTGGGAGGATGCTAAAGGAGTTCTTTGTGATTGTGAGCTTGGTTCAAAGAAACCCCTTGATTTTTTTGTTCTGTATTGGGCTTCCTCCTCTTCCCTTATGTATTTGGCTCTATCCGCTGTTGACACCGCTGTACAAGTTTTGATTCCTATTTGTTTACATGGCTTTTTCCCGCAGAGGTGTCTTCTAGCACGGGTGTATGAACCTGTGTAATCAGTGTTGCAATGGGGGCAATGAAATTTAGTGGTTCCACCCCCTCTTCCTGTTTCAGCCCTGTGAACATATTTCCACAATGGAGTTTGGTCTTGTTTAGTTTTTTGAGGGTCATGTTCACCCTTCTCCAGCTCCTCCTCATCGGGGTTTTCACCCATTTGACTTTCTCCAGCTTCTTCATGCCCCTCTTCAGTTTGGGGACCCCTCCGTTTCCTACTCTCCGGCACCATAATAACCATAAAAGGGACCAGGAAGAGGAAAATGCCAATAAATATAGCCAGGTCCATGGTGTTTGATGTTTGTAGGGTTTTGATTCTTGAATCTGCAAATTAATTTAATTATTGAGATTAATTAATTTAATTTATTAATTTAATTTAAATACATGATTTTTAAACTCAAACAGTTAAATTAAATTAACTAAATTACTATCTAATCAGCTAAACTAACTAAATTACTAAGTTACTTACCTCTGCAGGCTTGCTGCTCGCTCCTTGGCACTTGCTCCTCGCTCCTCAGCACTTGCTCCTCGCTCCTTTGCTCTTGCTCCAGCTCCAAACTCAGGCTCAATGAAGTTAGAATGAATTTTTTTTGGCCCATTGGGCTTTTAAAACCCAAATTTTTATTTATTTATTTATTTATTTATTTTTCTTAATTTTTTTTTTATTTTTTTATTTTTTCGAGTCCACGGATTTTTTTTCCGCCGAACCGCTCCCGGCCCGGCTCGAATCGCTCCCAGAGCGATTTTTAATGCTTGGGAGCGATCAGGGAGCGATCGCTCCCGAGCGTTAAAAATCGCTCCGGGAGCGCCGGAGCGATCGCTCCCTATATCGCTTCCTAACAGACCAGGGAGCGCAAATTTTTTTGAGGGAGCGCGCTCCTGAAAATCGCTCCCGTCCGGGAGCGATTTTGGGAGCGCCGCTCCTGCCCGGAGCGCGATTCGGGAGCGGGTTCGAGGGGGGTGGGGGGGGCGCTCCCCCGCAACATAGCCCCACACTATGTGGTTGTTGCCACACAATCTAACAAAGGTGCCACGAGGGGTATCCAAGGGACAACCACTAGACCAAATGACAACAATGGGACAAACATGTGAAAATTCCGAACCCTAGAATCCTATTGTAGCAACTGGAAATTATTATCCTAATTGTTTTTTTAAATTAACAATTTATTTACTGTTTCCTACAACAAATACTGAATAACTCACATTGCAATCTCCACAAATAAAATTGTGGAAGAATAAACGTTTGAAGAAATGCTAGCACACACACATAAAATAGCACGGTTATTTTTGGACCAATGTCCCTGGAAAAAAACCCAACTTGGGAAAACCAGTGCAGCAGTGAAAAAATTTGAGTACAACTGGATGTCATAACTGGCAATCCTACAGAGAAATACTAGGTAGAAAAATCTAGTGAGGAAATCTCTTCACTTCACACGCAAATCTGGGCTCTGACCTCAGCTCAAATTGAGCCGTCCAAATTGGCTTTACGCTACTACTGTGTCACCCTAGTGTAGTCACTTCTGCACTCGGCTCGAACTAGCTTCTCCTCAAGTCATCTAGTCTACTGTTGTTTTGAAAAATGTCTCTCCTGGCCTCCAGAACCTCTACTTGACTTCTGGCGCTGAAATTCGCTATCCCTAGCAGCTTGGAAATGGCCTCTAGAGGCTATTGCGCTGCTCTGTGTCAACCTCACTATGGCTCACTTGCCTCTTTGCAAATGCACTCACTGAATCTAGAAATCTTCCTTCGGCTTCACTATCTTTGTCGCTCTATCACTGCTTCGATCTCACTGGCTCTCTCTCCGGCTACTAACTGTTGCTACTCTGGAAATCGATATGTTCATGAAATCGAACTTTTCAAGTGTCATCTCTAAGTTCATATCGACTTTTCCTTATAAACCTCTGTTGGGACTCCAACGACCAAGATTAAATCTCAATCGATGGCTAGGATTAATTTGAAGTCAATCCAAGTGAGTTTCTACAACATTCACACATTGAATTAATTAATTCTGATTAATTAACCATATTCCCTAATTTTAGACTTTAGGAAATATTTAAAAACTGGTTAATAATCTAATTAAGTCATTTCTAGGCAGAATTTCCAGAAACGATTTTTGGGTTTCTGAAATCTCTTGTATTATAGCCTCCACCAAATTTCGTGGCTAGAACACATCCAATGCTACAAAACTAACGCTCCCTCTTAGCGAGGAATGTGTTATAGTGCTCTACTACCCCCTGTAGCAGTGCCCTGTCTCTGCATCATCTCTTGTCATGCTGTTGATGTCTGGTTGTTGCTGCCCACCAACCACTACACAAATCTGATATGTGTTGCATCTGTGTTGGTGCTGACCCTGCTAAACTGTTGCCAACACTTCATCTGCACTGCAACTCCCTCTCATTTGTTGCTGCTGCAACTGCAACAACTACAACTAAGAAGCATCCTAATTACTGAATCAAGGGTGATTAGTATGATGCATCTGTCTCCCGAGTCCTGACTGCTACTAGTATCTACACTGTCACTGAAGAATTTTTGTTGTTGTTGACTCTACACTGTTGCCAACTCTACACTGTGCTCCCCAGCATCTGACTGCTACTAGTCTCTGCAACTATCACTCTAGCATCTTACTGCATCAATTGTCACTGATCCATCCTGCGACTGAATATTGCGGGCCCCCGTAGCAAGGTACTAATCCAAGAGGTGGACTCCACAAGGATCCTGCCCATCTGTAGCACTCTGGGGCTACAGCACCAAGTCACTCAACCTCACTCCTGGAGGTATATTAGCAAACATGGTGAAGTCTTCCTCCCACCTGGAGGACAGCTTATCGATCTCTATTGATGCTACCTGTTGGTCCTGCTTCCTAAGAGGACACTGGGTATTGTAGTGACCAAGGTCACCACGTCTGAAGCACTTGACCTTCGACAAGTCCTTCTTTTGCTACTCCCCATGTCCCTGACTGGGCCACATTCTCCTCCTCCTTCACCTACTTCGATCCGCTGCTGCCACTGATGGAGCTCTTCAATAGAGCTCGTCTCAACTCCTCCTGTTGCAAATCGACCCACATCCTGTCCCACCTTGGCAAGGTATCTCTGCCCAAGATACTTTGGACGAATACCTGCCACTCCTCGGAGACACTGTTTAGTGCCAATCACACTAGCTCTGTGGGTTGAGGCGCTGCCCCAACAACTGACAACTGGTCTCGGACCTCCTGAATCCTAGTGAGGAAGGAGTCTATGCCTTCCCCCTTCTGCATGCGAATGAGCCTCAGCTTCTCCTCTAAGTACATCTTCTCCTGCTCGGAAGTTCCCTCATACAACGTGGAAAATGTATCCCACATCTCTTTGGTCATTCCTTTGGCCGTTAGATGTGATACAACATGATCCCAAACACCATTTAGGATGAATCTCTAACCCCACGCCATCTCCTTTTTGTACTCCTTCAGCGGATTTGCATCCTGGGGCACTGCTACCACTGCATCAATATATGGCTTCAGGCTAGAAGTTCTTGAGACTAGAAGTTCCCTGAAGAAAATGTTTCCTCAGTGTGTGCTCTTCTTCCACCCTATGCTAGCTCCGCTATAGCAAACTGTTGCAATACTATTGCATCCAGCTAGAGATTTGCTTTGCAAAAATACTGGGTTGCTCTCTCTGCCTCTGGAATCCCTCGATCTAGAGAGATCAAAATTTTTTGTCCCTCACTCAGAAAAATGAAATCTCCTCAAGAAATTCGGCGTCTAGAAAAGTGACTGCGCTGCCTCTTGGGTTTCGATCTGCTACCCACATTGAACAATGAAACTCCCTTTGTCTTCGCTACTGAGCTCTCTGGCTGATCCACTGTGCTTTGGTACCATGTGAAAATTCCGAAACCCGGAATCCTATTGCAGCAATTGGAAATTATTCTCCTAATTGTTATTTTAAAATTAACAATTTATTTACTATTTCCTACAACAAATACTGAATAACTCACATTGCAACCTACACAAATAAAACTGCGGAAGAATAAACGCTAGAAGAAAAGCTAGCACACAGAAAATAACATAGCTATTTTTGGACCAATATCCCCGGAAAAACCCAACTTGGGAAAACTGGTGCAACAATTGAGGGTTTTAATATTAAGCAGTAGTGAAAAAAATTGAGTACAACTGGATGCCGAAACTGGCAATCCTATAGAGAAATACTGGCAAGAAAAATGTAGTGAGGAAATCTCCTCACTCCACAGGCAAATCCGAGCTCTGACCTCAACTCAAATTGAGTCGTCCAAACTAGCTCTGTGTAGCTACTGCATCACCCTAGCACAGTGACTTCTGTACTCAGCTCGAACCAGCTTCTCCTCAAGTTGTCTGGTTTGTTGTTGTCCAAGAGAATGTCTCTCCTGGCCTCTGGAATCTTTGCCCGACTTTTGGCATTGAAACTCGACTTTCTCCAGCAATTTCGAAAATTGCCTCTAGAGGCTATTGCGTTGCTCTGCGTCAGCCTCACTGTGGCTCACTTGCCTCTCTGCAAATGCACTCACTGGATTTGGAAATCTTCCTCGATGTTCACTCTCTTTTCCCCTCTCTCACTGCTTCAATTTCACTGGCCCTCTCTCCGGCAACTGATTGTTGCTACTCTGGAAATCGATTTGCTCATAAAATCCAACTTTTCAAGTGTCATCTCCAAGTGCCCGTTGACGACTTCTTATAATCCTCTATTGGGACTCCAACGATCAAGACTAAATCTTAATCGATGGCTAGGATTAACTTGAAGTCGATCCAAGTGAGTTTCTAGAACATTCACACCTTGATTTAATTAATTCTGATTAATTTACCATATTCCCTAAGTTCAGACTTAGGAAATATTTAAAAACTGGTTACTAATCGAATTAAGTCATTTATAGGCAGAGTTTCCAGAAACGATTTTTTGGGTTTTGGAGATCTCTTGTATTCTAGCCCCTCCACCGAATTTCGTGGCTAGAACACATCTAATGCTACAAAAACAAACAAAACACTTACTGTCATCTTAATTAGTGTCCCCTTCTCTTTATGGACTTTCGCCGATGGGAGGAGTCCTGATATAAGGGAAATCACTTGAGTGATAGGATCTACGGCAAGGTATGATGTGATTTCCTAGGCCATTCAAGGAGAGACTCAAATAATGGCTTAATGCTTCAAAAGATTAATGGTTCTCCAAGAAAGGCTTATGAGGAGACTTAGACCTATGAGAAGAGGTTATTCAATTGTAAGGGATACTCCTAGACTTAAGGCTTCCTAAGGAGCAAGACCTCTCTCTAAGGGATTGGAAGAATGATTAACAAAAAAGGCTTAGAAACAAATAGAGAGACCTCGGAGAATCCAAGCGAGGCCTAGGGCTAGTGGATGATCTCTGATGAGATATTGAGGTCAAGCAAGGATGAGAAAGGCCCAAAGAATGATTAAATTCCTTTAAATTTTCAAGAGAAAATGACCTTTGGAATGTCGCTAACCAAAGAAGTTTAAGGGTAGAATTGACTTTGGAGCGAGGGCTTGAGATTTCTCTCAAACTAGCCATGGGAATTGCTTCAAATTTTGAGGGAAACTAGAGGAAACTACAATGCAGTATCCTACCAACTTTCTCCTCAAGGTGACCTCTCTAATGCAATTCACATTAGGCCCTAGTTGACCTTCTATGGTTAGGGCATAAATTTGAAAAAGGTGAAAGAAAGAGGTTTGAGGTTGATCACCTAGGAATGAGACCCAGTGCCTTGTCAATTGGGAGAAATGGAGTCAAGATTTCCTTTGATTTATGTCTTCACTCTATCAAGGAGATCTATGTAGCTCTTTGCTAACCATAAGAAGCAGCAACTCGGCTACAATAGGTATTTATACTTCGCTTGGCAAGGATTGATGGGAATTCGAGGATGCAATATGCAACACGAACATTCATTGACATCATCTTTGAATAATGCATGCAATACTTAATAGTCATAGCCTTTTTCATGAAGTCGCATTAAATTAGGGCACATACAAGATCATGACAATATATTCCATACATTAGACATGTAACAATGTAAAATATAGCATCAAAATAACACTTACAAGAACATGTGAGTATGATCTCTGATGAGATATTTAGGTCAAGCAAGGATGAGAAAGGCCCAAAGAATGATTAAATTCCTTTAAGTTTTCAAGAGAAAATGACCTTTGGAATGCCGCTAACCAAAGAAGTTTAATGGTAGAATTGACTTTGGAGCTAGGGCTTGAGATTTCTCTCAAACTAGACATGGGAATTGCTTCAAATTTTGAGGGAAACTAGAGGAAACTACAATGCAGTATCCTACCAACTTTCTCCTCAAGGTGACCTCTCTAATGCAATTCACACTAGGCCCTAGTTGACCTTCTATGGTTAGGGCATAAATTTTAAAAAGGTGAAAGAAAGAGGCTTGAGGTTGATCACCTAGGAATGAGACCCAGTGCCTTGTCAATTGGGAGAAATGGAGTCAAGATTTCCTTTGATTTATGTCTTCGCTCTATCAAGGAGATCTATGTAGCTCTTTGCTAACCGTAAGAAGCAGCAACTCGGCTACAATAGGTATTTATACTTCGCTTGGCAAGGATTGATGGGAATTCGAGGATGCAATATGTAACACGAACATTCATTGACATCATCTTTGATTAATGCATGCGATACTTAATAGTCATAGCCTTTTTCATGAATTCGCATTAAATTAGGGCACATACAAGATTATGACAATATATTCCATACATTAGACATGTAACAATGTAAAATATAGCATCAAAATAACACTTACAAGAACATGTGAGTATATCCATCCATCAAACTTGCAAATAGAAGCTCCAAGACGAGATAGCGACCCAAGACAAGATAGCGAAAATCCCAAACATCAAAATGCATCAATAACACCCAATTTCGTCCATCAATTGCAAATCTAAATTCTTTTATTAGAGAAAATCTCAGTCCAAATGGTGATGATTTGTAAAATGAGGCTCTCCTTCAATTTATATGAGCCTCCCACAAGTTCTAATGGACCCCTAAAAATGTTTTAATGTGCAAAATAACAATAACTTTGATGACAAGCCCACCAAATAGCTCAAATGTGTGAAATAAGCCTTCCTAATGAGGCCAAAATGATAAAAATCCATTAGCTTAATGAAGCCCCTAAAAATGTTTTAATGTGCAAAATAACAATAACTTTGGTGACAAGCCCACCAAATAGCTCAAATGTGTGAAATAAGCCTTCCTAATGAGGCCAAAATGATAAAAGTCCATTCGCTTAATGAAGCCCCTAAAAATGTTTTAATGTGCAAAATAACAATAATTTTGGTGACAAGTCCACCAAATAGCTCAAATGTGTGAAATAAGCCTTCCTAATGAGGCCAAAATGATAAAATGATGGTGCAAAGGGTTGTTGGAAGGCTTAGGTGAGTCCTCAATGTGCCATGACAAAGAGGGCTCCAAAATGATGATTAGGGGGTGGCCCCTTGATTTCCAAGCAAAAGATCTTGTGGTGCTCTAAGGTGCCTCTTGGGCATAGGAAATGGTCTCATGGGTCTCCAACTGGATCAAACATGTCGATGCTCCATCAATAAGGGCTAGAATGATGACATGTGCCCTGGATCAGTGGCCAAGTATTAGGTGCAAATGTGTGGTTAGTTGGGCAACAAGGTCCAAATGCATAATCATCTCTCTATGTTTGGGGCACAAACATGCAGTGTGTGGCGGTGAAGAAACCCATGGCGTGGCAATCAATGCTCTATTGTAGTGGAGGTCCATGGCTCTTAATGCTCACCCTACAAGTGCCATTATGACCCTTTGAAGGGCTTAGACCCCGAATAGGGAGACCAAGTCCAAATGGAGACCCACTTGCAATCTTATATAAGATCCAATGCGTCTCCTCACCTTCTAGTACAACAATCCATTAGTGCAATTGAGTAAATAAGCTTTCTAATCAGGGGTAAAAGTGGACACTTCATAGTGGCATGCCCTTCCAAATGGGCTTTAGAGTGCACATGCGTCACCAAGCTCAACAAGAGAGGTTAATAAAGGACCCTATTAAGTGGTTTCAACCTCTAGAGAAGTAACAAGTTCATAGTGTATCCGTCAAATGGTAGGTGTCATATGAAATGATGGTTGAATGGTGTGGGGCAACAGGGAAGGTTCCAAGCCACATGCCATGGTACAAGGGTAGCTATAATGAGTGAAGCCCACACATTGGGTGTATAGATGTTGGAGTAAGCAATCGTGGTACATGAGTTACCTCGCCCTTTGTTTTACCACCCTTCTTTTTTTTACCACCCTTCTTCATATGTCTTGTGTTTTATTGATTTTTCTTTCTATTAACTACTTAGGGCTCCATCGTCTGCAACAAACAATTCTGCTAGGTGATTTCAATTTCCATTTAGTATAATTCTTGATTTAAATAAATTCCACAATTCTTCATTTAAATAAGTTAATTTGGAAGATGTGCCTTTTATCTTATAAATATGTTCACTAGTTCAAATTTGGATTGCTGGCTTTATCGGTCATTTGGAACAAATGTTGGTGACACTCCAATTTGGGAAGTGGTATCTCAAGAAAAATTAGCTTACAAAACCTTTAACATCTAAGAGTTCATTTATAGAGATGTTTTATAAATATGTTCACTAGTTCAAATTTGGATTGTTGGCTTTATCGATCATTTGGAACAAATGTTGGTGACACTCCAATTTAGGAAGTGACATCTCAAGAAAAATTAGCTTACAAAACCTTTAACATCTAAGAGTCCATTTATAGAGATGTTTGCCGATTCAATAACGTGCTTTTCTTATAAACACCTTAAGTAGCACTACTTCGCCTAGCATCCTCTCGCAATTATGGTTCCAGACCCAGATTGAAATGCAAAGTCAAAAGCTACGGCAAGGGCAGGGCAAAGGTTTGTTTCATGGAACCACGATTTGTCCTCTATTTTCAAGGGGTAGGGTGAGGTCTTGATTGATAAGAAGCCTCCTTGATTTGATGAGTTAATGCTGGTTTGATGGCAATAAGAATATTCTTCCCGTTTCGTGTTAGTTAGACTAAGCTTTACCATTGTATCCATAATATATGAACATTGCCTTATATATTGATTCACCTATAGCCTATCTTCCTTCCCTTAGCCTATAGCCTATCTACCTTTACCTAGTTGTTAGTTAGGTGGGCCCACGAGAGGCATGGGTAGTAGTTCCGTTTCTAGTTACCCGTAGCTTCCACTCGCAGATCGAGTAAGAGGCTTAGAAGCAGAGAAAGCAGCAGCTAGGGTAACTAGGCAGCCTTGAGGAATGTATAAACCCCCAAAGAAAACGATAGCCGGTTGTCATTGATGATAGCCGCTAGTAGCCGGTAGTCATAGCTAGGAGGCATTGCCTGAAGGTCATAACCACTCATAGCCAATCATATACGTGCGGGTTACTGAGGTGAGTTAGTGAGGTTCTTCTTTTGAATTGGGGATAGTTATTGGCCTAAACTTCCCTTGTTTCCCCTGGCTTGTGTAAGCTTAAAATACTTTCACTTCGGTACTCAACGGCCTCATGCTGGAAGTGTTTCTTTGCCCACCGCAATAGAGTTTGATGGTTCATGCTAACCTTCAAAACAAATACCGATAGCTTGTTTGCTTCCTCCCTATCCTACACTAACCCCATGGTTGGAGCATTATGAGTTGGAACAAGGCCTTGTTTCATAAGCACCTCGTATCATTTGTTTTCACAAGCAGGTAGATGGTTTTTTTCATAGATTAGTTTTGTATTTGGAGCCCAAATGGGGCAGTGCCTGGTAACTTAATCTATACTCTGTATTTATTAATAAGATGTTTTGATATCATTTCCTTCATACAACAATGTGAGTGATTTGCAATAATGTAATCTACAAATGCCTCTGGTTCCTTTTGGTTGGTTGCGCACCAATACAATAGTGCACTACTCCGAGTTGCATTTTCCAAGCATATAGTTCAAATATATTCTTATATTGTGGCTTACATGCTTAAAGGCCAACCTGTACATTCACGTAAGTCTGTAAAAGTAAATTAGTATTGAAAGTATAATTTATTAACATTGATATAATTTATACAGATTGATGCACATGCTGGTGGTGTGAAGGATATTGCTTTTTCACACCCTACCTCCCAGATCTGCATAATTACATGTGGGGATGATATGACCATCAAGGTAATCTGCTTTATCATATGTGTCCAGACTCACTCTAATAGTTGTCTCACTCTAATAGTTGTCGTTTACTTATTTGTATATGAAAATTTAAAAAAAAAATGTATGTGCTTGTAGGATGCAGTAACTGATCAAAAGCAGTACACATTTGAAGGTACTTGTTCATTGAAGCTTGAACAATTTATGTGCATTGCAGTTGAGTAATATTAAATTCTAGTTGTTTTTAAGTTACATTGCATATTGCATATTCTATTTTTGTTTGATGTTTGGTTTTTGGCCATATGAAAAATAATTTATTGCACTAATATTGCACAAAAGCACTAAAGATAGATGGATTATGATTCTTTGTTCTTATGCAGTTTATTTGTTCTACAACTATTGATGGAAAGATCAAAGCCTGGTTGTATGATCTTGCAGGATCTAGGGTGGAATATAATGCTTCGGGCCTCTGGTGCACTACAATGGCTTATAGTGTTGATGCAACAAGGTAAAATACCAACTTGGAATGGTGTTTAGTTTGTAGAGTGTCTTCATGTTGATCTAAGTTTTACTGTCTCCAATTTTTTGTATTTGCTTTGTCAAGACTATGCCCTTTCTGAAGCATATAATCATTTGTATTTTTATTAGGCTCTTCTCCTGTGGAACAAGTAAAGATGATGACTCATACCTGGTTGAGTGGAATGAAAGTGAGGGAACAATCGACATATTTTGGTTTTAGGAAATGTTACATCAAAGCCTGGTTGTATGGCTTATACTGTTTATTTTTTCTACAGCTATTGATGAAAGATCAAAGCCTGGCTGTATGATCTTGCAGGATCTAAGGTGTACTGTAATGCTCCGGACCTCTGGTGCACTACAATGGCTTATAGTGCTGATGCAACAAGGTAAAATGCCAACTTGGAATGGTGTTTAGTTTGTAAAGTGTCTTCATGTTGATCTAAGTTTTACTTTCTCCAATTTTCTATATTTGCTCTGTCAAGACTATGCCCTTTCTGAAGTACATAATCATTTGTATTTTTGTTAGGCTCTTCTCCTGTGGAACAAGTAACAAGTAAAGATGGTGATTCATACCTGGTCGAGTGGAATTAAAGTGAGGGAACAATCAAGGTTTTAGGAAGCATTCCTCAAGTGTTGTGCAATGTGATACAACTAGAAATAGGTTCTTGACAGCTGGTGATGAATTTCAAATAAAGTTCCGGGAAATGGATAACTCCAATATCTCGACAACAATTGATGTCGAGGGTAGTTTGGTAAGAAGTTGATGAGGATGGTTTATTTTTGGAGTTTGAGAGATAATGACTTTGACCCAAAAAATTTCAACCCATTATTTCAAGTTTTCTTGATCACATCCCAATGTATAGTTGTGTTATTTCCAAAAATCTGCAGGCTAGTCCTCGCCTTCGTTTCAGTAAAGATGGTTCCCTGTTGGCAGTAAGATGATATGATCAATGGATTCTAACAATTATCTGACACTTGAGACAAACGAAGGCTTCTAGATGAGGTTACAGACGAGCAAGAAGGCTTCTAGATGAGGTTACAGACAAGCAAGAACGGGAAATTGATTGAATCATTGATTTGGGTCAGTGTAGGTCTCTCAGGTTGGCAGTAAGATGATATGATCAATGGTTTCTAACAATTATCTGACACTTTAGACAAACGAAGGCTTCTAGATGAGGTTACAGACGAGCAAGAACGGGAAATTGATTGAATCACTGATTTGGGTCAGTGTAGGTCTCTCAGGTTGCCTGACACAACGCATGAGAGCGATGCATGTAATCATCCTCCTATTACAGAAAACACTAATGGTTGACATACTTTCCAATTTTATGTGCTACAAATTTTGTCGACATTGATCCAAACAAGTAATGTGCTATTTCTTGCAGGTAGTAATACTGATATACACCAATTCCGATGTTGTTTTATTACTGGAATCCAATGCTCTCCATAAGCTACAAATTCTGTCGACATTGATCCAAACAAGTAATGTGCTATTTCTTGCAGGTAGTAATACTGATATACACCAATTCCGGTGTTGTTGTTTTAGCACTGGCATCCAATGCTCTCCATAAGCTACGAAAATGGCTGATGAGTGACCGGAATCCATCTGGGGAGGTGGGGTTTTTTAGTAGTTGTTTGCTTCCTTTTTATTTCAGCTTGTTTCATTTATTTGTTTGTTTGTTTGTTATACTTATGGGTACATAATTTGCGGCTGTTTTTTATGGAGTAATGATTGAGTAATTAAGAGTTAGTATCTTGTTCCACAGTCTACAACGAGTATTCCACCAGCTAGTGGGATTGTTATGAATAATGACATTGGTGATACAAATCCAGAAGAAGTCGTTGCTTATATAGCTTTGTCTAAGAATGATTCCTATGTTATTTGAGCTTCCGGTGGCAATGTCTCCTTATTCAATATGACATTTAAGGTAACAGAGCCTTTTACCTAAGGACCAGTTTCATTTTTATGTATTTGGTTATATATATATAAGTTCAGTCTTGGTACGTTGTTCTGCTTAGGGGTTTTATTCTCTAATGTTTCACCTGCAACTTTCAAATTATGTGGGTAATGGTGTTCAGTTCAGAATCACTCTACAAGGTTTTTGCCTATTCTTCCTCACAATAGGCTAAGAATTCAAAGGCTCCCAAATTATCTAAATCACTGGTTTCATGGCATCCTAATTAGTGATTCATTGCAGGTCATGACAACTTTCATGCTACCTCCTCCTGCAGCCATTTTTCTGGCTTTCCACCCTTAGGACAATACCTCCTCCTGCAGCCATTTTTCTGGCTTTCCACCCTTAGGACAATAACGTCATTGCAATTGGCATGGAAGATTCATCAATTCATAATATACAATGTTCGAATTGATGAGGTGCTGCCTGTGAATATATCTTTGAATTTAAAATTCTTATCATTTTTCTTCATTGTGCCCTTTTACCAAAAATGACCTTTAAGTGGCATGCAACTTGCTGCAATTTTTAATGGTAAAAACAAAGCTCAAGGGCCACCAAAAGAAAATCACAGGCCTGGCTTTTTCACATGTTTTGGATGTTGGTGTCTTCTGGAGCTGATGCACAGATATCAGCGCCAGGTATGTGGTTTCTTCTATTATTATATAGTCTGACTCCGTAATGTTTAATTAAAGTTTACATAAATTTACCGGGTAGAAATGTTTATGCACTCACAACCACGTCTTTTGGCAGTTATGTCTCTGGGGCATAGATGGATGAGACAAGCGGAAGTCAAAAATTGTACCAGTATAGCCAGGAAGATCATCACCACCAGTTTGGGGATGCAACAGTACAGTTTCATAATGATTAAATTCCCTTGTTGATTGTGCATGAGAGCCTCTGATGCTTCCAAGTTGGAGCGCTTGCGCTATGTAAGTACGGTAAGCAATCTTGAATTCAAACATAAACAGTTATATAATGTCACTTTTCTTCTGTATCTGATTGGATGACCTTTTTACATGGTTGCATTGCAGTGGTCTCCTCATGATTCCCTATCTACTCCTATTTCAAGTGCCATATACTCATGTGTATGCGATCTTCGGTGATGGTGCAGTTGGCGAGCTTCTCTGATGATGCAGTTGGAGTGTTTGATGCAGAAAGCTTGAGGCCTCACTGTCGTATTTGCAGCTTATGCATATTTATCATCGGGAATGACCAGGTAAATGGGCTCTTTCATTCTGTCATGGTTGATGCATCTATCTTTCAGATTTGGTATGATTTAATTTATTGTTCAAGGCATATTATGATTTAATTTATTATTTGGGTTATTTATGCTGCAGTATATCCTCTAATCGTTGCATCACATCCATCCGAACCGAATCAATTTGCTATTGGAATGACAGATGGGAAATGGGGTGTTACACCCTCCCCCAGATAATGCAACTGTCGGATCAAATCCAACATTAAGTAACCAAGGTTCGGAATCACCCTCAAGGTTGGTAGTTCAATGGCAACATAAGAACAAGTGTCTACCGACTCTTTATTTACAAGAGTACTATGAATAATGGTAGCGTATTGTCAGTGAAATGTCTCACTTGTGTTCCAGTTTATAGGCGTTCCATCAAGATTGTAATATTCATCAGATATTGTTCAGAGCTATAGATGGAGGTTAAGCACTGCCTTCTCTCGGGCCCGGGCCCAGGCCCGCAACAAACAACCAATTCTACACACCAATTTCCCCTTGTACCAATTTCCAGGGGAAAGGCAGGTATTTGTTTTGGATAAAACGATAAGGAATCAAATTTGTGTTTGAGGTTGAATGCTGCACGCTTTATCTTTTTCAGAGATGGACAGCTGAAAGGAACGCGCATGAGCCCATTAGCGACTTTCCAGCCACGCGTCAGCACATGGACCGAATTTAACGGCGACTCTGAACAGTTGGTCAATAAGTTGGGTTTTGGATTTTAGCGTATTGTCAGTGAAATGTTTCACTTGTGTTCCAGTTTATAGGCGTTCCATCAAGATTGTAATATTCATCAGATATTGTTCAGAGCTATAGATGGAGGTTAAGCAACTGTAAATCATACCTAAATGAGTATCTAGGTGCAATAAGCAACTGTAAATCATACCTAAATGAGTATCTAGGTGCAATCGTGGTCACTATAATTTTTCTAGGTCGTGTAAAAATTGAAAGCCTGTTTCTCAGTTTCTATTTTGAAACCTTTCTTCTTACCACGACTATTTTTCATATGCTCATGTGCATTCAGACAAAACCTGGTTTATGAGTATTTTTCATAGGCTCATGTGCATTCATACAAACCTGATTTATGTGTATTTTTCATATTATATTTATTAACTCAATCAACTTTTTTGGGTTGAATACTATTGAAACTAAGATTGAAGTAATTCAACTGAGAAAACATTAATTCTGCAATTGATTCAACGAACACTCTTTGAATACTATTGAAACTAAGATTGAAGTAATTCAACTGAGAAAACATTAATTCTGCAATTGATTCAACGAACATTCTTTCTTGTTTGATGATGACTATTGTTTAAACATTGATATCTAGTGAAAGCAGTTGATGATGGGATACTGCTCTTATTTATCATTGCTGCAGCCTTGTGTTTTCATGGACTTGTTGTTCTGTATTATATGTTTATTTTTCGTGGTATGTTATTAGGCAAATTAGATAAAAGTATAAAAAAATTCTGGTATGTTATTAGGCACATGTTGAAAATGCTGGACATGGACATTGATATCTACTGAAAGCAGTTGATGGGATACTGATCATATGATCATTGCCTTTGTGTTTTGATGGACTTGTTGTTCTGTATTATATTTTGATGGGCTGTTCTGTCTTATATATTTATTTTTCTTGGTATGTTATTAGGAAAATTAGATAGAAGTATAAAAATAATCTTTAATCATTAAATTCATACCAAAAGTTGAAAATCTTGGACTAAGGACTAGAGTATTTCTTGGTATGTTATTAGGCAAATAAAAATAAGTTCAATCATTAAATTCATACCAAAAGTTGAAAATCCTGGACTAAGGACTTGAGTCTATAGATATCTAAGTGCTTGAATCTATATCTATCTATATATCTATAGTAAACACTAGAGCAATGCCTATCTAGCAGGCTCTTCTAAAAAAAAATATTAGGCTCTTTAAAAAACAATTATCCATGAGCAGCATCGATTGGGCTAAAAACAAGTATCCATGATATCCATGAGGAGCATCGACTTGGCTACTTGATGGAGTTGAATCATCTTCATCTTCATCACATATCCATGAGGAGCTTCTTGGCCATGATTATTGTTTAAACATATTGATACAGATATTTTTGAAATTCTAGGTTGGCAAGCTTCTTGGCCATGATTTTTGTTTAAACATATTGATACAGATCTTTTAGTTGATGGAACACTGCTTCTAATTTCCTATTTTTTCATTGCTGCCTTTGTTATTGTTTTTGATGGAGAGATTCTTCCCTTGGAAGTTGTAATATTAAAATTTTTGGATAGAAGCTTGATAGGAGGCTTCATTTTTTCCATTGGTAGCTGTCCAAGGTTTTAAGCTATTTACAATGATTATTGTTTAAACATATTGATACAATATTTTTGAAATTCTAGGTTGGCAAGCTTCCTGGCCATGGTTTTTGTTTAAACATATTGATACAGATATCTTTCAGTTGATGGAACACTGCTTCTAATTTCCTATTTTTTCATTGCTGCCTTTGTCATTGTTTTTGATGGAGAGATCCTTCCCTGGGAAGTTGTAATATTAAAATTTTTGGATATAAGCTTGATAGGAGGCTTCATTTATGCCATTGGTAGCTGCCCAAGGTTTTAAGCTATTTACCAGACTTAGTATGTTTATAGCGCTCGTAAATGACAAGACAGCGCCTGTAACTATGCTGCTTTAATAACATGGAGAGAATATAGCGCTTGCAACTATCTACGAATGCTAGTTGCTTTAATAACATGGACAGAATATAGTTTATTGTAATTTAGCAGATTAAAATCGTTTTTTCGCTGGTAAGCAATTCAATAAGGTCATTGCTAGAATATGCTCTTCTACTCTGTTAAGCTCTGCTTTACAGCATACACAACTCACTTTTGCCCAATGGAAATAATGTTTCTTTCACACACTCCAAGTGGAAATGGAAATAACGCTGAAATAATGTAAGTCCTCATTCACCCTTTAGTGGATGCCCTTACAAGTTTTTACGCGTAATCTTAATTGTTTTTGGGCACTTTTATCGAGAAACTGAATGGTAGGTGTTCGGTGTATTTGCCTTTTTAGTGATGGAAATTGATTACCAGGAAAGCTAAAACGCTGGAACCAGGGAAGTTATATGGTGTGAATGGCATTTTTGTCGATATTTCATGATTGTATACACCTGGAAAACCATCACACCGTATAACTGGACATGTAATGATAGATAATACATAATAAAAGTGACTTGGGAAACAAATTATATCGTGATTATGTACTCTTGGAATTATGAAAATATATTCCTATTCCTATTCATAGTTATTTGAACAAACACAATTGTAAAAGCGATTTTCGTATTAATGATATTATTATTATTTTTAATTCAAAAATGAAATAAAATAATTTATAAATAATATTTCAAGGCCCAAGGCCCATAATCTTGATTGATGAAACGTTGATTACTTGTTGATAGTGTTTAATAAGAAATTGTAAATCAAATGATCATGAATTAAACTCATAATTAATTTACATTGATTTTCATTTTATTAAGAAATTATTCATAAATCAATGTTATAAACTTATATTTAATTTACATTGATATTCATTTTATTAAGAAATTATTCATAAATCAATGTTTTAAACTAATATTTAATTTACATTGATTTTCGTTTCATCAAAATATTATTTATAACCTTGAAATCAAATAATTTGGAATTTACATTGATTTTCATTTTATTAAGAAATTATTCATAAATCAATGCTTTAAACTCATATTTAATTTACATTGTTTTTCATTTCATTGAGATATTATTTATAACCTTGAAATAGAATAATTTGGAATTTACATTGATTTTTATTTCATTGAGATATTATTTATAACCTTAAAATAAAATGATTTGTAAATAACGTTTCCAAGACGCATAATCTTGATTGATGAAACTAAAATAATTTGTAAATAATATTTCCAAGACGCTAAATCTTGATTGATGAAACTTACTTATTGATAGCATTTAACAATAAATTCTTCTAAATATATAGAAAAGAAAAAAAGAAAAACTAAATTGCATGAGTATATATCAAATGATCATGATTTAATGCTTTAAACTCATATTTAATTTACATTGATTTTCATTTTATTGAGAAATTATTCATAAATCACACAAGGACTTATTCATATTCATAACCTTTAAACTCATATTTAATTTACATTGATTTTCATTTCATTGAGATATTATTTATAACCTTTAGACACTCAACTTATTCATATTCATAACCCTTAGACACAAAGGTTTTTTTTCATGAAAACAAAATATCCAGATGATTTAATTTACATTGATTTTCATTTTATTGAGAAATTATTCATAAATCACACAAGGACTTATTCATATTCATAACTTTTAAACTCATATTTAATTTACATTGATTTTCATTTCATTGAGATATTATTTATAACCTTTAGACACTCAGACTTATTCATATTCATAACCCTTAGACTTTTTCATGAAAACAAAATATCCAGATGAGAGATGAGAGTTGAGTTGTGGCATTGTTCTTAGTCACCCTTTAGTGGATGCTCTTAGAGGTTTAGACACAATTATCTTAGTTGATTACTTATTTAATGTTACGCTCTCATTGGCATTGATTTTCATTTCATGGGGATATTATTCATAACTCTCAGAGGGAGGAACTTCTTTTTCATGAAAACAACATATCCATGTTCTTTTAAATGAAAACACATATCCGTGTAAGTTTTAGAGTGTTGAGAGTGCAGTTGTGCCTAATTTTTATTAGGCAAAAAAATTGTGAAGATAGACAAGATAGATGCTTATAGAAATTGGAAAACTTGATTTAAAGACCATGTTTCAATGCAAGGAAGGGATTACAAACACAAGGGATAGAACAACACAATAAAAAAGATAAAATCATCATGTTTACTTTCGTATTGTGCAGGCACATTTTTCCATTATGTAACGAATGGTTTTTAAAAACTGTTTGTTTTTCTACATTATATTTAAATATAACATTGAACATCTATATAGAGAAATTGAGGTATGTGTAAGGAACTATGTGAGCCTTAGTGCTAATTACATGCCATGAATTTCAGTTATCTTAACAAAAATTCACAAAAGGTTATTGAATGTGAAGGGTATGTTTTGTTGGAATACATAGGTGTATTTTGAATGTCTCTCCAATGAGAGGCCAACTTGTTTAAAGTATGAGCATTGAAAGATATTGATTATGTACTCTAAATGTCCTTTTGATGAGAGTTCAACTTGTTTGAAGAATGGACATGAAAAGGTTGAACAGCTCAAGCAAATTGACAAGCAATCCAACTAATAAATTGAAGAGGATGCAACAAATGTGCAATTATTATTGTTGAGAAGATAAAACATAAAAAGGGGAACTACTAGTTCTTGCACCTAGATAAATCCACAAGTCAACATTAACAAGGATTTAACATTGGCACTAGCCCCTAAGATTGATCCAATTAATCAATAGATGGACCTTGTGGAATAGTTGTGAAGAAGACTACAATGTCAACAATTGCCAATTTATTATATTAACTTGTTTTATTATGAGTTATCTTAAATAAATATTACAAGCTTTATTAGTATGGCATTAGTTATTACAAGCTTTATTAGTATGGCATTAGTTAAAGGAATGCTACAAATGATGAGATCATCAAACTCACTCTCAATGATGACATTAGTTAAATTGGGCTAAGGTGAGTTAAATATGTAGTAAAGTGTAATTGATTGAAATTTCAGAAATGACAAAATCAAATAGGTAAAGGAATGCTAAGAATGAAAGGGTACTTCAAAGTCACTCTCAAGGATGGCATTAGTTGAATTGGGGTAAGACAACTGAGAGAGTGATTTAAAATAATTAATTACACCACCAAAGGATGGAATTAATTGAATTGGGGTAATGTGAGTTAAATATGCATTAAGGTGTAATTGACAACTGAGAGAGTGATTTAAAGAATCAATTACAACACCAGTTGCCTCATTTGGACTCATGTCTAATGTGCCAATTAGAGCATCATTAGAGGAAAAGTTACCAAAAGGGCATGCAAATATCACATATATTGTGCCAATTAGAGGAAACGTTACCATCCAAAGGACATGCAAATATCACATATTCACTGCATTGATGGCATAAGGACTACTTAACATCAAGTGAACATAAGCCACTAAATTGCAACAATTTTATATTAGATTTTCACAATTAGTTTTGGTTGCATGGTTCATAATAATATTGTATCTTGCAGTGGATTAGAATGCTTCTTGAAATGAATTAAATTAACATTGTACATTATATTACTAGACTTAAAATATATTGTATCTAGCAATGGATTAGAATGCTTGTTGAAATGAACTATCAAGTCAACATTGTACATTATACCACTAGACTTAAAATTGAAGTAAGATTAGACAAAAATGGACATTTCAATTACTGTTGATATTTTAATAGTAAATATGCATATTGATGTTTTATAATCAACCTATGCAATTTATAAATGCATTTCAAATTTTCATTTCAAACTTTTATCATAAATTGAAAAGGGTTTGTTGCAAATTGAAAAATGCTTAATATAATCAAATGAAAAGTACTTATTAATGCATTTCAAATTGTCATTTCAAACTTTTATCATAAATTGAAAAGGGTTTGTTGCAAATTGAAAAATGCTTAATATAATCAAATGAAAAGTACTAATACATTAAAATGACATTGAAAATAATTGGATCAAATAGATGAATACCAAAATTATGTCTCTGTAATATTTGGTTTTATTATTTTTTATTTATCAAAATATTGAAAAATAAATGGTTGAAAAGCCAAAATCGTAAAGGAAAAGATAATTGAAACTTAAAGCGAAGTTTAAACAATGAATAAAATGAATAATTAAAAGTAACAAATAATTTCAGTGAATTAGTTTAATTGGCGTTTAATTGGCTTGAATGAATTATTTCAAGGGTGCAATTTATGATGAAGTATTGAATTATATTCTCATTGAAATTATAGGCTACATCTAAAAACACACATACATTAAATAACATCTAACATGAATCATTTTTTTATTCACTAGGAAATATTGAAGGTTTTCATCATTCAATTGCACATGTTCCATGTACATGAAATATTGAAGGTTTTCATCATTCAATTGCACATGTTCCATGTACATGAATTTTAAATGAATGAATTGTCGTGGTATGCTTTTTTTAATTTTTAAATAAATTTTATTTTTTAATATCACTACCACAATGCCCTCTTTAGGAAAAAATATCTAAAAATTATTGCTTCATTCACCATGCTTTCACAATATTGCATCATATACTATTTTCAGAATTATTGTGTCAAAATTATTGTGTTTAGCCAACCACAACCTATCAATTTGTTTGTTGGGTTACTAATGTAATGCCTTACCATGTTGGGAATGGGTTATTTATTAACAATCACTAACACAAACCTTCTTTAACACAAACAACAAGATGAAGTAGCATTATGACATAAACCTTGTGAAATATTAAGAAATGTGATCTTCTCAGGTGATTGTTATACCATCAATCGAGTAGATTTTCAACATGAATGTGGATTAAATGATGATGGTGAAAAAATATTGAACGAGTTAATGCTTTATTGGTGCAAGAAATATGGCTAGATGGTGGATCAACTGCACATAATTCCTCTATTGCAATGTCCTTCAAAGTCGTGACCGTATGATGTGAAAATTTGATAAGCATCCATGTGATTCATGAGTATGTGAATAATGTCCGTGTTGGCCTTGCCAAGACACACTTTGAGGATCTTAGAATAATCATTTTTTTCCTTTGTTTGTGGTGTGTATATATATTTTTCCCCTACATGCCTTTGTGCATGTAGGAGAGTTCTAACTTGGATCTTGTATATTTGGATATCCCTTCTACTTTCTAGAGGGCCATTCTCTAACTAGCCTCTCCTCCATTTCTGAGGAGAATGGGGATGGGCATGGTCCTATGCCCACACTGCCCAATCTCATCTCATGAATTTCTGTCAGACGATGGTAACTCAATTGGTTTGCCTAAATACTCTTATGATCAATTACTTCTATTCTACTCTTAAAAATCCACTCACAAATATTATTGGTTGTCTTCCTCCATCTTCACTAGATCATTTCTCACAAATATTATTGGTTGTCTTCCTCCATCTTCACTAGATCATTTTTTTTCTCAACACTATACATTTTGAGAGAGGAAAGCTTTTAACTTTATGATTCTTTAATAAAAAGAATGATTCTTTTTCATATGGAGCATTATATACTATTGGAGTTGCTTATAAATTTCAAACTTAACAATGTTCTTCCCATGGAATATGGTGAGATCATGTAAACACCTTCTATCTAAACCATATCTAAACCATAAAAAATTGATGCATCTAAACCATAAAAAATTGATGCACCAACTCTATGTGAAAATTGAACTTCTCCTTAAATTATCCAAACTTTTTATTTATTTTTAATTAGTATATAACTTAAATAAATAAAAGCATCTTAACTTTTTATATCTAGATACCAGTGTTTCGGATTAATCACATAGTTAGAATTTTTTTGTCTAGATACCAGTGTTTCGGATTAATCACATAGTTAGAGTTTTTTTGACATTTAAACAAACTAATGTTTTTATATCTATTTTAAATTAATAAAAAATAATAATAATAACTTATAAAGTAATGTATCTAATCTATCTGAATTTCAACCCTACTTACATTTACATAAAACAATTAAGATAAAACAATTAAGGTTTTAAGATTAATATTTAGAATTTAACATATATAAAATTGAAATTTGAACTCTATCAGTACATGAACATGTAGCTCATGAAAACCAAAATACAAATATAAAGTTATTTTAACATTCATTCCCCATGAAAACAGTGCGTCTGTTCTGGTGGTTGCTAGTCTCACACTGCTTATGGAGGCATTGCTGTTGTGGTGGTTGCTCCTCCCGGATCGCAATCCAACCCACATGCTCTTGGCTCCAGCTTTGTCGGATGTTCAATTGAATGGGTGAGGTATAATAAATGTTTAATAAATAAGTTTTTACAGAGCAGTCACTGAAAGGGAAAATATGAGTTCTAATTTATTTCAAAATAAATTGAACCCCAGTCAGATTATTGTCAGATGCATCAAATTCCTCCAACTTCGGCAGTCTGGTGAAAAAGCCTAGCCTCTGGAGATGGCGCCAGTAAGATGATTGTTATAGTCCCGTAAATATCTCAGATTTTTCAGGACTATTTCCTCAATTTCCCATGGAATCTTTCCTTGCAATCCCGAAGAATCCAAGTATAAAATTCGCAGCTGACTGAAATTGTCACAGTATTTGCCTTGATTGTCTCAACACTCCAAAGATTTCCGATAGGCGAAGGAATAGTAACACTCAGATCATTTATATCTTATCAAGAGCGTACTCAGGCTTACCAGATTACCAAGTTCAATAGGAATAAAACCAGAAGGCTGACGAGATTACCCAGATCTGGAGAAATAAAACCAGAAATTGGTTGTTTCTGATATTCAGAATGGTAAGAACGCTGCAGTTCCAGACATCCGGAGCGATGAAAGGCGCGAACAAATTGATGGCGATAAGTTCTCCGGCGGAAAAATGATGTTCCTTTTGTGCAGAACAGAAGTTCTCCGGCGAGTTTTTTGGCAGATAGATGAGGTTTTCTTCAGCGAATAAGTTATCCGGCAGGTATTATCAGAGAAGTTATCAGCCAATAACTTATAAGTTATCAGCTAATAAGTTATAGTTTATAGGTTATAAGATGATCGATTATCAACGATAAGTTATCAGCTAAGAAGTTATAAAATGTGGGTTATGGACGATAAGTTATCAGCTGATAGATTATCAGTTTTTAAGTTATCAGACGATAACTTATCTTCTGATACCTTATCAGCGAAGAAGTTATCAGATATAGGTTATCAGCAATAACTTATCAATGATAAATTATCAGCTAATAAGTTCTCCAATGATAACTTATCTGTTAATAGGTTATCAGCAAATAAGTATAGATGACTTATCAGATGATAAATTATTAGCTAATAAGTTATCAGTTTATACGTTATCAGATGATAAGTTATCTTCTGATAGGTTATTTGATAAGTTATCAGTATATAAGTTATCTTCTGATAGGTTATTCAATAACTTATCAGTTTATAAGTTATCATATGATAAGTTATATTCTGATAGGTTATCTTATCGGATGATAAGTTATCTTCTGATATGTTATCTCAGATAAGTTATCAGTTTATAAGCCATCAGGTATAAGTCATCAGTTTATAAGCTATCGGGTGATAAGTCCTTAGCTGATAGGTTATCATCCCATAAGTACTCAGTTTATAAGCTATCAGATGATAAGTTATAGCTAATAAGTTATCAGTTTATAAGTTCAGCTGATAGGTTATAGCTAATAAGTTATCAGTTTATAAGTTCTCAGTTCTCGTCCCTTTCGACTTATCATCTGACTATTTAGCTGATAACTTATGTGATGATCGGTTACCTGCGGAAACTTATCTTACCTTACAGCAATAACGTATCTTACAATACCTCATTTATCCGCCAAATAACTTGGGACAGGCAAGCTGCTGGTCGACGAAGAGACCGACCTTCTCAATGGCGGAAGCCTCGGCAAACAAGCGGCCATCCACCAAATGGCTCACCAGGTGGCCGAGAAGGACATGGCGGAAATTGCTGGGCGCAGCTCGTTTCCGAAGGACATGGCGGAAATCGCTGGGCGCAGCCGCCTGCACAAATTTACACCGCCGCTGCCTGCCGGAGCGGATTCCACTTGTGCCACAGCTACGGAAGTCCTCCGCCCTATCGAATCTCCTCTGCACCATGCCGCCACAGCGGGAGGGTTGGGCAACTCTTCAAATTTGCATTACCATTATCCTTCTGCTCGACGTCCTCTCCTTGGATTCGACGGTTGTTGCAGGTACTGCTGACCTGCTCGACTCTAACCATTCCATGCCGACAAACGAAGTGGCAGCTCAGCCGAACCCCAGCAGGGTTTTAACTTCAAACACGGGAATTCGAAAGTGATTTTGTATTGATTCTGTATTTGTAAACTAAAAAAGATAACCTCTGAAGTTTTCAGTGAAGTTCAAAGTTTCCATGGCTCTGTTCTTGTAAGTTTTCAATGAAGTTCAAAGTTACAACGGAGCTGTTGTTAAATGCACTAATCTAACTCCCTATTTCCTCTAGTGGATAGTAGAGAGATGGGTAGAAAAACATACGAAAGAACCAGTGAATCAAATATTGAAATCTTCGAATCACCTATTTTGAGTTTCCCTAGAGATTTACCTAACTCATTAAAGCGGGTGGGGTGTGGAGTCGGGTGCGGTGGGAGAAGGGTGTGGTTACTCTGTGTACGGAAGTAAAAGATAGGTTTTTGCCCGCCCAATCGCCCACCAACCAGCCAATAGCCTCTTTATAACATCTTTATCGCTAAACCATATTCACCTCAATGAAGATACATTCTTCACACCCCCGACCAACCAACTCAGTGCAATGGATAGAAAAGTAAAGCGTGGCAAGCTTGTGAAAAACTACCAAGTGGCGCCCATCCAACACCTGAGATCAAAGGGTTGCATCCATCAACGCCCCACATCAGAGGGTTGAGACGTTGCCAAGTGGCATTCATTCGACATCCCATATTAGAGGGCCAAAGTTGCTAAGTGGCATCCATTCAATGCCCCACATAGGAGGGCTAGACACTACCAAGTGGTATCCATTCAATGCCCCATATCGAAGGGCTAGACACTACCAAGTGGTGTCCATTCGACGCCCCAGATCGAAGGGCTAGACACTACAAAGTGGCATCCATTCAATGCCCCAAATCAAAGGGCTAGACACTACCAAGTGGCACCCATACAATACCCAGATCCAATACTTGGCAGCTTGTAGGCCCTCCGATCTGGGTATTGGACAGGTGCCACTTGATTTGGGGCATTGAATGGATGCCACTTGGTAGTGTCTAGCCCTTCGATCTGGGGCGTCGGATTTGGGGCCCTTGATTAGAGTGTTGAGACGTTGCCAAGTGGCATTCATTCGACATCCCATATTGGAGGGCAGAGTTGCTAAGTGGCACCCATTCAATGCCCCAAATAGGAGGGCTAGACACTACCAAGTGGTATCCATTCAATGCTCCAGATCGAAGGGCTAGACACTACCGAGTGGTGTCCATTCGATGCCCCAGATCGAAGCGCTAGACACTACCAAGTGGCGTCCATTCAATGCCCCAAATTAGAGGGCTAGACACTACCAAGTGGCACCCATACAATACCCAGATCCAATACTTGCTAGCTTGTAGGCCCTCCGATCTGGGTATTGGACAGGTGCCACTTGATTTGGGGCATTGAATGGACGCCACTTGGCAACATCTAGCCCTCCGATTCGGAGCGTTGAATGGATGCCACTTGGCAACATCTATCCCTCCGATCCAAGGCATCGAATGGATGCCACTTGGCAACTGTGATCTGTGCATTGGATTGGCACCACTTTGCAACACCATAGTGCTCCAATCTAAGCATTTGATGGCTACCACTTGCAGTGTCCAGTGCTCTGATTTGTGCGTTGGATTGGCGACACTTCACAGTGTTCTATCCCTCAGCGTTGGATTGGTGCCACTTGGTAGCATCTCAACCCTCGGATCTATGCGTTGGATGGGCACCAATTGGAAGTGTCTTGTCCCTTGGATCTGGGGTGTGGATGGGTGACACTTGGCAGTGTCTCAACCCTGTGATTTGTATGTTGGATGGTCACCACTTGGCAGCATCTCAGCCTTGCAATTTGTACGTTGGATGGGTGCCACTTGGAAGCATCTCATCCTTGCGATCTGGGTCATTTGATGGGCACTGCATGGCAGCGTCTTAGCGTTATGATCTATGTATTGGATTAGTGCCACTTGGTAGCAGCTTAGCACTTTGATTTGTGCATCAAATGGGTGCCACTTTGCAGCGTCTCATTCCTTCGCTCTGTGCATTGGATGGCCACCACTTGGCAGTGTCACAGAGCTCTGATCTGTTTCATTGGATGGCCACCACTTGGTAGAGTCTCAGTGCTCTAATTTATGTGTTGGTCAAATGCCAGTTGGCAGCGTCTCATACCTCTAATATGTGCATTGGATTGGCACCACTTGGTAGTGTTTTAGCCCTCAAATCTATGTGTTTGATAACCACAAGATGGGAGTGTCTCAACCCTCTGACCTATGCATTAGATGGGAGTCACTTGGCAGTTTCTCATCCCTCAAATATAGGGCATCGGATGGATGCCATTTGGTAGCGTCTCAGCCCAGCGATTTGTAGCATTGGATTGGCGCCACTTGGTAGCATCTCAACGCTCTTATCTGTGTTGGATTGGCACGTCTGATCTGTGCATTGGATGGGGCCACTAGGGAACATCTCAAATCTATGCATTGAATGGGAGCCACTTGGCAGTGTATCAGCCCTCGAATTTGTGTGTTTGATCAATGCCACTTGGAAAATTCTCAAAGCTCTGATCTATTTCGTTGGATGGATACCACTTGCAAGTGTCAACCAGGGTTGCGAGGAAGTGACTCCCCCTTTCGAATCTCTCTCAAAGCGTGCTCCGAGTGGGAGTGAATTGCTCCCTGATTTTTTCACAAAAGTTTTGTCACAAAGATGTTCCAAATGCGATATTTTTTCAAAGAAACAAGAGTTGTGCAATAGTTGGTGGATAATGGTTGCACAGAAACAAGGGTTGTCATAGTGGGAGAAATTAGAATTTTAAATCTCACTCAAAATACAACAGAGTTATTAGTTTTTCATGATTTCAAGATTGGGGGGATTGCAATGTTTCCATTGGATTTTGCCATGTATTAGAGTATGGGACTCATATTTAATCATGAGCACCAAGCCCTCTATGCACCTTGATGTTAGTGACATTGGTTGTCGAACTCCTCTATCATGACCCTACTAAAAATGTACACATCACTCAAACAAAATCTTGACTTGACACGCTACATTTTTTCTATGTTATGATAATTTTTTATAGGGTGGTATTAATGACAAAGATCCGAAGATAGGAAATGATTTTTGATGATATGTAGCTATTTATTGTAGCATGATTTTTTTGGATGCTAGAGGCTATGTAGAGCCTATTTGTTGATGTATTTTCGGTTCAGAGATGGATTGCATTCAATGTTATTTTTGTTATGTGCACCCTTACATGCTATATAAATGAGAACTTGTAACTGTGGAAATATATGCATCAAAATATATAAAAATATATATTATATAAAAATTCGCTCTAGATTCGCTCTCGACCTGGGTGGTTTTGAAAATGTAGCTCCCCGCTCCTGTTTTTGCTTCTGCTCCCAAGTAACCTTGGTCTCAATGCTATGATATGTGCACTGGATTGGCACCACTTGGTAGTGTTTCAACCCTTGAATCTGTGCGTTGGATTAGCACCACTTGGCAGTTTCTCAACCCTCGGATTTGGGGGCCCACAAATGTGTGCCACTTCGTAGTGTCTCAAACCTCTGATTTGGGGTATTGGATGGGCACCACTTAGCATCGTCTCAACCCTAGTTGGATGCGCGCCATTTGGCAGCATCTCAACCTTTCATCTGGGGTGTTGGATGGGCACCACTTAGTAGTGTCTCAACACTCCTATCTATGGCATTGGATGGGCGCCACTTGACAGCGTCTCACCCCTGTGATCCGGGGCATTAGATGGGTGCTACTTAGTAGT
Source organism: Pinus tabuliformis (assembly GCA_031772625.1). Taxonomy (NCBI): domain Eukaryota; kingdom Viridiplantae; phylum Streptophyta; class Pinopsida; order Pinales; family Pinaceae; genus Pinus; species Pinus tabuliformis. Next base: position 342,919,312 of record CM062808.1, on the reverse strand, counting down.
GTCTCAGCCCTCTGATCTGAGCGTCGAATGTCTACCACTTGGTAACGTCTCAACACTTTGATATGTTGCATTGGATGGCCACCACTTGGCAGCACCTCAACCCTCCAATATGTGCATTAGATTGGCGCCACTTGGCAACTTCTTAACCCTATGATTTGCGGTGTTGGATGGATGCCACTTGGTAGCATATCAACCTTTGATTTGGGGCGTTGGATGGGCGCCACTTAGTATCATCTCGACACTTTGATCTATGGCATCAGATGGGCGCCACTTGGCAACATCCCATCCCTACAATCTAGGGCGTTGGATGGGCGCTACTTGGTAGTGTCTCAACCCTCTTATTTGTGTTAGATCACTGCCACTTGGAAACTTATCAACCCTATGATTTGTTGTGTTAGATAGTTGCCACTTGGCAGTGTCTCAGCCCTCCAATCTATGCATTGGTTAGCGCCACTTGACTGCTTCTCAACCCTTCAATTTGTGTTGGATGGGTGCCACTTCAACATCTCAACCCTTTGATATGTGTGTTGGATGGGCGCCACTTGGTAGCATCTTAGCCCTGAAATATCAGGCATGTTTGGGCACCATTTGGAAACTTCTCAGCCCTTCAATCTGTGCATTGGATGGGCACCACTTGGCGGTGTATCAACCACCTATCTAGGGCATTGGATGGCCGCCACTTGGAAACTCATTAGCCCTTTGATCTACCCATTAGATGGGCGACACATGACAGCAGTCAACCCTAGGATTTGTCCATGGAGAGGCGACACGTGGAATCAGAAACCCCAAGATTTCTTTGTTGGTTGGGTGACACATGGAAAAACAGTGAGTTGTCCAATTTTTCCTTTGGAGGAGTGACACATGGCAACACAGTTAACCCATAGATTAGATGGGCAACATAGGATATGTACTTTTGTTGTACGTGATTATTTATAAATTTGTAGGAAATATCTCTATTTAACAATGTGGGATAATAGCATGTGGAGTCATAATTGTGTTTTATGGGCAGATGGTGGGAATGACAAGCGATGGTCAGTCCATTCATTCACACAACGCTACACCTAAATTTTGGATAAACATATATGATAAATCCTTTAAACAATGTACCCTCATCCCCAAAGGACATCAAAGATTAAATTCTCCAAAATGTGAAACTTCCCTCCAGCAACGTGCCTTCAACCCCAAAGGACCTCAAAGATGAAATACAACTCCAAATGTGTCAATGTGACAAATGGAACCTCAATAGTGAAATGTGGCTCCAAATAAGTGGAAGTGCCTCCATTAAGCAACCATCACCCCTTCCACCTTTGTGCTCGATGTGAATGATGGTTAGTAGAACGATGTTTAGGCAAAGATAGAATAGGGTGTATAGCCCCCAAGTCTCTCCTCACAACTTGTAACTATCATTGAGCTCCATGTGTTTCCCATCACATTTTCAAGGGGTAACAATGCCTTGGATCATTATATCGTTGTTTATGGTCATTAACCACAATCAAGGAGTATGCCCTAATTTGAGTCTACAAATAGCAGATGTGGATTTTCTTCAATTTCACTAACATAAAACTTTGGTTTGCAATTCTTCACATCAATTGTGTGAGAGAATTTGAATGATGTCAACAAAGGTGTTTCTTCTTATATATAAAGATTAAACGAGACAGTTTGACCATCATTGAAGTATATGTGGATGATATCATCTTTGGAATTGACGATGATAAGATGAGTAAGAAGTTTGCCAACGATAGGCAAAGTGAGTTTGAGATGTCCTTACTTGGTGAGTTGACTTTCTTCTTGGGACTCCAGATATCTAAGGTGGATGATGGAATATTCATTTCTCAAACCAAGTGTTATAGACATTTTTGTGCCTTACAGCATGAAGCATGAAATGTCAATAATCTAAGGGATCCAAAGTCCCTAAACATGTTGTTCCTCCCCCTAGAGGAACAAGGTCAGCAAACCACAGCACTAAATATCAGTTCTCCACCTGAAAACACTCAAAAACAAGCAAATTCTAGATCATGTCAACTGCTACACTGGCTACCTGCACTGAATGTCAACTGCTACACTGGCTACCTGCACTGAATGTCAACTGCTACATTGGCTACCTGCGCTGAATGTCAACTCCAACACTAGCTACCTGCGCTGAACGTGTTTGGACATGTGGCAGACTCATTCCTCAAGGTGTCAGAGCCCAGGAAGCTTCCAAAGTGACACTTGCATCAAAGAATTCGACTGGTGATGAGTAAGAGGGTCTATATCTCCAAGTGGAAGCAAGAACCTCCAAGTGGACTCAAGAACTGAAGAATAACTGAAGTGGGAGAGGACACTAGTCAGCTTCATGCCAGCTACAAGCTGAATCATCCTTTCTCCAAATCTCCTATATATAGAGCTCTCTCATGAGGTCTAAAGGGGCTGGAATTTTGTGCAAGTAAGGAAGTGTTGTTGGTTTGTGTATAGAGCTATTGGGTGTTTTGCTTGAAGGAGGTGAAGAGGAGATTTCTTTCAGCTGGGAGGTGTTGCTGGATTGGACCCATTGTGGTTGTAACTCTCTCAGAACTTTACTTCTATTATCAATAAAGTATTTGAGGTTCTTCTATATGCATGTGTCTTTATGATGAATAGATGCTTGTATATTTGATTTATGCTAATCCTATAATCGATTATGGATGTATGCTTATTGTAGTTTCCTTTTCTTGTGCTTTTACAGGATCTGTGTGCAGCTGGGCCGGTGAAAGAGCAAGGAGCTAGGAGCAAGCAGCAAGGAGTGAAGACTGGATCGACTATTAGCACAAGATAACGGTTAGTAGATCATCCTTTTCTTCCCTCTCTCATCTCATAAAGAAGAAACTTTGAATAGCTTTGCATTCAGTTGTTGCTGGAGTACTATCACCTTCAGAGTGGGATAGAGGCATTCTGCATTAGATACTTTTCCCCCCAACAAATTGGCGACTCCGCTGGGGAGCGTATATTGTTGGTTTGTTGTGTTTCTTGCTATTCATTTCATAAACAAGGAGAGTACCGAATCGAACTGTGTTTGAGTCCATCAAACACAAAGTAGAGGGCAGCTACTCTAGCTCAGTTTCTGGGCAAGTTTATGATTTGAAGAGCTGATCCACAAGAACTCTAATAAGCTCTTAGTGATAGCTTTTCATCCTCCTTTACATCCCTTAGTGTGTCCTTGACTGATAGCTTCTGATTTGAGCAAAAACTGTGAATTTTTGAGCAATCTGTGACCCGGAAACCAAGACGGACGAAAGTCTCGTTCTTCATTGCAGGCTGTACACTAGCAGTCTGCATTTCAGCGCAGTTCCCGAAGGGGCTACCTGCGCTGAAGGTCAAACAGGCAGTGTTACACCTGCGCTGGACCAGTCTTGGCTTGAGTTACTGAGGTTTCCTGTTGTGTCTTGATTTGTTTTCACTCTTGTTTTTGTTGTTTGCTGCCAGTTAGTGGGCCTATCTGAAACCATCTTCCTTTGTCATTATTCTGCCTCAGTTGTATAAAGAAACTGTATTTGTTCTTTTGTATTTCTTGTGTCATTTACAGTTTCCCATAATGAAAGTGAACCAGTCTTGCATTGACCTCTTAGATCTAGACCTGTGATTAAGTGTCGTTCTGATCTTAAGAGTTAGTTTATTTGCTGTTCATAGCTGATTGAGTTTGTCGCTTTCGTTATATGGTTTGAATTTATATATTTCTAAGTGTCGAAACAAGTTAATCGTAAGGTGTCTTTCGATTTTGGACAAACTTGTTTGCTGTCGCTTGAAATTGAATTCAAAGTTATACAACAACTTTCTTTTTGCATTTCATCAACATTAAGAAAGAGAAAAGAAATACTTGTATTGTGCATGTACATTATGACAATTTGCATGTTGATTTAGGAAAGTGCATTAGTGTGTGCTCTATGATCTGTGTGAAAAGGTGTTATCTTCCTTCTCCCTCAGTAGTTAAGGTTTTCAAAGTTGAAAGATTGAAAAGCTTGCTTATCATCTTAGATTGCATTCAGGAGTGTTTATATACATCTCGTGGTGATCCATAAAGGCAAACTACTAAACAAGATCAACCTTAAAATAAATTGAATTTACATAACAACGCATTGAAACATAACGCAAACATCTAGAGGTCTAAGCTAGAGACGTGTTCCGGCGTCGTTAAACGTGATATCTTAGCGTTGAGTGGTTGGGTGATTCCTCCACGGTGAAGCGATAAGTATCAATACGGACTTGTGCTCCCACGTATCGTCGCGTATATATTGGGAGACCCCTATAGGATCAAAGCCTTTATCCATAGGAAACCATGTCGGTCGCCCTACTGATCGCAATGCAGTGAACACAGCATTCACGAAGATCGACCACTCGTACCGTAAAACGTATTCTGTGGTTTTGCGAAAAGTTTGGCACACCCTCTGCCTAAAACTCCAGAGCAGTTTCTTTTGGCCTTTTTCAAACTCTATAACTGAAAAAGTCCATCCGAGCATTTGTCACTTCGGGCTCGTTAAAACATCGAAGGAGACTAGAGTCATCTTTAGCTTTTTCTCGACTCTTAAAAAGTGAAAAAGCAAGTTGTGTCTAAGCGTCGTTATAAAATTTATTTTAAACGGAACATAATCACCTCCTATTCCAGCGTTGATCTTTAAGTTGAGAACATGGAACGCCCCAACCAAGGAACTCCACATGATGGAAGTCCTAGCCCATTCTCCTCTTGGGGAGAAGTTGGTGCGCCCCACATGGCCACACTGTCGCTTCCAGGACTGACAATTGGCCTGCCTGTTTGGCTATTCTCAACTAGTGTAGTTCAGAACACCATGGTTCCTGAGCAGTCGAGTCAACAGTTAGATGAGTCTAGAGCCTCCCACCAGCCTTCTACTTCCTCTAACCCTTCCTCCAATCCTTCATCTTCAAAAGGCATAGCCGGCAAGAGCCAAGCTCCCACGAAGAAGAAGGAAAAGAAGAAGAAAGAGAAGAAGAAGAAGGAGCCTAAGGCGACTGGCGGCAAGCAAAAGACATCTAACAAAAACCCACACACAGCACAGACTGGGCCTAAATCGCCATGTGTCATATGTAGAGGAGACCACTTCCATAGAGATTGTCCCTGTATTCCCCGGATACTAAGGGACTGGTCACCTCGTTTGCACAATTCAGGAGCATCAACCTCTGATAGCCATGTTGATTGCTTACCGTCAACCAGCGAAAGTGAAGGTTCAAGACAAAGAGGGGGAGCAAGATCCCCCTGCAGACTGTGTGAAGGCGGTCACGCCATCCACCGTTGTCCCTTCTTAGACGAAGCGAAGAGAGTTTTGGAAGATCGTCTGGTTTCTCCAGTAATACTTCCTCCTAGATACAAAAAACTCGTGCCAAGTCCTTCGTTGGTTGAAAATACAGCTGGCCCGCTCAAGTGGTCAGCTGAAGTGTCAGTCATTGAAAATGAACCTACTGAATCCAGACCAGACGAAAGTCTAAAGGTCGATACGGCAGTTGACCCGGTTCTTCCTTCAGAGGTTTCATCCTCAAATGACTCCGTCACTGAAGATTCATCTTCAAATGACACCCTCACGGAAGAGAATAAGGATGACACCATCCAGATTCTTTTCATCAACACAGATTCTGATGAGCATCAGGGCAATGCGCCCATTCCTTTATCGCAGGAAGGAACATCGTCAGGATCATATCCGGCCGTGTATTCGGTCCCACCACCAAGCAACCTGGTTGTGTCCTTTGATTGGAATCAACTGGGCAGACCCCGGTTACCAGCCAGTATACCATTCAGAATCATAGTCCAAATTTATAGAATGGTGATGGCTGGAACTATCATTGATGAAGGGGCATCTATGAGTATCCTTTCCTCTGTTGCTTGGAAAGCACTGGGTTCCCCGACGCTTTTGCCTGAGATAAGAAATCTCTCGGGCTTTGATAAAGGAACCAGTCGACCATTAGGGATCCTCCCCAATGTGTCTGTTACATTGAAAGGGAAGACCGTTAATTTGAACGTGATGGTCGTTCAAGGACCCTTGGATTATAACCTACTCCTTGGACGTGACTATATATATTGCATGGGAGCTATAGTCTCCTCACTCTTTAGAGTAATGTGTTTCCACACGAAGGAAGGATGGTCAAGCTCGTAGACCAACTTTCATTTCCGGGATCACGCATCGCAAATAGTCAAATACCAACCCTCAATGGTCTATTCACCCAAGAAATGTCTCCACCCCCAATCCTCCTTCCTGATGAATGCGAGTGATTCGGAAAGATAGGACTGGAACCTAGGGGGCATGCATCCTGGTCTGCTTCGGGCAGAGGAAACCTTGGGTATAAAGTAGAATTTCCGCGAAAGAATATGACTAGTCCGTACCCCGTCCGTGGATGGAAGAGGGGTTGTTCTAGAATAGGATTCTTTTGATAAGGTTACTTGTATGACAAAGGTCATTCAACTTTGTCTAAAAAGGTAGGCTACCAAGGAAAGAGATTCTATTGCGGCAGCAAATGATACTCATCTTTGGGTAAAAGGCAAGCCTCACCCATTAAAACTAATGTTTTAGAGGATAAGTAGGGGCAGCCCCCAAAGAAGGGGACTCTTTTGCTGCAACAAGTAGTAACCATCTTTGAGTAACCTAATGATAGACATCGCCAAAGAAAGAGTTTCATTTGCGGCAGCAAATAAAACCATTCTTTGGGTAACCAGAAAGAGGTAGGCCTTTCCCGGTAGAACAATTGTTCTACCTGCAAATTGAGGGGTAACTTTGAAATCGTACTTTATACCTGGGGGCATGCAACCTTTTGGAGTGCAAGCAAGGGACGACTATTTATTTTTTAAATTTTTAGGTCCTCCCTTTAAACCTGTAGGTCTAACCCTTTAAACTCGTAGGATTAACCGTTTCCAAACTTGCATGAAGAAAGGATGTGGGGCAAAGGTCAAAAATTGCTAAATTTAGAGCATAGCTTATGTGAGGTGCAAGCTCTATAAAAATTGGAATCTTGCAGGAAGACATTTCTTATCTTGTGACTGGTATATCGAGCAGTTTTAGCATAAAGTTCATGCTCGTTAAAAAATAAACGCAAGATCCGAGCAGTTTTAGCGTCATAGTTCATGCTCGTTAAAAAATAAACATAAGCTTTCGAGCAGTTTTACCGCGGAATTTATGCTCGTTAAAAAATAGAAAAGCGTGAGCAAGGGTTCCACCAGAGTTCAAGCTCATTAAAAAATGAACCTATCCCGGTAAATAACCATTGTGATCGTAAATTTATTAGCCATAAAAGCCTTGGTCGTGTTTTGCACCTGCCACCTCCATTCCATTTGGCCCATCGTTCACCTCCATATGATTGTTTACCCATTTTGAGGAACAGCTGCGAAGAGTGATTTCACTTAGCCATCCTTGTGACACTGTCGTGATTGGAAAATTCCAACCTGTACCTGGAATCTGCTGCTATCCCTGTTTATCACTCGTTCCTCAAAAGACGAGTCTTCTTTGAGCTCTTTTCATCTGACTCGTAAAATATGAAAAGTTTGTCGAGTTTTGGCCTTCCAGCTCGTTAAAAGGACCGGAAGAGCTATCCCTCCTCTAGATTTTAATCTTTTTGGACCTGAGGGATTATTGCACAAAAAGGTCGAGCGCTTGTTTTATTCGGCTCGTTAAAGTAATCGAAAACTCATCCCTTCTGTATTGTTTTATACTTTTTCGGACTTAAGGGATTAGATGACGAAAAAGGAATTTTGGAGTTAACTTTCTGTACCTTTTCAGACTCTCTAAAAATGAAAAGGACCGAGTTGTCTTTGTCGCTAGACTCGTTAAAATGATTAAATAGCGACAAGCTTGTCTTTAGACGAGAACGAGTTTCCCTATCGCTAGGCTCGTTAAAACATAGCGATGGGCTTGCCCGAAGGGCAGGTTATAGAACAAGCATATGTTATCCTCCTCAAGCTTGACAAAAATAAAGAGGTACTGGTCAGAAATGACTGGGGAAAAATTGGGAGAACCTCGAAGCTTTGATGGTAGCAAGTCGCTCTTGAACATGACACTTTGTCCTCCGTACCACGTCAGGTTGGGTTGTTTCATTCACCGGTCTCATCACCATGGTCCTCGCCAAACCATCCGTATTTGGGGTAATGCTACCAATCCATCACATTAGTGTCGTTATATGTTCAAGAGATGTGTTCAGAAAGAGTCAACCGTGTCCCATCCACTGCCGTACATTATCCTTCATCCACCCATGATCGCCACCCTGAATCATATCTCACAGTTTGTTTTCACCTCCACTAAAGTCATTAGCTCCGTTCCGTGTCACTGATGTGGGATTCATTAAGGCCCTCCTTTGACGGATCGCTTCTTGTCGACTTCAGCTCATTATCCAAGAAGTCGATCTAGGAATACCCCCCCAGTACTTTGAAGTTTGCATGCCTCAATGGCAAGTTTCTCACTTCCGGCGACAGGTATACATCAATGACCTTCGACCAGAAGATTTTGCGTGGTGTTCGACGCCAAGTCCTTTACTCACACCACGTGAATTGTACTGTAGTACCTTGAGGGTCATTGTCATTATTGGTGATTCCTCTCGCGCTTGTTAACGGTTTACATTATTGACCGGTAATCAAGCGATGTCTTTCCATGTTCGACTTCAGCGCAATTCTCACATGGATCGACTTGTACTTAGAGTGAAGATCGAACGAGATTGAAGACCCCGGATCTAGTTTCATCCATCCGGGCTGCGATATATATTCAGGATATAAAGACAATTGTTATGTACATCATTGCAGCAGATGATCATCCTACTCAAAGGATGATAATTTCAGCAGAGAATTATCAGTCTACCATCAGACGATCATCTGTTCTATGTACCAAAATGAATTTATAAAGCTGAGCATGGGAATGCCCGCCTCAGCTAGATCGTGAAAGCAGAATGAAAAATAATGTATTGTATTGTATTTTATTACAGGGCGCCTCTCAGCGATTGAATGAACTTCGGATCCTCCTGATAAAGCATTTCACCTGATAAACGACCTCATACTTTAGGGGGCAACTGTTATAGACATTTTTGTGCCTTACAGCATGAAGCATGAAATGTCAATAATCTAAGGGATCCAAAGTCCCTAAACATGTTGTTCCTCCCCCTAGAGGAACAAGGTCAGCAAACCACAGCACTAAATATCAGTTCTCCACCTGAAAACACTCAAAAACAAGCAAATTCTGGATCATGTCAACTGCTACACTGGCTACCTGCACTGAATGTCAACTGCTACACTGGCTACCTGCACTGAATGTCAACTGCTACACTGGCTACCTGCGCTGAATGTCAACTCCAACACTAGCTACCTGCGCTGAACGTGTTTGGACATGTGGCAGACTCATTCCTCAAGGTGTCAGAGCCCAGGAAGCTTCCAAAGTGACACTTGCATCAAAGAATTCGACTGGTGATGAGTAAGAGGGTCTATATCTCCAAGTGGAAGCAAGAACCTCCAAGTGGACTCAAGAACTGAAGAATAACTGAAGTGGGAGAGGACACTAGTCAGCTTCATGCCAGCTACAAGCTGACTCATCCTTTCTCCAAATCTCCTATATATAGAGCTCTCTCATGAGGTCTAAAGGGGCTAGAATTTTGTGCAAGTAAGGAAGTGCTGTTGGTTTGTGTATAGAGCTATTGGGTGTTTTGCTTGAAGGAGGTGAAGAGGAGATTTCTTTCAGCTGGGAGGTGTTGCTGGATTGGACCCATTGTGGTTGTAACTCTCTCAGAACTTTACTTCTATTATCAATAAAGTATTTGAGGTTATTCTATATGCATGTGTCTTTATGATGAATAGATGCTTGTATATTTGATTTATGCTAATCCTATAATCGATTATGGATGTATGCTTATTGTAGTTTCCTTTTCTTGTGCTTTTACAGGATCTGTGTGCAGCTGGGCCGGTGAAAGAGCAAGGAGCTAGGAGCAAGCAACAAGGAGTGAAGACTGGATCGACTATTAGCGCAAGATAACGGTTAGTAGATCATCCTTTTCTTCCCTCTCTCATCTCATAAAGAAGAAACTTTGAATAGCTTTGCATTCAGTTGTTGCTGGAGTACTATCACCTTCAGAGTGGGATAGAGGCATTCTGCATTAGATACTTTTCCCCCCAACACCAAGTACATCAAAAAAATGTTACGAGTTAAGCAAGGACAATGAATCCAAGGAAGCAGACCAAAGATTGTATAGAATGATGATTGGTAGCCTATTGTATTTGACAGCCTCAAGACCAGATGTGATGTAGGCAGTTGGATAGGTAGTGAGACTCTAAGAAGCACCAAAAGAATCCCAAGTTGTTGCAGTGAAAAGGATTTTCAAATATCTCAAGGGAACCACAGATTTTGGATTATGGTATCCAAAAGGGAACGAATTGACTATGACAGCTTATATGAATGCAAATTGGGCAGGGAATGTTGATGATCACAAAAGCATTAGTGAAGAAACCTTCTACTAGGCTGATTGCCTCGCGTTATGGTTGAGCAAGAAGCAGTCTTTAGTGTCCTTGTCCACCGCTGGAGCAGAATATGTAGCAGCATAAGCATGTTGTACTCAAGTTCTCTGGATGAAGCAAACCCTACAAGATCTTCAATTGAAGTTTGATGAGCTCATTATGATATTCTATGACAACACCAGTGCCAAAAGTCTCTCCAAGAATCTTGTAATGCATTCAAAAACGAAACACATTCCTATTAAATACCATTTTCTTCGGTAACAATGTAGAGTATATTGGGAAAAAAGGAGCAAATCACTGACATCTTCACCAAAACTTTACCTAGAGAGATTTTTTAGTATCTTCAGCGGAATCTCGAGATGCTACCAAGTTCACATTGATATGTGTTCCATCAAGACAAGTAGACAAGGGGAGAAAGGCATGTTGCAGGAAGACAGAGGAAGATATTTCGGCAGGAGGGAGTCACCCTTTTCCATTGATGTCAAAGGGGGAGAGCACTCAGAAGAGTAAGATCAAAAGCATGAAGTCAATGGGGGAATCAGTCGCAAGGGGAGTAAGTGTGTTGCCATCAATGCCAAAGGGAGAGATTGTTGGAATTTGGTTGTCATTTATGTCAACCCAAGCAACAACCAAGGACAAGGAAGATTGGTGTTTTTGCATGCAAAAACTCCAACGTTTGATTGTCCTCATCATGTCTATTACAACAGTGGGTGGCATGCCATATAACTCCTCACGGTTGATAAAATATACCTTATCAAAATTGAAGCCCCGACTGTGTGCTCATGGTCCCTAAAAGAAAAAATAATAGTAGCTTTTGGATTGGTTAAATGATGGTATTTAAACTCTAGAAAATTTATTTAAATTACGTTGGGCTAATTTGTCCTCCAAATATGGACTATCCTAGCCCTATTTGGTTTGCTAAAGAGGCTTTATCAAGGATTTTGAGGCCAATCCAAGTCTTATCTCTATGACTCAACGACTAATCTCAACATATCTAAGGCATGGTTCTTATGAGAATTTTGTCTATGCAACCTGAGATGTATTATGAACTCTTTAGGCTTGTTTTTAGGTTGTATTAAAGGGCTAATTTCTATGTTTGAGAAGCACAGTTAGAAGCAGAGTTTTGAGGTTGTTTGAAGGACATTTCAACCCTGTTCTAGAGCTTCTTGAGGCCCATCTCGACCCTCCTGTGATATACTTGTGGCATATCTTCACATATTTTCCAAGGTTCGTACCTATATTTTCAAACCTTTCGAGGCCCAACTCAAGCTAGTTAAGGCCTCCTTTTGTGGCAGAACTAAAGGGAAAATCTAGGGACTTATCTCAGCGTTTTCTAAGGCTAGGTCTAAACTTGTTGGAAAATATGGTAGTCATGATCGGTATTTTCATCTTGAAGAAAAAATGGAAATTTGAATTTTTCAAATTTGCCTCCAAATTTATTAGGTCAATTGGGCCCTGAAGAGGCACCCATTCAACCCTCACGTGAAGAACATATAAAGGAGATCATTTCTCCTCATTTGGACACATCAACTTGGTTTCATGCATCTATGATCCAGAGAAATTACAGGAGGGCTGAAATTTTAGGAGGCTGCCAAAATTTCAAGACAAGGCCGAAATTCTGAGGGCCAAAATTTCAGGGACTTGGATTTTGACATGGCACTTGATCATGATTTTTGTTACTGTTTTGGCTATTATTCTACTATTTTTTATTTATGATGTGTTGATAAATCTAGAAACTCTCTCTCGAAAAGTTTTGCCCTAGTTGTGTGCCTAATTTTTTGTCTCTCTTATCTCTTTGTTTCATGGTTACCTTATTGTTCTTTCATGTTTATTAGTTGATATTTTCCTTCTGTATAACTACCTAAATGATATTGAACTTAATTTTATGTGAAACTAATGTCTAATTGATCATTGAAGTAGTTATCGAGTGAAGCAAAAGTTAATTCTAGTAGGTGCCCTAGAAAATAAACACTTCTCTGAGGTAGTACTCGATGGTTGTATAGACCTTGTTCTAAAGCTTGAACCTGTATATTCTAAGGCCATTTTTTAACGTTTACTGAGGAAAATCTAAGGAGTTATTCACACTATTTTGGAGGATTTTGTGGGTCAATTCGGACTTGGTATGGGGCTCATTTCAACATCTCTTTTTGTGGCAATTCAAGGGCTATATTCGATCAGTCTAAGGCCAGCATCGGAAGCAGACATAAGGCTTGTTTCATAACAATTATCAAGCCCCAATTCGGTCCCCACTATGGCTAGGGCAGAGCACAGTACAAAAGTGATTTCTATGCATACCAAACGGTATATTTGTGACTCAAACCGGGGTTGGTTAATTAGTAAAATTAAGGTCTATTCTCTTGGTGTATTTCCGTCTTTATTGAGCTTGCTTCTGAAGGGTATTTTGGGTATAAGAGGCCCAATTTTGTGACATTTATTTTGCATTGTTCAAGGTCTTATTGAAACCTCAGTTGAAGACTAGTTAGTTCTCCTCAAGTGTTGATCTAAAACATTGTTAAAGGGTTGATCTAAAGCGTTGGTTAAGGGTTTTCTTGGGAAAGGGCCTTGCCATGATATGTGATTAGGAGCAGAATAAAGAGGCCTATCTTAGACAGATTTGAAGGAAAACCTGAGGAAGTTTTGTGGCAGATCTGTCACCACCATTCAACATATATGAGAGCAGTTTTTCAAGTTGATTCCTATATGTGTTTAGTGACTGATGAAGGGTCAACTCAGACTTGCATAAGACTTGTCTTAAGGATAGAATAAGGGCATATTTAGAACATAACACTCGGTAAAATCTGGAGCAAATCAGTGGCACATATTTCCATTAGCAAACCTACTTGAGGTATAAGACAACTTGGTAAATTGTTCTATTTATGATTAAGTTATTGTTAAAGCGAGAATTGGATAGTAGAGTTGAAGCAGTGTATAGGAAGTAGATTGATAAAGTGTGGCACACCATTGCATATTTGAAGCATGCATCAGCCAAAAGGGCTTAATTGAATATATTTGTAAGTGGGTCATTGTCCTTGGTATAGAAGCCCACAATTAAGGTGGTTGGGTGATGCAAGGCAGACACTGAAGTCTCCTTCAAGTTGTAGCCTAAAAATACTTCAGGGTGGCATGGTGATGCTAAGGCAAGTTATATCACACAGGATTTTGGAGTATCCTTTTAGATAGAGCTAATAAAACAGCATTGGAGCACCCTTCCAATTGGAACTAATAAATCAAGGTGTTCGAGCATCCTTTCAGGGGTTGCAGCTTCTTGCTAAATAGAATGCTTTTCTAGAGTTCTAGGAAGTTAGCTTCCCATTCAGTTGGAATTGTGGAATATTGTACTCATAAATTATTCGAAAAGTGTTAAGTCGTTTTTCTCTTGGATGGGTTTCCACCTAAAAATTTATTGTGCATTGTTCTTGTGATGCGTTGTTGTTCTATGTTTTGATTTGATGTTAATGCTCTGAAAATTTAATAATTAATTAATTGAAGTAAAATACTAATTCACCTCCCTCTCAATGTTTCCAACACCAACGAGATCCCAAATATGAGGGCCCTAATCCCTCCACTTATCATCCATCTAGTGCCCAAATCCCAGGACCTTAAGCCCGCCACTTGTCATCCATCAAGAGGCCAAATCTGAGGACCCTGAGCTCACTACTTTCCAAAACCCAAATCCGAGGTCCCTAAGCCCACCACTTATCAGAGCCCAGATCCAACGAGCCTAATCCTGTTGATAGTCATCCAACGGAAGCCCAGATCTGAGGGCCCTGAACTCTCCACTTGCCATCCATTTAGAGCCCAGATCTAAGGGCGCTAATCCCACCACATTGCATCCATGTATATCACATATCCAAGGGCCCTCATCTAACCACCTTCTATCCATCTAGATTCCAAGATCTGAGGGACCTCAGTGCACCACTTTTCATCCAATGAGAGCCCAAAATCGAGGGTTCTGAGCCCGCCACTTTTCATTCATCTAGATCCCAAATTCGAGCGATTTTAGCATGCCACTCGTCATCCATCTAGATCCTATTGAGAATTCAATAGGGCGGTAAGTATGTAAATTCTCTTAACTTGATAATTGTTTGTGTTACCTTTTTCGTTATTAGATTTGTTCCTTATTATTACAATGTGAGATACGTCAAACAACGATCAAAACAATAAGAACAGTGACACAGTATATAGGTTGCAAGCTAAGGCCAAAACCCCTCCTCCCGAGGGGAAAACCCGTAAATCCCTTATCTTCTTATAGATTCTTCAATTGACCAATACCATGACCTAGTGGATCAGACAAATACCCTCCAAAACCAAGATCAACTCGGCCTCCTACTGCAGTGACTTTGACCTCCCACTGGAGATCTAAAATTATGTCTCATGACAACTGCTACAATTGTTGTTTCTCCTCCTAGAGACTTTGATCTCCCTTGAATATCCTTCTCTTCCCTTCGCTTGTCTTCCCTTGAGACTTAGGGATAATGAGATGCCCTAAGTAACCTTTGTTTTCCTTTCCTTCTCTCTTTCCTTGAAGATCGAACTAGAGATAGACCCAGCACAGAAACCCTAACTTCAACTTTCACAAGAGAGATAGAACTAGCCCAAGCACTTCAACTTCCTCTTCTTTGTACCCTCTTCTTTGACTTCTTCTCTTCCTCTTCTTCGCATAGAATGACATAAGTGTGTTTTTAATGGAGGATGATTTCCTCTCTATATATAGGCTCTTCCAAGGGTAGACGTGGCTCTTCATGTAGGCCGACTTGACAGCTCCTTAGGTCGACTTCATCTTGGAGGTATTTCGACACTTCAAAGACAAAATATTTTTTTCTTTACAAGATACAATGTGCCCATAGGGTCTACACTATATGACAATGACTCTTTAACCTAGAACAAACCCTAAAAGCACTCAATGGGTGCTTCACCTATAAAATAAAAGAACTTGAGCATGAAACCCATGCTCCAATAATAATTTCATTTCATTTTATTATTTACAAGAATACATTTCATACTTATGAAGACCAAACCTAGTTACACATTTTTCAACAGTCCTTCTTAACTAGGGAGGTATTCATAAGAAGTCATGGTCATTCTCAATCTGAAGAGATCTCATAAAAAGATTCGGATTGGTAACCCATTTGTTTGGCATCATATCAACCATCATTGTTACATAGCAAGGCCTTAACTAACAACTCTATCCACATGATCAGAGCACAGTGCTGGTGAGACCAATGATTCATAGACACCATAATCATTGTTTCTGAAGGTACATACTCCACCCAGGTGTTCATAGAGTTTGACCTTCATTTGGACTATTCTTATCTTGGATATCTAGTCCTCAAAGAATATTGGTCCACTACTACTCTTGTCTTGAATTCCCTACCACATTCTCAAAGAGTATCGGATGCTAGATGGTTACCAAATCCTCCACTCTTTCTTCCCAAGTGAAGACAAGAATGTAGTGTTTATCTCTCCCTCTCAATTAGGGAGGATACATCGACCAAGCCAAGATTGTCCCTTAAATATACAAGCTTCTTATTTGGAAGTGACTCTTTCAATATGTCAGCTACATGTTCATCAGTGGAGATGTATTGTCGCTGCAACACACCATTTTGTACTAGCTCTCAGATATAGTGATACTTGTTGTTTATATGCTTTGTATTTCCATTAAATACTAGATCTTCAGACAAACATATACGACTAGTGTTATCACAACATATCACTGTAGGGCAAGCATTTCATGAGTGCAACCATACCATAAGGGCCCTCAAACAGATCGGATAGCAGCGTCCTCAACCATACTACTTCTCTGCTTAGTTCACATGCTACAACATATTCAGCTTCAGCGCTACTCATCATCATCATCGCGAATCTTGGAAAGTTCCTTTGATTTCTTGAATGTTATGCTCTCATCAAATATGACATCGCGACTGACTTCTATGTGATGTCCATCTCTCTTGTAGATCCTATAAGTTTTCGATGAGTTGTTATATCCAAAAAATGTTCCCTTCATGTCGAAAGGATCCAACTTCTTTCTTTTGTCCTTTGGTATATGGATATATACAAGACACCCAAAGATCTAAAGATGATCTACAGATGGCTTCTTTCCAGTGAACAATTCTTCCGGAATTTTGTTGTCTAGAGATCTGTGGGGACTTCAATTCTGAATGTAGATAGTTGGTTTCATAGCCTATTCCCACATAAACTTAGGTAGATCTTGATTGTGTAACATTTCTTTTACACCTTCTTCAATGGATCTATTCTTTCTTTCTGCAACTCCATTTTGTTTGGGATTATATGGGACTATCAGCTCCCTCTTAATCCCAAACTCCTTACAAAATGCTATAATCTCTTTGGATATATATTCTCCTCCATTATCATATCTTAGTATCTTGATTCTTCTTTTCATAAGGTTCTCCGCTTCAGCATTGAAGTCTTGAAATTTTGTAAATACTTCGTCCTTGGTTTTCATTAGGTAAGCCTGGGTCTTTCTTGAATGATCATCTATAAATGTGACATAATATAGATGACCTCCAAGTGATTTAGGAGTCATAGGACCACATACATCAGAGTGAATGAGATCCAAGATTTCTTTTGACCGTGAAGCATTGCTTCCAAATGGTCTCTTGGTATTCTTACCCAGTGCACATCCCTTACAGACATCTTTGTGATCTTCTTTCAGATTAGAAATTCCATCTACTATGGAACTTAGGGTTGGAAGAATTTTGAAATGTAGATGACCAAATATTCGATGCCAAAGCTCACATGGGATACTTTCAATGTGAACTAGGGTTTGGGCCACATGAGTCATCAGTCTGTAGAGTCTTCCTTCTCGAATGCCTATAACTTTGGCTTGATCTATACTTGAATTTTTCCCCAAACAACAACCTTTCCATCAATTAAGGCTATTATATCACTCTTATCTTCTAGACTCGAAATAGAAAGTAAATTCTTGTGCAAACCTGGAACAAAGAGAATGTTGTTGAGGTGGATGTTGCTTCCGTCTTCCAAATTTATGGAGGTTGATCCAATACCTTTCACGGGATAACTCTTGTTGTTTCCAAATTCCATTGAATAAGCAGAATTTCCTTATGATAAGGTCTTCAATCTATTGGAATGGCCAATCATGTGGCTTGATGCACCACTATCAATTACCCAAATGTCTTCATATTGAAAAGTGCCAGAGAGAGTTGAGAAGAGACCTTCATCCCTTTCTTTGATTAATACTTTCTTTGTAGAGAATAATAAATTCCATGTTTCCTTAATACCTTTCTTGAGATGGCTTGCAATCTTCTTGATGAACTTGTTCACTGTAGAGGAGATCTTCATGATGCCCTTAAGTAACCTTGGCTCTAATACTATGTTGAGAATTCAATAGGGCAGTAAGTATGTCAATTCTCTTAACTTGATAATTGTTTGTGTTACCTCTTTCGTTATTAGCTTTGTTCCTTACTATTACAGTGTGAGATACATCAAACAGTGATCAAAACAATAAGAACAATGACACAATATATAGGTTGCAAGCCAGGGCCAAAACCCCTCCTCTTGAGGGTAAAACCTGTAAATCTCTTCTCTTCTTATAGATTCTTCTATTAACGAATATTGTGACCTAGTGACTCAGACAAATACCCTCCAATATCAAGATCAACTCAGCCTCCTACTGTAGTGACTTCGACCTCCCATTGTAGATCTGAAATTCTATCTCACAGCAACTGCTACAACTGTTGTTGCTCCTCCTAGAGACTTTGATCCCCCTTGAATAGCCTTATCTTCCCTTCGCTTTCCTTCCCTTGAGACTTAGGTCTAATGAGATTCCCTATGTAACCTTCACTTTCCTTTCCTTCTCTTTTTCCTTCAAGATCGATCTAGAGATAGACCCAACACAGAAACCCTAACTTCCACTTTCATAAGAGAGATAGAACTAGCCCAAGCACTTCCACTTCCTCTTCTTCGTACCCTCTTCTTCGACTTCTTCTCTTCCTCTTCTTCACATAGAATGACATGAGTGAGTGTTTTTAATGGAGGACGAGTTCCTCTCTATATATAGGCTCTTCCAAGGGTAGACGTGGCTCTTCATGTATGCTGATTTGGCAACTCCTTAGACCGACTTGATCTTGGATATATTTCGACACTTTAAAAACAATAAAATTTTCTTTACAAGATACAATGTGCCCATAGGGTCTTCAATATATGACAATGACTCTTTAACCTAGGACAAACCCTAGAAGCACCCAATGGGTGCTTTACCTATAAAATAAAAATAACTTGAGCATGAAACACATGCTCTAATAATAATTTCTTTTCATTTTATTATTTACAAGAATACATTTCATACTTATAAACACCGAACTTAGTTACACATTCTTCAACAGATCCTAGATCCGAGGTACTTGAGCCTGCCACTTGTCATCCAACGAAAGCCCAAATCCAAGGGCCCTTAGCCCACCACTTGTCCTCCATCTAAATCCCAGATCTAAGGGCCCAGATCCCACCACTTGTCATCCATTTAAAGCCAAAATCTGAGGGCGCTAAGCCTGCTACTTTTTTAGCAGTCAATGCGCAGATACAAGGGGCATGATCTTGCCACTTGTCGTCAATCCAGTGCACAACTCCGACAGCCCTAAGCCCACCACTTTTCATCCATCTAGTGTGTAGATACGAAGGGCATGATCCTGCCATTTGTCGCCTATCCAATGTGCACATTTGATGTCCTTATCCAACCACTTTTTGCCCATCCAGTGCGCAAATCTGGCAAGCCTCAACCTACCACTTGTCGCCCATCTAGTGTGTAAATTTGACGGGCCTGATCATGCCACTTGTCATCAAACGAGAGCCCAGAGCCAATGACCCAGAGCTTACCAGTTTTCATCCAATGAGAGCTTAGATCTGAGGACCCTAAACATGCCACTTGTCATCTAAAAGAGCACAAATCTGAGTGATCTGAGCTCACCACTTTTTAATCATCTAAAGCCCAAATTTAAGGGCTCTGAGCCCGCCACTTCTCGCTCATGCAGCTCCCGGATCTGAGGGCCCTAAGCCCACAACTTCTCGCTCATGCAGTGCCCAAATCCGAGAGCCTTGAGCCCACCAATTATCGCCCTTGTAGTGACAAAATACGAGGGCCCTGAGGCTGCCACTTGTCACCTATCTAATGGTCGAGATTTGAGGGCCCTCAACTTGCCACATTGCAATAGCTAGGGAACACTTCACATCAGATGACTAAACCACTTGGCATTCATATTAACACCACTTGGGATTCAAAAGTGATGCCTTGGCACCAGCTCTACTATGCCACCTAGCACCAACTCTACTATGCCACTTAGCCCCAGCTCAAGGCGCCACTTGCAAAAAAAGGAACGACTTGGAATCACATAAGCACCACTTGGCATCAAATATGGCCCCATTTCCAAGCGAGCTACCATGCCACTTGTAATCAAATAATTGAACCATTACAGGGCTTGTTTAACGACACCACTGATGAGTCATTACCATAGCACTTCCATAATAGTATGGTGCCACTTGGAGAGCCAATAAGGTGCCACTTGCCACATTTACAAGCTTGGTTTTGATTCTAGTTTCAATATTTGTCTTTTCATGCATGTATTATGTTGCTTAGACTGCCCAACAAAATTGCTTGAATGAAACTTAAGAACATTACATGGCAAGGTTTCACAGATAATGCCCATTTATCCAGCTAGCTTACCCATACTTATATGCAAGGTATGGGAGCTCCCCACCTGTTATGGGTACTGATTCCTGAGAATTTCCACCTCAATACATTCTGAACTCTGCTAGAGAAATTAGTTTCTTACCAAGCACATGGATAGCCATTCCATTATATATAGGTCTCTTCTCCCTTCTCCAGCCTACGCAAGCGTGGTTCTGGGTCACTAGAAAGTGTTGCATCAACTGCATCAATCAAATAAAATGTCACATGCCTTTATATTGACTGTGGTATGGGAACATCAACAATATGTGCTCTACAACAAAATATAGCAGCCAATATCTTGCAAGATGTACTGCCACCACTAGAGGATGGTAAAAAAAATCCATTTCTGTTCATTTACAATGGGAATAAATGAGCACAATTGTGGACCGTGGTGCAAGATTGTTCTATAGCATGCATAGTATTTCCTATCCTCTTTTCTTCCATTTACTTTGCCCCATTTGCTTACAAACAAATCAAATCTGTCACAAATCCTCCCATTGATCATAAACCAAAATGAGGTCCAAAATTTAAAATGGCACACAACACAAGGTGAGAGGACACTGGCAATTGTAACATACACAAATACCAAGATAGTGAAATGAATTGTTTTAACTTACAAAAAACATATTATTTATTTATTTAATGTATATATATAGTAGTTAATTTTTATTTTAAGATTATGTATTATAGTTTTAAGAACTAATTTAGTTATTTTTAATGAAAAGTGGATAATTTTTAAATTCCATATATTAATTAATATTGATAGATAACTAAGCCAAAAAAAAAATACAATTTAAATTTGAAGCTAGGGCAGAGTCGAGATCATTGTCGTATGTGTACCTCAGTCTTCAATTAGAGAAACAATAATAAATAAAAAAAAATTGGCCTTTGTACAAAGATTCAAATGAATAGGTGTATATTCCGCCAAATCTAAAGACATCACACCATTAAATGAATAAGGATATCTGGCCTAGTAATGATTTGGAACACAACCATAGGGTTAAATAGATTTTTTGGAAAAATTTGATACAATTGTTGGAAGAGATTTCATTTAAATTCGAGGTCATTTTCAAATATCCTACATTTTCAAACAAATAGCATGTGTTCAAGTAGCAATATCCTAGCAGTCGTGTTTTGCCTTGATGGATTTTTGTTCTTGGCAGGGAGGTTTATTCTATTCATTTAGAGCTTTGAGTTTGAAGAAAAAAGGATTTGTTAATGTGCACATTCACAAACACTTTTACCAATGTTTAATCTTTTAAGAACTTTTTGTTGGATTTAAGAGTTATTGTACCATACCAAATCAATAAAATGATGATGTGCAAAATCCACTTCACAACTAGCTAGAATCAATTAATAAATTTAAGGTCGGCCACCCACCAAAATAGGTAACCCCCTCAAAGAAAAAAATTTCTCCTATTCTCCTATTTTGGATAGCAAGCTAGCAAAGAGCCCTACACCTTATTTGATGATGATGATATTCCAGCGCCACCATATGCACCAGTTATTACACCTCTCACCATCTAGCATTTCTCTTGAATGAAGGTGGCCTACCGCTCATGATCATTTGTGCAATCAGGCACTTTTACGTAATGTTTTGGGCATTTAGTATGGATAAAGGAGTGATATGGATGATTGACTAATCTTCACTATAAGTTTTTTTCTTTCACCTTACAAAGGATTTAATCTTTAGCCCTAGTCTAGCAAGACCTCCCTTAAGGCCTTACATTATAGGAGGGGAACTATGTGAAAGGCCTAGATTGACATATTGTGTTCATTTTCCCTTTTACCATACTTAACACTTTTCAAGTCACATTATTAGCCCTTGATACCATCTCCATTCTTTGGCTTCAACTGCGATTAATTACTTAAGAATTGGCACTCTCTTATCCACGTCCTTGAGTAGGGCCAAAAAACATTACCCTGCAAGTTGATGCAGTTAAAAGAATTTAAAAGCATGATATGGCCACAATTTAAGAAAAAGAAGATCGAAATGAAAAATATGGTCAGGACATAAGTTAGCGTGTGGGGAAATCCTAACATCAACTCTACACTCATTAGATAATGTCACCTAGTTCCTAAGCACTTGATGTTCCAACTCATAAAAAGGAACCCTTACATGTCCCAGCACTGATAAGTGATAAATTGCTTCATCTTAAGGGGTTAATTAAATGCTATACCATGAAGAGCAAGCTTTAATCATTGAACTATGCACCAAAATACAAAGTGTTGGCCCTTAACACTATCATCTCCAACCATTGTTTTTCTATACTATATTTTTTCATTATGCCTTTGTTGCTCCAGAAACCCATAATCTTGATCCCAAACACCTAACATCAGTGTGACGAGGTACTTCTTACTTAACTTTTAAAATATTATGTTCTCAACTAGATTTAAGTGTATTTGAGGTTATGTTACTAATGATGGAAATGTAGTTCACTTCCCATACCAACATAAGGATTCTGGTACCACCAAGGGGGCCATGTAGTCATCATTCATCACATTCGTGGCCATCCACGTAAGGATCAGACTCATGGACTTGGAAAAGAGCATGGCAGCATGGAATTCTTCCCCTTGGCGCACATTTAAACCCTTTCAAGCAACCCTAAAGTCAAATTGAAGCATTGATGGTACCATACCACACCAATCGGTATTGGAGCCATAACAAAACCCTATTTCAGTTGTTGACCAACACACATACGAGATCTGGTCGACCTCACTGCACCACTGAAAAGCTTAGCGACGGTTATAGAGGTAGGAGAAGATCTCTTATCTGTTATTTTGGTAACTACAAGGAGCCTTGTTCATAGAACAATTAAAGTTTATCTTTGTATTATGGCCTCTCCTAGGCAATTTTTGAATGTAATGCTTATAAATGGAAACAGACATTGTAATGTTGGGTCATCTAGTCAATATTCAGATTTAGACCTTGTTCTCAAACTTTGTGGAATCCATGTATGAGCCATTGTTAAAATTTGCAACTAGGGCCAAACTCCATGTGGGTCATCTTATTCATGGCTGATAATATTTTTATTAGATTCCTCTTGTCGAGAGGTGTAGGATTGATCTAAAGATCATCCGATTCCGATAAGTATTTATGGAGATATGAATTTATTTTGATTATGGGATGATTATGGGATAATTATCAAGCCGACCTACAACTCATGTAGGCTCAGAAGCCCAACAGTCGCATCTATTCAAACATCAACAGTTGTGTATAAATACAGGAGGACTTTTCCTCATTTGCACTCACTCATCTCATCACGTCTCTCTCTCTCTCCTACGCAGAAAAGAGGCTCTTCTCTACTGCGCAGAAAAGAGACTCTCTCTCACACATGTGGAAGGAAGGACACACTTTTAAGGCAGCTACTGCAAAACCAAAGTTTGACCAGCGTTGACCAAAAGACTCCCTCCTCAGAACTTCGTTGTAGGTCCATCTGGATCTCCTCTTTAGGCTGCATTTTTTGGTGGTGGAATCAAGCCGATCCGATGAACGGTTTGCGAGATATTGTTTGCCCTAGTTTGGGACTGATCTAGGGTTTTCTGCTGCTAATGTCAATCAGATTTATGTACTATTTCTCTCTGTTGGATTATTGAAGATAAAGGAAGATTTGATCAAAGGGTTTCCCCACATTGGGGTTTGTCCCTGGCTAGCCACCACATCTTGTGTCTCTTGTCTTCGCTTGTTTTCTGTCGATCGTTCAATGTTCTATCTACACTTTACTTTATGTACATGTGATTGCTAATTTGTGGATAAATAATAAGAAAGATAAGTAAAATGTTATAAGCATAGAACATACCATAACTTAACATGGTATCAAAGCTGAGGTAAAGACAAAGCCCGAGCAAGAGCAAGAGCAATCACCGAAGAAAAGATTGGCAAGGCTATCCTAAAAGAACTATGGGGTCCTCATCACTCTTTCCTGCCGAGGACAAGCTCCGTGAGAATGCTGACTATCAAGAATGGAAGATGTCTATCAATCTAACCTTAGAAGATCAAAGAGTGTTGGACCATGTGAGAGGCAATACTGTTGAGCATCCATCAAATGCATCGCTACTGCCAAGAGCAAATGGAAAACCGGAGAAGTCAAAACAAAGAAGATCATCCGGGACTCTATCGACAAGCGCTTCGTGGCCTACATCTCCGACCTGAACACCTCCAAGGAAATCTATGATAAACTGGTGAGTTTATTTAAAGTTAATGATGCAAATCAAGTTTTGTTTCTTAGAAATAAGCTTAAGGAAATTAAGAAGGGTAAAGATGAGAGTATGCAAGCATACTTCTTAAGGATCACCGAAATCAGGAACGATCTCCTATCTATTGGGGAGACTATCATTGATAGGGAAATGGCACTCACGACTCTTGGAGGATTACCATCCGAATGGTACGTGTTCATGACTACTCTTCTAAACAATAATGTAATTCCTGGTTTCAAGGAATTAATGGCTAGATGCATTCAAGAAGAAACAAGGGTAGAAGAGCAAGAAATTCCCATACCTAAAGGTCCTCCTGCTGCCTTTTCTTCTCATGCTAAGAATAGAAATAATTCCGGGACTAAATCAAAAAGAAAAGTTGGACCTAAGGGTGGAAGAAAATGACGATGTTACATTTGCGATAAAGCAAGTCACTATGCAAGGGAGTGCCCTAATAGAAAGGACTCACACCAAGACGATGATCAAAATCCCTCTCATGGCATTCAAAGGAATGGAAAATTCAATAGCAAAGGTACAAGGAATGCTGGAAATCAAGGAAGAGGACAACCATTCAAGAAGGCTAGAAATTCCAGGTATGAATCTAACATTGTTGAAAATAAGCAAGATGAATATTATCTACCAGCTGCTCTATCTACCTCTGCTCCTTCGGACTCAATGGGAATTTCGCTCATTGATAGTGGTGCCTCAAGGCACTTCACTGGTTACAAAAAAGTTCTCCATAATCTGGTAGAGAAAGAAACTAATCTGAAAATTTTCCTTGGAGATAATATGAAATATCTCGTGAAAGGTGTAGGCAATGTCTCTCTCAAATTGAATCAAGGTAATATGATCCACTTACAGGATGTATTATATGTACCTGACCTCAAAAAGAACCTGGTGTCCATCTCGACAATGGAAGACAAAGGCTACAAGGTGACCTTCAGCGATGGCAAGGTACGCGTATGGAAAAATAATGTTAAAGATTCCTTTACTCTTCGGTTTCATGTTGATTCATTATATCAGGTCGATGGAAGTCCGCTAGGTGTCATGTCTTATGACACATCTCTTCAATCTGAACTTTAGCATCGGAGATTTTCCCACCTTCATTATAAAGCTCTACCCGATGTAAGACAAATGGTAAGAGGGATGCTCGAATTCTCAAGTAGAGAAAGAAGGTGTATGTCTAGGATGTGCCGAAGGAAAGCTCAAAAGGGGACCATTCCCCTCAAGCCAAAGCAATACCTCTTATATATTACAGTTGGTTCACTCAAGCATATCTTAGGCTGGCATTAAGAGGGAGACTACTACACCACATACTCCTGAGAAGAATGGTGTGGCGGAAAGGAAGAACCATACGATTGTGGAAGTTGTCCGTGCCATGCTCCATGATCAAAGACTTTCGAAGTTTCTATGGATAGATGATGTAACAATGCCTGATGTGGAGGAACCCATGGATCCTATTTATCCACCTGAGCCTTCCTCTTCTAGGAAGAGGCCTTCATGGCTTAAAGGGCTACTTGATGATGCTGAAGGACATGCTGCACCCCGAAGAACCTTCCGTGAAAGTAAGAAACCTAACAAGTATCAGGGATACCTGACCATCATGAGCACGATCATACAAAATGAGCCTTCATCATTCTCAGATGTCGTCAAACATCAAGTATGGTAGGATGTTATGACCAAAGAATATGAGTCTATTATGAAGAATGATGTCTGGGAAGTAGTTCCCAAACCCCAGGACAATACAGTGGTAACTTCTAAATGGCTTTACAAGATAAAGCATGCAGCAGATGGAAGTACGGAAAAGTATAAGGCATGTTTTGTTGCTTGTGGCTTCTCCCACAAGGAACGTATAGACTATGATGAGATATTTTTCCAGATATATGACCATCTGCTCGATCATAGCCCTTGTGGCTTGACAAGGATGGAACCTACATCAGAGGGATGTCAAGACCGCGTTCTTGCATGGTTCGATCAAAGAAAAGGTCTACATGGAGCAACCCGAAGGATTTGAGATTTATGATCGAAAATCTCATGTATGCAAGTTGAAGAAAGCTCTCTATGGGCTGAAGCAAGCACCCCGAGCATGGTATGAGAGGATCGATAGCTACTTGATAAATTTGGGATTCACTAGGAGTGAAGTTGATCCTAACCCTTACTTTAAGGTTGAAGATGGAAAACCTCTCATACTGGTGTTGTATGTGGATGACCTCTTCCTAACAGGTGCAGACCCTCTCATTCACAAATGTAAGAAGGAGTTGGCTTCTGAATTTGAAATGAAGGACCGAGGACTAATGCACTATTTCCTAGGACTTGAAGTGTGGCAGAAGCCAGGGGAAATTTTCCTATCTCAAGGAAAATATGTGGTGAAGATTCTGGAAAGATTCGGTATGGTGGACTGCAAGCCCATAACTACCCCGACTTTAAAAAGTTAAGCAGTAGTGCTACTGGATCTGTTTTGCGAAATGCCACTGAGTATCGTCAACTCGTCGGAGCATTAATGTTTTAGTGAACTCCTGTCCAGTCATATGCTTTGCAGTCAACACATTGAGTCAACATATGGTTGAACCTCAGCACATACATTGGATTGGTGCCAAGAATCTATTGAGATATCTTCGTGGCACAATCACTTATGGGTTAAGATACACTGCCAGAGATGTGAGACTACTTGGATACACTGATGCTGATTGGGCAGGCAATGTGGAGGACCATAAGAGCACTTCCGGGTACTGTTTCTCCTTGGGATCTGCTTCGATATCCTGGATGAGCAGGAAGTAGAAATCGGTGACTTTGAGCACCGCCGAAGCAGAGTATATTGGTACTAGCATGGCCTCCTGTGAGGCAATCTGGTTATGAAAGTTCTTCAGTGAGCTGTTTGGATTTACATTGGATACCGCCGTGATCCTATGTGACAACCAGAGTGGGATTCATTTGTCAGAGAATCTCATATTTCATGATCGCTCCAAGCATATCGATATCAGGGACCACTATATTCGAGATATGGTGTCACAGGGAGCTATAAGGCTCCAACATATCGGTACAAACGAACAGGTCGCCGACATTCTGACAAATCCCCTAGGAAAGGTCAAATTTTTTACTTTCCGAGAACGACTTGGTGTTGTTCAAAGACCCTCTGATGAGGGTCTTGTATGATGCATTGAGCTTTGGGAGCTCTGTGGGGGTGCGGGGTAGTTCTTGGAGCAACATATGACCACAGGGTGATTCACCATCCCCTGGTGGTATACATGTACACCCCGTGGCGACTATGTAGCAGGATGATTGGTTCTCCTGTGAGGTCTGGATGATGTGTTCTCCATGACAACTATGTAGTAGGATGATTAGTTCTCCTGTGAGGCCTGGATGATGTGTTCTCCATGGTGACTATGTAGCAAGATTATTAGTTCTCCTGTGAGGCTTGGATGATGTGTTCTCCATGGCGTTTATGTAGCAGGATGATTAGTTCTCCTGTGAGGACATGATTGATTATGTTCCCCTGTCAAGGCATCCTACCCACGCAGTCTGGGACTCATGGGAAGTAGCTCTCATCTGATCAATGAGCAGGGAAATGAGGATAGGGACCATAGTAGACGCATCGTTGTATCTACCGTACTCCCTATGCGAGGATGACCTTCATTGATCTGGGATCAATGATACTGGTCTGGGACTAGTGGTAGGAGTTGTACCCACTATGACGTTGACTTCGGGTCGGTTGAGACTGGTCTGCGACCAGTGGTACACACTCTGAGACTGACTTTGAGTCAGTGATACTAGTCTGGGACCAATGGTAGGAGTTGTACCCACTATGACGCTGACTTTGGGTCGATTGAGACTGGTCTGGGATCAGTGGTACATTCTCTGAGACTGACTTCGAGTCAGTGAAGGACTAGTCTGGGACCAGTGGTAGGAGTGGTACATACTATGACGCTGACTTCGGGTTAGTTGAGACTAGTCTGGGACCAATGGTATGCACTCTGACAATGACTTTGAGTCAGTGGAGGATGATATTGGTCTGGGACTAGTGGTAGGTGTTGTACCCACTATAACGCTAACTTCGGGTCAGTTAAGACTGGTCTGGGACCAGTGGTACATACTCTGAGACTGACTTTAAGTCAGTGTGATACATCTTTGATCATTTCTTCCTCTTCATAATTCGGACAAAGCAGAGCAGAGCAGAGCAGATCATAACAAGGCATAACAGAACAAAGCACAACAGGCAGAACAGAGCAGAGCAGGCAGGATAGAGCAGAGCAGAGCAGGGGTCAATCTGTAAAGGGCAGTGCATTTGATGGATGAATAGTAGCGACCAACAAACAGATTGCAGATGGAGTTCTCCCTAGTTGAGAGGGAGTGTTAAAATTGGCAACTAAAGCCAAAATCCATGTGGGTCATCTTATTCATGGTTGATAATATTTCTATTAAATTCCTTTCGTCGAGAGGTGTAGGATTGATATAAAGATCATCCAATTCCGATAAGTATTTATGGAGATATGAATTTATTTTGATTATGGAATAATTATCAAGTCGACCTACAGCATGTAGGCTCAGAAGCCCAACAGTCGCATCTATTCAAACATCAACAGTTGTGTATAAATACAGGACTTTTCCTCATTTGCACTCACTCATCTCATCACATCTCTCTCTCTCTCTCCTGCGCAGGAAAAGGCTCTTCTCTACTGCGCAGAAAAGAGACTCTCTCTCACACATGTGGAAGGAAGGACGCAGTTTTAAGGCAATGACTGCAGAACCAAAGTTTGACCAGCGTTGACCAGAAGACTCCCTCCTCAGAACTGCGTTGTAGGTCCATTTGGATCTCCTCTAAAGGCTGCATTTTTTGGTGGTGGAATCATGCCAATCCTACGGTCGGTTTGCGAGATATTGTTTGCCCTTGTTTCAGACTGATCTAGGGTTTGTTGCTGCTGATGTAAATCAAATTTATGTATTATTTCTCTTTGTTGGATTATTAAAAATAAAGGAAGATTTGATCAAAGGGTTTCCCCACATTGGGGTTTGCCCCTGGCTAGCCGCCACATCTTATGTCTCTTGTCTTGGCTTGTTTTTTGTCGATCGTTTAATGTTCTATCTGCACTTTACTTTATGTACATGTGATTGCTAATCTGTGGATAAATAATAAGAAAGATAAGTAAACTATTATAAGCATAGAACATATCATAAGTTAACAGCGATGCATTAGCAGGCCTATTGTAATCTTTGTATCATGGCCTCTTGTCGGTGATATCTGAATACAATGCTTATAAATGGAACCAGACATTGTAATGTTGGGTAAGCTAGTCAGTATTCATTTTCATATCTTGTTTTCAGAGTTTGTAGAATCTGTGTATGAGTCATGCATTAGCAGGTATGTTTTAATTCGATTATGATTAATAGAAGATTGTTTTGATCCATGGTTTCGTTGCAATCTTTAGTCTTTCTTTGATAGTAATTTAGCTAGGCGCTACCTATGAGAGGGCCCCTCGCAATTGTGTACCTAATTCGTAATGTCTTGATTTTATTTGTGCTTTATGGTTTATTTCTGCATGTGTTATTTCTTAAGGCATTTTAATGGTTGATGTATTGATAACAATAGAGACTAATGTGTAGATTGTGTGCAGATTAACCTATGTGAACAAGGATAATTACCCTAGCCTATATATGATTTCCCACTAGTTGGTCCCATTAGGGGATTTTTGAGGTCTAAAATGGGCCTCCTAAGGAAATCATAAAATAATAGTGGAAATAATAAAATCAGATTAGATGACATCATCAAATTTTAGAGGGAAAAAAGAAAAAATTATTTTTTCAACTCGTATTTTCAACTTATCTCCCTATGGATTTACTCAAATTTCGAGCAGAAGCACTCGTTGGATGCATAATTTGATTCCTCGTCCAAGGAGTACCCATGTTGCATACTTTTGATGGACCCTATGACACGCAAATTGAGAAATACATTAAAAACATTATTGCAATCTTGTTTTTTCATGTATTTCTCATTTTTTGTGTAGCAGGGTTCATCGAAAGTATGCAACATGGGTACTCCTTGGATGAGGAATCAAATTATGCATCCAATGAGTGTTTCCACTCGAAATTTGAGTAAACCCATAGAGAGATAAGTTGAAAATACGAGTTGAAAAAGTAGTTTTATTATTTTATTATTTTTTAATCTTTTTACTTTTTACTCCAAAAATGGTGAATCATCCCCCATGGTTGACATCATCATCTTGAATCCTATTGGTTCTTATAAAGTTTATTTTGGTTGTACATTTTTCTTAGGAGGCCCATTTTAGACCTCAAAAGTCCCCTAATGCTTAACGAGGCCACTTGGCCATGAAGTTTTTCCTCTCCATTGCCACTTACTTACACCAACACCTATTAATTAAAGGATTATCCTTGGAAAATCCACCTCCCCTTGGGGACTAGAAGCACCTAATAGGGTTGACTACTTAGCCACCCCTACAAAGGTGGGTAATAGCTTTACAGGACTTGGTCTAGTTATATATTTGAAGGTGATCTCAACTTGAAGTATGAATATGCCCATAACACTTAAGTATGGCCCCATCTAAATGCATTTATTATCTTAGTTTCCAACAAATGGTTGCTTTCATTTGAGTTTGAGTTGGTTTTACCAAGTGGTCCAGAGCAACAAAGGCCTCGAGGGAACCATATTCCACATGATGACCAAGCCATACATTAAATTCCATAGAGCATGATGACTTTGTAGATGCAACATTGCCAACTTTTGGTAGAGTGTTTGGCCTTTTGATGACTTGAGCAATTGATATACATCCCTAAGCCTAACAACGGAAATTATGGGTTTCTCTTACTTATCATGGAGGATTATTGATGATGTACAAATGGACCCAACATGCCCCCAAGCTAACCTTGACACTACTTGATGAGCATGCCATGAGCAAAGGCCCATGTGAGAATGATCATCCTTAGGATGATTGAGGAGGGCTTGTTACACTTTATGGAGCTCTAACACTCAAGTGAGGGAGCACCAAGTTGCTCACTTAACACCCATGAAGATGACGTGTGGCACCCACATCTAGATTTTGGACCCTTGTAGTTGCCTTGATGCAAGATTTAGGGATTTTCCTCATATGGGAATGATCATGAAGCTTGATGACATTTTCAACCTTGATTTTACCTTCATGGAGCATTTGGATCACTAAAAGGGCATGACGTCATCACCTTTTTAGGTCTACAGCTAACATGTGTGGGATTGTATTGGCATACTTTGTTTTAAAGCTAGCGTGTTGGCTTGTAACCCAATTTAAATTTTTGTCCACTCAAAAATCAAACTTGTGTAGGGGCTTTTTATTCAAAATTAGAAGAGTTAGAACTCATATAAATAGAGGATCGCCTTTATCACTTTTTTCATCACCACTTGTGGAAAACTTAACCTCGTATAGATCCCTCGACCTAGCTATTCGTATTTTGCTACTTTGTGGAGAGTTGATCTTTAATGGATTTTTGGCTATTGGAGACTAGTACTTGTTGTGGAGACTTCACTTTGGGATAAAGAAGGCTTGTTCTTGGATCTCTTGCGAGTACATTTTGTTGAATATTTTTCATGATTATTGCATGTAATGAATATTGCTTGGGTTTCTACGTTCCATGTCTAAATGCTTATATTTATATGAAATGATTGGTAAACTTTGCATGCTTTAATTGTGTATCATTAACTTTCTTAGAGAACATCATAGAGAGCTTTTCTATAAGACATTTATCTACAATATGGATCACAAAAGTCCCAGATCTAACAAAATTTATCCCCTCATAAACTAATAGTTAGGGTCAACAAGTGAAAAACTAGGGTTTTCCCCCATACTCCCTTCAAGTGTTTGATATTTCCATGGTCAAAATCCCTAATACTCCATCACCCAAATAGATAGAAGGCACAAGAATCCATCTTGGTGATCAAAACTCTCAAAATTTTGTATTTTTCTCTCTCCTAAAATTTTGGACCTTCAAGACAAGTTGTTAGGTTTAGGGTTTTAGGTTGAATTCAACTAGGGCTTATACATTGTGTTGGTTTGAAGTCATTTCACCTTGATGAGCCTTAAGAAATCAAAATCTAGCGATTTTCATAGTTGAAAGTGCTTCCCAAGGGTTGACATCATCAACCCTTAGCAATTCTATGGCTTGAAAATTTCTAATTTTGTGTTAAGGCTTCAACTTAGGATCATTTAGAGGTTTTTTGCTCTTATTGTTGATCATACCTTTCAAGAAAACATGTTCCTTCATCTTAATGCCTAACTGTACCATTATTGAATCATACATTAAAAACCCTAGGCTACAAGTTTCTCTTTATAGACATCTTCATAGGTACATTGTTGGCATTATGGCTAATGTGTTGTCTTTGATGGCAACCTACTTGACAAATATGTCCTTGATGGCAACCTACTTGACAAAGATGCCCTTGTTGTCAACTTGCCTATAATATGATGGTTATGGAACCAATGCAAATATCATGAATATTGGTACAAAATGTTACAGAGAATATGGAAAGAGAAATGCCAATTCAATGACAGATGGATGAAAAATGTGAAGTTTGAGGAAGTATATGTGGTTCCTATGAAGAAGAGTCGCGTGCATACGCAGTTCCTATGAGCAAAAGTCGCATACATAACTCAAACCATGGAAATCTAGATACCATGGGTCATTACCATGTTACTTGCCCATAGTAATTGAAGCGGCAATGTCTATTTGATCTCGTCAACAAATACCATCAACTTTACCAAAGGATTTACCTAAGGTATTGGCAAAGGCAAAACCTATATAAGGAGAAGGAGATCAAAGAGTTGGTTGTGCATGATTTGAAACAGGTGTGCACCCGAGAGAAAGGAGAAGGCTCAAAGTTGAAAGTGCATTAAGTACTAATGATTATACTTGACTGATTTGAATATCTAATGATGCAAGAATTGTGCTTGAAGTAATCTGTGATTTGACAATAAGGTATGTGGAATATGTGTGGTGTTTGCAGCAAAAGTTTGATTTTGTGATTTAAGATATGCACGTGTGTTTGCGTAATTAAGGTCGTGTACATATGTGGATCTTGTTCAGTATTGTTGTGTATACATTATGTGATCATTTACTCAATATGTTGAAATATATACACAGATGTTTCGCATAGTAGTTGTGTATACACGCAGATCTATTTTATGAAAGTCGCGTACATGTACTAGGGTTTTTCAATTGTTGTCTGATGATGATTGTTGATGATATCTGATTTGTTTGTTGTTGTCGGTCAATGATGTCTTGATATACATGGTCAGTATCTAGCAATGTTGATTGGGTTGATTTGATTGTCGATTGGAATATCCGTTAGTGACGATTCTATAGGATGTTGATCTATGATCCATGAATTAATATTTGCATCATGTGAAGAGAAAAAGTGCTTGAAAACGATAGACAATCCGAGGGCAGTGCAGAGCTTCAAATATAAAATTGATTACCGTGGCCCTACAGACAAACAAACTGGGGTTACGCGACCTAATCTCTATTTGTTACAGACCAGTGAAGCATTATTGCTGCTCATGATCTGAAGGATCAAAGAATTCATGGGATCCATAATTTCAAATGCCATGAACTCACAAAGAAAGTTGGAGAATTTTTCAGTGCCCAAGTTTCTTCCTATGACCATAATCACACTCTGTATCACACTCCCTCAGGAGGACCAGGAAGTGTTATTTTATCTCATTGCATGCTCTCTGAAGGCCCTTTCAATGGAGAACAATCAAGGCAAGAGTAGCAAGAACAAACCGAGACCTAATTCTTGCGGCAAAATAAACTGGATCTCTAAAGCTCATAAATCAGGTCGATCAACACACAATCACAACCAAAAAAAAAATGAAAGCATTCACCCCTTGAGCAATCTCGGTCGTTTGATTTGACTCGGTCAACGGTTGATAGATCGCATCCTCCACATGTGGCTCTGTCTCGTTCTTATGGGACCAACTTGCGGCCGTTTAATTCTTGTATGGCTGTGCATATACCGTTTTAAACCAAAAGGATCTCACACAGGACGTTAACTCTTCATCAATTGTGATGGGGAACCAATGTGATGGTCATCAAAATAAAATTGATGCCACCCGTCAATGATTAGCAGCCACTTTGGCTGCTTACGCACATGGAGTAATTCGGTTGATCTGGCACTTATAGCGTGGACCTGTGTGAGATAATTAGAGTCGACTCTCTGAAAATAGTTGGCCTTTTTTTTAAGAATTCGACCCTTGGCTTGGCTGCATGATATAAATCACGGTCCAACAAAATACAATGAAA
The DNA here is from genome assembly GCA_031772625.1 of Pinus tabuliformis. Taxonomy (NCBI): domain Eukaryota; kingdom Viridiplantae; phylum Streptophyta; class Pinopsida; order Pinales; family Pinaceae; genus Pinus; species Pinus tabuliformis. Next base: position 342,884,699 of record CM062808.1, on the reverse strand, counting down.
CTCTGCCCCACAGATAGATCAACGAAGTCTAGCAACATCTTCACTTCAGGTTCCTAAAGTTGTAACTCCAATGCAGCCTGCAACATCACCATTTATGGCTCCTTCACCCTCTGCTCTCCCATGCCCTCCACCACACATAGAAGGCTTTGATACCACATGAAGAAGAATCACAAAGCCATATAACCATATGCACAGCAAATTAACACACAAAAATTAAACTGGCGGAAAAGGCAGAGAGCCATTATGTGGTCTCTCATGCTCATGTAATTCTCTCTTATTCAAATAATTTAATAATACATTTAAATACATGAGCAGGTGGTCTTAAGATAATGCGTCTATCTTAGACTCACTTGGTTGAGACATTTTCTCAAATTACACAATAATTTAGGAGAGCTAGTTGGAGAGAATCTCTCATCCAAACTAGACTCCTTAGTTTGAGGAATTTTCAAGATTTTATTTATTTAATTTAATAATTGGATTTATTATTGATTTTTAAGAGAGTGAGGCTAATAGAGGCCAAAATAATGTGTTAGATTTAATTTATATACGTGTAAAATTTAACTGCAGTTCATTATGATCTTTTTTCTTTCTAACAAAGATTATATACAACTTTTAACAACAAGAAGTTTCAATCAATCATAATCAACTTTCAACTATAGTTAATTTCAACATGGTCAATATTTAACTATAGTTTGTTGAAAATAAAGGTACCAAGGAGGTGTTTCTTTAGAGCATTTATTCTTTGGGCCTAGGAAGACACATTAATGACCCTTTTATCAAATGACATTATGAGTTTTAATAATGTCATGGATGAAGTATTTTTTATGGGTTGTGTACCATGTACTTTAATTTATTAATGTCATATGTGTCATAAAGTGACTTTATAAGAAAAGTACATAGTACATTTTATATTATTAAAGTGACTTATGTTTTAAAGTGACTTTATAAGAGAAAAAGTGCACATGGTACAAAACATTAAAAAGTACTAGGAGGCTCATTAATTGAAGGGGGGCACATTAGAGAGGGGGGAATGATCTCCACCCTTGATCTAATGAGCTGAGATTTAAGCTCAACCATCAAATCTAAGGGTTAGGGTTCTCTTCTATTGAGATGACAAAAAGGAAAAAGGAGAAAGAGGAGGTTTATTATTAGCATAAGATTTGAGGAGAGGAGAGCAAGGAGCTTGAGAGGAGGAAGATAACTTTGGGATAAAAATCTACAAAAAAGAACAAGAAAGCAGTTATAACAATTCGAATCTCTCTTGGAGGCTGAGTTTAAGTCAAGGGATGAGCTTGAATTTGTAGGAGGCAGTGATAGTTATTGTTTGCACACAGGTCAAGGGCATATTCCAAGTCTAGATGAGTTGCATCTTTGCTGGGATAAGCGTACAAGCAACCCAAATTCTACACAAGTCCACCTACACGTATCTCCAAAATCATGTACATTGTCAACAATTTTTTCAAGCCAGTAGGAGAGGGTGAACCAGCTCATATTTCAAGGAGGAAACACTTTTATAAATCTGTGTGCATATTTTGTTGTATAAACCTGATCTTATAGGCATATTATGATTGTCTTGAGGTCCAAAATCCCTGTGTAGAAGGAGCAAACAAACGTCTGAAATTTTTGGTTGAAGAGAGCTAAACGTGGGACAAAGTTATTAGTTTAGAACTTGGACTGAAAGAGGACTCCAAAGGCACTCATCTTAAGGGAAGAGATAGTACAAAAGCTCTTGTTGTATTAATGATTGTAAGAAATTTCTAGAGAAGCTAATAAATCTTCCTTTCATTGGTTTTTCCCTTGTGGGATTTTCCAAGGTCATTAGACCAAAACTGTTAAAAATTGTGTGTGCTTGCATATAATTCTTGTATCAGCTATGAAAAGTCAGAAGAGTAGAGTAGTCTTATGATTCAAGTTGAATGCATGTCTAATATTTATATCATCTATATGTAATGTTGGGTTTGGGCATTAAACTTCATGCAAAAACTTGAGACTCGGTTGGGGCTACATCAAAAAAAAAATCTACATGGTATCATAGCCTGTGGGACTTCATATCTGTATTTTGCATCAACTGATAGAAGAGACCCGCAAGTAATCTCTTTCCATATTGGTGAACAACAGTCGTTAAACCTCAGTCAGAAACCCAAAGGATTGTTGGTTGAAAGGGAGGAAAATTGCCTGGTAACAGATTTTCTCCTTTGTGTTGGTTGTCAGGGTCATGGCCATTGGTTTGAGAGTGGAGGATAGATTGAGTGGGGCTGATAATTTTGGCCCCTGGAAGGAGAGGATGATGCTTTTACTTAAGAAGTTGAAGTGTGGGATATAGTGGAGAATCTTGTGCAACCTCCTACTGATCCAGCGCAGTTGGTGGACTTCAACAAGAAAACTTTTAAGGCATGGAGAATCGTCCTTGATGCCATCAAAGGCCACCTATTCCCTCATGTGACAGGAATGAAGTTTATCGACAAGATGTGGGATTCTTGTCACATTACACCAAAGTTCTAATGAAAAGGAAGATGGTGTTGAGGCAAAAACTAAGAAACACCAAGATGACCAAGACCGACAATGTGACCCCATACCTCACCAAGATTTCACAAGTGAAGGATGGGTTGGTTGTCGTGGGACAGGTTATCCTTGAGGTCCAATTGGTTAGGATTGCACTAGATGGTTTCACCTAGAATTGGGATGGATTCATACATGGCATTATAGCCAGAAAGCATTTTCCTAGGGCAAGAAGAAGGCCAAGAAGGGGTATTTTAGTGGAACTAAGCAAGAGAAGGTGAAGCAGAAGGACATGAGCAAAGTGAAATGTTCTGCTTGTGGGAACAACAAGGGGGTCAAGAAGAAGAAGGGAGTTGCAACATCAGCAGAGGAGGATGAGTTCACTTCCATATTTGACACAGATTTTGGCTTATCAACAAAGGTGGATGAGTTTGCCTAAGTGGTGAGTCTTGCCACTCATGTCACATCTTTTGATGTGTGGTTTGTAGACAGTGGAACATCCTGCCATATGACTGCAATGAGAGAGCACTTCACGAGTTTCACAGAGGATGATATTGACATCGAGGTTGTGCTTGGAGATAACTCCAAGGTCAGAGCAAGAGGAGTGGGGACATTATCATTTCAAACGGAGTCGTTACCTCCTCTAAAAGTGACAAATGTTCTTTATGATCCAGGGTTGAAGAAGAACTTGATATCAGTCTCCTATTTGGAGGACAGGGGGTATGAGGTGGTGTTTCGAGGAGGAATGGTGTTGATATATCCCAAATGATCTAGTATTGAGCCTGCTAGAGTGATTGGAGTCCGTAAATCCTTGGTGACACAGACCAAGATGGATGGCCCACTTGCACCATGGAGCATTCATGATGCTCAAGGAGATGGTTACTGATTTACCTGAGTTCAGCACTAAGCATCATGATATGTGCAAGGAGTGTTTTGAGAAAGTACACCAAGACACCTTTCCCAAGCAGTGACAACAAAGCTACATGTATCCTAGACTTGGTAGAATTTGATGTTTGTGGTCATATGCCTCATGTATCTTTGAGTGGATGTGAGTACTATGTGACCTTCATTGGTGACCACTCTAGGAAGAACTAGATTTTCTTTTTGAAGACCAAAAATGAGGTCTTCAAGAGGTTCCAAGAGTTTAAGGCTCTTGTGGACAACCAGACGGGGAAGAAGATCAAGGTGTTAAGATCAAACAATAGGGGTGAGTATACCTCCAAGGAGATGACGGAGTTATGTAGGAGTGTTAAAGAAGAATCTAGGGCAATTAGAGTTAGAGTGATTCTTCCTAGCATGATGACAATTTGTGAAGTGCTTTTACAATTTATCTTAGCTTGATATTCTTATTATTATTAGTGTGTGTGTTTACTTAAGAAGAAGATGTTGGCTTTCTGCTTATTATTATTAGTGTGTTATCTTAGCTTGATATTCTTTATTATTATTAGTGCCAAGATGGCGTCGTGAGACCCTAAAGGTAGCTCAGGAGGCAACGGGGAAACCCAAGTGGTCAGTGAGGGAGAGCAGATCATCAGAGAGGTTGGGTGGCAATGTGGCGGATTTGTGGAGACAAAGCTAGTTAGTTATGACAAGGCCACAAGTCAACAGATTTGACGGGATGCCATGGTGGAGGAGTATGCCTCCATCATGAAGAATGATGTGTGGGAGGTAGTGTCGAGACCTGAGGGGAAGTCGATGGTGACTTCCAGGTGGCTCTACAAGATTAAACATGCTACAGATGGCAGCGTGGAGAATTTCAAAGCTCGTTTTGTGGCGCGGGGGTTCTCACAGGTAGAGGGAGTTGACTATGAGGAGACCTTCGCACCAATTGCTCATTATACTTCCATTAGAGAAATGATCGCTATAGCAGTTGAGATGGGTTAGAGGATTCACCAGATGGATGTGAACACCCTCTTTCTCGATGGAGTTATTCAGGAGGAGGTGTACATTGAGCAACCACGGGGCTTTGAGGTGCATGTGAGGGAGTCTCATGTGTGTAGGCTTAACAAAGCTTTGTATGGACTGAAGCAGGCGTCGAGGGCATGGTATGAGAGGATAGATGCCTATTTGCAACAGATGGGTTTCCAGAAGAGTGATGCAAATCCAAACCTCTATTTCATCATGGTTAGTGATGATCCACTCATTCTGGTTTTGTATGTGGATGATTTATTTATTACGGGAGAGGATCCACTCATCCAGCACTACAAGAGAGATCTTGCTTTAGAGTTTGACATGACCGATATGGGATCGATGCATTACTTTTTTTTTTAGGTTTGGCAAGAGGATGGGCATATTTTCATTGGCTAGGGCAGGTATGAAGGCGATATCTTGAGGAGATTTTGTATGGAGGATTGTAGGCCTATGGCTACTCCTATAGTCACCAACTGGAAGAAGTTGCATTCTTCACATTCAAAGTTGGTGAACCCCACCTTGCATTGTCAATTGATCAGTTCTTTGATGTAATTGGTCAACACTAGATTGCATATTTGTTTCACTGTCAACACATTAAGTCGTTTTATGATGGAGGCCATGAGAGTACATTGGGTGGTTGCGAAACATGTGTTGAGGTACCTACAAGGCACAGTGGACTATGGCTTGGAAAATGTCAGAGGTGATGGAGTTAGATTGATTGGTTGTGTTAGTGTCGGTCTTGAAAGCCCTCCATCAGTGATCAAAGCTCTTCGCATTTGCATTAGTAGGTGTCTCATCAGTGTCAAATTTTGCATCCCGTTAGGCATGCCATAACCCTAATGGAGGAGCTGTTCTATTTATACCCCTCTTGGTTTTGCTAGATCGGGTCATATCAGTCATTAAAATTCTTTCAAGCTTGTCTTGTTTTGTCTTGAGGTCCAAGGTCCTAGGTCTAGGGTTTTGGTCATTTATCTCTGCAAGGTCATGTCTTTAAGAGTCCTTGAATGCCCAGCAAGCCAGAGGGAGGATGGTAAACATGTTTCTTTGATATTTTCATCATGTACAGTTCATTTTTAACCTTGGATTTAAAAACTCTGTTTTTAAAGCCAAGGTCATGTTAAATTTTTGTAAAAAGAATGAAATTCCAAAAAGTCTTCAAAAAGGCAGCAATAACCCTGGTCCCCTTGCCACAGTCCCTCAGATGATCTACCTGCAAAAAGAATCAAGTCAAAGCACTCAAAAAGTCAAATTCAGGATAAAGGAAACCAAAAAATCAGTGTTTTAAAAAAGTGTCAAAAATAAACTTTATAAAGTGGGTTTATGGATGAAATCTTTTCAAATGGAGTCTATAAAGGTTCAACTTCCCTCCTTTTACTCTCATTATGCATCTCAATGCTTGGAAGAGAGGTTTGAGAGAGTGATAGGCGAAAGGAGCAAAATCGCAGTGATTTCGGGCAGCAGAGTGGTGCGTGACCCGTTGAAGGAGGTGCGCGACCTGTTGGGCGGTGCGCGACCCGTTGGGAGGTGTACGACCCGTTGGGAGGCCTGCGCGACCCGTTGAGCTGTTTGCCTCCAAACTTCAACAACTTTCTTCAAACTCCCTTCAAATCATCCAAATCGATCGAGGTAGGCTCTTTACACATTGTTTTGGAGGTTGATGATGGATGTAAGCTCTCATGCTATGATTTTAACCTCAAATCATGCAAATGAAAAGGCTTATATGGCTGCAATATTCATGTGCAAATTGTGTTAGGGTTTATGGTGTTTCAAGTTGTTTTTTCCCTTTAATTGGTTTCCTTCCCTTCCCTTTTGCCCACCCTCATATGTACATTTCTTTTCCCCATGATTATTTTATAAACAAAATACAAATCCCCTTCCCATTCCTAAATCACTAAAACTAAAAACCCTAATTCCCCTCTACCATATGCATATGCAAGATAACAAGAACTGTTGGTAAAATGTCAACATGTGTGGTGTATGGTTTCCCTTTTGTTTTTCCCTATTAAACATGTATGCATATGTTCCCATGTTCACTTTTATGCATGTTTTTTTTTCCCATATGCAACAATCTTTGCAAATGATTTCCCTATCACAAATATGTGTTCCTTTATGAATATGATTTGCAAAATTTCCCTTAAAAATTCCCTGTTATCTTTATATATTCCCATTCCTTGTTAAAAGATCCCTCCCCTAACATTTCCCTCATGTTTGGTTCCCCTTGAAACAGCATAGATTTCAGCACTTTTTGCAGGCAGAGACAGCAGTTCAGTTTGTCCACTTTGCTCCAAAACCATGTCAGAAACCGAAACTTATGAGCAAAGTGATGACCATTCATCATCTACAAAGGTTGAGGAACAGAGGAGGCCTCGTAGAGGGGGTAAGGGAGGACATCATAAGCGGGAAGAGCCTACTTCTTTGGCAGAATTACAGGCCTGTCCTTTGGCAGTGAATTGCTTCCAGTACATGTCTTGCTATCAGTTTTGTGAGAGGATCTCTCAGATTCAGCATCATAGAGAGTTGGCCCGCTTGTTTGTCTTACACCTCCATGATGGACATGTCACTCTGGCAGGGGTGAACTTCACATTGACACCTGAGGTGATCTCACAGGCTACAGGGATACCAAATGTGGGTGAGGTGTGGCCTAAGCGCAGGTTGCTTGATTTTGTTCACTTTGAGCCCTATGTCCGGCCATCATTTGTGAGACTTTTGACGGGTGTTTTCCCATTCAGATTTCTTCGGAGCGAGTATGCTCCCCTCATGAGGCTTATTATGCATTATTTTACCTGTGAGGGCAGATTTTCACAGGTGTATTCATATCACATTCGCCTTTTGATGCATTTCACCCGAGTGAGGATGATGAACCTCCCAGTCTTCTTGTTTCATAACATTCAGAGGATGGTGCCCATGTTGCAGAGGAAGACCCCGGCCCAGCAGTACAGGAGCCTTTGCCATTATGGTTTGATTCAGCTCATAGTCTCACATCAGTTGACTCAGCAGGGCATCTCATGGGAGGAGTTCATCTCCCGTGAGTTTTTCACAGTGCCACCTCAGCCACATCAGGAGGTCATTCATGAGGAGGGAGGACCATCTCAGTAGCCTGATGCTCCCGTCACCCGACATGTCAGCTCCACTCCTCTGGTCACTTATCAGAAAGGCCCAAGGGCCTTATTTGCAGCAGCTAGGCGAGTACTATCTCCACAGCAGGTGGAAGGGGTCTCGCCTTCATCTTCAGCTCAGCGAGTGTTATCTCCACATCAGGTGGAAGGGACCTTGCTTTCTTCACCAGCACAGGTACTGCAGAGGGGCAAAGATCCCATGATTCATGAGGATCCGGTGATTGATCTCGAGGCCAGTTCTCCTAGCCAAGAGGCGAAGGAGATCATTCAGCATCTTAGGGCTGAAAATGATGTTTTACAGAGGAGACTTGAGGGTGCCCAATGGACCATCACCTACCTGGAGCAGCGGAACACACAGCTAGAGGAGGAGAAGGCACTTGATGAGCTATGGAGGATTCGTAGCGACCGAGTCTTGAACCGTAGGAGGCCCGGTGATCCATTGCCTGCTGACCGAGAGTCACTGCTCATTCAGGAGAATGCCCACTTGGAGAGGCTGTTGGCTAAGGCCAACCAAGAGAAAAGGCTGCTGAGAAACATGAAGAATCATTATTGGGCAAGAATGCATGTATGCAAAGCCAAGATGAAAATGTTCCAAAGGAGGTTGTCCGAGGCTCTTAGGCGGAGGAAGAAGACCAATCCACTCCGTATCTTGGCTGAGGCATCCCTCAAAGATCATGGCACTCACTAGCATCAGCTACAGCACAAATCCCAAAAATTTTGAGAATTTTGGGTAATTTTGGAATTTTTTGGAAATTTACAGGTTTTGGCTTCTCAACAGGTCTCACCCCCGGTGAGACCCTTTGTCATCGTAGCTCCGTTTTGCAAAAACTCAACATTTCTAGATTTTTCATGAAAAGTTACACATGCCTATGGATGGACTTGAGTTTTTATGGGGTTTTGGGCCTCCAGAAGGTCAAAATACAGGCAAAATTTGACTTTCTGCCCCTTTTTTGAGTTGCAGAAGCAGTCTTGGGAGAATTGACTTTTGACTGGGAAAATGACCTCGAAATCCAAAAATTCCAGTTGGGTTGGAAAGTAGACTCAGAGACCTTTCCAACGAGCTATCCTGCACCTAATTCTGACACCGAGAAGGCCTCCAAACAGAGCTCCAAAGTGCGCGACCCGTTGAGGAAACTTTGCCAGATTTGACCAGTTCAGCCCAGAAAACGCAGTTTGGCTCCAGTTTGACTTTTTGAGGTGGATGGTGGTCCTATTGGATTTAATTGTGACAATTTTTGGATATTTTTACTCTTTTTTAACTCTTCTAGAAGATTCTCTCATGTAAAGGGTAAAAATTGAATGTATGAACTGGTTTCCAAGTTTATATAGGCAAGTTGTTTTGACTGCCTATTTTCTAGTGCTTAGTTTAGAAGTGGTTCAAACAGCTCCTAGGATAGTGAGCTCGACCCATAGAGGCAGGGAAAGAGGTTAGATCATCTATATTATGTACTTTCTTGCTCATTTTCATGGTTGGACTCTTGAGGGAGAAGCTATCATTGTATTATCACTTGTATCTCTGCAATTTTTGGCTAAGGAAGACCAGGGTTTTGCAGTCATCTTTGGGATTCTTGTGGACTCATGTTTTGATGGTGTGTTTCTTCATGTTCTTGTAAGCTTTTTTAAGTGATTCATTTCCTTTCTTTACTGCTGCACATTAAACAAATGAAGTGTTAAAGTATGAATTCATGCTAGCCATGCTCTGCTTTTAAATTTGTTTAATTTCAATGTTTTCTTCTGTCTAAAGAGAATTCAAAGTGATTGTTTGCTCTCTTTAGCTCCTCATCTTTCATTCCTCACCATTCATTTCAGTTAAAGGCATCAATACAGGCTCCTACCTTGCCCCAAAGACCCCCCTGCAGAAACTGTGTCAAATCCCCGCACCCTAAATTGCAGCTCCTCAATTTGCCACCAAAAACCCCAAAAATCCCCAAATCAACCTTTATAATCAGTTTACTAGCCTAATATCAGTGTTACCTTGTTGGTCATCTCATCCTATTGAAAATCTACCGAGATTGACCGGAGAGAGCCTTCTCCTGCCCCGTAGGGCTAGCTACGAGGCTGAATGGTTTGATGTAGCTTTGAGGTTTGCCTTTTCAGCCTGAGGTGAAATCTCAAGTGCTAACAGGTTGCACAGATACAGATTGGGATAGCAATGTTAGTGACAAGAAAAGTACTTTTAAGTGTTGTTTCTCATTGGGCTCAACAATTGTGTCATGGTTCAACAGGAAATAGAGGTCGACGGCAATAAGCAACGCGGACGCAAAGTATATGGCAACTAGTCATGCTAGTTGCAAGGCACTTTGGCTTCGCAAGATGCTACATGGGTTATTTGGTCAGAGACTGAGACCAACTATCATATACTGTGATAGTCATAGTTGTATCAAACTCTCTGAGAATCCAATATTTCATGATCATTCAAAGCACATTGAGAGCACATACCACTTCATGAGAGATGGGGTTCAGAGGGGAGCTATGAAGCTTGAGTATATATCCATTGATGAACAAGTATCAAACATTTTCACCAAGTCATTGCCAAGTGGCAAGCATGTATTTTTCAGAGGCAGGATGGAAGTGGTGAAAAACACCTTCCTCAATAAGAGGGAGTGTTGAAAATAAGGGTACCAAGGAGGCTATGAAACCGGATTCGTCCAAAACAGGTCACATGTCCAAATCCCACGAATCCGACACGATTCGATGGGAATTCGAATCCTAAAATGGGACACCACGTGTCCTAACAGGACACCATCGAATCCCGGTCGTGTCCCGATTTTGAGATTCGAATCCGAAAAAAGTGAGGGTTTATGAGGTTTATGAGGGAGGGTTTATGAGGCTTATGATATTTGTGAGGGTTTATGAGGTTTATGAGGGTTAAGTGAGGGTTTATGAGGTTTATGAGGGAGGGTTTATGAGGCTTATGAGATTTGTGAGGGTTTATGAGTGAGGGTTTATGAGGTTTATGAGGTTTGTGAGGGTTTATGAGGTTTGTGAGGGTTTATGAGGGTTTATGAGGTTTGGGAGGGTTTATGAGGGTTTATGAGGTTTGTGAGGGTTTATGCAGATATTTGAATTTTGTATGTACTATGCATGTTATAATGTTACTAACCTACTTTCTTAACAATAAAACTAACATCTAGATGAAGATCTATGTTTGAAATCAATGTATTTGTATCATTAGTGAGAATTTGTGTAAGAAATACCTAATTTTTAATATATATATATATATATATATATATATATATATATATATATAACGATCCTTACGTGTCTTGTTCCAGGATGTCAACGTGTCTGAATTCGACACTCGAATCCTCGTATCCTACAAATCCCAAATCCTCGTGTTAGGTGACTTAGCAAGGAGGTGTTTCCTAGTTCATTTATCCTTTGGCCTAGGAACACATTAATGCCCCTTTTGTCTAGTGACATTATGAATTTTATTAATGTCATAGAGAAAATTACTCTTTATGGATTGTGTACCATGTACTTTAATTTATTATTAATGTCACTTATATCATAAAGTGACTTTATGATAAATGTACATAATACACTTTATATTATTGAAGTGACTTTTATGTTTTACAAATTAAAAGTGACTTTATAAGAGAAAAAGTGCACACAGTACAAAACATTAAAAAGTACTAGGAGGCTCTTTAATTGAGGGGGACCATGTTAGAGAGGGGGTCAAGAGAGGGAATGATCTCCACCCTTGATCTAATGAATTGATATTTAATCTCAACCATTAGATCTAAGGGTTAGCATTCTCTTCTATTGAGATGAGAAGGAAAGAGGAAGAGGAGCTCATTATTCTCGTGAGATTTGAGGAGAGGAGAGCAAGGAGCTTGAGAGGAGGAAGATAGCTTTGGGAGAAAAATCTACAGCAAAGAACAAGAGAGCAGTTACAGTAGTTCAAATCTCTCTTGGAGGTCGAGTTTAAGTCAAGAGGAGAGCTCGAATTTGTAGGAGGCAATCAGAGTTATTGTTTGCACACAGGTTGAGGGCATATTCCAAGTCTAGACGAATTGTATGTCTACTAGGATAAGCGTACAGGCACCCTGAATTCTCCACAAGTTTGCTTACACATATTTCCACAGTTCTGTACACTGTCACCGAGCTTTTCGGGCTTGTAGCAGAGGGTGAACCAGCTCGTATTTCAAGGAGGAAACACTTGCATAAATCTATATTTCCACAATCATGTACATTGTCAACGAGTTATTCGGACCTGTAGCAGAACGTGAACCAACTCGCATTTCAGGGAGGACACACTTGTATAAATTTGTATGCATATTATGAGTTATGAATCAAATATAAATATAATAATAATAAGGAATAGCGAACTAAATAGTAACTAGTTAATCAAAAGGCATGTCCCTAAGGACATAACCATTCATGAAAGGGTACCTTCCTAGGTATATAAATCAAAACCTCATTTGTAACTTAATCATCTCACGTGTATTCAAATATTCTTCTATAATATATTATTGTCCTATCATGAAAGTTTATATATTTCAGATCTTCTGAAGTAGTCTACTGCGTATATGAACTTTGTTCGTTACATTTGGTATCAGAGCATTATTCTGAGTATACGAGCTTTGTTCTTTACATTTGGTATCAAAGCATTCATCTGAGTATACAAACTTTGTTCGTTACATTCTGTTGTATAAACCCGAGTTTCAAGCCAGAAGATGACTATCTTGGGGTCCGAAAATTTATGTGTAGGAGTAGACAAAGGTCCAAAATTTTTGGTTGAAGAGAGTTGAACGTGGGACAGAGTTATTTTGGTTGAAGAGAGTTGAATGTGGGACAATGTTATTAGTTCAGAACTTGGACTAAAAGAGGACTTCAGAGGCAGTCTTCTTAAGGGAAGACATAAGTACAAAAACTTTTGTTGTATTAATGACTGAGAAATTTCTAAAGAAACAATTAAATCCTCCTTTCACTAGTTTTCCCTTGTGGGTTTATCCAGGGTCATTAGACCAAAATCCCTATGTCAAAAATTATGTGTGTTTGCATTTTATTATTGTATTAGCTATGAAAATTCAAATGAGTAGAGTAGTCTAATGTTTCAAGTTGAATGCATGCCTAATATTTATATCAGTTATATGTAATGTTGGGTTTGGGCATTAAACTTCATGCAAAAACTTGAAACTGGGTTGGGCTATAACAAACAATTTTTCTACACAGTGCATCATGATCTTTCTCTAACAAAGGTTAAATACAACTTCTAACAGTAATCAGTTGCAATCAATCGTGATGAAATTTCAACTACAGTTAAATTCAACATGATCAATATATAACCATAGTTGACTGACATCAAGGTCAATAGAGGTAAAAATGCATGTGTATGGATGCCTTTTTCTTTATGGCATGGTGTATGTTGAATATATCCGAGGGGTGGATGGTGGTTGTCTATCAATCTTTCTCCGTAAACTGGTCCTTTTTAATTTGCTCTGGACATTTTCTGTGGTTTCTCTTGCCCCTCGGATGGGAGGTCTCTCACTGGCTTTTTAGCATTGATAAATTGTGCTATATCTTCTTACTAAGTTTTTTGCTGTATCAGGCTCTTACACGAGCGTTTCAGAAACAGGCTATTGTAACCTCTTTTATGTGTAATGAAAGAAGTTAATTCTACTCGAAAAAAGTGTTCGATATATCTTTATTTATTTATACAAAGATATCTACACACACATATATGGAGAGATTATAACTATGATAGACATCTTTTTTTTTGTTTGCTAATTTGTCTGTGACTTGCAGGACTAGCTTTTGACTCAAAAACCATGACCCAGGGGCATCTAAGCCATCAAAGTCACTTGGGGATTGCACCCAGCCTGGACCACAGCAACCCTTAACACAAGGACTGCCTTAACAAAGCATTGTCACCAACTGTTCTAAATCTCATGGATATAACCATGATGCACATCATGGGGAAAGAAAGCATCAAATTACAGAAAATTTTGGAAGAAATTCTACTTAGGTTGGAAAGAATTACCATTAATCAAACGTTAGACTTCATTTTCAAAGGAAGACTAATATAAATACCAAACGCTTGGAAATTGAACAAGGGTTCTGCTTGGACAGGTTACCTTTCTTGCAATTTACACAAGTCACTTATAGCTCTGAATTTGAAGGAGAAAGTGATTGTGCATTTCCACAAACTTTTTCAGGAACTGGTTATTGTTATAATGGTTGACCATACCAAATTAATGAATTGACTTGCACATGCCACGTTACAACTTAACATAGCAAGTTGAGCAACATCTTTAAACGAAACCATAACAACCAGTTGTTTTGTCATTAAATACCACACATTTTTCATTTAAACTCTAAAGTACAGTTAGTTATTACTATTAACTTTCAGTTTTCCAATTCATAAATTTTAAACTGTTACAGCTCAATAGGCTTCACTTGAATCAATATTTAATATCACCTTGTCAAAGACCAGAACTCTTGGACAGGTTGCTGTTCTTGGGATTTATACAAGTCACTCATAGCTCTAAATTTGAAGGAGAGACTGCTTGTGAACTTCCACAAACTTTTTTTTCACCTGAGTTCAATATTTCAGAAATTGTTTAATTGTTCTAAGAGTTGACCATACCAAATAAATGACTTGACATGCTCTCAAGTGTGCACATCATTTTCACAGGAATCACAAGTCAAACTCATTGACTCATGAGTTCAACCTGGATTGGGCTGGAAAAGAGTAAGACTCACAAGTCAAACTATCCTCACCAAGTTTTTTCCCAGGTTTTTTCCAATCAAGTTTCCGTGCTCATGTATTTCCTTGTAGTCGTGTATGTGTATTCCTTACTATTTTTGTACTTGCTAAGATTTTACCGAGCTTTTGCTGAGGTTTTCCAGATCTGAGTTAAACTCGACTCTTATGCCTCACCGAGTTCTTCCTGACTCCAAGTCTGGTAACTTTCATGCATATGTCTGCATATGCTACAAATAAAACACGTCAATATTTTACACTTAATAGTACCTATGCATTACATTGAGTTTCCCAGGTTCATGGGTGCATCAAAACACACATGCACATCAAAGTTGCATGGAGTCTCTTCTATGGGGACATTTCTAGTACCCAGGGCACTAGAAATGTCTAGTACCCCAGGTTCATGGGTGCATCAAAACACACACATGCACATCAAAGTTACATAGTCTCTTGTATGGGAACATTTCTAGTACCTGGGGTACTAGACATTTCTAGAGATGCAGTATCTGGTACAAACCTCCAAAATAGGCTATGTCTAGTACTAATGTATTACACTGAGTTGACCAAGCTCATGGGTGCACCAAAACAGAACCACACAAACACATCAAACTTGCAATGAATCTCAGGTATGGAGGGCATCATTAGTACAGGAACTACCGAGTACAAACCTTGAAAAATTGACATGACAAGTGCAGGTGTTTGTGCGTGCACGCATGTTAGCATGGTTGGTTATATATATATATATAACCTTGAAATGAATGCTAACAAGACAATGGTGTGCATTACATAAAATCATTGTCAGTTGCGAGAAGATGATACCTACAACAGAAAAGTGCCAACAACTGAAAATTACATATATATATATATATGTTAGGATATTCCGACACATAGGATATAGTTAAGTTCAACTTGATCTAGTGTAGAGTTAGGTATAGAGTTAGGTAAAGTGTGTTTCTTTACCGTTGTACATTTTGTAACTTACAATCCGACGGTCACGATATGTAGTGATCCGACGGTTCATTCTCTCCTCGGTATTACCGACACTTGATCCGTGGCTTGACACCCGATTGGTCCATGAGTTCTATTTAAAGCGCATGGAGGGTCATTGTTCGGGTAATCCGTGCATGAGAGAAGCTTAATGTAAATTTTCATTCTTTGATTAATAAATTGCCTGTAGTACCCACGTTGGGATAGGCCGTGGACTGTTTCCCTCTTTGAGGGTTTTAACCACGTCAAAAATACTGGTGTATTGATCTGTGATCTGGTTGTGAGCGGTGTCCTTTTGGTATTCTTTCTGAGGAACTTACCCTGTAAATTCCTACATGGTATCAGAGCTATTTGAGGGCCGCGTCCATTGGTGATCCAAATCTGAAGTCGGTAGAACTGCATGCGGTTGTCGTTTCCTAGATCTGCTGTTTCTGACTGCTTTCGGGCCGAGAGGACTGCTCTGTTGCGTTCGGAGCATCTGTTCCAGTGAGGAACCCCTTTCATTTCACGCGAAAAGGTTTCCGGTAGCCCTAGCTGCGTCATTTTTCAGATCGGGAGGTATACAGTGTTTTTTGCAGTTTACTGTTATTTTCTCTCTGCTTATTTCGGTTTCGGTTTATTTAGCCCTTTTTTTTAACCAGATATATACCTTTCATTTCTGCGTATGCTCTTTGCCCTGCGACTCTGTGCCATCCGGGCAAATCAGAAACAGAAAGGAAGAATTTTTCTCATGCGTATGCTCTTTTCCCTGCACCTTAGTGTGATCTCGGAAAATCAGAAACATTGAGAAAAATATTTAGTTTTTCGGCTAAAGCTAACTTTGAGATTTTTTTTAAAATTTCTAGTTTTTAAAACCAAGGCCCCCCCCCCCCTCTCTCTCTCTCTCTCTCTCAAATTTTTTGTATAGATCAATTGGTTCAAAGCTATTTTAAGATAGTAGAGGTCTTGGGTTCAAGTCTCCATTTTGTGGAGGCGGATTTTTTCATTCCCGCACATTCGCGCACTCATGCGTATGCTCTTTTCCCTGCACCTTAATGTGATCTCGGAAAATCAGAAACATTGAGAAAAATATTTAGTTTTTTGGCTAAAGCTAACTTTGTGAATTTTTTTTTAAATTTCTAGTTTTTAAAACCAAGGCCCCCCCCCCTCTCTCTCTCTCTCTCTCAAATTTTTTGTATAGATCAATTGGTTCAAAGCTATTTTAAGAGAGTAGAGGTCTTGGGTTCAAGTCTCCATTTTGTGGGGGCAGATTTTTTCATTCCCGCACATTCGTGCACTTTGCCGGCAACGTCAACAATTTTTTTTTCAAAAAGCCATAACTTCTTCATCCGGAAGCCTTTTTCAGAGCCGTTTTTTTTAAAACCGCCTATTTTTTCGAGATCTATCCATTGGAACACTTACTTTCAGCATCTTCAGCTTCAGGTTTTTTAAAAAAATGGAAATTTCATGCCAAGTCATTCTTGACAGCACTAACTACTTCCAATGGGTAGCCTACATGGAAGATTTACTTAGAAGTAAAGGTCTCTTTAGAATAGCCACAGACCAAGAGAAGAAACCAAAAGATGAAGACAAGGCTGCAAAATGGGAAAATAAACAAGATCAAGCACGTGGTTTGATAGGGATGTCTATTTCTCCTGATCTTAGATTCCACATTGCAGAACTTGAGACTCCTCATGAAACATTAGAAAAACTCGCTAAAGTTTTTGGGATTAAAAATGAAATTAGAGCCCATCAACTTGAAAATGAGTTGCTTACTTTGGATCCTAATAATTTTTCTTGCATTGAAGATTTCTTGTCAAAATTCAAGACCCTTAGATATCTCTTGGAAGGTGTTAAAGTTAAGAAAGAAGATGGTAACCTTATTTATTCCATCCTTACTAAGTTGGGACTAGCCTACTCTGTATTTGTTTCCACTTTCCATTCTACAAGGGAAGCTTTCATTTGTTAAGGAAAAGACTACAAGGCCCCTTCCTTTGACTCCTTTTGTGATTCCTTAATAAGAGAATAAGAAAAACTCTTACACCTTGGTCTTCTTAATCTTGGAAACTCTTCCACGAAAGCGTTAGCCGCCCAGCAGCAACCAAATTCAAAGAATCCTAAGAAGTCATATCCTCAAAAGAATGGTCCTAAACCAACTCAGCCTCAAAATGAAAGATCATTTCAGCAAAATGATAAGACCAATAAAAACAAATGGAAGAACACTGATAGACATTGTAACTTTTGTAATCGAGATGGCCACTTAGAATCTAAATGCTTTAAGAAGATGGAAGCCTTGGAAGCCGCAATGAAGAAACATAACATCCATGTGGAGCCTACTTCAACTTCAACTTCCGGAATGGCACTTTCTGCATGTCGTTGTCAATCATCTCAGTCTGGTTATGCATTAAATGTATCTTCTTCTTCTTCTCATTCTCATGAGTGGCTCATTGATTCTGGAGCATCTTATCACATGGCCAAACACCAAGCCATGTTTTCTTCTTTAAATGATTGTAACACCAAAAATATATATGTTGGTGATGATAGATCTCTTAATGTTGTAGGGACTGGAACTGTTCATCTAGACAATGGTCAATTTAATGATGTATTATGTGTTCCAACCTTATCCTGCAACCTTCTATCTATCTATCAGATAACTCATTCAGGTGAAGGTAAAATTGTTGAATTTTCACCTCATGATGTTGTAATCAAGGATCTAAAAGATCCTAAACAGATTCTAGCTACTGGTCTTGCTGATGATTCCACAAGGTTGTATAAGTTTCACAACTTTGGGTCATCAAATCTTCCCTCAGTATTTGTTGCTCATAATGATGAAGTGAGCAAACTTTGGCATGAGCGATTTGGTCACTTAAACTATCGCTCCCTTCAGCATCTATGTAAAGAAAATATGGTGACAGGTCTTCCTATGGTATCTTGCAGAGATGGTGTTTGTTCCGGATGTGTACTCGGAAAACATCATCGGGACAGTTTTGACAAATGTGCCTCTTGGCACGCCTCAGCCCCTTTACAGCTTGTGCACAGTGATTTATGTGGTCCTCTTCCTGTTGCTTCATTCTCTGGCTGCAAGTACTTCTTAACTTTCATTGATGATTTCTCCAGACGCACTTGGGTATACTTCTTAAAACTCAAGAGCGAAGTATTTAACACATTTTTGGCCTTCAAAGCCTTTGTTGAAAAACAATCTGGACATCAAATTCTTAAGCTAAGAACTGATAATGGTGGAGAATATGTTAAAAACACATTCATCAACTTTTGCACCGAAAATGGAATTCAAATGCAACATACTGTTCCATACACTCCACAACAAAATGGTGTAGCTGAAAGGAAAAATCGCACCTTAAAGGAAATGGCTAATTGTATGCTACAATCTAAAGGACTCAGTCTTAGTTTTTGGGCCGAAGCAATTAATTGTGCAAATTATATAATCAATCGCACTCCTACTAAGGTTCTAAAGAATATCACTCCAGAAGAAGCTTGGAGTTCCATTAAACCAGATGTAAGTCACTTTCGTGTGTTTGGAAGTGAAGCATGGGCCCATATTCCAGATGAAAAGCATAAAGCTTTAGAACCTAAGAGTGAGAAATGTACTTTTGTTGGATATTCTGAAGATGTAAAAGGTTATAGACTTATTCCATTTAAGTCCAAAAATGTTATCATTAGAAGAGATGTAAAATTTGATGAAAATAAATCGGCCTGCGAGCCTAGTCCGGCGGATGTGCCACCTCTTCCTATCTCTTCTACTTTTGAAAACATTTCTTCTTCAGATGATGAAAGCGAGGATGATAATCCTCCCCCACCTTCTCAGGATCCTCAACTTCCAAGATGGGTCCGTGCTACTCGGGATGCAGCAGGTGATCTTGCCGGTGATCCTACAGATCAGCGACGTACACGTTCTCAGTTTGAAAGAGCCTCTTCTTTACTGGCTCAAGCTCCAGTAAATCATGATCCTGACACTTTTGCAGAAGCTTCAGGCCATCCACATTGGGAAGCAGCTATGAATGAAGAATATCATTCATTGATGACAAATGATACATGGGATCTTGTTCCTCTACCAAAGGGACGCAAACTTGTTAGATGTAAATGGGTTTACAGAACCAAGTATGGACCAGATGGGAAAGTTGATAAACATAAAGCTCGTCTCGTTGCTAAGGGCTTTTCACAGGTTGAAGGCATTGACTACACTGAAACCTTCTCCCTTGTTGCCAAAATGAACTCTATCCGCCTTGTTCTTTCCCTTGCTGCCTCTTTAAAATGGGAAGTCCATCAGATGGATGTTAAATCTGCCTTCTTGCATGGGGACTTGCAGGAAGAAATATATATGTAACAACCCATTGGCTTCATACAAATAGACTCCAGCCTTGTTTTTCGACTTAAGAAATCCCTTTATGGCCTCAAGCAAGCTCCTCGGGCTTGGTATGCCAAAATGGATAGCTTTCTTTTAGAATCTGGCTTTTCTAGGTGTCATTCTGACAATACTGTCTACACCAAGAAATTGGGCAACTCTCTTATCATCCTTGTTCTTTATGTTGATGATCTTATTCTTACTAGTAGTGATCCCAACCTTATAAACCATGTGAAGTCCAGCCTTAAAAACAAATTTGAAATGACAGACTTAGGACACTTACACTATTTTCTCGGTCTTCAAGTCTTGCAATCCAAGGAGGGTATTTTCCTTTCCCAGTCCAAGTATGCTTGTGATATTCTTCGTCATTTTCACATGGAAACTGTAAGCCAGCCCCTTATCCCTTTCAGTCTGGAGTCAAACTTTCAGTCTCTTGTACTTCTCCTGAAGTTGATGCTACCTTATACCGTCAACTTGTAGGAAAACTCTTGTATTTAACCCATACTCGTCCTGACCTTTCCTTTGCTGTTGGCCTTGTTGCTCGTTTTATGTAAAACCCCCGTGAAAGTTATTGGAAAGCAGCTAAAATAATACTTCGTTATGTTCGAGGTACAGTACAGTTTGGGATTCATTACAGTGCCAAAGCAGCTCCTCTATTAGTTGGTTTCACTGATTCTGATTGGGTTGGTGACCCTGATGATCGGAAGTCTACTGCCGGTTATGTCTTCACTCTTGGTTCAGGACCTATTACATGGGCTTGTAAGAAACAGGCTGCCATTTCTCTTTCGTCAGCAGAAGCAGAGTATCGTGGTGCCGTGGAAGCTAGTAAGGAAGCCTTGTGGCTTCGTCAGATCCTATCAGAGTTTGGCTTTGAGCAGCAGCATCCAACCACACTTTGGTGTGATAATCAAAGTGCCATTCAGCTATGCAAAGATCCAGTCCAGCATCAGCGCAGCAAACACATTGAACTACACATGCACTTCATCAGAAAGCTCATTCATGACCATGTTCTTGAAGTGCAATATTGTTCAACATATGATCAGGTTGCAGACATCTTCACAAAGGCTCTCACAGAGGCGAAGTTCACTAAACTTCGATATATGCTTGGAGTTCAGGAAGTTGTCACTAAGGGGGGATAGGCTCTAGTGCCTCCTTCCTTCTCCTATTGTGTCATATTTGTAAATCCTTCAATCCTATCCCAAGTTGTTCTTAAGGGGGGATGTTAGGATATTCCGACACATAGGATATAGTTAAGTTCAACTTGGTCTAGTGTAGAGTTAGGTATAGAGTTAGGTAAAGTGTGTTTCTTTACCGTTGTACATTTTGTAACTTACAATCCGACGGTCACGATATGTAGTGATCCGACGGTTCATTCTCTCCTCGGTATTACCGACACTTGATCCGTGGCTTGACACCCGATTGGTCCATGAGTTCTATTTAAAGCGCATGGAGGGTCATTGTTCGGGTAATCCGTGCATGAGAGAAGCTTATGTAAATTTTCATTCTTTGATTAATAAATTGCCTGTAGTACCCACGTTGGGACAGACCGTGGACTGTTTCCCTCTTTGAAGGTTTTAACCACGTCAAAAATACTGGTGTATTGATCTGTGATCTGGTTGTGAGCGGTGTCCTTTTGGTATTCTTTCTGAGGAACTTACCCTGTAAATTCCTACAATATATATATATATATATATATATATATATATAATGAAGCTTGAAATGAATGCTACCAACAAGACAATGGTGTGTGTTACATAAAATCATTGTCAGTTGCGAGAAAATGATATGTACAACAGAAAAGTGCCCACAACTGAAAATTGAAGGCCATGGCAGCAAAATGGTGCCCACATAGAAAAATGCAGATACCCACTGCATAAAATCACAGTCCACAGCAAGAAGATGAAGCCCACACGGAAAAAAAAGGATGAAGACAGAAAGAAAATGGTGTCCATTGCTTACTGTCCACAGCAAGAAGGAGCCAAAACAGAAAATAATTAAAAAAAAATCAGTTCTTGCAACTGCAAATAAGCACCCCAAGCTCTCCAAAATGGGGGCCAAAAGTGGTTTTTACCACTCACCAAATGACAAACAATGTTTGTTGCTGCATTTTTCATCTCCATGGTGGAAAAAATTGATTGTTGGGCTCTATTTTCAAATTATACATGTTCCAAACAAGGTTTAGAGTTAAAGGAAATAAAGCATTGATCTTTTTTAACTTAGATCTGTTTACAGCAAGTCGGGGGTGGCCTGGATTCATGGTGATAATGCCGCCCAACTCAGTTCAAATCATGGGCAACCTTGCTCGGTATGGTTTGTGGACTATCATAACAGGCCATGGGGCTTTTTCCTTGGCAGCAGCGCTATGTGATTCTTGGTGGCAGCAATGATTTTATGTTCTAGTTAGCAATTTCCCCCTTGATAAATAAAAGAAAAATTAATTTAAAAAACTTATATATGTATACATTTGTTGGTTTCCTATTGGGTGCCTGCCCAATCAGAGCTTTATTTTCAATTGTGTATGCCCCAAAGAGTGTAAAGGTTTGAGCAAATAAACCATTGACCTTTTTTGACTTGGATTTTTTATGTTAGTTTTATTCTACAAATGAGGACACACTCATGGAGGGCTATAGTCCACAAGAAATGATTTTAACTGGAGATTAGAGAAATAATGCAATTTCGCAAGTCCATCCAACAAAATACAGCAGGATGTTAGCAGTTGTTGTGAAGACAAAAACAATTTTTTTCCAAGAATGGGCACTGGGAATGTGACAGTCTACAGAAAGCCAGAAAACCAATCATACCACAAATTTAAGAGAATTAATTAGCCTATAAAATAGGAACATCCCTTGATTTGGGTTGGGTTCTTTTTCCCAGGTGAAGGATTGGCATCTCCCAAGCCACACCAGGGGCAAGGGGCACATCCCCTTTCCGAGTTGATGTAGCCTATTGCAAGGCATGTAAACCCTGCCGATTGAGGTATCATTTACTCATTTCCTTCCAACTTAATAAGAAACTGTCCCCAATTCCGTTAAAGATCAACAAATCTTTGTTCAAAGATAAACTGGTCAATTCATTTAGCTTGATATGGTAGTGTCATTTTTTGACCAGCCAAAAAAATAGTTGTGCTTGCTTCCTATGGTTCTAGTTCCTGTATCGAAAAGCATATCTTCTCAAACTGAACAATAGAACTCTGGAATGGTACCTTTTCCAGTGAGACACATGCACCTATTTGTCCATGTGTGATGGCTCATTAAGTTTGATAATATTGATGTTAATAAGGTGAATACCAATGTGCGCTTGGAGTTCAACACAAAAATCCTTGGGGCCTTGTTAACTTTAGATTTGCTCTCATTGGGTTGGCGTTCAAAGTCGGCTTTCAGAGCTTGCTGCTTCCACACAAGTCAGAGCCAGTTTTCATAGAGATCAGGTGAAGGATTTTTCAATGATTTCAGTCCATTTCATAGTCAAAGACATTTCACAGCCACTTTCATCAGTTCTGGAGAACACTACTATTTTTAGCAGCCAGAGTTGAAAGGCTTTAATGTCAAAGGTGATGGTATATTTGAAATCCTTCAAAGCTCATGATTCTGATGAGCTATTTCTCAGTGACATGTGAGACATTGCTATTTTTAGTAGTTGGGATTCTGAGGCTCGTATGGAGATTCTGTGCACATATCTGAATTCCTTGCAGAAAATCAAATTCAATAAGCCTAATTTCATTGACATGCAAAAACTTTCAATTTTTAGAAATGCCTATTTCTAGGCGTGCCAGAGTTAGCAAGGATCCTCTAGCAATTCCAAACATTTCTCATATTTTCCTAATTTTTAGGACTGCTATTGTTGGCATGACTATAAGCAAGTGGTCACCATGTAGGCTGTCAAGTAAATGCGCTATGTGGTAGTCACACAACAGTGACATTGCACATGTGCCATCTCATCTCAGGGCACCTTGTTGGACTGGAGTTGACTCAGCCTCACTCTAGTTTAGTTCACTTCACTTCAACTCAGTTCAGTGCGCATGAGCTTGCATGAGGCTAGCTTGTTGAGTTATCCTTACTAAAGTGGTGAAATCGCATGGCTCATGTCCACTCAAAGCACATGGGGAGTTGAACTAGAATGTATAGAAGAAAATGCATGAGCTCACCTCTCTTCACTCCACTTCACTCAAGCCACATGGGAGAGTTTGACGTGGACTTGTTTGAGTTCACTCCACTCCCCTTCACTTCTCATGTTGCATGGGTTAGGCACATGAGAACTTCTCCACTTCCACTCACTTCACCACGAGTTAACCAAAGCGTATTTCGTGGGAGAGACATCTCCTTTAGGAGAAGGTGAGTTCTATAAAGTGAGGTCAAATGGCCATTGTTTAGAAAAGTTTTCTTGAGTCCTTAGTTGAGCTTCTTTTCCATCATTTCTTTCTTCCTTTTGTTGAAATTCCACGAAAATTATGCTATGCCTGAATGAACAAATCTGTAACTAGCTTGTGACCCAAGACAGGATTTTCTCTACTTAATTTGCAGTGAAATCAGAATAGATATAAACAGTCACATAATAGTAAAAACAATATTTTTCTAGGGAACCCAACTGGGAAAACCCTCTACTTGTTTGAAAATTTTATTGATAGAAATTTGAGCAATAGATCTCTTACAATACAAATGTTCCAATCAGAAAAAACAATCTTGTTCTCTCTCTGCTTGTCCTAAAAGCTTGAAACACTTGCAGGAACCCTGATCCTGCTCCTCGATTTCCTCCTAAATCCTTGCGCATAGTCTGCTCCTATTATTTAGGAATTAATTCACAAATCCCAAGGAAAATCTCCTCTACCAATCTGCGCACAAGGTTCTCTTGAATACGCTCTTCCTCTCACAAGCTCAATCTCACACAAAATCGTGCTCAATAATAATGATACAATCAAACTCGTGATTGATGAGTTAACTGACTCATGTAACTCATCTAGTCTCAATTTAGAAATGAGACTCTTCGCATGTCAGTTTCCAAAACTAACTCGCACTAGAAGACAACACACTGAGCCCTCCACTCCAGCGAATAAGTCAAACTGCTTCTTGGACTCATTCTGATTTTTAGGAAGTAGTCCTAATATTTAGGGACTCGTGCATGCTATAGAAGAACAACTCGATGTCCTTCTTGACTAAGGCACAAGTCAAGAAAACATTCACTCACTACTTCTCAGCAATGTTATCAGAACCGAATCGGTGATGGAACCAAAAAACCTTGTGGACCGGAACCGGTTGGAACTGGAAAAAAACTGGTTTACCAAAACACATTAAATATTCATATTTTAAAGAAAAACATATATATTTATGTGCACCCATATGAATCCAAACCATTTATACACAAATATGCAAAAATTTCATTTATATAGCAAGTAATAGTAAATATAACCAATCCAAAGGGAGAGGCAATCAACTAGTGACCTTTGGGATGATTTGCCTATTAATTATCACTTCACGTTTGTGCTACTGGTAATGGATTCAACGTTTTCCTGTGGTGCAAATTTGTGTGCTAACAATTTGATGTTGTTGCAAGGAACCATCATTAATCTTCAGTTATTCTAATGAGATCGCTGATTTTTTTTTTAATTACTATATTTTATTTTTACTCATCTAGCGACTCCATCTGATGCAGGATCGAATTATATTAGCTAACAAGCAGAAATTCTAATGATTGATCATGCAAAGCATTGTTTTGGGCTTTAGTGAACCTGAAAATCTATTCCAAAACAAAAGGATGGATCACCACCTAACAACATCCATTAGCAACTTCATTGCAGAAAGATCATAATTGATCATGGATGTTGAATACGTATTCAGTGCGGGATAAAGTTGAGTTTTCTCACATTAAGAATAGAAAAAATGAAACAAAGCTTCATGTCAAATTCATCAATACATATGATAAGATCCCATTGCATTCTGACCAAGAAACATTATGGTGGTTGTTTGTGATCCAAGAAACAACTGGAATCTCTATAAGAAGAATTATGTGCGGGTTTTCCTCTTCAAGAGGGAGGGGTTTTGGACATGGCAAAATGCCAACATCTTGTGTTCTTGTCTCTTTTCTTTTGGTAGCTATTTGATGAAATATGAAACACGCATTCTAATAATGTTAAAGAGAAAATTGTGGTAATAAGAAAATTAAAAAGCCCCACAAATAGTTATTAAGTCAAGAAGAATCTCATTAACTCATATGCCCTAGATTCTTCAACACTTTGACCAAGTACATAAATTCTATAAGCTTTTGAATTATCACAATAACCAACAAACGTAGCTTTCTTAACTGAAGCTTCCAGCGTGTTCATTTTATCTTTTGGTACATGGAAGTATATAGGACAGCCAAAGATTTTCAAATGACTCACCTCAGGGCTTTTACCAGTGAAGACTTCTTCAGGAATCTTATTGTTTAAGGCCTGATGAGGAGTTTATTTTGCACATAAACAACTTTATTTGCAGTTTCTCCCCAGATAAACTTTGGTGGTTTTTTATCATGTAGCATGGCTCTGACCACTTCCATAATGGTTCTATTCTTCCTCTCAGCCACACCATTTTGTTGTGGATTGTATGGCACAGTGGTTTCTTTCTTTATTCTGGCGTCTTTGCAAAGATCATTAAAATCATTACAAGTGAACTCTCCTCCATTATCAAATCTGAAAGCTTTCATCATCTTTCCAGTTTGATTTTCAATCACAACCTTGAAATCTTTGACCATGTCAAATGCTTCCCCTTTCTTTTTCAAAAAGCATATCTACGTCTTGTGGGAAAAATCATCAACAAAAATCATGAAATACAAGTAGCCACCAAGAGAAGTAATAGGCATAGGACCACATAAATCAAAATGTATGAGTTGAAGTCCCTGACTAGTTTTTGTTCTGCTTGAAAGGAATGGTCCCTTTATATTTTTTTTTCATTTGCACATCCTAGGCAAACTCATGCATGATCTATTCTAATCTCAAGTATTCCAGAAACTATCTTCCTTAAATGAGGTAAGGCTTTATAATGTAAGTGAACAAATCTTCTGTGCCATAGCTCACACTGAAGATCAGCATCATGGATCAGTGCATGAATGGGTTTACCATTGACTTTGTAAAGCCCTTCACATCTTGATCCAAAAGTGAAGGCTTCTCTCATACTTGAATTCAAAGGTCGGGTTAGAACCTTTCCATTAATAAAAGCAACTTTCATTCATTTATCTTCAAGAGTAGATATGGATACAAGATTATTTTTCAAACCAGGGACATACAAAACTTCTTGTAGAAAAATAGATTTGTCATCATCTAACTGAAATAAAATTGAACCATAACCTTTAACTTGGTGAGTAGAATTATCTCCAAGGGTAACATTTACATTAGTCCCTCTTTCAACTAGATTAGAGAGTGTTTCTTTGTAACCAGTAAAATGTTTGGAAGCACCACTATCAACTAAACAACTATCAAATGGATCTGCAGAAGAAGCACTACAAAGAACAGAAACAAGAAAATATTTTGATTGAGTTTCTGCTGCATTATTTCTATATCTTGGATTCTTGTTTTTTTAGAATGCCCATTACTTTGATTTTCAAAAGAGTCTTTTCTATAATCAAATTTGTTTTTGAATCTAGGTGTTCTTCTTCTTTCTTACAGTCACAAGCAAAGTGACCATGCTTTTGACAGTTATAGCATTTAACTTTTGACATGTCTAGATTCCATTTATTCGATTTGAAAGCGGATTTCTTTTTATTACCTTTATTTCGCTTGTCATAGGTTGAAAAAGCAGTAGGTTCTCCTTCTTCATGATGTGAAATTCTCCCTCTGGAAATCATTCTAGCCTCCCCTTGGATACACTTTCCCATGAGTTCATCAAATGTGGGAATAGTGTTGATGTTGTTGATGGTGGTGATAAAAGTCTCTCAAACATGGAAAAGGCCTCCAAAGGCAATCAACACCATTTCTTTCTCAGGCACAACCTCACCAACTGTTGAAAATGGATCCATGATTTTAGTCATTCTCGGGAAGTATGCTTGAACCGTCTCTCCTCTATTCATCTTGAGGTCCTTCAACTGATTTTTCAAGGCAATAATATGGTTCAAGTTACTAATTGCAAACATGTCAATTAGTTTGTCACACATTTCTTTAGCTTTCTTCAAACCAAAAATATAAGTAATAAGATGATCACTAAGAGAATCAAGGATAATTTTCCTAGCTTTGATTTCACCCTTTTTATGATTGGATTTGACAAAAACACTTGAATTCTCTAGTGAATCAGCTAGTTTGCCTTCAACATACTCCAAAACTTCGTGTTGTTTCAAAAGTGATATCTAGCCTTGCTTTCCATGGACCAAAATTTGGAGCATCATTCAGCTTCTCCTCTACCTTAAAGTAGGACAAAGTTATCTTGATCAAAAAGCTTTGGCAACAAGTGGGGTCTCTATAGGTGATCGATGGTCTCCTTGGACTTGTCTTCGCCAAAGCTCTAATACCATGTTAAAATCTGAAAGTTCTATGCAAAAATTTAAAAAATTCTTTGCAAAAACTTGAAAGTTCTATGCAGAAAACTGAATGTACTTGCAGAAATTGAATGTACTTTGCAGAAAACTGAATGGAACTTAATGTACTTAGCAAAAAGCTAAATATAATTTGCAGAAAACTTAATGTACTTTGCAAAAAGTTGAATATACTTCGCAGAAAATTGAATGTTCTATGTTGTTACAATTACTTAGAATGCAGATTTCTTCTTCACAACTTTTTAGACCAGCAATTGTATATAGAACATAAACTTAAGGATCATATGAAGATAGCCAAGCACAAATATGAGACACTGAGAGTTACGTCCAATGACCAAGGCAAAACTCACAAAGGTGAAAACCCAAATGATTCTTCTTTTATTAGATTTCTTCAATTGTTTAACAAAGTACAAAGAGAGAGAGAATGAGAATGAATAAACTCACGAATGTCTAATCAAGTTGCAGCTGAAGTGCTCTTGCTCTTTACTTGAAAATGCCATCCTTCTCTTGATTAGAGCTTGTCCTTCACACTTGCTCCAACTCTTCCCTTACTCTTACTCTTCACTTGCTCTCACACTTCTCTTGCACACACTCAACACTAGTTCTCCTTCTTCACGAAGAACATGCTACATCAACTCTCACTTGCTCTTGCTTAAATAGATGAGAAAGAAGAGTTACAAAATGAATTCATGCCTTGAGCCAATAATAAGATAATCAAATTCCATGAGAGAGGAGTTACTTGAGGAGAAGTCTAACCCATCCCAAGAATAGAGAGAGAGATACACATGTCTTAAGGAGTTACAATTCGAATTAAGGAGAGAGAGAGTTAAACTTAGACATGAGAGAATAATTGGTGAGAGTTACAAATTGAATTGAATGAGGGAGTTACAAGTGCATTTAATGAGGAGAGTTACACTTTTGCCATACGTTGAATGTTGAAATTCCTAAGTCTAACCCGTTAGAAATTTTATCTGTATTCTCTGGTTTATTTTGCCTACTTGTTAATTACGAACAAGTTATTTAACCATATAAATACTGAAATAAACATAATACAGTCCCAACCATCTACAGATCAACAGATGAAAGAAATAGACAAACACACAAGTGACACCGTTATTTTTGGACAACTCGTCCCCGGAAAAACCCAACTTGGGAAAACCGATGCAACAATTTTGAGGGTTATTTTATTATGCAATCTTTCTGAGTACAACTGGGTGCCAAACTGGCTCACCCAATAAAGAAAATAATCCAGCAGTAATACCTCTTTATTCGGAAGAAGATATTTGAAAATTCTACCCCACAAAACTCTCTCCAGCACAATTTGAAGCTCAGCGTCAGCCCTCCTAGCCTCTGCGTCAGCCCGAAACCCTCTGTGTCAGCCCTCTAAGGCACTGCGCAGCTTCTACGGCCCTCTGCGTCACTACTGCAACATCTTCGTGGGTGACGCTGCCCTTTTGGCCTCTGCGCAATCTCTTCTGCCTCTGCGTGGCTCCCTCTAGCTCAGCGTCTGCCTCTCTCTGCTTCTGCGCTGATCTCTCGGCACTATTTCTGCCTCTCTGTCTCGTACTCACTACCCCTCACTGCAATTGATCACTTATTTGATTTCTCTTAGCAAACCCTGCTCCAGAAAATCGAATGACTAATCACTCTGGTGTATTCTCCAACTAACCCTCAAGCCTCCTCTTATACTTTTCCTATTGGTCCTTCAACGACCAAGATTACACCTCTAATCAACGGCTAAGATTAGATTTGGTTTGATCCATGTCATTTAAAACCTTCTAACCCAATTTTATATTAATACCCATTAATATTTTATTTCTCCTAAGTTTAGACTTAGTAACTCCATTAAAAATATTAATTATTTTAATATCTCCTTAACCAAGTATAATCTGCCCAAACCATTTCTGGGTCTTGGAGATCTCATGTGCTTTAGCCTATGCGCCAGTTTTCATGGCTAGAGCACATTCGATGCTACCCCAAATCAACACTCCCTCTTAGCGAGGATTGTGCTCTAGTAATACTCCACAATGAGCATCACTCTGATTATATGGCACCAATACATGTGGTGATGCTAGGTCTCCCCGACCAACATCCTCTGCACTGTTGCATCCTATAATGCTGCCCATGGCTTTGCCACTACCACTGTTGCATCCGTACGACAGCTCCCTCTGCATCCGTGCTGTTGTTGGTCCTTTCTCCCAACACTGCCTCTGCACTGCAACCCCCTCTCACCATGATACATTGTACTATTGTTTACTACTATTGCACTGCGACTCAGTTACTAAGAAGTAAGTAACTGATCCACCCAAACACTGACATCCCTGTCAGGCTAGAAATACTCCCGATGATGAATCTCCCTCTGTCGTTATACCATGCTCCCTCTACTGCATCTGCGCTGCTGCAACAACTTTCTGCCTCTCGCACCGCTGCAAACCTCTTTGTGCCACCCTACACTACTGCAACCTCCTATGTGCCTCTCGCACTGTTGCAACCTCTCTGCGTTGCCAGGGGCTACTACACTCTAGCACTCTTTGTCGCTTCATCCGCAACCACTTCTACCGACATCCGCCATCCTGCTACTCTCACTTCGGGGCTCACGTAGCAAGGTATAATCCAAGAGTCTGGGTACCTCAAGGATCATGCCCCCATCGCTTATAGTCCTCCTGACTATAGCTCGATGTCTCCCCACCTCTTCTCTAGAGGTACATGAGCACTCATGGCACAATCGTCATCCTCCTCTACCTCCTTTTCCACCTTCACTGGCATTTCCTTGGAGTCAGACGCCTCTCCCTTATTCTTCTTCCTCGGACACTGGTTCGCATAATGTCCCAGTTCCCCACAGTTGAAGAACTTAAGCTTGGAGAGGTCTTTTTTCTTTCTCTTCTCCTGCTTCCCCGCAGATGCCGAAGTTGCATCCTCTTCCTCCTCCTTGACCAGGACTCCTTTGTTGCTACTTCCTGTCTTGGACAGTCGTTTGATCTCTTCTTAGCGAAGAGTTGCCCACAATTCTTCCCAATCTAGAAGATTCACTCTGCCCAAAATACTTTGGAAAAATGTCTTCCACTCCTCAGAGACTGCGTTCAGGGCAGTCCTCACCATCAACTCCTAATCCGGCGTGGCCCCTATGGAAGTGATTTGGTCCCAGATCTCCTTTAATCTAATGAGGAAGTGATCTATCTGCTCCCCTTCTGCATCTGGTATGACCGCAGCTGATTCTCTAGTAACATCTTCCTCTACACGGAAGTATGTTGGTACAACGTCTTCAAGGTGTCCCACATTTCCTTTGTCGTCTCCTTCTCGACAATATGTTGGAGCACATGATCCTTGACCCCATCAAGGATTATGCATTTCGCCTTGGCCATTGCTTCCTCGTACTTTTCATTGTCAATCAGGTCAACTAGGATACGATGTTTGTCTAGAATGGACAGGATCCTGGCCTTCCAATGATAAAGTTGGATGCCTCATCCAGTCTGTCCTAATCCCTCAATCCATTCATAGCCATATCTCCGCTCTTCCTTTCGACTCCTCTGAGTCTCTAATTCCCTTCTGGAAGTTCTCTCTTCGACTCCCTATGAGTCGTTACTTCCCTCCTAGAAGTTCTCTACTAGACTCCCTCCGAGTCTCGTTTTCCCTCTTGGAAATCCGTCTGCCAACTGTCTAATCGCACCTCTCCGATCTCTCGTGCACCTGCAACACTGATTTGGATTTCTTGGCTAGAAATCCACCTAGGTGGCAACTCCCTCTACCTTGGTTTTGTCGCGTTAGGTACTGTTCTGTCTCGGCAACAACAGCACCCCACCAGCTTCATTCCCCACAAACTACCCACAAGCTTCCTAAGCCCCAGCAACTAAAGGGTTGAGCCTCTAGGCTTTGCACAATCCCAGCATTAGCTGAAATGCTCCGCTAGCCAACTACGTCAACCCTCCTGGTTTCTGCGTGGCTCTTCGTGAGCCTTTTCTGCCCTCCTCAGCCTCTACGTTGGCCTCCCTCCACCTTGAACTGATGGCGCAGTGCTCTGCGTCAACCCTTCTCCGTCGCTTTCTGCTAGGAACAACTTCTGTCACTCAAGATAGATTTTTCTGCTGCAAATGATCTGATTTAGTTGTTGCCTTCAGCTCTCCTGTGATCTGCAACCCTTTGATACCATGTTGAAATTCCTAAGTCTAAACCGTTAGAAATTTTATCTGTATTCTCTGGTTTATTTCGCCTACTTGTTAATTACAAACAAGTTATCTAACCATATAAATACTAAAATAAACACAATACAGTCTCAACCATCTACAGATCAACAGATGAAAGAAATAGACAAACACACAAGTGACACCGTTATTTTTGGACAACTCGTCCCCGGAAAAACCCAACTAGGGAAAACTGGTGTAGCAATTCTGCGGGTTATTTTATTATGCAATCTTTCTGAGTACACCTGGGTACCAGACTGGCTCACCCAATAGAGAAAATAATCCGACAGTAATACCTCTTCATTCAGAAGCAGATATTCGAAAAGTCTACCCCACAAAACCCTCTCCAGCACAATCTAAAGCTCAGC
The DNA here is from genome assembly GCA_031772625.1 of Pinus tabuliformis. Lineage (NCBI taxonomy): Eukaryota > Viridiplantae > Streptophyta > Pinopsida > Pinales > Pinaceae > Pinus > Pinus tabuliformis. Next base: position 342,852,099 of record CM062808.1, on the reverse strand, counting down.
GTCAGCCCTCCTGGCCTCTGTGTCAGCCCTTTGAGGCACTGCGCAGCCTCTACAACCCTCTGCGTCACTCTTGCAGCCTTTGCATGGGTGACACTGGCCCTTCTTGCCTCTGCGTGGCTCCCTCTGGCTTAGCGTCTGCCTCTGCGTGGCTCCCTCTGGCTCAGCGCCTGCCTCTCTATGCTTCTGCACTGCTCTCTTGACACTATCTCTGCCTCTTTGTCTCGTACACACTGCCCCTCGCTGCCATTGATCACTGATTCGATTTCTCTTATCAAACCCCGCTCTAGAAAATCGAATGACTGATCACCCTGGTGTATTCTCCAACTGACCCTCAAGCCTCATCTTATACTTTTCTTGTTGGTCTTTCAACAGCCGAGATTACATCTCTAATCAATGGCTAAGATTAGATTTGGCTTGATCCATGTCATTTAGAACCTTCTAACCCAATTTTATATCTATACCCATTAATATTTGATTTTTCCCAAGTTTAGACTTAGGAAATCCATTAAAAATATTAATTATTTTAATATCTCCTTAACCGGGTAGAATCTGCCCAAACCATTTCTGGGTCTTGGAAATCTCATGTGTTTTAGCCTCTCCACAAATTTTCATGGCTAGAGCACATCAGATGCTACCCGAAATCAGCATTGAATTAGTGAGGGAGAGTTACATTCTCTTAAGTGTGGAGTTACTATTTTATTCGAAGAGAGAGGTAAATTTAACAGATTCTCAATTTAATTTAATTATTCCATGAGAGAATTTGCTTTTATTAATCCATTAAAGGTGAATGACTTTAGACTATTTTATAAATAAAAATAATAATAAGGATAAAAATAATAATTCTTGACTTGTATAGTCATGATTGATTTGATTTTAAAATGGATTCCATATGTCGAGATCATCCTTGATCATTTAGACATGACTTTCTATTTTTGAAAAGTCACTTGCAAATTGAGATGTGACTTACTATTTTTGGAAAGTCATATTAGAATCGTTAGAAATGAAATTTTATTATAGGTGATTCAAACAAAACCGAAAGATATGATTTCTTCTAGGAGAAATTCATCCCTGAGCTGTCAAATTTTAACAAGAATTGCCTTCTTCACCCTTATTTTGTTGGACACATGCAATCGCAACTAATGATAGTTCCTCAGAATCTAAATCCTCACTATGTGTGACAACGATTCCTTCATCACATTCTTGTACTTCAACTTACTTCCCATCTACTATTTTACAGTGGCGTAAGGACGTGTCCTCACATTTATGTCCTAGCACCCAATTTTCTCCACACTTGTGACAGTTATTTTTCTTTTTTATCCTTTTCTCTGACTCATTACTTGAAGAGTCTGACCCTTTCTCAACTTCATACGTATACAGTGTCTTGTCAAGGCATTTGTTTCCTGAGGTCCATTTGTCCCCACAATACCTACATTTATTTGTTTTTTTTTCCTAAGTATTGTTGTTGGTCTTCATCTTCCTTGAATGATGACATTCTGAACTTATGTTTTTGCTCAATAATCTTTGCAACATGTCTAGCTTCTTTGAAAGTTTTAGGTTTGTGTAATTTCAATTCTGCACGGATATATTCCTTAAGTCCACATCTCTACATTTTTTGCAGTTCTTCATCAGTAAACCCTCTGTCTTATAGCTAATACTTCCCATTCGTGGGTGTATTCGCTTACAAACCCTTTTTGCTTGAGATGAACGAATTTCTCGTAGATATCATCTTCTTCTTCATCATGAAACCTTTTTAGCAAGGCATCCACAAAAATTTTCCAAAGGAATGAACGAGTTTCACATTTGTTGGACCACCATAGGAACCAATCATATGCCTCAGCTTCCAAATTGTTGGATGTGGTCATGATTTTTTCCCATTCACCTATTGGTGGGTTTGACTCAAAAATGGCCTCCATTTTATTAACCCAAACAATAGCGCCTCTATGATCTTTACCATCTTATTTTGGAAGCTCCTTCTTAATTCGTTGCTAGTATTTTTCTGGAAATTTTATGTAGTACTAACTCCTGAGAAGTGTATTTGCGGCATTTGCAGAATTTCATGTTGTATTTGTGGAATTTCATGATTTGGCAAATCTTCGCTTCATGGAGTCTTGGGACTTTTCATTGGTTCTGGAGTAATTAAAGGGTCAAAAAACGAATTAACCCCTCCCATTAACTAGTTTTACATTCCTAGCAGCATTCTCTAAATGTTATTTATTTTTTTAATATCGCTTGTCATTTTCTCTTGAGTTACAATTACCCTATTTTGACCTTCTCCTAACTCTTCCTGCTTCTTCTCAACATTATCAAGACGGCATCGTACCTTATCATGTTCTTCTTGATATTTTTTTGAGTCATCATTATTATTCCCCATTTTGTTCCTTTTTTCTTGGTGGAACCATTTTTTTCAATTTAAATTAAATAATAATAATAATATTTTTTTAACTAATTAATTAATTATATGATATATATATATTTGAATTATATTAAACTATATATTTTAATTTGTATAAACCTTTGTAATAACACAAGCATTACTTCCAAAGGTAACGGATCGATGTTTGAACCAATGTGACGGCTCAATCGCACAAGTGCGACCGACGACAAGGGTTACTCCCAAATGTAACAAGCCAATGTTTGAGCCAACGTGACGGCTCAATAGAACAAGTGCCACTGACGGCAAGGGTTACTCCCAAACGTAACGGACTAATGTTTGAACTAACGTGACAGCTCGATTGAACAAGTGTGACCAGCGGTTGTCGGACCTATAGTGGCAGGGATGGTTGGTAGTGGTCGAGGAATAATCGACCAAGCGGAGCAGGTATGGTGGACAATGCTTCGACGGAAACAGTGGCGACAAAAGTGAGTGATGTAAGTGGCAACGAAAGCCCGGAGTGGTCGGAAATGTTGTAAAGTGGTATAGCGGACGAGAATGTAGATGGTGAAAGTGGAGTGGTTCCAAGAGGGCGGAACAGTGATCTGTGCAACGGAAATTTGCCCATAGAGTCGAAAATGGCTCTAATACCACTGTAGCAGAGAACTCCAGTAAGTAAATTATTAGTGTGTAGATTTTGTGTATGTAAGCAATTGTATTATTGATGAAAATATGAATAGTGATTACAATTCTTCATGGTGGTGTGCCTATATAGGCATTGGTTGGCCATGAAGATGGGTGGTCACATCTTTTGTCCAATGTCCCTTCATAATTAATAGGACATTAATTCATTTAATAATTAATTATTAATAATACTTGTTATTTATTGTTATTTATTAATTGATATTTGTTATGAATATTTTATTCATAACAGCCACTTTCCCTGGTAAGGATGCCCTAGGATTCTTATTGAAGGAAAAATAAGAAATTGGTTTTTTCAATTAAAATTGTGCTCTGTGTATGATTTAGTTGTTGGCGTATTTTCAGTTGTGCAAGTTGTTTTTTTAAGTTAGGCATTTCAGTGTGTTTATGTTTTCAGTGGTTTGTGACTGTCAAAATATAGACCAGACCTAGAGTGCATGAAATTCTAACATGGTATCAGAGCAATTTTGAAGAACAATTGGATCAGAGATTGCACAGGTGACAGTTGTAAGAGGGGGTTGACGTGACTATTTGCAGGTGGCAGAAGTCTTGAGGAGTTGTTGCAGATTTGACAACTAAGTAAGGACCTAGCAGAAATAGACAAGATGGTTTCAGAGTTGAGGATTGAGGATATGTTGGATGGGAAATTCAGCTACTAAGGATGGAAGGAGAGAATCAAGTTGATTCTAATGGAGAATAATCTTTTGAATTTTGTTGATACCAAGATCACTCCATCTTCAAATCATGCGGAGTTGGGTCAGCACAACAAGCAGGATGTGAAAGCCAAGAGAATGATTTTAGACGCAGTAAAGGACCATTTGATCCTGCATCTATTAGGAAAGGACATCGCATGTGACATGTGGGAAGAAGCTCTAAAAGCACTTTTTTAGAACAAGAATGAAAACCAGAAGATGACACTAAAAGAGAAGCTCAGGAAAACCAAAATGACCGATACAGACACTATGGCATCGTAATTAACCAAGATTTAGCAAGTCCATGATGAGCTTGGCGCTGTAGAGGAGACAGTGCCAGAACCAAAGTTGGTGAGGACTACATTGAAGGGATTCTCAGAGCAATGGGTGCCATTCATGAAAGGATTAGTGTCACAAGAGACACTTCTAGATTGGAATAGGTTGTGTGATGATTTCATCCAGGAGGAACTTCAGGACAAGGATCTTCAGCGGAAGAGTCTTGATGAGAGAACATTGCCCTCGCTAGTAAGTTAAAGAAGGGAAAAGGAAAGTCTAGCAATGGCATCAAAAAGGACTTGAGAAAAGTGAAATGCTTTGCATGTGATGAGTTTGGCCATTATTCGAGCCAGTGTTGACATAAGAAGAAAGTAGGGAAAGGGGAGCAACAAGAGGTGGTTGCTCTTGCTACAATCAACAAAGATGATTTTGCTAGGAGGTTCAAGGAGGGTAAATTTTCTCTTATTTCTCATTTTTTAGGGAGCGCCATTCGTGAGGATTCTTGGTTTCTAGACAGTGGGGCTTGGAAGCATATGACAAGAACACAAGAGATGTTTGATAACTTGACCAAGTGGGATTCTGATCTACTGGTGAAGATTGGTGATTAGAGTCAACATGCAGTGGGAGGAATCAGGATTGTACCATTTAGGATGGAGTCAAGTGGATTGTTGCGAGTCTAGGATTTGCTTTGGGTATCAAAACTCAGATTCAACATGCCTTCAATCTCAGCAATTGAGGCAAAGGGGTTTGATGTTTTCTTCCAGGAAGGAAAGGTGACTCTCAAACCAAGTGGATCTAACTCTAGCCCAACGGTGGTTCTTGGAGTTAAAGAGAGTGGTATGTAAAGGCTAAAGGGCAACCATATTGACCAACGAAAGAAGAATGTTAAAGGGACTCGGAGGAAGTCAGATTTTAGAGGGAGTTCACAGATTCAGAGGGAAAGAGACCAACCCCAGAAGAGTGTGCCCTCAAGTTCAAGACAGAGAGAAGAGTCCTCCAAAGTCGTTAAGAAGTGGTATGAGATGGCCAGGTAAGATGCTCAGGAGCAGGAAGCTTCAAGGAGCAAGATGTCTTCGAAGAAGGGTCCAAGTCTTGCAACAAGATTTGCTTCAATGACAAAAGAAGAAGCTTATAATGGATGTGTTACACTATGGGAAACAGAGAGACTTCTAGGGAATGGATGTACCTCCCTCGCCAAAAGGGAGTGTTGAAATTTGGTACTTGGTAGCATCAAGAGGTACTCTCACATGCCCTTGGTGTTGGGTATGTGAGAGGAAAACACTCATGGAAGTGATTGTATGTGTGTATGAACTAAATGATGGGGCTTTTTACCCATAGACCCACGGTATTTAACCCATGGTATTGCACCCTTTGAAAAGGTATAAATTAGAAGCCAATGGAGACTTTTGAGAAAAATTTTGGAGAGGAGAATAACATATGTTTCTTCTTGATTAGGGTTCTGATTTCCAAATGAAACCATAACCCTGCAAAGGAGCAGCAAGGTACTCTTGAAGGATGTCAGTAAATTGGTTCATGGCGCAAATATTTTAGGCCAAATGTTGAAGGAGGTCGTTAGGCTATTCTAAAGGCAAGAAAGGAAAGGCCGCAAGGACAAAAGGAGCAGCTAAGGGCATTAAAGGTAGTTTGTGCCCTAGGAAGGGTTGGACCTATGGGAATCTACCATATGCAACTAAAGGAATGTTTTAGGGTTAGTTTCGAAGCCTGTGCAAGGAAACCATAGCTAGGCCAAGGGTTGGCAGGTGGCTAGTTGGGTGATATAACTGCAAACAAGAAGGCTAGAGAGCCTACATGCAAGGGTTTAGGGCACAAAAGAAAGGGTCAGGTCTACACACCAAAGATGGAGTTCTGAGCCCTCTTGTGGCAGATCACAGAGAAAAGAGGACCTATAGGTGCATTTGTAGGCAAGCAGCAAGGAACCGGACCCTATGGAAGGGTCAACCTACTAGTTTAGAACAAGTAGAGGCTTATGTAAGGACTTTGGGCTAGCTCGCAAACCTAGTAAAGTAATACATTATTGTTCAAGGGTTGGAAGGAGGGTTGGAAGTTCCCTAAGGCTACAAAAAAAGTGACTCAAAAAGTAGGTAAATTCTATAGTGAATGATTTCCAAGGCAATGGTGTTTTGGGCAATTGAGGGCTTAAAGGATTTAGCCTCAGCACAAGGATTTTGGACAAGGTTTTGTCTCTTGTATTAGGATTTTTTAAGGAGTTGTAAAAGGCCACCTTCCTATTGTTTTTCCATGATATTGGAGTCTAGGGTAGAATCTTAAATCACTGACACTACCAAATCCGAGTATCACAACAAACTACTTTGCAATAGTGGAATAAAATATGACAGTAAATCAAATAATATAAACAACTTCTTAAAAATTTTACAACCCAACTTTGTTATATTAATCCAACTGAATAATACAATAGTTTAGGGCTCCCATACAAGGGATTATGGCCCTCAAACATCCACTAATACAAATATATAAAATTTGGTGCCAATCCATCGACAACCAATCTACCCTTTACAAGGGATTATGGCCCTCAAACATCCACTAATACAAAGATATAAAATTTGGTGCCAATCCATCGACAACCAATCTACCCTTTACAAGATACCCTGACCATCTAGATGATGTAGCACGCGCTCTCAGCTCCTCTCGGTTGTACCTTGTTCCTGCCTAATCCTTCGGCTCTCGATCTGCAGCACTGCCTCTATCAATGATCCAAGTCCATCTGGCCACTGAATCTCAGCTATCCAATCTTCTCACTAGTTGTGCCTTAGTCTATCAAGGACACAACACATCGAGACTCCTATCAAGTTGTTCACAACTACGTTTGTGAACAACTATCAACTGCCCATTGTTGCTCCTCAGCTACTCAGGGACTTCAGCCCACTATAGTCTTCCTGCATTGCTCCAATGAAGACTAATATAGGGCACGGAACACTGCAACCTATCACTGCAACTTGCCCATCTCTCACAATGAACACGGGCTAGGAGAATTGCTCATCTTCTGTTGTAAATGTCCTCCAGGGGAAAGTCTAGGGCTACTCAAACTACTCTTGACTAATCAGACCCTTGAGCTCATATTATGCCACTCTAGCAACTACATTAGTCTATTAAAGTGTTGCACATTAGACTCTAACTTGGGCACTATCACGTTGTCCTCGAACAGACCATAAATGCCCAATCCACTGTCCAAACTTGGTCCACTCTCACGCTGCCCTCCAACAGACCACGAGCATCAAATACAAATGTCTTCTTTTAGGACTACATTCACCTCATGAGCTGATGTGTCACTGTTGCAAAATTTGCAATTTGGTTAGGGCTAATATCAATCCACATCGGGCCCAGTCCTTGCCTCTATACCTCCTATATAGTTGCGGTTTACTTCTCAGTGTAAGTTGCTCCCTTTGTTGCCCCCTGGGGGAAGGTTTGTGGTGGCTTTGGCTCCCCCAAGCAGCCACTACAACTTTTGTCCTCTCTGCAATGATAACAGGGATCTCGTGCCCACAAATCTAAGACAAAACCACACCAAACATCAGTCTAGAAGTGTCCTATACTTATGACCTCCAACCTACAACTCTCCTCTTTGAAGATATCCACAAACTGCTCTTCCAATTCCCTTGCAATATGAGTTGTCTTCTCTGAAGAACTCGACCTTGGTTAGGGCACCTATCCCTGCACAAAACCACCCTTTCTCCCACATGCAAGCCTTCTCCTTGTTGCATTCTAGCTGGAGACAATTGTGGCCTTGTTTAGGGAGCCTAGTAGACTACCCGGCCTCCCTAAAGAGGCCCTCCTTACCACCTGCGGTCACACAAAGGTACATGGCCTACTACAAGGAGACAATTTGTTGGTTATTTGTGCCTAGAACAGACCTTAACCTCCAAGGCCAAGTCTCATCTTCAATGTTTCCTTCACCTGCAAACAACACAACCCTAAACTAGACCCAAAAAAGATCCAAAACTATCTCAGCCTTCTTCTTTTCTTGGTTGTGGCTACCTCAGGGAACTCGGCTTTCATTTCAAACCTTACATAAGAGAGAGGGATGCTATGTTGGATGAACTTATAAGGCTCCTGTTCATCCTTATTTATATCTCTCTTGTGGCAACGTCTAGCCCTCTTCTATGGCTTTCCTAAAGTCTAGCATTCCTTAAATATAAGCCACAAACCCATACATAAACTTCAAAAATTAACATCTCCACTTCTACAACTCATATTCGAGTGATTTTCGTTGCATTTGGTGACTCTCGGAGTCCTTTATGAACTCAAATCATCACATGTAGAAATATCCTCATGGAATCACACCCATATGCTCGGGTGCAAAGCCCATAAGCTTAGGTTTCACGCCCACAAGCCATACTTGTGCGCCAACTCCTCCACAACCATCAAGCCTAGGTGTTTGGAGTACCTCCCAAACTACAAATCTCAACACTTCCTTGATAAGGGAGCCCTAGGATTCTAATTGAAGGAAAAATAAGAAATCAGATTTTGCAATTAAAATTGTGTGTTTTGAGTATAATCTAATTGCTAGCTTATTTTTTGTTATGCAAGTTGTTTTTTTTAAGTTAGGCATTTCAGTGTGTTTATGTTTTTAGTTGTGTGTAACTATCAAAATATAGACCAAACCTGAGGTACATGAAATTCTAACAGCATCCGCTCAAAGCATGGTGATCAAAACAAGAAGGTCAACTTCCAAGTGGCATAACTTTTGCATACAAACTTCGTTTGATGTCTCTATTGTGCCGATGGAAAGGTATCTTAGTATAGAACAACCCCAAGGGCCCCAAGAGGTCAAGCAAAGGCGAAAGTTTTGGACCTCAAAAAACTTCATTCCATGCCTCAAATTGCCCCCAAGAGGTTAAAACCCCCAATTCACCAAACTAGAAGTCATCAATAAAACGATACTATGAGTTCATTCCTCTAATTTTTCCACTCTAAGAGCATCAGCATGGACAACAAATAATATAATGATCCAATCCAGATCATATCCATAATTGGATCAACAAGAGACCTTGATGTTGAAGAATGAGGATGGATATGGTCGGTCTTCATAATAATAAAATTATTTACAATTGATGTATTTTGAATAATAAAATTATTTATTTTCAAGCAAGTTCTTCATGCTCTTTATTGGTCAAAAGAGATTTAGAAAGGCATATTCTTCATGGCCTTTGCCAAAAAAGAAAATTTATTTTTTGTCAAGAGACTTTTGTGTTCCCATGTGAACAAGTCGACCCTCCAAGCATCAAGTTGGCTTGGCCAACAAGGAAACACCCATTCGCAATAGTGGAAGGCTATAGATAAGCCATTAGACTCCCTTCAAATGGCATCTAAATCATTCATCTATTTCTACCCTATGCAAAGAACACCAGGAGAACAAGGAGGCTGAAAAATAGAAGTAACTAGGTCATCTTATCTACCCTGCTCTTGTTGACTAAAGAGGCCGAGTTTAGGCCTAACTCTAAGGCATCTTTTATGTAGTTCTATGGCACAAATTTTTGAAGTAAATGTGAAGTTCTTAGGCATAGTATTCTATAGTGATACTGAATTTTGTGGCTAAGATAGAGGTCGAAATTCTGCCCTTCTGGAGACCTGAAGGACACTTTATTGCAAACCCATTTGTAGACAAATTTGAGGCATCTTGTCTTGGAAACTCTGGAGGGTTGCCTTGGCACTTGGTGGATGGTCATCTTGCTACTATGTTGGTCAATTTGTCTCTGACTTTGACGTCTTGTTGAAGTGTTTCTCTAAGGAAATGATTGTTGGGCTTTATCCTTAGTGGGTTTTCCCAGGGTAAACTTTGTCTCGTTTTTGTGCATTGTGATTGTTGACCACTAAGTGTCAACTACCCTATAGAAGCATACATTATTTTCAAAGAATTCCATCATGTTCAAGTAGTGAGACATCCAAATATCATCATCATCTTTTGGCAGTTTTGTCAAAATTGTAATCCAAATTCTATAGCCTCGCGTGGCCATTGTAAAAATGATTCTAGTATGACTATGAATCCATGTCAAAAATTTAGGTAAGCCTTTGATTCTTAGCAAAGAATTCGCTATAGAAAGTCTTTTATCCTCCACCAATTATTCGCGTTTTCTAACCCAAATAATTGGCAGAGTTTTTCTCCCACACATACCCCAAAGCTAGAGTGGGGCTCGATGGTAAGGTCTTTGGTGCAGTCCTAGTGTTATCGAGTCTATGTAAATTCTCATACTAGATCATTTGTCATGTGTCACAGAATTTGGTTGTGTCTAAAGATCATGTTTTAATAATTAAAATTCCCCTTCTGTATGGGATGTCCATGTAATATTCCATGTAAAAAGTGTTGTCTAGGAATATTTTAGGTGGATGATTAATCATAATTAGACATCATCGCCTAAATTTTATTTAGACCCACTGTGGGTGAAAATATGTTTAATCCCCTCTAGAGTCATTTAATTTATATCCTGGGAAAAAAAAGCCAGAAAATGGTCAAAAAATAAAAATGAGAGAAAATAAAAATTCTCTACAAGAGAAAAAACGAATTTTTGGAGGAGATTGACTTTCCTAAGGAAAATTAAATTTGAAGGACTCATTTCCAAGGAAAAAAAATCCCATAAAAAATTCCTTGGACCAAAAAATATAATTTCTCAAGGAAAATCAATTTTTTTGGTCCAGGTGGTTAAATTAAATGAGGGAATTTCAAGGAAAGAAATTGGAAAATATTTTTGAGACCCTCTATCAAAGGAAAAAATATATTTTTTAAGAAAAATCAAACCTTTGGACCATGGTGGTTAAGTCAAGGAGCAATTTTCAAGGAAAAAAGGTTGGAAAAAATATTTTTTGGACTGGGATCAAAGCCTTCATCAACAAATTCGAATTTCTTCTTCCAGATCAAGGGACAAGATTTAATTTTGGCATGGATCAAGCATCAACTAGTTGTTATTCTCTGAGATCAAGTCAAATTTGTGCACTTCCTTGGACCTAGCCATTTTCCACTTGGAGGGGGATTTAGATCTCTCATTTTTCTATAAATTGAGCTTGAGGCTCCTCATTGTAAACATCTTTGGATGGTGTAATTGGCTCTGAAAGCTCTATAATATTTTTCTTTGAATAATAAAGCATAAATTCTTTGAGGCACAATTATGGTGTATGTCTTCAGTCTCATGGTAAATTTATTATGATTTTGTGCTTAATATTCTACTGAATTTTAATGTTGTTATTTCCATATGCCTTTGGGATTAATTAGTGTATAGTTATATTACACTATTTTTTGGGTAAAGGAAGCATTGTTTATTGGGCAGATCTAGTGGATTTTAGCTGAATCCCTAGACTTCCCTCTCCCCGTGCCAATTAATTCTATTTGAATCTAACATATTTTTCGAGTATTTGTAGAAAATCTTCTTGAATCAGATCCCAGGTACTTGGGGAAGTTTTAGCTAAACCAACCAACTACTTGGGCATGAAGGCTAAGAACCCATAGTGGTTGATCTCAAAGACTCATCATAAGATCGCATTGAAGGGAGTTATTCTGCCAAGATCATCTATTTACAAACCAAAGCTTTCACTTATTTTAAAAGGAACTTTAAATGAATGATTTGTTATTTAAAGAGCTACTCTTGTTGTAAATCTTGTATATCTTGTAAATATATTTTTATATGTATTTTATACTAACCCTTTTGTTTTTTTATTTGTATATATTTGGGGTTTCTAACGTGTTTTTCAAATCTGAAGTGTAGAGGTAAGGGTTTTTCTCATTAATATTTTTGCAGGTGTTTAGACCCAAAGATCTAAAGGGAGATTCAATTTTGAAGGTCCATCCCTCTCCTAGCTTAGTGGCTAGGGTTTGAGGGCTACATTTAGCATTAATGCGCAGATCTTGCTTCCCTCTCAAGGCGACAAGGGTTTGAGGCCATTCTAGACCTTCCAAAGGATTCAATATGCAGATTTGTGACATCATACCCTCAAGCAAGAATTTTTTTAGGGAGCAACCCTTCAAGCTTTTGATCTAGCATTTTTTCAAAGGTTTATCATACAAATTTTGCAGTGGTTACTATCTGACTTGGGTTTGCTTTTGCAGGTTCATAAACCTATTTTTTAGATTCAAGTTTGGAATTTTATTCCTCCTTTGGCTAGTTGTGAGGATTATGGAGCATTATAGACCTAACCGTAGGCCTATTAGGCCTTGTTTTGCATAGTCACAAGCCTGTTGAAGCTTCTTTTCCTTGGCCGTAAACCTAGTAGGGATTGAAATTATTCACAGACTAACTCTTGGTTTTGCAGGACTAATCTCATTGTTTGTAGGGGATTTTGTCACTTGGTTAAGGCTTGTGACTAGGCCATTTTCATCTAATGATCTGTAGACTGTTTCAGAAGCTCGCCGCAAGGCCTAGGTGTTAGCCTCACTCTCATGTGTTAAAAACAATTATAAGCCCAAAATAATTAAATTAATTAAAATCAAGAAAGTTGGATTTAATCCTACCTTTCTAGATTGAGTTTGTTCCTCATGGTTAGGAGTCAATTTAGGCCTAGTTGGTTGAGAGATTCTCTCCAACTAGTTAGGCTCCTAGATTAGTTTTTGGTTGAGAGATTTGCTCAACCATAGTGTCCAAGATAGACGCACTATCTTGAGACAAATTCTCCTCATGTATTTATATGTATCATAAACATTATTTTAATAATGAGAATGTGAGGAATACATCAAGGTTGAAGCCTTTTCTGCCATGTCTGGTTTGTGTATATTTCTGTAATTTATTTTATTAATGTTTTATTAATTGATTGAATATCCTTCACTAGGGGCTTTATCTAGTCTAGCCGCTGGGCTTTTTAGGGTTTGTCCATGCCCTTGTTTGTTTCCAGGGATAAGACATTGTTGTTTGCAAGCTTTATCTCCATAATTTGAAGGGTTCTGCATTGTTTTTATGGCTAGGGATTTTCCCTTAAGGTCTGGTCTTGATATATCATTGTTTGAGGGTAAGCCACAGGCCTGTAGGCCTTGTTCCTCCTAGTCGCAAGCCTCACAATGAGGTTGAATTCACTTCTAATCAGAGCTTTAGGTTTGCTAAGGTTAGACAAGCTTGTGCTGGATTGTTGAATGCTAACTAGGTTAAAGCTCAAATTAGGAGGAGGAGAACTGGTTGAGACTAAGCCAAAAATTGGTAGAGTCTATCCTAGTAGGAAAATGACAGAAGAAATTCCCTTGGAATCAGACTCTCAATTCATGGACAATTTCATGACCATGAGAGCCATGGAAGAAGAGATGTACCGAGAATTTAAGAAAGGTCGAGGTGAAGATACTTCAACCTCCAAACAAGACAAAGGAATAGAGGAACCTCTTCTAGATGGCCATTCTGAAGGAAAAGGGAAAGGAAAAGAGCCTCCTCTATCAACACCTCCTAATAGCCCTGAAAATAAAAAGAAGAAAACATCTTTGATTAAATTAGATGTAAAATTTGATTTGCCAGTCTATGATGAGAATTAAATGTAGAAAAGCTAGATAACTAGATTATACAGATTGATGTGTATTGCAGGGTGCAGAATATTGATTCAGACAGGAGTAAAATTCAGCTGGCCAGCCTACGCCTTGGACGAATTTCCTTAGTATGGTGGGAAGACAAGACCCAAGCTGATTTGAAGAAGCATGGTAAAATTCTTTCTGTCTGGAGTGAATTTGTTTCTCCATTAAAAAACAGTTCTATCCACTAGCTTATATGCAGCAAGCTATGATGAGTTGGCAAACTCTTCACCAATTAAAGGGGCAAAGTGTACAAAGCTACACCTAAGAATTTAGAAAAAGAGCTTTAATTCTAGGCATTTCTTTAGACTCACCTGAAACTTTGTTGAAGTATATAGGTGGTCTACACAGTTATTTGAGGCACACCATTCTCATGTTTAACCCTACTAGCATAGATGAGGTATCTGTTCAAGCTACACATCTAGAGGCTAAAGGCAAGAATGTGAACCCAGAGATTGGGGGATCATCAAAACCCACTGCAAGCAAGAATAAGGAAAAGAGGAAGCAGAAATGGAAAGAGAGGAAGGCAAATGTTGTACAGAAGGCCAAACCTTCATGCACTCACTACAAAAAGGATGGACATGATAATAAACATTGTTGGTCTTTGCATCCGAAGTTGAAACCCAAGAAGTTCGATGGTAAGAAAAAGAAGACTGCTGCTGCTATACAGAAGGATTTGGGGTCAGGCTCAGGTGATGAAACAACAATCGCAGCCACAGGTATAAAAGGTAAAAATTCTTAAGCATCTACTAGTAATTTTGCACAAACTGTTGATAGTGAAGAAAATGAGAGGAAAAGACATGAGCTTTTTCATATTAGAGTTATTTGCAAGCATCAAAAGATTGATACTTTATTTGATAGTGGCTCACAAGTAAACTTGATTTCTGAAACAAATGTAAAGAAGTTGGGATTACTAACCACACCTCACAAGAAGCCATATCCAATAGGTTGGGTATGTGATAAAGCAAAGCTACAAGTGACTAGACAATGTAAACTTAGGTTTTCTTTTGGGTTAGCATTTGTAGATGAGGTTGAATTAGATATCGTTCCCTTGGATATAAGTGGAATTGTTTTAAGAAGTCCTTACTTGTATGATAGAAAAGCCATTTTCTATAGAGCTGAAAATAAGTATCAACTCGTTAAAGATGGAATAGAATATATTATAAGAGCTCATAAACTCAACAATAATTATACTCTCATAAACTCAGGGCAAATGAAAAGAATTGTAAATTCATGCAAGCAATTTTTACTGATGGTTGTAAAGGAAAAGAAACCTGATAAAACCAATATATTTGAGGGTTGTGATGCTAAACAGAAAGCTGATTTAGAAAAAGTTGTTTCAGAATATGATATCCTATTTCAAAAACCTAAAGGTCTGCCACCCAAAAGGGAAATTGTACATGATATTCATTTGCAGCAAGATGCTCCATTGCCTAACATCGAAATGTACAGGTTATCTGCTTTAGAGAATGCAGAGATCAAGAAGCAGGTACAAGAGTTGCTCAACAAAGGGTTCATAAGACCTAGCACATCACCATGCGGATCTCCAATCGTGTTGGTAAGAAAGAAAGATGGTTCGTGGAGGATGTGCATTGATTATAGAGCGCTAAATAAAATAACGATCAAGAATCGTTATCCCCTTCCTCGTATTGATGATCTATTGGATCAGTGGAAAAAAGTTGTTTACTTTTCCAAGTTGGACTTACATAGTGGTTACCATTAGGTCAGAGTAGTAGAGCAAGATGCATGGAACACTGCTTTCAAAACAAAGCAAGGGTTGTATGAATGGCTAGTTATGCCTTTTGGCTTAACTAATGCTCCTGCCACTTTCATGAGAGTTATGAATGATGTACTCAGGCCTTTTATTGATGATTTTGTAATTGTATATCTAGATGACATTCTTGTTTTAAGTAAAACATGGGAATAACATTTGAAGCATGTAAAGCAAACTCTAGATGTTTTGAAAAAAGAAAATCTCTATGTTAAGTTATCAAAATGTGAATTTGGTAAAACATCTTTAAATTATTAGGGTTATATAGTAGGGGGTAGTGAATTGAAGATAGATCCCTCTAAGGTTGAAGTCATTGTAAACTAGCCTAAACCCAAATCTACTACAGAAGTTAGAAGCTTCCTAGGAGCAGCACAATGTTGGAGAAAGTTTATTGCTAACTTTTCCTTAATTGCAGCTCCCTTACATGCTTTGACAAGATTGAACAAGGTGTTTCGGTGGGGAGGAAAATAGCAGAAAGCCTTCGACACCTTGAAAGAAAAAATTAGTACAGCACCAGTACTAGCATTGCCAGATCTTCAAAAACCATTTGAGATCGAAACAGATGCAAGTGACTATGCATTGGGAGCAGTGTTGTTGCAACATGGTAAACCCATATGCTACCGTTTTGAGACATTTAATTCTGCAGTAGTCAATTATCCCACATATGATAAAGACTTGTATGCATTAGTGCAGAGTGTGAAAAAGTGGAAACATTACTTAATGGGCAAAGAAACATTTATACATACTGATCATCAACAACTTCAATATTTGCACTCACAAACTAAATTGCAGCAATCAAGACACTATAGGTGGATGGGTTTTCTACAACAGTTTCATCTAGTCGTCAGATATAAAAAGGGCATACACAATAAAGTTGCAGATATGTTATCCAGACCAATTATAAATGCATCTACTATACTTAAGCATAACTCAGTATTGCATGAAAGCTACATTGAACAATATGCTCAAGATATAGATTTTAAAGATGTATATGCAACTTTAAGTCACGGAAAACAAGTAGAAGAATTGGATTATCATGTTAAGGACCAACTCTTGTATCATTTGGGAAAGCTATCCATTCCACAAACTGAAAGAGTTAACATAATTAGGGAAGCACATACTTCTATGATATCAGGTCATTTTGGTGTAAGTAAAACAGTTGCACAACCGCAAAGATACTACTATTGGCCAAAAATGCATAAAACAATTTTTAGATATGTAAAAGGGTGTACCATGTGTGCTAAAAGCAAGCCCAGCAATAGAAAACTAGGCTTGTACACTCCACTTCCAATTCCTTCTCGTCCTTAGGAAAGTGTTTCCATGGACTTTGTTGGGGGATTGCCAAAATCTAGAAAAGGTCATGACTATTTATATGTTATTGTGGACAGATTGAGCAAAATGTGTATTTTAATACCTTGTAACAAACAGATTACAGCTGAACAAACAGCGAAATTGTTCTTTCAACATGTTTGGGTGCATTTTGGGTTACCCACTTCCATAGTATCTGATCGAGTTTCCCGATTTGTTGGGAAGTTTTGGTAAAATCTGTGGGAATTGATGGACACCAGTTTGAAGAAGAGCACATCCTTTCACCCACAAACAGATGGCCAAACAAAAGTGGTCAACAGGACAGTGATCCAGTTGCTCAAGGGTTATTGCAGCAAGCATCCCAAGCTTTGGGATGAACATTTATGCTATGTGCAACATGCTTACAACCGTGCTAAACATTCTTCTATACAGAGGTCTCCTTTTAAGATTTGTTTTGATTTTATACCAAGGTCTCCCTTGGATTTTGTCTTTGAAAAAGACATAGCGGTTGATGGACACAACGATGTGGACAAAGCAACCAAGTTCATTGAACAGATCCAAGAAATTCACTAGGCAGTGCAGGAACAGCTGGAAAAGAGCCAAGCCAAGTACAAGGCAAGGCATGATAAGCATCGGATGGAGCATAGCTTCCAAGTTGGTGATCAAGTCTGGTTGTATATCAGCAAAGACAGAATGCAAGGTGAAGGAAAGAAGTTGAAGCCAATAAGGTATGGGCCTTTCAAGATACTTGAGAAAATTGGTGAGAACGCTTTCCGCCTTGATTTGCTAGCTTACATGCACATCTATTCAATGGTAAATGCAGAAAATTTAAGACTGTTTGAACCTTCATTAATTGAGGATCCCGAAGAGAAAAGTCAATTGCCTTCCATTGATGATCTGTTGCCTGAATATCTCAATGAGCTACAGGAAGATACAGTTTTGGACAAGAAGTGAGGACTATGCGCAGAGGGGATGTTGAGTACCTAAGAATTGGACTCAAAGGTTCAAAACCCAGCAGTGCAAAAAGGATGGAAATTGGGCAAGTGAGGAAGTTGTATCCTCACTTGAGTGATGCTTAAAAACCAACTTTTGGTGATCCAAAAGCCTTTTCAGTGGGAAGGCGTGATCCAAATGGATCCTAGAATACTCTCTAAGTCTTTAAAATCTCTTAAAAATGCTTAAAAGATCAAAACTATCGCATAAGGAAAACCTATGGAAGAGTCGGATGACACTATCGGGATGCAAAAACACCAAGAAACAGTAGAAAACAGGCTTATCGGAGGCTTGAACAGTGAATGCACAGGAGCCATCAGATCTGGCCGATCAACGGTCTAGATCCAATCGGCGAATCGCAATCGGCAGTGACGAAGGGAGGCTATCGACGGAGACCCCATGACATATGCGACTGCGATGAGCAGGGTCAACCAGGACCGTCGATCAAGTGCGCAGATCGACGGCCAATGTTGCATTGCGATATCACAATCGGGGCTACACAAAGGAGCGGGCTATATTAACATATATATATGCGATGCGATCGGCTAGACCCGATAACAAATATAAATTCTATGTGATATGATTTGAGATCTGTCAAACGGCGGATTTCTGTGTATTTAGTGTATTTCATTTATTAAATGAAATACAAAGGAAAGCGTTGATGCGATGTCACGGACCCGAAAGGGTTTATTAACGTTGTTGAACATTATTTCAAGTCTAATAAAGCGAGATTTTCAATGTTTTTAATATATTTTCAATACAAAGTGAAATCTGTTGAAATTTGGTACAGGAGGACAGGTGGTTCCCTTAGGCTTTGATCTTTGGCCTAGGGAAAAGTGTCCAAAAGAATTTAATTTTTTCTCCTAAAGTGACTTTATAATTTTATAAAGTTAAATCTGATTTAAAAGTGACTTTAAGTGATAAAGTTATTAAGTCTAATTTTAAAGTGACTTTTATAAAGTCAATGAAAAATTAGAAAGGAAAAGTGACTTTGGAAATAAATGACTAAGTGGGTCTTTATTAAAGTGGGGTGAATTAAAAAATAGAAAGTGAGATTTAAATGACCATTTAATCTCAGCCATTGATCTAAATCTATTTCAGCCATTGGATTTAGAGATCACCCAAAAGTCACTTGGATCACCCAAAAGCCACTTGGAGTTATATTAAAGGAGGAAAATGAGGAAAAGGAGGAAAAGGTCATTCATTCTTTCATGAGCAGATTGGGAGAAGGAGAGCAAGAGAGCAAGAGAGATTTCTGAGCAGAGAGGAGAAGGAGACAGCAGCTTGGCACACATTCCAAGGCAGCAGTTGAGCAGATTTGTACAGCTGATTCAGCACATAGTGAAAGGCAGATTTTTGCACAAAAATCGAGGAGCAGTTTGCTGATTTTTCTGCACACAAAACGGAGGCCGTACAGCATTTATGGTTGTCTTGTTTGCTGTAATTTCCAGATTGCTGTGAGGCACGGGAAAGGAGATAAGTTATAAATTTGTTTGCTGATTTTTTGCTGAATAATTCTCACTGTAAAAAGGCAATTTTCAGAAATAAAGAAGAGCTCTCAAACTGGTTTTCCCCAAGAGTTGTAGGGGGTTTTCCCAGGGTCAAGTTGACCAAAAATATCAGTGTTTTAATGTGTTTTAATGGCTGTTTTTGATTGCTGATTTTTAATTCTGCAATTTCCAGCATTCTGAAAAATTTCCAGAATTTGTGTTTTCAGCAATATTTATTTTTTCAGTCTGTTAAATGTATGGTTATGGGAATGGGCATTTAACTACATGGGAGAAATAAGGAGAAACTGAAAACCGGGGTGGGAAAACAGAAATTTTTACATGGTATGAGAGCTTGAGTGTTGAAGGACAGTTTGGGACAGCAAAAGGAAAAATTACAGTTGCTGATTTTTCACTCAGAAAACTCCAGCAAGCTGATTTTTCCATAAACAGCAGTTTTATCTTTACTACAGCAGTGTTATTTTTCAGTTTTAGGACAGCAGGATGTCATTGGGATTGAGGGTGGAGGATAGGCTGGATGGGCATATAAATTACAACGTTTGGAAGGAGAGAATGCAGAGTATCTTTGAGGAGGCAGAAGTCTGGGATATCATGGTGCATACCGCACAGAACCCTGTTGTTGTGCCCACTGATGTTACTCAGTTGGTTGAGTATAAAAAGAAGAACAATAAGGTTAAGAGGCTGATTCTAGACGGAATCAAAGACCATTGCATTCCTCATGTGAGAGGAAAGAGCAATGCCCATGAGATGTGGACAGCATTGTCCAATCTCTACCAGAGTACCAATGAGAACCGGAAGATGGTCCTGAAGGAGAAGCTGAAGAACATTAAGATGGGTAATGATAGTGCAGCTGGATATCTCACAAAGATTACCAATGTGAGAGATGAGTTGGCAGCGATTGGAGAGGACATTCCATCCACTGAGTTGGTGCGTATTGCAGTGAATGGCCTCCCCCGTTCATGGTTGAACTTTGCTGATGGGGTTTGTGCACGTGAGACCCTTCCCACATGGGAGAGGTTTTGGGATGATTGCATTCAGACAGAGATCAGGAAAGGTCAGCTTGGGGCAGCCAAGCCAGTTGAGCAGGATGAGGATGTAGCACTGGTGGCAGGAGGCAAGAAAGGCAAAGGGAAGAAGCAGACTTCCACAAGCAGTGGTGGGGGCAAAGGCAACGGTAAAGGTAAACAGGGGAACACACAGAAGGACTATTCCAAGGTGAAGTGTTGGAATTGTCAAAAGATGGGACACTATGCAGTTGTGTGTCCGGAGAAGAAGAAGAAGAAGAAGGGGAAGAACCAGGATGTGGCAGCTTCAGCAGAGATTGAGGACTTTGCAGGTCGGTTTGACCGGGAGTTTACGTTCACTACGTGTGAGTCCTCTAGTGCAGGATCACCTGCCACACAGGTTCAGAGGGAGCATGCTTTTCCCTCGATTAGCGGAGCATCTACAGGTATCTGGTATGTGGACAGTGGGGCTTCACGTCACATGACAGGTGTCCGGGAGTACTTCTTAGAGCTTTTAGAGAGTGGCACTGATATTGAGGTAGTACTCGGTGATGACAGAGTTGTTAGAGCAGTCGGGGTGGGGACAGTGACATTTCAGAGGGAGTCCAAACCTCCCTTGAAGGTGTTAGAGGTTCTTTATGTGCCAGGGATGAGGAAGAACCTCATATCCGTCTCAGCTTTGGAGGACAGAGGATATGAGGTACTGTTCAGGGGAGGACAGGTGTTGATGTATCCCAGGGGCGCTCCAGCTGATTCAGCTAGAGTGATAGGTGTACGCCATGCAAAGGTGTACAAGTTTTCATTTCAGCCCCTTTTGGCATTGAGCAATAGTACCGACAGCAGAGCTAGCAGTTCTGAGCTGTGTGAGATTTGGCACCGCAGGATGGGACATATGTATCATGGAGCCTTGAGGACATTGCGGGAGATCACTACAGGTGTGCCAGATTTCAGTACTGATCACTTTGATACTTGCAGAGGTTGTGCGATGGGCAAGTTTGCCAAATCCCCTTTTCCCAGCAGTGACAGCAGAGCGACGGGGATACTTGATTTGATTCATTCTGATGTGAGCAGTCGGATGTCTCATGTTTCCTTGAGTGGATATGAGTACTATGTTTTATGCATTGATGATCACTCCAGGAGGACCTGGATTTATTTTTTGAAGACCAAGAGTGAGGTCTTCAAGCGGTTTCAGGAGTTCAGAGCTCTTGTGGAGACTCATACAGGTCGAAAGATCAAGTCCTTGAGGTCGGACAATGGAGGAGAGTACACCCTTGGAGAGTTTGTTGACTATTGTGCGGAGGCAGGCATTAGGAGGGAGTTCACTGTTCCTTACAACCCCCAGCAGAACGGGGTTGCAGAGAGGAAGAACAGATCCATCATAGGGGCTGCCAAAGCCATGTTACATGATCAGGGGTTGCCATTGTTCTTGTGGGCAGAGGCCTGCAACACAGCTGTTTACTTGCAGAACAGGAGTCTGCATCGTGCCTTGGGGCACATGACTCCGGAGAAGGCTTTCTCTGGGAAGAAGCCTGATATTGGTCATCTTCATATCTTTGGATGCATTACATACTCCTATATACCCAAGGAGAAGAGGACCAAACTAGAGCCCTCAGAGAAGGGTATCTTTGTGGGCTACAGTGAGACCTCAAAGGCCTTTCGGATTTACATTCCTACAC
This sequence comes from Pinus tabuliformis, assembly GCA_031772625.1. Taxonomy (NCBI): domain Eukaryota; kingdom Viridiplantae; phylum Streptophyta; class Pinopsida; order Pinales; family Pinaceae; genus Pinus; species Pinus tabuliformis. The sequence continues at coordinate 342,830,290 of CM062808.1, read as the reverse complement.
AGAGGAGAGTTGTTGTCAAACGGGATGTGAAGTTCGAGGAGGACAGGGCCTTTAGGAGGTCACGGGAGTTAGAGTATCTGGATCAGCCAGACCCTCAGCAGCAGTTGAGTCAGTCGCAGGGATCCAGTGGGCAGGGATCAGGAGGATCAGGAGGTACATCTATGAGGATGTCAGGTCCGTCAGTGAGCAGTGGCTCATCGAGCCAGAGGGGTGGTGCTCCAGGCAGCATGCAGAGCAGTTCACTAGGGAGTCCACTGATGGACAGTTCACACGGTACCTCAGCTTCTACAGGTTCAGGTGCAAGCAAGAGGACAGCATACAGACAGTCAGGAGTTCAGGCTACTGATGGTGATGAGGAGGAGGAGTTTCATTCTCCTATGGGAGAAGCATGCTCAGGGAAGAGGAAGCCCAAGTGGCTACAGGACACCTTGAGAGATGCCACATCTGTTGCTGAGCCAAAGAGGCCGGTCAGAGAGAGTAGACCACCTGAGAGGTTTTGTAGTTATATGGTGATGGTTACCAGCATCCTTGACTCTGAGCCTTCTAGCTATGAGGAGGCAGCTAGCCAGCAGGTCTGGAGAGAGGCCATGCAGGAGGAGTATTCTTCTATCATGAAGAATGATGTTTGGGAGGTGGTGCCGAGGCCTGAGGGCAAATCCGTGGTTACTTCCAGATGGCTTTACAAGGTAAAGCATGCTGCAGATGGCAGCATTGAGAAATTCAAAGCGGGGTTTGTGGCTAGAGGGTTCTCCCAGGTAGAGGGAGTTGATTATGAGGAGACCTTCGCTCCCGTGGCTCGATATACTTCGATCCGCTCCATTATATCGATAGTAGCAGAGATGGGTTGGAAGATCCACCAAATGGATGTGAAGACCGCATTTCTCAATGGCTTCATACAGGAGGAAGTGTACATTGAGCAGCCACAGGGCTTTGAGGTGCATGGGAAGGAGTCCCATGTGTGCAGATTGAAGAAGGCCCTTTATGGCCTGAAGCAAGCTCCCAGAGCTTGGTACTCCAGGATAGATACATATTTGCAAGGGATGGGTTTCACAAAGAGTGAGGCAGATCCGAACCTTTACTTTATTGTGATTGGTGAGGAGCCTCTCATTCTGGTGCTGTATGTGGATGACTTGATCATTACAGGTGCAGAGAGACTCATAGAGCACTGCAAGAGAGATCTTGCGACGGAGTTTGAGATGAAGGACATCGGCTTGATGCATTACTTTTTGGGTTTGGAGGTGTGGCAGGAGGAGGGGCATTTCTTCCTGGGGCAGGGGAAGTATATTGTGGACATCCTTAGTAGATTCCACATGGAGGATTGTAGACCCATGTTGACACCGATGATCACCAACTGGAAGAAGCTTCATGCTTCGGATTCCGAGTTGGTGGATCCCACATTGTACAGGTAGCTGATTGGTTCCTTGATGTATTTGGTCAAAACTAGACCAGATATCTGTTTTGCAGTCAACACGATGAGTCAGTTTATGTGTGAGCCTAGGAAGGTTCACTGGGTGGCTGCAAAACACATTTTTCGATACTTGCAGGGGACAGTGGATTATGGTCTGGACTACAGGCAGGGAGATGGAGTGAGATTGGCAGGGTACACTGATTCTGATTGGGCAGGTTGTGCTTCTGATAGGAAGAGCACTTCAGGGTGTTGTTTTGGGTTGGGTTCAGCAGTAGTGTCATGGTTCAGCCGGAAGCAGCAGTCAGTAGCACTAAGTTCAGCGGAAGCAGAGTATATGGCAGCCAGTCTAGCTAGTTGTGAGGCTATCTGGCTTCGCAAGATGTTGTTTGGCTTATTTGGTCAGCCGTTGAGACCTTCAGTGATTTACTGTGATAATCAGAATTGCATTAAACTCACGAAGAATCCAGTATTTCATGACAGGTCAAAGCATATCGGGATCAAATATCATTTCATCAGAGACTATGTTCAAAAGGGAGTTGTGAAGCTTGAGTATATTTCCACTGATGAGCAGGTTGCAGATATCCTTACCAAAGCCTTACCACGGGGCAAGCATGTCTACTTCAGGGACAAGATGGGTGTGGTGAGGAACACCTTCCTCGGTAAGAGGGAGTGTTGAAATTTGGTACCGGAGGACAGGTGGTTCCCTTAGGCTTTGATCTTTGGCCTAGGGAAAAGTGTCCAAAAGAATTTAATTTTTTCTCCTAAAGTGACTTTATAATTTTATAAAGTTAAATCTAATTTAAAAGTGACTTTAAGTGATAAAGTTATTAAGTCTAATTTTAAAGTGACTTTTATAAAGTCAATGAAAAATTAGAAAGGAAAAGTGACTTTGGAAATAAATGACTAAGTGGGTCTTTATTAAAGTGGGGTGAATTAAAAAACAGAAAGTGAGATTTAAATGAGCATTTAATCTCAGCCATTGATCTAAATCTATTTCAGCCATTGGATTTAGAGATCACCCAAAAGTCACTTGGATCACCCAAAAGTCACTTGGAGTTATATTAAAGGAGGAAAAGGTCATTCATTCTTTCATGAGCAGATTGGGAGAAGGAGAGCAAGAGAGCAAGAGAGATTTCTAAGCAGGGAGGAGAAGGAGACAGCAGCTTGGCACACATTCCAAGGCAGCAGTTGAGCAGATTTGTACAACTGATTCAGCACATAGTGAAAGGCAGATTTTTGCACAAAAATCGAGGAGCAGTTTGTTGATTTTTCTGCACACAAAACGGAGGCCGTACAACATTTATTGTTGTCCTATTTACTGTAATTTCCAGATTGCTGTGAGGCACGGGAAAGGAGATAAGTTGTAAATTTGTTTGCTGATTTTTTGTTGAATAATTCTCACTGTAAAAAGGCAAATTTCAGAAATAAAGAAGAGCTCTCAAACTGGTTTTCCCCAAGAGTTGTAGGGGGTTTTTCCAGGGTCAAGTTGACCAAAAATATCAGTGTTTTAATGTGTTTTAATGGCTGTTTTTGATTGCTGATTTTTAATTCTGCAATTTCCAGCATTCTGAAAAATTTCCAGAATTTGTGTTTTCAGCAATATTTATTTTTTCAGTCTGTTAAATGTATGGTTATGGGAATGGGCATTTAACTACATGGGAGAAATAAGGAGAAACTGAAAACCGGGGTGGGAAAACAGAAATTTTTACAAAATCGCGATATGAGCGGGATTTCGGGTGGGCCAAGGGCGGTAAGTGGTTTGGGTCGGGCTCCGCCCGATCCCATACAACGACTGCCACATGTCAAGGCTGAGAAGAGAGAAAACCACCCTCATCGGCCGGTTAACTCCCGTGCGAAAGAGCCACCCGAAATGGATCTCAACCATTGGATCTAGATCTCCTAGATCAACGATGGAGATGTGATATCGCTACAAAGGTGGACTCGATAGGAGTCATAAAGCGAATTCATAATATTTCAAATCCGATGAACAGCGTTTTGGGGGATTTTCTGTGTTTTTGCAGCATTTCCCTGTGTTAACAAAAAACGACCAATTTTGGGATTTCAAAGGCCCAATGACCCATTCCGTTACAGTACAGGTGGCTACCATCCCTGGAAGCGTTTAGCAATGATTTCTAACGCTTAGAGGGGGATCTGAGCGGACAGAGGTCGGGAAGCTAGAGAGCCGGAGAAGGAGAATGAACAGACAACGCAGATTGGCTTTAAAGCCACAAACAAAGAACAAACAAAAGCAGGCAGTATTACAGGCAGTGCTGAGACATAGCAACAGAGACAGAGAGTTAGTGAGGAGAGTCTGTGTACTCAAGAGAGACTTGGGGAATCCAAGTAAAGCCTTATTGTTTTGTATCTGTTGTGTGAGGCTCAAGTTGAGCTCACTGTTGTAAAACTCTGTTTTGAAGACATAATAGAGAGGCCACCACTGAAGGCTGGACCAAGAGATGTAGCCGAGGAGTATTGGGTGAACTCCTTATTAAATTTGTTGTGTTTATGTATTGTCTATTATGCTTCTTTACTGGTTCATAGTATGTGTATTTCGCAATATTATCGATCCATTGCATAAAATAACATAGGTAAATCCATGCACATGAGTCCGTAATACCTTAATAATTGTCTTAGATCTCATTTCATATCAGTGTGTTATAATAGGAAAATTCTAAGATTTTTGGCTCTTATACTTTCATGTTCAATATTATTGAAGAACCATGTTCCAAGTTCTAAACAACATCCTTCATAAATTTGTTTAGTAGCAAATACATCACAGCATCTTTCCACCTTATGAGATTTCACGAATGATTACATTGAAGGCTTGTCTATGATGATCTTTCACATCTCATCAATCACTTGGTTGCATGGTTACATTGGTCATGTGAGTATAACTATGGCAGCTTTGACAAACCTCCAGAATAAGAGTTCTTGAGTTTGATTTAAGAAATTTATAGAGAGAGCGCGGTGAAAATTTGGGTTCTCGAGTAGTAGTTTTCACTGATTTCTGCATTCAAATTTTTTCTATTGTTTTGTGCTTTAGGACAGCAAACAGGATCTTTTTTGCAAATTGATCTTTTTTTAGCTAAATTCATGCCTAATTTAAAGTGTTAGCCTTTTTTCTTGTTTTTCATTAGTATACTCTTGTTTTCTTGCGTAATAAAAAGCCTCTTAAGAGGTTGGTCTGTTATTTCCTTGCATGCATATGTAATAGTTATCGTCCATCATTAGATTGTCCAATTCAAAGTATGAGTATCATGTCAGCAATTCATTTGATAGTTCCTCATGCTTATGTCTAGGCCACCGTTGAATGAGGACGTGATCTTTTCCATCATATGATAACATTGTAATTGTGTTTGACAGGTGGGTACTGTTGAAGAGACAATAGGATGAGTCTTGAGTCATATTATTGTCTTGTCTCTTCAATTTGTTTTGGGTCATTATCCTTGGTCAGCCAACTCCTCATCTAGTCTTTAAGGATATGGCACCATTTGTTCTATTCCTCGATTTTCATTTCGTGTTAAAGGAAAGATTTTCATTATTGCATTCCTCTTAGTGGATCATTCCACATCAACTTCGGCACATTATCTAAGAAGTTATCCAAAACCTTGAGAACCATAACAGACATTAGCCTCATTGGTGGTCAGATTGCACTCACCAAGGTTGATCATCATCGGGTCTTAGTTGAATGAGCCTTGTCAATATTCAATTTCAATAGATCATTCACATGGGCAAGTTGTACTTGTACCTTTGGGCCGATTAGCCTCATTGGCGGGTTCCTTCAAAGCTAGCAAGTGTTTGACAAGTATTTTTTGTTGATTCGCTAGTGCTAATGAGTCAAGCACAATTTCCTGCAACTGATAATTACTTCCAATGATATATGATATTACTTTAGCACACCCCAGAACATCATTAAGCAATTACACTAAGAAAATTCAACTGTAAATGCAATGGAAACAGTAAAGATCATAGTAGAATAGCCATGCACAATAGACACCAAAATTTTTCCCTGGGAAACCCAAACTCGGGAGAAAACCTAGCAATCTTTTCTAGGAGAAATTGTTCAATTTAGCAAAAGTACAATCTGATATTTACAAGTCAAACTTTGTCAACCCATAACAAGCTGAAACTTGGCCTTCTACAACAACAAATCAGCTTGGTCAATCTACCCACAAATACTCAGTCAAATAGTCAAAAAATGCAACCCACACATGCGAGGTTAAACTCGATCAACTGCAGGTCAAACAAATCACAGAGCAGCTCAGCCAACGCAAGTCAAACAAACCTCAAAAGCTCGGCTAATGTTAGTCAAAACAGATCTCACAAAGTTTTGGTCAAAATTGGTCAACGCTAGTCAAATGCTGGTCAAATTTTGTATGTCTTAGAAATTCAGCTACTTGGAATCTTCGACCTCTTCCTTTGCTTGCTTCCCACGTGTGTGATAGAGAAATTTGCATGTGATGAGTGTCCAAGTGAGGAGGTCGAATGCCTATATAGTGTTCATGAGGTGCCCAAGGGGCACATCTCCTTGTTGGTCTAACTTGAAGAAAAAATAATTTAATTTAATTTTCTTTCATGAGCCGACTTGTGTGGTTGGGGAATACCTCCTGCAGCTACCCAAAAATTGACACTCACTCTTAGCTAGGGCACCTTCACTTCCTCAAATGTCCACTTCACTAAAAATTTCTCCATCCCAAGAAAAGATAGAATGAGCCTACTATGTTAATATACCCATCCACTTCATGTTATATTCTAGAACCATGTGGAAAGTATCCTGCATTAGCATCATGCAAAGGATCTAGTCAACCACTAGCCAAATATCCTTTGGCGTTATGGTCAAGTATGCCCCCTAACCGAGGTAAAAACAAAACTAGTCTTGGGTCACCATCTAACCAAGTCAATTCTCGCTTAAAAATGGTGAAACTCTAGGCCTATTTACCATTCCCCCATGTTATCACATGGCACTTTAATGGTAAAAAATACTTGTCAGATGCTTTGAGGAACTCACTCTACCCACTAGCAAAGTAACCCTTGGCAATATGGTTAAAACTTTCTAACTGAGTGAGCACTCCCTAGCCACATGACATGGCACTCGGTTAATACCCTTGACCTAGGAAGAATGTCTGCCCTGATGCTACAACATCAACACTCCCTCTCAATGAGGGAGGCACTCTCAACCACTCCAAGCTTGTCCCTGAAGTATACAAACTTCATTCAGGAGAGAGGATTTGTGAGAATGTCAGCAACCTGCTTGTCTGTAGAAATGTATTGGAGACTCATCGCTCCCTTTTATACCATTTCTCAGATGTAGTGGAACTTGATCTCAATGCGCTTCGACCTGTCATGGAAAATTGGATTCTCTAAAAGCTCTTCTCACATTTTTGATTGTCACAATATATTATGGTCGTCTTCAGCACCCGATCAAACAATCCTACGAGCAGCTTTTGAAGCCACACTATTCCACAACTCCCTAGACTAGCTAAAATATACTAAACCTTTGCAGTTCTAAGTGTGACAGATGTATGCTTCCTACTCATCCAGGATATCATAGCAAAACCCAACATCATGATGTGCTCTTCCTGTCTTCGTCACTTCTTGCCTAGTCGGAATTTGTGTATCCCTATAGTTGTACTTCACCATTTGAGACATATCTCAATCCATAATTGATTGCACCACACAAATATCCAACATATGCTTTGCCCCAATCCAATGTACATTCCTAGGTTCAACCATAAACTAGCTCAAAGTGTTCACTACAAAGCAAATATCAGGCCTGGTATTAACCAGATACATCAAGGATCTGATCAATCATCGATAAATAGAGGGATCCACCAAATCTAAGTCAGAGCATCTCAACTTCTTTAGATTGGACACCATGGTAGTGGCCATAGATTCATAGTCCATTATCCCAAATCTCTAAAGGATTGTAATAATATACTTCCCTTGACCAAGGAAGATCTCACCTGGCTTCTGCCACACTTCTAATCCCAAGAAATAATGCATCAAACCTAGATCCTTCATCTTGAACTCAGAGGTCAACTCCCTCTTACACTAATCAATGAGATTTTATGCTTCTGTCCAAAATAAGTCCTTAACGTATAACAACAAGATCGCGGGCTCACCTTTAACAACCTTGTAATAAAGATTGGGATTGGCATCACTCTTAGTGAAACCAAGACTCATCAGTATCCATCAATTGAATAATACCAAACCCGAGGTGTCGGCTTGATTCTGTACAAAGCCTTCTTCAGTTTGCAAACATGAGACTCCTTCTCATGTACCCCAAAGCATTGAGGTTGCTTTATGTACACTTCTTCCTCAATCACTCCATTGAGGAAATTGGTTTTCACATCCATCTAATACAATTTCCAACCCATAATAGAAGCAACAGAAATAATTGTTCTAATAGAAGTGTACCTAGCGACTAGAGCAAATGTCTTTTCTTAGTCTTCTCCCTCTTTCTGGGAGAACCCTCCTGCCACAAATCTTACTTTGTACTTCTCTAGGCTTCCATATACCACATGCTTGAACTTGTAGATCCATTTGAAAGTCACCATTGACTTCCTTTCAAGTCTTTACACAATTTCCCACACATCATTCTTCACAATGGACTAATATTCCTCCATCATGGCCTCCTTAAACTTGTTGGTCTATTGCCTCCTCATAGTTGGACGACTCAGAATCAATTATGTGACTCATCAGTACCGCTTATCCTAAGTAGTTCTTAGGATGTTTGCTTTCTCTAAAGTGCCACAACGAGCTACATGTCGCCTTGCATACTGCAATGTACTTCGAAGCCATGTCAGGGTCTTCTTGGATTCTCGAATAGTAACCCTAAGTGGGTCCACTGGCTTAATGGGCCCTTTTGGCTCTTCTTAATGATCTAAAGGATGTTCCATAGTTACAGAAGGACGAGAACCCACATCCTTGTGAGCCTCTTGCTCCTTATCATCAATATCCATGTGAGATCCTTTGGATCTCCAATAGGTTGCATCCTCATCAAAGGTAACGTCCCGACTTATCTCAACTTGCCATTGGCCTAGAACATAAATCTTGTAAACCTTTAATGTCTCACTGTATCCAACAAATGTTCCCTTCTTCCCAGAAGGCTCAAGCTTCATCCTTTTCTCCTTAGGTACATGAATGTAAACTGGACACCCAAAGATCCTCAATTGCTCGACCTCTACTTTCTCACTAGTGAAAGCCTCTTCAAGAATCTTATTCCCCAAGATTTGGTGAGGATTTTTGTTTTGAACATAAACTATTGTTTTGGATGCCTCTCCCCATAAGAACTTGGGTAAATCCTAATCATGAATCATTGTGTTAGTAACCCCCTCAATGAACCTAATCTTCCTTTCAGCAACCCCATTCTGCTAAGGGTTGCAAGGAACTATCAACTCCCTCTTAATCATTGCTTCCTTGCAGAAGGCAAATGAGGTCCTTGGAAATATACTCTCCTCCATTATCTGGCCTCAAAACCTTGCTCTTCTTCCCTGCCAAGTTCTCTACATGAGCCTTGAACTCTTGGAACCTACTAAATACCTCATCCTTGGTCTTCATGGATAGATCCATGTTTTCCAAGATAAATCATCAATGAATGTCACATAGTACAAGAAACCACCCAAAGATGATATTGTCATTGGTTTGCATACATTTGAATGTATTAGATCCAAGATCCCCTTGGACCTACTATCATTGCTCGAAAAAGATCCCTTGACATTCTTGCCAAGTGCACAACCCTTGCAAACTCCTTCATGCTCTACCTAGAGCTCTGGAAGACCTGTAATAGTCTTCCTCAATGTTGGCAAAGCCTTGTAGTGTATGTGAGCAAATCTTCAATGTCATAACTCACATAGATTGGTGTTATCATGTACCAATGCTTGGGTTGATCATCCCAGGAGTCTGTACAAGCCTCCCTCTTGAACACCAATCACCTTTGCAGAATCTATGCTTGAGCCCTTATTCCATACAAGGACTTGTCCATCAACAAATGCAACTCTATACCCTTTGTCTTCCAAGGATGAAGTAGAGATCAGGTTCTTTTTCAAACCTGGTACATACAACACATCATTTATATGAATATTTTCTCCTAACTCCAACTGGAAAGATGTTGACCCAACACCTTTGACTGCATACTTGGTATTGTCACCAAGTTCCACTTTTTGTGTTGACTTCCTCTCTACCAATTCTGTGAGACTATCATGGTCATGTGTCATATGTCAAGAGGTACCATTGTCCACTAACCAAATGTCATTGTGATCTACAACAGTGCCTATACGGGCAAAAAAGAAGAAGTAATCCATATCATCTATATTGTCATTCTTGAATCTCTTATGATGTGGATGTTCATCATCAACAATGTATGTTGATGAAGCATGTTGCTTGCCCTTCCTCTTCCTATCATTCTTCCCTTCAAGACACTTGTTTTTATAGTGACCAAACTTGTGACAATCGAAACACTGAATTTTTGACATATCCTTCTTCTTTTGATCTTGAACAACAGTAGATCTTCTACCTAAATTCCTTTATGAAGTTTTCCAAAATTTCTTCTTCCTTTACCATTCTTCGTATGAGCTGCAAATGCTTGGGACTCACCATCTCGAGGTCTTTGAACCTCCCCCTTTGATATTAGCCTAGACTCCTCTTGGGTAAAGGAAGCCCATAGTTGATCAAGCTTTGGAATTTCAATTCTGCCACAAATGCTTGAAACAAATGAATCCCATGAATCAGGAAACCCATTAAGCCTCACAGTCACAAGTTCTGATTCATCAATATTTTCTCCAATGGCCTTGAGTTGATCTCTCAACTGAGAGATCCTCATGAAGTAGGAAGCCACAGTATCTAATCTAGACATTTGAATATCACGAAGTTGATTCCTCAAGGTCATCTTCTAACCAAATGTTGTTGACTGCATACAACCGTACTAGGGCATCATATATTTTGCTTTGAAGTCTTCAACCCAACAACAAATGGAATCAAATGGTCTTTGATGGATTCAACAAGAATCCTCTTAGCCTTAGTTTCCATCTTCTTGTGCTTGGCTTTTCCCTCATCATCCTGAGGTTTAGTAATCTTGCCTTCCACATATTCCATGACATCATTCTCTTCAAGAATGAGATCCATTCTGGTCCTCCAAGCCCTAAAATTTGTTGCACCTTCCAACCTATCTTCAGGCTTGATAGAGGGAGCCATCTGGTCAAGGATCTGGTCACAGATCAGATTGTAGAATAGGTGTCTTCAAGGGTTGATGTAACAGCCCCATGTTAAAAGCTCATGTAATAAAAGTTAGTAAAGGTAAAATAAGACCACAGGCAAGGGACACTTATTCCAAGTTGAATGTTGGGCAAAATATCCTAGTGGCCATCACTTGTGTTTTATGGCCAAGGGAAATTGGCAAAGGTAATGGCTAAGGCTTTGGAAAGGCAAAATGGCATTAATTGGCATTTTATTTATGAAAATAATGGAAATTAGGAGAAAAGGAAGGTGAAAGGTCACAGGTTGCATGTGAGGAGGAAAATGAAAAAAATAATGGAAAATTGAAGAAAATAGAGGCATCATTAATAAAAAGGCTTCTGAAGATCAGTTGGTACCTTTTGTCAATTCAGTTTTGGAATTATCTTAAGAGAGAAGAAGAGCACCAAGAGGAGAAAAAAATTAAGTAATCAAGGAAAGTAAAGGAAAAGCAACGAAGCAAAGGAAAGCAAAGGAAGGCAAGGATCAAGCAGCTTCAGCAGGAATACTTGCAGGTAACAGATTGCATGTGTGATTTCCTAGCTGGTTTTGACATGCATGGTATGTGCATGTTGGTATATGGTTCTTTTGTTGTCATTGGCATGGATTTTGTCGGGATTCGACAGTGGATTTAGCCTAGCCTAGACATTTCCGGATAGTCAAGGTGTGATGTGATTGTTCTCGGTTTGAGCTTTGGATTGCCAGATGGTTTTGGAATCCGAGGTGAGGTGGCCTCAAGAAAATGCCCAGAGGCCTAGGAATCCCTTAATCGGTAATGACGGGATACACGGTAAAGCCTGAGGGTAGAAACAAGGAAATTCCTCAAGGATGGTGAAGAAATTTTGAGTCATCCAAGCTCGGTTCGGATTTGTGATCTCGGCACCGATTTAGGTGTGATCACAATATGGAGAGGGTGGAGGTGGTTTAACCTTTGGATTCCCTTGGTTGTCTTTGGATTGGTTTATCCCATGAGATACCACATTCATGCTTCGAATATGGCACGGGAGTGATTGGCTGAAGAGAGATTTGGCTAAGCCAATCTATGGTCGGCTGGAACATGGAAGTCCCAAACCCAGTCGGTATTTGCTTATGTTTAATGAAAGCAAAGTTTCTCTTGCTTTTGGTAATTGGTTATTATGTGGCTTTAATGGTTGTTCCCTTATTGTTATTTATCTGGTTATATGTTGATTATAAGCATGGTTATATGACAGTTCTCAGTCATGACTCTATTCATGTTTTTACTTGTAACTGAATAAATAATGAATGCAAGACCTAATTGATGATATGACAACTAATGTGAGAAGGTAGAGACCCTTCTTGTTAAACCTCAGTTAAGTTTTCAATCCCTTATGTTCAGACTTGCATTCATGACCTGTAGGTTGCATATCTACCAAGTGTTTGACAAAATGTCAGTCCCAGTTGGGGATGGTCATTGGTTAGTTTAAGTCCTGGTACCAATTTTGGTTTGTAAGCATTGTCGTTGTGTCTTTTATGAGTTTTGGAAGTTTCATGGCTTTCTGGACAGAGGCTTAGCCCTAGCCTTGGAAAGTAGCCTTAATTCTCGCAGTCGTCGACACAGCACTGGCCAAAAAAGGGCACAGTTGCACTAATGCAGGCCTATGGGAGCGATTAGGAACCCATAGTCACATGGAGGCCTTGGCAAGGGAGCAACTGGGGCTCAAGGTCAAGGAAAAAGTGAGTTGTCTCAGGAGTTGGACACCTGGAGGGGTTGGGTTACTCCTGTAGATCCTATGGCACCTGAGGGAATTTAGTAAGGTCTTCAGTTGTCGACTCCATTTCCTTAAGGTCACATAGGAGGTTGAGTCATATCATAGTGACCCTCAGCTCATGTTTACCTCAGGCAAGCCGATGAAAGTGGGTAAATGTGGGAGGAGGCATTATAGTTGATCTCAATGGCCTTTCTTCACCATAGCTCTGAAACCATGTCGATTTTCTAGTGCTAATTAGACAAGCACAATTTTCTGCAACTAATAATTACTTCCAATGATATATGATATTACTTTAGTACACCCCAGAACATCATTAAGCAATTACACTCAGAAAATTCAACTGTAAATGCAACAAAATAGTAAAGATCACAATAGAATAGTCATGCACAGTAGACACTATAATTTTCCCCTAGGAAAGCCAAACTCAAGAGAAAACCCAGCAATCGTTTCTAGGAGAAATCATTAAGTTCAACAAAAGGTACAATCTGATATTTATAAGTCAAACTTAATCAACTCAAACCAAAATACAGCACTAGTCAAACCTGGTCAAATAGGCTGAAATTCAACCTTCTGCAACAGCAAATCAAAGCAGTCAAATTGCCCAAAAATACTCTGTCAAACAATGTTGCCAACACGTGCAAGGTCAAACTCGGTCATTCACAAGTTTAACAAATCACAGAGCATCTCAGTCAACACAGGTCAAACAGAGCTCAGAAACTCGGTTAACACTGATCATAACAGATCTCAGAAAGTTTCGATCAATGCTAGTCAAATGATGATCAAACTTTGGTTGTCTCTGAAATTCGACTCCTTAGAAACTTCGGCCTCCTCCTCAGATTGCTTCCTACATGTGAGAGATAGAAATGTGTGTGTGAGAGATGAGTGTCCAAGTGAGGAGATCGAATGCCCAAGGGGCAAGTCTCCTTGTCGGGCCGGTTTGAAGAAAAAATAATTTTATTTAATTTAATTTTTTATTTTCTTTCATGAGCCAACTTGCGTAGCTAGGGAATACCTCACGCATCAACTTAAAAATCATCATTTTCCTCATTGGCATATGACAAGGTGGCTCTCTCCCATGTGTCAAATTCCATGCATTTTCCAATGGGAGAAGTGTACATGATGGATGGATTGCAAGTAGCAATTCCAAATAGGCGTGTATGGGTAAGTTCTCCTTTCAATCAATCAATCAAGGCACCATGCATATTAACTCCATTGCCCAATGGGCAAGCATTGTGTTCTATAAATTAGATTTTCACAAGGATCATCATTTATAGCTACAAGTGTAGAGATTTCGAGGTTCTCAACATCCCTTAGAGGGACCTCCTTCCTTGAGTAGGCTAATGTTAAGCCTCAAATTTGGCCCTTGCAAACTGGAGGGTTAAGAGCCATCCCCTATTGGGTTGGTCTTCAAGTCGGCTTTCAAAGTTTTCTATTAGAGTCACCTTCCACACAGGTCAGAGATGGTTCTCATAGAGATTAGATGCAATATTTTTCAGCGATTTGAGCCCAGTTCATAGTCAGAGACATTTCATAGCCATTTTCATCAGTTTGAAGGACACTACTAATTTTAGCAATTAGAGTTCAAAGGCTTGCATGTCAGAGGTGATGGCATATTTCAGATGCTTGTGAGCTCACAACTCTTACAAGCAATTTTTGGTCGACATGCAAGACACCACTATTTTTAGCAATTTAGTTTACGCAGCTCACATGGTGATTCTGAGCACATATTTAGGCTTCTTGTAGAAAATTGAATTCAACAAGCCTAATTTCATTGACATGCAAGGACTTTCTATTTTTAGTAGTGCTTATTTTTAGGTGTGTTATATTTGGCAAGGTTCCCTTAGCAATTCCAAACATTTAAGGGGATTGCCATTTTAGGTATATCTAATTATAGTAGGTGGTCACCATGCAAGGTGACAAGCGGATGCACTGTGTCTGTGATATGGAAGTCCCACAGTGGTGATGTTGCACATGTGCCATCTCATCATAGTCTGCCTTATTGGATTGGAGTTGACTCAACTTCACTCTAGCTCAATTCATTTCACTTCAGTTAAATGCACATGAGCTTGCATGAGGTTGCCTTGTTGAGTTATACTTAGTTAAATGGAAAAAGTTCCTAACTCATGTCCACTTCACCTCACTCAAAGCACATGGGGAGTTTAATTAGAACACATGAACTTTTCTCTCTCTTCACTCCACTTCCGGGGAGAAAACACATGAGGTCACCTCTCTTCACTCCATTTAACTCAAGGCGCATGAGGGAGTTTGACTTGGACTTGTTTAAGTTCACTCCACTTTTCATCACTTCTAACAAGGCACATGGGTTAGGCACATTAAAACTTCTCAACTTCCACTCACTTCACCACAAGTTAACTAATGTATATTGCACGAGAGAGATGTCTCCTTTAGGATGAGGAGAGTTCTATAAAGAGGTTGAACAACCATTGTTTGGCATAGTTTTCTTGAGTAGTCAATAGAGCTTCTTTTCCATCATTTTTTCCTCCTTTCTCTCTATCTATACTCTTTGCATGGCACTTTTATCACAATCTATCTTGCATCTTGTCTCTATGATGTAACCAATTATTTGGTGAGGAAAAAGACATAGTTTGACCATGTTTTTCTTCTAACCTCTCATCTCGTGAACATGATATTTCATGTTCTATGTCGTGATATAAATAGTTTTGCAGCTCCTTTGATTTTATCAATCATTTACAACACATTCTCGTCTTTCTTTCTTTCACATATTACTAAAAATTGATTAAAATTCTCACATTTATTTCTAATTAACCAACCAATTGTATTCATGGGTGAATGAGTGCATGCCAAGGACCCATATTATGTGCCAAATTCCTATGTTAATTTGCATAGTTTTAGATGATTTTCAATGCATGACAAGCTAGGGGCACCCCCCTGAAATTGGAAACCACCTATCCAAACGAAGAGGCAATTAGCTAGTGACCTTTGGGTTGATTTGCCTGCTAGTTATCACTTCATTTTTGTGTTATCGGTCTTGGAGTCAATGTTTTCTTCTGGTGCATATTTGTGTGCCAATGGGCCTATGGCTTGTAGAATAGTGTAAGGTCCATATCAATAGGGTTTGATCATGTAATATTGTTGTTTTAGAACCAACCATTCCACAAAATTGGTGGCTTTCTCTCTCTCTTGTTATTCACAATGAATGGGTAGGGCAATGGGGGCCACCAAAGCTTCTATTGTGCAAGTGGTTGAAACCAATTTTCTAGACTCATTGATTACTCAGAAGATTTCTCAATTTCTAAGTCATTCACAAAAGGATTCTTCCACAGAAAAAATCACCATCATTTTTCAATTTTTTGCTTCTTGATTTTGTGAAGAAGAGAGAACATTGATATCATCAGTGTTACCCCTCATATTGCATGAGAGTTAAATTTGTAATTTTCATCACATGACCTTAGGTGTACATCTTCATTTTTTGCTTCATGATAGTTCATTTTGGTTAAGTGTGCTACTAGTTGTGGACCTTCTTACATCATCATTGTGTTGCATGAGATGTTACACATTGGTTTAGTGGATTTGTCTTGATACCAAGTTCTCTCTTTGTGGTTATACTTGATGCTCTTATGAGTAGTGGTGGCATACTCCTTTGATGCTATGATATTGGTGGATGGGCCATACTCTTCTTTTCATATTGCATGCCTTGTCTTGATGAATCAACGTGTTTGTTGATGGTACTTACTTCACATAAGCTATCTTGGCATCACGATATTGTATCTTGCACACTTGTATGGAGCAGTGTTGATAAAATCGGTGATGCCCCGAAAAAACATGACTTTTTCAACTACCTAATTTTTCAGCTCGAAAAAATAATGATTTTTTACTTCAACATTTTTTTTCCGATTTTTTCCAAATTTTTGCCCCTTTTTTTGTCGATTTTTTTTCTAATTTCAAAAAAATGAATATATTTTGTAGTTTTTAATATGTGCTACAATTTGCCAATTTTTTTGTCGATTTTTCAAAGATGATGTTTTCTGGGACCCTTGCCAATTTTTTGCCAATGCAGATTTTTTCAACATTGGCATGGAGATCTAGTTGTTAATATAATATGATGACATATGGAGCACCCTAGTACTTTAAGTGTTTATTATGTTCCTATAATGATGTTTGATGCAATAGACAATTACCCCTATAGAGCACTCGCCCTTTTGCCTTGCAAATTGCATGCATGCTACTTGATGTTTGTAATGGAGCACCCGAAGGTTTTGAGGTTGATTTGGCATGATTTTGGCACTTGATCGTGATCATTGGGGAGGCCTTCACTCCTCCCACTAATGATTTCATGAGACATACATTGCAGTTTTTGAGAAGATATAGCCTAGGGCACTGTGTCACTTGCTTTGGGAGTTGAGACAGATGCCTTGGGCATTGTCACATGCATTGGGAACCATGAATCTACCTAGAGTATTGTGGGAGAGCTATAGCAGATTTCTTACATGGAGATCTCTCCTTATTCAGTAGATATGTCCCAATTTTGATGGATGTCAACATTTTGGCACATGGTTTAAGTGACTTTTAGTCTATGGATGAGGATTAATGATATAGCACCTCTTGATGAGAGCACCCTAGTCTAGGGTTTGAGGTGTCCATCACCAATCTAGATCCATCTTAACCCTGGATCTATCAAGCGCCGAGAGGGATCAAATCTCTTGAGTTGCAAACCTCATTTTTGAGTGCAAAAATTGATGAAAGGTTTACATCTCAAGAGATTTGATCGCTCTCGACGCTTGATAGACCCAGGGTTAAGATGGATCTAGGTTGGTTATAATACTATATAACGTTGATATTTATATCTATGTGTCTCTTTCTTATTCTCTCTCTCTATTTCACCCCCCAAACATACACACTCTCTCTCTCCCTCACTCTTCCTCTCCCCCTCTCTCTTCCCCTTCTCTCTCTCTCTCTCTCTTCCCCTTCTCTCCCTCTCACTCTCCTCTCCCTCTTCCCTCCCGTTCTCCTCTCTCCCTTATCACTCCCTCTCTCTCTCCACCTCCTCTCTCTCTCTCTCTCCCCACTCCTTCCTCCCTCCCACTCTCCTCTCTCCCTCAGTCTCTCTCAGCCTCTCCCTTATCACTCCCTCTCTCTCTTCCCCTTCTCTTCCTCTCAATCTCCTCTCCCTCTTCCCTCCTGCTCTCCTCTCTCCCACTCTCTCTCCATCTCTCCCTTATCACTCCCTCTCTCTCTCCACCTTTCTCCCTCTTCCTCTATGTCTTTCTTCTTCTCTCCCTCTCTTCCCCCTCCAACTCCATATCTCTATCTCAGCCTCTCTCTCTCTCTCTCTCTCCTTCTCTTTATTGAATCCTCTCTCTCTGTCATTCTCTCCCACCTCCTCCTATCTCTCACCCCCCATCACTCTCTCTCTTTCTTCCCTCTAACTATGCCATTATCTCCCTCCCTCTCTCCCCTCCATCTCTATGTCTCCCTCTCTCTCTTCCCTCCTCTCTCCCTATCTCTCTCCTCTCTTCTTCTCTCTCTTCCCTCCTCTCTCCTTTGTCACTCCTCTTTATCCACCTTTATCTCTCTATGTCTCTGTTCTTTCCTCCATCTCTCTCTCTCTTTCTCTCTCCCTTCGCCCTCCAACTTTGTCACTATCTCCCTCTTCCTCTCTCTCCCTTCGTCCCTCTCCCCCCCTCTCTCTTAAATTTTATTCCATGATATTGTGTTTAAGAATTCAATTGGTTGTAAAATATTAAACCTATATTTTGGATCCATCATGTCAAAGAAAATACAATAAAGAAAAACTTTAAAAAATCATGCAATATCTTTCCTCTATTATTGTTAGTTAAATCTGTTTGCTCTCATCGCTTGGATCCTTAGTTAAGATGGATCTATGTTGGTTCTTAGTAATATTGTTTATATTATATATATTTCACATCTTTATATATAAAAGTATTCTCATTTTTAATTTATTGAAACTTTGATTTAATTTCTATGGGAATTTTTTTAATAGTCGTGAGGATACAAGGTTTAGATATATCTCAAAAGTAATGATAACCTTTTTGCTTTTAGATTTAATTAAAAAAATGTTATAAAATTAAATTAAAATAAAATATTTATAAAATATTTTGATTGTGAAATAAGTTATGTTTTTTGGGCATGTGGTATTGATAAGCCATGGTATTGGCCCATGTTATTGGAACAAAGCCTATTTACATGTTAATAATATCCACCGTAAAGTGAGGGTGAATATAAATGGTTAAGAATCGTGTCATATTGTTATGGTATGGTAACAAAGCTTATTCACAAGTTAATAACAAAATCAAAATATAACAAATTGACTTTAACTTTAACTTTTTATTATTAATTGAGCCAACATTTAAATGTTTACACACATTGGGCTTTATATTACTTTTAACTTTTTTTATTACTTTTGATATATATATATATATATAGCCGACATATAAATGTTAAATGTTTATGTAAATGTTAAACATTTATGCCTACACATCTACCCTTATACTGGGCCGACATCGACATTAGATTAAATTTGTTAAATGTTAAACATTTACGCTTGACATCTACCCCATACTGGGTTGTAGAGTGCCTCTCGACGCAATAACCTTATGGTGACATTTGATGAAATAGATAGTGATTTTCATGGATCACTCCAATATTTCATGATTTTTCAAGTTTCTATGCCATGACCAAAAGGGTCAACCCACTCCATGTTGTACAATGAAACTTAATTGCTAGAGTGCTTAGCTACCTTGTTATATTTTGATGATATAGATTGCACTTTACAATGGACATATACTTCATTCTCATAAAGCGCTCCCTGCACACACATATGGAGGTATTTCATGTGGATCGAGGCTATGGAGAGAGCTCACTTGAATCTCGATACATGTGAGGTTTGTGATGACTTAGGGTTTGGTTCGTGGCATTATTCTATGCTAGCCAACCCCCTTCTATAAGATCCACTTGATTTATGCATGGTCGTTACACTTTGGATCCACAAATGCCATTGGAGGGTTTTATTGCCCATCATTTGAGGATGGTTACACCTTCGAGTTTGGCACACTATTCTTAAGTGTTCCATCATTTGAGCCCACTCTGCACCTTTTTTCATGAAGATGAGGAGCACATCCACTTGAGGAGGTTGTTTGTACATGTATCCAAGCTACTTTATTGAAGGCATATTATATTCACACATGGGGCACATCTCTTAAAGGGCGCACATGTGGAGAGACACTCATTTACTATTTTTGAAGATTGTTATATGGTCAATCCCTCGTCTAAAGGAGGCACACTTCTCTCTAGCTCTATCCTTGGAGGTGGTTGTAACTAAGTCCATTATTTAGCTATTGTTTGACTTGTTATTGGAGTTAGTTACTTGAGAGACACTCATTTACTATTTTTGAAGATTGTTATATGGTCAATCCCTCGTCTAAAGGAGGCACACTTCTCTCTAGCTCTATCCTTGGAGGTGGTTGTAACTAAGTCCATTATTTAGCTATTGTTTGACTTGTTATTGGAGTTAGTTACTTGAGAGCCTTCATTGATTTTTGGGTAGTTGCGGTCAATATTCAACAACCACACAAGTCATCCAAATAAAAAGAAAGAAAAATATTATTTACGAGCTCATGTAGGCTCCAAAAAGTCAAGTCAGCCCCAGCATGCGAATGGGTGTGACCCTTGGTCAAAACCCACCTCCTTTAACCACTATATATAAACATTCGACCTCCCTCATTTTGCATCAATTCGGATCATCAAAAATCATCTGCTTTTTCTGTTCACACATGCAAAGGAGAGAGAGAGAAGAAGATCAAACTTTGACCAAGAAGTTTGACCAATGTTGATCACCGTTTAACTAAGTCTTTTGGCCATTGTTTGACCAAATATTCTGAGGTAGTTGACAAAATATTCTGAGGCATTTTTATCGAATATCCTAAGGCAGTTTCACTGAATATTTTGTGGCAATTGACCAAATATTATGAGGTAGTTGACCGACTTTTTTGGGCAGTTGACCGAGTTTTGTTCTAGGCAATTTGACAGAGAATTTGACTAGCCAATTTCATTAAATCTCTGGACACTTTCACTGAGATTTTGGGCAACAACAAGAGGCCGAAATTTGACCAATTTAACTCAAGACTGACAGAACTTGTGGCAACTGCAAGAGGCCAAATTTAGACTTGTCTGAACTGTGTTCATTTCTTTCATCTATTTGACCAAGCTTGAATGTAAAAATCAAATTGTACCTTTTGTTGAATTGAACAATTTCTCCTAGAAAAGATTTTTGGGTTTTCTCCCGAGTTTGGGTTTCCCATGTGAAAAATGTTGGTGTCAACTGTGCATGGTTCTCTTACTATGATCTTTGTTGCTTTTGTTGCATCTACTGTTGAATTTTCCGAGTTTAGTTGCTTAATAATCTTTTGAAATATGCTAAAGTAAGATTGTATATCATGGGAAGTAATTATCAGTGGCAGAAAATTGTGTTTGTCTAATTAACACTAGAATATCAACATGGTATCAGAGCTTTGGTGAAGAAAGGCCAATAAGATCATTCCTTGAAGACAAATATTCTGAAATCAAATCTTTGAACAAGTGGCTCCCTCTATCAAGCCTGAATATAGGCTAGAAGGTGCAACAAATTTTATGGCTTGGAAGACCAAAATAGATCTCATTCTTGAAGAGAATGATGTCATGGAATATGTGGAAGGCAAAGTTACTGAACCCTAGGATAATGAGGGAAAGGCCAAGAACAAGAAGATAGAAATTAAGGCTAAGAGGAACTTTGTTGAATCCATCCAAGACCATTTGATTCCATTTGTTTATTAGTTGGAGATTCCAAAGGAAATGTATAATGCCCTAGTGGGATTGTATGCAATCAACAACAATAGTCAAAAGATGATCTTGAGGAAACAAGTTCGTGGTATGCAAATGTCTAGATCAAATACTATGGCTTCCTACTTTATGAGTATCTTTCACTTGAGATCAGCTCAAAGCCATTGGAGCAAATATTGACGAATCAAAACTTGTGATTGTGACTCTTAATGGGTTTCCAGATTCATGGGAATCATTTGTATCAAGCATCTATGGCAAATCAGAAATTCCAAAGTTTGATCAACTATGGATTGCCTGTACTCAAGAGGAGTCTAGGCTAATATCAAAGGGAAAGATTCAAAAACCTTAAGATGATGAGTCCCAGGCACTTGCAGCTCATACAAATAATGGTAAAGGAAGAAGAAATTTTGGAAAATTTCAAAAAAGGAATACAAGTGGAAGACCTGCTCTCGTTCAAGAACAAAAGAAGAAGTATGTGTCAAAGATTCAGTGTTTCAGTTGTCACAAGTTTGGTCACTATAAAAACAAGTGTCTTGAAGGAAGAATGATAGGAAAAGGAAAAGCAAGCAGCGAACATTGATGATGATGAGCATCCAAATCAGAAAAGATCCAAAAACAACAGTACAGATGATCTTATTATGTAAGAAAGTACAGATAGAGAGTTCAAGGCTCGAAATTAAGAGGGAATTGACAATTCCCTACAATACTTACATAAAAAGATAAGTACTTCGTATCTTTTTTATTGATTATTATTACTTTATTTTTTTTAGCCATCCTCTTGTCTGTGTATCTTTTTGCTTGGTTATAATTGTTTCTTCCATGGCCTCCTAATGAGGTATGCAGGTACATCATGAAGGTTGCCAAGGCTCTCGTAACAAATGGAAGCATCGCGAAGAACGAAGCAAAGTTTGTGACAAGAGAATTCTCCCAGGATCGAGCATACCCAGCTAGAGTGACTTGTGTTCAAGAGGGAGAAATTGTATTGACATCTAGAACCGTGCCAAGATCATTGGACGAGCTCCTAGTTCAGAGGGAGCTGACATACATGTAGTTTGTAAGGATGTCATGATAGAGGAATATCAGTCCATCATGAAGAATGATTTGTGGGCAATTGCGCCAAGACCTGAAGGGAAGTCAGTGGTGACTTCCAAGTGGATTGACAAGATCAAGTATGCATTAGATGGTAGCTTAGAGAAGTACAAAGCGAGATTTGTGGCAAGAAGCTTCTCCTAGCAATAGGGAGAGGACTATGAAAATACATTTGCTCTAATTGTCAGGTACACTTCTATTAGAACTATTATTTCCATTGCTTCTATTATGGGTTGGAAATAGCATCAGATGGATGTGGAGACAGGCTTTGAGGCACATGAGAGGGAATCTTATGTTTGCAAAATGAATAAAGCTTTGTAAGAACCTCGGGCATGGTATTCTCGGATTGATGGATATCTTATGAGTCTTGGTTTCCCCAAGAATGATGTTGATCCCAGCCTTTACTAGAAAGTTGATCTTGTTATTATATGACTTGTTTATGATGAGAGTAGAAGAATTCATGTGACAGAGGAAGCAACAGTGATAGGAGGATTTGCTTCCACGATAAAGAAAGTAATCAAGCCTTGCTTCAATGTCAAAAGGAGTTGACCTTTGAGTTCGAGATGAAGGATCTAGGTTTGATGCATTACTTCTTTGGTCAATGGAAGCATACTATTGAGATCCTTCAAAGATTTGGGATGATGGACTGCAAGTCCATAAAAACTCCCATACTGACCAATCTGAAGAAACTGAGAGGTTCTGATTCAGAATTGGTGGATCCGATGATGTAGAGACAATCAAGCAAAAGCAGAAGGACCAACCATCCAAGTGGCTGTCATGGGATTGAGATTGTTAGATTAAGATGCTTAGAGATGGGAGGTCTCTAAGAGCGATATGCCTTCAATGAGTGGACCAAGCTAGACAGCAGATATGCTTCAATGACTAGGAAGCAACAGTGACAAAGGGAACAGCGAAGATTGCCACAGCATGGTCTATTTCAGTGTAAGAGGGAGCACCCAGTCAAGTTGCCCGAAAAGCAACTATGGTGATGGATCCAATGAAGGAAGTCAGTCAGTTTATGGTTGAGCCGAGGCATGTGGCACAACATGTGTTGAGGTACTAGAATGGTACAATTGGATATGCATTAAGATGTCTCAAAGAATGAAGTACAATTGTAAGGATATACAAATTCAGATTGGGCAAAGAGTGTAAAAGACAGGAAGAGCACATCAGGATGTTGCTTCAGTTTGGGTTCTACTATGATATCGTGGATGAGAAAGAAAAAGACATCTGCCACAATCAACACTGCAAAGGCTAAGTATTTTGCACCCAGTTTAGCAAGTTGTGAAGCAATGTGGCTTCGGAAGCTGCTCGCGGTGTTGGTTGACCATGTGTTAGAGACGACCTCGATGACAGGTCAAAGCACATTAATATCAATTATCGAGACATGGTATAAAAGGGAGCAGTGAGGCTCCAATACATTTCTACAAACGAGCAAGTTGTTAACACTCTCGCAAAGCGTCTGTCCCAAATGAAGTTTGTCTACTTCAAGGACAAGCTTGGAGTGGTTGAGAATGCTTCCCTCGATTAGAGGGAGTGTTGATGTTGTAGCATCAAGGGCAGATATTCTCCCTAGGTCAAGGGTATTGACCAGGAGCCATGTAATGTGGCTAGGGAGATTGGCCAGAGAGCATCAAGGCCCAGAGTGCTCCCTTGGTCAGAAAGTTTTGACCATATTGCTAAGGGTTACTTGGCTAATGGGTAGAGTGAGTGTCCCATAGCATCAGGCAAGTGTTTTACCAATCAAGTATCATGTGACGACATGAAGGAATATTGACCTGGTTCCAAGTGACAACTTGGATAGTTGGTGATCCAAGACTAGTCTTATGTTTACTCCAGTAAAGGGGTACCTTACCATATCGCCAAAGGGTATTTGGCTAGTGGGTGACTAGATCCATGTACAAAGGATATTTGATTAGTGCGTAACTAGATCCTTTGCATGATGTTGATGCAAGATGCTTTCCACGTGGTTTTAGGTTAGAACATGAAGTGGATGGATACATTAACATAGCGAGCTCTTTCAATCTTTTCTTGGGATGGAGAAATTGTTCAACAAAGAGAACATCTAAGGAATTCAAGGTGAACACCTCCATAGCTAAGAATGAGTGTTGATTTTTGAGTAGTTGTGGTCAATATTCCCCAACTACACAAGCTGGCCAAATAAAAAAATTATTTACGAGCTCACGTATGCGCCAAAAAGTCAGGTCAGCCCCACCATGCGAATGGGTGTGACCCTTGGTCAAAATCCACCTCCTTTGACCACTATATATACACATTCGACCTCCCTCATTTGGCATCAATTCAGATCATCAAAAATCATCTGTTTTTTTTTTGTTCGCACATGCCAAGGAGAAAGAGAAGAATATCAAACTTTTACCAAGAAGAATGACCAATGTTGACCACTATTTGACCGACTTTTCTGGTTGTTGTTGCCTTTTGGGCACAATTTGATTGAATATTCTAAGGGAATTGACCAAATATTCTGAGGCAGTTGACCAAATATTCTGAGGCAATTCGACCGAATATTCTAGGGCAATTTCGACCGAATATTTTGAGGCAATTGACTGAGTTTTCTGGGCAATTGACCGAGTTCTAATCTGGGAAATTTGACAGAGTTTTGGGTAGAGTTTCACTAAGAGTTTGACTGGGCAGCTTTACCGAGATTATGGGCAGCAGCAAGAGACCAAAATTCGGCCTGTTTGACTCAGGGTTGACCAAATTTGTGGACAACCACAAGAGGTCGAATTTAGGCATATTTGACCAAGTTTGACCTATGTTGGTTTCTTAGGTCTGTTTGACCAAGCTTGACTAGAAAAATCAGATTGTGCCTTTTGTTGAATTGAGCAATTTCTTCTAGAAAAGCTTGTTGGTTTTTCTCTCGAGTTTGGGTTTCCCGGGTGAAGATTTTTGGTGTCTACTGTGCATGGTTTTCCTATTGTGATATTTTTCGTTTCTGTTGCATCTACTTGTTGAAAATAGTAGCAAGAGAAGGCCTTCTTTGTGTGTGTGCCTTAGCTAGAGAAAGGCCATGGTCAATCTTTCCTTGACCACAGACGAGCTCATGGAGTTCAAGAATTCATGCGTAGAGTTGGAGGACCAATTATGGGGATCCTTCCTTCAATTTGACTACAGATCGATTGGCGGTTGTAAATTTAGATAAAACAAGTTGGAAGCTTCAGTTTCTAGTTGAGGCAAGAACGAGTTAGTGACAAGTTAACAAGTCAAACAAGTCAAGTTAGAGACAAGTTAAACTCAGTAAACAAGTCAATCACAATTGTTGTTCTAAATTTGTACTCGCCAATTTTAGCATGGATTGAGCCTATAAAGAAAGGACAAAGGCACAAATTTGCTCATTATTGCATACATTAGGTTATGTGTGTGAGAGCCTCTTGTTGAAAGTGTGTACTTTGGAGCAGTGTTATCAGGACCGGACCGAACCGGTTTGAACCAGTCGGTTCGATCAGTTTGAGGCCAAAACCAGTTTGAACCAATGACCTAAACCGTTTTTGGCCTATTCGGTACCATATTGGCCTTTTTTCATTGAACCAATCGATTTTGTACATTGTTGCCAAGGACCCTTTGAACACATTTTTTTTCAAAAAAACAGTGATTTATGATAGGGGAAGCCTAGTATTTGACCATATTGCCCTACTAATGCCATGCAATTCATGGTAATGTTAAATTCTTAAAGTAAAAGTGACATTCTCCTTTGTCTTTCATTTTCATCATTTTACGTAAATTTTTAACATTACCATGAAATGACCCAAGATGTTTGAGAGTCGTTCTAATCTCATTGGATTTCATATGGAGAAAGTAGAATTTTAGATCTCACTCAAAATCCATTAGAGTTAAAAAATTTCCAAGATTTCAAGATTGGGAGGATTGCAATGCTACATTGGATTTTGTCATGTATGAGGGCATGGGACTAATAATCAAGAGCACCAAGCCCTCTATGTACCTTGATGTTAGTGCCATTGGTTGTCGAACTCCTCTATCATGAGCCTACTAAAAAAATACCCATCACTCAAACAAAATCTTGACTTGACATGCTATGCCTTTTCTACCTTAACTTAATGCTTAGAGGGTGATATTGATGTTGAAGATCACAATATAGACAATGATTTTGATGATATGTAGGTATTTGTTGTAGCATAATTTTTTTTGGATGCTAGAGAATATGTGGAGCTTGATTGCTGATGTATTTTTGGTTTAGAAATGGATTGCACTCGGTGCTATTTTGGTTATGTGCACCCTTACATGCTATGTAAATGAGAACTTTTGATTGTTTGAGTATAAATGGTTTATATTCATATGGATGCACACAAATTTATTTTTTTCTTTAAAATTTGAATATTTTGTGTTTTTGGTTGACCGGTTTTTTGCTCTTGTTTTTTTACCGGTTTCCATCTAGCTTTAACCGGTTTCCAATCTGAGGGGTCTACCGGTTCAATGACCAATCCGGTTCTAATAACTATGATGAGGATCCTTCCTTCAATTTGACTACAAATCAATTGGCAATTATAATTTTATAAATTTAGATAAAACGAGTCGAGAGCTTCAGTTTCTAATTGAGTCAAGGATGAGTTAGAGACAAGTTAACAAGTCAAACAAGTAAAGTTAGTGACAAGTTAGAGATAAGTTAAACTTAGTTAACAAGTCAATTACAATTGTTGTTCTAAATTTGTACTAACCAATTTTAGCATGGATCGAGCCTATAAACGAAGGACAAAGGCACGAATTTACTCATTCTTGTATGCACGAGATTGTGTGTGTGAGAGCATTTTGTTGAGAGTGCGTACTCTGGAGCAGCCAACACGTTGTGATAGAGAGAATTCTTGCTGCCAGATTTGCGCTAGGATTTAGGAGGTTTTCTCCTAAATAATAGGGGCCAAGACTGCTAGGAAATAGGATATCTCCTGCACAAGGAAAAAGGGTCAGGCAGGCTGCAAGCAAGTAGGAGCAAAGGCTGATAGGTTGCAAGGTGTGTCCAGCTAGTATAGCAGAGAACAAGTGCGTTTTCAGGGTCATTATTTGCCTGGTAAGAAATCTGATTGCTCAGAACTCTATCAATAAAATTCTACAGCAAGAAGAGGGTTTTCCCAGTTGGGTTTCCCTAGAAAAATTATTGGGTCTCTTGTGTGACTGTTTTTATCTCTCTGATTATTCCACTGCTTATGTGTGTTGAGAAATTGTCTTGGTGAAAAGAATTTTTCGTTTCAACTTGTAGTTGTGAGTTTCAAATTGCTCATTCATGTAGTTACAGAATTTCACGAAAATTCAACACTACTGTTCAAGTTTCTGAATGTGATTGCTTAATGATGTTCCTGAATATGCTAAAGTATGATTGTATATCATTGGAAGTATTATCAGTGGCAAAAAATTGTGTTTGTCTAAACTAGCACTAGAAAATCAACAGGCTTATTGTATGGTTTTCCCTGGATATTTTATTTTAACATCTTGGAGGAAATTGTGAATCTCAACAACTCATTGCCACTTTTAGTAAGCAAATTGATTGATACGGTTAGTTCATTATTATTCCTTGGAGGACTAATGGATCAAAGAAAACAAATATTTGATTATTGTAAAAAGAAATAGAGTTGAAACATATAGAAGGGTTTACTTTCTCCATTTGTAAGGTATGAATGGAAACTGCTCCCAAGCTTTGGAATAAAACTGCTTCATCTTTTGTCGAGGCTATTGTGGAATGGATGTACAACTTTTTTTATGTGTGGCAAATATTCTTGGTGCATATTAGTAGCTTGTATTGCAGGTTTGGATTGTCAAAGGCGGTTTGGGAACCACAAAGGAGTAGTCTTGCTACACTGGAAGAGGTATTCGTATACATTATTTGCCATCTTAACTAAGAGAAAAGAAACTCATTCCCTAGAACGTCCTTTGTGAGTGAATGCAGAGTTTTTATCTTTAGATAAGGCCACTATTGGATCAATTTGGTTATGGAGCTCTCCATAGAGTCCCTTCCCTTCCATGAACTTCTAATATCTAGTTTGCCAAATCGAGAGATACTAGAAGCTTGTAGTTTACGCCAAACAGCCCCTAGATCTCTTAAACATTTGCCCTTTGATGTTGCGTGCATGATCCCATATAGCCCAAACAAAATTAGGCACCGGTCTTCCCTGTCATCCATCACATTTTAAATTTCTATTTATGTTTTCTTAACTCCTTTGCTTCCACTTATAATACAACATCGTGAGTTTAGTTAACCATTAGGTTTCCCTACCAAGCTAGAGCTCATCTAGTCCTAAGAAAGGCAAGGCTACTGAGGCAAAAGTGGGTAGCTCATTTATGTTGCCTATGGGGTCTCACAACTTGTGCATGAGGACTTTTGCACCATATGGGGTCTCACAACTTGTGCATGAGGACTTTTGCACCATGTGTGAACCTAGGAGGTAACAATTAGCACAAAGAGAAGGGGAAATGAGAAACAATATTTACTCAGGGTAAATAGATTTTCATGGATTCTCCAAGACTTGCACAACATCCATAAGCCATCAAGGTCATTGCGACTTCCAACCGGTCACAGATGTGTTAGTGCTGGCAGCACAAAAGTTGCAACATGTATACCCCAGGGTCTAAGCACTGAAAGTGCTTGACTTGACCACCATACGCTTGATGATTATTTTTTTATGTTGATTGGGGTGCTAAAAATAGCATGTGGCTAAGCTCTGTTTAAGAAACTGACCTCATAAATCAATTGGGTTTCCTTGAACTAAATGTATCTTCTGAAGATAACATGCGTGTGGGTATCTAGACAACAACAATATTGAATGCTAAATAAATAAAACATTCGCAGATCAGCATTCCCGTCGAGGTATTAAAAATAAAGTAGACAGATAGGAGAAAAATATATTCCAAGTGCTCCAGCCATTCAACTTAGATATTATGAAGTCAGTGCTGTGCATGAGTCTTAGAAGGACAAATTTAGAAACATTATCATTTTTAATTACTCTATAACTGATAAACAATATCAAATTTACAGCGACAAATGACATTTTGCAAGCCCCTTGAAAACAAGGGAGCTTTCTCAAATATATAAAAGCATTTGTGGTTCTGTACACCTAAATTTTTCAATTTTCAACAAAAGCCAAACAGGATAGCCAATTATGAAAATAACAATCATTGGAACAAAATAAAATAACAATCATTGGAACAAAATAAAAGAACTCAAAACCCTGCAAAATATATAAATATGTTACAAATTTGTAGTTATCCTCTTTATATTTAAAAGGATAAACGAGCATTCAAGATATCCAGGGCATTGCCCACTTCCGAAAATAATAACATTTCAAATCGCCTCCAGGGTAATTTTATTAACTTGCGGAATGTTTAGGGCAAATGATCTTCATATTCAATCTTGCTTAAAAATAAACTAAATTTGATATGCATCGTGACTTAAAATTACGGTTTAGGCTTATTGACAACCATCATGGCCTAAAATTAGGGTTTCGGATACATAGGCATACATAAAGAGCTGAGGTTAGGCTTAGGCTTAGATCATTCATACAGTAACAGATTTTAGCGCGAATCCTGATCTGCCCGTCGGAGCCCGCCACAGCAATACAACTTTCTCTGAGAAACCCCAAATCCAAAATCCTGGAAACCCTAGACTAGTTGCAGTTTGCAGCAAATCAAATTCAATCACCGCAAAAATATAAACAAAAATCATCTGACCTCGATAACCGATAAACCTACAGTGGCTGAGGTCTTCAAGAGCTCAAGCTGCTTGTTGCCTCTGCGGAGCAAATACTCGATGTAGGTGAAATCCTTTTTATCTACTGACTTCGCATTTTTCCTGAACTCTGTCGATACAATTTGCTCTACTCTGCATCGCTCGGGGGAATCTTTGGATCGGGCTGCTCGTAAGAATCCTCTGTATAAACTCAAAACCTGCCGTTGCATTCCCGAGAGCCTTTGCGCAGGTGCCATCAATGTTAATTTTCTTAATTAAGGTTCTGTGCATCTCATTCAATTTGTTTGAACCAGCCAACGACCAATATTTCAATAATCCTGAGGGAGGCATTGGGATACCTAGCCAGGTTTCCTTAAATCTGAGGAAGGCATTGGGACACCTAACCAGGTTTCCTTGAATCTGAGGGAGGCATTGGGACACCTAACCACGTTTCGTTGAACCTGAGGAGGCATTGGGATGAATACGCAATCATTTGTGATGAGCTTAATGGTTAAATAAACATAATGTCTCTTCTAATTCTTTAAGGGTTATTTTTTTATTAATTTGTAAGGTATTATTTTAATTAGTTTTTAAAAAATTATTTGTTAATGAATATTATTATATTTATTATTTGATAAAGTATTAATAATTATTTTTTAAGTTCTTTGCATATTAGTTAAAATTTTATTTATTACAAAATATTATTATTAATTAACAAAAGTAAGGTGAACCACTTGAAAAATATAATTTGATTGGATTCGCATAATATTTAAGGTATATCATTTTTTTTATAAACAAATTTCTTTTAGGGAAGTAATGGAGTGAAGATGTTGGGGGAGTAAGTGGTTAGGTTTTTTAATTATCCTTATTTTTTTATGTTGATTAATTTGGTGTGGATTAGAGTTATTTGTGGTTGAGTGTATATTTTTTCAATCTTTATGATATTTTTAGAGTTTTTGTTATTGAATCGAGGTTTGTTTTGGTTTTTAGTTTGTTTGATTTGTTATCAATTAAGCTATTTGTTTCCTATTTCATGCATTTCCAGTGTATTGGGGTATTTCTTGTTGTCGAACTATGATCTGGTGGTGTTTCTCTAGTTCTGGGTGATTGAGATCATTATTTGTTCAGTGAGTCTCTTAAGTAGATTTATTAAAAAGGTTGAGTCAATTTGCTCTCTTGATTTGGGGATTTCCTCATTTGTGAAGAAGAATGTGACTACATTGAAAAAAGAGGGTTGATTGATAAGTTCACCGGCATTTTGGCCTAGCTATAATTTTATTTTAGAATGGACCTCTATTAATTGGGTAAATCATGAGCCCATTAGTATTTTCTTTTCTTTCTTTCTTTTTTCTTCTAAGGAAATATCCAGGCAGATCCACCCAACAGGATCACTTCTCGTAGTAGCAAAGCCTAACCCCAAGGGTGTCAAGGAGAACTGACCTTGTGACCTCCTATTTATGAGGTGCTTCTAGCAATGGGAACTTGACCAATTGAGCTAACACTCGAGGCTAGTATTTTCTATTGTGGAAACAGATATCATGCTTTTCTTTTTTAAAATAGGAGGATAGGGATCAGATCTACGGATCTTGACTTTATTTCATGGGCATTTGAGGAATTTTTCTCACCCACTGGTCTCTAGATTTCAGCCCCACGATGGAAATTTCTTCTACACCAATGTGGATCAAATTGTCATATATTCCCCTTCTTTGTTGGGGTGAAGGTATTTTCAAGGCTATAAGAGATAAATTGGGCCAATTTATTTCTAGTGATATGGACAACGAGAATAACTTCTCTTGTGCCAGAATTTGCGTTGAAATGAATTTTTCAAAAGGCCTTCTTGAGGCGATTAAGCTTAACTTGGACGATTGGTCCAATCTTCAGGCCCTGGATTATCAACAGGTTCCCTTTAAATGTAATTACACTCCACCATCCACAACATAACGAAGCCCGCTGAGAAATATACCCTTGCCACCTTAGAAAAAGAGCAGGGTGTCACAATTCCCTTCCCCAAGAAACACATTGTCACCACAAATTGGAGACCTGCCAACCTTAGGTCCTCAGACCAAAAACCACCAACCGTCACCACAAATTACAGACCCACAACCCTCAGGTCCTCAGACAAAAAACCACCAATCATTGCCACAAATTGCAGACATTTTTCCCTCAGGTCCTCAGACCAAAAACCACCAACCATCACCACAAATTGCAGACCCATCAAACTAAGGTCCTTAGACAAAAATCCACGAACACCGATGCAACAACACGTAAAGACCTCTCCTTCCTCTGTAATCCAAGCACAAATTAACAATACCAGAAAGTTATGGGCACGAGGGGAGGAGAATGCCTCATCTCTGCCTCTTTGCTCAACTATACTCTGCCACCCCAACTGTAAAAGCATGTGCATATTTAAGAGACAAGGGTGTTGGTTGGCCAAGGTATTTGAGTTGACCTCTCGACCATGCGAGCTAACCTCCATGCACCATGACATGCCCTATAACAGACAAGTGGGTGTCAAAATCTCCTTCCTCAATTAACGATCTCAAGGTCTACACCCCCATCGAGGAATCTGATTTATTGCCCTCAATCAACGTGCATAAATCTTGAACTTCCACAACCCAATTTTGAGGGGGTCATGGTTCATCGAGGTTGAGGT
This sequence comes from Pinus tabuliformis, assembly GCA_031772625.1. NCBI lineage: Eukaryota > Viridiplantae > Streptophyta > Pinopsida > Pinales > Pinaceae > Pinus > Pinus tabuliformis. Next base: position 342,797,675 of record CM062808.1, on the reverse strand, counting down.
TAGTGACACGACAACCTAAATTGGCCAAAGCATCTGCCACTTTATTTCGTGCTCTTTTCGTATGTTGGGTGAGGACATAGAATGCTAATGTTGTACACCACCCCCTACAAACACCAAATCCTTATAGTGTGGGAGGGAGATTGGCAAAAAAATGTTGAATTTGTTGTTTGCTATAATTTTCTGGAAATACTTTTATATGTGCAAAATATATATTTTTAGAAATAGTTAAAGTCATCAAATTTTGTAGAAGAAATAATATAATATTCTATTTTAAAATAATGATGCAAAATGAAAAAATAAAATAAAGAAAAAATAACATTTCTTTAAAAATACACTTGAAACCAATGTTATATTTTATTAACTTTTACCATTTTATTTTTATTTTTATTTTTATTTTATATATAAAATTAAAATATCATTCCAATTAGCGTGCCAATGTCAAACACTTATCCCATAAAAAATTTAAAATTCAAACAAGTGCTACATAGTAGCTTGTCCCCGCTACTTAGTACAAAAACTAGGGAAACTATCTTATCACTATTGCTAGATACTATGTTTTATAAATGTAGTTGTAAAATGTATCTTTGGGCCTCATGCTTAATAATGGAATACACACATATTGTATTCGCTGAAAATGGTATCCATGGTAGTCAAAATTACACAACAGCCAAATTGTTTTGAATAGTAATGAATGAGATTTTTACCATGTTCATGGATGAGGAGTTACCATCGGACCAAGTTTTTGTTTGTCTGCTACTCGTGCCATTTAGCAGTAACTTAAAACTACGCAGTGAAATACCTATCATCTAAATGCATAAAACATCATGTTTTCTATACTTGTTTTTTAATTAAAATGTACTAATATTCCCAAAAATACATGAAAAATATATAAATATTCAATATACAACATATCATACACTCTTTTCCTCGATCAGGGTGCGACTTGGAGTACATATCACCCGCGGGCTCATTATGGTGATGGCATTGGGAAGCACACCCACCCCACCTCACACACTCGAGGCAGGTGGTGAGGAGGGCGAGCGCATGTAGGCATTTAAGACATATATCGAAGTTGACAGAGGCCTTCAATGCAACCTATGATTAACCATCTTGGCAAACAATTGTAATCACACCTAAAGTTTGCTCCATGGTAAGTTGAAGGAGGAAGGGCGCACTACTGAAAATCTCTTGGCGCGAGGCGAGCTCAACTCCTCTTCTCTTAATCTGTCGGGGGTTTCAGATTATATGACCACCTGGAAGTGATTCACCTCCTGGAACGATCCCTCTTTTAAGATACAGTTACACGACCCTTTGTTTATTGGTTTCATTCATTCTGTAAGGGAATGGCTCGCTCGTTGACAACGTTTGGTCATGCCTTTGTCTCTTGGGGCCGAGGCAAACAAAACTGAGGGGCTACTCGATCGGACCAACCCAACACCTCGGGGGTGGGGGGGACAAGAGGACAGAAGCCCGTTAATAGTATTATCAACGACATGGCCTCTGTGTATCATGAGGGTACTGCAGAGGAAATCCGCAATCTCAATGAAGAATGGGAAGTAGAATTAAATAAACAAGCTGGTAACATCGAAATTTATGTCGAAGAAGCACGGGAAATGGTGTCGGATCCCAGGCACATCCATGGCAGAGTTACTCAGTACAAACAAACTTTATTTTTATACTGGTTGAGGAAGAGCCTTCTAGCAAGGCATTGGAGCAGGTTGTGATAAACATGGCAGCGATAGTCCAAAGCTTCTTGAACTACCACAAGGAGGTTTAGAAACTCCACTTCCAATTGCAGAAGTAGGATGGTCATCTTAAGAGAATTGAAGACCATATCTCGTGCATCTGTACTTCGACAGAACTCCTTGGCTCGAATGTGAAGGATCCGTCTCCGGTCGAGTTGGTTTCAGTTGAGGGTGCTGACTAGTTTTCTTGTTGATCTCTCTCTGTTTTTGAATAGCAGTATGCGACTAGCTTTTACATTTCAATATGTTGTAATTATCATTGAAGGCATTGTAGTTTTTAGATACAATCTAGACTTGCAGGCATATCTAGCCTGGTGTGATAGACTCCTTATTTTTTGCTACTGGTTGGCCTATAATGTTGTTAGGTGGTCAGTTAACTTGGTTTCCCTATGGGCAAGTTTTGGCAACTTAACTAACTGTTATGTTGCTATAATTTTATTTTAAAGTAATGAAAAGGAAGGCACTACCAAGCTTACAAAAAAAACATATCATACACTCTTTACATACAACATATCTATTTAATTAATAATTTAATAATATCGTTTAATAATGGTCCAATTTACTTTATATGACTAGTGAAAAAGAAAAATAATTTCTTGTTGGATGACCTCCTTTCTTGTTAAAAGAGATGTAAAGCATAAAGTGATTCTATAAATAAAGGATGTTTGATCTAAGGTAATTACATCACTTTCTATTTATTCATTTTTTTTTTGTAAGTGAGCTGTGCAAAATTTTCTATTACTAAAGACAAAATTTACAGTGATAATAAAGAGTTTGTAGGATCTCACAATGATTGATCTGGGAGCTCAAGTCTTCAACCAGATGAGTAAACTAAGCATGTTGATCTACTGAACTAGAAACTAGAGAGATACATCATTTTACATATGTCAATTTGAGTCCATTGTTCATCTACAAAATTGAAATGTTCAGGATAAACTTGAGAAATTACATCCCAATAAAAACACACCTCCAAGACAAACCCGGAAAAACATACGATCAAGACAATTGCCAAAGGAACCAAACACTTCCAAAAGATCACCCATGCAGTAACACCATTAGAAGGCCATGCAACTAAGGTAAGAATCACCATACTTTTACGCCAAGAGTCTTCATTAAAACTAACGACACCAACAGAAACCACTTAGAGCAAATTTCCTCTCCAAGAGAGTAGGAGATTAAATCACCAAAGTCACCACACTCTCACACCAAGAGTCATTCATTAAAACCAATGACACCAACAAAGATCACTTTGAGCATATTGTCTCTCTAAGAGAGTAGGGGATTTGTCACCAACACCAAAATTTTGCAGAAAACAAAACAATTGTCATCCCAAAAAAGATAATTCAAAGATACCCAAGAAGCACTGGCAATACCTTCAAAAAACCATAGACAAAACTTTGAGCATATAAAATCCATTTCAGTCCGATATGATGACTGGTGACAAAGGAGAAGTATGAGAGGGTGAAGAAGTAGCAGCCAGTGGAAAGAATAATATAATATCAATATGGATGTTGACTCAACAATAGTTGAGGTGTGTTATATAGACATGTGTTTACAGGACACGTCGAAGCAAGGAGCGAACAAGTGTTGTAGTTGACACACATTTTAAGAAATGTATTAAGGAATAAATGCACACCACCATTGGGGAATCTATTTATTAAAATTCAATAAATAGAGAATCTTTGAAATCACAATCTTTACTACTTAAATTGCCATAAGTTCCGTATTGACATTAAATTTAAAGTAATTTTTATTTTTATTTTTCTTCGTAGAAATGAGAAGTGACACCATAAAAACTTATATATATATATATATATATATATATATATATATATAATTAAAGCAAGTGAGTAAGGAACCGTGCCATAAAAGAATATGAGAAAAAAACATAGTAATATTTCTTAAAATTTATAGTGTTTGTTTTATGCACATTCATTGTACAAATTTATGTGAAGGGGCACAAATGAAAGCCTACTTATAGCTAATGGAATTTGGCAAATCATGTTTCGTCTGGGAGGAAATAGTGATTGTATTAAATCACATTGGGTTGTCATAACTCACTGGACGATGTTTAGGTACCATTCTTATTTATTGTAATAAATAGTGTGTGACATACATGTGAAGGTTTCATCTAGCGCGCAATGCATCTTGATTCCTAGGTATTGCTCTTGTTTATTGTAATAAATAGTGTGTGGCATACATGTGAAGGTTTCATCCAGTGTGCAGTGCATCCCGATTCCCAAGCACAATGCACTTCAGCTAATTAAGTTGAAATTGATGTGTTAAATATAATGTTTCTTCACAGATTTTTTATCATTAATAAGAAGCATTTTCCATCTTAACTTTTATGTTAAAATATGGTTAAATCAAAGAGAACAATGATAAAAAAGTGTAATATGCAGCGTTGCTACTTAGTACCTGCCTATTATGCAAAAAGTAATTGATAGCTAAATTTATTGTAACTACGATAAAAATAATACTACTACTATGCAAAAAATGTTTATATTTATAGTTAACATATATTACTATTTTTTTGACATCTAATATAAGGTATGAAGTGACATTTTTAAATGACACTAACTTCCATGGTTGAGCATGGTTTGTGATATACTTGAGACACAAATTTAAGATATAGCTTTTGGTGATCACAAAGATACATAGAACAAATCCTATGTTATACGACAACTAACATACTATAGTAATTAGGAGTTATAAGGGCATTAACTTCCATGAGTAAGCATGATTTATGATATGTTTGAGATACAAATCCAAGTTATAGTTTTGGTGACCATATGGGCACATAAAAATAATCATTTCTTATAGTGATATAAAAAATGATCAATGTCAAAAAAATTATGTTGTGATTTTTAACACTTCTAAATTCTCAAAAAATCATTTAAAATTAAAAAATATATATTTATTATTATTTTTTAATGAAATTATAATTTATTTAATTAGTATTTGCTTAATTTGTTTTTAAAAATGATTTTACTAACATTTTAAAATAAAGCATAGACTTGTATTATGGTTAATTGTTTTTTTTTTCACTTCTGGTTCACGGATACCCAGGTCAGCGGGTAGCCGCTATGTCCAGGGTTGTTTAACACTGAGTGGACCCCACCCGAAGGGGATCAACATCCCTTGGCCTATTTACTGACCTGACCCTAAGAGCTTTCGAGAATTGACCCTGTGACCTCCCGATTCGTGAGGCACTGATTTGACTAATTGAACTAACTCTTGGGGCTAGCTAATTGTTATATAAATATTTTTACAATTAAAACATAACACATTTTAATTATTTTATAGTTTTGTTTTGTTTTGTTTTGTTTTTTTTTTTTTTAAATTGAAATTTGATAATATAATTCTTGATGAAATGTAGTTTTTATCTTTTAAATTGTGTTTTTGACTTTTCTAGAAAACTCCAAACTCCAAGAACACTGAGATTGTGTAAACTACATCACTCAAACTTATATTTCCAACCAATTTATTCCAAATTTCATATAAAAATAATGAAAACTATACTTTAAAATACTAAAATATAAAACAATAAACTATAATAATACACATTGAAATTAAAATAATTTTTTAATTTAAATTTCTTGTTAATAAATATTATACATTTAATATAAAATATTATATTATACTATATTGAATAAAATATTATATAATATTTCTCAATTTATTTTAATTGCATATTTGCTTATGATTTAACTCATTTTTAACTTAAAAAACAACAAACTAATATAGACATATTCTAAAAATACCTGAACAAACCGAGATTGACCTATTCTAAATATTTCAGGTTGCATCCAATGATATTGACTTGATATAAATTCTAATTGATCACCCTTTAGAATTGGTGGGCCCCATTCACATGGGATAGGCCTCCGCGCGATATGGTGAAATATAGAGTAACGCAATTCACCAAATTTATTAAATGTTGTTAGCCCACTATCACATCAACTGGTTCATAATTCGACGATAGCCTACGTTACCGTGCGGTGCAAAGTTGACAACAACCTAAGTTACTGAGCAATGGGCAAAGTTTTACCTTACGACCATAAAATTATATTAGTGTTAAAATAATACGCATGGTACAAATTATTTAATAATAATAATGATAAATTATATTAATGTTAAAATAATACGCAAGGTACAAATTATTTAATAATAATAATAATTATTATTATCTAACAGAAATGGTTATGGGATTTTCATTAATTATTTGGTAAAATATCATGAATTCGGTTAGAAATGTTGAGGCTCGTTTTTTGGCGTCTCTCCAACCAGCTAAGCATGCCACAAACACTTGTGAATTGCGTCTTTTTACAGTTTTTCACAAGAACTTTTTCTGTTGATTTCCCAAGCTTATGAATACAAACGAACTGATTTAGCAAAAGACGGAAAAACATAGAGAAATTTAGGGAATTGGTTCCCAAGAGGTTTCATTGTCCCTGAGAATAGATCCAGCGCCTAGCTGGGCTGCCTTATTTGCTTCTATATCTGCTTCCTTGTTATTAATTCTCAGGATATGGAAGAATTCCAGTCTTAGGAGCTTTGTCATGCCTTTAATTCTTGAAATTGTCCTTGCAAGTCGAAGATCTGCCAAATTTGCATTAGTCACCATTGCATTGATGATGACTTGGGAATCTCCGAAAACAATTGCTTCTGTGTGCCCCAGGTCTATAAGCGTTTTGATCCCTTGAAACAGGGCCATGACTTCAGCTTGGATGCTTGTGGTGTGGCCCAGCCCCCATGCAAACCTGTGGACGGAAGATTCTTTTGGATTTATAATTAGACCTCCTGCTCCAGCCATTCCTGGATTTCCCTTGGCTGCCCCGTCGAAGAACAGAGAGGGGAGTGTTTGATTGAGCAGCCAAGATTGAAATTCTTCAACATTTTTCCTGATTTGCCAATCTTTGAGACATATGGGCAATATTTTAGATTGAGTGCTGCTCTAAACTCAATGTCATGCTGGCTTAGGTTTGTGTCATCATTTTTATCTCTCAGCCACTCATTTAATTGACCTTTAACTGTATTTGCTACCAGCTTATAGTTATGTTCCTTATCCTTGAAGATCCTTCTATTCCTCTCCAACCAGATTTGCCAGCTGATGAATTTGGGCAAAGCGGTCCATGCTGATTTGACAATCTTGTTTTTTGGGCCTGGGCCAGGATATCTGGCCAACCACCTAGCAAACAAATCCGACACTGAGTGGGGGAAGATGGGGACTAGATGACAAATATTATTTTTCTGTTTTATTTTAAAAATAAAATTTATTTATGACAAATTCTATTTACAAGTTTATAAAATTAGTTATTTTAATTATATATAAATTTTCCTGTTTTATTTTTAAAATAAAAATTTATTTCTAGCGAATTTTATTTACAAATCCATAAAATTAGCCATTTCAACTATATAAATCAATAAAAAAATAAAAATAAAAATTTAAAATTTTATTTTGTGTTTTCAAAATTTTAAATTTAATAAATCTTTTTACCAAAATCTTAATAAACTTTATAAAACTTGTTAGAAATTTGTCATAACTCACTAAAATTCAAATTTTTTTACTAAAAACAAAATCAATATAACCGGCCTTTAAACAGGTATAATAATGAAGCATTCCTCTCTCATTAAGTACGACACAATGCACAATTGCTCATTGGGAAAACTATGTTTTGTTTATATGGAGTTACATATTAAGGGATGGTGGATGGGACAGGTTCAAATCCCATTGAATAGTGATGACATAAAAGGTGAGAATTGTGTCGAAAGAAATTTGGGTTTGAAAGTTGGTTAGTTGCGTGTGGAACATTGAAGTTAGTTGTGTGCTAAAACATAAAGTTCCTTTTTTTACTTGAAACTTTACACTTTAGGTTAGGGTCAAACTCATAATAATAAAAGTTTGAACAAAATTTAATATAATATTTTACTTATGGTAAGGATTAATAACATATATATTTTAGCAATTGTCTATAACGCGACTTTTTGAAAGCTTTTTTGGTCGGTTTTTCTGGTCGAAATCCGGCAGGAATTTATTGGAATCACAAGTTTGATAGCTCGTATCTGCACAATGAAAGCGTTCCAGGGGTTTTTCAGGGTGCTGAATCCAAATATGCAGTTAAAAAACCATTTTAACTGCAACAAATCAAGATTTAACCTCAATTTCTTCCGCCGGATTCCGTCACCGGAATCTCCAAAAAGTTGCATTATAGACAACTCCTATATTTTATAAGAAATTACAACCACACATATTAACAAGGGCTGTATAGTAGGTAGTACTTTTTTCCCGAAGGTGGCAAAACCTATCAAACTCAGGTGTCAAACCAATAGTGAGGACAACCATCTCTGGCTGCTATCCACGAATGTCGGTTTGACTCATCACTGTTATCAAGGAAAACCACGCCACCTGTAATAACCCGCTGGTGGTCCGTAAGGGAGCAGGCTTTCACTCCTGCCAGATGCCTCTGGGTCTTGGGCCGTTAACCTGTTTCCTTAGGTAGTACTTGCTTAGCAAATAAAGCTTAATTAAATTAAAAAAAAAACAATAAAGACATAAAATTTCATCACAAAAATAAAATAACTAATAAAATATTGTATTGTTAAAATTCATCACCAAAAATTAAGAAATATGGTTAACTAATATTATTTGTATTAACATATATGCATTTTAATATATGTGTGTGTTTTATTTTTTATTAATATATGTAATTTTTTACAATTAAAATTATTAAAATATGTTTTTAATATAATAATAAGTCATCTTAAATTGAAAACATAGAAAACAAATTAAAAGTCATGAAAATGGAAATAATACACAAAAAAAATCAGAAAAATTAAATAAAAAGAAAATAAAACAAAAAATAAAAAATTAGTAACTAATAGAAATGGAAGCTACTAAACAATCCATAATAAGACCTCAACCAATCACCTTACAAATAAATAAATTTAAATAATAAAAAAATAATAAAAATTGAATTCCCAATGTTAAAGTATGGATAAATGACAAAAGTATTTGATCAAAGACAAACTAATAGACAATAAAAAAAACATCGTAATACCATACCTGCCGCAAGTATAATAAACTTTAAATATTTCTTCGACACAAAATATACCCCATGACATGTGACGCATTTATGAAAGTTTTAGAAGCGATATCGGGGTCAAGCAAGGTTGCCCACTGTCTCCTACCCTTTTTGGTTTATATATCGACAAGCTTGAGGAGTGGTTAAATTCGCAAGGGGGTGATGGTATCTATTTGTGCAAGTTTGTTATAAGGCTTCTTTTGTATGCAAATGACCTTATTCTGATTGCTAAATTGGCTCTTGGTTTGCAAGAGCACTTACTATCCCTTGAGCATTTTTGTAGAAGTGTGGGGATGCAAGTCAATATCAACAAAATGAAAGTAGTGGTCTTCTCTAAGAAAAGAAAACATAACTAGCATAAGTTCTACTTTGAAGGCAACATTCTGGAAGAAGTTGTGGATTACAAATACCTCGGGATTGACTTCAACAAAAATCTAAGCTGGAATGGTTGTAGAAAGAAAAGAACTTTGGGAGGTTGGATAACATTTTATGCTTTTCAAAATAGATGTAGAGAGGCAGAGTTATGGGACTGGAAGACCATTCAAACTCTTTTTGGGCTTCTAGTGATTCCGGTGATTCTCTATGGTTGTGAACTGTGGGATAGCAGTACCTCCGACATGCAGTGGAGACAAATTGAGAAAATTCGGAAGCGTTTGATTATAAACAAATTTAAGATTAAAAGTGTAGTTCCTTATGATATCTTGTTAAGTGAAACAGGGACTGCTCCTATTGAAGCAATTTCTATGGTGCGAGTCATAAGGTATTTAAAAAAAATTGAGCAAATGGAAGAGGGTAGATGGCCTAAGGTTGTCTTTAATGATAGATTGTGCAAGAGCAAAAAAACTTGGATGTAGCAAAATAACAAATGGTTTAGTAAATGGGGTATTTGCTTGAACGTGTGTCCCATAAACAACAAAGAGATAAAAGCTTTTGTTATGGAAAAGTTCCACAAACGTACTTGGGATAAGGAGCTAGGAAGAAAGAAAAATTACTATATTGAAGTGTTTAATCCCACTCATAATCATCAACCAAAAGCATACATAGAGGCCAATATCTCTTGGAGAGCCAAAATTCTTATTTCTCAGTTAAGGACTATTTCTCATCAACTCCGTTGTGAATTAGGGCGTTGGAAAAGGCCAAAGGAAGTGTGGGAGGAAAGGGTATCCATTTTTTGCTCTACCGGAAAAGTGGAAACAGAAAAACATTTCATTTTAGAATGTGAGGCTTTCAAAGACAACATGGAAAGTTACGCAGATATGCTGGCAGCTAGCTCTTGGGATAATCTATTTAGCGAGGGGTTTGTTGAGAAGCCGGGAGCATTTATTGTGAAGCTTCATAGAAAAAGAGCCGAATACATCAAACAGATGAAGAAGCAATATGTTCCATAAGCTATCTTTAACTTCGTGGATGTTAAAATAATTTCTTTCTTCTCTTTCTTCTATTATAAACCGTGGATGCATGTAATTAGCAACCTAACATGTTTAAAAGATACAATTTTGCTTTAATAAGCATTCCTTGACCACTAAAATATGCAATAGTTATTTACATTGGTCATTTATCATTGTAACATGTGCTTGGGTTTCTTTCGTATAAGGAAAGTCCATATGTTATGTCGGGATGGTATGGTATAATCATGCTATATTGAGACGGTATAATATGAGTTATTTATTGACCTAATTTATCTATTATTTTTGGATTGTGTTTTTATTTGCTGCGATGTTATGCAAATTAATTAGATTCTTAGCATTTTGAATTTTAATCTATAAATATAGAAACCGAGTATATGAATGAATGTATTAATGTATTGCTTTGTTTTGATTTTTTGAGTATGAAATTATATATGATTGTATAATATTTTTATAATATAGTGGTTTTAATTTTTTTTATTATGATGTTATTTTGATATTTTTTATTCTTACTTATAAATAAATATGGTATATGGATAATAAGAAAGAGTGAAGATGATCTTATGGGGTTTAAAGAAAATTTATTTGTAAGTACATATGAGGTAAAAGAATTCAAAAATTTAGGAAGAATATAAGATTATATGATCAACATAGAATATAGAAAATGTTGAAGGTGAGAGATAGAATTTGGTTATAAGGAAAGGAAACAAAGTCCTAGCAAGAAGGTCAAGGCTCCACAATATGGTACTTTTAAGATATAACACTGACAAACTTAGTCTACCCATAAAGCTAAAATTATATGATCCCTTCATGTTAGATCACAAAGAGGACTAGGTCTTGCCTTCGATAGAGGACTTAGTACCATATGCTCAAGTATAGTAGTCACTGAACACAGTTTGCATAGGAGGTCTAGAAATACAAAATTGGGACAACATGACCTTTGGTAGATTAGGATGAAATGACAATATCAGGAAAAAATAAGTGGTACTTTAGGAAGAAGGTAGAGAACAAATTTTCTTACATCATCCATTAATGATTTTGGGAACCAAAAGCCTCCCTAAAAGGGGCTATCCATGTCTAGATTTTCAAGAATATGCTACAAGTTCCACAATTGCAAGTCTAATTGAGAGTTGATGAAGTAAAAATATGAACCCTAGATGGCTATTCGAGAATGTTAAACTAGTTCATTAGGAGGAGAGGGGTTCCATTTTATGTCGTTGTATTCGATTCATAATTCAGTAGAGCATCTAGGTGTTGGTTTAGTTAGAGAGAAAACAAGAGGTGGTAAGAGTTTATAGTAGTCTTACAAGCCATAGGTGTCAAATAACTCCAATAAGAGTACCTATTTCTTTGTAGTTTCGTATTTCCATACTGGAAAAAAGAGAGTAGAGAAACTTCATGGCTATTTGGGAATGTTAAATACCAAGCCACTAGGAGGAGTCTAGAGATTCCATTTTATGTCATTTTATTCAATTTATAGTTGAGTAGAGCATCTAGGTGTTGGAATTTAGAGAGAAAACAAGAGGTGACAAGAGTTTATATTAGCCTTAGAAGCCATAGGGTGTCAAATAGCTCCAAGAAGAGTACTTATTTCTTTGTAGCTTCATATTTTCATACTAGAAAAAAGTGAGTAGAAAAACATCACATTCTAGCCTCCTTGTAGGTTTTCTAAGGTAGATCATGTATGTTTATTTGTGGATTGTCAATGTATCTTTTTGTTCTCTATTATTCACAATTCAACTATATCACACATTTAAGCATAAACAGACAATTAAAGAAAAGTTATGTGGATCTATGAACCAGTTTAAAAAGAAAATTTGGAGACTCTCCTGCACCCAAAGATTTGATTACTGATATTTACAAGAAGTGGACATACTCTACCCCTTTCACTTGAACTTATAATTAACATTTTATTAATAAATATTACTTGATATAATAATATGAATAGACTATTTAAATAATTACATTATTAAGTACATTCATCGTAATTACCAAAATTTTACATTATATTTGATTTATTGTTTAAACAAACAAATAATATCTAAACTATTTCTATATTTAAAATTAATAAAATGCTTTTAGATTTCTAACATTTCTCAAATACAAATATAACCAACCTAGATCCATCTTAACTTCGAATCTATCAAGCACTGAGAGGGATCAAATCTCTCGAGGTGCAAATTTTTTCTCAAGTTTTGTAGTAAAAAAAAGACGTTTGATCAAAGGTTTCACATCGATAAATTTAATCCATCTTGACGCTTGATAAATCAAGAGTTAAGATGGATTTATGCTAGGTTTTAACAATACTATTTTATCTTTTAAGTAATTCTCATGTTAAAAAATCAGTTCGTCACAAAGAGTAAATCTATGTTATTCATGCAATGAAAGGTTGGAAGCCAAAACAACTGTATGAACAAATTTAGAGTTTTTTTTCCTTTGATCCGAAGACTATAAAACCAATAGTTTGTTGAAAAGGGAGATGTGTATTCCTCTCCTACCACGACAAATCCTGACATTATTTGAGGAGGAAGTCCTCCTATTGTAGAAACTCTCTGCATGTATTTCATGTTTTGAAGTAGTCCATTTATGGATGAGAGAACCAAAAGTAATATTGTGTCATCATAGCAACAGAGTAAAAAATAATATGGTGTCATCACAACAACAGAATAACGAGAAGGACACTATCAAAATGTGAATTTTTTTTTGGTTCAATCGCTTGTTTCCACCCTGACTAGTAGCCTCCATTTTAGTCCAACCAATAATCTCAGAATCCACTATATTTGAACTCACAACATTTACAATCAATCAAATAAAAGGCATGAACAATTCCCATGTGGGTTGTCCTCCACTTTGATCAAGTTTTGTGTGGGTTTTGTAGAGAAATAGTGTTGACCCAAAACCTCTTGGACTGGAGAAATATTTAGATATGTTGATACATTGACATTAATCCAAGAAGAGCCATTGAATCTATACTATAAGTTGAGAAGAGGACTAAAAATCCTTTGAAACACTTACTTTTGCTGGAATTCCCATTGGGAGGGAGTGATCCTATTGCTAGTATAAATATTATGCAATGTGTGGAATTTTAACTTGCTTTCTAACCACATTGCATTGAGAAGACGAAGACAATCTGCCTTTGGAATGCCTTCATTCTACATAAGATACCTTACTCACAATGCCATGCCCATTATGCGAAACGACCTTAGTAATAGATCACCCACATCTTCATTATTAAACACCTTTTTTAGCAAGTACGATCCTTGTGTCAAAGCAAATCATTAATTTCTTATAATATTTTCTAGGGTTCCAAATTTGATCTCTATAGTGGTAATTATCATAATGTAATTTGAGCTCTATAAATGGTAGTTATCATAGTGTAAGTCAAACAATTAGAAACAAATATTTAGATATATGCTTTATATAACTGACACAAAATATTGGCATACCTGTTACAATGGATTCAAGGATGGTCAAGACATGTTCTCCTACATTCATGCCGAACGAAAAGGTGGGCTTCCCACCTTGAAGGAGAGGCTCAAGATAGAAAAGAATGATAACCCACTCAATTATTGGCATTAGCACTAATACCATCAGGAGATTATAGCATGGCCATTTGCCCAACTGAAGTATATTTGAGTTTGATTGCATATTTTTTGTCAATCATAAATTTGGACTACGTATGCTTCGACCTTTTGATTAAGCCTAGAAAAACAAACATTGACTTATTATAAAGATAAATAGAAAGTGAAACACATTCTAAAATGATAGTCAGAGTACAACATGCCACTACAATTGCTAACAAAGTCTCTAAGACATGTCCAACAAGTAGGCAGACCATCCACATATATACAAAATTTTAAGTTTCTTTTTCCCTTTCAGATTTCGATGAGTCCAAGGAGTGCATGGTGAGGTAGTGAAGATGGTAGAAAGGAAGTGCATCTTGAGGTGGTGCTTATTGTCGCGGTGAGGTGGCGGTTATCCCCTCACCCGAGAAATAATTACCTCTAACATTCTCCCCCTCAATTATTTCACCGAAACAAAATTGTTGAGGGTTTCGTAAACATGGTTACAAACTGGTCTTCTCATCTACAAAACTCCAAAAGCATTGTCTTGAGTTGTTATTATCTTCCCTCGGGTTTATAATGAGAATTATTCTTTTCTCTTTTATACTTGGATACAATTAATTATTAATGTCCATATAAAAAGAAATCCATCTACCAAGGTACGTGGATATCATCCGCTATAGTCGCTAGTTCTCTAGGAATCTTTTTCACCTACACGGTTCGTCAATCATGTTAAACACTCTCTAACTTAGTCCCCTACATTCCAAATCCATCTCACATTTTAACTTCTTCAATTACGCATCAAGATTAAATACGAGTACACCTGCCACCCTCGTACCTACCTACTGGTTAATTCCACCACATGTTGTCACATCTCCTCTCTACTTAAGAGGGATAAACACTACATATTTGACTCAACAAGTTTTACAACACACCTACGGAAATCAACTTCCGAGTGTTCGATACAACCAATCATGCACCCCTTACAACACAAATGCCTCATTACAACAATCTCAGTTCACGTACAACAAACACAAAGATTAACAATATTCTTATGTGCCAATTATCTGTCGAAATATATAAGCCCATTTACATTTCATCCCATTGCATTGCTTTCCACTGCTCCTTCTTTGAAGGAAATTATGCACATTGTTAGTGCCTTCATGAACCCTCTTTATCTTCATTATCCTTTGCACAACATAGGCATTTTTAGTATATTGGTTAAATTTTCATCTTGGCTCCAATGATTATCTTAGATCTTCCTACCTCTGTGTCATTAGTCATTAGATAGAGTAGCAAATTCTAACAAAAATAACTTCATATTGAATTAGCTAATTTTGATCTATACATCAATTTTAATTCCAAGACTTAAAAAATACTGAAGACTTTTAAAGACATTCAAATATGATAATGATCGAAAATTCCTTTAATATAGACCACGATCACTGTCATAAGTTTACACCAAAGCAACAAGAACGATCTTGCAACAAATTGTTGTTGATCCACCTCTTCTTGGTCTTAAAACCATGCATCAAAATTTCCACTGGCACACACAGTCCATCTCTGTACCAAACACACATTCATTATGCTTTGAAATCCTCACTTCCAAAGAAACCCTGCGACCAACCATTTCGTTGAAGCCTTTGCTTGAGTAGGTGAACGCTGGTCCGACGGAGTGGGACCAAGCAACTCGAACTCTTCTACATGCGAAATGTGGTTGTTTACCCAAAAATATAGAGAATTTTCACCAGATTGTTGAAGTGCCTCCAATTTGCAGCAGCTCAGTTCAATCCACTTGATAGAAGATGACCAAAAAATACATCACTTTTACGCTCTTGTTAAGGATTCCTCTATAGGAATTTACAGGGTAAGTTCCTCAGACAGAATACCAAAGGACACCACTCACACACAGATCACAGATCAATACACCAGTATTTTGACGTGGTTAAAACCCTCAAAGAGGGAAACAATCCATGGCCTAAGCCAACACGGCCACTTCAGGCAATTTATTAATAAAAGAATGAAAATTTACATAAGCTTCTCTCATGGACGGTTAACCTACAAATGACCCTCCATGCTCTTTAAATAGAGATCATGGACCAATCGGGTGTTAAGCCACGGATCAAGTGTCAGTAATACCGAGGAGAGAATGAACCGTCGGATCACTACATATCGTGATCGTTGGATTGTAAGTTACAAAATGTACATAGTAAAGAAACACACTTTACCTAACTCTATACTAGACCAAGTTATACTTAACTATTTCCTATGTGTCGGAATATCCTAACATCCTCATCCATCTTGTACCATTATAAGCAAAAAAAAAAATGGTTCCAAGGCTCGGTCACCGTCAGCATAATTTTTATAATCTTTGAATCTTTAGCCTAAATCATCTTGCAGGCATTATTATTCATATATACTCTAAACATTTGATTCTCAGTGTAAAAAAAAAAGCGAAGAAGCAAAATCAAAAGCAGCGGTAGCCACAATGTGTTTAACTGTGGCAAGCGGGGAACCAAATGCAGTCCAAATTTCTCATTTACCTCTTTCAGCAATTCACTTCAACCCTCATCCTCCCGATCAAATATATAAAAGGATGATTAAAACTGCTAGACTGAATGACAAATTTAAATTTGGAGGATTTTTTTTTTTTTTTTTTACATAAATAACATGGTATTTTCACATAAATACTAGGGTATTGTGAAAACCTAGAGCTTAAAATTTACTGGAAATTTAATCGAGTTAACAAGGTTACATAATAAATATTACAACATCTTTTCTGTATTAAACTGGATAGCATCTCTCAAAGCAAAAAAAAGAGAAATAATTCTCAAAAATTATAAAACTACATGCTAAATGAGAAAAAGAATACTTAAATGAGAAATAAAATATCAAGAATCATGAAGCTACTTCCTTTTAACATTGAACCAGCATAATATTGATGCTTGAACATTATCAGATTATTCTCTATGTTTTCTGTTCAATCAAACCATATTCTTAGGGGACACATATTTTGGAAATGCACCAAAGAAACAAGTGATAAGCATCCCAAAATAAGTAGCATTACTAGTTTTGATCAAATGTACATGGAATATTGTGCACTCTCGGTGCAATGATTTCCGCTTCTCTCCTATGACAGTTTGATAATTTCCCGCCTGCATGAATTGATCCAAGCTCTCTCTGCTGCTTCCCTTTCCTTGAACTAGGCTGACATGTGTTTGCTGCAATTCTTCAAATTTTCTACTGGACTGCTCAAGCTGCTTATTAAATTTAGAATTTTCAACCCTCCCTTTTTCAATTCTCTGCTTCTGCGTTTCACCCAGATTCAGGGTACTATAAACCCTCCTTTTATAGAGGTTCAATCTCCTTTTCTGAAAGACTTTCTTCAATTTCGATTGCATCTCTGGCTTGAGCAAGAGTAGTCGGACGACTATTCTTCAGAAAGAAGCCAAGTTCTCCATCAAATGCACTAAGATATTGTAATAAAACATGATGTTGTGAAGGCTTAATGTCATTAGGAATCAAGAAACAAACGATTAAATTGCTGATTGAATTCGTGAACATTTTCAACATTATTCTTCTTTATCTTACAAAACTGGATAAGCAATGATTTTTCATTCTTCCTGGTTCCCCACCTTTTAATGAAAGAATCATAGAATTGCTCCCAACTTTTGATGTCTTTATCAGGTAAAACTCTGAACCAAGAGAAAGCAGCTCCTTCCAAGGAGAGAGCAAATATTCTTATGACCACATCCTCTTACTCAATATTAAAGGCAGCCATATAATTGCAAAATTTATCTATATGTTCTTCCGCTGTGATTACTTTATTTCCCGAAAATTTGGGCAGCCATTTATTAAATCTATCCGGCATCTTGTTGGGATATACAGGAAGAGCAGTCATATCGAAGGGTTGGAAAGCATTGGTAAGCCATGGCTTATGTAACTGTAATTATTTCAAGCGCAGGTGTCTTCCACCGTCACCGCCTTGGCTCTTCAAGCTTCCAGAGGTCATTACCGCCTCATCGCCTGCAGAAACTAAAGGGTAACACAGCCTCCGAAACTAATATTTTAATTGTTGTAACTGATATGAATTTTTGTATAAATACAAATGCTAAGCCGATGAAGATCTATCCACTCTCAATATTTTGGTTGTGTAATCAAGCAGCTGTAACTGCTGTTCCCTGTGTTTTCCTGATTTTCTTTGTATTTCTGTTTCTTTCATCTGGTATCAGAGCCAGTTTGCAGTTCGTTGGAAGTCTTTATTGTCGGAGATTTGGTGAGAAGCCATTGCTGTGTCCCTAAAATTCGTTGTTGTGTGAGGATGAACAGAACTGTTGTGTAGAGCGCTTGTGACTGAAATAGCTGGAGTTGTTTAATGTTGCACTGCAACGGTAATTGTTGTGCAATGCTAGAATCTGAGAGTGAAGTAGAATTTATTTTGTGAGGATCCATTGTTGAGCCGTGGTCTAATAGCGCTGCAATATTCTGCGGAGGATTTGGCGTTTTGTGAGGCCAGTTTGCAGTGTTTTCTGGGGCATCGTGAAGTTTGATGGAGTCAGACGGAGTCAGAAGAAGAGAGATAAATCTGCCCTAAGTCACAACTACCGATGTTGTAAGCTATTCTGTCGTGATAGTGCCAAGATTGGCAGATATTATAAGTAGAATTATTTTTCAAATTCCAAGTTTGAAGGCCTTTTGAGAATTATTTTTTAAGTTCGGAGAAGCTTCGATTGTTGAGTGGAGGGGAACATTTTTATGTTCTAGCAATTTTATCTACACGTTTAAGGAAGGAATTTATATTAAACCTCTATTTGCTTTGGCATCCGAAATATTTATATTTATTTTGCCATCTGAGTTTTTTTTGTCTCACTATGTGTGAGCTTTACTTAGCTTATTAACATTAAGTGGTTAACGAGTTTAAGGTGTTTTTTTAACTATTGTGGATTGAGTTAAGGAAGAGTTTTTTTTGAGAAATTAAAGTATTTTGTAAAGTAAATTAAAATGGCTTCAAATATTAATACTACTTAGTCAATTGCTATTTTAACTGAGAAAAGTTGTTTATTCGAATGAGAACATTGTTTTGTTCTAATGATCTTTGGGGATTTGTTACTGATGGGTATCCTGAGCCTGCTAATGAGGCAACAGAGATGGCTCTTACAAATGCTGAACAAATGTTGTTGAGAGAAAACAGAAAGAAGGACAATAAATCTCTTGGCCTTATTCAACAAGGCTTAGATGACGTGATACTTTCAAAAGTATCAAATGCAGAATCTTTAAAGAAGGCGTGGGACACTCTTGAATCCTGTTATCAGGGTGTAGCGAAAGTAAAGAATGTCAAGTTGCAGAATTTGAGAAGAGATTTCGAGAATCTGAAAATGAAAGACAGTGAAACTATGGATGCTTTTATGACTCAAGTCATGAGTGTTGTTAATCAATTGCGACAATATGGAGAAGACCTCTCAAACAAGAGAGTGATCGAGAAATTCCTTCGAAGTTTGCCAAAGAAATTTGAAGCGATTGTTGTATCCATAGAAGAGTTCAAGGACACAAGTCAAATGCAAATTGAAGAGTTGACTGGTTCGTTGATTGCACATGAATCCAGGATGTCAAGATATGATGATAACACATTGGAGAATGCCTTCAAAAGTCAGCTTCAATTTCATAGAGGAAGAGGCAGAGGAAGATCAAGTAATAGAGGACGAGGCGACAGAGTAGCTGATCAAAGACATCCGCGAGATAATTATGATCATGAAGAAAAATCTCAGCAACGTCCTTCTAATTTAAGGGGGAGTTACAATAGAACTTGGCATCAAGGAAATCAAAGGTATGATATGTCTAAAGTTCAATGTTATTATTGCAAAAGATATGGCCATTTTGCTACTAAGTGTTTGAAGAGGCAGGCAGATGTTGGTAAGCAATCTGCACACATCTCAGAAGAATTTGAAGACAGTCAAAAGCCAGTGTTTATGACTTGTAACGTGACTCAAGAATGTTTGAATGATATTTGGTTTTTAGATAGCGACTGCAGCAATCACATGACTAGAAACAAAGATTTGTTTTCCAATCTAGACACCAGTATTTAGTCTGAAGTCAAGTTGGGTAATGATATTAAGGTATGTATTAAAGGCAAATGAATGATTGTTGTTTATACTAGAGATGGTGATAGAAGAACAATTGATGATGTCTATTATGTACCTAGCTTGAAATGCAATTTATTGAGCATTAGACAATTGATAGAGAAAAGGTATAGAGTGTTCTTCAAAAATAATGTGTGTACTATCATTGACAAATATCCAAGTAAACAATGGATAGCAAGAGTAGAAATGACAAAGAATAGGATGTTTTTGCTTATAATGAGAAACGAATTGTCTCTCTCCTTGAATGCTTACCAAACTAAGAATTTCGATGAGTCGTGGTTATGGCATTTCAGATATGGTCATTTATGTTTTGGTGGTCTAGATTTGCTACAGAAAAAACAGATGGTGAAAGGGTTACCAAGTTTTCAACAACCGACAAGCTCGTGTGAAAGTTGTATACAAATTTATGTCTATGATGTGAAACAACCTTGTGGATATGAAATTAATGGTCAAGAAAATAAAGTTTACAAATTAAAGAAAGCATTATATGGATTGAAACAAGCACCCCGAGTATGGTATAGTAGAATTGATGAATATTTGAATAACAATGGATTCATCAAGAGTCCAAGTGAGCCAACTTTGTATACAAAAGTAAACAAGAAAGGTAAAATTTTGATTGTGTGCTTATATGTTGATGATTTGATTTTCACTCGAGATCTCTCAATAGATGATTTTAAGACAAGCATGAAAAGAGAATTTGATATGACTGATTTAGGCCTAATGAAATATTTTCTTGGTATTGAAGTAACTCAATCTGAAGATAGTATTTTCATTTGTCAATCTAAGTATGCAAAGGATATATTGAAAAGGTTCAAGATGGAAAACTATAAGCGAGTTGTAACCCCAATTGCAATTGATACAAAACTCAGTAAGGATGCTAGTTGGAAAAAGGATTTTAAGATATGTTGCTGGAACAAAAAGTTATGGTATCATGTATGCATCTAATTTAGATTTGGATACACAGATAGTGATTTTGCAGGCAATATTGATGACATGAGGAGCACATCTGGGTACGTGTTCTGTTAAGCTCCATTAATTTTGCACAATTGCTGCCTACAATTATGGAATTGCAGTCTTTCCTTAACTTATGGAAACCAATTGCAGTAGTTTCCTTAAGTTAAGAAAATCAACTGCAATTACTAAATTTATAATTGGGAGCTACTAAAGTGGTCCATCACTTTGGTTCGAGTTCTCTGCCTTGATTTGTGGGACATCTAACACATAGCTATTAGAAGCTTGATGGAAGCTTAGCTATATGTTCATCTGTTTGGTCCCCAAGCTCATATCTCAATCCCCTTCAGTTTTACACCATCTAGCTGAGATAGTAGAGCTTGGAAGTGCCTTCAGAATTTTGTATGTTTTTCTTTTGCTTGGATTGAAGCTGGAGTGCTGAAGAAGAAGCAAGTGGACTGTGGCCTGCATCAATACATCACCAATGGCTGGAGGTAATTCGTATCCCTGGGCATTAAGTTTCAACGATTCTTTTCAGTTCTTTCCGCATGCAGAATCACTGTTGAAAATGTAGAATTTCTAACATTTGGTATCAGAGCCTCTATTACCTCTACCTTGGTGTGCTCTCGCCGCCCTTTTGTCTTTCTGTGCACCCCAAGGGCGCCACAGTCGAGCTGCATGCGCTCCCAAGCCAAGCTGCATGCACTCCCAAGCCAAATGGTATATGACTTCATCGAATTTGTCATGCTGGAAACGGCAATACAGAGCACATTGAGTTTCATGGGCTTATCCAAACCCATAATAATTGTGTTTCATGGCGGTATCCTAGATGCAAATTTGAGGAAATCATATGATTTTGGTTTTTGGAATTACCTTTTCGTTTTTGTTTTAAAATTTTGAAACTCAAGGAAACTGGATAAGAACCTAAGGGTATGGATGGTGCCCCATCTTTCTTAAATAAATAAAGTGATCTTTAATATTATAGCTAGAGCTGCATTACGATTTCTTGGTATGAATTTATAAATAGACTGATGTATAAATAATGCAACGATTTAGTTTTTAAATGATGTAATTTTAATTGAGCTCTTTGTAGAATTAGGGTAACTCTTAATATATTTATGAAGTAGATTAGCCTAAAACTAAGCTGAACTTTTAGGTGTAGTGTTGATAAGATGCACATTTAACAGTGGGAAACGGTATGCAACGATACCGGTTTGTCCTGTTTAAATATTTGGAAAGGCAATGTATTTGCTTCCCTTACAAACGTTTGCGGAGAAATGCAGGTAATGTATTTGCTCCCCTCGCAAACGTTTGCAGAGGAATGCAGGTAATAGGATTTGCGAGATCAGTATGACACTGACAAAATATATGCAACTACACCAGCTTGTCCTTGTTTTAAATGCTTGGAGCCGAAAGGCAATGCATTTTCTTCCCTTTCAACCGTTTGGAAAGGAATGGGGACATAGGGTGTGACAGATCAGTTTACAAACATAATTCTAAGTTGCCCAGTAATTACACCGCATTAAACAATGAAGACAATAATTACAAGAATGCAAGCTCTCTCATTATGAAGATCATAATTATCATGAAACAAGATAAAATAGTACAGGATGATTGTTGAATGTCACCAAACGTCCATGTAAACAACAACATTTTATTTATTTATTTATTTATTTTTAACTCCAACATAATTAAGAGCCGTAGGGCATAAACAATACTTGAGAACCTCGAAAGCCTGTATATACAGTGGGTTGACGATATCTACATTGGTAGGTTGTCATAGATAGTGTGGTGTCCGCCCACACGCTGTTTAAGGATGTTGACTACCTGTCTAGAGACATTTTTTAATGCGCTGTTGTTTCGATAAGAAGAAGAGATAAAAAATTATAATTTTCCTCTCGAGGAGGCTCAGCCTTAACACGCAGGAATAAAAATAAATTATAATTTTGTCGACAGTTCGATAACTTTTTAAATATTGTTTTTCTCA